>BSWB01000005.1:83210493-84592493 GCA_033239125.1 Fagopyrum homotropicum | reverse complement strand
ACAAGGCTCCATTATTCTTCTGTTTCAAAATCTCACTGTGACTTTTGTATGATAAATCAAGATAGTATTTCGAGCACCATTGGATATTCTTCAAGCAAAAATAGCTCCACTTGAAAACCCTACCCACAAATTTAGTACTACAAGATCAAAATTCACCCAAACTTTAAAATTTGAGCATGACAAGAGAATTTTTCAAATCCATTGCTAGTTTGACTTAAAGTCACAAATGAATTTCTAAACCGTAAGAGGAAGACAATCAAACAACCAGTTGCGTTTCCTAAAAAAAGAAAGCAAAAAAGAAAAAATTTAGACACCAAACATAATAGAAAAGATCTAATTAGCACAAAGTCCTCATCGTAGTTGAAAATTGAAAGCGATATTGTATACCTGACCAGCGGAAAACATGACCGGATCCTTCGTGAGCTGCTTGGAGATAGGGCAACGAAAGTCGTCAGGGCAAGAAACGGAGACCTTATCCAACAAATTACAAAGTGGGATATTACAATGCTAACATTTTAAAGTAGCAGGTCTTGGGATAGAATTTGCTCCTTCGAACCAATATAATTTACCTTGTCAACCATTGGAACATAGTCATCGTAACTTGAAATGCGACCAACATAGCAAGCATTCCACCAACCTTGACCTGTACTGTCACTATCTAAAATCAAAGAAAATTTGAGAAGCATCTTGGATGTGAAATACAAAAGGCAAAAACGGATATATAGGGTTAAGTGTAACTTGTAAATGGCCGTTGGTGAAACGGAGAGATCCGAAGAGATAATCTGATGCGGGTTGATGCCGTAGTTTACTAATCTAGATTGAAATCCACAAAATTGACGACAGAAGGAATCTCGGTTCCAAATCTCGGGCAAGATTTGTATGGTAAGGTTGACATTCTTGAAATCTCAGAGAACGAGAACGTGAATGTTAAGGATGATAATGGAAAGATTATAGAAGATGATAATGGATGAAATTGATTTTATATATAGGAAGATGGAACCAAGATAGGCCCTTGCAAAAAACCTTGACCAATTGGATCAAAATCCTCAACAAAGAGTTACCTTAACCCTTCTTCAACCTTGCACAAGCCTTATAATTAAGACAAGCACAAGGAGAGACTAGTTTGACTAGTAACACCAATATTTAAGAAGATCAACACACACAAGAAACAACCTAACAAGGACTCACGACTATTCAATCAACTGAATGGTTCTTGTATAGGTGGTGTTGGGGATGGTCCCTCATCATACTCCGCATCTTGAAAAGGGTTCGTCCTCGAATCATTACCAAGCTCATCATTATGCACATAAGGACTTAACTCTCCTATATTGAAGGGAGCGCTTGTAACACCTTGAATTTGCAGGACTCGGGGCGCTACTGGACTAGGATCTCACAATGGATCCTGACCCTAGCCTGACAACAAGTTCACTAAATTTTACAACAAGGCACAAATAAATATAAAATCAAGCATTTATAAACTAAAATATCAACAACGTAAAACATACAAAACCACATCCGAGTATCAAAATAGTAACATCATATACATGTGTATATCCCAAAAGCCCATACGCCACCTAAATGTACGGAAGTCTTCGACTGATCACCCCACCAGATCACTCTGCAATCTTCCTATCCTGCAAAGCATCTACAACACAGTGTAAACCCGTTAGCTAACAATTCATGAATAAGAATAACGGTAATAGCACATATAATCACATAATCACATCATAACATGCTCATGCTCACACAACATCGATTTATTATCTTCGTTACGTTCTAACATTACTAATTCATTCGGTGTGATACGAGGAGTAAAACAACCTCGCCTCATTCCCCTTTCACCAAACAGGTTTGGAATTGGTGCCAATCATCACCACCTGGTGGAATGGTCACAGAGAACCCCGTACCTGTCCCATTTTGAGCTAGACAAGTTATCACCGCCCGCTATCATACACTTGGGCCAATTAATACATATATGGTCGTCCTAGTTCGGTTAGGATATCAATGCAATATTCATATGCACACACACCACTATCACAATCACTTCAATCCACAAGCGCCAGCTAAGTAAGCCCAAAAGACTTACCTGTCACAAGGTAGTCCTAAACAGTGGTCACAGTTTCCCCTCGAGGAAACGACCAGTGCATGTATAAACAAGGCACACAACATCAATCACAATCAAAGGCTAGGAGATTCCACCTCCTAGTCTTCAACATCTCGCAAGATCATAACTATAACACAATCCACAATATCAATATCTTCAAAGATAATAACTATCAATCCATAAACTCAACATCTCACAATTTCTCAAACCTCTCAAGGTATCATCTAATCAACATTCCTCAATCTCAATTCTAATTCTAATTTTAATAATTAACCTTTTAATTAATTAATTAACTTTTACCAGAATAATGTTTTGCCCGCATGCAATTTCCGAACCCACCTGTCATTAGATTTCATCAAACAAACAAACAAACCATAATCACTAGAATAATATAACGAACATAATGGAATTTCCAATCTGAGTGACGAAACCAAACCAGTAGCATATATTCTCGACCAGATCTTCACTTGCTCGAAAACTCAGAAACTCAGTACCAAAATGAAGAGAATGAAAAGAGGAATCCAAAAACTCAAACGGATTTGAAATCGGATTAGAAACGGAGAGTAGATATGAGTTTGAAGGTTGAGAGAAATAAGAGCTTTTACAAGGAAACGTGGAAGGAAATGAATTAATAAACGATTTTTCTTTATTTATAGCGAATACGATAATTATCTTTTAGCGGAGTCGATAACTATCCTTTCACCGATCCAAAAGTGGGTTGAACCCCATTCTCCAAACTTCTCGAAATTGGAATAATAAATATGGAATATTGTGTGGATAATTATTCTACAACTGCCTCGGAAAACGCGTATTTCTAAGCCGTCTTTCATAGCAGCCAATAAACGAAATAGAGACTTTTTTTGGCCGTTTTGTCTTTCCATGTTATTTCATATCTAGGACATGTCTGATGTCCTGATCATTTCTCTCAACTGCATTTTTATTAATTGAAGCTCTCAACTACTCCAAATAACACCGGAGGGTAAAAATAATTACCCGGAAGAAAAAGTGAAAAATTCCCCATAAGTCCAAAATTACGCCAGGAATATAACGGTGGGACTCATAATCATCACTTACACACTCTTTGTGAGTTATGTATCAATTAGTGATTAACTTAATCATCATTAATTAGGATTCGAAAATCCTAACTATTACAACGCTCACACCATAATTCTTCGGAAGCTCCAATACATATGCGTTGTTGTCAACTTTGCGTAGCACTTTAAATAGTACATCACCTCTTGGAGACAACTTTGACTTCCTCTTCTCCGGAAATCGTTTTTTCCTTATATGCAACCAAACTAGATCTCTAGGCTTGAATAGCAATTCCTTGCAATATATATTAGTCTTGGTTCCAACTTGCTTTCCTTTCTCCTCTAGCCTTATACATGTCTTCTCATGCAACTCCTTGATGAACTCTACCTGTTTTTATGCATTAAAATCTACTCGCTTTTCTATAGGCAATGGTATAAGATCAAAAAGGGTCAAATGATTCAACCCAAAGACACACTCAAAAGGCGTTAGGTTAGTAGATGAATGCATGACAATGTGAGGCAAGACATCTTTTTAAGCATTCAAATTATCCTTCAAAACAGCCATCAATATGGTGGTCAAGGTCCTATTAGTAACCTCCGTTTGACCATCCATTCGAGGATGACTATAGGTTGAAAATGGGCAATCTTTGAAAAACGATATGCTACCACAAAAATCGAATATATCCCCTTCTTAGTCCTAGGTAACCCTACAAAAAAGTTCATACTAATGTCTAGACATGATGAGGTAGGCGTAGGAAGAGGGGTATACAAACCATGAGGTTTCAATCTAGACTTAGCTTTCAAGCACAAAAGACGTCTCTTAATCATGTTCTCTACATCTTTAAGCATATGAGGCCAATAAAAGTGTGAATGCAGCATATGAAATGTCTTATCCCTCCCAAAATTTTTCATTAAACCTCCCATATGAGCTTCCTCAACAAGAAAAAAAAAAGTCTAATAGAACATCTAGGAATGCACAATTTATCCATACGAAATAAAAATCCTTCAAATAAATAGAACTTATCATGGGAATTTCATGTAAGACATAGCTTATAGATGTCATCAAAATAAATATCATCAACATATAGATTCTTAATGTAATAGAAACCTAAAACCTTAGAATTCATAGTAGTGATCAAAGAATGTCTCCTGGAAAGGGCATCATCAACAACATTATTTTTTCCTTTCTTATACGTAATGATATAAAGAAACGTTTTTATAAACTCCATTCATCTTCCATGCCTTTTATCCAACTTATCTTGACTTCTAAACTACTTTAAGGATTTATGATCAGTTCTAAGGATGAATTCATTAGGCCAAAGGTAAAGATGTCATGTCTTGAAAACTCGAAATAAAGCATATAATTTATTATCATAGGTCGAATAATTCAAGCATGCTCCTTTTAATTTATCACTAAAGAATGCAAGTGGCTTACCTTCTTGCATGAGCACTCATCCAATGTCAATTCCTGACGCATCACACTCGACTTCAAAGGGTTTGGTGAAATCTAGAAGTGTTAGAAGAGGTGCATGTGATAGTTGCCACTTCAACTCCTTAAATGCCTTCTCTTGTGCATCTCCCCACTCAAACTATACTTGTTTCTTCGTGAGAGACGTGAGGGGGGATGCAATGATACTAAAATCTCATACAAAACGTCTATAAAAAGTAGCCAATCCATGGAAGCTTCGTACATGGCCGATCGTCGTTGGTGCATGTAGGCCACTCTTGGATTGCTTTAATCTTCTCTTCATCCACTTCTAGACCTCTTGAACTCACTACAAAACCAATAAAAATAACTTGATTAGCGTTAAACTCACATTTCTTAATACTAGCATATAGAGATTCTCTTCTAAGAGTCCAAATACTTCCCTTAAGTGATCTTCATGCTCCTCAAGTGATTTGCTATATATGAGAATGTCATCAAAGTATATAGCCACAAATTTTCCAATGAAATGACGAAGACATGATTCGTCAATCTCATGAAGGTGCTAGGAGCATTAGTCAAGCCAAAAGGCATATCCAACCACTCATAAAGACCAAACTTAGTCTTGAACACCGTCTTCCACTCATCTCCTTCTCGCATTCGGATTTGATGATATCCACTCTTAAGATCAATCGTCGAGAAGAAGGTGGAACGACTAAGCTCATCTAGCATATCGTCCACGGGGAATGAAATGTCGATACTTCATAGTAACATTGTTGATTTCTCTATACTCAACACACATCCGCCATGTATTATCCTTTTTAGGCACCAAAAGGACGGGAATTGCACATGGACTCAAGCTTTCTCTTACATAGCCTTTATTCAAAAGCTCTTGAACTTGATCTTGAATCTCTTGACTCTCTTGAGGACTCATCCTATAAGCGAGGCGGTTAGGAAGTGTAGTTCATGAAATTAAGTCAATTGGATGCTCAATGCCTCAAAAAGGTGGAAGTCCTACAAGAATCTCATTTGAAAAAACATCACAAACTCATCTAAAAAGGTTAGAATGGTATTGGGTAAGTTAGCCTTGACTTCATCACTCAAAGTCACAAGGCTTTTACATATGCTCATGAGAATGGTATCCAAAGGAATATAATCATCAATGTAATCCTTCTTGGATGCTAGAAGGATCCTCGGACACTATCGCGAGATTTCTCCACTAGTGCAAGATTCAGTTTCACTAAGGTGAGATTCTATATTGGGGCGAGGACTTTGTACATTGGGGCAAGATTTTGATAATCTCGGGCGAGATTCTACATCTTTGGGCCGAGATTGTTCACTGGAATGAGAACAACCATTACTGGAATGAGAAAAACCGTCACTGAGGTGAGATTTTGATACTCTCATGGACGAATCCGAAGGCACAAACGCCACCTCCACCTCCATTATCGAAATCGTCGTCGCCTCCACCTTAGCCTAGATCTCATCGGTGGCGTGCAGTCTCAACAGAGTCGATCTCGAACCCCATCGCGCTGGAAGAGAAGATGTTGATGTCCTTTTTGTCCGTCACTCGAGCATTGGCCGTCATGCTCCTCCACTCGGCGCCGGGGTTCGAAAGTTGTAGATTGAGTCCCCGTGTTTCTTTACACAAACATACAACGAAGAAGGAAGAGGATGTAGTTATACAAATTATATATTTTGTCCATTCTTTTGATAAAATTACTAGATATGTCCCAAATTTTATTTGTAAAAAACAGCCAAGTTTTCGGAGATTTGTAATTATTGTATAAACAATGTGTATTACCTTTTGTAAATCGAAAGAAGGCATGTGTAAATCGAGATGGCTTGTGTTCCGGGGTTTCTAGTGCTAAAAACGAGGGCTTGTGTAAATCAAATGAGGGTTTGTGTATTAATATTGTGTATTACATTGTGTATTAACATTAGATATTAAGTATAATTTGAAAAAAATAAGAATTAATTAGGGAAATAGGACCCCTTAAAATTGTCTTTTATAAACTAGGCATCTATATAAAAGAAAGAAAAAGTAGGTATAGAAACTAGCAAATAGGGCAATAATTTCATTAGTTGAAATGATGGTGATTAGATGTTTACTTTTGTTTAAATACCTTTTTTACATGTTTATCTTTTATTTTTGGTTAATGTAGCTAGTTTGATGAAATTTTCAAGTCCATGAATGTTTAATTTTTCTGGGTGACATTGTTTTCGTTACCCAAATATGAATTATAGTATTTTTCTCATTATTCGGTATATGTTTGTTGTTTTTGTGGTATGTTTCTTATTATTGAGTATGCTTAAAGTGAAATTTTTGGGTATGTTTTATAGTTATACAAACTGTGTTACAAGGACCAAATGTCATTTGATATTGATGTTTGTGTACAATATCGATTTGTGCAAATTTTGGTTATGGCAAATTCAAATTGGGTATGCTTTTATACGTGTATTGGCTTTGTAGTATATTTCTTATTATTAAGTATATTTAAAGTGATGTCGTGGTATGTTTTATGGTTAACCAAAATGTGTTATAATGATCAAATGTCAAGCGAATTCTTGGGTAATGACCAAATGTCATTTGATATTGATGTTTGTGTACAATATCGAGTTTTGAAAATTTTGGGTATGACAAATTTAAATTGGGTATGAATTTTGTATTAAGTGATGTTTAAATTGGGTATAAATATAAAATATTATCCAATTTATGGATATTATTTTATTTTGATATTTGATTTATTGGGTACATTGTTTTCGAATATGTTTTTGTACTTTGAAAATTTTATTTTTTGGTATGATTGTTGCATTAATTGGGTAAGCGAATTTTTGGGTAAGCGGATTTTTTCTGGGTAGAGGGCTGCGTTTTTTTGGCCTCAAATTCCCTCCAAATGTCAATCAAAAGGTCACAATCAACACTCAAATCAGCCATCACTCATTAGTCATCACTTTTGTCAACTTTTTGTGTTATTTATGAATTAGTCTAGTAAAGTAGGAGTCCTATTCCTCAATTTGTAATTGGTAGGGTCCTAAATTTCAACTCTATAGTGTAAAAGGTCTTAAGTGCCAATTTAGCCAAAAAATAATAACATAATAGTGACATCAATTAGTTCAGATGGTAATAGGGTGGAAAGAGTCTGTTAACCGGGCCCTACTTTGTTTCTTGTAAAACAATCGGACTTAATCTAAATTAGCAATTTAATTTTTTTAAAAATAAATTCAAGGGACCTATTTTATTTCGTAAAACAAAAGGGCTTACTTGATGCTCCATTAGTAAAAATGAGGCTACTAACTCAACTCACCCTTTCTAAAACTCACGAACTTAAAACTAATAAAAAAAAAATTTAAAAACAAAAGTTTTGTTAAAAATGGCTTACCCCTCCCTTATCTGGCTTGGGATAAAAAAGAATAGTTGGGGTAACAAATATCCATCTCGTTCGTACCTTGAATACCCGTATAATCATCAAAGACCATTGATGACTAATTTTCGGAAATTAGGGGGTGCTTAGGACAAATAAATAATTGGAGTTACATTGAGATTTCTAATTTTTTTTTTGTTGGACATTTTTTAAAATTATCGGGTAGTTGTTTGATGAATTTTGTAGATTTCTATAAAATATAAATATCTAGTGAAAAAGCTAGTTGAGTTATTGATAAAAAGAGGTGGAGTAAAATAGTCTTAATTTATATACATTTACTGAAAAATCTATTTAAAAAATATCAATTGAGATTTCTAATAATCTTGGAACAAAACCTTTTTTTTTTTTTTTTTTTTTTTTTTGCCAAACACTACAATTTTTAAAAAAACGCAAACTCACGCTGAACTGATACTATATATTAGGGATGGGCATAAATCCCGCTTAATTCCGTCCCGATCCAGGCGGGATTTGAAAAAAAAAATGTGTATCCCGTCCCGTCCCACGAAAAATTTGCGGGACGGGACGCGGGACCGAGACTTCCCATCCCGGTTAATCTCGTCTCGTCCCGCATATATATATATATATATATATATATATATATATATATATATATATATATATATATATATATATATATATATAATATTTTTATATTTTATAAATATTTTATAGATAAATAATATACATAAATTATAGTTTTTAAAAATATAATTTTAAAATATTTTTTATTTGGAAAATTATTAGATCGATAATTTTTCATTAGTCATCCACTCATTCTTTACGACTCATTTGGTTGGATCTAAAATCCTAGAGATTCTGCTCTCCCTTTATTTAGTCCGTTCGCCGCCTTACTCTGGTCCGTTCCATCGCCGTCCTTCCTCTACTTCGTTCCATCGCCCTTGTATTTGTGGATTCCCTTAATTGTAATCGATAGTTAAATAAATGTAAAATCTGTAATTACTAGTTGTTATTTTATGAATGTAAATCGGTAAGACACTTTGATGTAACTTGAATTTGTTTTCAATGTATTAACTACTAATGTAGGCATCATGAATCGACAATTAGGTATCATTTTTTTTTAGATCATTTGCGTCTTTAAATACAAGAGAAAACATGTATACATATTGAATATAATCGGTGCATAATTTTTGCGGGATTTATCCTGTCCCGTCCCGTCCCGCAAATAACTTGCGGGACGGGATGCGGGACGGACCCTATCCCTTCCCGTTCCGTCCCATGCCCACCCCAGTATATATGAAACAAGCTTTTTATGAAGGCAATACCTAATAGCCCCTCTTTAAAAAAAAATGAAAAGGAAAACGAGGATGCTGTTTAAAATTTAAATGACATTTTTCCAATGATGCATAAATCATTATTTTAATAAAATGGAATTAAAAATGCAATTATCGCCGGAATCAATCGTGCATGACAACCTTATAACTGATAAAATCAGAATCTCAACAGCTTTTTCCCTTGAGATAGATAAACGAACCTCACTCAATGTGTATTTCTGTCAGGTATATAAATTTAGGTTTATCCTATCTTCATTATTTACTAGGAAGTAAATATTATTTAGGGTAAAGACTTTAATCTGACAAAAAAAACTTTGATAAATATCAAAAACATACAAATAAAAAAAACATTGAATACATAAATCTTATCGGATTTGTGAAGCGGAAGAAAGTCAGCCATCCAATCGATAAATAAATTCATAAATGATTAATGAAAAAAATAAAGAGAGATTTAAAGGATACCACTTGTCTCGGCGTTGTCTGATGTTTTTGTAAATAAATATAATGTTGCATTGCCTTTTGATACTCTTGAAAGGATTATCCTAGAGTATTTAAATTTAATTTTTGGGCTGAATCCACCAATATACTCCTCGATGACGTGACCCGAATTAAAATTAAAATTTATTTTGAATTTAGAATCTAGCCACATCCCAATCAATCGTGTCAAGGCAATTAAGATGGTTGAATTTTTGGTTTAATTAATGAGACTAAAAGGTGAGGGAAGCAATAATTGAGTTAATTAATATTAATCATAACTCCTCAAGTCATGTACTTGTCTTAGGGTGGTAATATTGTAATATAAAAGCGGAAACTATATAGAATATTCATAAGTCAATATTTTAAAATGTTCCCTTGGCTTTTGGACGCCTTCAAAGGATTGAAGATAACTTATATTTTTACTTGTCTTCGTCATCGACTTGCAAGTCTATACTCGAGCGGAGGGATGACGCTTCAAAATGCCGACGATTCTATCAACTATATATTATCATGTTTTTTTAATGCTTAGCTTTCATTGCTACCAGATTACTCCTAAGTTTAGGTTTATCAAACTAATATACACATTTTACATGTATCTATAAATGTGTTGTCTATCAAATTTTTAATATGTTGTTACTCTAACGAGATTTCGTCTTATATTTTAACCTCGTCTTCTACTTCTTGTCTACCGTTTGACACAAGATTTTTAATTTTACAAGTCCTTTGAGTGTAATAACACGATAACTTTGGTAGACCAATGTAACACAGGGATTTGAATGTCCATATATACATCACGTGGAAGAAGCTCAATAACGTTATATATATATATATATATATATATATATATATATATATATATATATATATATATATATATATATATATATATATATATATATATATATATCCTATAATCAATTAATATTAAAAAGGAATAGTACACTAACTTTATATACTAAGTTAGGTGATTATTTTCAAAATGAGGTGTGTCAACCGAATCCATTAGGTCAACAACTAATCAATCCCCATTTCTAATGAAAATATTGGCATATTACTAGCTAGGATTGTTCGTCTTTTCAAGACACATCAGATATGGACCGTAAACCGTAGGAACAAGTTCTATTTAGCTTGGACTAGGCTTTTCTAGTCTACTTAGGACTTTTAAACTTTTGAGTGATCGGATTGAACAACTTGGTTCATGTATGGACAAATGGTGGTTTTCATGTCCAAAATATCGACCCATATATATATATTATTGTCTATTTGTTTAGTTTTAAGTTTGTTTGTTAATTTTGGAAAATATACACCCGTACATTTTATCATATTTCGTATATTTAGTCTAGGAATGTTAATGGGATACGTAATATAACCTCTTCAACGTTTCCATTATCCTCGTCTATATTTCATATGGATTTAGGGTATGTTTAGCGAAGAGATTATTACGATGGCTATTGATGTAATAATTTGAAAAGATTAAATTGAAGCCTTTTAAATTTTGAGTATGAAATTATTCTTCCAAATAATTTCCAACTATCAAACGTACTCTTAGTGTGAAAATCATTTATTTTCCTTGAGAAAATATTTAGAATCATCCATCTATTTCCATTATTGATTCGACATTACTGTATGAAATATATGAGGAAAGTAATATGTTACTTGAAAAAATTCAATCAAATATGTTCAAATTTGTAGGTTAGTAGGTCCACAATGAGACTTGATGAACCAGTTAGTTGGGACGATGGACCCGTTCCACGACCCCGGTACTACATTTTCATTTAAGATTTCCGTACCCCTAATAAAAATATTTTCTATTTTAATATGAAATTATCCATATCATTTGATTTCATTATTTATAATACCAATAATTATTGTTAAAGGTCGGCCGGCTTGGTTACAAATATTATCTGTCATGTTTTTACCATATACCAACTTATATCTCAAAATGTTTTTACTTTCTAGATCTGTTAAAAAAAATTTGGGAAAAACCGTCGACAACTTTATGGGACCTCTTATTCTGTTAGACGATATTCCTTAATTTATTATCAAAATGGTTTTAATTCAAACATCACAAAATGTTTAAAAACAAGTTGAACTTTATTTTGGAAAGAAAATTAAAATTTTTGCAATAATTATAATAACAATACTTCTAATAATTTTTTGAAATAAAATTAAAGGTTGCAAATATTTGTTCAATTTCATCCTAAGGGCACCATTATCGCGGCCTAGTGGCACCTATACCTGCTTAAAGGTCCCAAAAACATCAAAGATGAAAAATAAAAATAAAAACTAAGGTTGTTTCGACCCATCCTAATGGTCCAGTAACACCAAATTTGATGAGGAGTTAAAATCAACTCTTTGTGTGAAAAATTTCCTCCCTACAAATCAATTTTCTATCAACCATCAAGTTTTACACCTTTTTTACATCATGATACCAGTGCTTTGCTGCAGTTTCGTATTCTGTGGTTTGATGATGTCTTATGATAGCGGTTTTGAGCGTTTGTCGAGAAAGGGGCGTTGATTTGTGATCGACCTCTGGCGGCAACAATCCAAATTTGTGGTGTCCACAATTGTTCCCCAAACTTGCTACCTATGTACTTCCTTCGAAGATGAACGCTTATGCTCGTGGCCTCCTGTTGGCTGGATTATCCTGCTTTCCGTTCAAGACTTTTTGCTTTCGGGTTTTATTTTGATGCATTTTTGTGTATTTCTTTTATCCTTTGTTGTGTGGCCCTTCATGACGGTTAGTCCGTCTGCCGATCTTTTTCGGTCTTTTCAATCCATTAGATGGTGCGCCGTCTAATTGTTTCGAACTGCCGCGCCGTATAATGGTTTCGAACCGTTTTTCGTTTTTAAAAAAAAATATTTGAGAAAAATCATACAAGTATATGTTTCTGGACAAATATTTTGAGTATATTTGTATGGGAATTGTTTAGGTATGTAATAACCTTTAGATAAAATGAAATTTACGGTTATTTTAGTTAATTATTTGTAAAACAGGAACTTGTATTAAATAAAATATGTATGTTACTTTAATTTATAAAGATGAATTATTAGTTAATGAAACAAACTTAAAAGAATTATATAATGAACCCGATACGAGTGAAATATGTATTTTAAAAAAAATTATAATCTAACCATTCATATTTTACAAACATTTAATTTAATCAATAAATACGTACAAAAAAATCAGGTAGTTAAATTTATATTATTATTTAATTTATAATTTCAATATTTTACTAATATTGAAGTTATACATTATAATTGACACATTGGTTGAACACTTATTCATAATTTGACATTATTTAAATTCATTGTATATTTAAAAAAGTATTTTTTTCAGATCAAAAGTTTAAATCTATATCCTTGAATAATATATTAAAAATGAAGAATATATTTGAGCCTATTGACCACAAGATATCGTATCCCTTGTGCCTTTCTGTAATATGTTGGCTCTCTACCACTTTTGCCTCTTAATTTGCAAGCATTATAATAGCGATTATATAATGTGAGTCGTTTTCCGCCATCTACTTATTTATTTCTCTATTTTTTTTTGCAGTTTATTTTGTATTTCATGACATTATAGTGAACTACTCTTAACAAAATCTATAAAGTTAAATATGATTAAGCCATTTCAACTATTCTATATTGATAAAAGCCAGCTTACGACACATGTTTTAATTAAAATGCAAATTGAACTAAAAACATATTTATCTTTTTATATATGATGCAAAAAAAAAAAATATATGCCTCACAACTTGCTACTAGCCTACTAGCTATTGTTCTTAGGAGCATTAATATTCAAATTTATATTAATTAAATAAGGACAATGTTGAAATAAACTAAAAGGTTAAAATGAGAGAGTGATTAATCACTTACTAATGCAAAATAATAATAATAAATTTGGATTCGGTTCGATCAGTTGACTCCCAATAATCAGTAATATTGGTAAGACTGAATTTGTATCATGCTTCTTCTAATTTGGATCCTGAAATTAATATCAAAATTTATTCATATAAATTCTCAATAAATTTGATTATTGTATATAAATATTATAAGTTGAGCAAGTTAAGTCCAAGTCAACCATTAGGTTATTACGTACTTGTATAGGTATTAGTTGAAGTTTTGTCTTGTTAATCATTTAATATTCGACTCTTGCCTCTTGAAACAGCTCAAATGTTATTCTCCCATTTTTAATGGAATTTTCTATTCTATTTCTCGTAAAAATAATAGTGTACGTCTTTTAAATAAAAACAAATAAAGTATATCGTCAACGTAAGTACGTAAGGCATGCTAATTATTTATATGATGGTTAAAAAAATAGGGTAAAAGTACTTTACTTTATAATTACGTACGTGCATAAAAAATAACAATAAAAGTATGCGTTATCTGTATATAATGTTTTCACTTTTCTTATCACTCATCATATTTCAAATATTGACCATTTTTATTATCGAAAATATTTGAGTTGAATTTTTTTAAATGCACTAGAAAAGTAAAACGTTTGAAAACTAAAAAGTTCTTCCCTTTTGCGGATTGATACAATGAACGAATAGAAGCATATTTGAAGCACGTCTAAATCCAACAAGGAAATATTAGAAATTACAACCAACTTTATTGTGGAAAAATACTCTATCCCTTGTAAGAAAAATATAAAACAGAATATTTCTAAGTTTCATAAAATCAATTCTATATCCGAATAAAATTCAACGTTTTAAATTTCAGGGGAGAAAGAGCCCCGCAATAAGAGGGAGTAATTTTTCACGAACTCAGTATTGTCGGTATCTAGTCTATTGAATATCATGCAAATAGTTGCTCGGTAAGAAAATATAAACAAAATGTTTATAAAAGTTAATTTTGAAAATAAAACAAAATGTTTGTGATTAACTTTTAAAGCTAAGGGCAAGGAGCAGGTACAAATAAAAGCTAATATATTCCAATTTTGAGAGGCTACAATGAACACATAATCGCAACATGAATTAGAGTGAAATTGTAAAATTGAAAAGTCCCACATGTAAATACTAAAATAATAATAAAAAGGATATTTTGTGATGGTCCGTCCAGTGATAAGTAAACGATCTTACTATTCCTATCAACTTGGTTTTTTTCCAATAGGTCCAACCCTTGAATAATCAAATACTTATATATTAACTTTAAAATTGGATGAAAATGTTATAACCAACCAATTAATGCTCACGAGTTGTTGACCTTAATCAACAGCGGACCACACGTGACTTGACAAGTGCTCAAATTCTAACCATATATTTCTGCCTAATATAAAGTTAAGCTACAGGATGTAAACGCCATTAAAGAAAAACTTGGCTATCTCATCAAAACCATATCTTATAATGAACCGCCGTTATACTTAGCAATGATCATGAATATCAAATGGTAATTGTGTAATCAACTATACTTGTCAAGAGGAAGAACCCAACATAAGGGAGTTGTCACGGGTTGATATTTGGTAACAAGGGAACAAGAAATTACAAGTCTAACTCACACAGCTCCCACATCTTGTAAGACTCAACCTTTAGAACCTATAACCAACCTAACTACAACTCTTGCATCTTGACTAGAAATAATAGATAACCTACAATAATCAATTTGTGAGAATATGGATAAATTTTCCTTACGATTTTCATCGACCGATGGGTATCTTGGCTACGCAAAACTTATTAACAGAACCCTTAACGTGTTTATATTTCAATTCAGCAGGGGCCACAACCCCCTCCAGCCCCCTATCTACGCCACTGATTGGACCTAGAGACCACGAACTGACGTTTGGCGGACCAAGAGACTGTGTGTCATTGAAGAATACACAATAGCTCGAAGTAGATCGACGAGTGTCCGGACACCCTCCCCAATCAGCGTCTGTATAAGCTATTAAGTCAGATTTGGGCAAATGAGAGATGGTAATACCGAGACTCGAAGTACCAGCAATGTAGCGGATGATGGCGTTTGAGGGCAGAGAAGTGCGACTCTCTGGGATCATGCATGAATGGGCATATTTTCTGGACAACAAAGCTAATTGTCAGAGCGGGTGAAAGTGAGGTATTGAAGAGCACCCGTGAGACTCCTGTACAGAGTGGGATCACTGACTGCCTTTCCAGAGGACGCATTGAGTTTGACCGATGTCTCAACAGGAGTGACGACCGGTTTACAGTTTGTCATCTTTGCTCATACAACAATTTCTCGAGCGTACTTATCCTGAGATAAGAATAGGCCAGAGGTAATCCGACAAACTGTAATGCCCAAGAAATAGGACAAAGCACCCATATCTTTAAGGACAAATTCCTTGCTTAATATCATAATCAAATGAGTGCGCAATATGTTAGAAGATGCAATAAGGATAATGTCATCAACATAAAGAAGCAAATAAGCAACGTTGGAGCCCTGATGATAGATAAACAAAGATGAGTCACACTTACTCCCGATGAAGCCAATGTGAGTCAAGAAGCTTGAAAAACGTTGGAACCAGGCTCGGGGAGCCTATTTAAGACCATAAAGAGAATTCTTTAGAAGGCATACATCATTGGGCCGAGAGGAGTCACAAAATCCTGGACATTGAAACATGTATACCGTTTTGTTTAGGTTCCCGTGAAGGAAAGCATTTTGAACGTCAAGTTGGTGAATGGACCAAGAACGGGATACTACAATGCTGAGAACCATCCTAATGGTCTCCGGTTTAACAACCGAACTGGACGTCTCATCACAATCAATTTCAACCTGTTGAGAACATTTGTTAGCAACCAAACGAGCTTTGTACCGCTTAAGGGAACCACCAGACTTGTACTTATGCCAAAAAATCCACATGCATCGCACAATATTAGCATCTTTAGGATGAGAAACCAAGACCCAAGTCTTATTTTGCATAAGGGCTCGATATTCATCGAGCATGGCAGCGGTCCAGTACGGGTTTGGGAAAGCTACATTGTGGGATTTGGGAATAAAGAAGCGGTGGAAAAGGATAATTTAAAATTTGGTTTGGGTTTAACTATGCCGGATTGACTCCGGGTTTGTGGCTGGGTCAAGAAAAATGCGGGTTGAGTAGTCGGAATGAGATCATTAATAGGAAGGCCGGTTGGGGAGGCATGTGTGGATGGACTCAGATGGAGGGTGTGGGATGACAATGTTCCGGAAGGTAGGGTTGGCATGCGCGTTGGGCGCTGTGATGAAGGGCGGGCCTAAAGTTGCGTGCTCAGTGTTGGGCCGGATATGGTGGGCTGGGAAGGGAGCGGCTCAAAAATGGATGTGGCAAAGGGAGGGCCGGATCTCAAGGCTGGGCCGGACTGGGCAAGTAGGTTGCGTTGTAGAGGTGGGTCAAGAGTAACAAAAACGGATGGGGCATGGGTTTGAGCCAAAAAATACAAGGATTGTTCATCATCTTGGGGATGAGATGTAAAAGTATCCAAGGCAACTCGGGAATGGGTAGCGAACGGGAAACTGATTGATCCAAAGTTACATGACGGGAGATGATAATTTTATTTGTGGCTAAATCCAAACATTTGAATCCCCTATGGTGTTTAGGATACCCTCTGATAAAACACACGGAGTAGTGCGATGTTGAAGCTTGTGGGAAATAGTGGCACTTTAATTGGGATAACAAAGGAAGCCAAAAACCCGGAGATGAGCGAGAGAGGTGTAGTGAGATATAACACTTGAGCAGGAGATTTATTTTGAATAGATGAGGGGAGAATATTTAAAAGATAGCAAGAAATCTCTACGGCATGAGACTAATAAGAGATTGGAATGGAGGCATGCAATAAAAGCGAACTCGTCATGTTATTGATTGTTCGAATTATTTGTTTGTCCTTACCATATTGGGGAGATGTGTGAGGACAAGAGAAACGAAAGACAATGCCATGATCAATAAAAAACTTTTGAAAGTTGGTGGTGTTAAACTCTCCTCCCATATCACATTGGAAGCTTTTGATAGTTAAGTGAAATTGTGTATTGACAAATTGGTGGAATTGAACGAATAGTTCAAATACTTGAGACTTAAACTTGATAGGATAAATCCATAGAAAATGGGAGAAATCATCAAGAAAAAGTAAGTAGTATTGAAAACCGTCCTGACTCGGGATAAGTGAGGTCCAAAGATCACTATGAATAATATCAAAAGGAGCAACAAAACGAGTTGCAGAACGATCAAAAACCAATCTATGATGTTTTCCTAATTGACAAGCATGACAAAGAGGAGTCACATGTGACTTTTTACACTTAATGAAAGAAGTTTGTCGAAGTAAA
The DNA here is from genome assembly GCA_033239125.1 of Fagopyrum homotropicum. Classification (NCBI taxonomy): domain Eukaryota; kingdom Viridiplantae; phylum Streptophyta; class Magnoliopsida; order Caryophyllales; family Polygonaceae; genus Fagopyrum; species Fagopyrum homotropicum. Next base: position 84,574,497 of record BSWB01000005.1, on the reverse strand, counting down.
TTCTAAAACTGGAGCTCCGGGATGACCGAGACGGGCATGCCAAAGACTGGAGGAATCGAAGGAAAGAGAATGATGAAGACGAGTTTAGATGTGTGACTAGATAGAGTTCCACGGAAATATTAAACCTCGGACGTGTGATCCCCGTGTGTAGATCCTTCATAGAAAAGCCAAAAGGGTCAAATTCTACTAATGCATTGTTATTAGTTGTAAAACGTTGAACATAAATTATTGACAATTTGTGGGGCAATAAGGACATTGGATAGGTGGAGAGGTTTTTTAGTGGTGGGGATAGTAGTATCTCCAATACCTGTAGAAGGAACACGCATACCATTCCCAATAATTATCGAATTTAATGAACCATTATGTGAAAAAGACAAGGGAGAACCTGGAGTATTCGTCATGTGTGAGGTGGTGCCCGTGTCCATGCACCAGTATTATCCACCGAATTTAACGACATGGTAGCAAAGGATTGATCCAAAGCAGTGGCTTGAGGAGCTGAAGCAAAATTGCCTGCTGGAATTGCTGAAGTGGGTTGGGCCCAAGAATGCTTTGCTGAGAGTGCTGAGGGTATGGGCAAGGAGGCCTGTTGGAGGCTGGGCCGAAAGCCAAACTTGTGGAGATGGGCCGCTAGAGGTGGGTTGAGGCAGTGTCACCCAGCCAAACGGAGGGTGCCACGCGACACGGGTTGGAGCGCCACCACCATTGGATCTCGATTTTCCCTTCCGACCCCGACCACGCCTAGGTTGAGACGGATTTGGAGCTGCAGGGGAAGAGTCGGACCGATGCTGAGATGGCGAGCCTGACTGAGTGATGTGAGCCCGCCGGACTTAAGCAACGAGACTGATGTGACCGCACCAAGATCAGCACCACCTCTCACTCGAGTTAGAGCCCGCATGCTAGGCCAAACCACTTTGACCTACCATCCTTTCAGAGCTCCAACATTTAAGGACGTCCATGACTATCACTTGGTGAACATACTTGAGGCGATTGAGGATGCCGGATCATTTTAGACCTTAGATGTAACCTTTTTTTTTATTTTATTTTATGTGGTCATGCTTGACTTTATTTCATGGTTGAAAACCACTTTAGTTGGGTTTCTTTCAGCCACGTTTTTGGAACCTTGGAGCTCTAATGTGGCCGGCCATATGTATGGTTTTTAGGCCATTTATTGCTTGAAGTTGTTGGTTGAAAGACCCTAGGCTTTCCTTCATTTAGTATCCAACTCTTGAACTACTTGTAAGCTATTATTGTGGGGAGTTGGTGCTGAATTTTTCAGCCATATAAGGCCATCTCCTACCCACGTTTTTAAGCAGATTATAGATTTGAGTTCAATCGAAGTTGTGTTTTCACTTTAAAGAAAAACAAACCTAGAGACTAAGGTGAGAGGCCAAGGTTTCGAAACCCACAAGGTGAGAGGCTGAGTGGTGTCCTTGCGGTGCGAGGCTAGGAGGACAAAGGAGGTCTAATTTCCGAAGTGAGATTCCGAGGAAAGAATAACTCGAGCCAAGGAGATCCAAGGTGCGAGGCTGGACGATTCCTTGCTTGGCATATCCATATAAATCGAAAATACACAAAAGAAGTCGACGGAGGAACAAACCGGTGGATCCTTGCGTTCAACTGACGAAGGGCGCATCAAGTGGTATCAGAGCCCAACGGTGCGAGTTCCTCAAGCTTTCGGGGTACGAATTGCTTACCTAAACTTGTTTTTAGTTTTTGCAATTTTGAGTAGTTCCCCAAAATTCTTGTGCTTGCAATCTTCTTCTTGTGAGTCTTTAGAGTGTTGACGTATTGCAAAAAAAAAACATGCAATAAATATTTTATATCATTCCGTAAATTTAAAAAAAAAAAACGAGAACAAAAGGAGAGAAAACAAAAACAAATAAAAAAAAAGAAGAAAAGAAAAGTTGTCCTAGAGTGTTATTGAATCTTATTATCAAGTTGTTCTTGAAAATTGTAATCAAATTGTTCTTGAAAATTGTTATCCTTGAAATTGTTATCAAGTTGTTCTTGAGTGTTCTAGCCAATCAAAAACACAACCTACACGTTTTGGGGAAAACGCTTGTTATTGCTTTGACTAACTACTTGTTAGGGACTAAGTAAATACTCGCCGGAAGGCTCGTATTTGTTGTTGCTTTGTTGCCCTTTTGTGTTTGCTTTTCTGAAGTTATATTGCATCGTGGAATACCTTGTTTACCTTGTACACTACCTTGGAAAATTGGCGGAATTTTGTTACCAAGAGAAATCTTTGTGTGGAGAGCATTGCCTAAGGCTTTGGAAAAGGTGAGAGAGAGCTTTGCCTCGAAGCCAAGGAAAAGGGGAGTTGTGTGAATCCAAACACTATCAAACACTTGAGTGAGTGTGAGGAGAAATACACTTGAGAGAGGAGAGAGAGAGAGAACGTTTTTGTCTCTAACCTTTACCTTTGAGTTTGTTTTTTTGTGATAGGCGAAAAATCTCGAAAAGGTGAAAAACGGCCGGTTTTGCGGTTTTGCGGAAAAAAGGCGTCCGAACTCAGAATTACAATTGCTATACCTTTCCGAGAAGGGAAACGGGCCTCCGAGTCCAACTCACCGCTTTGCTATGACCTAAGAGCTTTTTGAGCCATCCGACACCGTTTCGGTCACGAAACCGGCATTTTTATTACTTTCGGTTTTGCCTTTGAACATTTGGTTTTGTTATACCTTTGTACACTTGGTTTTGTTTGTTTCTTTGATTGTTTTGTAGTCCAACAGCAGGATGGCATCTGTCAATGGTAATGGGATCAATCAAGCCGACCCACATATTGACCGCCTTGAAGCCCAATTCGCGGAACTTCTAAGGAGACTACCTCCCGTCCCACCTGAACAAAGTCAAGGAGGAAGTAACCAGGGACCACGTATAGGCCGGGATAGGAGTAGGAGTGTGAATAGCCATGGGAGCAGAAACCAAGATAGACGCCGAGATAGACTGGAACAGAAACCGGGACCGTAGTCGACACGATGACTCAGACGATGAAGAAAATCGTGATCACCGCAATAGGAGGCGTTACCATGGATCAAAAGTGGATGTTCCAAACTTCACCGGAACTGCAGAAGCGGAGACCTACATTGAGTGGGAGACTAAGGCTGAACAAGTCTTCCGTTATTATGATTTTAACGAGTATGAAAAGATTGAAGCTGCTACTATTCATTTTGTTGATTTTGCTCTAACTTGGTGGCAGGAAGAATTGGAATATGTGGAGGCACATCAACACCTAGTTTGAACTCCGTAGAAGGATGCGTGCTCGGTTCATACCTTCGGATTACAAGAAACAATTGTTGCTCAAACTTGAAAGGCTACGTCAAGGTATCCGAACTCCAGACGAGTACCACAAAGCGTTGAGAACTCTCCTTCAGGGATCGGGAACTCGACAACCCGACGACTATATCCTAGCGAAGTTCCTATCTGGGCTTAACCCCGATGTGTCCGAAATAGTTGAACAACTCCGACACACAAGCCTAACTAACGCCCTATACCATGCTACCCATGCCTATAATGTCATCCAAAAATGTAAGGCATCTGGATCAACAAGACGAGAGACAAGTCATGAATCCACTGAACCCTCTCGCAATAATCGTCCTACCCACACAACTGGTTCATCTCCAACAATAGTTCCCAAGGCCACCTCCGCCCCTAACCCTAGTATTCCACCAACTCCAGAAACGAGCCGGACTAGGGAAGTGAAGTGCTACAAGTGTTATGAGCATGGTCATTATGCCCGGGAGTGCCCTAATCCCCGTAAGGTTTTATTGAATGCATTTGGGGAAGAGGTCACCGAGAATCATGAATCCGAAGATGACTATAAAACAGTAGCTCCAATCATAGACAGTGTTGAAGTAGAAGCTCGTGCTCCTGTGAGAGATTTCTGCCTTGTCACAAAAAAGGCCCTACAAGCAAGCGAACTTGTTCCCGATGTCTCACAAAGGGAGAATCTCTTTAACACTCGTTGTTTAATTTCGGGACAATTATTTACTGTTATTATTGATAGTGGGTCTTGCTGTAACATTGTTAGTCAAGAGGTTGTTGCACACCTAGGACTCAAAACGAAGGCGCACTCACAACCTTATTCGCTCCAGTGGCTCAACACCAACGCTCCCCTTCAAGTCAAGGAGCAATGTTTTGTTCACTTTGCCATCGTACCATACCAAGACGATGTTGTTTGTGACGTGCTTCCAATCACATCTTGCCACCTCTTACTTGGGAGACCATGGCAATTTGACCGAAGGGTGTTTTATGATGGTTACACCAACATATACTTCTTCGCCATGGCCGGGAAGAAAGTAAAACTCATGCCCCTCAGCCCATCCGAGATCATGGAAGACCACATGTGTAGAGAAAGGAAGAGGTTGGAGAAAGTTGAGGCAACAAGGACAAAGGGGAAGACTAAGATGGTTCTTGACCCCAAGACCCTACTCACCGCACGGTTACACGATGCCCGTCGAGCCCTACAAAGGGGGGGGGGATATTTGCTTCCTTCTTGTTTGTGTAACAACTTTATCTACTAGGGAAGCTAATGATTTGTCTTTGCCTTCTTGTATTTCAGGGCTACTTGAGGAGTTCAAGGAGATTATGCCCGAAGAGATTCCCTCGGGACTACCCCCTATCTGAGGCATAGAACATCAGATTGACTTCATACCCGGATCAACCCTTCCAAATCGGCCCGCATATCGAGCAAACCCGGTGGAAACAAAGGAGCTACAAGCTCAAGTGGAGGACCTTTTGAGTAAGGGATACATTCAGGAGAGCTTGAGCCCATGTGCCGTGCCTGTGCTATTGGTACCTAAGAAAGGTGGGAGTTGGAGGATGTGCGTCGACTGTCGTGCCATCAACCAAATAACTGTAAGGTACCGACATCCTATTCCTCGTCTTGATGATATGTTAGATGAACTTTTCGGTGCTACTCTTTTCTCTAAAATAGACCTTCGGAGTGGATATCATCAGATTAGGATGCATAAGGGTGATGAATGGAAAACTGCTTTCAAAACTAAGTATGGATTATATGAGTGGCTTGTAATGCCTTTTGGATTAACAAATGCACCTAGTACGTTTATGCGCCTAATGAACCATGTCCTACGTGATTTCTTAGGAAAATTTGTTGTGGTGTATTTTAATGACATCTTAGTTTATAGTCGGACGTTGGATGAGCATGTTGAACATTTGAGAAGTGTATTTCTTGTGCTTAAAGAACAACATTTTTTTGTAAACTTTAAGAAATGCCATTTTTGCTCGGAATCTGTGGGTTTTTTGGGTTTTGTGGTAGGAAAGGAAGGCTTGCGAGTGGCCGAAGAGAAGATCAAGGCCATATCAGAATGGCCACGTCCGACAACGGTCCCTCACATATGGAGTTTCCTTGGACTTTCCGGGTTCTATAGGAGATTCGTTCGGGACTTTAGCACCATTGCCGCCCCCCTTACCGAGTTGACCAAGATGGGCGTGCGATTTGAGTGGGGATCCGTTCAAGAGGAGGCCTTTATGATACTTAGAGAGCGGCTGACCCATACTCCCGTTCTTGTGCTTCCGGACTTCTCGAAAACCTTCGAGATAGAGTGTGACGCTTCGGGAATCGGGATTGGAGGAGTTTTGATGCAGGAGGGACGCCCCGTGGCATACTTTAGCGAGAAACTGGGAGGAGCCGCCTTGAACTACCCAACATACGACAAGGAGTTATATGCATTGGTTCGGGTCCTCCAGGTTTGGGAGCACTATCTTCTACCTCGTGAATTTGTTATACATTCTGATCACGAGTCGTTGAAGTATTTGAGAGGACAAGCCAAGTTAAACAAACGTCATGCACGATGGGTGGAGTATATTGAAGCTTTTCCATATGTGGTGCGCTACAAGAAGGGAAAGGACAACATCGTAGCTGATGCGTTATCTCGTAGGTACACACTTCTATCTTCTTTAGATGCATGCGTTTTGGGTTTTGGACTGATTCGTGATTTATATGCTCTTGATGTGGACTTCCGGGACATTTTTGCGCTTTGTTTGCGCTCTAGTAGTGACTCTCATGCTAGTAGTTATTACATTCATGATGGATATTTGTTTAGAGCTTCTAGGTTATGTTTGCCTACTTGTTCTTTGAGAGCTTTGATTGTTTTAGAGGCCCATGGAGGGGGACTGATGGGTCATTTTGGGGTTACGAAGACTTTAGGCATATTGAGAGAACACTTTTATTGGCCTAAGATGAGAAGTGATGTTGAGAGATGTTGTGCTAGTTGTGTACCTTGTCGCAAGGCTAAGTCAAAGGCTAACCCTCATGGATTATACTTACCCTTGCCTATTGCTAGCTCTCCTTGGGAAGACATTTCCATGGATTTTGTCCTAGGATTACCTCGTTCTAGGAGAGGACATGATTCTATTTTTGTGGTTGTTGATAGGTTTTCTAAGATGGCGCATTTTATTGCTTGTAGTAAATCTGATGATGCGTCAAATGTGGCTAACCTTTTCTTTGAGCATATTGTTAAGCTGCATGGGATACTGTTAGCATGAAATATTGTGATATTTTAGGCACGTTTTCTAAGTGTATTTCATCTATATTGATAGTCATTGATAAAGCATTGAAGCATTTGTGAGTTAGTTTATCTATTTTGTCGATATAGAGGTCTACATAAGCTTTGTGTTGATTGTAGGCGATTTAGAGCTAATTCCGAATGGATTGAGAAAGAATGGAGTTTGATTGAGCATGTCCAAGGATTGAGGACATCTATAGGAGCTAAGGAAGGTGCTAACTTAAAGAATAGCACAAGGCTAAGGAAACCACGAACTACCTCTAAACCACGCTCTAAAATACGGCCGTACTACATTCCACGTTCAAGTCCACGGCCGTGGAACCTTGGCAAGAGAGGCGTGGTTCATTCCAGCAACTTCTACGGCCGTTGAGGGTTGTGTCAAACCGTGACCAATTTCAACGCTCTAAATTACGGACGTGGAACCCTTCCACGACCGTGATCTTGGCGATCTTTTACGCACACTTTGAAGCCACGATCTTCTACGCAATTGGGCCGGGCCAATATTTTATCTTACACTATAAAAGGACGGAAGAAGAGTGATTCCGTCACCTTCGCTTACACTTTGCCTACGCTTATTGCATGTGCCTAGGGTTTCAAGATTCCCGTTGAGAGATTGCGTTTTGCTATTGAGATTTCCGGATTGACGAAAGAGTTGAAGATTTGGAAGATTGTTCGCAAGGAGATTACGCTTCATCTTTAGGTTTGATTAGAAGACGGATTGACATCCCGTTCTTCCTTCTTAATCTAAGATTGTGATTGCTTGTGTTATTTCGAAACCATTGACATTATTGTTCTTGATTTGTGGATTTGAGATTAGTTTGAAAGTTATTAAAGGTTTTCGGAAGTTTTCATCTTTCATTCTTTTAAATCTTGAATTTGATATCAATATGACTGTTGTTGGCTAAAACCCTTTAGCAATTTTAAGGTGAAGGGTTGATAGTTGTGGCTTAGATAATGATAGATCGATAGTAAACAGATTGGACCCTGAGAGTTAGAGAGAATCGCCGACGAACCTAATCCACGGTCTGTTCTTGAGCTTCCACGGCCGTGGAACTCAAGAACTACCCGTAATTTTGTGTCAGTTTACGAACTTGCTTTTACTTTAATCCAAAGTTAAATATTTGCTTTAACTTAGTCTTGGCTTGCCTTTTCTAGGTGGTAGTGAAGCCTCAACAACCTCTACCTCGATTGTGAGTGTCACAACCTTAATCGATTTAGTTAGTCTTGATCCTTGGATTACAAGTTTGGGTATTTGACGCTAATTCTTACCTTTAGATCTTTTCTATACTGAAGCCTCAACAACCTTTATAGAGAGCGTCTTTTAGGTAGGTCATATAAGGTTTTTGGAACTTCACCGTACGATTACCTTACATTAGTATACCTTTGCATATCTCAACTCTGTCCTTATATCTTTAGTATATCTTGAATCGATTGCCACAGCTGGATTCCTGGATCTTTAGGATTGTTGTTTTCCCAATAATTTGAAAAGCTTCATACATTTACTTGCTTGATAATCTATAACTGGATTTAACCCCCCAAATCCCTGTGTTCGATACTCTGGAATTCTTGCTCAACTATATCGATCCGTACACTACGGGTTCGCTTGCTTGATTTCTAGTTTTATAATTAAAGCTTATTTGCATGCACGCTAAGTGGCGAACAAGTTTTTGGCGCCGTTGCCGGGGATTTGGTTTAGGCCGAATTCGGTTTTCGGTTGTCAAGCTTGGGAGCTCTTCCCTTGTTATTTGATATCTTTTCAAGTGCATGCGCAGGTCTAGGAATAACGAAGACCTCTTACCTGTTGATCAAGAGCTTGAGAGGACTTTAAGGAGAAAGCGTAAGGAAAAGAAAATGGCTGAAGAAAGAGAACGTGATCTCCAATCGGAGTTAGCGGAAAAGGAAGCTCAACTCCAATGGAGTGAGAAGACTCGTAGAGAAGAGACGGATCGTCACCAAATGAAGGTTGATGATCTAACGGACATGATGTTCCAAATGAGGTTGGAAATAAACAACCTTAAGGAGAAAAAGAAAAGGAGGAGACCGGGAAGATCGGTTAGAGCCAACTCATCCAATGAGGATAGCGACTCCTCCATGCCACCGCTAGAGGAAATTGATCCCACGATCAATGTGAATCCATTCTTCCCACGACCAGCTAGAAATCGCCGTGTTCCACCTAGGAATGCGAGGATCGAACGTGTGGATGAGGAACCAAGAACTCTTGGCCAAAGGATGGATCCAACGCAGCAACCACGCCGTTTGGGTGTGAACTTTGATGCTGACGATGTACAAGGGTTTAGCTTCAACCCGCAGGTTATTACTCTTGTTCGCCAAAACCAATTTGGCGGAACAAGCGCTGAATCTCCACACCAACACCTACAAAATTTTGAGTGCATGATGGAGACAATGAAGCCGAAGAACGCGACTACCAACAACTATAAGCTCAAGCCTTTCTTCTTCTCCTTGAAAGGGAAGGCATTGTCTTGGTACCAAGCTCTTCCTAGTGGGAAACTAGACACGTGAGAAGACCTTTCCGCAGAGTTCCTCACTAAGTTCTTTCCGACATCCAAAACGGCGGAACTAAGAGGTAAGATTAATGCATTTTCTATGAGATCTAACGAAAGTTTGTTTCAATCTTGGGAAAGATTTCAGGATTTGCTATTGGATTGCCCTCATCATGGCATATCCAAGCTTGCACTTTTGGAGATATATTATAAGGGGCTGGATGTGGAGACACAATTCAAGCTCCGATCCCTCTCATGTGGTACATTCATGGACATGAGGAAAGATGACGCTTGGGACTTCATTGAGAAGCAAACTAGGGTCATAGAGAAGTATTCCCACCGGAAAGTGGAGGGAAATCGTGTGGAGCAAGGAGCAAAGCTCACACATGAAGCTCAAAATCAAATTTTCTCCCTCAACAATGAGATTAAAGAGTTGAAGGAAGCTATCAAGACCAACTTTCCAAAGCAACAAGGAAAAGATGTTGGCTACTTGGGCAACAACAACAACAACGGTGGTGAGAACACAAACCGCAACAACAACAACCTGAACAACAACCGGAATAATTGGAACGGCAACAACAACAACCGAAACAAAAATTGGAACAACAATAGGGGTTCAAACAACAACAATTGACGCTCCAATCAACAAAACTCCGGTAATTCTTATCCTTACAATTCAAATTCACTAACTCCACCTTCCTCTTCCTCTACTCCTTTGAAAAGCCAGGGGCAAACGTCTAATGGAGGAAGCACTTCGGGGAAGGAGAAGCCCGATCCCATGTTGGAAACAATTTTGGGAAAGCTTTAAGGGTTGGAGACTCGCATCATCAAGGTTGATGATCATATTTCTAAGGTTGATAAAGCCCAAAAGGTTTTAGAAAACCAAATGTTCAGCCATGCGGAAGAAGTTCCTAGGAATCAAGGGAAACTTCCAGGAAAAACGGAGGACAACCCAAAGGAAAGGGTTATGGCAATCACAACTAGGAGCGGAGTGACAACCACCGATCCGCAACCTAAGTTTGTTGAAGTCTCCGTTGAGAAGGAAAAAGAGAAGGGGAAGGAGAAGGAAGATGTCTACGTTCCTCCTCCGGCTTACAAACCTCCCCTACCATTCCCTCAATCTAGAGCAAGAGCGCGTCTAGATAAACAATTTGGTAAGTTCATAGAACTCATGAGCAAATTGCATATTAACATACCTTTTATTGATGCTATTGTAGGTATGCCGGCTTATGGCAAGTTCTTAAAGGAGCTCCTCTCCAACAAGAGGAAGCTAGAGGATTTCGGAGAGGTTAAGATGAGTTCGGATTCTTCGGATCTCATCAAGACCATGAAAGAGAAGATGCCCCCAAAGCTAAAGGATCCGGGGTCATTTTGTATTCCCATAGGAGTTGGAGACGTCACATATGATGCATTATGTGACTTGGGAGCAAGTGTGAGCATCATACCACTTGCATTATGTAGGAAGATCGGTTTAGGTGACCCTAAACCGGTGAAGATGACGTTGTACATGGCGGATCGATCCATCACTCGTCCCGTCGGTATTGTAGAAGACGTCCCAGTCAAGCTAGGTAAATTCTTTGTACCCATTGATTTTGTTGTGCTTGACATTCCTGCAGATAGTCCGGTCCCGATAATACTCGGAAGACCGTTTCTTGCAACTTCCGGCTGCATAGTCGATTGCAAGAATGCTAGACTCGCCTTTAACATAGGAGAAGAGAAGGTAGAGTTTGTTCTTTCCACTCTAGTGAAGGAACCAATCTTTGATGTGGATATATTCAATATCCAAGATGAAGAAGGGTTGTCTAGAGAGGAGGTAAGTGGTATTTTCTTCAAAGATCCTTTGCAAAAGGCTATTACTATGAGTTTAATGAATGTAGGGGAAGAAGAGGAGTGCAATGAGGCAATTGAAGCCTTAGAAGCACAAGATGAAGTGTGTGAAGAGGAGTTTGAGAAACTCCACGACGAGGCAGAAAACTTACGGATCCACGGCCATACACTATATTCCACGGCCGTGGATTTCACCAACCACAGCGTGGCTCACTCCAGAGGGTTACACGGTCGTGGAGGAAACAGAGCACCTGTAACTACATTCCACGCCCAAAATCACGGCCGTGGAGCATACAGAGGAACCGTACTTTTGGCCGTGGACGAATGTAATCATGCTTCTTCTTCAACTTCTCTTGATTCTTCTCCAACACCTTCTACTTCCTTAGACACTTCTAAGGAAGCATCGGAAGCTCCTCAAGAGCCACTGGAAACTCCTGCAGCTATGGAGTTGAAACAACTTCCTACACATCTAAGGTACGCGTTCCTAGGACCTAACTCTACTTATCCGGTAATTGTTAGCTCCGATTTAACCATAGATGAACATAGTAAACTTATGGTTATCCTTAGGAAACATAGGAAAGCTTTAGGTTATACTATTGAGGACTTAGTAGGAATTAAACCTTCCCTATGTATGCACAAGATATTAATGGAAGAGGACTTTAGGACTTCAAGACAACCTCAAAGGCGGTTAAATCCGACCATGAAAGAGGTTGTCAAGAAGGAAATTCTTAAATTGCTTGATGCAGGTATCATCTACCCTATCTCCGATAGCAAGTGGGTGAGTCCGGTTGAAGTGGTTCCGAAGAAGGGAGGAATGACAGCCATCACCAACAAGAACAACGAACTCATTCCTACTCGAACCGTAACGGGATGGCGGATGTGCATAGACTACCGCAAGCTTAACAATGCGACGAGGAAGGACCACTTCCCATTGCCATTCATCGATCAAATGCTTGAAAGGTTAGCGCAACATTCTCATTTCTGTTATCTTGATGGATATAGTGGTTTCTTTCAGATTCCGATACACCCGGATGATCAAGAGAAGACCACGTTTACGTGCCCTTGGGGTACGTTTGCTTATAGGAGTATGCCGTTCGGGCTTTGCAACGCCCCAACCACCTTTCAAAGGTGTATGATGGCCATCTTCTCCGAATATATTGAGGAAATCATGAAGGTTTTTATGGATGACTTCTCCGTATATGGTTCCTCTTTTGACAATTGTCTTTCTAACCTTGCTCTTGTATTACAAAGGTGTGAAGACACTAACCTAGTTCTTAATTGGGAGAAGTGTCAATTCATGGTTAAGGAAGGCATTGTTTTAGGACACTTAATCTCTAGTAGAGGGATTGAGGTGGATAAAGCGAACATAGAGACTATAGAGAAGCTTCCTCCCCCAACTTCGGTGAAAGGGATAAGAAGTTTTCTAGGACATGCTGGATTTTATAGGCGCTTCATAAAAGATTTCTCTAAAATATCAAAACCGCTAACTAATCTATTGATGAAGGATGCAGTTTTTGAGTTTTCGCAGGAATGCTTGGATGCGTTTAACATGATTCGGGAAGCTCTAATTTCAATACCTATTATCCAACCTCCGGATTGGAATCTTCCCTTTGAGGTTATGTGCGATGCTAGTGACGTAGCTATAGGAGCTGTTCTTGGACAAAGAAAGGAAGGGCGAACCCATGCCATATACTATGCTAGCAAGAGGCTAGATGAAGCGCAGCTCAACTACGCCACTACGGAAAAGGAATTTTTAGCCATTGTTTATGCTATTGACAAATTTCGCTCTTATCTTGTAGGTGCAAAGGTGATTGTGTACACGGATCATGCTGCGATCCGGTATCTCCTTGCAAAGAAGGATGCGAAGCCAAGGCTAATTAGATGGATTCTTCTCCTACAAGAATTCGATCTAGAGATCCGTGACAAGAAGGGTTCGGAAAATTCTATTGCGGATCATTTGAGTCGCCTAACACATCTAGAAGACGACTATCTACCTATAGATGACTCCTTCCCGGACGAACACCTACATATCATAGAGGAGTGCATCGACGTGATCACCAAAGGTAACGAACCATGGTTTGCTGATTTTGTTAACTATTTGGTTTGTTAGGAGATACCGCCCGGATTATCCTACGCACAAAGAAAGAAGTTCTTTAAGGATGTTCGGGAATACTTTTAGAATGAACCTCAACTCTTTAAGAGAGGTCCGGATGGCATCATTCGGCGATGTGTACCGGAAGATGAGATGCAAAGTGTCATCCGCCATTGTCATTCACTACCATGTGGAGGACACGCTAGTTCAAACAAAACTAGCGCTAAGGTATTGCAATCTGGATTCTTTTGGCCTACTTTATTTAGAGATGTGCAAACCTTTGTTTCCTGTTGCGATGCTTGTCAAAGAACATGAAATATCTCTAGGATGAATGAGATGCCTCTCAATAACATCCAAGAGGTGGAGATTTTCGACGTTTGGGGAGTCGACTTTATGGGACCGTTCCCATCATCTTGTGGAAACCAATACATAATCTTGGCGGTGGATTACGTTTCTAGATGAGTGGAAGCAATTGCCTCTCCCACCAATGATGCCATGGTAGTGGTCAAGTTCTTTAACAACAAGACCATCTTCCCACGATTTGGGACGCCAAGGACTATCATTAGTGATGGAGGTTCTCACTTCATCGCCCGGCGCTTTGAAGCTCTTCTAGCTAAGTATGGGGTTACTCACAAGATCGCGACCCCTTATCATCCACAAACTAGTGGACAAGTTAAGATCTCAAATCGGGAGATCAAAGGAATCCTAGAGAAGACAATTTCAAGGACTAGGAAGGATTGGTCCTTGAAGCTTGATGATGCATTATGGGCGTACCGGACTGCGTACAAGACTCCCATAGGAACCACACCATACAACCTTGTGTATGGGAAGTCTTGCCACTTACCGGTAGAGTTAGAGCACAAGGCGTTTTGGGTCATCAAGTGGTTGAATTTCAGCATGAAGGAAGCGGGAGAGAAGCGTCTCTTGGACCTTAATGAGCTTGAAGAACTCCGCTTGAACGCCTATGAGAACGCCAAGATTTACAAAGAAAGAGCAAAACGTTGGCATGATAAGCATATCATTCCAAAGGACTTCAAAGAAGGAGATCAAGTTCTCCTCTTCAATTCAAGGCTTCGTCTCTTTCCAAGTAAGCTTAAATCTCGTTGGACCGGACCTTTTCTAATCAAACGTATTTTTCCCCATGGTGCAGGTGAAGTATGGGGTGAAGCGGGCGGAAGCTTTAAGGTGAACGGTCAACGACTAAAGAAGTACACTCCGGAACTCCAAGCTGAAGAGTTCGCGCCCACCGCACTCGAATAAGTGTGAATTTGGTCTAGCTACGGACCTTAAACAGAGCGCTTCTTGGGAGGCAACCCAAGATATTGCATTTACGTTTTTGTTTTTGATTAATAGATTAGCTTAGTTTAGACGTTTTGCTTTGTTTTGCCTTCGATACCTCCGGTATGTTCGTGTTTTTGGATGTAGGAACAGTGGGAAAAGAAAAGGGAAGAGAAAGTTTGAAGAAAAGTGACGAAACTTGGACTTTGGAGCATTACAGAGAGTTCCACGGCCTAAACCACGGTCGTGGAACCCTCTGAGACCGTAATTTACAAAAGCCTTTGAAAAATCACCAAAACCACGGTTCCGTACATTTCCACGGCCGTGGAACCCCCCGACAGACCGTGATTTTCCAAAATTTTTACGGCCACTATATAAACCACGTTCCTTCACAAAACACAATATCACAACCCATTCCACGCCCAAAAACGCCGAAAACCTTCCCCTCACCTTAAATCTTCGTTCGTTAATCTTTTTTAACGATTCTTTGGCCAAAACAGAAGCAAATCCGACCACCAACAAGATCCAAGCAACAATTCGAGCGGCAATTCATCAAGGAAAGCAGAATTCGGATTTGAAAATCCGAAAACCTAGGTTTTTTCGCTCTTCTCAATCTTTGTTGATTCGGACTTGCATTTGCTAGAATTTTTAGGAATAACTGATTGGAATTGGAAGAGAATTAGTCTAGGACTGCTGCTGTGAAATTTGGTGTGATTTTGCTGAGTTTTGAGAAAAGTCGAGACAAACCACGGTCTCTGTAGCTTCCACGGCCGTGGAACACCAAGAACAAATCGTGATTTTTGCCAGAAAATGGATTTTGTGAGGAGAGTGTCCGGGAGGAATAAGGACAAGAACAAAGACAAAGATAAGAGTAAAAAGAGTAAGGGCAACCCCTCTTCCTCTTCCTCCTCTAGAGCACCACCACCTTCATCCCCTTCACCTCCATCATCACCTTCATCACCACCTCCACCTAGGATCCCTACCATTCATGAGGATCATCTCGATGCCTTAGAGAGGATCCATGAGAGGACGGTCATAGGACCTAGATACCTACTGCTGGAGGATTTAGAGCCTCTACATGTCATAGGGGACCTTACTTGGCTCTTGGATAGAGCCGGATTAGTCATCTTCTCGGCTATTCGAGAAGATGCTTATGAGGAGATTACGAGAGAGGTTGTGGTTTCTTTTGAGCACAGCCACGTTGATAGGACAGTTTCTTTCCGTCTGATGGAAAGAAACTATGATTTCTCCATCCGGGAGTTTGGAGCCTTCTTTGGGTTCCATGAGACCTTCAATGGTCGTTTCCCCAGCGGCGTTTACGCCAAGGATTTTTGGGAGGAGGTTGCTATGGTGTATGCCAGCGAGGACCGCTGGCAATCAGCTGACACCAAGGCTAGATTGATGTACCATCTAGCCTTGAAGATAGCTCATAGGGTACTTTCTGAGTGTCTCTTCCCTAGGACGGAGACACCTCAGAAGATCAAGACTGATGAGCTCTTTCTTCTGTACTGCGTGTTGTATGGACGGCCTGCTGACTGTGCCACCCTCTTAGCTGCTACCATGAGCAAGCTAAAGAACAAGAGGGCTGACAACATTGGATATGGTGGGATAGTCACCCACCTTGCTAGGGCATTAGGGGTAGACTTTTCTGCTTGCACACGTATCCCCGTTGTACCCCTATGACTTCAGGCCCTTATGACTAGAGGTCTCATCTTTCCTACCCATAGAGGTCCACCTTATGCTGCCATGCCATGGGAGAGTAGGAAGGGGAGAGGTATTGAGTGGCTCCCAGAGTATTCCATTATGGCTGGACGCCATAGTTGGAAGGCGACGTTCGCTGCTATACATGCGAACAGGATTGTAGCCCCTCCCTACGTTCCTCCACCACCAGTTGTAGAGGAGGAGATGAGAGATGAGTATGAGGGAGGAGGAGGAGGAGCTGAGCAGGACTTTGGCACATTCCCGGATCAGCCGGACGCAGCTCCTGACATGCCTAGACGTTCTCCCCGTCCCGCCAGAGCTTCAGGATCTTCTTCTCGCCGTGCTAGTGTCAGCGGGAGGCCCACTTGGATGGAGGCCCCTCCTGCGTGGTACGGAGCTCCACCACCATGGTCTACACATGCACCGCCGCCACCAGCACCAGCACCTTCAGATACACTGGGATGGTACAGCCAGCCGCCTGATTGGTATGAGCAGTTGCCAGATTGGGCCACCAGCCTTTCAGATAGAGTGGGAGCTTTGGAGATCCGAGCTGACGCTAGAGATGCACGTATGGACGACCTCGACCATATGATGAGAGACGTCTACCACCAGCAGTTCGGGCGGTACTATGATCCTAGCTTCTCTCCGTTTCCGCCTCCACCGTAGTGATGACTTGCATGATCGACCGCTTTAGCCGCTCCACCACCGTTTTGTGAGTTCTTTTTCTTTCTTTCTTTTCTTCTTTTTCTTTTATTTGAACATTAGGGACAATGTTTGTTCCAAGTATGGGGTGGGGTGTGACTAAAAGTTTGTAATAACTCTTACTCACTTTATTTGCTTCTATTGAGACTATCTTGCATGTTTCATTCTATTGTTACACGTTTCATTATTGCATTGCATGAAAAAGAATTTGAAAAACCCATAAAAATTTAAAAATTTTGAAAATTTTGTGCTTCTAAGGATAGAGATGATTTCTATGATAATCACCACTTGTGAATTGAGTTTGATGACAATCGCATGCTTAAACGAATAGTGAATTGAAAAGAAATTGAATGAGTTGATTATACCTCTTTTGCAAGTTTCATAATGTGATGAATGTTACTTAAATCATGTTGAGGAATTAAGGTTGAAATCACATAATAAGTTCTTATGCTTCTTTTTGAGATGATTAAGGCAATTCGATTTTCTTTCTTCTTTCTTTGATCATTTAGCCCCTCATTGAAATAATGGCCTCCTTTACCTATCTGGTAATTTGGAGGAGTTGAATGAAAAAGGCATGTTTGATGTGGGAGGGCCATGAAAGCAATATTTTGCATTCAAAGGAATAGAAAGAAATTATAGGTTTGGGGAAGTCAATAATGATGATGAGTAACTCGGCACCATTCACATAGCCGGGTGTTTGTGTCTTGCCAAAGTCGGATTGAGCGATATTCCTAGCGGATTATGGTATGTGCGCTAAGGGTTTGAGGCATCTCATAAAAATTGAGAAACGCCAATCTCCTAGGCTTCGGTTTTTGTGCACCTCTATCCATAACTCCAAAAGTAAAGTCGAAAAATAAAAAGAAGAGAGCGAAGCTCTAAGTTGAAAGTGCTGCGGAAACCGCAAGATAAGAAGAAAAGAGTAATTATCCACTTTTCCGGATTCATGCACCACATTCCTTAAAGTTTTCCTTCCCTTTCCACATTCTAGACCTTGTTTGAAAGTCCTTAAGATCAAAAGAATGTTATATGGCTTGGTGATCTAAATTGAAGTTTCTTATAATTGATTTTGATAATGTTTAAGGGTTATGATGTTTACATGGAAGTTTGATTGATTCATGAGCTTTCTTTACTCTTTACTCTTTGATTAAGTGTATGAAAGTCTTATAAACGAATGAAGCAAGATTTGAGAATGATCTATTGATTAGAAGGCACATTCATCCAAAAGAAGTTTTGCTTTGAGAAGGTACACATATTTCATCCTAACTTGAGTTTTAAAGCTTTGAAAGACCTTGCTTAGGGACAAGCAAGTGGCAAGTATGGGGTTATTTGTTAGCATGAAATATTGTGATATTTTAGGCACGTTTTCTAAGTATATTTCATCTATATTGATAATCATTGATAAAGCATTGAAGCATTTGTGAGTTAGTTTATCTATTTTGTCGATATAGAGGTCTACATAAGCTTTGTGTTGATTGTAGGCGATTTAGAGCTAATTCCAAATGGATTGAGAAAGAATGGAGTTTGATTGAGCATGTCCAAGGATTGAGGACATCTATAGGAGCTAAGGAAGGTGCTAACTTGAAGAATAGCACAAGGCTAAGGAAACCACGAACTACCTCTAAACCACGCTCTAAAATACGGCCGTACTACATTCCACGTTCAAGTCCACGGCCGTGGAACCTTGGCAAGAGAGGCGTGGTTCATTCCAGCAACTTCTACGGCCGTTGAGGGTTGTGTCAAACCGTGACCAATTTCCACGCTCTAAATTACGGGCGTGGAACCCTTCCACGACCGTGATCTTGGCGATCTTTTACGCACACTTTGAAGCCACGATCTTCTACGCAATTGGGCCGGGCCAATATTTTATCTTACACTATAAAAGGACGGAAGAAGAGAGATTCCGTCACCTTCGCTTACACTTTGCCTACACTTATTGCATGTGCCTAGGGTTTCAAGATTCCCGTTGAGAGATTGCGTTTTGCTATTGAGATTTCCGGATTGACGAAAGAGTTGAAGATTTGGAAGATTGTTCGCAAGGAGATTACGCTTCATCTTTAGGTTTGATTAGAAGACGGATTGACATCCCGTTCTTCCTTCTTAACCTAAGATTGTGATTGCTTGTGTTATTCCGAAACCATTGACATTATTGTTCTTGATTTGTGGATTTGAGATTAGTTTGAAAGTTATTAAAGGTTTTCGGAAGTTTTCATCTTTCATTCTTTTAAATCTTGAATTTGATATCAATATGACTGTTGTTGGCTAAAACCCTTTAGCAATTCTAAGGTGAAGGGTTGATAGTTGTGGCTTAGATAATGATAGATCGATCGTAAACAGATTGGACCCTGAGAGTTAGAGAGAATCGCCGACGAACCTAATCCACGGTCTGTTCTTGAGCTTCCACGGCCGTGGAACTCAAGAACTACCCGTAATTTTGTGTCAGTTTACGAACTTGCTTTTACTTTAATCCAAAGTTAAAGATTTGCTTTAACTTAGTCTTGGCTTACCTTTTCTAGGTTGTAGTGAAGCCTCAACAACCTCTACCTCGATTGTGAGTGTCACAACCTTAATCGATTTAGTTAGTCTTGATCCTTGGATTACAAGTTTGGGTATTTGACGCTAATTCTTACCTTTAGATCTTTTCTATACTGAAGCCTCAACAACCTTTATAGAGAGTGTCTTTTAGGTAGGTCATATAAGGTTTTTGGAACTTCACCGTACGATTACCTTACATTAGTATACCTTTGCATATCTCAACTCTGTCCTTATATCTTTAGTATATCTTGAATCGATTGCCACATCTGGATTCCTGGATCTTTAGGATTGTTGTTTTCCCAATAATTTGAAAAGTTTCATACATTTACTTGCTTGATAATCTATATCTGGATTTAACCCCCCAAATCCCTGTGTTCGATACTATGGAATTCTTGCTCAACTATATCGATCCGTACACTGCGGGTTCGCTTGCTTGATTTCTAGTTTTATAATTAAAGCTTATTTGCGCGCACGCTAAGTGGCGAACAGATACCTAGGTCAATTGTGTCGGACCGAGACTCTAAGTTCCTTAGCTATTTTTGGAAGACACTTTGGGCCAAGATGGGGACGAAGTTGTGCTTTTCGACTTCTTGTCATCCCCAAACGGATGGACAAACTGAGGTAGTAAACCGGACTCTTGGAACTTTGCTTCGTACTATGATGGATACTAACTTGTGTAGGTGGGAGGATTGTTTGCCCTTGGTGGAGTTTGCATATAACCGGGCTATTCATTCGGCGACCAAGAAGTCCCCTTTTGAAATTGTTTATGGCAAGAATCCTCTTACTTCGCTGGATTTGACTCCTCAACCGGCTCCGCAACCCGTTGATGTGGATGGGCAATCTAGAGCTGAGTTTGTGAAAGGTTTGCATGAGCGGGTCCGAATCCAATTAGAAAAACGTACCGAGCAATATGTCCAGCAAGCCAACAAAGGGCGCCGGGAAATGCTTTTCATGGAAGGAGACCTCGTGTGGGTCCATTTGAGGAAGGATCGCTTTCCTTCTATTCGGCAATCTAAGCTCAACCCAAGAGCGGATGGTCCTTTCCGGGTCCTTGAGAATATTAACGATAACGCATATCGCATTGAACTTCCTACTAAGTATGGTGTCCATAATGTGTTTAATGTTGCTGATTTGTCTCCATTTTATGTAGGTGATGAGGTCGAGGATGCGGAGAACGAGTTGGCGGATTCAGGGTTGAATCCTTTCCAAGGAGGAGGGGATGATGTGAGCCCGCTGGACTTAAGCAACGAGACTGATGTGACCGCACCAAGATCAGCACCACCTCTCACTCGAGCTAGAGCCCATGCTAGGCCAAACCACTTTGACCTACCATCCTTTTAGAGCTCCGACATTTAAGGACGTCCATGACTATCACTTGGTGAACATACTTGAGGCGATTGAGGATGCCAGATCACTTTAGACCTTAGATGTAACCTTTTTTTTTATTTTATGTGGTCATGCTTGACTTTATTTCATGGTTTAAAACCACTTTAGTTGGGTTTCTTTCAGCCATGTTTTTGGAACCTTGGAGCTCTAATGTGGCCGGCCATATGTATGGTTTTTAGGCCATTTATTGCTTGAAGTTGTTGGTTGAAAGATCCTAGGCTTTCCTTCATTTAGTATCCAACTCTTGAACTACTTGTAAGCTATTATTGTGGGGAGTTGGTGCTGAATTTTTCAGCCATATAAGGCCATCTCCTACCCACGTTTTTAAGCAGATTATAGAGTTGAGTTCAATCGAAGTTGTGCTTTCACTTTAAAGAAAAACAAACCTAGAGACTAAGGTGAGAGGCCAAGGTTTCGAAACCCACAAGGTGAGAGGCTGAGTGGTGTCCTTGCGGTGCGAGGCTAGGAGGACAAAGGAGGTCTAATTTCCGAAGTGAGATTCCGAGGAAAGAAGAACTCGAGCCAAGGAGATCCAAGGTGTGAGGCTGTACGATTCCTTGCTTGGCATATCCATATAAATCGAAAATACACAAAAGAAGTCGACGGAGGAACAAACCGGCGGATCCTTGCGTTCAACTGACGAAGGGCGCATCACTGAGGGTGCGATGACGAGCCTGAAGCCGGCGTACAAGCATCGACGGTGAGTGCCATTGGGGATGGCCCGAAAGTTGATTGAGCCGTCAATCGGGTCTCCTCAAGTTGTAGTTTAAAACGAGCCTTGGTGAAGCTCGGAAGAGGATCGGTCTGTTGAATAAAACTCGCCGCGGCATTATATACTCAGTAGGTAGCCCATAAATAATTTGAAGAACGAGACGGGTTTCAGGAACCGGTGAGCCAATGCCTTTGAGTTGATCCGCCAAAGATTTGAGTTGGAGACATTAAGAGTTAATTGGAAGCAAAGCCAGATAACTTACAATTTGAGAACTCATGGTCGAGGTATACGGCACGGGTGTTTTTGTTATCCTGGAAGATATCTTTGACTCGATTCCATGCGTGAAGCATAGTATCATCAAAGTCAAGAATTTGTAAAAGAATATCCCGTGAGACCGTACTGTAAATCCATTGAAGGATTGCAACGTCAACTTGGAGTCATAACGAATCATCAATGCCCACGGTTTGAGAACCTTTTCATCGATATGATCGAGAACATTGTGATCTTTCGCGGTAACACAAAACAACGTAACCCATGATGCACACGGAGTGTCATGGTCAAGGATGAGAGCAATATTGATTTTGATATTTGAGATTCCGAGGGCAGAGTGGAACGAGGATTTCCGGTCTGCAGCCATCAAAAAGATCAATGAAGGGGAAGGCGGTGAGAGGTGGGCAATCTAGGGGTTAGACACCGGAAAAAGGAGCGGAAGGCGGTTAGAGGAAAGAGAAGTCTGATACCGTGTGTGAATATGGATAAATTTTCCTTAGGGTAGCCATCGACCGATGGGTAATATTAATAGAGATAACATATTTACATAATTATAAAAGACAGAACTCTATTTACAATATTTACATATTCTCTCACAATCATCAAACATAAAATGGGATAATTACAATCATTAACTCATTGTGCATGTTGGGTCAGCTCGACATAACCAATATTGAATCCATAAAATAAAAAGGAAACATACCTACAAACCAGGGTTTTTAACGGAAAAATGGAGGTATCACAAATACGACATGCAAATCATCATATTTATAGCAAACAATATTAATTAATCTTCCAATCAACACGTTGGAGAACATATATCCAATAAAGAATTAAAACTCGGGTCTTGCATCTTGCAAGGAACAATTCAAATACTATCAAAACTCTTACGTACATACATCCAACAATTATAGAAACATATCAACATTATAAATCAATATAGTCAAACTCTCTAGACCCTAAAAAGATGAGAACTAGCTACACATGGTTGAATAATACTCGCAAGCTTTATTAATTCATTTAAAAAAAGACAGTCGATTGGCTCTGGGTTCGACCGATCGACCTCTAGTAGATAACTGGCGGCAGGAACTTGAAAATTGCTAGAGAAGATGATAAAAATATACGGTAAAACACCTTATTTACAAGGGAGAATCTAACATATCTCCCTTAAGATATATTTAATCTACAAAATCTATCTTATGTCAAGGCATATTGGTCTTTAGTGGATAACTACAGATAAAAAAAAGTCCAAATGAACGAGTTGAAAGACATATCAAATCAAAAGTGAGTAAAGGATAAAGGTATGACACCGAGATGAGCTCGTCTTGTGGGCAGGCCGATCGACCTCCTTGGGCTAGGCTGATCGGCTCCATCTAAAACATTGGGTTGACGCTTTTCCCTTTGACTGATGGTCATGTGTGATTCATGTGTAGAGAGAAACAACAAGTAGACGATCGGCCATGGTTTTTGAATAACCGTATACGTGAATATAAAGGACATAAATAATCTAGAAGGGGGGTTGAATAGAGTATGTGAACTTTTCGCAAATACCTATCTCAAGGCTTTGAAACTAATTTCAAGGCCTTGATGTCGATTTGTTCTCTTTCTGACACAACTGGTTTTCAAGGGCTTTGAAAGTGATTTCAAGGCCTTGAGTCCAAAAACCTTCAAAATAAAGTTAGTCACAATTAAGCAAGAAAAGTGTGGAATGAAATGATCGACACGGTGATATGTTTACGAAGTTCAGCTCTAACAGCCTACGTCTCCGTCCTAGGGTTTCTTTCTCCGTAGGATCTAACTATCTATTATTTTCTTCAAAGAGTCCTAGATACAACCTAGAAGAAATCCCCTTCTTCTCTCATTGTAGCCAATGCTACGATCTAGTTCTAACTCTTAACCTAGCAATAATAGCCTAGTTACTTCGCAGAGAACACACACTCGAGTATAACACTCTCTAGATCTTCCAATGAAGCTCACGTGCTTTTCTCTCTCGGGATGTAAGATTTTGTAAACTAAGAGGAAGAAAAACTTTTGGAACGAAATGAAGATGCATTGATCGCTTGAAGACTTGGATCTTTCCGCGTAAGCTTGTTTTTCTTCTCTTCAATCGTGATCTTCATTTATAGTGTTTGATGGAGAACTTCTACCCGTTGTAAAAAGGACCATTGTGAAGTTGTTCATTCTCCAAGGAAAACGGTGTTAGGTTGAGATGAAGTAGCCGTTGTAATATTTTCTATCTTCTTCATCTCCTTGACGCACGCTGAGAGTCTTCTTCTTCTTCTTCTTCTTCTTCTTCTTCTTCTCCTCCTTGAAAGATCCGTTGAAGATCTTGTCGTTGAAGCCCTTGTTTTAAGCTCCGAGATCTTTCAAGTTGTTTAGGATATTTGGTTGAAGATATTTCTCTTTGATAGCCATTTGAAGATCTTCCTTGGATATGAGATCTTTGTGAGATCCGTAGGATGAAATCTTCCAATCTTGTGTCGGTTAAGATCTTTCCAAGATCTTTTTGTTGGGCTGATATCTCTTCTACAAAATTCGTTGGATATCTTCTTTGTTGAGCTGGCCGAGATCTTCTCTTGATATCTTGTTTGAAGATCTTCTCTTGATCCTTGGTAGATTCGGTTGTTGAGAATGAATCTTGATTTTGAAATGCTTCCAGCCGATATTTCCCTTGTATCGCTTTTCAAGGCTTAGGCTTTGACCCCTTGAAATGGTATTCAAGGCCTCCGTGTTGATCCTTTGAACTACTTTTCAAACTCTGCGCTTGTCCCTTGTATCGTGTTATAGGCCTCTGTTCATCCTTTGAAATGCTTTTCAAGGCCTGCACACATTTAACAAACACAAAACCAAACCATGCAATATAGAAATACAATCAATAATTTTTAGTTTATAAACCGCTCATAATGTTAAGTCTTCCTTCATCACATATACAACTATATAATTAAGGTGGAGTTATCAATCTCCCCCTTGATGGAAGACAAAACAAATATCGTACCTGCATTTATTGTTAGCGATACATATGCAATAATATAAAAAAAATAAAATGCAGAATGTAGATATATCGGATCATATAATCCCCCCCCCTTTGTCTTTCAACAAGGGAGAAAAATACTTAAAGCACGGGAGTTTAAAAAGTTATTACAGACCCACAAAGTATTTCCAAAAATCAAAAACAATTAAGAAAGGCAAGTCCCACAAACAGAATTCAAGGCCTTGATATCAAAATCAAGGGGGCTTTGAAATCCATGTCAAGGCATTGACATCCATTTCAAGGCCTTGAAAACAAGTTTCAGAACTTTGAAGGGCTACTCCTAGTATCATCTCGGATTTAAATGGCCCTTTCCTCGGAGTTCATCATGACACTTTTTCTTCCAGCGAGCATGAGCTTCATCCAGAGCAATAGTTTTCATGTACGCATCCACTCTTAGTTGATCCTTCTTATTCTTGTACTTTTTCACCACGCCAAACTCCTCGATATGCAGAATATGTGGTTCCTCAGCAACAAGTTGATGGATAGGACGACCCTTGACAGTTCAATAACACTGAAGCATCACCTCTTCTACTTGTTTCCTGGTTGCTTCAACATCTTCCTCAGTTAAGGGTTTGATGCTTCATGCAGAAGTGAAAGAGAGTGCATTCACAAGGAACATCTGGTTGATTTTCTGGCGTATGATTGTCAACAGGTCCTGTGATTCGTCCATCTTACTTGTAATCTCACACCTAAAATCCAAAATATCCTTCTTCAAAGATTCTAGACCAAATTCAACTATGTCAAGCCTCTGGGCTGTAGAAAAGGAACCAAAACGTTGTTCCTTCAAGATACACTCTCCAGTGAGTGTCTTTTCAATCCCCATGCTTTCAAAGAATTCCTCATCGATGTTCCCAAAAACAAAATGTTTGTCTTCATCAACAGTATCAACAGAGAGGTATCAAAAGATTTCTGGAAGCAAATTGGCATATGGGCGAGGGGTATCACTGGGGGCGTTAATCATGTGAAGCATGTGGTTAAGGATGATGTTGGGAAGGTCGATATCTAGTCCATTCAACACGTGATACAAAAACGCAAAGAGTTGATTAGTCAGCAAATCCTTGCATTTTATCCTCTGAACAACACATCTCAAAAGTACAGCAAAGACAATTCTGGCTTCTAGAGTGAGAGATGTCAAGCTAGGTTGCAGAGGAGAGTTGGGTAGGAGAATTGTTCTTTGACCAAAAAATCTGGCTTTGTGGGGGTGGCCGTAAGAAGTGAAGGTGGGAAGCCTTAATATTTGAGCGATAACCAAAGAAGAAAGGGTAATGGTTTTACCTTTTACTACCGATTCAGGATTAACTCACCTCTTTCCCTTCTTGTAGTGAGGTTGACAAAGAACAGCCGGGTCAATCTTGGATATCCCACTTCTCCTGGGTTGAGGACCTTCCAGATGGCACATCCTCTGAGCAGTGTGATGCATGGGGGACCCAGGGAGAGGAAGAACTCCAAATACACTAACTCGCACATGTAGAGGGTTCGATCTTTGAACCCGTCAAACCATTGACCTATGGCGGTGTGACTTCTGAACCAGTTGGAGGGCAATCCCGTCTGAGCGCAAATCTCAAAATCTTCCATGGGAGTAGGAGAGTCAGATTCAGATGAGATATGAACAATTTTGGAGCGTTTGGTAACCGAAGATGATGCTTCATCAGTTGATTGACGCTTGGAAGCCATGGAGTTTGTTTGTGAGAGAAGCCGAAAGGGTTTTTGGAAGGTGAAAGAGTAAAGATGGTGGGATGCAAGAACGTTGGAGGCGGAAAGAAATAAACAAGGGAGGGGAGTGGTATTTAAAGGAGGATGTCAAATCAATTTATGGTTTAACAAGATCTTGAAAGAATCAAGATCTTGAAAACCGATCTTGATTTGAATACTTTCTCATTTAATCTTGAACCACTTTTTAAAAATCTTTTGAATTTGTAAACAAAGTCTTTTGGAATCATTTTAAAATAATTTAATGATCAAATATCTAAAAGATATTAACCAATAAATTTATCCGTGATTTTTAATGTGGCCCTTGAATTCCGTTTCAAGGCCCTTGAATTGCATTTCAAGGTCTTGAAATTGAAAAGTGGGCTGCATTATAAGGAGGAAATAAAACAATTTACTCCACCTAAGTTAATGCTTCCTTGTTCAACATACCAAGCTCTAATCTTATAAAATTGAATTGATCTTCAAGTAGAGGCTTATTAAATATATTTGCAAGTTGCAATTTAGTCGATAAAAAAAGATATCGAAAAATCACCTTTCTCAACGTGATCACGTATGAAGTGATGCCTCACATCGATATGCTTTGTTCTTGAATGCTACACAGGATTTTTAGTAATCGAAATAGCACTAGTATTATCACATTTAATAGGTATACCTTTAAGATCAAAGCCAAGATCACGAAGTTGTTGAGCTATCCATAGAATTTGTGCACAATAAGCTCCGCAACTATATATTCTGCTTCAGTAGTGGATAGGGCGACCGAATTTTGCTTCTTGGAGTGCCAACTAAATAGGGATGACCCTAAGAATTGACAACATCTAGAAGTACTATAGCCTGCAAAGTCAGCATCCGAATAGCCAACGAGGTGAAATGAGCTTTGACGAGGATACCACAACCCAAAATCCTTAGTGCCATTGAGATACCGAAATATCCTTTTCACATCCATCAATTGTGACTCTTTAGGATTTGCTTGAAATCTTGCACACATGCACACACTAAACATAATGTCAGGTCGACTAGCGGTTAGATATAACAAAGAACCGATCATACCTCGATACTCCTTTTGTACAACACTTTTACCGTCCTTGTCGTGATCAAGTGAAAGTGTGGAACTCATAGGAATTTTTGCTACCTTGGATTGATCCATTTTATACTTCTTAAGCAAGTCCTTGATATACTTGCTTTGATTGAGAAATATTCCTTTCTTTGCTTGTGTGACTTGAAGTCCAAGAAAGAAAATTAAATCTCCCATTAAGCTCATCTCAAATTCCCTACACATAATATCTGAAAATTCCTTGCATATAGAATCGTTAATAGCACCAAATAATATATCATCAACATATATTTGTACTACTAAACATTGTTGCCTCTAGTTTTGATAAATAAAGTTTTTTCAATCAAACCCCTTTTGAAATCATTTTCAAGGAGATACTTGGACAATCTTTTATACCAAGCTCGAGGAGCTTGCTTAAGACCATAAAGAGCTATGCCCAATTTAAAAACATGATCCTGAAATTCAACATTTTCAAAACCGGGAGGTTGAGCAACATAGACTTCTTCTTCTAAGAAGCCATTTAGAAAAGCACATTTAACATCCATTTGAAAAAGCTTTATGTTCATGAAGGATGCAAAAGCAAGTAACAATAACATACATATGGCTTCTAACCTGGAAACCGGAGCAAAAGTCTCCTCATAATCAATACTTTCTTCTTGGTTATTGCCTTGAGCTACAAGTCGTGCTTTATTTCTAATAACCTTTCCATTTTCATCCAACTTGTTTCGAAATACCCATTTTGTGCCAATGACGGATTGTTGCTTAGGTCTAGACGTGAGGGTCCAAACTTTGTTTCTCTCGAACTCATTTAGTTCATTTTGCATGGCCATGAACCAATCGGGTTCTTGAAAAGCTTGAACATAATTCTTGGGCTCAATAAGAGATATGAACGCCGAGAACACACATAAGTTGTTAACTCTAGATCGGGTTTGAACTTCTGCGTTTGGATCTGAGATCACATTCTCTGGTGGATGGTATGAAGAATGTTAAAACTTTCTCCTTTTGTAAGATGGAGCAGATCCTGAAGATTGTGGTTCATTTGTTTGACTAGATTCAGGTATTGTTGGAGTATTGCCTTTAAATCCTATATCAAGGCCTTGAAGTTGAGTTTCAAGGCCTTGAAACTGACTTCTGACGTTGTAGTTTTCCGTTTCAAGGTCTTGAAGAGTTGAAGATGTGTTTTAAGGTCTTGAGATTGTTCTCCGGTATCTTGAATATTTTCTTCCATATTCGTTTCCTTAGCTTTAAGATCTTCTTCTCTATTAGAATTGTGATCTTCATGTTGATTCAGATTAAGTTCTGCAAAACTTTCACTCAAAGTACCATCATTGCTTTCATCAAATATAACATGAATATTTTCCACAACGATTTTGGTACGTCTATTATAGACACGATAAGCTTTGCTATTTGAAGCATATCCAATGAACATAGCTTCGCCACTACGTGCATCAAATTTACCAAGGTTGTCTTTGCCATTATTATAGGCAAAGCACGCACATCCAAAGGGTTTAAAATAGGAAATATTAGGTTTTCTTCCCTTAAAGAGTTCATAAGGAATCATTTTCAAAATAGGGCGAATTAAACATCTATTTAAGATGTAGTTAGATGTGTTAACAGTTTCAGCCCAAAAACATTTTGACAAACAATTTTCCAAAAGCATAGTCCTAGACATGTCCTCTAAGGTGCGGTTCTTACGTTCCACAACCCCGTTTTTTTGAGGAATTATAGGAGCTAAAAAATTGTGTGAAATACCATATTTTGTACGAAACAAATCAAACTTTAGTTGATTAAATTCTCTACCATGATCGCTTCTTATCGAGACAATAGGTAGGGTTTTCAAAGTTTGCAACTCCTTACACATTTTGAAAACTCAAACAAAGCTTCAGATTTTTCCTGTAAGAATGAGATCCATGTAAAACGAGAAAAATCATCCACAATGACAAGGATGTATGTTCGCTCCAAACGGTGTGTGCAAGCTTTAAATTTATAACCCTAGACTTAAGCTTAAAACAAGGATGCGAACCCGCAGTGTACGGGTCAATCGTAGTAAAAGCAAGAAAATTCCAGGGGTCGATCACAGGGACTCGGTGAAACAAAGTCAATACGGTGTGCTTATGTCAATACTAACCACAAGAGCGATTAACACAATCAAAGATGAATAAGAAGTCAATAAAGCAAACATGCAATTCTAGGGATTAAAGCATCTAGTTGTGGTTCCAACTCAAGATCTATAGATAAGCGGACAAAGCTGAGATTTTTGCGTGGGGAAGGTGTTACTAAAGTGGAGTAGATCACCGGGTAAGTCTCACTACACACTAATCTTAAACCATAACTCCTATCACCGGGTAAGTCTCAAGGAATCAAGATAAAGGACTATAACCTCAAACTAACACACCATCTAAGGGAATAGAATCAACCTTTACCGGGTAAGTCTCAGGCTAACTCACAAAGATGGGATGGAAGCACACTCAAACCCCAATAAAGGATGAACCTTTATTACCTACACTTATGATCGTTGGTACACAAACTAAGGAATTACCGGGTAAGTCTCATCCTAAGCTTGCTTTGAACCAGGAAAGGTGTAATAAGAATAGGATTTGGCAAACTCTAACACTTAACTCTCAGTTATGGATCAGATAAGTCACCTCGGTCAGCCAGTTTCCACCCCGGCCGAGATGTTCATCGACTGAACGAGATGCTTAGGGTTAAGGTTAAAGACTCGAACTTTCAGGATCCTACTGGAATCTAAGATTATTCTATCATTGTTTTTCCCACAACCTTCAGCTAATCACCCTAGAATCACACAAGGAAATTAGCCACTCATCATCATAATGAAAGTATTAAAATATATGGGAAGAAAGTGAATATTTGAACAAAGAAGAATTTAATGAAAAGACTTCAATAACTTAATCAAATATCACAACAAAGCGTTCCTTGGATAGCAATCCAAAAAGACAAGACAACCAATGAGGGAATTAAAGACAATCTTACAAAACCCTCCAAAAAGCTATAAAAGCTATAGACTTCAATCTTCCTTCAACCTTCAAAAAGGTTCTTCGAAAACTCCCAAACTGGAGTGCGGCTGCTGCGAGATGTATGCAGGATGTATGCGAGATGTCCAGCTCTAAGCGGATGTCGGAATTATGGGAAATCCGACCCTTTTTATAGGAAAATAACCCTCCAAAGATAATAAATCTTAGAAAGATATTTTCCCAAAAATATAGGTAAAATATATGATTCTGCATATCTCCTTCCTTCCAGGAGCCAAACCCAAAAATATAAGATCTCTTTCCAATTTTAAAAGATCTCAGCCAAGAATAAAATATTCTCGCCGCGTCCTAGGTATTCGCCTCGGTCGAGTCGGCGTCTCTGGATCACCTCGGTCGAGGTGAATCTCTGGTCAACCGAGGTGAGTCACAACTGAATGCGAAATCTCTCAAAACTGGTCCAAAGTAAATCTTTAATCCATGGCTATGCTTCCTGGATGTAGCTCTAAATGACTCATGACTCCTTTCGCTCCTTTTTGATGCAAAACATACCAAATTACCTGCAATTACAACAAAACTAGGTGTAGACCTCGATTCTCGCAAAGGTAGATGAAATGGTAGTATAATCACATATTATACACACAAACATGCAGATTATGAAAGATAAAACGTCCAAATAAACCCCAAGATATAGACTATAATTCATGCTATCAAAATACCCCATACTTAGCCCTTGCTTGTCCCCAAGCAAGTTCCTCATATAAAAGATAAGATAGAATGGATTATAAGTCAAGAAAATCAATGAAAAAGTCTTTCAAAAACATTTTATGGTGTGCAACTACCATAGATCACTCTAAGAGAGTACTTCGTGGAATTTAAAAACTCAACATGATCAAAACATTTTATAAATATAGGAAAGTTGTTCATCTTTGCATAAAATCATAGAATGCATAATAAATCATAATTATCAAAATTAATCATGTATAATCCGATTTAAACCGCTAAGTCAATCAACAAGCTCAAGGTCTCAAGGGCTTCCCAAAAGAAAGGTCAAGAAACGTGTAGGGTAGGGATGTATGTAAGGTAATGTGGTGCTAGAATCTGGGAAAAGGATGAACTTCACTTTCACTTTGACTTGCAACATCTTCCACCAATAAGCTTCGCTTATCTCACACTTTTTCTTTTTTCTTTACTTTTTGGGATGCATGGACAGAGGTGCACAATAACCGAAGCCTAGGAAATCTGCAATCATCAATTTCTCGAGATGCATCAAACCCTTGATGCACATACCATGACCCGTTAGGAATATCGCTCAATCCGATTTTGGCAAGACACAAAAACCCGGCTATGTGAATGGTGCCGAGTTACTCATCTTCATGATTGACTTCCCCAAACCTATTATTGCTTTCTAACACTTTCACTTCCAGCCACTTCTCAACTTTAACTCCACTTGCTTTCACCACTTCGTTTGCTTCCAAATTCCCGGATAGGTAAAGAGAGGCAAAATGTATATGAGGGGCTAAGCATGATCAAGAAGAAGAAGAAGAAGAAGAAGAGAATGAATTGCCTTGGTCTTTCCAAGAAGAAAGTGAGAGAACTTAACCTGCGGTGTCAACCTTCAAATTCAACATAATTTGGATAAAAACAAAGTATTAAACATGCCAATAATTTCAAACAAAGCATTTAGCAACTTAAACATATTATAAAACCTTTCAAACACATAAAGAATTTAAAACCAGTCAGTAAACAAAATCTTCACTGAGATCATATCCAGATAAGTAACTCAAAAAAATCGTTTCGAAAACTCTCAGTAACCCACCTCGGTCGAGGTGTTCTTGGTTCAACCGAGGTGAAATGCCTCGTTTGGCCAGAATCTCCCCGGTCGAGGTCAAAAAATTTTTTTTTTTTTTTTTTTCGGTTTCGACGTTTTTCTCAATCAAATAACCTGTAGGTATGCATGTAATATCGGATAATCATATAAAGGCAACTGAAGCATAAATATGGAAATATCCGATAAATATAATACATCAAGTAGTCAAATACATCAAAAGGTAGTCAAATAATACAAACACCCCATACTTGGGACACACTGTCCCAGTGGGTCAAATAAAAAGTCTAGAGACAAGAGTACTTCACCGGATAAAAAGCTGAACTGCATAAAAATAGAATAAAGAAAATCTTGCAGCTCCTCAATAATCTTGATCCGGTGGTGGTGGTGGTGGCGCATACGGATACTGAGCCGGGTCGAACGGATAGCCCATAGTCTGTTGGAACTGTAGCTCCATCATCCTGCGCTGATAGTGCTGCTCCTCTAACATCTGATGAGTCCAGCGGTCAATGCGTCGGTCCTGGGCAGCAAATCTCTCATGCATGTCCACTGTAAGGGCAGCATAAGAGTCTATCATCTGATCTGTCAGGTCGTCGATCCGGTGATGAACCTCAGAATCTCTGTGACGGCGTGTCCGACGCCTAGCAGATCTAGCAGGAGGTGCAGCAGGTGCTGGCTCAGTATCCTCCTCATCATCCAAATTGATGATCGGTGGTGCGCTCGTGCCTGCAGTATCCGTCCCTGTATCCATCGGGACTCCACCATCTCTCTCGTCCATCGTCTCCTCATCGTCGTCGTCATCCTCCTCAGCCTCAGCAGGGGCAGCTGCTGCCTCTCTGTGATCCTCCATCAGTGTATCCCAAGCTGTCTGCCAGTAATGCGGATCAAAGACTGTGAACTGTGCAGACCAGCGGATCCCCTGAGGTGCAGTCCGCTCCCAAGGCATGGCTACGTATGGAGTGGTCAAACCACGGGGAACTAGAATCCTCTGTGTGATCATCTCCTGTAATCCCAGCGGCTTCGGAGCCGCCGCCATCGTGCAAACACTGAGGTCCATCCCGTGGTAGGTAGCGATGTGGGTGACTAGACCTCCGCAGCAAATGTCTCCCTTCGCCTTGGCCTTGATCCTGTGCAGATCCTCTGCCAGGAGCAAGCCAAAGTCTGGGAAACCTCCTGTCACCATGCAGTAGAGGCTGAAGAGCTCGCCCTGTCTGATCTTCTGGGGCGTCTCAGTACGCGCCAGAAGTGTCTCGCTAAAAATCCTGTGGGCTAGTCTGAAGGCCGGGTGGAAGATGACCTTCTCCCTGGAATCTCCAGGGCGCCATCTGTCCGCATGCTCAGTAATATGGGCTATCTGCCCCCAGAACTCCCTAGCTATGGATCGGGAGGGGAAATCAGTGGCGGTGGGCTCAGAGAAACCAAAAATCTTTCTCCATATCTCTAAAGGAACTATGAAGTTCCGGTTCATCAACCGGTACTTCACAGACCGGTCTGTGGGGAGGTAGGAGAAGGAGCTAACAAACTCCAAGGTCGGCTCTAAGTAAGCTGGGGCTCGGATCTCAGTAAACTGATCCAGCCCGACAGTAGCAATCATCCTCCTAAGGTCAGCGTCTAACCCTAGGCAATCAAAAGCCGACACGTCCAGAAATCGTGGTGCGATAACTGGACGGCTAGCTATCCGCTCATAGTCTACCCGGCATCTCTCGTGGATAACCGGGCGGTAAGGACGGGAAGAAGAAGAAGAAGGGGAGGGTGAGGATCTGTCTCTAAGGGCTAAGCGACGATCTGAACTCATTTTTACTCAACTCTGTCAGACCACCTCGGTCACTGACAAGCCTCAAGAACACCTCGGTCGAGATGCAGTTCGACTGGACCGAGGCGCAGCAGTTACGATTCCAATTCTCAGAAATTCAGTTCTTTTCCCCCCAAAATCACTACAATTGCTTCCTAAGGGGTACTTATGCCTTTTCTCAGCAGAATCAGGGGCAACCAAAGCCCAAATCGAAGCGAATGAACGAGTTAGGGTTTCGATTTGTTTTACCTCGTTTCGGTCGATTCGTTCGATTTTCTTGCAGATCTGTTGTTGCAATCGGTTCCTCGACCCTTCAATCACAGTTTAGAAGCAGAAATCTTCGAAAACGAGCGAGATTTGAGAGAGCGAAGTGGACTGTCGCCGCGGTCGAGGTGGGTAAAAAAAAGTGAAAAATAAATTTTTCCCCCTTTTATACTGTTCCTGGATCTGCTGTCACCTCGGTCGAGATGGTCTCGACTGGACCGAGGTGGTACGGACCGAGGTGGTTCTGCAGAAACCCTAGTCGCCTCGGTTGCTCAAGAATCAACTCGGTCGAGATGCTCTGACAGTGACCGAGATGCTTCTGTCTTCTCAAAATCTCGAACTTCTGTCCTTCCAGTTGTCCATCCTTCCTTAGATGTTCCCTGTTGACTGTCCAGAACGCCAAAAACAAAGCAAAGCAAAGCAAAAACAAAAACTATCTAAGCTAGACTAGAAAACGGGAAAAGAAAGCAATACCTTGGGTTGCCTCCCAAGAAGCGCTTAATTTAAGGTCGCTAGCTGGACCATGATGCGTCTCAAACGAGGTGGGAGGTGCTCTCACCCCATACTTCACCTCCATCGTGGGGTGAAGTAAGTAGATCCATCAAACGCTCCAACAAGTGTAAGTGCTCATCGGGGAATGAATCGTCTATGGGTGGGTTATCCGTCTCGCGGGAGGATTCCGGTAGCCGGCTGAGGTGATCCGCGACTGAGTTCTCGGATCCTTTTTTATCGCGGATCTCTAGGTCAAACTCTTGGAGCAAGAGAATCCATCGAATAAGGCGCGGCTTGGCATCTTTCTTAGCCAACAAGTAACGAATGGCTGCGTGGTCGGTGTAGACAATGACTTTTGCTCCTACTAGATAGGAACGAAACTTCTCGAAAGCATATACAACCGCCAATAACTCCTTCTCGGTGGTAGCGTAGTTGCGTTGTGCTTCATCTAGCGTTTTGCTAGCATAATAAATGGCGGTGGTCCGTCCATCTTTTTTATGTCCAAGCACCGCTCCTACGGCTACATCACTAGCGTCACACATGACCTCAAAGGGCAAGGTCCAATCAGGAGGTTGGATAATAGGAGCGGAGATCAACGCTTCCTTAATCCTGTAAAAAGCATCAAGACACTCCTGCGAAAACTCAAAAACAACATCTTTATTCAAGAGGTTAGTTAGAGGTTTAGAAATCTTAGAGAAGTCCTTGATGAATCTCCTGTAGAAACCTGCATGCCCGAGAAAACTCCTCACACCCTTAACAGAACAAGGAGGAGGGAGTTTCTCAATAGTTTCGATCTTAGCTCGATCGACCTCAATACCTCGATTAGAAACGAGGTGTCCTAGCACAATGCCTTCATTAACCATAAAATGACACTTCTCCCAATTTAAAACAAGGTTAGTGTCTTCACATCTTTTAAGCACTAGAGAAAGGTTAGATAGGCAATCATCAAAAGAGGAACCATATACGGAAAAGTCATCCATGAATACCTCCATGATCTCCTCTATGTACTCGGAGAAGATAGCCATCATGCATCGCTGGAAGGTAGCGGGTGCATTGCACAATCCAAATGGCATCCTCCGATAGGCAAACGTCCCCCAAGGACAAGTGAAAGTGGTCTTCTCCTGATCATCCGGATGGATAGAAATCTGGAAGAACCCACTATAGCCGTCCAAGTAGCAAAAGTGTGAATGTTGGGCCAACCGTTCGAGCATTTGATCGATGAAGGGAAGCGGAAAATGATCCTTCCGAGTTGCCGTGTTCAGCTTCCTATAATCGATGCAAACTCTCCAGCCCGTAACGGTCCTCGTTGGGATCAACTCGTTGTTCTTATTCGTCACAACGGTCATCCCTCCTTTCTTCGGAACGACATGCACCGGGCTAACCCACTTGCTGTCCGAGATAGGATAAATAATACCTGCATCCAACAACTTAAGAACTTCCTTCTTCACAACCTCTTTCATGATCGGATTTAACCGTCTTTGAGGTTCCCGTGAAGTCTTATGATTATCTTCCATTAGAATTCTATGCATGCAGAAAGAAGGTTTAATGCCAATAAGATCGTCCGTGGTGTAACCTATGGCTTTTCGATGCTTTCTCAGGACATGCATTAACTTAGACAATTCAGATTCGGAAAGGGAAGCACTAACAATAACGGGATAAGTAGAATCCGGTCCAAGAAAGATATACCTCAAGTGACTGGGGAGCTGTTTAAGCTCCACGACTGGGGGTGCTTTCTGGGGGGAATCCATGCTTCCTCTTTCCAGTGGAGTGGTATCAGAAACTGGACTCGATGAAGTCTCAGTTTGACTCATCTCGCCTTCGACCTCGGTCGAGGCGCATAAGCGTTGACCGAGATGTTCTTCGGTCGCTTCGCTCAGTCCAGAAAGTGCCTCGGTCGAGGTACTGCTACTGGATCCGAGACTGGAGATCTTCATCTCCTGGATTAGCTTCTCAGTCTTAGCTCCTGGATCCTCTTCCAGTGCCTTCAAGCTCCGTATATCTGCATCACAAGAAGCATCTATACCTTCCTCCATTAAACTGAAGCTAATAACTCTTTCGAGTGGGTCGTTAATAAGGATAGAGCTCACCAATTCTCTTGATTCTTCTTCATCGTAGATGTTGAAGATATCATCAGTTAGTTGCTCCCCTTTCATGGCTGCAAGCAGCGCGAACTCCACCTCATCGCCACCAACGTTGAATTTCAACTTGGCGTTCTTGCAATCCACGTTGCAACCCGAAGTTGCTAGAAATGGCCTCCCGAGAATAATAGGAACAGCATAATCTGCGGGAATGTCAAGTACGACAAAATCTATGGGTAGATAGAAGTTACCTAACTTGACCGGAACGTCTTTCAAAATGCCCACGGGATGGGTAATGGAGCGATCCGCCATGTAAAGTCGAATCTTGACCGGCTTGGGCTTTCCAAGACCGATCTTCGTGCATAGCTCCAGCGGGATGATGCTTACGCTGGCTCCTAGATCACAAAGGGCTTCACAAGTGACATCCCCAACTTGAATGGGAATACAAAATGAGCCGGGATCTCTCAACTTAGGTGGCATCTTTTCCTTCATGATTTTGATAAGCTCCGAAGATTTAGATGTCATCCTAACTTCACCAACATCCTCCAGCTTCCTCTTCCTTGATAAGATTTCTTTTAAGAACTTCCCATAGGCGGGCATACCTAAAATAGCATCAAGGAAAGGAATATTAATATGTAGCTTATTCATCAAGTCAAGAAACTTACCAAAGTGCTTGTCTAGATGTGCTCTGGCTCTGGACTGAGGGAATGGGAGTGGTGGTTTGTATGCAGGAGGTGGAACATAAGTTTCTGTCGTCCCTCCTGCTTTCTGTTGCTCCGCCTCGGTTGGCATCTCGGTCGAGGTGTTCTTCGACTGGATCTGGACCGAGGTGGTCTGCGTCGAGCGAGGTACTGGATCTGCAGTTTTGAGTCCACTCCTCGTCATTATGGCCATGCATTGGCCCTTAGGGTTAGTTTCCGTCTTCGCTGGAAGCTTCCCTGGATCTCTTGGCGCTTCATTCGCCCTATTAGCAAGTTGTTGTTCGAAGGACTTTTGGGCCCTCGAAAATGAAGTCATAGAATTCTCCATAGCGCTAAGCTTGATCAAGATTGCTTCCAGAACTGCGTCTTTCTTTTCTGGCTGAGACAAACTTGATCCTTGCCCTTGGCTTTTCAATGGAGTAGAAGAAGAAGAAGGGGAAGAGAGGAAAGGGTTAGAGGAATCATTAGAGTTGGAGTTTGAATGATTGTTACCGTAGTTTTGGTTATTCGCCCTCCAGTTGTTGCTATTGGATCCTCTATTGTTGTTGTTGTAGTTGTTGTTTCGGGGACCGTTATTATTGTTACGGTACCCGTTGCTGTTGTTACTCCTTTGCCCTTGCTCTTCCTTCTTAGTTTGAGCCATCAAGAGCTCCTTCAATTGCTTCACGTCATTCTTCAACGACGTGAGTTGATTGTTGTTGGATTGAGTCTCTTGAAAGTTGACTCTTTTAACTCCACCTTCAGCTCCTTGGTAGGTATATTTCTCCATGTGCAAGGCTTGCTTCTCAATGAAGTCCCAAGCCTCATCAACCGCCATGTCCATGAAGGTACCGGCGGAGAGTAGTTGGAGATTGAACTGGGTGCTTCCGTCCAGCCTTTTGAAGTAGATCTCCAACAACTCGATCTTTGGAATCCCATGATGTGGGCAATCCAAGAGGATATCCTTGAACCGCTCCCAAGATTTGGACAAGCTCTCCTTGTCCTTCATGATGAAAGCATTGATCTTCCCTCTCATTTCGGCGGTCTTTGAGGGGGGAAAGAATTTGGTCAAGAATTCTGTAGTCATCTCCTCCCATGTGCTAATTTTTCCTGGAGGAAGAGATTGATACCAAGTAAGAGCTCTATCTTTTAAAGAAAAGTAAAAAGGTCTTAGCTTGTAGTTGTTATTCTCAATTCTGGGGGGTCGCAAGGTTTCCATCAAGATCTCGTAGTTTTGAAGATGTTGATGCGGCGACTCTTTCTCTAGCCCTCCGAATTGGCATTGGCGAATCATGGCTAGAACTTGCGGTCGAAGTTCGTAGTCATGATCTGCTGGATCTCCTAGGTTCACTCCTGGACGCCTCAGCTGTTGATTAGGGTCCATCCTTTGACCTAGGGTTTGTGGGATTCCTGCAAGAAGAACATCTCGGACTGGCATCCGAGGTGGAAGTACATCGGCCGGGGCGTCAGGTACTGGAATCTGCCTCGGTCGAGGATCAACAGGAGGATCTTCCCTCGGTCGAAGTAGAATCTGGTCTCGTATGACTGCTATCTCAGCTTCGATTGCCGCAGTCTTGGTGCGATTCTCTTCTTTCTCTTGCCTGAGTTCTTCCTTGCTGAGGCGTAGCAGCTCTAGCGCCTCTTTCAATTGGGCCGCAAGATCACGATCGTCTTGTTGGGCCATCTTCGCTTCTCTTAAGCGTCGCTTGTATGTCTTTTCTGGTTCGGGATCGTAAGGAACGATTTCCTTCCCAGCGCGGGTCCTTCGCATATACCTAAGAAAGAACCTGCAAAAGTCGTCACTCAAGTAGAGTGGTTAGATGAAACGGGGCAAGTGCCCCAAGAGCAAACCGTACCGGCTCGGTCTAGACCAAGTCCCCGGCAACGGCGCCAAAAACTTGTTCGCTCCAAACGGTGTGTGCAAGCTTTAAATTTATAACCCTAGACTTAAGCTTAAAACAAGGATGCGAACCCGCAGTGTACGGGTCAATCGTAGTAAAAGCAAGAAAATTCCAGGGGTCGATCACAGGGACTCGGTGAAACAAAGTCAATACGGTGTGCTTATGTCAATACTAACCACAAGAGCGATTAACACAATCAAAGATGAATAAGAAGTCAATAAAGCAAACATGCAATTCTAGGGATTAAAGCATCTAGTTGTGGTTCCAACTCAAGATCTATAGATAAGCGGACAAAGCTAAGATTTTTGCGTGGGGAAGGTGTTACTAAAGTGGAGTAGATCACCGGGTAAGTCTCACTACACACTAATCTTAAACCATAACTCCTATCACCGGGTAAGTCTCAAGGAATCAAGATAAAGGACTATAACCTCAAACTAACACACCATCTAAGGGAATAGAATCAACCTTTACCGGGTAAGTCTCAGGCTAACTCACAAAGATGGGATGGAAGCACACTCAAACCCCAATAAAGGATGAACCTTTATTACCTACACTTATGATCGTTGGTACACAAACTAAGGAATTACCGGGTAAGTCTCATCCTAAGCTTGCTTTGAACCAGGAAAGGTGTAATAAGAATAGGATTTGGCAAACTCTAACACTTAACTCTCAGTTATGGATCAGATAAGTCACCTCTGTCAGCCAGTTTCCACCCCGGCCGAGATGTTCATCGACTGAACGAGATGCTTAGGGTTAAGGTTAAAGACTCGAACTTTCAGGATCCTACTGGAATCTAAGATTATTCTATCATTGTTTTTCCCACAACCTTCAGCTAATCACCCTAGAATCACACAAGGAAATTAGCCACTCATCATCATAATGAAAGTATTAAAATATATGGGAAGAAAGTGAATATTTGAACAAAGAAGAATTTAATGAAAAGACTTCAATAACTGAATCAAATATCACAACAAAGCGTTCCTTGGATAGCAATCCAAAAAGACAAGACAACCAATGAGGGAATTAAAGACAATCTTACAAAACCCTCCAAAAAGCTATAAAAGCTATAGACTTCAATCTTCCTTCAACCTTCAAAAAGGTTCTTCGAAAACTCCCAAACTGGAGTGCGGCTGCTGCGAGATGTATGCAGGATGTATGCGAGATGTCCAACTCTAAGCGGATGTCGGAATTATGGGAAATCCGACCCTTTTTATAGGAAAATAACCCTCCAAAGATAATAAATCTTAGAAAGATATTTTCCCATAAATATAGGTAAAATATATGATTCTGCATATCTCCTTCCTTCCAGGAGCCAAGCCCAAAAATATAAGATCTCTTTCCAATTTTAAAAGATCTCAGCCAAGAATAAAATATTCTCGCCGCGTCCTAGGTATTCGCCTCGGTCGAGGTGAATCTCTGGTCAACCGAGGTGAGTCACAACTGAATGCGAAATCTCTCAAAACTGGTCCAAAGTAAATCTTTAATCCATGGCTATGCTTCCTGGATGTAGCTCTAAATGACTCATGACTCCTTTCGCTCCTTTTTGATGCAAAACGTACCAAATTACCTGCAATTACAACAAAACTAGGTGTAGACCTCGATTCTCGCAAAGGTAGATGAAATGGTAGTATAATCACATATTATACACACAAACATGCAGATTATGAAAGATAAAACGTCCAAACAAACCCCAAGATATAGACTATAATTCATGCTATCAATGTACTATTTACCCTTGGGAGATTTGACACACATAGGACCACATAGATCCATATGTAAAAGTTCAATGGGTCGAGAAGAACTTACAACCTTCTTTGGTTTGAATGAATCTCTTGTTTCTTTACCTTGTGTACAAGCCTTACATAGTTCATCTACCTTAAAGTTTAGGTTTGGCAAACCACGAACCAAATCCTTTGAAAGTAATTTCTTCATCGTATGCATGCTAACGTGACCAAGTCGTCTATCACAAAGCCTTGGATTGTCAGTCAAGGCCTTGAGACATGTTAGCTTAGTTCCTGAAACTTGGTTAGTGCTCATAAAATAAACATTGTTGCATCTAGAAGCAGTAAGCACAACGATATATTATCTTGAACTTCACATTTTTTCAAATCAAAAATCACCTTGTTGCCTTTATCACAAATTTGAGAGATACTAAGCAAGTTATATATTTTAAACCGTCAACAAGATAGACATCATCAATGAAGTTAGAAGAATTATAACCGATTTTACCAATGCCAATGATGTTACAATTTCCTTTATCACCAAGCGTAATGGTTCCAGATAATTGCTTCTTTAAATATGAGAACATTGGGCTTTTTCCACTAATATGTCTTGAGCAACCATTATGTAATATCCATTTATGCTCCTTTACATTGGTAATATCCTGCAAAACAACAAATATCAATCTTTCCGGATTGACCAAATGACATATTTTGGTCCATATTCAGTCTCAATCATGTTTGGTGGTCTAGTACCTTTAGGAACCCATATTTGCTTAACTTGTTTCCTTAGACATAGAGGATAAGTGTTTCGAATGATGTAAGGGTCATTTCTTCTATATGGACATGTTGATTTTATGTGACCCTTTTTGCAACAATAGAAGCATCTTGACATATGAATACTTCCTTTAGCTTGAACAAAAGTGGTAGTCGTTTTTCTAGTGAAACTAACATGGTAGCATATACCATTTTTGTTAAGAGAAGATTGTTGCTCACCTATCATCCTTTCGAGGTTGGCTTTCGAACGAGTGAATTGAATAAGTGCAGCCTTCTGGTCTTGACAGGTCATAGTTAGATCAACCTTATTGATAACTCCACCTTGATTATGAATCGTCTATTTGGATGATGGAAGACTTAACATTTATAAAAAGGTCTTATAAACAAATAAATATCGATTGCATTTCTAGATTGCATGCTTTGGTTTGTGCTTGATGTGTGCAGGCCTTGAAAAACATTTCAAAGAAAGAATGCAGGCCTTGAAACCCATTACAAGGGACAAGCACGGAGATATTAAAAAGCATTTCAAGGGTTAAACACGGAGGCCTTGGAAAGTAGTTCAAGGGATATACGCCAAAACCTTGAAAAGCGATAAAAGAGATAGAAATCGGCTGGAAGCTTTTCAAAATCAAGATTCAAATCTCAACAACCAAATCTACCAAGGATCAAGAGAAGATCTTCAAACAAGATATCAAGAGAAGATCTCGACCAGCTCAACTAGAAGATATTCAACAGATTTGATTAGAAGATCTTGGCCCCAACAAAAAAGATCCCAGAAAGATCTTTACAACCAAACATAACAAGAAGATATCGAACGGATCTACAACAAGATCTCATAAAGATCTTACCAACCGAAGATAACAAGAAGAACTCCAATGGATCTACAACAAAAAGATCTCGGATTTTAAGGTCTAAGATCTTCAACAAACAAAGATCTTCAACGGAAAAATCCAAGAGAGAAGATCTAGGATCTTCAACAAACAAAGATCTTCAATGGCTCATTTCCAAAGAGAAGATTACGGTGATCTTCAACGAATGTCAAAGATAAGAAGCAGAAGAGAGAGAATAGAAGATCTTACAACGGCTACTTCACCTTAACCAAGTAGTGTGATCCATGGAGAAAGAAGAATTACAAACGGCTATTTTACAACGGCTAAGAAGAGTACTCCATAGAAGACTATAAATGAAGATGACGATTGAAGAGAACAACAACAAGCTTACATGGAAACGTCTAAGTCTTCAAGCGATCAAAGCATCTTCATTCGTTCCAAAAGTTTTTCTTCCTCTTAGTTTACAAAAGCTTACATCCCTAGAGAGATAAAAACAAGAGAGCCTCATTGGTATATAGAAAGAGTATTATACTCGAGTGTGTGTTACTCTGCGAAAACTAGGCTATTGTTGCTAGGTTAGGAGTTGAAACTAGATCGTAGCATTGGCTACAGTGAGAGAAGAAGAGGATTTCTACTAGGTCGTATCTAGGACTCTTTGAAGCAAATAATAGATAGTTAGATCCTACGGGCAAAGAAACCCTAG
Source organism: Fagopyrum homotropicum (assembly GCA_033239125.1). Lineage (NCBI taxonomy): Eukaryota > Viridiplantae > Streptophyta > Magnoliopsida > Caryophyllales > Polygonaceae > Fagopyrum > Fagopyrum homotropicum. The sequence continues at coordinate 84,531,127 of BSWB01000005.1, read as the reverse complement.
GACGGAGACGTAGGCTATTAGAGCTGAACTTCGTAAACATATCACCATGTCGATCTTGTCATTTCCGCACTATATCTTGCTTTATTGTGACTAACGTTTCTTTGTAGGTTTACGAAGCCAAGGCCTTGAAATCAGTTTCAAAGCCCTTGAAAACCAATTGTGTCACAAAGAGCACATATCGACATCAAGGCCTTGAAATCAGTTTCAAAGCCTTGAGATAGGTTTTTGCGAGAAGTTCTCATACTCTATTCAACCCCCCTTCTAGAGTATTTATATCCGTTATATTCACCTATGTGGTTCTTCAATTGGTATCAGAGCTAGGCTCACGTATATTTGATTTAACCATCAGTGAGACTAATCATGAATTGTGTAGGTGATGGAGGATTCACACAAGGAAGATCCACCTTTTGACCACCCCTTTTCTGTGGTAATAATTTTATACATTGGAAATCTCTAATGCAAATGTTTATCACTAATCAGGATCTGGAACTATGGAGCATCATCAAAAATAGTCCAAAAGTTCCAGCTAAGACCAATGCTATTAGAACTACTGTGCCTAAAAAGGAAGATGATTTCAACCAAGCTGATTTGGAAAAGGTGGCTAAGAACTACAGAGCCATGAACCTACTCTAGTGTGGATTTGGTGCTAACGAGTTCAACCGTGTCTCATCATGCAAAAGTGCAAAAGAGATATGGGGTAAATTGGTGGTAACATACGAAGGAACAAGTCAAGTAAAGCAAACCAAGATCAACCTTTTCCTAAGGCAGTATGAGTTGTTCAAGATGACACTTGATGAGACGGTAAATGAAATGTTCTCACGATTCACTCAAATTGTGAACAATCTAGATTATGTCGGCAAAGTTTTCACAAATGAAGAGAAAGTCAAGAAAATTTTGAGAAGTCTACCTAAGTAGAAATGGGGGCCAAAGGTGACTACTATTGAGAAACTACAAGATCTGAGGACTCTACCCTTGGATGATCTACTAGGAAATCTTATCACTCATGAAATGGTTCTTAATGAAGAAGATGGAGAACTATCCTCAAAAGTGAAAAACTTGGCTTTAAAATCCAAAAGGGAAGAATATTCATCAGAAGATGACGAAAGTGGGATGATGTAGAAGATCCTGTTACTGTGATTACAAGAGGACTTGCTCATTCTGAAGATGTTGAAACAACTCTCAAACAGAGAATATCATAGATTATCAAAGTATAAAGGTAAGTATTCTAAATCCAGTAAGAAATCTAATGTACTAACATGTTTTGAATGTGGAGGAACAAATCATCTAGTGAATGAGTGTCCACAAAGGAGAAGGAACAACCATCGGAAGAATGATCGAAAGAAGAAACCAATGGTAGCCTCAAGAAGTGACTTTGAGTCTTCTAGTGAAACTGACACTAAAAGTGATGAAGTAAATCTATGCTTGATGGGTGACCAAGAATAAAATCCAAAACGACATCTTGATGAAGTTGTAAGAAATTTAATTTCTAATCCCACTATTGTTATTTCTGAATTTCTTCAAAATATGATCATTAGTGAAGAAGAACACATTCTTGAAAATAGATCCTTGAGGGAAAATCTAAAAAAACAAGAGAAAAGAGTGAGTGAATTGTCTCTGGAAGTTGAAAATCTCAACACTTCAAATTTAGACCTTGATGCTAATATCAAGGCCTTGAGGGAAAATCTAAAAAAACAAGAGAAAAGAGTGAGTGAATTGTCTCTGGAAGTTGAAAATCTCAACACTTCAAATTTAGACCTTGATGCTAATATCAAGGCCTTGGAATAGGAAAATGCGATTCTTGAAGATCTCTCTTCTCTACATCAAGATTATATTAATCTAGAGCAAGAGAAGATTGATCTAATTGTGAAGTATAGAGACCAGAAGACGGAACTCATTCAATTGACTTATTCTAAAGCTAATCTCGAAAGGATGATGGGTGAACAACAATCCTCTCTTAACAAGAGTGGTCTTGGTTATAACAAAAATTTTCCAATAAAAACGGTGACCACTTTTGTTAAATCTAAAGGAAGTTCACATACACCCACATGTTTCTATTGTTGTAAAAAGGGACATGTTAAATCAACTTGCCCTTATAGGAGAAACTAATGATGTGATTTATGACACTAGATTAGGCACTCTTGTAGGTAGTTTTTACATTCATTCATGCATGGTTTTGCACATGTTCGGGACGTTTTATGCTTTATCGAGTTATATCGTCGAAATAGACCTCTACACAAGCATTTGTCGGTTTTGTAGGTATTTTGGGGAGCTTTCATACATTATTGATCATATACAAGGATCAAGCCCCGTGACGACCCGGATTCAAGGTTCCAATGGAGCAAGCATGAAGAAAAGAAGTAGAAATTGACCTTAGTTGGTTCCAGCCATGCACCGGCGTTTGTTTAGCCATGATTATGGCCATGCATCCATTGACCTCGGTCCAGCCCTCACCCATCTGGGCCAAGATGCTTTCTGGGCCATCCGAGATCGTCCACTGGTCCCCCATGACACTTGGCACACTCCTCTTCCTGCACACGATTTTCTCTCCCATGATGGAGGAGAAGTGTCTTGTTGCAGCCTACACATTTGCTGCAGTGATTCTTCCAATTCATTCCATTCTCTAATATGCCAAAGATTGAAAATCAAAAGTGTGGAGAAGAGAAGAAAGGAGTCTCCATTGAAGAGATGAGAAAAACACCATTTTCTTAGCTTTTGAGGGAGTTTTTGAGAGTCTTGTAGTGAGGAAAATTGTAGAGATTGTTGACCTCATTTTGAAGCTTCTCTTGGATGATTGTAAGCTTTTTCTAAACTTAATATTCAGCTTGTTCTTGTTTTATATTGCCTCACATCTCTTTATGTAGCTATGGCATGCATTTGTGATGATACTATGATGTTTGATCTTAAGATGGTTGTTCTTGGCTAAGTAGCATGTGATTCTAGGGAGATGGATGAAAGTTTATGGCTAGGATAATGATAGATTGGACATAGATGTATCTTAGGATAGTTGCTTGCTCAAAATACCTAGCTTAACTTACAATCTCGGCATGTTCTTCAACCATTTCGGCCGAGGTGTTCTTGATCCACCAGAGGTGTGTGAGTTGTTGTTGTTCCTATAGTGTTATATCTTCATGTTAGGGTGTTTGAGAGTTGAAATCCTAGTGTTTGTTGAGTCCAATCTAGCATTAGGGTGACCTATGTTAGTAAACTAGGTGAGGGATGAGACTTACCTGGTAATTCCCGCTCTTAGGTATAGAAGATGACAAATATTAGGTAGTAGGGAGCCTCAACAGCCGCTATTGGATTGAGTGTGCTAGGATTGTTGCTTAGGACTTGCTTTTCCGAGACTTACCCGATAAGGAGAGGTTTCACCCCTAAGTAGTGACCCGGTTTGTGTAGAATTCTCAACCTTAGGTTCCTAGAGACTTACCTGGTAATAGGATCTTGGGTGCGGGATTAGTGGACCATGAGACCTACCCGGTGATTGATCCCATTAGAGAAACATTCCTTTCCAACATACGCAGCTTGTCCTAGAATGATTAGAATTGAGTCCATGCCATAACCGGACAATCGAATCCCAAGAATCCGCTTTCAATACATTGATCTTATATCTTGTGTTTGCTTTGTTGTTTGGTTGACATTGTTGCTTGATTGTGATCTTTTCTTCATCACCACAAAAACCTATTACCAGGTAAGTCTCTAGGAACCTAAGGTTGATGTATGGTTCAAATTGAGTATGAATCAAACTTTGCCATTTGGTCTAGCCGGAAAGGTTGATGTTTGGTTATTTTGCAGGATATCACCAAGATTAAGGAAGCATTATCGTAGGGGAGAAATGTATATTGTTTTTAAAATGCTTATCTAATTGCCCTATTTCATATTCGGTGGAATTCTCTTTGATTTCAAGGTCTTAAACTTATATTGTTTTTCTCCCTTGTTGAAAGACAAAGGGGGAGAAATTATATGTGATGTTGATGCATATATCTAACGTTGAATGCATGTACGATATTTGTTTTGTCTTCCATCAAGGGGGGATTGATAACTCCACCTTGATTATGAATTGTCTATGTGGATGATGGAATACTTAACATTTATGTGCGGTCTTATAAACTAACAAATATCGGTTGCATTTCTAGATTGCATGCATTATTTTGTCTTCCATCAAGGGGGAGATTGATAACTCCACCTTGATTATGAATTGTCTATGTGGATGATGGAAGACTTAAAATTTATGAGCGGTCTTATAAACTAACAAATATCAATTGCATTTCTAGATTGCATGCTTTAGTTTGTGTTTGATGTGTCCAAACCTTGAAAAACATTTCAAAGAAAGAACGCATGCCTTAAAATCCATTACAAGGGACAAGCACAGAGATATTAAAAAGCATTTCAAGGGTTAAACACGGAGGCCTTGGAAAGTAGTTCAAGGGATATACGCCAAAGCCTTGAAAAGCGATACAAGAGAGAAATCGGCTGGAAGCTTTTCAAAATCAAGATTCAAATCTCAACAACCAAATCTACCAAGGATCAAGAGAAGATCTTCAAACAAGATATCAAGAGAAGATCTCGGCCAGCTCAACTAGAAGATATTCAACAGATTTGATTAGAAGATCTTGGCCCCAACAAAAAGATCTCATAAAGATCTTAACAACCAAAGATAACAAGAAGATCTCCAACAGATCTACAACATGATCACATAAAGATCGTAACAACCGAAGATAACAAGAAGATCTCCAACGGATCTACAACAAGAAGATCTCGGATTTTAAGATCTAGGATCTTCAACAAACAAAGATCTTCAACGGCTCATTTCCAAAGAGAAGATTACGGTGATCTTCAACAAACGTCAAAGAGAAAAAGCAGAAGAGAGAGAATAAAAGATCTTACAACGGCTATTTCACCTTAACCAATAGTGTGATCTATGGAGAAAGAAGAGGTTAGAAACGGCTATTTTACAACGGCTAAGAAGAGTACTCCATAGAAGACTATAAATGAAGATGACGATTGAAGAGAACAACAACAAGCTTACATGGAAACATCTAAGTCTTCAAGCGATCAAAACATCTTCATTCGCTCCAAAAGTTTTTCTTCCTCTTAGTTTACAAAAGCTTACATCCCTAAAGAGAGAAAAACAAGAGAGCCTCATTGGTATATCTAAAGAGTGTTATACTCGAGTGTGTGTTACTCTGTGAAGTAACTAGGCTATTATTGCTAGGTTAAGAGTTGGAACTAGATCGTAGCATTGACTACAGTGAGAGAAGAAGGGAATTTCTTCTAGGTTGTATCTAGGACTCTTTGAAGCAGATAATCGATAGTTAGATCCTACATGCAAAGAAACCCTAGGACAGAGACGTAGGCTATTAGAGCTGAACTTCGTAAACATATCACCGTGTCAATCTTTTCATTTCCGCACTATATCTTGCTTTATTGTGACTAGCGTAGCTTTGCAGGTTTACGAAGTCAAGGCCTTGAAATCAGTTTCAAAGCCCTTGAAAACCAGTTGTGTCACAAAGAGCACAAATCGACATCAAGGCCTTGAAATCAGTTTCAAAGCCTTGAGATAGGTTTTTGCGAAAAGTTCTCATACTCTATTCAACCCCCCCCCCCCCTTCTAGAGTATTTATGTCCTTTATATTCACCTATACGGTTTTTTACTTTTCTTTCTCTAGATCGATATATTCTCGATGGAGAGAAGAGATATTGCCCTTGAGAATCGCATTTTCTGATTCCAAGGCCTTGATATTGATATCAAGGTCTAACTTTTCAGTGTTAAGATTTTCAATCTCCAAAGACATTTCACTTAATCGTTTCTCTTGTTTGAGAAGCTTTTCTCTTAAGGAACTTATCCTTAACCTATGTTCTTTATTACATATGATTATGTTTTTAAGGAATTGTGTGAGTTCAAGTTCAGGTTGAGACATAATCGTAGTTACCACACCATCAACATAGTGAATTGAATCTTCTTCATGATCGGCCATTAAACACAAGTTTGCTTGTTCTTTCTCGTCTTCTGATTTATTGGTAGAATCTGAATCACTCCATGAAGCTACCATAGCTTTCTTCTTTCTATCAGTCTTCCTAAAGTTGTACATCTTCTTTTTTGGACAATCCTTTACAAGATGATTTACTTCACCACATTCAAAGCAAGTTAATACCTTAGTTTTCTTATTTGGGATAGAAAACTTATCTCGAGGTCTTGATGATCGCGGATAATCTTTATTGTTTGCGAACTGCTTCTTCATTTGAAGAATTTTGGCAAGACCACTTGAGATTAAGGCGAACGGATCTTCCTCATTTCATCATCACTATCTTCCTCTTCTGAAGGCATATCATCCTTTTTGGATCTTAGAGCTAGGTTCTTTGTGTTGGATGGAAGCTCTCCATCTTCTTCACCAAGAACCATTTCATGGGTGATAAGTTTTCCAAGAAGGTCGTCAAGAGGAAGTGTTGTGAGATTTTGAGCCTCTTCGACTACAGTCACCTTGGTCCCCACTTGGCTTTATGTAAGCTCCTTAAAACCTTCCTTACTTTCTCTTCATTTGTGAAGACCTTTCCAAGTGAGTCGAGGTTGTTCACAATTTCGGTAAATCGTGTGAAAATTTCTTTGAGTGATTCGTTTGAGTTCATCTTGAATAGCTCATATTGTCTGAGGAAGATGCTTATCTTTGTTTCCTTAACTTGGCTTGTTCCTTTGTACGTAACAACTAGTTTGTCCCATATTTCCTTAGCACTCTTGCATGATGAGACACGGATGAATTTATTTGCATCCAATCCACAATAGAGCAAGTTCATGGCCTTGTAGTTCTTTAAAATGCTACCTAGGTCGGTTTGAGTGAAGTCTGCTTCTTTCTTTGCAACTTGGACTCCTTCAACCGTGGTGGTTGGGATTTTAGGACCATTTTGAATGACGCTACATAGTTCCATGTTCTGATCAATAACAAACATTTGCATTAATGCTCTCCAATGGGCAAAATTGTTGCCGCAAAAGAGTGGTGGTCGAGATGTGAATATCCCTTGAGCGAATCCTCCATCACCTACAGAGTTCATGATTAGTCTCACTGATGGTTAATATACGTGAGCTTTTTGCAAAAACCTATCTCAAGGCTTTGAAACTGATTTCAAGGCCTTGATGTCGATCTGTGCTCTTTGTGACACAATTAGTTTTCAAGGTCTTCGAAATTGATACAAGGCATTGACTTCGAAAACCTGAAAAACAACGTTAGTCACAGTTAAGCAAGAAAAGTGTGAAATCAAAAGATCGACACGGTGATATGTTTACGAAGTTCACCTCTAACAGCCTACGTCTCCGTCCTAGGGTTTCTTTCCCCGTAGGATCTAACTATCTATTATCTGCTTCAAAGAGTCCTAGATACAACCTAGAATAAATCCCCTTCTTCTCTCACTGTAGCCAATGCTACGATCTAGTTAACTCTTAACCTAGCAATAATAGCCTAGTTACTTCGTAGAGTAACACACACTCGAGTATAACACTCTCTAGATCTTCCAATGAAGCTCTCGTGTTTTTCTCTCTCTAGGGATGTAAGCTTTTGTAAACTAAGAGGAAGAAAAAGTTTTGGAACGAAATGAAGATGCTTTGATGGCTTGAAGACTTAGATGTTTCCGTGTAGGCTTGTTGTTCTTCTCTTCAATCATGATCTTCATTTAGAGTCTTCGATGGAGAACTTCTAGCCGTTGTAAAAAGGACCGTTGTGAAGTTGTTCTTTCTCCATGAAAAACGGTGTTAGGTTGAGATGAAGTAGCCGTTGTAAGATCTTCTATCTTCTTTGTTACGCTAAAAACGTATAGCACAAAAGTCTTACAATTTATAACTCGATATATTCTCCTAACTCCTAGCGAACCCACAGTGTATGGGTCATTTTGTAGCAAGGATAGTATTCCAAGGTCGAACACGAAGACTAAGGTGAAATCAAATCAAACAAGTGATCATGGATAGTGCAAATCTAGTCCAAGAAAAGAGAAAGAAATAAAGAAATAAAAATCATGATATTTTTGGGAGAATATTGGTGATATAAGGTAGTTTGTGTTTATAGGAAACAAACTAGGTACTCTTATTAAATCAATTAAACAAAAAGATCTAATACGTGGATAAGTATTAAATGAGGAGGTTATATTGGGCAGTTTTGGGCGGTTTATATGTTAAAAAAAAAGAAAATAATACTAGCCGCCTAAAACAAAAAGGAAAACATACACAAAAGCGGGATTCAGCATATCTTTGCAGAAGAGTGTATCAATCAATCAACTCTTCTTCCCACTTATCACGCCAACACAACCCACATTTTCCGATAACAAAAAAACCCTCGATTCTTCATCTTCCCCCATGTTTCTGCGGCCGGAACTTTGAAGAAGAGTCCCAAACACAGGCGATACACAAAATCCGTCCGCCATTGTTACAGGTTTTATAATATCTACTCAATCGTTTATCACAGAGTCAAAGAAGGTTAGTATTCCGAAAACACACCTCGATTAATCAAGTTTATTTCTTCTTTAATTTATGAGTATCAATGTGTAGTTCAAACGAGTAGAAGAAACACATATGTACAGAGCATGCTATACTCCGTCTTATATATTTACAGAGTTGAAATCGTATTTCTCCTAAATCGTGTATTACAGAGCATGCTACTCGATTTTATGTATTTGAGGAGATGAAATCTTTGAAATTACCAAATGTAGATGACGAATATATACTATAAGTGTAGAGATTATGTATAAGAAACGATTGAAATTGTATTTCTCCTCAATCGTGTATTACAGAGCATGCTACTCGATTTTATGTTTTCAAAGAGATGAACATTGTGAAATTACCATGTGTAGATGACAAATGTATACTATAAGTGTAGAGAATATGTATAAGAAACCCCCAATTTGATGAACCAGTTCGAAATTTGAAATTGCATGTTAAAAAATCGTATAGATTCTGAAAGAGAATGACAATATGCATATCCAATAGAGTGTTTTTTTTTTGTAATTTGTGTATTTTATCAGCAACAATCGAGTACATGACATGAATAGTGTAGTAACTGAATATAATATGTATAAATAACTTGTGTATTATGTACATTTACAACACAAAAAAAAGAAAACAAAAACAGAGTTTAACATCATTTCATTCAATTCAATATTCATATTATGTGTTGTGTATGTAAATAGAGTAATACATTCGGTTTACAGTAAATAATTGAGGTGCTTGCTTATGTAAAGAATGTACACAAATTACAAATTGATTTATGTGATATATATGTAACACACATGACAATACATAAATGTGATAGTTATGTACAGTAGACATTCAATACTAATTTACAACAATACTGATACTATTTAAGTTCATTTCCAATAGATAACCAAATGGTCCGAAAAAAGTGTATGGGAATTAAACTTGATATGAGGAAAAAACAACATAAATTTGGGGCCGGTACTTCCAAACAGGTAACTACACGTTATGAAATGTGTAGATTATGTTAGAAAATCTGATTTACTCATAATCATTACAATCAAATAACAGACATGTTGTGTATAGTTGTTTGAAGTGTTTGTATGAGTTATATGGCCACATTAATTGCATAAAATGCACTAATTATGAAACCAAAGACAACCGCGTGTATATTATAGTGAATGGAATCATGTATAGGATTTGTGAAAGATTCATTATGTAGTATTGATGTACACAAAATAAAAAACATATGTAGTATGTACAAGATATGTGAAAGATCAAGTATGTACTATTAATGTACACAATATTTAAAACAAAATAGAAAACAGATATAGTATGTACTGTTAATGTAATGCATCATAGATAACAGATACATATGTTTGTGACTTATGTATTGCTTTTTATCGATCAAATGAACAGGGAATGGCTGGCTCAGTGACACAAGATGTTTCAGATATGCTCAGAGTCGAAAATCCACAATTAAAGGTTAATGTACATTGGATTATTATTATTATTATGTACATTACAGTACATCTAAAAAACACTTTGTTTTTTTTTACACAGTTCACATATAGATGGGAGGAGACCGAAAGAGCCAGGATGGCTCGGATTAATTGTTTCAGCCGAGTACAAATGATACCTATGCATTGGATGGACTGTCGGATGAAGACAAGAATAAGTTCAAGACCGGAGTCTTTGCTCCCATAATTGAAATGAGCACCAAATTGAAGATGTCCAACCAGATTATACATTTTATGTTGATGCATGAAGTCAAAACATGGAGAGAAAATTCAATGTGGTTCCAAAAATAACAATAAGGAATATTGGCAAAAAGGGAAACGATGATGATGACTTTGTTAACCCTCCAAGTAAGTACAATAAGTGATTCATACACAGTTCAGAATTTAATTGTATTAGTTATAGACAATAATATATATTGTAGCATAATTTCATACAGGCGTGTTTGTTAAAACTGAGGCAGCTGATGTCGACAAGAAGGGGAAAAAAAGGCTGACACAAGCACTCCCAATGTCATACATACCAGGTTCATATTTATGTTGAAAATGTATACTATTATGTACAGATTATTAACATAAACCGAATATGAAACACTTGTGTATAGGTCATCAAAGAGATCCAACAAGGGCAAAGAATCATTAGCAACAGAAGAAATTGATCCTTCAATTGATCATTCAGTCGAAGTGCTGAAAAACAAACTTTCTGATGGAGCTGCTAAATCAACACATTCTAATGTTCCTGAGTCTTCAAGGTAATTTACAAATTATGTACAAAATACTATTACACAATGATGCATACACGTACATTATTCAATACTTATGTACATAAATTTGAACACATAACAGGTTGCACACACCTAAACCAGACTGGTTTGATCAGATCATAGAAAAATTAGACTCCATACAACGAGAACAGAAAGAACTAGCTAATAAGATTGAAAACCAAGGGATGGTTATTGACGAGTTAACAACATACACGAGGGACCTTGGCACACTGTACGACAAATTAGACACAACTGTCTACATCTCTAGCAAGAGGACCGAGACAAAAATCAAAAATCTCGTCAAAGACATGGCAAAATAATCATCTGCTGCAAACAGCTCTGCACCGAGTGCGACAAATATTGATTCAGCGTCCAAAGTCAATCTGGGTGATGCAAATGTGGAAGATATAGAGGGAGGTTCAAGTGAGTTATGAACATAACTAGTTTGAGTTGTACATTTATGTATGATAATTGTAGTTGACAAATTAAGCTTATCAAACAGGTTGGCAATGTTGATGAGCCAATTCGAAGGGTTGGTTTAAGGGTCCCGAAAGATAGCAAGTACAAGCGTACTCCATACAGAAAAAACGTCAAACTTCCAAAGGAACCCGCAAACAGCATGCTGCACAAAGATGATCGTCAAAGACTTTACAACTGGGTTAAGAACAAGGACGACAAAGGAACGATTAGAGGTTTTTTGAAGAACATATCCAGAGAATCTGTCATGGATATACTAAAACCAGGAGGTTGGATAAAAGACGAGGTAAGTGATGTTGTCTTTATGTACACAAAATATTTAACATCAGTAAACTATATACACACATTTAATTTTGGATGACAGGCAATTGATGAAATTATTATGCACATTCGAAAGAGTATTGTCGAGAAACCTGATAGATTCGGCCACATTGTTGTGCTGACAACTGGGTGGAGTAGGGCATATAACACTACCACATATGCTAAGTATGCTGCTTCAAAGAAAGAGATGCCGAATTTCAAACCAATAATGTTCGAAGTCATAACGGGCGACAGTCCTCAAATGTTTCGAAAGCCACTGTATGACGTTGATTTGATATATTCCCCATTCAACCTGCGGGAATCTCATTGGGTTGCTCTTGAAATTGACCTCAGTCGGTGGTGCATTTATGTATATGATCCTTAGATTATGTACATAAATGATGACAAACTACAGGAAATGTTGGAGCCTATGGCCGTGATGTTGCCTAAACTCCTCAGTGTTCATGGTGGGTGTTCGCCACTTAATGTGCGTGCAAATAAGCTTTAAATTTATAAAACTAGAATCAAACAAGCGAACCCGCAGTGTACGGATCGACGTAGTTAAGCAAGAATTCCAGAGTATCGAACACAGGGATTTGGGGAGAATAAATTCGATCGCAGATTATCAAGCAAGTAATTGTAAGAGCTTTGCAAATTATTGGGAAAACAACAATCCTAAAGATCCAAGTATCCAGCTGTGGCTATCGATTCAAGATATACTAATGATATAAGGACAGAGTTAAGATATGCAAAGGTATGCTAATGTAAGGTAATCGTACGGTGAAGTTCCAAAAACCTTATATGACTCACCTACAAGACACTCTCTATAAAGGTTGTTGAGGCTTCAATATAGAAAGGATCTAAAGGTAAGAATTAACGTCAAATACCCAAACTTGTAATCCAAGGATCAAGACTAACTGAATCGATTAAGGTTGTGACACTCACAATCGAGGTAGAGGTTGTTGAGGCTTCACTACCACCTAGAAAAGACAAGCCTAAACTAAGTTAAAGCAAATCTTTAACTTTGGATTAAAGTAAAAGCAAGTTCGTAGACTTAAGGGAAATCACGGGTAGTTCTTGAGATTCCACGGCCGTGGACTCAAGAACAGGCCGTAATTTAAGGTTGTCGGCGATTCTTTCTAACTCTCAGAGTCCAATCTGTTTACGATCGATCTATCATCATCTAAGCCACAACTATCAACCCTTCACCTTAGAATTGTTAAGGGTTTTTAGCCAACAATAGTCATTATGATATCAAATTCAAGTTTTAAAAGATTGAAAGATGAAAACTTTCGAAAACCTTTAATAAACTTCAAACCAATCTCAATATCACAATCAAGAACAAATATCGTCGCTAGATTCAGAAAAGAACAAACAAACACAATCTTAGATAAGAAGGAAGAACGGGATGTCAATCCGTCTTCTAAATCAAACCTAAACAAGAAGAGAAATCTTCTTGCAAACACTCTTCCGAATCTTCGATCTTCCGTCAATCCGGAAATCTCAATCACAATCTCCACCAAAGTGCGAGATTAGTGCAACTCCAAAGATGAGCGCAAGTACGTCTTTTGCAAGAATCGCAAAGATCTCTAAGTCGCGGCGCGGGCGAAAGTGCGTCAAATGGAGTTATAAGCGTAAACCTAAAGTGAGGTCGCAAAGTCTCTAAGCGGAGGTGACGGAATCTCCCTTCGTCCGTCCTTTTATAATGTATCATGAAGTAGCGGCCCCGCCCAATCTTTTAAAAGATCGTGGCTTAAAGTGTGGCGAAAAAGATCGCCAAGATCACGGTCGTGGAAGGTTCCACGACCGTAATTCAGAGCGTGGAAATCAACACGGTTTGAACCATCTTCTCCACGGCCGTAGAAGTTGCTGAAATGAATCACGCTTCACTTGCTAGGGTTCCACGGCCGTGGAACTGAACGTGGAATGTAATACGGCCGTACTTTAGAGCGTGGTTTAGGGCAAGAACGTGATTCTTCCCTAGCCTCGTGCATTCCATAAGTTGACACTCCTTTTGCTCCTAAGAATGCCCTCAATCCATGGACATACTCAATCAACTCATCCTTGCTAAATTCCGTTCAGAAATGGCTCTCAATCACCTATAATCAACATAAAGCTTGTGTAGACATCTATATCGACAATATAGGCAAACTAGCTCACAAATGCAACAATGCTCAATCAAAGACTATCAATATGAATCAAATACGTTTAGAAAACGTGCCTAAAATATCACAATATTTCATGCTAACAAATAACCCCATACTTAACACTTGCTTGTCCCTAAGCAAGGTCTTTCAAAAGCTTTAAAACAAGAGTTAGGATGAAATATGTGTACCTTTTCAAAGCAATACTTCTTTTGGATGAATGTGCCTTCTAAAGAATAGATCATTCTCAAATCTTGCTTCAATCGTTTATAGACTTTCATACACTTAATCAAAGAGTAAAGAGTAAAAAAAACTCATGAATCAATCAAACTTCCATACAAACATCATAACCTTTAAACATTATCAAAATCAATCATAAGAAACTTCAATTTAGATCACCAAGTCATATAACATTCTTTTGATCTTAAGGACTTTCAAAGAAAATGGTCTAGAATGTGGAAAGGGAAGGAAACTTTAAGGAATGTGGTGCATGAACCCGGGAAAGTGGACAACTACTCCTTCTTCTTCTTTTGCGATTTCCGCAACACTTCAACTTAGAGCTTCGCTCTCTTCCTTTCATTTTTCGACTTTACTTTTGGAGTTATGGACAGAGGTGCACAAAAACCGAAGCCTAGGAGATTGGCGTTTCTCAATTTTTATGAGATGCCTCAAACCCTTAGCGCACATACCATAATCCGCTAGGAATATCGCTCAATCCGACTTTGGCAAGACACAAACACTCGGCTATGTGAATGGTGCCGAGTTACTCATCGTCATGATTGACTTCCCCAAACCTACAATTTCTTTCTATTCCTTTGATTGCAAATAATTGCTCTCATGGCCTTCCCACATCAAACATGCCTTTTTCATTCACTTCTCCAAATTCCCGGATAGGTAAAGGAGGTCAATATTTCAATGAAGAGCTAAATGATCAAAGAAAGAAGAAAGAAAATATCGAATTGCCTTAATCATCTCAACAAGAAGTATAAGAACTTATAGTGTGATTTCAACTTCAATTTCTCAACATGTTTTAGGTAATATTCATCACATTATGAAACTTGCAAAAGAGGTATAATCAACTCATTCAATTCCTTTTCAATTCACTATTCTTTTAAGCATGCAATTGTCATCAAACTCAATTCACAAGTAGTGATTATCATAGAAATCATCTCAATTCCTTAGAAGCACAAAATTTTTCAAAATTTTTCAATTTTTATGGGTTTTTCAAGTTCTTTTTCATGCAAGGCAAAAATGAAACATGCCACAATATAATGAACATGCAAGATAGTCTCGAATAGAAGCAAACATAGTGAGTAAGAGTTATTACAAACTTTTAGTCACACCCCACCCCATACTTGGGACGAACATTGTCCCTAATGTTCAAAAGAAAGAAAGAAAAGAAAGAAAAGAAAAAGAAACTCACAAAGTGACGGTGGAGCGGCTAAAGCAAACGGTCATGCAAATCAATCACTGCGGCGCTGGTGGAGGCGGGAATGGAGAGAAGCTAGGATCATAAAACCGCCCAAACTACTGGCGGTAGACGTCTCTCATCATGTGATATAGGTCGTCCAAGCGTCCATCTCTAGCATCGGCTCGTATCTCCAATGCTCCTACTCTCTCCGAAAGACCAGTAGCCCAATCCGGCATCTGCTCATACCATCCCGGAGCCTGCCTGTACCATGCTGGAGCGTCGGAGGGTGCTGGTGCTGGTGCTGGTGCAGATGGTGTCTCTATAGCCCATGGAGGTGGAGCTCCATACCATGCAGGAGGTGTCTCAGCCCATGTGGGTCTCTCACTCACGCTGGCGCGGCGAGAAGACGAGCCTGAAGCTCTGGCGGGACGTGGAGAACGTCTAGGCATGTCGGGGGCCGCATCCGGCTGATCCGGAAACGTGCCAAACTCCTGCTCAGCTCCTCCTCCACCCTCAAACTGATCCCTCATCTCCTCCTCCTCAACAACGGGCGGTGGTGGAACATACGGAGGAGCTGCAATCCTGTTCGCATGCATAGCAGCGAACGTCTCCTTCCGATTATGGCGTCCAGCCATAATGGAGTACTCCTACAGCCACTCAATACCCCTACCGGTCCTGCTCTCCCAAGGCATGGCCGCATAAGGCGGACCTCTATGTGTGGGGAAGATGAGACCCCTAGTCATGAAGGCATGAAGTCCTAAGGGTACGGCTGGTATGCGGGTACAGGCAGAAAAATCAACACCCAACGCCCTAGCAAGGTGGGTAACTATCCCACCGTATCTAATGTTGCCCTTCCTCTTGGTCTTAAGCTTGCTCATAGTAGCAGCTAAGAGGGTGACACAGTCAGCTCGGCGCCCATACAGCATGGAGTATAGCAGAAAGAGCTCATCCGTCTTGATCTTTTGGGGCGTCTCCGTCCTAGGAAAGAGACACTCCGAAAGAACACGGTGAGCAATCTTCAAGGCCAAGTGATACATCAACTTGGCCTTGGTATCAGCAGGTTGCCAGCGGTCCTCGCTGGCGTAGATCATCGCAACTTCCTCCCAAAAGTCCTTGGCGTAAATGCCACTAGGAAAGCGACCGTTAAAGGTCTCATGAAACCCGAAGAAAGTCCCAAACTCACGGATGGAAAAGTCATAGTTTCTTTCCATAAGACGGAAAGAAACGGTCCTATCTACATGGCTATGCTGAAAGGACGTCACTACCTCCCTCGTAATCTCCTCATACGCGTCTTCTCGGATAGCCGAGAAGACAATAAGTCCGGCTCTATCCAAGAGCCAAGTAAGGTCATCTACGATGTTAAGAGGAGTTAGCTCCTCTAACAATAGATACCTAGGACCAATCACAGCCCTCTCCTCGATCCTTTCAAATGCAGCAAGGTGATCCTCATGAATGGTCGGGACTCTAGAGCTAGGCGGTGAGGGTGATGAAGGTGAAGATGGAGGTGAAGGGGAAGAGGGTGGTGGTGCTCTAGAGGATGAAGAAGAAGAGGGATTACCCTTCCTCTTCTTGTTTTGGTCATTCTTTTTCTCCTTAATTCTCCCCGAAACTCTCCTCACAAAGTCCATCACTGTCAAGAATCACGGTCTTTTCTAGCCTTTCCACGGCCGTGGAACTTCCAGAAACCGTGGTTTGTCTATTTCTTTCGCAAATCTCAGCAAACAACTCTCAATTTCAACAATCAGGCAGCCCTAATCTAATTCCTTCCAATTTCAATCTGTTCTTCCTAAAATTTCTAACAAAAACGAACCAAATCGACAAAGATCAAGAGGAGTGAAAAAACCTAGGGTTCGGATTTTAAAATCCGAATTGCGCATTCCTTGGTGAATTTCCGCTCGATTCGTCGCTTGGATCTTGTTGGTGGTTGAATTTGCTTCAATTTGGGAAGAAGAATCGTTGAAAACGATTAAGAAACGAGGATTTGGGAGAGGGTCGTGGATTCGGCGTTTTAGGGTCGTGGAAAAGGCTTTTGTGGAGTGTTTTGGTGAAGAACGTGGTTTATATAGTCACAGGCAAAATTTGAAAATCACGGTCTGTCGGGATGTTCCACGGCCGTGGAATTGTACGGAACCGTGGTTTTGGTGATTTTTCAAAGGCTTTTGGAAATTACGGTCACTGTAGCTGTCACGACCGTGGTTTAGGCCGTGGAACTCTCTGTAATGCTCCAAAGTCCAAGTTTTGTCACTTTTCTTCAACATTATCCTTCCCTTTTCCTTTTCCATCATTCCTACATCCAAAAACACGAACATACCGGAAGAAATCGAGGCAAAATAAAGCGAAAAACGTCTAAACTAATCTAAACTATGAATCGAAAACTAAAACGAAAATGCAATACCTTGGGTTGCCTCCTAAGAAGCGCTTTGTTTAAGGTCCGTAGCTAGACCATTCTCGCACTTATTCGAGTGCGGTAGGCGCGAACTCTTCAGCTTGGAGTTCCGGCGTATACTTCTTGAGTCGTTGGCCGTTCACCTTAAAGCTTCCGCCTGCTTCACCCCATACTTCAACTGCACCATGGGGGAAAATACGCTTAATTAGAAAAGGTCCGGTCCAACGGGATTTAAGCTTACCTGGAAAGAGGCGAAGCCTTGAATTGAAGAGGAGAACTTGATCTCCTTCTTTGAAGTCCTTTGGAATGATATGCTTATCATGCCAACGATTTGCTCTCTCCTTATAGATCTTGGCGTTTTCATAAGCGTTCAAGCGGAGTTCGTCCAGCTCATTAAGGTCTAGGAGACGCTTCTCTCCCGCTTCCTTCATGCTGAAATTCAACCACTTGATAGCCCAAAACGCCTTGTGCTCCAACTCTACCGGCAAGTGACAAGACTTCCCATACACAAGGTTGTATGGTGTGGTTCCTATGGGAGTCTTGTATGCAGTCCGGTACGCCCACAATGCATCGTCAAGCTTCAAAGACCAATCCTTCCTAGTCCTTGAAACCGTCTTCTCTAAGATTCCTTTGATCTCCCTATTTGAGATCTCAACTTGTCCACTTGTTTGTGGATGGTAAGGGGTAGCGATCTTGTGAGTAACCCCATACTTAGCTAGAAGAGCTTCAAAGCGCCGGGCAATGAAGTGAGAACCTCCATCACTAATGATAGTCCTTGGCGTCCCAAATCGCGGGAAGATGGTCTTGTTAAAGAACTTAACCACCACCATGGCATCATTGGTGGGAGAGGCAATTGCTTCTACCCATCTAGAAACGTAATCTACCGCCAATAGTATGTATTGGTTTCCACAAGATGATGGGAACGGTCCCATGAAGTCAACTCCCCAAACGTCGAAAATCTCCACCTCTTGGATGTTGTTGAGGGGCATCTCATTCCTCCTAGAGATGTTACCTGTTCTTTGACAAGCATCGCAGCAAGAAACAAAGGATTGGACATCTCTAAATAAAGTAGGCCAAAAGAATCCGGATTGCAATACCTTTGCGCTAGTCTTGTTCGAACTAGTGTGTCCTCTACAAGGTAGTGAATGACAATGACGGATGACACTTTGCATCTCATCTTCCGGCACACATCGCCGAATGATGCCATCCGGACCTCTCTTAAAGAGGAGAGGCTCGTTCCAAAAGTATTCCCGGACATCCTTAAAGAACTTCTTCCTTTGTGCGTAGGATAGTCCGGGTGGTATCTCCTGACAAACCAAATAGTTAACAAAATCAGCAAACCATGGTTCGTTACCTTTGGAGATCACATCGATGCACTCCTCAATAAGGTGTAGGTGTTCATCCAGGAAGGAGTCGTCGATGGGTAAATGGTCGTCCTCTAGATGTGTTAGGCGACTCAAATGATCCGTAACAGAATTTTCTGAACCTTTCTTGTCGCGGATCTCTAGATCGAATTCTTGTAGGAGAAGAATCCATCTAATTAGCCTTGGCTTCGCGTCTTTCTTCGCGAGGAGGTACCGGATCGCAGCATGATCCGTGTAGACAATCACCTTTGCACCTATAAGATAAGAGCGAAACTTGTCAATAGCATAGACAATGGCTAAAAACTCCTTTTCGGTAGTGGCGTAGTTGAGCTGCGCTTCATCTAGCGTCTTGCTAGCATAGTATATGGCATGGGTTTGCCCTTCCTTTCGTTGTCCAAGAACAGCTCCTATAGCTACGTCACTAGCATCGCACATAACCTCGAAGGGAAGAGTCCAATCCGGAGGTTGGATAATGGGTGCTGAAATTAGAGCTTGCCGAATTGTGTTAAACGCATCCAAACATTCCTGCGAAAACTCAAAAACTGCATCCTTCATCAATAGATTAGTGAGCGGTTTTGATATTTTAGAAAAGTCTTTAATGAAACGTCTATAGAATCCAGCATGTCCTAGGAAAATTCTTATCCCTTTCACCGAAGTTGGGGGAGGAATTTTTTCTATGGTCTCTATCTTAGCTTTATCTACTTCTATCCCTCTACTAGAGATTAAGTGACCTAATACAATTCCTTCCTTAACCTTAAATTGACACTTCTCCCAATTAAGAACTAGGTTAGTGTCTTCACACCTTTGCAAAACAAGAGAAAGGTTAGAAAGGCAATCGTTAAAAGAGGAACCGTATACGGAGAAGTCGTCCATGAAGACTTCCATGATTTCCTCTATGTATTCGGAGAAGATGGCCATCATGCACCGTTGAAAGGTGGTTGGGGCGTTGCAAAGCCCGAACGGCATTCTCCTATAAGCAAACGTACCCCATGGGCACGTGAATGTGGTCTTCTCTTGATCATCCGGGTGTATCGGAATCTGAAAGAAACCACTATAGCCGTCAAGATAGCAAAAATGCGAATGTTGCGCTAACCTTTCAAGCATTTGATCGATGAATGGCAATGGGAAGTGATCCTTCCTCGTTGCGTTGTTGAGCTTGCGGTAGTCTATGCACATCCGTCATCCTGTCACGGTTCGGGTAGGAATGAGTTCGTTGTTCTTGTTGGTGATGACCGTCATTCCTCCCTTCTTCGGAACTACTTGAACTAGACTCACCCACTTACTATCGGAGATAGGATAGATGATACCTGCATCAAGAAGTTTAAGAATTTCCTTCTTGACAACCTCCTTCATGGTCGGATTCAACCGCCTTTGAGGTTGTCTTGAAGTCCTAAAGTCTTCCTCCATTAATATCTTATGCATGCATAGGGAGGGTTTAATTCCTACTAAGTCCTCAATAGTATAGCCTAAAGTTTTCCTATGTTTCCTAAGGACAATCATGAGCTGATATGTTCATCTATGCTTAGATCGGAACTAACAATAACCGGAAAGGTAGAATTAGGTCCTAGAAAAGCGTACCTTAGATGAGTAGGAAGTGGTTTTAGTTCCCTCGCTTTCGGAGCTTCCAATGATCCTTGAGGAGCATCTGATGTCTCCTTAGAAGTTTCTAAGGGTGTTGAATGTGTGGGAGAAGAATCAGAAGAAGTTGAAGAAGTGTCTCGATCACCCCTTTCCACGCCCAAAATTACGGGTTCCTCATGTCCTCCACGGCCGTGGTTTAGGGCGTGGAAAGGAAATACGGTTGTCATGCCTTCTCCACGACCGTATAACCCCCTGGAGTGGGACACGGTTTTGGTTGTGAAATCCACGGCCGTGGAATATAGTGTGTGACCGTGGATTCTCACGTTTTCTGCCTCATCGTGGAGTTTTTCAAACTCCACTTCATGCATCTCTTCTTGTGCTTCTAAGGCTTCAATTGCCTCATTGCACTCTTCTTCTTCCCCTACATTTGTTAGACTCATAGTGATAACTTTTTGTAAAGGATCGGTAAAGAGAATCGCACTTACCTCCTCCCTAGACAACCCTTCTTCATCTTGGATATCGAATATATCCTCATCAAAGATTGGCTCCTTTACTAGAGTGGAAAGAACGAACTCTACTTTCTCTTCCCCTATATCAAAAGCGAGTCTACCATTCTTGCAATCGACTATGCAGCCGGAAGTTGCAAGAAACGGTCTTCCGAGTATGATCGGGACCGGACTATCTGCAGGAATGTCAAGCACGACAAAATCAATGGGAACAAAGAATTTACCTAGCTTGACCGGGACGTCTTCTACAATACCGACGGGGCGAGTAATGGATCGATCCGCCATGTACAACGTCATCTTCACCGGTTTAGGGTCGCCTAAACCAATCTTCCTACATAATGCAAGTGGTATGATGCTCACACTTGCTCCTAAATCACATAACGCATCGTATGTGACATCTCCCACTCCTATGGGAATGCAAAACGACCCCGGATCCTTTAGCTTTGGGGGCATTTTCTCCTTCATGGTCTTGATGAGATCCGAAGAATCCGAACTCATCTTAACCTCTCCGAAGTCTTCTAGCTTCCTCTTGTTGGAGAGGAGCTCCTTCAAGAACTTGCCATAAGCCGGCATACCTACAATAGCATCGATAAAGGGTATATTAATATGCAGCTTGCTCATGAGTTCTATAAACTTACCAAACTGTTTATCTAGGCGCGCTCTCGCTCTAGATTGAGGGAATGGTAGGGGAGGTTTATAAGCCGGAGGAGGAACGTAGACATCTTTCTTCTCCTTCCCCTTCTCTTTGTCTTTCTCTACGGAGACTTCAACGAACTTAGGCTGCGGATCGGTGGTAGTCACTCCGCTCCTAGTTGTGATTGCCATCACCCTTCCCTTAGGGTTGTCCTCCGTCTTTCCTGAAAGTTTCCCTTGATTCCTAGGAATTTCCTCCGCATGGCTGAACATTTGGTTTTCTAAAACCTTTTGAGCTTTATCAACCTTAGAAATTTGATCATCAACCTTAATGATGCGGTTCTCCAATCCTTGAAGCTTTCCCAAAATCGTTTCCAACATGGGATCGGGCTTCTCCTTCCCCAAAGTGTTTCCTCCATTAGATGATTGCCCCTGGCTTTTCAAAGGAATAGAGGAAGAGGAAGGTGGAGTTAGTGAATTAGAATTGGAAGGATAAGAGTTACCGGACTTTTGTTGATTGGAGCGCCAATTGTTGTTGCTTGAACCCCTATTGTTGTTCCAATTGTTGTTCCGGTTGTTGTTATTTCCATTCCAATTGTTCCGGTTGTTGTTCCGGTTATTGTTGTTGTTGTTGCCCAAATATCCAACATCCTTGCCGTGTTGCTTTGGGAAGTTGGTCTTGATAGCCTCTTTCAACTCCTTGATCTCATTGTTGAGGGAGAAAATCTGATTTTGAGCTTCATGTGTGAGCTTTGCTCCTTGCTCCACACGATTTCCCTCCACCTTCCGGTGGGAATACTTCTCTATGACCCTTGCTTGCTTCTCAATGAAGTCCCAAGCGTCATCTTCTCTCATGTCCATGAATGTTCCATATGAGAGGGATTGGAGGTTGAATTGCGTCCCCGCATCCAGCCCCTTGTAGTAAATCTCCAGCAATGCAAGCTTGGATATGCCATGATGAGGGCAATCCAATAACAAGTCCTAAAACCTTTCCCATGATTGAAACAAACTTTCGTTAGACCTCATGGAAAATGCATTGATCTTACCTCTAAGTTCCGCCGTTTTGGATGGCGGAAAGAATTTGGTAAGGAACTCCGCGGAAAGGTCTTCCCATGTATCTAGTTTCCCACTAGGAAGAGCTTGATACCAAGACAATGCTTTCCCCTTCAAGGAGAAGAAGAAAGGCTTGAGCTTATAGTTGTTGGTAGTAGCGTTCTTCGGCCTCATTGTCTCCATCATACACTCAAAGTTTTGCAAGTGTTGGTGTGGAGATTCAGCGCTTGTCCCGCCAAATTGATTTTGGCGAACAAGAGTAATGACTTGAGGGTTGAAGCTAAACCCTTGCACATCATCAGCATCAAAATTCACACCTAGACGGCGTGGTTGTTGTGTTGGATCCATCCTTTGGCCAAGAGTTCTTGGCTCATCATCTACACGGTTCACCCTTACATTCCTAGGTGGAATGCGTCGGTTTGCAGCTCCCCGTGGATGGAAAGGATTCACATTGATCGTGGGATCAATCTCCTCTAACGGTGGCATGGAAGAATCACTATCATCAGCGGATGAATGGCTTCTTCTTCTTGATCTTGATCCCTTCCTTGAGATTTCTTGCTCCCCTTATTCTTAAGGTCGCTTATTTCTATCCTCATCTGGAACATCATGTCTTTTAGATCGTTAACTTCAGATTGATGACGATCCATCTCATCCCGGCGAATATTCTCATTCTATTAGAGTTGAGCTTCTTTCTCCGCCAACTCCGCTTGAAGATCACGTTCGTGTTCTTCAGCCATCTTCTTTTCCTTACGCTTTTGCCTTAAAGTCCTCTCAAGTTCTTGATCAAGAGGTAAGAGGTCTTCGGTGTTTCTAGACCTGCGCATGCACTCAAAAAGATATCAAATAACGAGAGCAAGCTCCCAAGCTTGACAACCGGCTACCGAATTCGGCCTAGACCAAATCCCCGGCAACGGCGCCAAAAACTTGTTCGCCACTAAGCGTGCGTACAATCAAGCTTTAAATTTATAAAACTAGAATAAAAGCAAGCGAACCCGCAGTGTATGGATCAGCGTAGATTAGCAAGTATTCCAGAGTATCGAACACAGGGATTTGGGGGGAACAAATCAGTTGTAAAGTTGTCAAGCAAGTAAAAGGGTAAAACTTTGCAAATATATTGGGAAAACAGCAACCCTAAAGATCCATGTATCTAATTGTGGCAATCGATTCAAGATATACTAATGATATAAGGACAGAGTTAAGATATGCAAAGGTATACTAATGTAAGGTAATCGTACGGTGAAGTTCCGAAAACCTTATATGACTCACCTACAAGATACTCTCTATAAAGGTTGTTGAGGCTTCAATATAGAAAGGTTCTAAAGGCAAGAATTAATATCAAATACCCAAACTTGTAATCCAAGGATCAAGACTAACTAAACCGATTAAGGTTGTGACACTCACAATCGAGGTAGAGGTTGTTGAGGCTTCACTACCACCTAGAAAAGGCAAGTCAAGACTAAGTTAAAGCAAATCTTTAACTTTGGATTAAAGTAAAAGCAAGGTTCGTAAACTGAAGTAAATCACGGGTAGTTCTTGAGAATCACGGCCGTGGAAACCTAAGAACAGGCCGTGATTTAGGGTGTCGACGATATTTCTCTAACTCTCAGGGTCCAATCAAATTACGATCGATCTATGATTATCTAAGCCACAACTATCAACCTTTCACCTTAGAATTGCTAAAGGGTTTTAGCCAATAATCATCATTATGATATCAATAATCAAATATGAAAGGGAGAAAAGGTAAAACCTTAAAATCTCAATAATAAACCCAAAACAAATGTCAATCAAACACAATAATCGCAAACCGCGTTCAATGGATGTAGAATCAAAGGAACAGAAAAACCTCACAAAATTTCTAGGGACAATGAAGAACGGGATGTCAATCCGCCTTCAAATGTAAACCCTAAGATCTTCCAACTCCAAAAATAGGAAAGTGCGTCCTTCCCCAAATCTTCCTTGTACGCAATAAAACCTTCAAGCGTCCCTCTCTTTGGGGATCCAAATCCTGGGGCTGTCACCGTCCTTCTAAATCTTCCTATGGAGAATTTGACTCCCCTTCAATGTTGAAGGCTCTTCGATATATGTAGGGATCTATCTAGGGTTTTAAAGATAAAACCCTCAATATTTGGGCTGAAAAGAAGTTGAATCCGCTGGTATCAGAAGATACTCTGGGCCGCGTCAGCAGGTATCAGAAAATACTTTGGCGCGTGAGACGGTATCAGAGAATACTTTGGGCCACGTTCGACGGTATCAGAGAATACTTTGGGCCGCGTCCGACGGTATCAGAGAATACTTTGGGCCACGTTCGACGGTATCAGAGAATACTTTGGGTCGCGTTCGACGGTATCAGAGAATACTTTGGGCCGCGTCCGAAATTCCTTTTATACTTCTTTTTGTCCTGCTTCAAGGCTTAATCCTTAAATGTGCCATTTTTGTTCCATAATTCGCCAAATTACCTACAAATGCAATAAAACTCTGTGTAGACCTCTATTCTTGCAAAGTAGGTAAATATAACCATAAATGCCATGAATGTATGTCTATGCATGCAAAATTATGGGAAAATCTATATAAATACATGCCTAAAAATAGGTTATAATTCATGTCATCAGTGGGCACAGTAGACTTGGAGATAAGTTGAAGAATCCTTTGAAAGTTGTACGGAAAACGGAACTTAACATCAACGCGAACGGGTATTAAAATCTTATAAACGAAAATGTACATACATTATGTATATTGATTTATATATTTGATGCATATATATAGAGGCAGCTGTGGGATCTACGTTTTGAGATACATACAACACTTGGCGTCTGGACGTACTGATTTATCTGGAATAAATGATGATGCTGTCCAAGCTAGTAGGGAGAAGCTCACCAATGTTGTCTACACAAGAGATTGGTCGGCATGGTTTGAAGAGTCCTGAATTTGTTTATTTTAAGTCAGTGTGTTATGTAGCCGCTTAACAGCTTATAATTCAACGTTGTTTTTAGTTCATGTTTTTATGTAATCGAGATATTTAAACACCTAATGTGTTAAGCAACTAGTGTTTTATTTCATCCTTAAAAATGTTATATTGCCCTTTCATTCTAATTAGTTACACATTTACATTTGACGACATATTGTATGTACGATAAATGTTTGGGACGAACAATACAATAACATTAATACGTTAAATATGTATTAGTATTTTACATATATTAACAACATAAACATAAAATAGTAATGAAGTAATTACACACATGAAACTTGAAAAACTTTTATGTACACAATTTAAAATTTATTTACACAATTCTTGAAGTAAGTACCACACATGAACATATAAATACTATATTATTCAAGAATTATGTACACAATTCAATATATGTTTTATGTATAGATAACCTGATCACAATATAAACATAAAAATTAGTTTAGGTTGCATTACTTTCAAACCAGTAAACAAATACAAAAACAAGGCTTCCAAAGTAATTAACATATAAAACGAATACAATAAAAGATTATTTTGGTTGATTTACACAAGTCTTCTTTGTGTGTCCACATAAACCACAACTACTACATTTCCTATTACTCCCTTTTTCCCATGATGCCCGGAGTCTAGCTTTTGGCATCCTTCCACATCTTTTACGCTTCAAGGGAGGCTCACAAACAATATTTGTTACGGAATCCGGGACACCCTATTCAGCCTTGTTCGGTACCGGATATACAACCTCCGAATATGCAGCCCTCCAATAGTATGTCGAATAATATCTACTTGCAAGATAAGATGGACTCATTCCTACATGCTTTGATGCAGCTATAGCATGTACACAAGGAATTTCTTCAACATCAAACTCTTTGCATGTGCAAGTCCTCATTCGTAGACAAACAATAACTTGTTCATCACCATTTTTACTTCAAACTCCAACCTATCCGCATCCAGAACGTACACAAAGTAGCTACCTGATTCATCATATCGTTTTTGGATGATTGTTTCGATTTTTGGTGCGGAAACATCTACAGAAACTTGTGAAATTTTCCGACGCTCTGCAAACCAGCGTGTCATGAATTGCCTAATTTCATCCAACATGGCCAAAACTGGGTATTCCCTTCCTTCTTTCATTATTGCATTTGCGCACTCCACATTGTTACTAGTCATAATGTTGTACCGGTTTGCGAGACATAAAGATCGTGACCACGTGGATATTCCAATATCAGTGAGCATATCGCCAACCTTTGCCTTCTCCTGTGTACATAAGATGGTTAAAAATATAATAACAAAAAAAAATTTAATCTTTACTAATTATGTACACAACATACCAATGTTATCTGCGCTAGAATTTCCCTGCATTCTGACACCCTACATTTTTTGGCACAATCTATGAACATTTGCAATATTCTATTTGATCTTGTTTTTTTCCGTAGATTCCCTTTAAGGTGCCAAATACAGTATCCATGGAACGCCACTTGGTAGTGTGATGCTATACCTTTCTTAATAGAATTATGTCTGTCTGACACAAACACAAGCTCGTTGTGATCTTGAATGATATGACTCAAATTCTTAAAGAAAAAATCCCAAGAAGAGTCATTCTCACTATCAACAATCCCAAACGCAATAGGGTATATTTGTTGATTTGCATCCTGTGCAGTGGCAACAAGCAACACACCACCATATTTTCCACTGAGATATGTGTCATCTACGGTTATAACCTTAAAACAAAAGCGAAAAGCTAGTGTTAGAACAGAAAAGTAATATTATGTACACAATATTACAAAATATTGTGTACACAGTATTAAAATATACACACAATATTACAAGATATGTACACAATAATAAAATATTTGATACATTTATTTATACCTTTCTCATCGACTGAAAACCTCTTATAGATTGCCCAAATGCAACAAATACGTACTTGAATCGTCTATCGTCATCCAGCATAAGAGAAGAAAAAGTCCCTTTATTCACAGACTCCAACATGTACAAATATGCAGGTATGGAGTTGTAATTATCTTCAGCAGTCCCTCTAATCATGTCTTTCACTGCTTCTTGTGCCTTCCAACACTTCCAATAACTTGCATCGATTCGATGTAAGCTCTTCATCACAATGAGTATCTGATAAACTGAAGGTAACTTCTTCGAGTTACAGTACCTACGCATAAATATGTATATATATTATATAATACAATAAACAGATACATCACAAGTAATACATATACTTCATACACAACTCACATTGATTTAACTTTTTCAGCGATAACTTGGTATGAAGCACCCCTGTTACCAGATCTTCTATGATGATAGGAACATGTGTGTGTAGAGATAAACCGTGTTGTTGTAAAAAAAACTTGATTCACCAAGCTTAGTAAAACAAACCCTCCATTTACAATCTTCATCAATACACCGCGCCGCTACTGCCTTCCTTTTTGATTTAATAATCTTATACTGCGAACATTGTGAAATTGAATGTAGACATAATGCATTTTTCAGTTCAATTTTCGTACGATATATCTTACCGACAACAAGCTCATACTCATGTTTTGTAGCTTCATAAGTTGATCTATGAGGAAGTATTGCAAGCGAATCAGCTGGTCCATCATCTTCGTTGAGTGAACCAGTAACAATGGTTGTAGATACACACAAAGCATGTTGAGTATCGCCACCAACGTCACAATCCGCATTGTATACCATTTCATCATTTTCTTGAGCTGGAACATTCTGACTTTTGTCAACATTATGTTTGTCTCCATTAATACGGTCGGCATGCTTGTGTCCTTTGTCTATAGTAATACATAACGGCACGCTCCACATAAACTGTTATAGACTATTTATGTGCATAAATGTATCCAAATTACCCCTTGTGTTGACATCATATGGCTTCAGCGCTGGATTAAACGGATTCTTATACGTCAACTTCAACTCACTTTCTGATACACAAATATCGAATTGTGTTGTCATATCTGATATTATCTCAGAAAAAGTGCTTGATTTGCCTACCACTAATGGTTTGCTTGATACATCACCAACGAAGTTCCATATACCGTTTTCAAAAGCCCACTCTCCGCCATAATATGTTGTAATGAACACAGGATTCATAGCTTCTGTAATACACATGATAAAAAAATACATACATTCAACAATATAAATGATACATAAACAGAAAAAAAATGTATCGAGTCCACCATTAACAACCAATAACGTACCTTGAAGATTACGACAAACAATCAACTAAATGATATGAAAGTTGTAGACGACAGGTACACAAATCTTATCGCGTTGAGTATATCTTATGCAGCACGGATATTCATATCGGAAACTCCATTGTTGATCGTCAAGTAGAGCTCTATTAGAAATCTCGCTTAACAATGGGGAGGTTCAGATTATACGTATTATTAGCTTCTTAATAACACACAATCAATTACGAGAGATTCTAGGATAATTATGGAAAATAATTTCCTTTAATAACATATAATTAAGTCCGGCACAATATTTAATAGGAAATTATTTATTGTTTTATAGTAGAGAGAATCTCTTGAAATTAGGTAAATAGGATTCATTATTATGTATTAAATCTTTTTCTTCTTAATTCTAACTACCTAGTTTGTATACACTTTACAAATCATACCTATTATGTACACAGTTGTACATTATGTACCTACTTACCCTACTAACCCTATTTTTGGTTGGGTTTTTGTGGTGATCAAGCAAAGATCACAAATCATGCAAGATTTTAAATCAAACAAGTAACACAAACACAAGATATGTGATCAAAGATAGAAAAGCGGATTCTAGAGATCAAGATTTCCGGTTATGGCATTGGACTCAAGCTTCTAAAGTTTCTAAGGACAAGGTTGCGGTGTCGGGAAAGGGTGTTTCTCTAATGGAAGCAATTACCGGGTAGGTCTCGTGCTTCACTAATCCCGCACCAAACTCCTATTACCGGGTAGGTCTCAAGGAGCTAAAGTTGAGAATTCTACACAAACCGGACACTACTTAAGGGGCAAACCTCTCCTTACCGGGTAAGTCTCGGAAAAGGCAAGTCTCAAGCAACAATCCTAGCACACTCAGTCCAATAGCGGCTTATGAGGCTCACTACTACCTAGAGTTCATCATCTTAGGTATCTAAGATCGGAAATCACCGGGTAGATCTCCTTCCTCACTTAGTTTGCTAGCATTAGGTCACCCTAAGCTATATTATGCTTAGCAAACACTAGGATTTCAATAACCTAACATCCTAACATACAGATTCATCAATTGAAGAACAACAGAGAGAAAAATCGGGTGGATCATAAGAAAAATCGGACAATCTGGCCTATGAACAGGTCGATTTTTCTGTCTAGGTTAGGTTTTGTGCATACGAATCGTCCTAAACTAACATACAAGTCCATTCTATCATCACCCAAGCCATAACCATCAATCCATCACTCCAGAATCACAATAAACTAGCCAATAACATGCATTTCAAGATCTAAAATCATCACACAAGCTTACATGGTTTTCATAGCTAGATGGTGAAAAAGAAGCAAGTAAAAGCAAGAAATCTTAGCTGAATATGAGTTTAAGCAAGACTTACAACCCTTCAAAAGAAAGTCCAAAACGTTCCTTACAATGTTTTGTTAAGTTCTTCAACCAAAATCCCTAAAAATCACTCAAAAGCTCACTCTCACTCTAAGTTTGATGTTGTTCTTCTTCTTCCCCCAAAATGAGAGAGTTTTTTTTCTTCTCCAAGTCTATCCACCAATGGAATGAGGTATGTGTGAGAGAATGTGGGAGGTGTCTTCTAGCAACAGCCTGCAGGACCACTTATATTCTCCATCAAGAGCAAGGGCCGGGCAAAGAGATCGTGGGACACGTGGCACAAGCTGTCAAAGGCAAAAAAAATCGACACAGACAGAAAAATCGTCCGATTTTCCTGACTAATTGAATCAAAACCCTCAACAAAGAATTACCTTAACCCTTCCTTCTTCAATCTTACACAAGGCTTTCAAATAAGACAAGTACGAGAGGGACTAGTTAGTAGCACCAATATTTAAGAAGATTAACACACACAAGAACAACCTATCAATGACTCACGATTATTCAATCAAATGCTATTTTTTTGATTGAATTGAAATGAATAAAACACAAACTCCATAAACAAAGTAGTGAGTATCTCACAATATTGTGAAAATAGTAATAAATCAAATCTCTCTATGAATATCGTCCTCCAAGGTTATTTATAGGAGAGATTCATCTAAAAGATAAATAAAGTTAATCCTTAAAGATAGGATCAAAACCAAAAGATATTTTTAGCAAGTTTAGAGTTTTAAAGTATTAAAGATGAAACATCTAACAACTAATAAGATCTCAACTGGATCTTGTGGATCTCAACACAAGTGAATCTCAACTGGAATCTTGGGCGAATCTCAGGCGATATTTGGTTCTTAGGGTCGAGATTTTGACTGCTTGCTTAAATCTCGATTTAGCCACATTTCTTGGTTGCTTGATCATCTTCACTCTTGTAGGGTCCTTCCATAATAGATATCAATGTAACTATGATCGATCCTTCCATGATAGGACTTGAAGATGGTGTAGACTATTTCTCCTTCAATGTTCTTGATCTAGTGATGCTTGTATGAATAATAGAAGATATTACCGTATCATACTCCCCTTCTTGAAAATGATTCTTCCTTAAATCTACACCATGCTAATCACTAGTCACATAATGACTTAAGTCTCCTAAATTGGAGGTAAGAATCATGTCATAATTTTCCGGAAGCTTCAATACATAAGCGTCGTTGTCAACCTCATCTAGCTTCTTAACTGATCCATCTCTATGTGGTGAAGATGTCAACTTCTCCTTCCTTAGCCGTTCCCTCTCAATATGCACATTAATATATACATTACTAGATGCAAACGGACTCCAATATCCTTGTGGTGAAAACTTCAATTTCCTTGACTCTCCTTGAGGATCCCTCGAACTTTGCAACACTCTTGCCTTAAACATTTTCACCATAACTCACAACAGTAGTGAATCTCGGTCACAGTCTCGGGCGAGATTTATACTGGAGGGGCCGAGATTTCCACTAGAGGTCTATATATCATTTTCTAAGATAAGAACTGGATATACTCCGGAAACCTCTCATTTCCTAGTTGCAACCATATTGGATCTCCTTGATCGAGCAGCAATTCCTTGCGCACTTGACTAACCGTGGTCGCAACTAGCTTCACTTCTTCCTCTAACCTCTTACGTGATTTCGCATGCATCTCCCGGACAATGTCCTCTTGTTTTCCTACAATAAAATCTACTCGCTACTTTAAAGAAAACGGTATAAGATCAAAGAAAGTTAAGGAAAACAACTTAACTACAATCATGATAGTTCAAGGCTAGATAGGGATGGAAAATCCTAGAGTAAGCAAGACTTACGGGTGATAACACTACAATCTTAAAGATATAATTTCGCCCCTTCTTAGATCTAGCTAACTCCTCAAATAAGCTCAAACTAATGTCTTCCAATGAAATGGCAATAAACTCCAAGGGCTAACATAAGTCATGAAAAATACATCTAGATATGCTCATAATATTCAATATACACCTAGATATACTCATAATGTTCCTCAAATGTTTCATGAAGTCTTTAACTATATCCTCAAGCAAATGTGGTCCATAATCATATGCTCTCAACATATCACAAAAAACGTACCTCTCCAAGTGACCGTTATCAACCATAGAGGTCTTCTCCTTAACAAGACACTTGCAATAGGAATTAGGTAGGCACACATGGTCAATTTTTTTAATAAAGAACTCTCCAAACAAGTTAAACTTATTTTTAAAATCCTTGAACACACAGTTCTTAAGAAAATTATCCAAATTAGCATGTGCAATACATGTATACTTAATATGCTCAATTCCTAGCACAATATAGTCTAACATGGTGACTAACACAAACTTTCTAGAAAAGGCAAAGATCAATGTACTATCACTAGGAAATAAATAATGTAACCAATCTCTAAATCTCCTAGTTAAGTAACGGAAATTATGATCATACTTAGGAAAGTTTAATTAGTTATCCTTAAATTCTCTCCCAAAAAATTAAAGAAGTTACCTCCCTTTAACATGATTAACTCTTGATCCAAACATCTAGGAACAACGTTTGTGCATAGATGCTCATTAGATACCTCTTTCTTAGAAGCAATAAGAATCCTTGAAAGCTTGGTAAAAATTTCTTCAATAGGTCCAAAAAAACCATCACTGAGGTGAGATATCTCACTGGGGTGAGATGCAGTTAAACTGGGGTGAGATTTCTACAATCTCGGGCGAGATTTCAATATCTCGGGCGAGATTGTTTTTCCTAGAGCATAAACCCTTTCACTGGAGGGAGATCTAGCACTGGAGCGAGGTAAATCTCCACTAGGGTGATGGTAATTTACATTGGGATGAGATTCATCAACTCTCAGACGAAATGCCTCACATCTCGGGCTAGATACTACCAATCTCGGGTGTGATTTGTCTTGCATGCGCTGAGATTCTTCACTGGAATACTTTTCTAGTTCCTCCTTCTTGCCAAAGTTTTGTTCCTCGCTCTTTTCCTTCTATTACTTGTCGATCTCAACTTGTGGCCCTTCAATAACACTCACTCGCTCCTTTATGGGCAACGATCCAAGATCAACAAAGGCAACCTCATGCATAACACATTTCATATAAAGATCTAACAATGTTGTCACTTGAGAATTCACCACACAAGTCTATTTTGGGTTAACCCTAGGGGTCTTAAGAGGCTCTATATTTGGACTTAAACAAATTAGAAGATAGATCATTAGGAAACGGTTCTAGAGAACAATCTAAAGAACAGTCCAAGGATGAATGCACTAATGTAGAGGAAATACTACAATCAAGAGACTTAGCGCATTCTAACTCAAATTTATTCACATTTATCTCAAGATCATTCATAACATGCTCATGTATATTGCAATCAAGACCATTCGTATCAGGCTCATGCAAATTTCAATCAATGTCATTCATGTCATGCTTAGGCACTTTACGATCAATAGTATCACCTAAATCAGATTTATTATCTTCTATTTCATGCTCATCACAATCAATCTCATCTACTATTTCAGATTCTTGTGTAATCGATTCAATAAGCATGGAAGTAGAAGGTTTAGGATAATCGGCTGAAATCTTGCCTAGGGAGGAGCGAGATACCAGGGCCGAGATTTTGGAATCGGAATCTTAATCGTTCCTATTCCCGTACCATCATGCTCTTGATGAAGTCTAGACTGCTCATAACTTTGACTTCTCTTAGAATGTGGGTCACGTCTATGATAAGCTATCCAAATGCCTTCTTCAATCTCATTCCTGAATTCATGAAAACCATCAACAACTTCCGGAATGTTAGATGCATGAAAAGGAGGATTAGAATAACGCTTACCTCGCTCATGAGAGTATCTTAGAGGTACTCCGGGTTGGGGTTCTATATGGGACAAACACGCAAAGTAACAACAAACTTGTGAAGTTAGTGAAAACGAAGGTTGATGCCGTAGATTCCCGATCTAGATTGAAGTCCACAAAATCGACAATAGAAGCAAATCTCGGACAGTATCTCGGGCGAGATATTACTGGTAGGGTTGAGATTTGTGAATACTCGAACACAAAAAAACGTAAGTTGATGAAATAACAATGGAAGGATAAGCAGATGATAATATGGAATGAATTATGGGAAAATATAGGAAGATAAGACTTAATGTTAGACTTGGAAAGAATCTTGACCAATTGGATCAAATACCTCAATAAAGAATTACCTTAACTCTTCCGTCCTCAATCTTACACAAGCCTTCTAAGTAAGACAATCACAAGGAGGGACTAGTTTGACTAGTAGCACCAATCTTTAAGAAGATTAACACACACAAGAACAACCTAGCAATGACTTACAACGGTTCAATAAAAAACTCTCTTCTTGATTGAATTCAACAAAGAATTACCTCAACTCTTCCTTCTTCAACCTTACACAAGCCTTCTAAGTAAGACAATCACAAGGAGGGACTAGTTTGACTAGTAGCACTAATCTTTAAGAAGATTAATACACACAAGAACAACCTCGCAATGACTCACGACGATTCAATCAAAGACTCTCTTCTTGATTGAATAAAAATGAATAAAACGCACACTTCGTATATGAAGTAACGAGTTTCTCACAATGTATGTGGAAAAATATCAAATCAAATCTATCCAATATCTCGTCCTCCTAAGGCTATTTTTAGGCCAGATTTCTCTAAAAGATAATATAAAAGATAATCGTACAAGATAGGACCAAAACCAAAGGATACCTTTAGAATGTTTAGATCTTTAAAGGTATTAAAGTAAAATAACTAACAACTAATAAGATCTCGACTGGATCTTGCTGATTCTCGACGGAATATAGTCTCGACGGGATCTCGGGCGAGATTTTGCTGTTAGTGTCGAGATTTTGACCGGCTTGCTCAAATCTCGATTTAGCCACATTTCTTGTCTCCTTGATCATCTTCACTCTTGTAGGGTCTTTCCACAATAGACACCAATGTCACTAAAGAAGACTTAGTCACAAGTAGAGTCTCTATAGATGTACATGTTGCCAATAAGCTAACAACTTCTTCTTGTATGTACCTTGCTCTTGCTTTAGTGATAGATCTTTGTATGTCATGACTTGATGATGATATAACCTCCTTTTCCTTCAATGTCTTTGCTCTAGCACTGGTGATTGGTCTTTGAATAGTTGGTGTTGGGGATGATCTTTCATCATCAAGTTTTGAACAAATTAAATATAGAGTTGAACAAATGTACATATGAACAAATTGACTTTGTAGTTGAACAATCAACTTGTTTATATTATTTTGAGAACTAATGTTTATTAAGATAGAATCTTAATAATACCTTAAGATAGCCTGAGAGATTTAAGGAATCATACAAGATATAATTGCCAAAAGATAAAGATCATGGCCGGATCTTTTGCAAAAGTTCGTTCTAGTGAAGAAATTGGATGGAGAAATCGATTAAATTTCCTACAGAAAAATGGGTCGATTTTCTTTGGAAATCGGTTAATTTCCTTCCCTAAAACTCTTCCTTGCTCTCATCCTTCTTCCTTGCTTTGTGGATCCTCTTGTTCGTGACTTGGCTCTTCTATAACAATCAACAATGTCATCAAGGAACTCTTTAGAGTGATGAGAGTTTCCTTGTGTGTAAATGTCATGAGAAGATCCGTAACTTTGACCGTGTGATCGCTCCATCCATAATCGAGTCCGAAGAAGGTGAAGGTGAAGAAGTTGCTGGCTTATCTTTTAATGCTTTAGTATTTGAGCATGTAAATAGTCCTCGTATTGAAGATGGTCCCACATCAGAACTTCTTCAATATCGACTTCTTCTTCAAAATCTCCGTAGTTAGATCTTGGCGATTTTGAAATTGGAAGCATTATTCAGTAACAATGATTTTGCACTGTCGATTTCTTCATTAGATATTTCGAAGAGGATAAATTGTTTCTAACGAGTTGTGGAAGATCTGGTCTCCATCTCAATCTCTCTCACTCTACCAAACAAAAACTTAGTTGTAAGTAATAATGTCCCTAGTCCTCGTTACATATAAATATTAATAATACAAACATTATAAATTGAGAGAAGATATATATAGGTATGTGTTTGAAAAATTGATATAGCGTGTATGGTGTTAAAGACGAAAAATGGAAGTTTGAGGTAGGCGCCTTCTGGTTCAGTTGTTTCTTAGGGAACAATGTTTGTGCCTTGCCATGATAACAGGTACATGTTAATCACAAATATATGATGATTGCTTCTACTTTGACCCAGCTTCACAAAATATTATATCTAATTACTATATGTATATTATAACAACCTTATATACTACTTTTTATTATTGATATGAAAATATTTTAAAGATTCAACACGTAATATTTGAAAGATGAAAAATAGGGTATTAAAGATTAGAATTACCAAGTATAATAATAAAAAGGAAAATTTCGGATGGTATTCCTATAGTTTGGGATTTTTTGGATTTTGTCCAGAGTTTTTTTAGTTCGGATGTTGTCCTTGTGTATAAGTATTTTCCGAAAAATGTCAAATTCCGTTAAAATTATAAAGGGATTTCAACTAAAATAATTTTCTTAAATGAGAAACTTTTGTTACAAAAAATGATAAAAGAAGCTGAACATTTTGTACACAGGTCTTTTTAAAAATAATGTTTAAAGTTGACATCCCCTTTCAATTTAAACGGAATTGAGCATATTTCGAAAAACACTAAAATACAAGGGCACCATCCGAACTAAAAAAACTTTTGGGCAAAAATACGAAAAATCCAAACGAGAGGGACAACATCCGAAATTTTCCTAAAAAAATAAATAATATAAGTCTGTTAATACATGAAAGTAAACCCATCATTTTCATTTTTTCCTTATTTTTATACATTTTCATTCCGTTTTTATTCACCCCTTCAATCAAACCCGCGGGCCTAAAACCAGTTCCCCAACTATAAATAGGCACCACTAAAGCAATTGAGATAGATACAACTTTAGAGTTTTCTCCTCCGAGCCCCTTGGAAAAGAGTCCAAAAAGGAAGAAACAAGAATGAACATCGATTCTCTCCCTCAAACTCAAAGCAATGACGCCCTGGCTGACGCCTGGGACTACCGGGGCCGGCCAGCCTCCCGATCGAAAACCGGAGGCTGGATCGCAGCTGCCATGATCTTAGGAGTGGAGGGGAACGAGAGGCTGACGACCTTAGGGATAGCGGTGAACCTGGTGACGTACTTGACCGGAGTGATGCACCTCGGAAACGCCACCTCCGCCAATGCCGTCACTAACTTTCTCGGCACCTCCTTCATGCTCTGCCTCTTGGGCGGCTTCATTGCTGACACTTTTCTCGGCAGGTAATCCCATCACATCCTTTCCTTCACCCATTAATGGAGGTCAACGCTTTATATATTTATGACTTCATTAATTTTACAGGTATTTGACCATTGCCATTTTCGCTACTGTTCAAGCTGCGGTAAGGATTCCTTTTCTGGTCCATATTCTTATGCATGCATGTATACACAATTTTATTTGAATTATAAGAAAGCAACAAAAAGTTACTAATTACTCTTGTGCCTTATAATAATAATAATATATAGGGTGCAACAATCCTGACAATATCGACAATAATCCCAAGCCTCCATCCACCACCGTGCGCCACAGGCCAAACCTGCATTCCGGCGAGTGGCTCGCAGCTCGGGGTGCTCTACCTAGCGCTATATCTCCTAGCACTAGGCACCGGTGGAGTCAAATCCAGTGTTTCAGGATTCGGCTCCGATCAATTCGACGACTCCAGCAAGGAGGAGCGATCGCAAATGACCACCTTTTTCAGTTGGTTTTATTTCTTCATAAACCTCGGATCCCTTGCAGCCGTCACCGTCCTCGTCTACATCGAGGACGAGATGGGCCGCCGTTGGGGCTATGGCATTTGTGCCGTCGCCATCGTCGTAGGGCTCGCCGTCCTCTTGGCTGGCACCAGACGCTACCGTTTCAAGAAGCTTGCCGGGAGCCCCCTCACGCAGATTGCTGCCGTAGCCGTCGCTGCCTGGCAAAAGAGGCGTTTGGAGATGCCCGCGGACCCCACCACCGCCCTCTACGACGTCGATGATGCCGGTGATGATTCCAAGCACACCAAGATGAAGCTGCCCCGCAGCAAGCAGTTCAGGTAATTCATTTTATTCTACTTATTTTTTTTTTTTTAACATCAACGGTAGGTTAATGTTAGGAATTTCAAAGCTATAACTATTATTGAGCGACAGGACGTACACGTTTATTTCTACTTTATTGAATAAATTGATTACAAGTAAGTTGCTGATTGATTGATGGAATAATAAGCCGAATTAGATGACTTATTTTCAACTCATTAGGGTTTACAAGTAAGCTAGCTCAAAGATTGTACTTATTGAGCTGTCTTTATTTTCAAAGGGCTACATAATTAAAGAATGATTCGTCATTACAACTGTTGCCTAAACAATCCATACATGCATAGCTTTATCCTTTTCTTTTATCTATTTCCTTAAAAATAAACTCTTATACTAAAAAATAACATATACTTTTTCATTATTTGAAAAAAATAATAATACAAAAATAAAATAAATTATTAGCAGAAAAAATGAACACAACATATAAATAAACAAATTTCTCATCACTCCTCTATAAACAGCCTTCTCATTGGAACCTAATATATATATATATATATATATATATATATATATATATATATATAAAGA
Organism: Fagopyrum homotropicum; assembly: GCA_033239125.1. Taxonomy (NCBI): domain Eukaryota; kingdom Viridiplantae; phylum Streptophyta; class Magnoliopsida; order Caryophyllales; family Polygonaceae; genus Fagopyrum; species Fagopyrum homotropicum. The sequence goes on along the minus strand of BSWB01000005.1, from coordinate 84,492,302 downwards.
GACAAGCTTGCATATGACAGTCTTCCTGTAGATTAGCAAAGGAGACAAAACCGATATTATACATGTGAGGACCAAGACGGTATCTTGAAGCGGACCACTCAAATCAATGAACCAAATTTGTTATTAAACCTAAAATAATGAAGTAACCAATGAAGAGCTATGAATTACATCAAGATATTTGCACAAAAAACAAAAAATCCCGTGAATCTCAATCTAAAGTAGAATCTCATGGTGTTCAACTCTTCAGGTTTGGTACATCATGTGGGGGCTCTCTCTTTTTGTATGCATTATGAGAATTACTTTTGTCCATGCATCTATGTTTTTCATAACTCAAACCAGTCAATATATATATATCAAGTTGCCCCTCAAGTTGCATGCCTCTTTTAGACGTCTACTCACTTACATCTTCTCTCACTTTTATTGCATCTTAATATTAAGTGAATTTAATTACTAGAGCTGTCAAAAGTTTATCCGACTCGTAAAACCGATCCGATTGCAACCGATTTAATCCAAAATAATAAATGACTTTGAGTAACCGGACCTGAATGAGCCGCTTGCCCCAAGTAGCTCAAGACATATGCATGTGATTATAAGTTACCGTCCTGTAAATGACCTTTTTATTGAATTCATTTCATAAATAGTTCCGTTGTCTCCTAAGAAGCAGCATGTGGAACAATACAAAACATACTTAATTGACATATGAATAACCAAGTTCACTTGATTTCAGGTTCTTGGACAAAGCAGCCTTAAAGGACTCATCCATCAGCAAACCCACCAAATGGCAACTCTCAACCTTGACCGACGTAGAAGAAGTGAAGTTGGTGCTCAAGATGCTCCCAATCTGGGCTACAACCATCATTTTCTGGACCGTCTACGCCCAAATGACCACCTTATCCGTCGCCCAAGCCACCACCATGGACCGCAAAATCGGCAAACACTTCGAGATCCCCGCTGCCTCCCTCACCGCCTTCTTCGTTGCCTCCATCCTCCTCACCGTTCCCTTCTATGATCGCTTTGTTGCCCCTATCGCTGTACGCGCCCTTCGACAGCCACAAGGTCTCTCTCCTCTCCAACGTATCGGAGTGGGCCTCGTTCTCTCCATCATCGCCATGGCTATCGCAGCCCTAACCGAAATCAAGAGACTCCGTGTGGCTGCCTCCGCGGGTGACATACACGACCCTCATGCTGTCGTCCCTCTCACCGTCTTCTACCTCGCCCCGCAGTTCTTCCTCGTAGGGGCCGGAGAGGCTTTTACCTACATTGGTCAGCTCGATTTCTTCCTAAGGGAGTGTCCTAAGGGGATGAAGACGATGAGCACGGGTTTGTTTTTAACGACACTCTCTCTAGGGTTTTTCGTGAGCTCGATCTTGGTGACTGTAGTGCACCTCTTCACGGGGAATCAACACGCTTGGATTGCGGATAATTTGAACGAAGGGAGGCTTTATAACTTCTATTGGTTGTTGGCCGGCTTGAGCATGGTCAACTTCTTCGCGTTTTTGGTGTGTTCGAAGAGGTATGTTTACAAGGACAAATGGCTGGCTGATGAAGGCTACGTGGTTGATGATGAAGAGGTCGCGGTGTGCCATTAGATCACAAGGATACCTACGCGTAACGACGATTGATTAGTTTTGGCAAATTGTATGTAGGATATAATGTATACTTGTTTTTGTGTGTGTGTGGCATGACTTGGTGTATAAAAGGGTACATGTTACCGTCTCCTTGTTGGAGAATCTGAATTAGTCTTTAGGGTTTGAATTTTGCTTGTGCGCAACAATGGAGGGAAAGACTACCCCTGCCTAAACTTTGTATAAAACAAATAATTAAGTTCTACTTGAAATCTGAATTACTCTCTAAGGTGTTTGATGAGTACCTCAAAATTGAAGGTCATTCTGAGCAGATGAAACATTCTCAAGTCATCATAGAACATTGTAAAACATGATGTTTACTTCATCTTGACAGTAAGAAGCTTTCATCTCCTCTATGATCAAATTCGATATCTTATAGACTTGTAATGATTCTGGATGTGTCTTGTCATGTGCTATGAATCTATGCAGAGTCCCAGAAATCTCCACAAAACTGCTCCCGGGAGACTTCTTCACCCCGGCATTCTCCATCACCCCTCTCATCGTTCTCACTTCATCCCAACGACTATCAATAGCATACGCGTTTGACAACCCGACATACCTACCGTCATGATGTGGCTCCAACTCAATCAGCCTCTTACCTACCACTTCAGCAAGATCTAGCCTCCTGTGGTTGATGCACCCGCTAAGAAGAGCTCCCAGCATGGAAGCAGTCGGCTCCACTGGCATTCGGTTCAAGAATTTGTATGCGTCTGTTACTTGACCGGCTCGTGCCATCACATCCACCATAGATGCATAATGCTCAGATTTCGGCGCCATTCCTTGCTTTTTAAGACACTCTAAAAAGAACCATGCTTCTTTTACTAGTCCTCCATGAGCACAGGCAGACAACAGACACAAGTAAGTGATCTCATCAGGCACAACACCCGCCGCAAGCATCTCATCAAATGAATCAAGTGACCCTTGAACACAACCATGGTTTGCAAGCCCGCCGATGATTGCATTCCACAACAACACATCAGTTTTATCCTTTCGAACCTTATGGAACACAGTCAATGCTTCTTCTATAGCTCCACATTTTGCATACATATCCACAAGAGAGGTTATCAACACAAGATTTAAAGTCATCCCATTTTCAGCCATGTACTGATGCATTGACCTCCCAAGCTCAAGGGTGCCCAAATGTGCACAAGCACAGAAAACACTCACCATAGTAACCTCATTTGCCATGGGACCAGAAATCCTCATTCTCTGGAAAAGTGCCAAAGCCTCACCATACTCACCTCCCTTAACATACCCGTCAATCAAAGAGCTCCAGGAAACAACATCCCTCTCAGGCATTGATTCAAACACTTGACGTGCAGCCTTCAAGTCCTTGCATTTCGCATACCCATCCATCATCGAATTCCACGAAACCAGGGTCTTACTAGGCATTTCATCGAACACTTTGCGTGCATCTGCCATAACGCCACAAGAAGCATACATATGAATGAGGGAATTCAAGATAAACCTATCAGAATCAAATCCAGATTTAAGAACACGAACATGGATAGACATTCCAAGATGAACCGACAATAACTTAGCGGAGGCCTTAGCCAGGAAAGGGTAGGTCATGTGATCAGGTACTGAACCGGAATGCATCATTTTGACGAAATGTGAGAAGGAATTATTCGGCTCCTTCCCGTTGGAAAAAGCTCTTATGATTGAGTTCCAGTTGAAAACAGAGGGGTTGGAAATCTGGAGAAAGATGTTGTAGGAGTAATTGGGATTGTTCGAAGATGAAGAAGAGGATAGGAGTTTTGAAGAAATGAAATCAGTATTGGATAGCCCGGAAGCAATAAGCAATGCATGAATTCGCTTAAGGTGGGAGATTGATCTGCATTTGTCAACAAGCTTAATTAGGGTTTGATCAAAACTGGGAAACATTCACACAAGCACGCAAGAGAGGAGTGTGCTTCCTTACAACTTTCGAAATAAACCCCAAATATCTATAGCGCCAATATTTACGATGCGTTTATTAACCTGGTTCGAATTTGTTGTTCGCCAATGAACCTGGTCCGAGTTTACAACTGTTCGATAGATATGATATACCACTTCATTTTTTTATATGGTGAAATTGGGATGCGAGCTTCGGTTAGAGCTGTCAAACGGGACTGGTGGGGTCGGGTTCTGGTCGGGTTATAGCAAGTTCGGGTTTGAATTGGGTCGGGTAAAAAGTAGGCTTGGTTTTTAAACGGTTTGTTTCGGGGGTAACAAATGTTCGGGTTAAAACGGGTTGTCGGGTAGCATCGGTTCTTTTCATGGTGTCAAACGGGGTTGGCGGGTCGAGTTTGGGTCGGGTCAAACAGGGTCGGCGGGTCGAGTTTGGGTCGGGTCAAACGGGTCGGGTTGGGATCGAGTCGGGTATAAATAGGTTTGTTTTTGTTAGCGGGTTGTTTCGGATCGGGTCAATTTGGGTCGGGTACTAGTTCTTCGGGTTGGAACGGGTTATCGGACAATCTCGGTTCATAACAAATCTGTTTAGTTGGTTCTCGGGTCACTTCGGGTCGGTCCGAAAAATTTGTTGACTTGATCCGAAAACCCTCCGATATTTTAGTACTTGTTTTGATTTGGTCCGAATCCGATCGGGGGATCTTTCCAAATCACCGGATCGGATACGGGTTGGGGTTTTTAGGCATCCGAATATCCATAGATATCCAAATACTCACAGATCACCGGTTATCCGCGGATAATCGAATATCCGTGGATCATCGGATCGGATCACCGGATAGCTCCGAATTGCTGGATATCCGGATGGTCCCGGAACACTTATATTTATCTACTTATCAAACATGTCTTTATATATATATATATATATATACACATATACATAAACATACTTCAAATTATACTAATAGAATAATTTTTCTATGAGAAAACTTATACCAAAATAACTTTATATATATTAGTTATACATATATTTATCTATATTAAACACACTTTTTTAATTTACGTATATATGCTAATGTATTTTAATTTTATTAAAAAATTGAAGAGCTTATTTTTATTAAACTTCTATCAATTAATGTATTTTTTTAATAAAAATAGTGTAAATGATAAATACTACTATTAAAGTCAAGACACTTCGTCCTATGTGTCACTTTCTTATCAATTCGATGACACATGTCATATTAATGTAATTTTAATTTATATATATATTTATAGTTCACATCTTATATATTAACATAACTATCTCACATGGTACATAATAATATATACTTACCAAACTTATAATATTAATATACTAATATTAATCCACTATCTGATCTTTTGCCTTGTTTAAGTAATACAATCAAATTTAAACATTATAATTAAACTATTTATATTAAAATTAAGTGGTTATTGTTTTGATATGTACATTAAGAAAAAAATTGTTCATCTACAATCTAGATGTACAATTTTAATGTTTAATATATACGTAAATAATATTATACTATTAATGTTAAAATATATATCTATATACTAATAATAAAATGAAATCATTTAATGCCACATGTTAATTTTTCGTTTGTCACATGCAATTTCAAAGCGCACTGTCATTTTAACGTTCAGAATTATTTAAGACCTTTTTTTATTAAAAATCATGTAAATTATCTTTTATTTAAAATATCCCTTTCTGTTTTTATTATATTTTACTTTTCCTTATAATATTATCCTCCAACTCACTTTACCTTTTTATTATATTAAATATCTTTATTTTATAAATAATAGTATATAATTACATAAACCATTAATGATTCCATATATTTTTATATTAAATTTGTTTGAATATAATACTCTAAAATTATTAAATATAGATATATCAAATTTTAAAATAAAATTTTATTAAATATATCCGTGCATGACATGGGTATTACCCTAATATGTATTTAATGAAAAATATTTGATTTAGGCAAAATAATGAATTAATAATGATAATTTATTACCACTTAATTACTTATGCATACTTGGTTACTTCATAATAATCTTTTATTATAAGTGAGTATCATTTTAAGATAATGATTCTTAATTTCTTATAAATATGATAATAATTTGGTTTTAATAACAATCTTTTATTAGAAATTGGTCCTATTTAAATGAACAAATATTTATAATAATCTTGAATTACAAGTTAGTCTCGTTTGTAGATATAATTATAAAATATAAAGATAGAGATATCTATTTTTTTTAAAACCTTATATTTATATTCATATTATAATGTACTTTAATATTTTATTTTTTTTATCATCTATATGATTACTATTTTTTACTTTGATTTTGTTTTGTGCCTTTGAATTGTTTTTTTTAACTTTTTTTCATTACATTTTGTGATAAACAAAGTATCAAATACATGTCCGGATCAAATGGATATTCGGATCAAGAGGATATTCGGATCAAACAGATCAATCGGATATCTTGATCTAGCTAAAGTCATTTTCGGATCAACCGGGTCATAAACAAAGTAGCAAATACTTATCTTTAATACTTCATGACATGTCTTATATACAACACAAACGAGTTATAAGAATATGAATTAGAACAACTCATTATAGATTTCTAGTATTCAATTCAATATTTCAATATGTATAATAAACTTTAAGTAAAATAAAAAAAAATTTGTAGACCTATAATAAAATTAATTAAAACAACTCATTATAGATTTATAGTATTTAATATGTATAATAAAAATTAAGTTAAAAAATAAATTTGTAAACAATTATTTATATCGTGTTCTTAAAAATATTTGCAAAATGAAAATTTTATGTCAAAAAAAGTTAGAATTATTATATAATATTCCATTATATATTAAAATAAATGGATATACGAGTTCTTGTAAATATTCGGATATATACGAATAACCGAACCAAAAGTTACACGGTCCGGTTAACGGTTCATGAAAATCGTTGTGGATTAAACCGGAACCGCAGGTCATAGCGCTGCGTTTTGCCAAAAAAAGGTTTTGGACACTCGACAGTCTGGACATCCCTTAGGTTTCTTCATTCGATCAGGTCTTCACTGCCTCCGCCAGACTCGCAGCGACGCCGACGCAGCCTTTGAACTCGACTCCCTCCCTCGTTCGGTTGTTCTTCATGGCCTCCTCCAGCGACGCCGACGCCAGTCCGCCTCCTCAATCCTTTCCCTCGTGGTTCCCTGAGGGTTGAGTCGGCTTCCTCCCTCGAGGCCTCTACAGACTACCGTCAATTGATACTCCAACTCTCCAAGAACAAAAACTGAGGTAATAATTTCCTTGTTCCTTTCGGTTTTGCAACTAATCGATCTTCACTGCCCGCCTGCCTCCGCCTCACCCTCTCTTCCACACCTCTAGGGTTCCAACATACTGCCGGTGAACTGGGCTTCCTTCCCTACCGACGGACAGTTTACGAGTCATGTAAGCTTTCTCCTCGCCGAGTCTTGATTCATAACTTTTCGTTCCGAAATTGTTGCTCTGATTTCCTCTACTTCGTTTATTTTCTTCTGAAACTGATGTGCTGCTTTGTTTCATGTAATATGTTTGTTCAAAGCTTTGGTATGACCATAGAGGGAAACAAACTTAAACTTACAATATTATTATAATACCCCTAGGCCCATCCCTCTTTAAGAAAAAAAAAGTTACTGCATCATACATCTTACTTAATGATGAATTTACTCTCACAACTTTACAAGTAAAAATCAATTCAAAATCGCAGAAAGCTATAGTGAGCCTACATCATCAACTTAAAATCTCCCTCTTTTACTACACATCGAGGCTACACATCGAGGCTATTTTTGTGTTACTGCCCACTACATTGATGAAAATTGGACTTTGCACAGTAAAGTCATTTCTTTTAAGCATGTTAGTACTCCTCATCGTGGGTATGAAATGTCTGTTGAACTTGGAGCTATTATTTCTGATTGGGAAATTAGCAATAAGATGTTCTCTTTGACAGTTGATAATGCAAGTAACATGGACAAAATGGTAGAATACTTGAAGGATGAACCCTCGAGAGAATTTTTATGCAAGGGAAAATATTTTCATGTTTGGTGTGCTGCACATATATTGAATTTAACGGTTCATAGTGGTTTGAAGGTGATTGAAAGTTCAGTTTCAAGGCTTAGAGAGAGTATCAAATACATTGATGGTTCCGAAGGAAGAAAGATAAAGTTTATTGACTTGTGTAAGCAGGTTGGTATTACATATTCTGGTGGTTTATGGTTAGATGTGCCAACGAGATGGAACTCGACATTTTTTATGATTGAAAGGGCATGCAAATATCGTGAGGTGTTGCATCGTTATTTTAACGATATGGATGCTCTTACTTTAAAGTATTATGTGGATGCAAATGAATGAGATCAAATTTTGAAAATAAAAGTTTTGTTGGAGCCCTTCTATGAGATAACTAAGTTGTTTTCTGGCCGACAATACCCTACTTCTAATCTGTTTTTCATACAAGTTTATCAGATTTATGTTTGCTTGAAAAGGCAATGAAACCTGAGAAGGACCGATATGGTAATGATGTTGAGACTGAAATTACAATTGCAGCAGCTAAAATGTTGGTGAAGTTTCAGAAATATTGGGAAGATTATGTCATGGTGCTTGCATTTGGTGTTATTTTTTTTTATCCACAACAGAAGTTAAGTTTTGTGAAATTTGCTTTCACCAAAACACATGGATGGTTTGAAGACGATAAAATGGTTAAGGATGTGCGCCAACAGTTGGATGATCTTTACAAGGAGTATGTAAAAGATGTAGATGTAGTAGAAAATTGTTCTACTCATACAGAAATCATATTTGAAAAAGAAATTCAGTTTGAAAACATTGATATACGTAGTTTCAATAGTTGGTTTATTTATCTTTTATTACCTATAAAAATGAATTGTTAACTTCTACTGTTGAAGCAGAAATTTGAGTTATATGATCCGTCTGAAAGTTCAAAAAATGAGTTGGATTTGTATTTGGATGAAGCTCGGTCTAAGATATCAGATGATTTCGATGTCCTTGCTTATTGAAAACACAATTCTACACATTTTCCTACACTTTCACGTATGGCACGAGGCATATTGGCTATTCCAATTACAACAGTTGCATCTGAATCAACTTTCAACATTGGGGGATGAATCTTGAACAAATGGCGAAGCTCTCTTACAGATGACAACATAGAAGTGTTAGTCACAACCAATAATTGGTTGACAAGACTTGATGGTAAATGATTGTTAATGTATATTGACTGTTTGTTATTTAGTTTATCATACTTTGTTTTAATTTAATCTTTTGTTGGAACAGATTTCACCCCGGAAGACTCTAGAGCAGTTTTAGTAAGGTTGTCTACAACGTATTAGGTATATTATGACTTATTCATAAAAAAAATTTCTTATTAGTGTGAGATTGAATGTTATTTAGGTTGGTTGAACTTGTTAAAATTATTGAGGTATGTAGTTTCAACACTTTATAAGATTTTTTGAATTTACTTACATATTCTTATTATTATTATCTCCTACATTCCTTTATTTTCACCTCATATGAATTAAGAGATGAGTTTCCTTTTTCATAAAGTAGGCATACAATATTGATAACTTGTTGTCTAATTGAGTAGTTATAATATTATGATGCTAATTGCTTCTTCTTTTTTCGTTTATGTGATAGGTACGGCTTATATGGGAGATTACTTGTAGAACAATGGATGCTTCAAACCTTTTGGTTATATGGATCGATGATGTAGTTTTTTATATATATTTGAACTTAGATTTACATAGCACCGCTTGTATCAAGCTTGAAGACGCAAATATATTTAACTTAAACTTATCGTTTTGTGATGGTTCCATCTTCGATTCTCCATATGAATTTATTAATTATACTTAATTTTGTTAATATAGTTGATGCTCTAAACATGATATTGAATGTTATTTAGGTAGAACTTGTTTATTCAATATGTGAATTAAATATAGTCGATGTATGTCTAATTTATTTGTAAAATGATCTTATTTGTGAATAAATACTATTTATTTTCTCTCTCTTGATAAATCATGTCAAATTATAAATTGAACTCAAAACTCCATTTCTATAAATTCAAATTGAATAATTTTTCATTTTGTAAGAGAGAAATAAAAGATGAAAATTTAACATATTCTATTCATATTATGAACTTATGATACATGTAAGAGTATAACCAATTTAAAATTTTAGGTTAAGGAATGTAATTTTTTTATATCGTTTTACTCCGAATTAGCAAGTCATTTTGGCTCGAATTACTTCATAGTTCATACTATCACATCATTTTACTTTAGATTATCAAGGTTATCTAGGACCGGATTACTTTGGGTCGGATTATTTGGGATAATTGGTCATTTTAAGTCGGGTTACTTTGGGCTAACGGGTTATTTCGGGTCGGGTTACTTTGGGTTATCGGGTCATTTGGGTCGGGTTACTTCAAACTATCGGGTTATTTCGGGTCGGGTTACTTCGGACTATCGGGTCATTTCGGGTCAAGTTACTTCGGACTATCGGGTCATTTCGGGTTGTCGGGTCGTTGTCGGGTTATTCTACTCGGGTTTTATCGGGTCCGGGTCATTTTCGGGTTCGACTGTTCGGGTTATTTATTATTTCAAGTTAAATCAATTTCAAGCGGGTCGGTTCCCGGTATTTTCTTTTTTTTTCAAAATTTTTGGGGCCAGGTCGGGTTCAGGTTCGGGTTTGTCGGGTCGGTTTCACGGGTCAGGTCAACTTTTGACAGCTCTAGCTTTGGTTCTAGGAATTCTATCAAAGTATTGTCAAATATCGGGACTAAAAGTAAATTAATACAAATCAACTTTCTAAACTTCCGAGAATGTTGATAACTTGATTAAAATAATGTTACAACAAAACTGATATCTTCCCAAGCACTTGTCTAGAAAAATACTTAGGTTGCCCAATCATCAACGGACACGTGAACAATTAAATCTATGTTCGAGGATGTCACTGCAATATCTAGACAACAATTAATGCAAATCCGAATGCAAAATTGAACTATATAATGCAAACTTTCACGCTCCCATAATTATTCATAAGAAACTAGACCAAATCAACAGGCAATTTTATTTTATTTTTTTAACAAAGGAGCAAATTTCCACCCGTTGATAAGTTGGTAAAAGATTTTTAAACCAAAAGAAGTAGGAGGTGTAGGAATAAGAAAAGAAAAGAAAAAAGTAAACATTTGTTTTTTCCATCCCATGAGTACACGCCTCACGCGCCCTCCTCCTCTCCTTCCCTTGCTCTCACCCACTGCCGCCTCCGCCATGGGAGGCTCCAAGCACTCCAAGAAGCTTTCCATAAAACTCTCTGACCTCCCTCGCAACAACGGCTCTCCTCCACCCAAACGCTAAGCCCCTCCTCACCATCCTCTAGTCATTTCAACCCTATCCTTGATGAACTCATTCAAAAGAAAAAGAAGTGAGAGAAGGGTTTTGTTTGATTGCAAAATGAAAAAGTTAGAGGCGGGCTTAGTGTCTTACTAAAAAAAAGAGGCATGTTTAAGTTTTATCTTCCGCGGGTAATGAAAATCGATCATTTTATTTTTTTTATTTTGTTAAATTTAAAAAAAAAGTCCTAATAGGTGGACCTTATCATGTATCGACACTTTGTAACCTATATCGATGCTTATAAGTGTTTTTTTAGGCTTTTTACGGTCGAAATATTAAAACACTTGTTGAAAGTGCTGAAATATTGTTCGACACAATAGGTAAGTTTCCAGACCCAACCGTCGTTAATGACCCGTTTTTCTAGTAGTGTTAAGGAAGACTTTTATATGTCTTAAAAACCTTCTTTATAAAAATATAAAATAATTGTAAAAAATGTAATTAAAATTAAATATAAAAATACAAATAAAAACTTTAATTGTTTAAGAGTCTTAAAGGTTATAAAGGTCTTCAATGTTATATCATATGATGATATAAAAAAGCCATAGAAGTTTCAATCTTCCAAATCAAGCAAATCCGGATCAGGTGCCTCTTCTCCCTTGCTCTTGCATGGAAATACCCCACGTGTGCATGGAGCATTCCCTACGACTAGAGGGCTAGAATGATCATCAAAGTGACTAAGGTAGCCCTAGGCGCAAATGGGACACAAGTAGCCTCTTTAGGTGTTAAAGATACCAACATGCTAGACACTTCTTCTTGGATTGCTCTTGTCCCAATCTTACGTAACACTTTAATTGGTTCAACTCCTCAAGGTTAGAGTTTTGACGTGCACCTCTCCAGGAATCTATCCTTCCTCAAATGCAATCACACAAGGTCACCTAATTCAAACAACACTCTCTTGTGGTTCTTATTATCCTTGGCCCCCACTTACTTTCCCTTTCTCTTCCAATCTGATGTGTGTTTTATCATATATTTCCTTCAAGGGAGGTAACCCTAATTCACTTAGTGATTATATTTTTATTTTTATCTTATTTGATACATTGAGAACAATGCATGGTTTAAGTATGGGGTACTTGACATTATAGATTGGGGGTTTATAGACGCACCGGTAAAAATCTCTAATAATCACCAATACTACGCACTTTGGGTGCGTAGTTGGAGTCCATGAAAAAAATATCAACTATGCACGTGGAGAGCATAGTAGTAGTTTCCAAAAAAATAATTTATTTATTTATTTTTTAGGAACTACTACTACGCTCCCCGTATGCGTAGTTAATATTTTTTTATTTTGAAAACTACTACTACGCTCCCCAGATGTGTTGTTGATGACTCTATCAACTACACAACGAAGTGCGTAGTTGTGGTAACTACTTAAAGATGTTTACCGGTACATTTAGAAATCCCGTATAGATTTTGCATCCATTTTAAATTTGTAGATCCCTTTCCCTCTCATCTTTTTCAAAAAAAATATTTGCTAAAGCCTAAGTCGGCTTGATTGCCTCTGTAGATCGGCCCGATAAAACACAAAAGTTCTTACACTCACATTTATTTTTGTTTTGTTTTGCCATATTATGTTATTTGGTAAGTCCATATCAACCTGACTCCTCATCTGGATCGGATCGATCGAGTATATTTTGTCAACATGCATATTTTGTCTAGCTTGAGTAAGATGTTATTAAGTTATCTAGAAATAAGATACTACTATGTTACTTTATGCTTGTTAAAGATGCATAATATATTGATTTATACATATCTTACTTATTAAATGAGTGATCTCCTTTATGCTTTTGATTTTCTAGAACTTATAGTTGACTCTCTTTTGAGATTGCATGATTATTCTTGTTTTTATAAATGTGAACACGATTTAGGCAAGCCTTTGTTAAGCCTAGTATTCTCCTCCTACCTTTTATTATTATTTCCATCTTGTTAGCCCCTTTTGGTTTAATGACCTTTCTTTGTAGCTTCACAAAATTTTCTAGCCATGTTTAGCCTCATTTGACCCATACGGAATTAGGAGATATTATTATGCATTGAAAGGAGAAAACAAGATTCACGTATCGGGTTGTGTTATGGATATGTAAAAGATACTAAGTAATATGATTGTAATATGGTTTCTTGTGGTGTTGTGCATAAAAGAAAGGAATAAAAAAATGTATATTGTATTTATATTTATAGGCCACTTGAACCTAGCTTTAGAAAAGGGGAATGGTTTGCAAAGCACAAAGTACTAATAAAATTATGATGTGTTAATGAGTTCAAGTGTGAAGAAACCATGTTGGTGCAGAATGAGACTTGATCGAATTGATTAACAAGACCCGTCGGCACAACTAAAGACAACCAATCAGCCCAACATAGTGTTTTGATCGAGTCGATCGAGAGCTTTGAGAAGTCTTAGTTCCTAGATGTTTAGCGTCACAAAGAAAAATTATTCCTCACATTTTTTACTCATTATCCCTGACCAAGTTACAACCCTATTAAAAAAACCCTCTTGATTCAACATGTAACCGCAAGAAAACGGACGGTGGGGACTGAGAGCGCTTTGATAAGGTTATGGTTTTGATTGATTGCATATGTGTTGTGTTTGAGTGATTATTAGGTATGCCTGAATATACATGAGAGAGTTATACACATACCCTTGTGAGAGAGTTATAATTGTGATATGTTTCATGATGATAAAAATATTGAGAGTTATATCTTCCTAGTTGTTATATTGTCCTTCACATAGAGGTGTCCTCTGATATTACTTGAGGACACGTAAGGTTCAAATATGGGGTATTTGATAACATCCATTTTAGCATCTTTTTTCACCATCATTCTTACCCATCTCATGAGCATATAGTATATATTTGCATCATATATTGATAGATTTCATTTTCTTTTGTGTTTTGGAGATCTACTTGTGCGTTTGTGATATTGTAAGCATTCTAGTCATTATAAGAGATAAAATGGAACTATTATCGGAAGAATATCTACAACACATTAAGGTTCTCCCCTGCAATCAAGGAAGTTCATGTATTGAGATTTGAGAGTGAAGAAATGAAGATCGATCAAGGTATCACACCAATCAGCCCGACTAACACCACATGCCATCCCGATCGGTTCCACTTTTTTTTTTAGCATATGGCCTTATCTTCTCAAGCGTTGTGTTTTGCTACATGTTGAGCCATTCATTGTAGCAATCGGTCCAATCACCTTCATATGTCGGTCCAATCGGTCCTACCGTCAACATCAGAGTGAAAGATTTATCCTTCTTTTCCCTCAATAATTTATCCCCTTAGAGATAATGTTTGTTGTAGAATAGGACTTTTCTTTTTATTTATTCCTTAAAATAGGGCTTAGTAGTATTAGTCTTAAACCCTAGAAGGATCAAGTTAGCCTCCTCCTTATAAATTAGCTAGGTTATGCAATCATTTTTTTCTTTAACCAATTTTAGTTACAACTCACACTCGACATAAAAGTTGAAGTTTTGTATGTCTTACTAATTACTCGTTATTTTAGGGTCTGAAGAGCCCAACTTGCATGATGTGAGAGTTGCGCATGGATGACTCATATGTTACGGTAGTCTGACGATCATCCATTACAAGATGTGAATGTTGTGCATGGATGATTTGTAGGTCTATGTGTACTTCATGGTATTTGTTTGCAAGAACGAGAGTTGCGTGAGTTGATACCTTAATTTTCTACAAGATGCAAGAGCTGCGTAGGAATATTTACTTGATAGCATAATTATATAACCTTGGATATGTTTGATAATATATTGAGTTTCTATTATGTATTGTCGTAGTAATTCAGGTTATGGTATTTCTTTATTAATTACCTATGTTGTTACCTAACCTGATTGTATATGACTAGATCGACCTATAGAAATATATTCCTTTCCCTTATCCTTCGTCGATCGGCCCAATATGTCTAGTGCCATATAAGGGCTCGTTTGGTACGATTCCCATGGAATAAGGAATCGGAATCGGAATGTCATACCAATACCTCGTGTTTGGTAAGGCTTGAAACTAGAATGAGAATGATTCCATGGAATGACTCATTCCAACTCTAGAGAAGAAGTTGATTCCATGATTTAAAGGTGGGTATCCCATTCCAACATAAACTAATTTTAAATTTAAAACTATATTTATATATTTTTATTATATATATACTTGCTTATTTAGTTTCACAAAATAAAATTAATTTTTTTCTTGTCCATCAATTAATTTAAATTATATAATTATTTAATAGAAAACATGATTTTTGACAAATTTTTTTTTTTTACTGTAATACAAATATTTCATTCAAGATGTAATGTAACTAGAAAATGTTCGAAAATAATATAATTTGTTCAATTAGAAAAAATATATTTGATAGAAGAAATATATACCTATTTATTTGGGATGACGATTGTTTAGTGTTTAATCTTTAAATTATTCGTTAGTCTTCATTTTTCTTAAATGTAGTTTAAAAAATAACATATATTTACATTATAAGCATTCACACATATATCATCCAAATATGATATGATTTCTCGTTTAATAACTCATATAAATTAAAAAACTAGTGTCAAATATAATTCATTCCAACATCATACCAAACACCAAGTATCAAGAATGACGTATTCCAATTCCTTATTCCATTCCAATTCCTAATTCCAACCCCATTCCTACAGTCATACCAAATGAGCCCTAAATCCTTTGTGTTTTCTCCTCTATTATTCGGTTTATATTTCTATTTTAGATTTGTTTTTGCACTTAATGGTTGAAATCATTACATTAATTTTCTTGAGTTTGAAATAATCATATAAAACGATTTAGTCTTGTAATTATTTGCGAGAATTGAGGCTCACCCTCATAAGTCACCAACTTAAAACGAACTTAGTTGAACATTTATGACAAATTTTAGAGCTTTGGATAATTATTTGTTTGTTACTTGTTGTAATATTTTCATTATTCCATCTAATGTGATTGTTAGCCTAAGTAAGGTTTGATAGTTTTTATAGATGAGTATCATCAACTCGAATGTTATTATATGTTGTACTGTAGATAGTTTGAGTTACTCGAAATATTATTAATGTAATGTTATTTGTATTATTAATTTCTTTTAAATGACTCCACGAACTTGTATCAATATTCTTTAAATTTTATGCAAAACTTCCAACAATATGATGTCATTCAATTTCGATTTTAAACAAAGGAAGTCATGAAATTTTAAAAATTCATGCATTTCAAATTTAAAAATTAAAAGTAAAATTTCTAATTTATTTCATTTTAAGTGTTAACATTAACCCACAAAGTATAATATTTAATTCTTATTTGTATTTATATAGTATAACTCGGTTACATTTTTTAATTACTTGAATGACTTGCTATCATCCTTTGTAAGGTACTCATCCAGATTGCATTATTTATTTATTTATTCAAATTTACAATCCTTAAACTTGATATGATGATGGTGTGACAAAGGTGCAAAAGCCTTACATATGGCACTCTTTACTTAGTGAAAGACACAGGAATCATAGAGTGATTCTTTCTTCTTGGAGTTGGGTCTTGTGATTATCAAGATAACACTGATAGGCATATGACATGAAACCCCAAAGCGCCAAGACCATGGACATAGCCTTGATACCACCCATCTTCTCATGGAATACGAAGATGGCGAGAACCGGAACTATAGGCATTCCCAAGCTGCCTATGACATTAGAGAAGAGGGAGGAGACCTGAGTAATCAACTTGAGTGTACCCATAGCAGAGATTTGCCAAGTGAAAGCTATCGAAATCAATGTGATGACGTACGACACTTTCCCGAGCTTGTATTTTTCCATCTCGTCCTTAAGTGTCTTCCACTCCCCACTCGCGAAGAGTCCAACAACTGTTGCACAGGTTGCAACCAGGTTCTGGTAGACTAACATGTCTAGGATAACCCTCAGGTCGTATCTCTTTATGACCTTGTCAAAGGCGAGTTGGGTGAGAGGAAGTAGCAGACCGTACATTGCTGATGCACCCACCGTGCATACGAACCCTAGAGTATACTCTTTCTTTGAAGTACCCACAGTATTGGTAGAAGATGGATCTTCTTCAAAGACTAGGAGGGTGGATGAGATGGTGAGAAGAACAAGGGAGTTGACTATGTAAGGCGTGAACTTTTGGGCGTTTAGGAAGTAGGCGAAGAGCGCGTTGAAAGCCAGTTGAGAGGCGCAGATAAGAGAGTAAGTTGATACCGGGAGATGTGAGAGTCCTATTGAGTATAACCTGCAACTAGAGGCAATTAATAGTCCAAGTGAAGTGTATACTGCACCGAGTTTTAGCCAACAAGGAGTCCTATTGTCGTCGTTGGCTGCTTCATGCTTTCGGGTTCTTCCGACGTAGTACAAGGGAAGAAAAGCAGGAAAGCCAAGAAGCTGGGCCAAAGTATACATCCACTTACTATTCCCACCTTTGTCAAAGTACAATCTTCCCAAGAGGAGAGAGGCCGACTGGCCTGCTACTGCAAGGAAGGTGTAGAGGAGAAGTTGAGCCCACCATTTGAGTGGCTTAGGCTTCAAAGAATCTTCAATTTGAGGTTCTGCCATGGCTAAGATGAGAGAATAAGATTAGGCTTTTAGGGAAAAACTTTTTAGTAGATATAGAAAAGCTGATGAGGTAGTGTCATTGCGTTTAGTAGTTTACAAAGTAGCAAAAAAAGTACCTTAGTTATTTCATCTTTCTACTATCCCACAAGAAAGCACGCCACCTTTATTACTAATTACCATACAATTAGTGTCAATAAGCAATAAGCAAGTGGTCATACTAGTTCTTGCACTTGCAATAAATTAACGATGGGATGAGAAATTCATAGGTACGGCTGAGGTATTTGGCTGTGTTGATACTGTGTGAACTGTGGACAGGGACCCTAATTTCAGGCGAAACGGGCTGAGCAGGTTGGTCATAGTTGTCCAAACAGAGCTTGACATCATGTCTGTTACATAGGATACAAGGCTATATATATATAGTCACGTAGGTATGTTGGGCTTTATGGGCCACTTGTGCTCTCTACTCTAGTACAGAAGACAGTATCATAAACTTTCAAGGTTTACTATGTAAGGTGTAGCCTGACACCAAGCAACCAACTCCATTGCTCCAATTTAGAATTATGGGGTTGGGTTTAACGGTTGTGGGCTGTCTTCATACCTTGTCAATTAACAATCTTAATCTAAGCTACTCAACACAATTAACGATATTAACTCTACTTCATTTTATAACAAACTTTCCAGCAATCAAGATCACAATTGCAAACCCACCAGCTGAATGTTGAAATCCTGGGTTATGTAGTCACTGCTTTAGCCAAAACACAACCCAAGACAAATTACACTTCACCGCAACATATTATGATTTATGAGCATTAGCAACATATCAATGGGCAAAGAAACACAGAATATTTGATAAATGCTTACATGTACTCGTACACAAGATCTCAGTAGCGGTACTTGGTGGAGTAGTCTTTAGGAGCAATCACCAGCCCACGACCCTTCCTCGCTCCACGGTAGACCGTCTCCACAATATCTATGAATTCTTGCTTGTCCTTCAGAGCCCAGTTGATCTTATTGTTGTTTCCAGTCCCCAGGTCTATCATAATGTGCTTGTTCCTAAAGAAGAACATCACAGTCGACGGATCATACAACTCGTACATCGTGTTGAAGTCTGGCACCTCTGTTATGTCCACAAGGTATATCACTGCGAAGTTCTTTATAGTCTCCGCCACCGACGACAGCACTTCATCCATCTGATTGAGTCGGTCAATTCGTATCACAAAATCAATTACAAGTCAGAAACACAAAATAGACAGATTCACGAGAAAAGAAACAAACAGATTAGAAAATTTTCAGCCCATAAATATCAATTTAAGTTATGAACAGCATCTAGATGTGACAAAATTAAGATTTCCTGTAATGATATACATTCAGGACCAATGAATATAATTTCATCAGAGCACCAATTACTATCTGACTATAAAAAAATCCCACGAATCAAGTTATTAAGCTAATTGTCATTAACACAAGAATACTTGCATTGCGTGAACCTTCTGTAGCAGTCAAACAACTTGCAGCGCATGAATAATCCAGAAGTTCTAATAAAACTGAAGATCTAAGGAAGAGGACAGTTTACCTCAGGCTTCATAAACGCAGGATAAATAACTGGATTTCAAGCTAAACCAAAAGTGCTACCAAAGCAGGCACACAACCAAAACCAACAACAATCCGTGAAGTCCAGTGCTAGAGCCTAGAAGGATATCGGTTTTGGATATAAAAACTAACCTTATTTTGACGGACAAAAAATTGAATACAAAAAAGACTAAGAGGACCAATTTAGGGTTAGGGCTTTGAAAGAAAGCACCTCCTAAAATCAGTTACACTTTGTAACTAAAAACAGAAACATGAAATCAAAAGAGAGAATGAACGAAATAGTGATTGTAATACGACAGACCTGCATGCAAGTTTCGTCCCAGTCATGGCCGAAACGAATGATGACGAGACGTTCTTCCTCGGCAAGGATGGCTTGATCCACAGCCCATCCAGAGTGCAAGTGTGGTAGCAGGTACGACATTCTTCTTTCTCCTTCAGATTAGAGCTCTGATTTGTTCGGGGAGGATTGGGGCTTTGATTTGAAGCAACACATAATGGGAGGAATCTTTTTTTTTTTTGCTTTTTTTTTTTTTTGTGTGTGTTTGCTAGGTACAAAACACAGTGTTTTGGAGTGTTTATAAAACTTGGTTGTTTGTTGGGACTATAAAACTTTTACACTTTCAGCAAATGTTTATTCAACAAATCGGGTTCAGTAACCGGTTTGGTTCAATGCGCTGAACATTGTAAAAAACCAAATTCTTATTTACCTTTAACCAGTCTCAGAAGAGCGTAGAGACTTTCCCCAAGTCGAAGAATTCGCCCCCAAATCAATGAGCGCCAAATCTAGAAACTTCCGTCGTCGTGCCGGCGATAGCGGCGGCGATGACGACGAAACCACCGCCAATGGATCCTCTGCCTCCGCCAAATACGCCGCTCCTTCCTCGCGACCCCCCTCTATCGCCACCAAGCCGAAGAAACCTAAGCAGAAGCTCCTCAGCTTCGCCGACGACGAAGATTCCGACGATATTCCGGCACCGTCCTCTCGCTCTGCACCGAAACACTCATCATCTCGTGTGTCAAAGTCCTCAGGCGGCGGCCACCACAAGATTACGTCGGCAAAGGAGCGTCTCGCTCCAGCTTCCTCCAATGTCCAGCCTCAAGCCGGCCAATACACCAAGGAAGCGCTCCTTGAGCTTCAACGGAACACGAAGACTCTTCGTGCTCCTCCGCCGTCTGAGCCGGTGATCGTTCTCAAGGGGCTGTTGAAGCCGACTGTGGAGAAGGACGAACCTGAGGAGGACGAAGAAGCTGAGAGGGAGAGTGTCGAGAAGGATTTAGGGTTAATGGGAATCGGCCGAGGAATTCCCGACCAGGCGACGATTAACGCTATAAAAGCGCAGAAGGAGCGTGCTCGGAAGTCAAGAGCAGCAGCTCCGGATTTCATAGCGTTGGATATGGGGAGCAATCATGGAGAAGCTGAGGGGTTGAGCGACGAGGAGCCGGAGTTCCGAACGAGGATCGCCATGTTTGGGGAAAAAAAGGAAGGTTCCAGAAAGGGAGTTTTTGAGGATACGGATGAGCCGGTCCTTCCGGTTTTGCCCATTCGGGATACCATGGATGCAAAAAATGACGTTGTGGAGGATGATGAGGAAGACGAGGAGGAGAGAAAGTGGGAGGAAGAACAGTTCAGGAAGGGGTTGGGAAAGAGGATTGATGACGGAGGAGCTGGTGCTAATGGTGTTAGTGTTAGTGTTGCGCAGCCTGTTCAGAGGCAACTAGTTCCTCCTCCTCACCCTGCAGTTTCGGTTGGTCCACCGAGCATTGGAGGTGCAATGATTTCAGAAAAGATGTTAATTGCTCAACAAGCTGATGTTGCTAAGAGGGCTTTACAAGATAACCTGAGGAGACTCAAGGTATAGCTTCTGAGCCCCTCTTTCCATTCTGCCATAACCTTGGAAACATGCTCTACTATGCTTGAATGTGGTAAAAAAAAAAGTTAAGTTTGTAGAAATATTTCTACGTGGCTTTTCTGTCCATGATTTGGTAGATGATTTTCACTGATATGTTGAGTTTTTTTTAATGTTTTGTGGGTTTCACGGGATGTCAATCATTGTATGCTAATGATGCTTTAATTTTGTGTGAAGATAGAAATGGATATTTATTTTGCTAATTGCTGGCCTTTTATGATTCAGAAAAGAACAATGTAATCTTCTCTATTGAATAGATGAAATAGTTTGTGAACCTGAGAATGGCTTGTGTCTAGGGTTGTTTTCCAGTAGGAGGATGTCCGTGTAGTGTGATTTGAATCATAGGATGTCAAATTAGGAAGAGTAATATTTTGCATATTGATTATAAAAAGGATGCAAGTTTTCTCGGAAAAAGCAGAATAGGATTATTCTCTATTAAATAGATGGAATTGTTTGTAAATACTGTACTGGTAATAAGCAGTCAGATTTACCATGAGGTATCGTTTTAGCTCCTTGTATATGCCAGCATCAAGTATTATGCATCACGCTAAATTGTAGAATTATGTGTGGAGATTTATAACCCAATTGAGCATTTTTGCAATGCAAGTATGCAGCCTGCATTTACAGTAGAGTAATATTTTTGCTGGGATGCATTGGTATTCTCTAAATGTCTGTTATCATCCATTATCTCTTCTCTTTGTTGGAAACAGGAATCACATACAAAAACCATGATGACATTGACTCAAATGGACGAGAACTTATCTGCGTCACTGATAAACATTACTACTCTAGAACAATCTCTGTCTGCTGCTGATGAGAAGTTCTTCTTTATGCAACAGCTTCGTGACTTTGTCTCTAATATCTGTGAGTTTTTACAGGTATGAGTCTATTGATTTATCCACACACATATATGTATACATATACTTATAGTATATATTATAGTTATCACACAAAATTGTCAATCTCTACTTCCAAGTTCTTGCATCCTTCCATATCTTCATGCAAATTGACACGGACTTACATTGTCAATAATTGAGAATTGAAAATATCAGTTACTTTCGGGTGTGTTTGACAGCAAATGGTTACAAAGGTTTCTGAATGAGCAGACTATCCTTATCAAGTTCCTTATCGGCAGTACCAGTTACACAAGCATGGTTACAAGCCACACCCTTAGTATTGTCATGATTGGATGAATAAAGAAGCCCTAGGTTTCAGAAAATGGAGTTTAGTATAGATTCCTTGCTGGCTCTTTCATGTTGTTTGACTAACGAATTGTCCTATTGTTACTAAATAACTAAAATTTGCTTCATTGCTCTGGCTGTTTTTTGTTGATTGTGAAAGTATTAGGTGAAGATTTTTGTGCAATTTTTGTTTAGTTTGTGCATTTCATGTCTTTTTTTTGAAGTCTCTGCAAGAAATGCAAAATTATTCTCCTAGTTTTACGTAACCTAATTTTAAGCCAAACTTGAAAAAATTACAACCCCATTTGTATCAAGACCCTATGAACCAAATGCATTAGTGAGCAGTCACTCATGTAACTAGAAGTTTTGCTCTCTTTCTAATGGATGACCAAAAGAAAGATTCTCAAGGAAATTGTCTCAAAGTTGCTGTTTCTTCCTTAACCCCCCTTTTGGAGTGACATGAAGCTATCTGATTCTCTCTGCAGCATACCGCATTTAAGGAGCATGTACTGTTTTGGGATTCCCTTTGCTTTCATCCATCATAAAAGTGCTATGTAGATCTCGAAAAGTAGTGAGCCATCATAATCGTAATGGTCATATGTCCAAAAAAAGAAACTGCACTGAAAATGATCAATAAATATGGTAGATAAGTTAAAATCTCTGATGTTCAGCCTATTTAGAAAGGATAATCTGTGTTGTCACATGTGATGTAACAGAGACAAAGAGTTGCATTGTGGTTAAACTTTTGCTTTGCAATCATGCTCTTGGGTAAGTTTATGGGGAGAAAAAATGAAGATACTATTGTCATGCATTGCACCCTACTGCACAAGTGACCGGAGTTTATTATGGGAACTGACACGGTCCTTCGGATAAAAGGCCTTACATATCAGCTAACGCTAGACAGGACCGTAGTGCACTATGAATTAGGCTTCCTGTGGCCTGTCACAGGTTACATGTTCCTAGGGTAAAGGGCCTTTGACATAGCTTACTGTCTTACTTTACCCAATGATTGTAATTAACTATAAACTGGTGTGCTTGGGTAGTCATACATGCTTTGGATAATGGGTCTTATATAGCTTACATCCTAGTATGCAACGACCCTAGTGCACCATGAAATAGGTACCCATTAGATTGACACTAGTGCTTTGAATAAAGGCTTCTAAATGGCTTTGGTTGTGAATCTTACTCTTAGTTTTAGGACTTTCAGGGAAGTGGTTAGGCGCGGTAGGGTTGATATTGCTGTTGCTCAGCAGAGGAAATTTATTTACTGTGATTTTTACCTGATTGAAAATTTTCATTGGCATGGCATAGTTTTTGTATATATATCTGTGCTCATAATGTTAGGTTTAAAGGGTTGAAAATGTAGTGCAGAACTCAGCTTTCTTTGTGCCTGCCTTCCCTTGAAAATCGTTATATTTTTCTTGTATGCTTTTCACATCTTCTCCCTAACTACCATTGGAACTCTTAATTATTGGTATATTTAACTTTTCTCAGCATAAGGCTCCTTACATAGAGGAGCTTGAAGACCAAATGCAGAACCTGCATAAAAAGCGAGCCTCGGCTGTTTTGGATAGAAGAACTGCTGATAATCATGATGAGATGTTAGAAGCAGAAGCAGCTGTAAGTGCAGCCATGTCAGTTTTCAACAAAGGTGGCTCTAGTTCTACAACAACTAGGGCTGCTTCAGCTGCAGCTCAAGCTGCCATAGATGCTCTGAAAGAACAAAGGCTTCCTGTTTTGTTAGATGAAATGGGTAGAGATTTAAACCTTCAGAAGCGTATGGACATGACACGAAGAGCTGCTGCTAGGCAACGTAGGAAATCTAGATCAGATAGTAAGAGGATGTCATCTATTGCAAATGGCACATCCTATCAAATACTTGATGGTGAATCAAGCACTGATGAAAGTGATAGTGAAAATGCTCCCTATAAGTCACACCGTGATTTGTTGCTTCAAACGGCTGATCAAGTTTTAAGTGATGCTGATGATGAATATTCTCAACTTTCTGCTGTTCAAGAAAGATTTCATAAATGGAAGAAAGACTATTTAAGGACTTATAATGATGCTTACATGGCACTGAGTGCCCCAACAATCTTTTCTCCTTACGTGAGATTAGATTTTTTAAAGTGGGATCCTCTTCATGAATATGTTGATTTCAGTGACATGAAATGGTGTGTGATTACAAATTCTTCCTCCTGCTGCTAGTTTCATTCCTACATAACATTTGTAAAGATGCTTCATCTTTACAATCTTGGCTGTCCATTTGTTCTCCTAGTCAATAAACTCCCACTATCCGAATTATTTTTTCCCATGCTACTAGAGTACTAGTGTTTTTGCCCAAGCTACCAGTTTTGTTTTAATTTTTAAATTTACTTTATGTTCTTACTTTTGCACTTGCATCATCTCAAAAAAGACAAAACTAGGTGGGTTGAAAGAAACTCTTTTAACTTTTTGTATGTCAGAGGGACGGGATGTCTAGGGTCTACCTGTGATGAGAGCTTTATTGAATGCTTTGATTACCCTATATTTCATGTGTTTCCACTGATGTTTGTTTTTTGAATTTGTAGGCATTCAGTTCTATTTGACTATGGAAGACCAGAAGACGGAAGTGACCCAGATGATGATGATGCTAGTCTTGTCCCTGGGTTAGTGGAGAAAGTTGCGATTCCGATATTACATCACGAAATTACTCAGTGCTGGGATATACTAAGCACAAGAGAGACAAAAAATGCTGTTCTTGCCACGGATTTGGTTGCCGAATATGTCCCTTCTAGCGAGGCCCTAAAGAATCTAGTGACTGCTGTTCGTGATCGTCTAGCTAATGCCGTTGCTGATCTTGTGGTATGACTTGCAACCTTTATATAATTGTTGAAACAAGTGTGAAATTTCTGTGTGAGAGTTATGAAATGTATCTTTCACCCTAGGTCCCTACGTGGAGTGCCCTCGTCTTGAAGGCTGTTCCGAATGCGGCAAGATGGGCTGCATATCAATTTGGAGTGGCTGTACGTTTATTGAGAAATATCTGCGTGTGGAAAGGAATACTTGCACTGCCTGTCCTAGAGAAGCTTGCGCTGGATGAACTTGTGGCTGGAAAGATTATGCCTCATGTTCGTTCGCTTACATGGGATGTCCATGATGCTATTACTAGAACCGAAAGAGTTGTCGATTCGTTATCTGGGATTTTAGCTGGTCAAAGTAGCGTACAATGCAGGTAGAGTACAACCAACTTGTGATGATATGATTTTGTGAAGCAAGTGTTTATTATGTAGCTGCCTACATGTGTAAATGTCTTTATATACATTAAAACGAGTCGTCTATTTGCAGCAACAAGGTGCAGCCACTGGTGGATCATATCTCAACCTTAGGGAAGATATTGGAGAGGAGACGAGAGTCAGGAGTAAGCGAAAGCGAGACGCTTGAGCTTGCTCATCGTCTGAAGAAGATGCTCAAGGATCTGAACGAGTACGATAAAGCGAGGGTTCTGCTAAAGACCTTCCACATCAAGGAGGCTGTGTGAAGCCTCACATCATCACTTTTTTGGTATATTTTTTTAGTAGAGCTTTTAGATTTAGATAGGAAGTCTTCATCATCTGTGTACTGGGAATGTAGCTTACGAGTTCAAATTCATTTACTTCTAACAATGCCGTGTAACCTTTCTACATGTAGTATACGGAGACCTAGGGTTCGCATTTTATTTTGCACCATTTTCCTGCTTATACAATTCAGACAACCAAAATTCTCACTTATTCATCATCACAGTGCATGCGTCTAGTCTTGTTTGTTAACAAAAGTTTAGCAGCACCTAACAATGGATTCGACATTACTTAAGTGGGTACCTAAGTAAGTTTACACTTGATATTGATGATGTATTCAACCTCTTGTAACTTCCGTAATCAATGGCTATACCTAGACATATCATCATGAGTCAATTTGTGCGCTGATTTTGCATCGAGAAATTACACAAACCCCTAGCCGAATGACCGCCTCAGGACTGTCCATCGAGTCGAGTGACCGCCTACAAGGGTAAGCACACTAGTAAACTCAAAAGGTCACCCTCCTTAGATTGCTTCCGATCACGTTCAACTTTCTTTGTCCTCACTCGATCAAATTCTTGTTGAAACGGATAATAACCCAATTCCTTTAAGTTTAGACTAAATGAAGGAAATAAGGCTCCTAAAATTTTACTTTTTGCAAAGTGGACTCCTATAATTTAGGCCTGCAAAAAAATTAATAAGCATACAAAAAAATTAATAGGTGTATTTGTGGGCTGCAAAGAAAAGACGGATGGATGGACTGCCAAAAAAAATTGAATTTTGAATGACTGTTGGTATTATTTGCAGAGGAGAAAGAGAAGACATTCATTTGCTTTGTAAAGAGAGAGAAAACAGATCTAGAAAGGAACGAAAGAGAGGAAGGAAAAATAGAGGGTGAAACAGGAGATCCGCCGGAGTTTCAACGACAGGAAGCACTGTTTCGCCGCCAGGATATTTGGCCACCAAGCCGACACCGAAGGGTGAGCGAGAGATCTAGGGTTTCCTTCGAGCGGGAGAGATCTAGGGTTTCCGTCGAAGGGCGAGCGAGAGATCTAGGGTTTCGCCGTCAAGGTTGACACGAGGAGGGGCTACGCCACTGGTTTCCGGCGCCGGCGCCGCTGTCTGATCGTCGTTTCATCACCAACCCTCCTCTCTCTCACCGTTGTATGCTCCGTCATTGCCGGGAACCAGATCTGTATTTTTTGGGTAAGCTATTTCTACTAGATTTTTGGTATGCATTTGATTCGTTTTAGTAAGTAGTAGTGGGTATCTGTTTGATTTTGTGTGTGCAGTTTGAGTATGTATTATGAAAGAGATTGATTACTTAACGTTTGAATTTTTGGGGTATTGTTTTAAATTGAGTCTATGTGTGTGCATTTTGGGTATTCATTATTGAAGATATGCTTTTGTTGTTTGGGGTATGTATTTATTATTGAAGATAAGTTTTTTTGGGTATTGGTTATTGAGTATATGTGTGTGCAGTTTGGGTATGCATTTTTGAGTATATGTGTGTGCAGTTTTGGGTATTTGCTTATTGAGTGATTGATATGCATTTTTTGGGTATGCATTTTTGGGTATTGCTTATTGAGTGATTGATATGTATTTTTTGGGTATTGCTTATTAAGTATATGTGTGTGCAGTTTGAGTATGCATTCTTGAGTATATGTGTGTGCAGTTTTGAATATTGCTTATTGAGTGATTGGTATGCATATTTTTGGGTATGCATTTTTGGGTATTGCTTATTGAGTGATTGATATGCATTTTTTTGTATTGCTTATTGAGTATATGCGTGTGCAGTTTGAGTATGCAGTTTTGGGTATTGCTTACCCAAAAACAAACGTTGTTGCTTATCTAGAAATAGAACATGGGACTGCTTCCAGATTCCGGTGAAAGGAAGAAGAAAGGACCTGCGTTTGGAAAAATTTGAGCTATGGAAGAAGAAAGGACCTGCGTTTGAAGGGAAGAAGAAGGGACATGAGTTTATAAATAGGGAAGAAAAAGGGGCTGCATTTATTGGGCACAAATTCCATGTAAAATGGCCATCAACATTGTTACCAATCAAATCAACGGCTGTCACTGTTTTTGTATTTTTTCTGATTTCATCTACTATATAGGAGCCCATTATATAAATTACAAATTGGGAGGTCCTAATTTCCAACTTCATGGTGTAAAAACAGAAAAAGTACATGGAATTTGTGACAACCATTGATTTGATTGGTGACAATGTTGATGGACATTTTACATGGAATTTGTGCCCAATAAATGCAACCCTTTTTCTTCCCTATTTATAAACCCATGTCCCTTCTTCTTTCCTTCAAACGCAGGTCCTTTCTTCTTCCATAACTCAAATTCTTCCAAACGCAGGTCCTTTCTTCTTTCCTTCACCGAAAATCTGGAAGCAGTTCCCTGTTCTATTTTTGGGTAAGGAGCAACGTTTATTTTTGGGTAAGCAATACCCAAAACTGCATACCCAAAACTGCACACGCATATACTCAATAAACAATACAAAAAAAAATGCATATCAATCACTCAATAAACAATACCCAAAAATGCATACCCAAAAAATGCATACCCAAAAATATGCATATCAATCACTCAATAAGCAATATTCAAAACTGCACACACATATACTCAAAAATGCATACTCAAACTGCACACACATATACTTAATAAGCAATACCCAAAAATACATATCAATCACTCAATAAGCAATACCCAAGAATGCATACCCAAAAAAATGCATATCAATCACTCAATAAGCAAATACCAAAAACTGTACACACATATACTCAAAAATGCATACCCAAACTGCACACACATATACTCAATAATCAATACCAAAAAAAACCTATCTTCAATAATAAATACATACCCCAAACAACAAAAGCATATCTTCAATAATGAATACCCAAAATGCACACACATAAACTCAATTTAAAACAATACCCAATAAATTCAAACGTTAAGTAATCAATCTCTTTCATAATACATACTCAAACTGCATACACAAAATCAAACACATACCCACTACTACTTACTAAAACGAATCAAATGCATACCAAAAATCTAGTAGAAGTAGCTTACCCAAAGAATACAGATCTAGTTCCCGGCAATGACGAAGCATACAACGGTGAGAGAGAGGAGGGTTGGTGATGGAACGACGATCAGACAGCGGCGCCGGCGCCGGAAACCAGTGGCGTAGCCCCTCCTCGTGTCAACCTTGACGGCGAAACCCTAGATCTCTCGCTCGCCCTTCAACGGAAACCCTAGATCTCTCCCGCTCGAAGGAAACCCTAGATCTCTTGCTCACCCTTCGGTGTCGGCTTGGTGGCCAAATGTCTTGGCGGCGAAACAGTGCTCCCTGTCGTTGAAACTCCGGCGGATTTCCGTTTCACCCTCTATTTCTCCTTCCTCTCTTTCGTTCCTTTCTAGATTTGTTTTCTCTGTTTTTACAAAGCAAATGAATGTTTTCTCTTTCTCCTCTGCAAATAATACCAACAGTCATTCAAAATTCAATTTTTTTTGGCAGCCCATCCATCCATCTTTTCTTTCCAGCCCACAAATACACCTATTAATTTTTTTGCAGGCCTATTAATTTTTTTGCAGGCCTAAATTATACTAGGAGCTCACTTTGCAAAAGTAAAATTTTAGGAGCCCTATTTCCCTCATTTAGTCAATATTCACGTCTACTAATTTTAGAAATAAATCACGATACGAGAGGCAAATCATCAACAAAAAGTCCGGTCTTCAAAATTCTTGTTGTAAAAGAAAGATAGTACATAAATACTTGTTGAAACGCGCGCTTTGCGCGCGCGTTGTGATTTTATTTCTGTTCATATGTGTGGTGAACATAAGTTATAGTACAGTGGAACAAATATGTTGTAAAAAAAATATAGTACATAAATACTTTTACACAAACTATAAACTGAAGTTACAGGTAGTAGTTGTATGTTTCAGACGCGCAAGCAGAAAAAGTATATACACGGACTATACATTAGTTTGTCTCCTAAATACTTAAAAACAAACGATAATTTAAATAAATTACATGATGGTTTTTATACTGAACCCTTGGAAAGAAAACAAACAATATAAAGGTATGCGTTATATGATTAATGTGTAGGTGTTTGATTTTTCCAAAATTTCAAAAGATAATATATTTTTCACAGAATTATGAACAGGGTCATGGGTAATAAGAGACTATATGCTGATCGAATATGATAATTTGTGAATGGTATTTTAACTTGGAATCACAAAATAATATTTTATATACAAAAAACAATGTACAAAATTTTCAAATGGAGAGAAATTAAGATACAACACGTGTGTAAATCTCTTTACTAAAGTTTGCTTATATAGCATACATTAAATTTATTTTACACTGTCAATTAAAAAAACAAATATATTGTTACAGTTGGATCAGTACACACACAAAGGAAGTCATGTCAATAAAAAACAAATATATAGTTACAGCTGGATCAATACACACAAGTTAGTGCACATTCACATATCACATATCACTTATACTACTTGGGCAATTCATCGGGAAATTACCATGAGTTAAAATTACCATGTAACTCGCCTTCTGAGGGCTCAACTCCGGTATGTTCTTGTTTGCCTAACTGGATTTCTTCATCAGAATCCTCATGGCCCAAAATTACATCAATGATAAATCTCAAACTTCTCTATGTGGAATTCCTCAGAAACGAGTTAACGCCGTGCCACAAATCCGACCAAGGAAACAATGAAAAAAGAGCTAAATTAAAACAAGAAATCAAATGAATTGCTTACAATGATGGGCGCCATAATTTTAACTTCTTTTGTATGCTCATCATGATTATCAATTGTCTACAAAAATACAAAAACTGTCAACAAAAAGGATTGAACTAGATTAGGGTTTATAGAGATGTGAACCCCTTCTAATTTCTCAACCATTCTTCCTAATGATGAGAAATCCTTAAAAACAAATTTAATTGAACTATATTAGCATAAGTTTCTTCTCTTCATCGGAAAGACAATCCACTATGCTTATTAGTAAACTTTTTGAAACAAGGGATACCATTTTGGTCAAAAAACAGTATGCCAATAAAAAAGAGCAAGAGAGGTTACTGGATGATCTCAATGTTGGGATTTTAGATGTGTAAAAGCATAATTTTAGGAAACAATTTCCTAAACATCTAAATAAGGATCGCATGCATAATAGATTAGATAAGGGAGAAAAGGAATACCTTTTGATGCGTGTTCAATAACTCCTTCAAGGATATGTAGAGTCCCAAGTGTTACTCCTCTAGTAGGTCCACCCGAGACTGAACAAGGATCACCTTAACCTTCGATTGCTAGAACAAAGGATGAAGCTTTTGAGAGAGATCGAAAGGGAAGAAGAACACCGTTGGTTTTTGTGATACGTGATACACGACTGACTTTTCTACTTTGTATCAATCGATCGATCAAGAAATATATCAAATTAGGGTTGGGTTTTTTAACTATTAAAAAGTCAGACCTTAAAATATAAGATATATATATTTTAATAATTAATAAATGAATAACCCCTTATCTGTTATTAATTACCAACTCCATAATATATTTTGTACTCCTACAAAATATATCCTTTTCCACCATATACTCCTATATGGTAATTCTCTCATTAATTGATCTAGTTCACATGCTCGTTATGGTGTGACCTCGTAGAACCCGATAACACTAGTAATACAATTTATCATATAAATGTACCGATCATGGTTAGCTTCTAGCAAAACGCCATGACCCCTAATATTATCAGATTATATATATCCCTATATTTAATGTCCTATCTCATCATCAGTAATTACACCTTGAATAAAGGACACAATTCCTTCACTCAATGGTGTCATAGATGACATGAGAGCCATTCTTAAAGACGGGCAACCTCCCACTCGGGTTCATCTTAAGGAACCAAGGATCCAAATTCTTGGCAAAAGAGGATTGACAAGTTGCGAAGTGTAATCAATGCTGCCATTCTCCTCCAAAGCAAGTCTCACTTTCTGACTGTCCACCAATACTGGATGATGGTAAAGTTGCTTTGCACCTAATCCACCATCATAAACCCCCCTTATGCCTAATTCTCTTTGCAATCTCACATTTGCAACCAAAATAAGACAACCCAAACAAGATACAAACCAAACCTGAAAGATAAAATAAGCAATATACACATCACAGTCATTGTTTATAGCTTAAGAATTCTGAACTAAAACCTAAAAGTATTACCCATCAAAGCCTGTAACTATTTCTCCCATTAAGTGCTTCCACACAAGTACTTAAGCTAGGGTTACACTTAATTCTGACAAATTAACTGAATTTCATCGATCAGGACGAGCACGAATATTAGAGTATCCATAGACAAGCAAGTTTTCCATCAAATAGAAAATTGAGGAAACCGAGAGCTTCAAGATTGAAGAAAACGAACAAAAAGGGGGCCGGTGGGTGAATCTCAAGAAAACTTTACCGTGAATCTTGTTTAAGGTCCGAGCACCTTTCTCTGACACATTAGACAGAGGTGACACAAGTGGCAAGCTATGATTCTGCACCACTGGAAGTACGTTGGACTATTATCATGAAGCACTCGAGGCATACAAATAACATAGAAAACAAAGAAACTCAAATCAACACAAAATAACAACGGGACTTGAAGCAGTTGTTTCTAATTCTAATTATAGATGATTAAGGTTAAAAAAGCGTGCTGAGAAGAATACCTTTTGTAAACTCAATGATGGCATGAACAACTTGGACTATTATCAAAGTGAGAAAGTTCAGCCTACTATAAACTCAGTGATGAATCTCTTTTGCAGTTGCGCTTGTAATCTCGTCTGCAAAACAAAATTTAGAAATACATTTACCAAACTATTAAAATGGCTAAAATGGGAATCAAACAACGACCAATCATTCATATAGCATACCTACCAAAAATCAAATCATTTGTCAAACTTTGAGCATTCACACTAAAAACCAAAAAAAAATACTCAAAATTTATCAGTAATTGTTATCAATTTGCTTCTCTCTTTTCTTTTTAACTACCTGATGGAATAAAAAGGATAAGTTACCATGATATGCCAAAGAACAATCAGGAATCAGAATCAAATCTTAATACACAAAAAAGAAGACCTAAAATCAAATTCAATTTTATAGTCATTAGTCAAATGATCTAATTTCAACATCAAGTAATTCTTTGAATCAACTTTATGCTAATAATAATAGCATCCCAATATTTATTAGTGCAAGAGATTCTTCACAATCACTGAAGTTGCTATGAAAAAAAACCTGATAATTAGCACACTAATAATATGTCAAACATCACACTTGAATAATCAAAAGGGTGACAAATTTGTAAAATGAAATGGTTGCCCACCGTCAACAACGAGATTGGCTACCACCTTCACTGCATACATTTTGAAGAAACGTTAGGTGAATAAAATGGATAAAAGATACTATAGAAAGGGGGTTTGAATAGAGTATGAGAACTTTTCGCAAAAACCTATCTCAAGGCTTTGAAACCAATTTCAAAGGCCTTGATGTCGATCTGAGCTCTTTGTGACACACTTTGATTTCAAGGGCTTTGAAACTACTTTCAAGGGCCTTGACTTTGTAACCCTGCAAAACAAAGTTAGTCACAATAAAGCAAGATAAAGTGAGGAATGTAAAAGATCGACACGAGGATATGTTTACGAAGTTCGGCTCTAAATAGCCTACTCTCCGTCCCAGGGTATAGCCTTAGGATCTAACTATCTATTATCAGCTTCAAAGAGTCCTAGATACAAACTAGAAGAAATCCCCTTCTTCTCTCACTATAGCCAATACTACGATCTAGATCCAACTCTTCACCTTGCTATAATAGCCTATTTACTTCACAGAGGAACACACACCCTAGTATAATTAGATATACCAATGGAGCTCTCAAGTTTTATCTCTCTCTAGGGGATAATGATTTTAAGTAAAAGAGAGAATGAAAAACTGTTAGATCGAATGAAGATTTTTGGATCGCTTGAAGACTTTAGATGGTTCCGTGTAAGCTTGTTCATGTGTTCTTCAATCGATATCTTCATTTATAGACTTCTATGGAGAGGTTTTCTAGCCGTTGAGAAGATGACCATTTGACAATAATTCTTCTTCTCCATGAAAGTCGCTTCTTGGTTGAGATGAGGTAGACGTTGTGGATTTTCTACCATCTTCATCTCCTTGAAACACGTTGATCTCTCTAGTCCATAATCTTCCCGTATCTGTTGTGATGATATCAAATTCCGTTTGAGAGAGGATCTTCGTGCTTTCGGTTGAGGATCGTTGCAAGATCTTTTTAAGAATCAAATCTTTCTTGGTCGGTTGAGATCTTCTTTTAAATATATCTTCTGTTGAGCATATCTTTCTTAGAAGATCTTCTTTGGCGCTTTGGTAGATAAGTTATTTGAATTCCTTTAGCGTGCAACCTTGATGCGTCGTGACTTCGGATCCCTTGAAATGGCTTTCAAGGCCTTCGTCTTTTAATCACTCTAAACGCATTGTCTTTGCTTGCTTCCGATTTCAAGGCCTTCCAATGTCCTTTGAAATGCGTTTCAAAACCTGCACATATTCAATACAAACCACCAAACCTAACCAAGCTACTCGATATATAAACAATAAATTGTTAGTGTATAAAACCACTCCATTTGTGTTTAAGTCTTCCATCATCATCACCTATACAAATTTATAATCAAGGTGGAGTTTCAGTCTCTTCCTTGATGGAAGACAACACAAATGTATCGTACCTGCATTTGTAAAGTTAGCGATGCATATATGAATATCAAACTAACTTAAAATGCAAAATGCAGAAAATATCGAAATGTTTGGATCATTTATTTACCCCCCCCTTTGTCTTTCAACAAGGGAGAAAAATAGTTAATGCAAGGAAGTTTAAAAGTTTACAACCTAGAAAAGTATGTCACAAAACCCACAAAAGAACACGTTCCCTCAATCATCAACTTAATCTGAATCCTCCTCATAAAACCTCCTTTTGCCCTTGGTTGAGACTTTTTGTGGCTCCAATCATCCATTTCAGCAGCTAAGCGTCGTCTCTTTTCTTCAGCTCTTCGTTCCTTAACCATCTCATATTCGATTATTGGCAGGATAGTTGGATGAACATGAGTTGGATACAAACTAAAGTTATCCTGTACACGACGTTTGCAATTCATCAGCACATTTTCCACTTTCTCTTGAGTATGTTGAGCTACATCTTCAGTCATAGGTAGGATCCTTCCCATAGTGGTTAGAGTAAGAGCATTCATTATATACATTTCATTGACCTTAGCATTCATGGTAGATACGAGTTCATGATTGGCATCCAGTCTTCTCTTAGTGTCAAATTAGAAATCAAAGACAATTCACGATTAAGACAAACCAGTTCCTTTTCACATCCTTCTAACCTGATTTCGGGAGTAGGAGTAGAAGATGATGGAGCTTCTTGAGTTGGAAGTGGAATAGTTCATTTCCCTTTTAAAGTCCATGCGCCTACAAGAATCTTCTCAATTCCTAGTCGTTCTAAGCAGGTCTCATCAATCTTACCAGGAATGGATTGTCAATCTTTAGAAGATGTATCTATAGTGAAATATTCAAAGATCTTAGGCAACAGATTTCCATAAGGCAAAGGAATGACTCACTTAGAGGTAACAGAGTGTATCATATGGTTGAGGATGAGATTAGATACATCAATGTCTAACCCAGACATAATAAGATGAATTAGCTCCAGGGGTTGATCAGTCAAAAGCTCCCTTGAGTTTGCACGAGGAACAACACATCGAACCAGAATGGTAAAAACAATTTTAGCGTCTAAGGTTAGGGATGTATGAGTTAGCTAGCGTGAGGTTGAATTGGGAACTGGAAACTTCTCCTTAGCAAGTCGAACACTCTTCGATCGTGAGGGATGAGTAAAAGCAATATCTGTAGAAATTCCAAGAATCTCACTTAAAACAGAAGAAGTGAGAGAAATTGGGGTACCTTTTACCGAAGATTTAAGAGTGATAACTCCTTTGTCCCGTTTTGTGACGAGATTGTCATAGAACATCCTTGTGAGCCTTGGGAAAGCGAAATCTCCAGGATTTAAGATTTTCCAAACTGTCAAACTCTTGAGCCTGTCTATGCAAGGGATCTGAAGTGTTTCGAGAAATGCAGTATCAACCAAATCACACATACAAAG
This sequence comes from Fagopyrum homotropicum, assembly GCA_033239125.1. Classification (NCBI taxonomy): domain Eukaryota; kingdom Viridiplantae; phylum Streptophyta; class Magnoliopsida; order Caryophyllales; family Polygonaceae; genus Fagopyrum; species Fagopyrum homotropicum. Next base: position 84,456,376 of record BSWB01000005.1, on the reverse strand, counting down.
GGGTCTATTGTGAAAACCATCGAGCCAAGATCCCGAGGTTGAAAATTGATGAACCAAGATGTAGAAAGACCGGTCGTCTGAAAAATTTCCAAATCCTCAGAAGGTGTTTCTTCTTTTGCAACAGAGGAGATCTGAACAAATTTCTTTTTGAAGGTCGGAGGAGCAGATTTCTTACTTCTGGGAGCCATAGATGATGTTGAGAGATAAAACAAGGGTTTTTTACAAGGGTTTCTGTAAAGATTGAAGGTAGGAGATTCTGGCATTTTTAAAAGAATGAAACCAACAATAATAATATTTTGAGAAGATCAAGCTCTTTAAAGACCAGAAATGTTTCCAATACAATCTTAACAAATCTTTTTTCAAGCCTTTGAACCCGAAATACAAATTTTTGAAAACATAAAAACAATTTAAGAATTTGAAATATATAAAAGATATTAATCTTTAAATAAATCCGTATTTCTTGATTTACCCTTGAATCTCGTTTCAAGACCCTTGAATTGCCTTTCAAGGCCCTTAAAAAAGATTACTGGACCGTATACGAAGGAGAAAATAAAATAATTTACTCCCCCTACGTTAATGCTTCCTTCTTCAACATATCAAGCTCTAATATAATAAAATTAAATTGATCTTCAGGTAGGGGCTTGATAAAGATATCTACAAGTTGCATGTTAGTTGATACAAAAGAGATCGAAACATCACCTTTCTCAACATGATCACGTATAAAGTGATGCCTTACATCGATATGCTTAGTCCTTGAATGCTGCACAAGATTTTTAGTAATAGAAATAGCACTAATATTATCACATTTTATAGGAATACCTTTCAAATCAAAGCCAGGATCACGAAGTTGTTGAGCTATCCATAAAATTTGTGCACAACAGGCTCCCGCAGCTATATATTCAGCTTCGGCTGTGGATAGGGCGACATAATTTTGCTTCTTGGAGTGCCAGCTGATTAGGGGTGACCCTAAGAATCGCCAACATCCAGAAGTGCTTTTCCTATCGAACTTATAACCTGCAAAGTCTGCATCTGAATAGCCAACAAGGTGAAACGAGCTTTGACGTGGGTACCATAACCCTAGATCCTTAGTGCCATTGACATACCGAAAAATTCTTTTCACAGCTATCAAGTGTGACTCTTTAGGATCAGCTTGAAATCTTGCACACATGCACACGCTAAAAATAATGTCAGGTCGACTAGCGGTTAAATACAACAATGAACCGATTATCCCTCGATACTCCTTTTGTACTACACTTTTGCCACCTTTGTCATGGTCAAGCGAAAGTGTCGAACTCATAGGAGTCTTTGTGACCTTAGATTGATCCATCTTATACTTCTTAAGTAAGTCCTTAGTATACTTGCTTTGATTGAGAAAAATTCTTTCTTTGCTTCTGTAACTTGAAGTCCAAAAAAGAAATTTAGCTAACCCATTAAACTCATTTCGAATTCCTTGCACATGATATCTGAAAATTCCTTACATAGGGAATCAATAGTAGCATCGAATAATATCTCATCAACATAGATTTGTACTACTAATATATCGTTGCCTCTGATTTTGATAAATAAAGTTTTGTCAATCAAACATCTTCTGAATTTGTTTTCGAGAAGATACTTGAACAATCTTTCATACCAAGCTCGAGGAGCTTGCTTAAGACGATAAAGAGCTTTGTTCAATTTAAAAACTTGATCAGGAAAATCATCATTTTCGAAACTTGGAGGTTGAGCAATGTAGACTTCTTCTTCTAAGAAGCCGTTTAGGAAAGCACATTTTACATCCATTTGAAATAGTTTTATACTCATGAAAGATGCAAATGCAAGTAGCATACGTATGGCTTCTAACCTGGCAACCGGAGCAAAATTCTCCTCATAATCAATACCTTCTTCTTGGTTATAGCCTTGTGCTACACATCGTGCTTTATTTCGTATGACTTTGCCACTTTCATCCAACTTATTTCGAAAAACCGATTTCGTTCCAATGACGGATTGATGCTTTGGTCTAGTAGTAAGAGTCTAAACCTTGTTTCTCTCAAACTCGTTTAGTTCGTTTTGCATGGCAATGATTTAGTCGGGTTCTTGAAAATCATGAACATAATTCTCTGGCTCAATAAGAGACACGAACGCAGAGAATGCACATAGGTTGTTTACTTTAGATCGAGTTTGAACTCCTGCGTTTAGATATGTGATCACATTCTCTTGTGGATGGTATGAAGAGTGTTGAAAATTCCTTCGTTTGTAAGATGAAACAGATCCTCAAGTTTGAGGCTCATATGCTTGACTAGATTCAGGTACCGTTGATGTATTGCCCTTGGATCCGATCTCAAGGCCTTGAAGTTGGGTTTCAAGCCCTTGAAACGGAGTTCTGACATCGCAATTTTCTGTTTCAAGGTCTTGAAGATGTGTTTCAAGGTCTTGAGGGTTTTCCTAAGTATCTTGAATCTTTTCTTGCATATTCTTTTTTTGATCTTTAGTATCTTCATCTTCATCCGAATTGTGATCTTCTCGTTGATTTAGATTAAGATCTGCAAAACTTTCACTCAAAGTATCATCATTGCTTTCATAAAAAATGACATGAATACTTTCCTCAACAATTTTGGTACGTTTGTTATAAACACGATAAGCTTTGCTATTTGAAGCATATCCAATGAATATAACTTCATCACTACATGCATCAAATTTCCCAAGATTATCTTTTCCATTGTTATGAACAAATACATCCAAAGGGTTTGAAATATGAAATATTAGGTTTTCTTCCTTTCAATAGTTCATAAGGAGTCTTTTTCAAGATAGGGAGAATTAAACATCTATTTAAGATGTAATTAGTAGTGTTTACTGCTTCAGCCCAAAAACTTTTTGGCAAACTGTTTTCTAAAAGCATAGTCCTAGACATATCCTCAAGAGTGCGGTTCTTACGTTCCACAACTCCATTCTGTTGAGGAGTTCTAGGACCTGAAAAGTTATGTGAAATACCATATTTTGCACAAAACAAATCAAACTTTAGTTGATCAAATTCTCTACCATGATCACTTCTTATAGAAACAATTGGGAGGTTTTTCAAGGTTTGCAACTCCTTACACAATTTTGAAAACTCAAACAATGCTTCAGATTTTTCTCGTAGGAAAGAAATCCATGTGAAACGAGAGAAATCATCCACAATAACAAGGATGTACTGCTTTCCTTTGGGAGATTTGACACGCATAGGTCCACAAAGATCCATATGTAAGAGTTCAATGGATCGAGAAGAACTTACAACTTTCTTAGGTTTGAATGAAACTCTTATTTGTTTACCTTGTGTACAAGCTTTACATAGTTCATCTACCTTGAAATTAAGATTTGGCAAGCCACGTACCAAATCTTTTGAAAGTAGCTTCTGCATTGTATGCATACTTACATGACCAAGTCTTCTATGCCAAAGCCTTGGATCATCAGTCAAGGCCTTGAGAGACATTTTAGCTTAGTTCCTGAAACTTGGTTAGTACTCATAGAATAAACATTGTTACGTCTAGGAACAGTAAGCACAATGTCACCCGTCGTTTTGTCTTGAACTTCACATTTTTCTGAATCAAACAATACTTTGTTGCCTTTATCACATATTTGAGAGATGCTAAGCAGATTATACTTCAAACCGTCAACCAAATATACATCATCAATGAAGTTAGATGAATTATAACGTATTTTACCAATGTCAATAATGTCACACTTTCCTTTATCACCAAGCGTAATGGTTCTAGATGATTGCTTCTTTAAATCTGAGAATAGTGAACTTTTTCCACCTCATGTGTCTTGAGAAACCACTATCTAATATCCATTTATGCTCCTTTACCTTGGTGATATCCTGCAAAACAGCAAACATCAATACTTCCGGGTCGATCAAATGACATATTTTTGTCCATATTCAGGTTCGATCATGTTTGGTGGTCTAGTACCCTTTAGGAACCCATATTTGTTTGATCTGTTCCCTTAAACATAGAGGATAAGCGTTTCTAATAATATAAGGGTCATTTCTTCTGTATGGACATGTAGATTTTACATGACCCTTTTTACAACAGTAGAAACAAGTGGGCATATGAATACTTCCTTTAGCCTTGACAAAAGTGGTATTTGGTTTTCTAGGAAAGCTCTTATGATAACCTATACCATTTTTGTTAAATGAGGACTGTTGTTCACCCATCATTCATTCAAGATTAGCTTTTAAACGAGTAAATTTAACTAGTGCAGCCTTTTGGTCTTGACACATCAAAATTAGATCAACTTTCTCTTTCTCTAGATCAATATAGTTTCGATGAAGAGAGGAGAGGTTGTCCTTGAGAATTGCATTTTCCGATTCCAAGGCCTTGATATTGTCATCAAGGTCTACCTTCTCTATGTTAAGATTTTCAATCTCCAAAGACATCTCACTTAGTTATTTTTCTTGTTCAAAAAGCTTTTCTTTTAGAGAATTTATCTTTATTCTATGTTCCTTGTCACATGTAATAATGTCTTTAAGGAATTGTTTTAGGTCACATTCAGGTTGAGACATGATAGTACTTACCACATTATCAACGTAGAGATTTGAATCTTCTTCATGATCGGCCATAAGACACAGATTTGCTTGTTCTTTTTCGTCTTAGGATTCATTTGAGGATTCTGAATCACTCCATGAAGCTACCATAGCTTTCTTCTTTTGATCATTTTTCTTGAAGTTGGTCCTCTTCTTTTGTGGACAGTCCTTAACGAGATGATTTGTTTCACCACATTCAAAACAAGTCAACACTCTAGTTTTCTTGTTAGAGTTAGAAAACTTACCTCGGGGTTTTGATGCTCTTAGATATTCTCTATTGTTTGCAGATTATTTCTGTATCTTGAGAATTCTCGCAAGAACCTTAGAGATCATGGCAATTGCATCTTCTTCTTCTTCTTCATCATCATCATCATCATCATCATCATCATCATCATCATCATCATCATCATCATCATCATCATCATCATCATCATCATCATCATCATCATCATCATCATCATCATCATCATCATCATCATCATCATCATCATCATCATCATCATCATCATCATCATCATCATCATCATCATCATCATCATCATCATCATCATCATCATCATCATCATCATCATCATCATCATCATCATCATCATCATCATCATCATCATCATCATCATCATCATCATCATCATCATCATCATCATCATCATCATCATCATCATCATCATCATCATCATCATCATCATCATCATCATCATCATCATCATCATCATCATCATCATCATCATCATCATCATCATCATCATCATCATCATCATCATCATCATCATCATCATCATCATCATCATCATCATCATCATCATCATCATCATCATCATCATCATCATCATCATCATCATCATCATCATCATCATCATCATCATCATCATCATCATCATCATCATCATCATCATCATCATCATCATCATCATCATCATCATCATCATCATCATCATCATCATCATCATCATCATCATCATCATCATCATCATCATCATTGTCTTCCTCTTTTGATGGTAATTCGTCCTTCCTTGATTTTAATGCTAGATTCTTAGTGTTGGATGGGAGCTCTCCATCTTCTTCACCAAAAACCATTTCATGTGTGAAGAGTTTTCCAAGGAGGTCATCAAGAGGAAGAGTTGAGAGATTCTATGCTTCTTCAATGGCTGTCATCTTTGGTCCCCACTTTGCTTTAGGTGAGCTCCTTAGAACCTTCCTTACTTTTTCTTCATTTGTGAAGACTTTTCCCAGTGAGTCTAGGTTGTTTTCGATCTCAGTGAATCTTGTGAACATTTCTTTGGCTGGTTCATTTGGATTCATCTTGAATAGCTCATATTGTCTGAGGAAGATGCTAATCTTTGTTTCCTTGACTTGATTTGACTTGTTCCTTCGTATGTGACAACAAGTTTTTCCCATATTTCCTTTGCACTCTTGCATGATGAGATGCGGTTGAATTCGTTTGCATCTAATCCACAATAGATTAAGTTCATAGCTTTATAGTTCTTTGACACACTGTCCAAGTCAGCTTGTGTGAAGTCAGCTTCCTTCTTTGGGACTTGAACACCTTAAACTGTCGTAGTTGGGACTTTGGGGCCATTCTGAATGATGCTCCATAGTTCCATGTCCTGATCAATAATGAACATACGCATGAGTGCTCTCCAATGGGCAAAGTTGTTGTCACAGAAGAGTGGTGGTTGAGATGAGGATCTTCCTTGAACAAATCCTCCATCACCTACAAGATTCATGATTAGTCTCACAGATGGTTAAATCAATATACGTGAGTCTAGATCTGATACCAATTGAAGAACCGTTAGGTGAATAAAAAGGATAAAAGATACTCTAGAAGGGGGGGGGGTTGAATAGAGTATGAGAACTTTTTCGCAAAAACCTATCTCAAGGCTTTGAAACCAATTTCAAAGGCCTTGATGTCGATCTGAGCTCTTTGTGACACACTTTGATTTCAAGGGCTTTGAAACTACTTTTAAGGGCCTTGACTTTGTAAACCTGCAAAACAAAGTTAGTCACAATAAAGCAAGATAAAGTGCGGAATGTAAAAGATCGACACGAGGATACGTTTATGAAGTTCGGCTCTAAATAGCCTACTCTCCGTCCCAGGGTATAACCTTAGGATCTAACTATCTATTATCAGCTTCAAAGAGTCCTAGATACAAACTAGAAGAATCCCCTTCTTCTCTCACTGTAACCAATGCTACGATCTAGCTCCAACTCTTCATCTTGCTATAATAGCCTAGTTACTTCGCAGAGGAACACACACTCTAGTATAACACTTTTTAGATATACCAATGGAGCTATCAAGTTTTATCTCTCTCTAGGGGATAATGCTTTTAAGTAAAAGAGAGAATGAAAAACTGTTTGATCGAATGAAGATGTTTTGGATCGCTTGAAGACTTTAGATTGTTCCGTGTAAGCTTGTTCATGTATTCTTCAATCGACATCTTCATTTATAGACTTCTATGGAGGTTTTCTAGGCGCTGGGAAGATGATCGCTTGATAATGATTCTTCTTCTCCATAAAAGTCGCTTCTTGGTTGAGATGAGGTAGACGTTGTGGATTTTCTACCATCTTCATCTCCTTGAAACACGTTGATCTCTCTGATCCATAATCTTCTCGTATCTGTTATGACGATATCAAATTCTGTTTGAGAGAGGATCTTCATGCTTTCGGTTGAGGATCGTTGCAAGATCCTTTTAAGAATCAAATCTTTCTTGGTCGATTGAGATCTTCTTTTAAACATATCTTCTTGTTGAGCATATCTTTCTAGAAGATCTTCTTTGGCGCTTTGGTAGATAAGTTATTTGAATTCCTTCAGCGTGCAACCTTGACGTGTATTGATTTCTAATCCCTTGAAATGGCTTTCAAGACCTTCGTCTTTTAATCACTCTAAACGCCTTGTCTTTTCTTGCTTCCGATTTCAAGGCCTTCCAAGGTCCTTTGAAATGCGTTTCAAAACCTGCACATATTTAATACAAACCACCAAACCAAACCAAGCAACTCGATATATAATCAATAAATTGTTAGTGTATAAAACCACTCCATTTGTATTTAATTCTTCCATCATCATCACCTATACAAATATATAATCAAGGTGGAGTTTCACATTTTATTGAAAATATAACCAAAAGACAACATTGATAATACATTTTCAAACACAACTAGACATAGCATGAATTTAGTTAATAAATAAATGAAAAAGGGGAAACAAAATTTTAAAAATGATAAATAAACCATTTATGTTTAGCAGTATGAAAGTAAGGTCTTGCTTTCTTCAAAAACTTGAGAAGTGCTAGTCCTCTGTGCTAATGAAGATATCCTATGAGTCACGCCTCTGCGTGGAGCTCTGCAGTTACCGAGACATTGTTGTTTCCTATGATAATAAACATGAACAAGTGCTAGTCTATGTGATGAGGATTGATGGCAAAAACGGAAGAACCGTAATTTGTAATCATAGAGACTGTAGCAATCCAGATGTTCCCTTCATTGGCGCCTCCCTGATGGTGCGAGTCGCCATATGCTCCATTTCCATCTGCGCTGGCTTTAGGCTTTAAAGAAGAAGACGGATGAACCGAGGAAAAGGATTGAGAGTAGAAACCAAAAGGTTTGAGTTCCTGGTGTCCTGGAATTGACAAAGGACAGCAATTAGCCATCAGTGTTACTTCTTAAAGATACTTGACTTTTAATATATATTTTTTAAATTACATAATTAGTTTTGTACAATTTTATGCTAAATAATGTCAATCATCATCTTTTTCTATATATATACGTTTGAAATCAGGATCATTAACTTCAAATATTTTTGGATTTAGGTTACTTCAAATATTAACTTTAACCGATTTTCTGATATTCATATCAACAAAATCTTCAAACAAATTAATAATTAGATTTAGGTTACTTCAAATCCATTCTATGTGTTTATATTGAAGGTTGAGTTACAACTTTAAATCCCTGTTGAAATATGATATTTTGATTTTGTTAATTGAGTTGGTGGAATTTATCAATTGGGGATTGATATTTTCGCTTTTGGCAACTAAAATTAGCAATACCTAATGAAATTGTTTTGTTTACTTCCTTTGTTATAACTTTTTTAATAGGATAATTTAATGGGCCATGGTTGTTCGGTTTACAATAACAAAAATCAAATTAAAATGATAGATTATTTGTGTATCTTTGTTTTGGTGAAATTGGAAACTAGCTTTTGCTTGGTCTGACGATAAAAACACGGGTATATGAAAAGTTAAGGGTGTGTTTAGTTAGAGTTTATTAAAATCGACTTTGTGGGCACGATCATTGTTATGGTTGTGGTTGTGGTTGCAGCTGCGGTTTTTCTCGAAATTTTTGGACGGTTGGTTTATTTAGAAAAACTGAACATATGTGTTTAGTTAGAGTTTTTTTAATTAGATTCGAATTTTTAAATAGACTATATTGCCCTCAAAAAATGGTCATGTGATACTTAAAATTTGTAATAGCAATCAATGCGCTTCATTAGTCAAGAAGAGAGGCACAAATCGTAGGAGAGTCGTTCACAACATAGAGGTGATCGTCGAAGAAGAAGGTGATTTGAGGGATCGAAGGACATAGCAGAATCGAAGGATACTCATCCGCGCGAAGAAGGAGAAGGCACAAATCAGGTGAGACTCGAAGTTTTTCATGGTTGTTTCTTTGAACCGTCTATTGCAGCCTAGGGTTTGAAATGTAGAAAGGGAAACTTATGAGAAGAACTAGGCTTGAGATGTGTTCTGATGCATCGGGGTAGAGTGATTGCCCATACGTCTAGACAGTTGACGGCATATGAGAAGAACTACCTGACTCATGACCTGAAGTTAACGGTGGTAGTTCATACCCTTAAGATCTAGAGGCATTGCATGTACGGAGTTACATGCTAGATCTTCACATACCATAAGAGATTGAAGTATATTTTCACTCAGCGGGAATTGAATAACCGCCAAAGGAGGTGACTTAAGTTGATCAAGGACTTTGACCTTGAGATTCTGTACTATCCAGGGAAGGCGAATGTTTTCGCCGACGCCCTAAGTAGGAAGACGCCTCGTGAGAAGGCGATTGCATGACTAACGGTTCAACCTTAGTTGCAGAGAGATTTAGCATGGCTAGAGATTGACATTCAATTACTTGATAAGAATGGCCATTGGTTTTCTTTAGAGGTTCTACTTGATCTGTTGGGTGAGATCCAACAGATTAGGAGACTAGCCCGATGTTAAGACATATCCGAGACAAGATCTCTCGAGGTGAGGCTCCTCAGTTCACCATTGGTGTTGATGGGTTGATGAGACGCCGTGAACGCGTCTATGTACCTTCTAATAGAGAGACGAGGCAGAGAATTTTACAAGAGGCTCACTCCACACCTTACTCAGTGCACCCAAGTGCGAGTAAGATGTATCAGGATGTGAGACGCTCATTTTGGTGGGCCGGGCTGAAGCCCGATGTGTCCTGGTTTGTGGCCCAGTGTGCGGCCTGTCTATCGCTCAAGAGAGAGCATTGTAGACCTGGAAAAGAACTCCATCCACTGCCAGTACTGCAATGGAAGTGCGTGGATATCTCCATGGATTTTGTTACCGGCCTGAGGCCGAGCAGGCGTTTTGATGCCATTTGGGTTATAGTTGATAAATTGACAAAGACGACACGTTTTATCCCTATTTGGGAAACGTAGCCAGTGAGTTGGTTAGTTGAGGAGTTTACTAGGAAGATAGTGAGACTTCATGGAGTACCGAAGACCATTGTGTCTGATCAAGATGGATGTTTTAGCTCTCGGTTTTGGCAGCAGGTGCATACTGCCTTGGTACGAGCCTTCATTTTACGACGGCTTTTCATTCTCAGTTAGATGGTCGGTCAAAGAGGACCATTCAATCCTTGGAGGATTTGTTGAGAGCTTCCGTGCTAGACTGGGGACAGGTGTGGTCAGATCACCTCCCGTTGGTCGAGTTTTCGTACAACAACTACATGCATAAATCAGGATGACCCCTTATGAGGTATTATATGGACGGAGGTGCCATACACCTTTATTTTGAGATGAGCCGGGTAGTGTTAGTAGTGGCTCTTGATCAAATTCAGGATGATATTGCCCGAGTGACATTGATTAGAGAGAGGATGCTGGCTGCATTGAGTCGCCAAAAGTCGTATGCAGTTAAGAGGCGTCAACCTCTAGAGTACAGAGTTGGAGCTCATGTTTGGCTAAGAGTATCACCGACACGACTCATCAGACGTTTTGGCATAAAGGGGAAGTTGAGTCCCCAATATGTCGGCCCGTTTGAGATTTTGAAACGAATTGGTGAGGTCGTATACCATCTTGCGCTTCCACCTAGATTAGAAGGTGTTCATCCCGTGTTTCATGTTCCTCAATTGATGGAGTATATACCAAATCCGAGACACATTATCAGTTATGAGGATTGTGTTGAGCCGGACCACACGTTTGTCGAGCACCCTGCTGCAGTCCTAGAGCGAGGTATGAGACACTTGCACTCGAAGGACATTCCGTTGATGACGATACAGTGGTCCAGACGAGAACTTGAGGAGACCTCATGGGAGACCGAGGATAGTATCTAGAGCATGTATCTCCAGTTTTATGCAGATATAGTTGCACTTGTAGACTTTTTGAGTGAGTCTTAGTTTTATATTGGGTGAGTTATATGATGGTATGATTACGTGATTATGTGATTTTATGATGTTGTTTTCGTGCTAGATTATGATGTGTGATCTTAGTAGATCCTGTATGCTAGCACAAGTTATGACATAGCTGGAGATGGTTCTTTCTCCATGCTATTGTGTTACGAGCGAGATTTTTATGGTTGGAGAGGTTCTACCTCCATGCTCTTGAGCGATTTTGTATGGTTGGAGATGTTCTACCTCCATACCTTAAGTTATCAATTAGCTGGAGATGTTCTTCCTCCATGCTCTTGCGATGATTCTAGTGTTGGAGATGTTCTTCCTCCACACTATTGTTGTGGTTATCGTTGTTGGAGATGTTCTTCCTCCATGATTTTGTTAGGATTATAGTTTGACGGAGATGATTTACCTCCGTGCCTTTGTGAAGGGTTTAGGTTACTGGAGATGTTTTGCCTCCGTGCCTTTGGGATGAGATATGTTTCGGAGATGTTATGCCTCCAATAGAGTGAGTGTTTATACCTCGGCATATGGGACCGAGAGGATTTAGGTTTGTTCAAGTTTCGGGACAAAACTTGTTTTTAGGGGGATCTGATGTGATGCCATCTTCTTTCTTATCTTATACGCGATCGCGCCAGTTCCTGCCCCAGGTGCGGGCACAGCGCTGTTGAGCCGTGATCGCGGCATAGGTGGTCACAACCGCCTTCTTTGACTCCTTTGACTCGTGCTTTCTGTTTTCGTTACCCTATAAGTCTTTTTCTTTCTCTCTTGATGAGGGTTTTCTTTCCCTCATGCTTCTTCATCTCCTCCTCACGTTCTTCTTCTTCTCATCCTTTTTCTCCTTGACTTCTTCTTGTTTTGATCTTGATTCTTCCTCAAGTGTGCAAGTGTGGTTGATGCTGATGGTGTAAATGGTTGTTGTGGACGGTTGAGGGCATGCAACGGATTTTGATCTTTGGTTGAGTGTGTCATCGCCGCCCCCCGCCCCTGCGGCTTGAGTGTGTCATTGCCCTATGACACCTTCCTCCCGCTGTTGCGGCCTGTCACCGCCCCCACGCATGTTCCTTCCGGCGAGTGCGCCTTTCTTCAAAACTTACCAAGTGTTGGTGTGTTCTAATCCTTCCCTTGTTTATGGCTTTTATTTAGAAGCATGTTAGGGTATTAGTGGGAGAGTATGGGGATGATATTATGTTGATGGTATATGCCGTGATGTGGCTTTACGGTTTAGTTTGATAGTTGAGGTATATACGATATTTATGATCCTTAAGGATCCCTTGAGTCTAGGTGTGATCCCTTTATTTGATAAGAGGTTTGATACCTGTTTATGCCTTATTATTTGGCAGTGCATTCTTATGGGAATTGGAGGTTGATCGTGGTTGAGGTTATTCTGAGATTGAGGTAAGTCCGTAAGACTTACTTAGATGCATTCCAATATTGGATGTATGCATGATTGGTAATTGTTATATGCTTTATAGCATGCGATTATGGGTATGGAATTTCACCGTACAACACCCTACCTTAGATCTATACCTTTGCAATCCTAACTCTGTCCTTACATCTTCAGAACATCTTGAATCAATTACCACAATTGGATACCTGAATCTTTAGAATCATTGTTTTTCCATTAATCTTTACAAAAGCTTATTTACTTACCAAACGATTTTACGAACTGAATTTTATCCCCCAAATCCCTGAGTTCGACTCCTGGATTCTTGCTTTACTATCCCGATCCGTACACTGCGGGTTTACTTTGCTTGATTTCAGATTTTATAAATTTAAGACTTTGCACGCACACTTTTGAGCGAACAAGTTTTTGGTGCCGTTGCCGGGGATTTGGTTTAGGCCAAATTCGGTTTTCGGTTGTCTGGCTTGGGAGCTTTTGCTTTTGTTATTTGATCTATCTACCATAGTGATTTTGCAGATTTATCTTTAGGTATATGCGAAGGTCTCAATCTGAGAAAGATCTCGTTCCTTTTGACCCTGAACCGGAGTAAACTCTCAAGAGACGGTTAAGGGAAGCAAAAATGGCTAAACACAATGAAAAGAACCTTCAAGCTGATTTAGTGAAACTCGAGCTCTCCTTAACACAAGTGAAAGAAGACTTCTTGAGGAGAGAGATGTAGCTCGTGCTGATAGAGAGCGATTACAAGTTAAAGTGGATGAAATCCGGACGATGGTACAACAAGCAAACTTGGAGAAAGCCGCCAAAGCTAAGAAAGACGAATCATCCGATGATGATATGCCTGAGCTGGAAGAAATTCCACCTAATCCACATCTTAATCCTCGTGTTCCTGTTAGAGATGCGAGAGTTGCTCCTATCGTGGCTGAACCGCGAACTCTTGGGCAACGTATGGATCCGAATCAACAACTGTGCCGTTTGGGGTATGAATCTTTGAGATCCAGATGAGCATGACTATGGGTTTCGCTCTCAAGTCATTGCTATGATCCGCCAAAGTCAGTTTGGTGGAATAGAAACTGAATCTCTACATCAACATTTGCAGAATTATGAGATTCTTATGGGGATTTGAAGCCTCAAAGAGAAACCAACAACAACTATAAGTTAAGACCTTTCTTTTTCTCTTTGAAAGACAAGGCCTTAGCTTGGTATCAATCTCTTCCAACTAGAAGAGTTAACACATGGGTGGAGATGACTTCGGAATTCCTCACCAAGTTCATTCCACCATCCAAGACGGCGGAATTGAGAGGTAAAATCTATGCCTTTGCTATGAAACCTAATCAAAGTTTGTTTAAGTCTTGGGAAAGGTTCAAGGACCTTCTATTGGATTTCCCTCACCATGGCATTTCAAAGTTTGAGTTAATGGAGATATACTACAAGGGATTGGATGTGGAAACTCAATTCAAACTTCAATCTCTTTCGTGCAAAACTTTTATGGAAATGAGAGATGATGATGCTTGGGACTTTATTGAAAATCAAGCTCTAGTGATTGAGAAGTATTCCTGACCGAAGGTATTTCTATGGTCGTCTATACCCAATCAAAAGTAAATCCTGACTTAGCACTAAGAACAAGTATAGTGATGAAGTAAGGGTCGAACCCAAGAGAGTTGAGGGTTTTAGATGCAATTATTGATTATGATGACAAGTGACACAAAGGGGGGGGGGGGTTTGGTTGATTGATGCACAAAAACTTATGAAAACGATGAATACGACAAGTAAGACAATAATGGGTGAATCTACACTAGGTTGATTCTAAGCATGCAATTGCTACTTTGGTGCGTTCCTTTTACAAGTTTTTAAGTAAGCTCCCGTCTCGATCATACATATGTGTTGAGCCAACCGGCATCAACACAACTTAACTTATTACAGTTCCGTAAACCTACAAGAACAAATAATAAGTTAGCATTCAAACAAAGACTAAGGGATATAAAGAAAAGATTAAAACAGTTAAACTTATCTTTATAATTGTGTTCCTTTTCTTTAAGTAATTACAACCCGTTATTACTTAAAGTTGCTACTAGATTAAAGACCCGAACCCGGAACCTATTAATCCTAGTTGTTTACATGCACTTTAGAACCTAAGGTGATCAATCTCAAGCAATAGTTAACTGACAATTTAAACAATGAAGATCAAGGAAACACAAAGCATTACTGAATAAAAACTTATATTAAAAGAACTTACAACCAAAGTAACAAAGCAGCTTCAAACCAACCCAATGTAGCAAGGGAGTTAGCAACTTATTACAATGGAAAAACTCAAGTCTAAAATGGATTTTGTGAAGAAAAGCATGGATAATTCTAGCAATCAACCATGAACTATTTATACTACAAAAGACACTAAATCAGGAGTAAAAAGCCGGCCTAAAACAGCCACCTTTAATGCCATAAAGGTGGTGTAAACATCCGGGTAAAGCTTCTGGCATTAAACCGCAGGGGCGGCCTTTAGGACCCGTAGGGGCGGTTTAGGCAAAATCGGTTGATCTTCTTCGAAACCGCTGGGGCGGCTACACAGCTCCGCTGGGGCGGATCTTTAATGCATTTCAACGTCTGACCTTTCGCCTTCCTGACGTTTCTGTTGTTAAGGCGCAGGGGCGCCTCAAGGCCTACGCAGGGACGGTGACACAGACTCTTTACCTTCTAGTTCCCAAGGCGAGGCGCAGGCAGGGCACAGTGGGAGGCGCAGGGGCGCTGGTCTTCGTCTCTTCAGGGTTGGTCACCACAGGGGCGCCGATGGGTGGCGCAGGGGCGGTGACCTGCATCTTGGCCGGCGCTAGTGAAGGCGCAGGTGGCGCTCTGGTGGAAGGCGTCACCCGCTGGGGCGGCTGCAAGGTCCCGCTGGGGCGGGGAAGTAGCAGAAGCTTCACTTCGTGATCTCTCTTCACTCCTAAGTGCTTATAACTCCTTCTTTAGCTTCTTCTTCTAGATCAAGGAGTTAGTAGCATAAACTGACTCTAATGCAATAAAAAGACTCTAAAAACTACCCTAAATGATAGTGATTTCATCACCTATCAAAATCCCCCATACTTAGACCTTTTACTCGTCCCGAGTAAAACAAATAACAACAGTTAGTCTCAAAGTCTCAGGAAGCAAGGGAAAGAAAGAAAAGTAATGAAAAAATAGAAAAACCAAGAAAAGAAGAAATGAAAAGAGAGGAAAATGTGAAAAAAAGAGGAACTATCATCCTTATCCCTCCAAGAATGGCCTACCCGGACAACCTCCTTATGACTCCCCTTCTTATGTCGCCAAAACGCCGGAAGGGAAACCTACACTCGGTGTCGCTCATCTTTGCAAGGCGCCCTTTCGGGCTTTCACCTTGCCACTTTTCTTCTTTTCTCACTTAAACTCACATCCCTCAAGTCCAATTTTGCACCAACCTAAGGTTGGTCGGACTACCTTCTTTTTACCTAAACCGCCCTTTCGGGTTTTCGGTTTATCCAAGGATTTTCATGCCTTTTTCATTTTTTTTGGCTTTTTTTTTCTTTTTTTTTCCTGAATTCAATAATGCAAAAACAAATACCAAAAACAACTAACAAACTGTACAAGCAATGATATATATCCCTCCCCCATACTTGAAGTGCACTTTGTCCTCAAAGTGAAAAGGAGTCAAAGATAAATGTGGGAGAAGGGAAAGAAATGTACCCCTCACTGGGGTGGTCCGGATGGACCACCAGGACTATCCTCCGGAGGATACGGGAAATGGGAGAAGAAATGCTCCTGCCGGCGGTAGATGTCCTCAATACGATCCTCCTGGGCCTACATCCGGCGCCCGAAAGAGGTCTCAAAACTAGCCTGCCAAGCTAGCTGCTGAGCCTCCAGCTGCTGCTGCTGCTGTTGAGTTGCTTGCCATGCCTCCTGCCTCTAGTCAAAGTGTGAGGTCATGGAGGTGGCAAAGGTGTCTTGCCAGCTCTGCTGCTGCTCCAGCATAGTCCGCTGATAGTCGGACTGCCACGCCCAATGTTGTGTCGTCATGGCCGCCATCTGAGCCTGAAGGCTCGCAAGGGCCGGGTCCTCCTCTGGTGCCGCAGTAGGCATCTCCTCGTCATCGGGGACGGGTAGGTGCTCCTCATGGTGAGCCCGACTGGAGCTGGCAGCATGCCTCTCCACAATGGCCACCAGTGGCCTCCTCGGTACAAAAGGATCTGTCGGAATGTAGAGGTCTGAAAACTCCTCCCCCAATGGTAAAGGCTGGGGAAGGTACGTCAAATGGCTCCCATCAGCAAGGGAGATCCAGAACAGGTTCTCCCCGTCCCGTCGGAGGAGCTTGCACCTCCTAAGCATTCCTTCTGTGTAAAGGGGAGCCTCCAGGCCATCCTCTAGGCCGGAAAGGTCCATGACCTGTGAGGCAATCAAGGAGATCACCCCACCGCCGACAATATCCCTCGGCTCGTTCCTCCTAATCCGCTTCAAAGCGGAGAGGAAGAGAGAAGGCCAATCCAACATCCTCTCACTCTGTGGGAGGCATGCGTAGATGAGAGGAAGGTCCTTGAGAGCGACCTTGTTCTCCTCTTTGTGTCCACAAAAGACACTCATCAGGATCTTCGAGAGGAGCCTCAAGGAGGGATGAGTGAGCTTGTTGGAGTACTCCCTCCCGCATGGAACTCGGATCCTGTAGCTGCCTGCCAGAACTCACATAGGTCTGGAGTTGGGACTGGCTCCCACCAGTTCTTTGAAGGGTTGATGGTAACCCCAAAAGCCTCCTGAATCTGGAAGTAATCCAGTGTGTACTGCATCTTGTTGAACTTGAAAGTAAGTCCAACAACCACATGGTCTTCCTTCTCCAAGGTGAAAGTAGCAATGAACTGCCTGGTGAGCTCGGAATAGGTCGGAGCGCTCTTCTGCAAAAAGTTTCCGAGCCCAGCATTCTCCAAAAAGGATTGCATGCTCTCAAGCATGCCAAGCTTCTCCAATGTAGGAGCGTGCAAAAATCGAGTTGCATACACAACTCGATCTTGCACAATCATATAACGATCTTTCTCACCCTTGGTCATCTTATATTTCCTTGGAGCTTCCATTCTTGAAATGATTTGAGCAAAGGATTAGTAAATGTGTGGAAAAAGGAAGAGAAACGAGCTTTCTGGTGGTTTTTCCCAGGGGCGGCTGTGCAGGCGCAGGGTCGGTAAGGCGCGGGTGCGTGTGCTTGCAGGCGCAGGTGCGGGAGAAGTGCAGAGGGCGATTGGCGAGAGCTTCGAAGGTGGTGGCGTTCGTAGTTGCTTCGGTGGTGGTTTTGCTGCCGGCGACATTGAAGGTGGCGCAGGAGGGGAGAATAGTTGCAACTTGAAGGGGGTGGTGTTTGGCACGAGGTTGGTGGAGCAAGGGCATTGGGGGTGCGCGTCTTTGGTGTTGGTGGCGCAGGGGCATCGGAGAGGGTGGTTCGGTGGTTGCTCTGAAGGCGTAGGGGCGTTTGCAGCTTTGAGAGAGAGAGAGAAGATGTGGTGGTGTTTGGTGAGAAGGGTTGGTGGGTGGTGCGTGGTAGGTATAGGTGTCTTTTCGAGATCCTTATTTTTTTTTCTTTTCTGGGTATACCCGCAGGGGCGGGGGTTTGACACCGCAGGGGCGGCGATAAGGAAAAGGGGTATGCAGGGCTAGCGCCGGGGGCGGCTCTAGAGCTTTGTGTCAAGGTTGGCCACCGCAGGGGCGTGGGGGTGTCACCGCGGGGGCGGTGACTGTGATGTCATAGCGCAGGCCTAGTGCCGGGTGCAGCGCTGGGCATGGGTGTCACCGCAGGGGTGGGTCTCAGATCCGCAGGGGCGGTTTTCTTGACAGTAGCTCCTCTTCTTATTCTTTCGGGTTACCTCCCGAATTAGTGCCTTTGTTTTACGTCGTTGGCTCAACGTAAGACCTTTAATTCTCTGTTTGTGCCTCCTCTAATACCATTTAGTCAATCGGATCGTTCTTGACTCCTTCAAGGTATAGCTTTAGCCTTTGTCCGTTCACCTTAAATACCTTGTGCGTTTGGGGATCATAGAGATCCACATCTCCGTGAGGGTATACTTCGGCTACTATGAACGGCCCTGTCCATCTTGAACGCAGCTTACTTGCAAAGAGTTTCAAACGGGATTGAAAAAGAAGCACCTTATTTCCTACTTTGAATTCCTTTCGCAGAATATTCCGGTCATGCCATGCTTTTGTCTTTTCTTTGTATGTTGTGGCATGATCATATGCATCTAGCCCGAGTTCCTTCAACTCCTGCAATTGGAGCTTCCGGAATTCCCCCACTTCTTCTATGTTCATGTTGCACTTCTTTACCACCCACCAAGCTTTGTGCTCTAACTCCACCGATAGGTGGCACGCTTTTCCAAACACAAGCCTAAAAGGTGACATTTCGATGGGAGTTTTGTAGGCGGTCCGATATGCCCATAGAGCGTCATTTAGCCTTGCACTCCAATCCTTCCACCCGGGAGAAACCGTCTTTTCAAGGATGGTCTTTATTTCCCGGTTAGATACCTCAGCTTGACCATTTGTTTGAGGATGATAGGCTGTTGATATTCTTTGGTGAACGTGATACTTCTTAAGGAGAGCCGTGATCGTCCTGTTGCAGAAATGGGTACCCCTATCACTTATTAAGGCTTTCGGAATTCCAAATCTAGCAAAGATATTTTCCTTAAGAAAAGCTGCAACAACTTTTGCATCATCAGTCTTGGTAGCCTTTGCTTCCACCCACTTGGAAACATAGTCTACGGCAAGCAAAATATATGTGTTCTCGAATGACATAGGAAATGGCCCCATGAAATCAATTCCCCAAACGTCAAATATTTCACAAAATATAAGAGAGGATTGGGGCATTTCATGTCTCCTTGAAAGATTTTCTACTATTTGGCATCTATCACACACTTTACAAAACGCAAAAGCGTCTCTAAAAATGTGTGGCCAAAAGAAACCGGCATCCAAAACTTTTCTTGCAGTTTTGTTAGCTCCAAAGTGCCCCCACATGCTTCTGAATGACAGAAAGTTAGGACAGATTGTACCTCATTGTCCGGAATACAACGCCGGATCACTTGATCGCTACAATGCTTCCATAGGTACGGATCATCCCAGACATAGTGTCTAGCTTCAGCCTTTACCTTCTCTCGTTGTGCTTTGGTGAAGTCTGGAGGATATTCCTTCCTGACAATGAAATTTACAATGTCAGCAAACCAAGGCTTAAAAGATTGAAGCTTAAGACAAACCTCTGTCGACAATTCAACAGGGGCGCCTAGCATGAGCCGCAGGGGCGGCTAGTGTAAGGCGCGGGGGCGGTTACACAACAGAGAGTTGTGTAGAATGTATCGTCTGGAAAGCTCCCAGAAATCTTTCTTCCTTTTCCTGGTTCTTTCTCCTCTTGCACTAGTATGCTTAAGTGATCTGCCACCAGGTTCTCAGCCCCCTTTTTGTCCCTTATCTTTAGGTTAAATTCGCTTAGAAGGAGCACCCAACGGATCAATCGTGGCTTTGCTTCTTTCTTTGCCATGAGGTACCTATGGGCTGCATGGTCAGTGAAAATAATTACCTTTACCCCAAGTAAGTATTGCCTGAACTGCTCAAGGGCAAAAACTACTGCCAACATTTCCTTCTCGGTGGTGGAGTAATTCCTTTGTGCTCCATTTAGTGTCATAGACACATAATGGATCACATGGGATGCCCGTCCGTCTTTTAGTCCTAAGACAGCTCCGACAGCGTAGTCACTGGCGTCACACATGATTTCAAAGGGTTTCTCCCAATCTGTAGAACGGATGATCGGGGCGGTGGTAAGACATGCCTTCAAAGTATCGAAAGCCTTCTTGCAATCCTCATCCACTATGAAGGTGACATCTTTCTTGAGCAATTCACACAGAGGTGCTGAGATCTTTGAGAAGTCTTTGATGAACCATCGGTAGAAACCTGCATGACCAAGAAAAGATCGGATTTCCCGAACATTAGTAGGATAAGGTAAATTTTGAATAACGTCAACTTTTGCCTTATCTACCTCTATCCCTTTTGAGGATATTACATGTCCTAACACAATTCCTTTTCCGACCATGAAATGACATTTTTCCGAATTAAGAACTAAATTAGTTTCAACACATTTTTCAAGAACAAGTTTTAAATGCCCTAAACATGCGTCAAAGCTGTCTCCATGGACGGTAAAATCATCCATGAATATTTCAATGAAATTCTCTGTGTATTCGGAGAAAATACTTATCATGCAATGTTGGAAAGTGCCGGGTGCGTTGCAAAGTCCAAATGGCATTCTACGGTATGCAAAAGTGCCAAATGGGCAAGTGAATGTCGTCTTCTCTTGATCTTCGGGTGCGATGGCTATTTGGAAATAGCCCGAGTATCCTTCCATGAAACAGTAGTACTGATGACCTGCAAGACGTTCCAACATTTGGTCAATAAAAGGTAATGGAAAATGGTCTTTTCGTGTTACCTTGTTGAGTTTGCGATAATCAATACAAACTCTCCATCCGGTTTGTGTTTTGCTTGGGACCATCTCCCTATGTTAATTTTCCACCATGGTAATGCCTCCCTTTTTTGGAACCACTTGAGTCGGACTAACCCAAGTACTATCCGAGATAGGAAAGATCATATCCGCTTGGAGGAGTTTCAACACTTCCTTTTTTACGACATCCATCATTGGTAGATTCAACCTCCTTTGAGGTTGCCTAGAGGGTTTGGCCTCATCCTCAAGTAGAATCCTATGCATGCAAGTGGAAGGACTTATTCCTTTGATATCCGCAATAGTCCATCCAAGGGCCGTCTTGTGCTTCTTTAGTACGTTTACCAACTTATCTTCTTGCCCGGTGGTCAACTTGTTGGAGATAATCACCGGCAAGGTATTGTGTGCTCCAAGGAAAACGTACTTGAGATGTGACGGAAGGTCCTTCAATTCTATTTCCGGTGCCTGCACTATATATGGAACAAGCTTCTCGCTTGGGGTTAGCAAAGTGGGTCCAATGGCCAAATTGGAGATAGGTAGCCTTTTATGCCCATCTAATTGGGCTAGGACCTCTTTCATGCTAGATGTTAACACATAATCTGATTTGAAATTATCAATGTCATGCTCAATCACATTCTTTAATTCATCCACATCAGAATTATCAAAAACATCTTGCACAAAAGGTTCAACAATGCCAACAACACATAAAGAATGATCATCATTAGGAAATCTCATTGCATCATAGATGTCAAATTCAACTACCTCACTGTCAAATTCCATGGTTAATTTGCCACTAACATAGTCAATTTTAGTCCTAGCTGTTTTTAGAAATGGCCTACCTAATAGAATAGGTGCAGCATGTGAATCATTTTACATATCTATTATAAAAAAATCAGCGGGAAATATTAGGCTGTCTACCATTACTAACACATCTTCAACTATCCCTTTCGGGTACACATTAGATCTGTCAGCAAGTTGTACTACAATCCTAGTTTCCATTAGTGGTCCGAGACCTAGAGATTTGTAATGGTAAAACATTTATAGAAGCACCAAGATCAAGCATTGCTTTTTCAAAACGGGTTTCCCCTATGACACAAGGAATGCTTACCATGCCTGGATCGCTGCATTTCTTGGGCATTCTTCGATCAAAAACTGCCGACACATGCTCACTTACTTTCACTTTCTGTTTCCCCTTAAGCTTTTGATTCCTCTTGATAGTGCAGAGTTCCTTCAAAAAACGAGCATACTTAGGAATACTTTTCACCAATTTAAGGAGGGGAATGTTTACCTCGCATTTGGAGAAAGTCTCAAAGAAGTCTTTGTCCTCAATGATTCTTCGCTCCTTCAGAGCCTCTGGAAAAGGAGTTGGGGGTTTCACAAAGTACAGTGGTGGAAAGTTGGGCCGGACATAGGTATCTCGTCCTGCAGAACCTTCTGTTGGGTTTTCCGCAGGGGCGTCAACCTGTAGGTGCAGGGGCGGCTCAGTGGTTGTCACCGCAGGGGCGGGGGCATCCAACCGCAAGGGTGCCGGTTGTTGTGTAATGGCCGCAGTTGTGGCCGCTGGGGCGGCTCTAGGTGCGGGAAAGTCGACAGGAGGTTCCTTTGCTGGTTTTTGTTGGACTTGCTTCCCACTCCTTAATGTTAAAGCGCTAACACTCTCCTTGGGACTGTCAAGTATCTGGAAGACCAGTCCTTCAGCAATTCTTGACTCGGTCCGTGAAATGGCTTTCGCCATTTGGCCAACCTGCTTCTCAAGATTCTTGATGCTTGATTCTGTTGTTTGGACATGAGTGGCAAAGTGTTTAGTCAAAACCTGCAACATATCTTCAGTTGTTTGATACATACCTTGACGAGGTTGTTGTTGCTAGTTTTGTTGATCCCTCCAACGAAATTTCTGTTGGTCACGCCAATTTGGCATGAAATTTTGTGCATAAGGATCGTTCTTAGGTCTTTGCTGCCGCGGTTGTCCATAACCCATTGCATTTAGTTTTGCATCGTCATCTTGGACTTGTGGGTACATGTCGGTGGGATGGAACGGGTCAGCGCATACTCCACAAGCTTTGAGCTGTTGTGGTGTTCCCATAAGTGTTAGCCTCTTCACCTTTTCCTTCAATTCCGTTAGCTCGGTGGAAATCTCACTCTTTCCGGAACTCACAACATGAACTCCTTTCTTATCCGGGGTCCTTCCAAAGTTTCGAGTTCCTTCCGCTAGTTCCTGCATCTTTTCCAAAGCAAGGTCGGGGTTAAGTTAAGACTATTACCTCCACAAGCCGCATCGACGATCCTCCTTTCATTGTCTAACAAGCCATTGTACAAATACAAGACTAAATCTTGAGTTGAATATCCGTGAAAAGGACAGCTGGATCAGAGACGCGCAAACCTCGCGAAGTACTCGTAGAGAATTTCGTTCGTCTCTTGCTCGATGTTGCTTATAGCCTTCTTCAAGCTATTGGCCTTCTTGGCGGGAAAATACTTCTCCAAAAACACCTTGTGAAGGTTCTCCCAAGTGTCAATGCTTCCGGATGAAAGGTGGTAATACCAATCATCCGCAAAATCTTTGAGCGTGAAACCGAATGCTCTCATCTTGATTTGTTCTTTAGTAATGTTGGCTGGTTTCATGCTCATACACACGGTATGGAACTTCCCAAGGTGTTTGATTGGATCTTCACCACTTAGCCCATGGAATGATGGAAGTAGGTGAATAAGGACCGGCTTGAGCTCAAAGTTTACTCCTTCCCAGATGTCGGTATAGTGACCGCAAGAGGGTTTTGAGCCAAAGTGGGCTACGTAAGTTGACGAAGAGTACGGTCATCCATCTCTTGTTGAAGTTGTTGTTGTCTATGTTGCCGGTTGTGCGTCCTCTCAATTTCTGGATCAAAAGAAGCAAAGCCGGAATTAGTAGCGCGGGTTTGAACCATAAAATGGTTCAAACCAATAATCAATAATAACAATAAAACACAAAAACTCCCCGGTAACGGCGCCAAAATTTGACCGAAGGTATTTCTATGGTCGTCTATACCCAATCAAAAGTAAATCCTGACTTAGCACTAAGAACAAGTATAGTGATGAAATAAGGGTCGAACCCAAGAGAGTTGAGGGTTTTAGATGCAATTATTGATTATGATGACAAGTGACACAAAGGGGGGGGGGTTGGTTGAATTGATGCACAAAAACTTATGAAAACGATGAAAACGACAAGTAAGACAATAATGGGTGAATCTACACTAGGTTGATTCTAAGCATGCAATTGCTACTTTGGTGCGTTCCTTTTACAAGTTTTTAAGTAAGCTCCCGTCTCGATCATACATATGTGTTGAGCCAACCGGCATCAACACAACTTAACTTATTACAGTTCCGTAAACCTACAAGAACAAATAATAAGTTAGCATTCGAACAAAGACTAAGGGATACAAAGAAAAGATTAAAACCGTTAAACTTATCTTTATAATTGTGTTCCTTTTCATTAAGTAATTACAACCCGTTACTACTTAAAGTTGCTACTAGATTAAAGACCCGAACCCGGAACCTATTAATCCTAGTTACTTACATGCACTTTAGA
The DNA here is from genome assembly GCA_033239125.1 of Fagopyrum homotropicum. Taxonomy (NCBI): domain Eukaryota; kingdom Viridiplantae; phylum Streptophyta; class Magnoliopsida; order Caryophyllales; family Polygonaceae; genus Fagopyrum; species Fagopyrum homotropicum. Next base: position 84,431,817 of record BSWB01000005.1, on the reverse strand, counting down.
ACCTAAGGTGATCAATCTCAAGCAATAGTTAACAGGCAATTTAAACAATGAAGATCAAGGAAACACAAAGCATTACTGAATAAAAACAGTAACAAAGCAGCTTCAAACCAACCCAATGTAGCAAGGGAGCTAGCAACTCATTACAATGGAAAAACTCAAGTCTAAAATGGATTTTGTGAGGAAAAGCATGGATAATTCTAGCAATCAGCCATGGACTATTTATATTACAAAAGACACTAAATTAGGAGTAAAAAGCCGGCCTAAAACAGCCACCTTTAATGCCATAAAGGTGGTGTAAACGGCCGAAGTAAAGCTTATGGCGTTAAACCGCAGGGGCGGCCTTTAGGACCCGCAGGGGCGGTTTAGGCAGAATCGGTTGATCTTCTTCAGAACCGCTCGGGCGGCTACACAGCTCCGCTGGGGCGGATCTTTAATGCACTTCAACGTCTGACCTTTCGCCTTCCTGACGTTTTTGTTGTTAAGGCGCAGGGGCGCCTCAAGGCCTACGCAGGGGCGGTGACACAGACTCTTCACCTTTCAGTTCCCAGGGCGAGGCGTAGGCAGGGCACAATGGGAGGCGCAGGGGCGCTGGTCTTCGTCTCTTCAGGGTAGGTCACCGCAGGGGCGCCGATGAGTGGCGCAGGGGCGGTGACCTACATCTTGGCCGGCGCTGGTGAAGGTGCAGGGGGCGCTCTGGTGGAAGGCGTCACCCGCTGGGGCGGCTGCAAGGTCCCGCTGGGGCGGGGAAGTAGCAGAAGCTTCACTTCATGATCTCTCTTCACTCCTAAGTGCTTATAACTCCTTCTTTAGCTTCTTTTAGTCTTCTTCTTCTGGATCAAGGAGTTAGTAGCATAAACTGACTCTAATGCAATAAAAAGACTCTAAAAACTACCCTAAATGATAGTGATTTCATCCCCTATCAATTCCCATAGGAAGATTCAAGGTGGGAATCGATATTCCGGAGATCTGGGAGCAAGGTTGAATCAAGCAAGTCAAGCTCAAATTTTCTCTCTCAACAATGAGATTAAGGAGTTGAAAGAACTCTTGAAGCCCAACATTCAATCGAAAAAAGAGCAAGACGTTGGCTATCTAGGAAGAGAGAACAATCAAGGGAATAGGAATAACAAATGGAACAACCATTGGAACAATAACAACAACAACAGGAACTTAAACAACAATTGGATATCCAATCAGCATAATCCCAGTAATCCTTATTCCCATGCTGAAAATGCACTAACACCTCCTCCTCCTCCTCCTTCTTCTTCTTCTTCTTCTTCTTCTTCTTCTTCTTCTTCTTCTTCTTCTTCTTCTTCTTCTTCTTCTTCTTCTTCTTCTTCTTCTTCTTCTTCTTCTTCTTCTTCTACACCTTCGAAAAGTCAGGGACAAGCTTCATCGAGTTCAAGCCAGCCGGAGAAGGACAAGCTTGAAGATATGATGGAAATAATCTTGGGAAAGATGCAAGGAATGGAGAATTCCATCACTTCGATTTCTAAAGCACAAAAAGCTTTGGAGAATCAAGTGTTTAGCAAAACCGGAGAAGTTCATAGAGATCAAGGGAAGCTTCCCAGAAAAATGGAGGACAATCCGAAAGGGAGAGTGATGGCAATTACTGCAAGAAGTGGTGTAACAACCACCGATCCACAACCCATATTCGTCGAGGTTCCCGTTGAGAAGGAGAAAGAAGATGTCTACGTACCTCCTCCAGCTTATAAACCTCCCTTGCCATTCCCGCAGTCTAGAGAGAGAGCGCGTCTAGACAAACATTTTGGTAAGTTCGTTGATCTCATGAGCAAACTGCACATTAACATACCTTTTCTTGATGCAATTTTAGGTAAGCCCGCTTATGAGAAGTTCACACAACATTATCAAGACACACAGGTACGGTTCATTATCTATTTGATTATTAAGTCATATCCCGTTACTAATTCAACTTCCATTTGTGACACGAGAATCACCGCATGATCTTGCCTCAGTCCCTACTCACCGTCAAGGAATGGCACTGATGCATCTAGCCGTCTACCTTCCCGAGCTAGTCGCCGAGAACCCCCCAGCTTTTCGCAAAATCTAGGAAGTGTTGTCACCGCCCGTTATCATACACTTAGGCCAATAATATAATATAAGGTCGTCCTAATTCCGGTTTCATGGTTGTTATAACATAAACAATAAACACACACCACCAAACACACATCGAAACTAATACGAAGAATAAAGGCTAAGTGAGTCCGAAGACTTACCTCATCTCCACACTCAACTCACAACACTCTCCCTTCTCTTGAGAAGAAGCTCATAACCTGCTCACATGAAAATATATGTCAGCAACCCAGTCACACAAGAAGTCTTAGACTTCTATACAAATGATCTACACAAGATATGACTCTCAATTCTAGGACCGCATCCTAGAATTCCTACACTCACCTCTCACTCAACGCATGAGGAGATCAACCAACAACCCACTCTATCAACGCATAGTAGAACTCATAACAGCTTATAACCTCACATGAACTTAATCCACAACCAAGAAAGGACAACTAGCCTAGAAGGTTCAACATGCTCAACCAACTCAAAGCCATCAACTACATCGAGCCATAAGGGCTCCTAGGTTCTCAACCACTAGGTGGCATTCTCAAACTACTCTAGGTCATCCTAAGCATGATACTAACATGATACAACTACAAAGCTAAGGAAGGAACGAAGAGAAAGGGAGATAGAAGCCTACTGGTGAAGAAAATACAACCGCGAAAACAAGTTGGCACCCCCTCCTGTAACACCCCGAATCCGCGGGACTCAGGTCACCATGGGCGGAGACCTCACAATAGGTCCCGACCCTTAGCCTGACAACAATTTCACCGGATCTTACAACAAGACACAAATAAAGGCAAAAACCGAAAAATATTTTAATGCAAATGTTATGATCCACATAAATAAACAACAACAAACTCCAGCCGAGTTTACAACGCCAAGACCCAAACGTCAATACATAACAATATACCATATATATAAAACACAGGACTCAACTCCCAAACCCATACTACAATATGTACGGATCCCGGCTGCCCACTCTTTCGGATCTTTTGGCCGCGTCCCTAACCTGCAAGGCAACTACAATAATATTGGTATAAACCGTTAGCTAGCATGCATACATTAGAATCATGGTATTGGCACACACACACACACACACAAGACACCATAACACACAACATGATCTAAACACGCAAGTCCGGATCATTATCTTTTTGTTATTATGAGGCCATATCTCTTACTATTGCACTTATGGTGTGACACGAGAATCATCGCCCTTGTCCCCTTTCACCATACGGGTTTGTACTTGATGCGAATCAGCATCACCCGTTGGACTAGTCGCAAGGAACCTCCTAGTCGCCCTATTTTGGACTAGACAAGCGGTCACCGCCCGTTATCATCCACTTGGGCCAAATATCAACATATACAGCCGGTGGTCCTATTACCGGTTTAGTTGTTATAACATAAACAATAAATACACACATAAACAATAAACACTCATCACCAAACATGCAACAAAACTAATACGGAGAATACGAGCTAAGTAATTACGGAGACTTACATGTCTCCAAGATAATCCCGATTTGACTCGCACTAAGCTTCCCGCTAAAAGACACTCAACGCCTGGTTAAACAAGGCACACGATCAACTACTAATAGCATGAAATATGACCTTATTTTAGGCTTTTGTTTTGGTTGTTTTTCCCCTTCTTTTGTGTATATGGATATGAGTTTGAAGCATTTATGAGCACATTCACTTATTATGTTAGTATAGAGATCTACACAAGCTTTGTTGTATTTTTAGGTGAATAAAGGCTTGGATTGGAGCATATATGGAGTGAGTAGGAGTATTTGATCATGCTAGGCATCGAGAAGATGCATTGGAGAAGCTAAAGAAGGAGCATGATTAGAGAGCTTTATGAAACAAAGGCTTTTACAAAGAAATTGGAGTTTCCATGGCCAAACATGAAGAACCACGGCCGTGATTTATGTATTGAGGTCGTGGGAAACAAGGTCGAGAGCAACAGAAAGGTTCCACGGCTCATTCAACAGGCGTGGAAGTTTGTACTTGGCCGGTATTTCTATAACGGCCGCCACGTGTCATATTTTTCACGTCAGCAGCGGTTATCGGGCTTTTGTAACCCTATTTTTCCCCTATAAGAAGGCTGAAGAAAGGAGAAAAAGAGACATCTTGCATTCAGTAACATTTCGAGGCATTAATTGGAGAGATTTCGAAAGATCTTATTGCGTACAAGGAAGATTCGGAGAAGGACGCATTTTGAGATTGCGTACTTGGAGAAGATCTTAGGATTCCTTTTGAAGACAGATTGACATCCCGTTCTTCATTGTTCTTAGAGTTTTTCTGAGGTTTTTTGTTCTTTAATTCTACATTCATTAGAACACAAACACGCTTTGGTTTATTTTGAAATTTATTGTTTGGATATTATTGAGTTTTCAAGGTTTTACCCTTTTTCCCTTTCATATTTGATTATTGATTTCATTATGATGATTGTTGGCTAAAACCCTTAAGCGATTCTAACGTGAAGGGTTGATAGTTGTGGCATAGATAATGATAGACTGAACCAAAACAGATTGGACCTTGAGAGTTGCGAGAAACCTCGTCGTCGAGGCTTTCCACGGCCTGTTCTTGAGTTCCACGCCGTGGTTCCTCAAGATCTGGCTATGGTTTCCTCTGTCGTCCGCCCTTTGCTTTTTCTTTGATCCAAAGTTAAATATTTCCTTCAACCTAGCCTTGACTTACCTTTTCTAGGTAGTAGTGAGACTCAACATCCTCTATTTCGGTTTCGAGTGTCACAACCTTAACCGTTTTGGCTTATCTTTGATTCTCTTGGGTTTGGGCATGGGTATTTGAGAGTAATTCTTATCCTTTGATCATTTCTCTACTGCAGCCTCAACAACCTTTATAGAGAGAGCCTTTGGGTGAGATATATGGTTTGGAACTTCACCGTACATTATCTTACCTTAGATATACCTTTGCAATCCCGACTCTGTTCTTATATCCTTAGAATATCTTGAATCAATTGCCACAAATGGATACCTGAATCTTTAGAATCGTTGTTTTCCTTATCATCTTTACAAAATCTTTTAATTTTGCCTGAAGATTTTGTGAACTTAATTTCTTCCCCCCAAATCCCTGAGTTCAATACTCTAGAATTCTTGCTTTACTACGCCGATCCATACACTATGGGTTCGCTTTTTCTTAGTTTCAGTTTTATAAATTTTAAGACTTTGACGCACACACTTTTGAGCGAACAAGTTTTTGGCGCCGTTGCCGGGGATTTGGTTTAGGCTAAATTCGGTTTTCGGTTGTTAGGCTTGGGAGCTTTTGCTCTTGTGATTTGATCTATCTACTTGAGTGATTTTTTGTAGAATTTTTAGGTAGGAGCGGTGGTTGGACAAAAGAAGGATGGACGCACTCATGCCATCTATTATGCTAGCAAGACGCTAGATGAAGCACAACTCAATTATGCTACAACGGAAAAAGAATTTATTGATATTGTTTATGCATTTGAGAAGTTCCGTTCTTTTCTTTTAGGAGCGAAAGTGATAGTATACACAGATCATTCAGCAATTAGGTATTTGCTTGCCAAGAAAGATGCAAAACGAAGGCTGATTAGGTGGATTCTCCTCCTTCAAGAGTTCGATCTTGAGATCCGTGACAAGAAGGGATCCGAGAATTCTGTTACGGATCATGTGAGTCGTCTACCACATGCTACTAGTGACGACTTACCTATTGATGAATCTTTCCCGGACGAACAATTGCATAATGGAAGAGTGCGTCGATCTTATTTCTAGAGGTAACGAACCTTGGTTTGCTAATTTTGTGAATTATTTGGTTTGTCAGGAAATACCTCCCGGACTATCCTACGCACAAAGAAAGAAGTTCTTTAGGGATGTCCGTTAATACTATTGGAATGAACCTCTACTCTTCAAAATAGGTCCTGATGGCATCATTAGAAGATGCGTGCCAGAAGATGAAATGCAAATTGTCATTCGTCATTCCATTCTCTTCCTTGCGGAGGACACACTAGTTCTCACAAAACTAGCGCTAAGGTATTTCAATCCGGATTCTTTTGGCCTACTTTATTTAAGGATGTGCAAACCTTTGTTGCTTGTTGCGATGCTTGTCAAAGAACAGGAAATATTTCTAGGAGGAATGAAATGCCTTTCAACAACATCCAAGAGGTGGAGATCTTTGACGTTTGGGGAGTTGACTTAATGGGACCATTCCCATCATCTTGTGGTAACCAATATATACTTCTAGCTGTAGACTATGTTCCAAGATGGGTTGAAGCGGTTGCCTCTCCAACTAACGATGCGATGGTGGTTGTAAAGTTCTTTAATAGAACTACTTTCCCAAGGTTTGGGACACCCCGGACCATCATTAGTGACGGAGGTTCACACTTAATTGCCCGACGATTTGAAGCTCTACTAGCTAAGTATGGGGTGACTCACAAGATCGCCACACTCTACCATCCACAAAAGAGTGGACAAGTGGATATTTCAAATAGGGAGATCAAAGGAATCCTAGAAAAGACGGTGTCAAGAACAAGGTAAGATTGGTCATTAAAGCTAAATGACGCATTGTGGGCGTATAGAACGGCATACAAGATTCCCATCGGCACAATACCATACAATCTTGTGTATGGGAAGTCTTGTCATCTTCCGGTGGAGCTGGAACATAAGGCGTATTAGGCTGTTAAATGGTTGAACTTTAGTATGAAGGTAGCGGGAGAGAAACGTCCCTTGGACCTTAATGAATTAGAGAAACTCCGCTTGAACGTCTATGAGAACGCCAAGATCTACAAGGAGAGATCGAAGCGTTGGCATCATAAGCATATTATTCCAAAGGACTTCAAAGAAGGAGACCTTATTCTTCTCTTCAATTCTAGACTTCGATTCTTTCCCGTTAAGCTTAAATCTCATTGGACAGGACCTTATGTAATTAAACACGTTTTTCCCCATGGCGCAGTTGAAGTGTGGAGTGTGAAGTGCGGAAGTTTCAAGGTGAATGGTCATCAACTCAAGAAGTACTCACCGGACCTCCAAACTGAGGAAATCGCACCGATTGTCCTCACTTAAGCATAAAGGATTGGTCTAGCTACGGACCTAAAACAAAGCGCTTCTTAGGTGGCAACCCAAGGTATTACATTCTCGCTTTTGTTTTTGTTTTCTTTCTTAGATTAGTTTAGTTTTTTTTTTGTTTTTCGTCGATACCGTCCGGTATGTTTGTGTCTATGGATGTCAAGGATAAGAAACAAGCAAAAGAAGTGAAGAAAGTCAAAAGAACGTCGAAACTTGGACTTTTGGCGAGAACAGAGGATTCCACGGACAAAAAGGCAAAACCACGACCGTGGTTTGCTAAATTGGGCCGTCGAAAAGTAGGTCGTAGCTAATCAAAATAAAAGAAACAGAAACCACGGGTGTCCATACGTTTCCACGGCCGTGGAACACCCCGAAAGGCCGTGGTTTTCAAGAATTTTACGCCCCTATATAAGTTCTTCTTCTTCACAAATTTCTCACAAAACCTTCTCCATCCACACCCAAAACCATGTCGGATATCCCTCATTCCCGTGCTTCTTCATTCGGCAACCGTTTTGCGTGATTCTTTAGCCTAAATTGAAGCAAATCAGATTCTACAATGGATTATAGCAACAAACTTCACAAACATTCAGCGATCGGACGTAAATTTGGATTTTCTCAAATCCAAACCCTAGGTTTTCTCTCAATCTTCTCCTTGGTTGATTTCATTCATTTTTCTTGAAGATTTTTAGGAGAACTGAACGAAATTGAACTTAGAAGTAGTTTAGGACTGCTGTTGTTGAGTTTGTTGTTTATTTGCTGAGTTTTTGAGTGAAATCGAGTGATTCCACGGGCATCCGTACAATTCCATGGCCGTGGAATTTGAAGAACAGGTCGTGGTTTCTGTGATTTTGTGAGAAAATGTTTGGAACTAGGAAATCAAACAGGAACAAGAAGCAGAAGGGTGTTGGATCCTCTTCCTAACCCCCTCCTATAATCCCACCTAGTCCTAGAGTCCCTACAATCCATGAGGATTACATTGGAGCTATAGAGAAAATCCACAAACGCAAGGTGATAGCTCCTAGGTACATTCTTCTTGAGAAACTCAAGGAGCTGAATGTTGTTGAGGACTTGAGATGGTTGCTGGATACTGCTAGTTTGACCTTGTTTGCTAGCATTAGGGAAGATGCATATGAGGAGATCACAAGGGAGTTCATTTCGTCGTTCGAGCATAGCGTCGTTAACCGAACGGTGTCTTTTCGGTTGATGGAGCGTAACTACAACTTCTCTATTGCTCAGTTTGGAGCGTTGTTTGGGTTTGCCGAAATGTTTAATGAAACTTTTCCTAGGGGTGTCAAGGCTAAGGAGTTTTGGGGGGAGATTGCTATGATTGTAGGTCATGAGGACCGTTGGCAACCGGCCGACTCGTAGGACAAGCTCATCAACCACCTTGCCCTTAAGATAGCCCATAGGATCCTCTCCGAGTGCCTATTCCGTGTACCGAGACTCCCCAGAAGCTCAAGGTTGATGAGCTTTTCATTCTATATTGACTGATTGCCGGTCACTCTCCAGATTGTGCTACTATGCTCGCCTCCACACTTAGCAAGGTTAAGAACAAATCAGTAGGAAACATTGGCTATGGAGGGATGGTAACTTACATTGCAAAACATCTAGGAATTGATTATTCAGCATGTGAGAGGGTAGTTGTTGCGAGGCCTTTGGGGCTTCATGTACTTATGACTAGGGGGCTCTTGATTCCCCGCCACCGAGGTCCGCCTACTACATCTATGCCTTCGGAGGACAAGGGAGGAAGAGGCATTCTATGTATCGCTAACTATTCTCTAAGACTTTGCCGGAAGAACTGGAAGGATACGTTCGTCCCTATACATGCAAACCTTCTAGGAGCTCCACCTTACATTCCCGAGAATATACCCTCTATAGATGATGAGGATGAGGAGATGGGTGGAGACGAGTTTCCGGATGTTGGAGGTGGTGAGCAGGACTTTGGAGCGTTTCATGATCAGACGGCAGACTTTCAGGAGCCAGCTAGGATGTCTACATATCATCAGCGGCCTTCCGCTTCTTCCTCCTCCTGCCGTGCTAGCGTGAGCGAGCATCCTTCATGGATGGATGGTCTACCGGACTGGATGCAGCAGTAGCCGACTTGGATGGGTGCTCCTCCGGCTTGGGCGACGACTCCACCAGATTGGATGCAGCAGCGGCCTGCATGGATGGACCAGCAGCCAGGATGGGCGACCGATCTTACTTCAAGGATGGACAACCTAGAGACTCGCTTCAATGAATATGATGAAGAGCGCAAGAAGAATGCTAGGATCTTCCGTGACGTCTACCGCTAGCAGTTTGGGCGTCTATTCGACCCCAACTTCTACCCTTATCCACCACCACTGCCTCCTATGTGATGAGATGACCGCTTGGTTCGAGCTACTACACCGCCTTCGTGAGTTTTCTTTTTGTATTTCTTTTCTTTATGTTCTTACATTGAGGACAATGTGTATGATAAGTATGGGGTGGGGTGTGACTCTCGTTTGATGTAATAACTCGATACACTTGCTTCGCTTTATTCCATGAACACTTGCATCTTTCTTTTTATTGTCACGCGTTTCTTTATTGCATTGCATTATAAATCTTTGAAAAACCCATAAAAATTTGAAAAATTTTGAAAAATTATTGTGCTTCTAGGATTGGAAATGATCTCTATGATGAATCTACTTGTGGATTGAATTTTTGATGACTTTTATGTGCTTAAATTAAATTATGAATTGTGAAGAAATTGAATACATTGTTTGATCTTTCTTGCAAGTTCCATAATGTGAAAGTTTTTGTTTAAATCATGTTGAGGAATGAAGGTTGAAATCACAATACAAGTTCTTGCACTTCTTTATGAAATGATTAAGGCACCTCGATTTTTCTTGCTTCTTCTTTGTTCATCTAGCCCCTCAATGAAAATGTTTGTCTCCTTTACCTATCCGGGAATTAGGAAGAGTGATATTTGGCATGTTTGATGTGGGAGGGCCATGAAAGAAAAAAAGTGTGCATTCAAAGTATAAAAGATAGGTTTGGGGAAGTCAATCTTGATGATGAGTAACTCGGCACCATTCACATAGCCGGGTGTTTGTGTCTTGCAAAAGTCGGATTGAGCGATATTCCTAACGGATTATGGTATTTGCTTCAACGGTTTGAGGCATCTCGAATTTTGGAAAACGTCAATCTCCTAGGCTTCGGTTTTTGTGCACCGTTGTCCATACTTCCAAAAAGAAAAGAATTTTGTGCTGAAAAGAGAGAGCAAAGCTCTCAAAATGGTGGTTGGTTTGATATGTGAAAGAAAAGAGTTTGTGTTGATCCTTTCCCGGATTTGTGCACCACATTCCCTTATATGTCTCCCACCTATTCATGTTCTAAACCTTTGCTTGAAAGTCTTTAAGATCTATGGAATGTTGTTTGACTTGGTGATCTAAATTGAAGTTTCACATGATTGATTTTGACATTACTTTGGGTTATGATGTTTATCTTGAAGCTTTTGCAATATATGATATTTCCTTTGCTTGACATGATTTGATTAATGTACGTAGAAGTTTTCAAGGAGTCATGAAGCGAGATTTGAGGGTGATCTATTGATTAGAAGCACAATACCAAAAAGATTGTTTTTACCTTGTTTTGCATTCATGTTTCATTCCACCTTATGTTCTAAGCTTCTGAAAACCTTGCCTGGAGACAAGCAAGAGACAAGTATGAGGTAATTTGATAGCATGAAATATGACCTAATTTTAGGCTTTTGTTTTGGTTTTTTCCCCTTCTTTTGTGTTTATGGATATGAGTTTGAAGCATTTATGAGCACGTTCACCTATTATGTTGGTATAGAGATCTATACAAGCTTTGTTGTGTTAGGTGAATAAAGGCTTGGATTGGAGCATATATGGAGTGAGTAGGAGTATTTGATCATGCTAGGCATCAAGAAGATGCATTGAAGAAGCTAAGGAAGGAGCATGATTAGAGAGCTTTACGAAACAAAGGCTTTTACAAAGAAATTGGAGTTTCCACGGCCAAATGATAGCATGAATTATAGTCTATATTTTGGGGTTTGTTTGGACGTTTTATCTTTCATAATCTGCATGTTTGTATGTATATTATGTGATTTTACTACCATTTCATCTACCTTTGCGAGAATCGAGGTCTACACCTAGTTTTGTTGTAATCGTAGGTAAAATGGCACGTTTTGCATCAAAAAGGAGCAAAAGGAGTCATGAGTCATTTAGAGTTCGTTAGCTCCTTCTCCTACCTCCCCACAGACCAGTCTGTGAAGTACCGGTTGATGAACCGGAACTTCATAGTTCCCTTAGAGGTTTGGAGAGAGATTTTCGGCTTTTCTGAGCCCACCGCCACCGACTTCCCCTCCCGGTCTGTAGCTAGGGAGTTCTGGGGGCAGATTGCCCATATTACTGAGCATGCAGATAGATGGCGTCCTGGAGATTCCAGGGAGAAGGTCATCTTCCACCCAGCCTTCAGATTAGCCCATAGGATATTCAGCGAGACACTTCTGGCGCGTACTGAGACGCCCCAGAAGATCCGACAGGGCGAGCTCTTCAGCCTTTACTGTATGGTCACGGGGGGTTTCCCAGACTTTTGCTTGATCTTGGCAGAGGACCTGCACAGGATCAAGGCCAAGGTGAAGGGAGACATTTGCTGCGGAGGTCTAGTCACCCACATTGCTGCTTTTCACGGGATGGACCTCAGTGTTTGTACGATGGCGGCGGCTCTGAATCCGCTTGGATTACAGGAGATGATCACTCGGAGGATTCTAGTTCCCCGAGGTCTGACCACTCCATTTGTTGCTATGCCATGGGAGCGGACTGCGCCATAGGGGATCCGCTGGTCTGCACAGTTCACAGTTTTCGATCCACATTACTGGCAGACAGCTTGGGCTCCGCTGATGGAGGATCATAGGGAGGCAGCAGCTGCCCCGGCTGAGGAGAAGGAGGATGACGATGACAAGGAGACGGTAGATGAGAGAGACAGTGGAGTCCCGATGGATACAGGGACGGATACTGTAGGTACGAGCGCGCCGCCGATCATAGATCTTGATGATGACGATGAGACGGAGCCTGCACCAGCTGAGACTTCTCCAGTCAGACCTGCTAGACGCAGGAGGCACGGAGTGAGAGATCGAGCTGCCCACAGACGGATCGATGACCTGACGGATCAGGTTATTGACTCGTATGCCGCATTATCGCTGGATATCCGCGAGATGCAGGAGCGGCAGCACTATCAGCACATCATGGCCCAACTTCAGTTCGAGCGTGTCATGGGTTACCCGTTCGACCCGACGCAATATCCGTATGTACCACCACCACCACCGCCGGATCAGGACTATTGAGGAGCTGCAGGATCTTCTTATTATATTTTTTTAATGCAGTTCAGCTATTTATCCGGTGAGTACTCTTATTTCCAGACTTATATTGACCCACTGGGACAGTGTGTCCCAAGTATGGGGTGTTTGTATTTATCTGACTACTTGATGTACTTATTTGACTACTTTTGATGTATGACGCACATTCAATCTTATCGGATATTTTATTTATGCTTCACTTCTGCATTTATATGATTATCTGATATTACATGCATACCTACAGGTTATTTGATTGAGAAAAACGTCGAAACTGAAAAAAATTGGTTTTAAAATTTTTTTTTTTGACCTCGACCGAGTCAGTCTTGGCCAAACGAGGCGTTTCACCTCGGTTGAACCAAGAACACCTCGACCGAGGTGTGTTAACAGAAAGTTTTCGAAAACGATTTTTTTTGTTGCTTATGTGGATATGATCTCAGTGAAGATTCTGTTTACTTACTGGTTTTAAATTCTTTATGTGTTTGAAAGGTTTTATAATATGTTTAAGTTGCTAAATGCTTTGTTTGAAATTATTGGCATGTTTAATACTTTATTTTTATCCAAATTATGTTGAATTTGAAGGTTGACACCACATTATGAGTTCTCTCACTTTTTTCATGGAAAGACCAAGGCAATTCATTCTTTTCTTCTTCTTCTTCTTGATCATGCTTAACCCCTCATATACATTTTGCCTCCCTTTACCTATCCGGGAATTTGGAAGCAAGCGAAGTGGTGAAAGCAAGTTAAAGTTGAGAAGTGGGCTGGAAGTGAAAGTGTTAGAAAGTAATTATAGGTTTGGGGAAGTCAATCATGAAGATGAGTAACTCGGCACCATTCACATAGCCGGGTGTTTGTGTCTTGTCAAAGTCGGATTGAGCGATATTCCTAGCGGGTCATGGTATGTGCATCAAGGGTTTGATGCATCTCGAGAAATTGATGATTGCAGATTTCCTAGGCTTCGGTTATTGTGCACCTCTGTCCATGCATCCCAAAAAGTAAAGTAAAAAGAAAAAAAGTGTGAAATAAGCAAAGCTTATTGGTGGAAGATGTTGCAAGTCAAAGTGAGAGTGAAGTTCATCCTTTTCCCGGATTCTAGCACCACATTACCTTACATACATCCCTACCCTACACGTTTCTTGACCTTTATTTTGGGAAGCCCTTGAGACCTTGAGCTTGTTGATTGACTTAGTGGTTTAAATCGGATTATACATGATTAATTTTGATAATTATGATTTATTATGCATTCTATGATTTTATGCAAATATGAACGACTTTCCTATATTTATAAAATGTTTTGAGCATATTGAGTTTTTAAATTCCATGAAGTATTCTCTTAGAGTGATCTATGATAGTAACACACCATAAAAATGTTTTTGAAGGACTTTTTCATTGATTTTCTTGACTTATAATCCACTCTATCTTGTCTTTTATATGAGAAACTTGCTTAGGGACAAGCAAGGGCTAAGTATGGGGTATTTTGATAGCATGAATTATAGTCTATATTTTGGGGTTTGTTTGGACGTTTTATCTTTCATAATCTGCATGTTTGTATGTATATTATGTGATTTTACTACCATTTCATCTACCTTTGCGAGAATCGAGGTCTACACCTAGTTTTGTTGTAATCGTAGGTAAAATGGCACGTTTTGCATCAAAAAGGAGCAAAAGGAGTCATGAGTCATTTGGAGCTACATCCAGGGAGCATAACCATGGATTAAAGATTTACTTTGGAGCAGATTCGAGAGATCTCACATTCTGTTGTGACTCACCTCGGTTGACCAGAGATTCATCTCGACCGAGGTGATCCAGAGATGTCGACTCGACCGAGGCGAACACCTAGGACGCGGCGAGAATATTTTATTCTTGGCTGAGATCTTTTAAAATTGGAAAGTGATCTTATATTTTTGGGCTTGGCTCCTGGAAGGAAGGAGATATGCAGAATCTTATATTTTACCTATTTTTATGGGAAAAATATCTTTCTAAGATTTATTATCTTTGGAGGGTTATTTTCCTATAAAAAGGGTTGGATTTCCACAAATCCAACATCTTGCTTACGAGGAGATCTCGCTTATCCAGCATACAACACAGCAGCAGCAGCATACTCCAATTGGGGAGATTCGAAGAACCTTTTTGAAGGTTGAAGGAAGATTGAAGTCTATAGCTTTTAATAGCTTTTTGGAGGGTTTTGTAAGATTACCTTTAATTCCCTCACTTGTTGTCTTGTCTTGTTGGATTGCTATCTAAGGAACGCTTTTGTTGTGATATTTGATTCAGTTATTGAAGTCTTTCTCATTAAATTCTTCTTTGTTCAAATATTCACCTTCTTCCCATATATTTAATACTTTCATTATGATGATGAGTGACTAATTTTCTTGTGTGATTCTAGGGTGATTAGCTGAAGGTTGTGGGAAAAACAATGATAGAATAATCTTAGATTCCAGTAGGATCCTGAAAGTTCGAGTCTTTAACCTTAACCCTAAGCATCTCGTTCGGTAGATGAACATCTCGGCCGGGGTGGAATTCTTCTGACCGAGGTGACTTATCCGATTCTAAACAGAAAGTTAAGTGTTAGAGTTTGCTAAATCCTATTCTTATTACACCTTTCTGGTTCAATGCAAGCTTAGGATGAGACTTACCCGGTAATTCCTTAGTTTGTTTACCAACGATCATAAGTGTAGGTAATAAAGGTTTATCCTTTATTGGGGTTTGAGTGTGCTTCCATCCCATCTTTGTGAGTTAGCCTGAGACTTACCCGGTAATGGTTGATTCTATTCCCTTAGATGGTGTGTTAGTTTGAGGTTATAGTTATTTATCTTAATTCCTTGAGACTTACCCGGTAATAGGAGTTACGGTTTAGGATTAGTGTGTAGTGAGACTTACCCGGTGATCTACTCCACTTTAGTAACACCTTCCCCATGCAAAAATCTCAGCTTTGTTCGCTTATCTTTAGATCTTGAGTTAGAACCACAACTAGATGCTTTAATCCCTAGAATTGCATGTTTGCTTTATTGACTTCTTATTCATCTTTGATTGTGTTAATTGCTCTTGTGGTTAGTATTCACGAAGCTTACCGTTATTGACTTTGTTTCACCGAGTCCCTGTGATTGACCCCTGGAATTTCTTGCTTTTTACTACGATTGACCCGTACACTGCGGGTTCGCATCCTTGTTTTAAGCTTAAGTCTAGGGTTATAAATTTAAAGCTTGCACACACCGTTTGGAGCGAACAAGTGGCCAAACACGAAGAACCACGGCCGTGATTTATGTATTGAGCTTGTGGGAAACAAGGTCAAGAGTAACAGAAAGGTTCCACGGCTCATTCCACGGGCGTGGAAGTTTGTACTTGGCTGTGATTTCTATAATGGCCGCCACGTGTCATATTCGCCACGTCAGCAACGGTTATTGGGCTTTTGTAACCCTATTTTTCCTCTATAAGAAGGCTGAAGAAAGGTGAAAAAGAGACATCTTGCATTCAGTGACATTTCGAGGCATTAATTGGAGAGATTTGAAAAGATCTTATTGCGTACAAGGAAGATTTGGAGAAGGACGCATTTTGAGATTGCGTACTTGGAGAAGATCTTAGGATTCCTTTTGAAGACAGATTGACATCCCGTTCTTCATTATTCTTAGAGATTTTTCTGAGGTTTTTTGTCCTTTGATTCTACTTTCATTAGAACACAAACACGCTTTGGTTTATTATGAGATTGATTGTTTGGATATTATTGAGTTTTCAAGGTTCTACCCTTTTTCCTTTCGTATTTGATTATTGATTTCATTATGATTATTGTTGGCTAAAAACCTTAAGCGATTCTAAGGTGAAGGGTTGATAGCTGTGGCCTAGATAATGATAGACTGAACCAAAACAGATTGGACCTTGAGAGTTGCGAGAAACCTCGTCATCGAGGCTTTCCACGGCCTGTTCTTGAGTTCCACGGCCATGGTTCCTCAAGATCTGGCTGTGGTTTCCTCTGTCGTACGTCCTTTGCTTTTTCTTTGATCCAAAGTTAAATATTTCCTTCAACCTAGCCTTGGCTTACCTTTTCTAGGTAGTAGTGAGACTCAACATCCTCTACTTCGGTTTCGAGTGTCACAACCTTAACCGTTTTGGCTTATCTTTGATTCTCTTGGGTTTGGGCATGGGTATTTGAGAGTAATTCTTATCCTTTGATCATTTCTCTACTGCAGCCTTAACAACCTTTATAGAGAGAGCCTTTGGGTGAGATATATGGTTTGGAACTTCACCGTACATTACCTTACCTTAGATATACCTTTGCAATCCCGACTCTGTTCTTATATCCTTAGAATATCTTGAATAAATTGCCACAATTGGATACCTGAATCTTTAGAATCGTTGTTTTCCTAATCATCTTTACAAAAGCTTTTTATTTGCGTGACGATTTTGTGAACTGAATGTGTTCCCCCCAAATCTCTGAGTTCGATACCCTGGAATTCTTGCTTTACTACGCCGATCCATACACTGCGGGTTCGCTTTTGCTTAATTTCAGTTTTATAAATTTTAAGACTTTGACGCACACACTTTTGAGCGAACAAGTTTTTGGCGTTGTTGCCGGGGATTTGGTTTATGCCAAATTCGGTTTTCGGTTGTCAGGCTTGGGAGCTTTTGCTCTTGTGATTTGATCTATCTACTTGAGTGATTTTTGTAGAATTTTTAGGTACATTGTTCTCCCCTAAACGTGCGTGCAAATAAGTTTTAATTATAAAACTAGAATAAAAGCAAGCGAACCCGCAGTGTACGGATCGGCGTAGATTAGCAAGTATTCCAGAGTATCGAACACAGGGATTTGGGTGGGAGCGAATTCAATTGTAGATTATCAAGCTAGTAAATATGGGAGTTCTTGCAATTATTGGGAAAACAACAATCCTAAAGATACAAGTATCCAGCTGTGCAAATCGATTCAAGATTTACTATTGATATAAAGACAGAGTTGAGATATGCAAAGGTATGCTAATGTAAGGTAATCGTACGGTGAAGTTCCAAAAACCTTATATGACTCACCTATAAGACACTCTCTATACAGGTTGTTGAGGCTTCAATATAGAAAGGTTCTAAAGGCGAGGATTAATGTCAAATACCCAAACTTGTAGTCCAAGGATCAAGACTAACTTAACCGATTAAGGTTGTGACACTCATAATCGAGGTAGAGGTTGTTGAGGCTTCACTACCACCTAGAAAAAACAAGTCTAAACTAAATTAAAGCAAATCTTTAACTTTGGATTAAAGTAAAAGCAGGTTCGTAAACTTAAGAGAAATTACGGGCAGATCTTGAGATTCCACGGTCGTGGAACTCAAGAACAAACCGTGATTTAGGGTTCGTCGACGATTCTCTCAAACTCTCAGGGTCTAATCTATTTACGATCGATCTATCATCATCTAAGCCACAACTATCAACCCTTCACCTTAGAATTGTTAAGGGTTTTTAGCCAATAACAGTCATGTTGATATCAATTCAAGAACTAAAAGATTGAAAGATGAAAACTTCCGAAAACTTTCAATAAACTCCAAACCAATCTCAAAGTCACAATCAAGAACGAATAATGTCACTAATTCCAGAATAGAACAAATAAACAAAATCTTAGGTAAGAAGGAAGAACGGGATGTCAATCCGTCTTTTAAATCAAACCTAAACAAGAAGAGAAATCTTCTTGCATTAATCCTCTGAATCTTCCGTCAATCCGGGAAATCTGGAAATCCCAACGATAATCTCCACCAAAGTGTGAGATTTGGGCAAATCCCAGCGTGAACGTAGATCTCCAATGAGATCTCAAATGCGTCCAAGCGAGTAGCGGCGATCTAAACGGGGGTGTAAATGCGTCTAAGCGAGCATGACAGAATCTCCCTTCGTCCGTCTTTTTATAGGGCAAGATAAAATATCGGCCTGGCCCAATCTTCAAAAGATCGTGGCTTCGAAATGTGGCAAAAAAGATCGCCAAAATCACGGTCGTGGAAGGTTCCACGACCATAATTTAGAGCGTGGAAAGTGTCACGGTTTGAACCTTGGATTCCACGACCGTAATAGTTACTAGAATGCATCACGCCTCTCTTGCCATACTTCCACGACCGTGGAACTGAACGTGGAAAAGAGTATGACCGTATTTTAGAGCGTGGTTTAGGGCAGGAACGTGATTCTTCCCTAGCCTCGTGCATTCCTCAAGTTGAACTCCTTTTTGCTCCTAAGAATGTCCTTTATCCATGGACATATCCAATCAACTCGTCTTTGCTCGATTCGGTTCGGAAATAGCTCTTAAGTACCTATAATCAACATAAAGCTTGTATAGACATCTATATCGACAATATAGGTAAACTAGCTCACATATGCAACAATGCTCAATCAATGACTATCAATATGAATCAAATACGTTTAGAAAACGTGCCTAAAGTATCACAATATTTCATGCTAACAAATAACCCCATACTTGCAACTTGCTTGTCCCTAAGCAAGGTCTCTCAAAAAAGCTTTTTAGAATAAGAGTTAAGATGAAATATGTGTACCTTCTCAAAGCAATACTTCTTTTGGATGAATGTGCCTTCTAAAGAATAGATCATTCTCAAACCTTGCTTCAATCGTTTATAAGACTTTCATACACTTATCCAAAGAGTAAAAAGCAAAGAAAACTCATGAATCAATTAAACTTCTAAACAAGCATCATAACCTTTAAACATTATCAAAATCAATCATAAGAAACTTCAATTTAGACCACAAAGTCATATAACATTCTTTTGATCTTAAGGACTTCCAAAGAAAAGGTCTAGAATGTGGAAGGGAAGGAAACTTTTAGGGAATGTGGTGCATGAATCCGGGAAAGTGGACAACTATTCCTTCTTCTTCTTTTGCGGTTTCTGCAGCACTTTCAACTTAGAGCTTCGCTCTCTTCTCTTCATTTTTCGACTTTACTTTTGGAGTTATGGATAGAGGTGCACAAAAACCGAAGCCTAGGAGATTGGCGTTTCTCAATTTTCATGAGATGCCTCAAACCCTTAGCGCACATACCATAATCCGCTAGGAATATCGCTCAATCCGACTTTGGCAAGACACAAACACCCGGCTATGTGAATGGTGCCGAGTTACTCATCGTCATGATTGACTTCCCCAAACCTACAATTTCTTTCTATTGTTTTGATTGCAAATAATTGCTCTCATGGCCCTCCCACATCAAACATGCCTTTTTCATTCACTTCTCCAAGTTCCCGGATAGGTAAAGGAGGTTAATATTTCAATGAGGAGCTAAATGATCAAAGAAAGAAGAAAGAAAGTATCGAATTGCCTTAATCATCTCAACAAGAAGCATAAGAACTTATAGTGTGATTTCAACTTCAATTTCTCAATATGATTTA
Source organism: Fagopyrum homotropicum (assembly GCA_033239125.1). NCBI lineage: Eukaryota > Viridiplantae > Streptophyta > Magnoliopsida > Caryophyllales > Polygonaceae > Fagopyrum > Fagopyrum homotropicum. The sequence goes on along the minus strand of BSWB01000005.1, from coordinate 84,412,002 downwards.
GGTAATATTCTTCACATTATAAAACTTGCAAAAGAGGTAAAATTCATTCGTTCAAATTTCTTTTCAATTCACTATTCTTTTAAGCATACAATTGTCACCAAACTCAATTCACAAGTAGTGATTATCATGGAAATCATCTCAATTCATTAGAAGCACAAAATTTTCAAAATTTTTCAATTTTTATGGGTTTTTAAAGTTCTTTTTCATGCAATGCAATAATGAAACGTGCAGCAATATAATGAACATGCAATGATAGTCTCGAATAAAAGCAAACATAGTGAGTAGAGTTATTACAAACTTTTAGTACATCCCACCCCATACTTAGGACGAACATTGTCCCTAATGTTCAAAATAAAGAAAGAAAAGAAAGAAAAGAAAGAAAAGAAAAAGACACTCACAAAGTGGTGGTGGAATGTCTAAAGCGAACGGTCAATCATCAATCACTGGGGCGCTGGTGGAGGCGGGAATGGAGAGAAGCTGGAGTCATAAAACCGCCCAAACTGCTGGCGGTAGACATCCCTCATCATGTGGTCGAAGTCGTCTAAGCGTCCATCTCTAGCATCGGCTCGGATCTCCAATGCTCCAACTCTCTCTGAAAGGCCAGTAGCCCAATCTGGCATCTGCTCGTACCATCCCGGGGCCTGACTGTACCATGCTGGAGCGCCGGATGGTGCTGGTGCTGGTGCTGCTGGCTGCTCTGTGGACCAAGGAGGGGAACGCCATACCACGTGGGAGGTGTGGTCATCCACGTAGGTCTCTCACTCACGCTAGCGCGGCGAGAAGACGAGCCTGAAGCTCTAGCTGGACGTGGAGAACGTCTACGTACATCGGGGGCCGCCTCCGGCTGATCCAGAAACGTGCCAAACTCCTGCTCGGCTCCTCCTCCACCCTCAAACTGATCTCTCATGTCCTCCTCCTCAACAACCGGTGGTGGGACATACGGGGGAGCTACTATCCTGTTCGCATGCATAGCAGCGAACGTCTCCTTCCAATTATGGCGTCCCGCCATAATGGAGTACTCCGGAAGCCACTCTATACCCCTACTTGTCCTGCTCTCCCAAGGTATGCTCGCATAAGGCGGACCTCTATGTGTGGGGAAGATGAGACCCCTAACCATGAAGGCATGGAGTCCTAAAGGAACGGCCGGTATGCGGGTGCAAGCAGAAAAATCAACACCCAAGCTCCTAGCAATGTGGGTAACTATCCCACCATATCCTATGTTGCCCTTCTTCTTGTTCTTGAGCTTGCTCATTGTAGCAGCCAAGAGAGTGGCACAATCAGCCCGGCGTCTGTACAACATGGAGTATAGCAAAAAGAGCTCATCCGTCTTGATCTTTTGGGGCGTCTCCGTCCTAGGAAAGAGACACTCCGAAAGAACACGGTGAGCAATCTTCAAGGCTAGGTGGTACATCAACCTAGCCTTGGTATCAGCGGGTTGCCAACGGTCCTCGTCGGCGTAAATCATAGCTACCTCCTCCCAAAAGTCCTTGGCATAAATGCCACTCGGAAAGCGACCGTTAAAGGTCTCCTGAAACCCGAAAAAGGTCCCAAACTCACGGATGCTAAAATGATAGTCTCTTTCCATGAGACGGAAAGAGACGGTGCTGTCTACGTGGCTGTGCTCGAAAGATGTCACAACCTTCCGTGTAATCTCCTCATAAGCGTCTTCTCGGATAGCCGAGAAGACAACTAGTCCGGCTCTATCCAAGAGCCAAGTAAGATCATCCACAATTTTGAGAGGAGCTAGATCCTCCAACAACAAGTACCTAGGTCCAATCACAGTCCTCTCCTTGATCCTCTCGAGTGCATCGAGATGATCCTCATGTATGGTCGGGACTCTAGCGTGAGGAGGTGAAGATGGGGGTGAAGGTGAGGATGGAGGTGAAGGGGAAGAGGGTGGTGGTGCCCTAGAGGATGAGGAGGAGGAGGGATTACCCTTCCTCTTCTTATTCTGATCATTCTTCTTCTCTTTTATTCTCCCCGAAACTCTCCTCACAAAGTCCATTCTGTTCAAAATTACGGGCTGTTCTACAGGAACCACGGCCGTAATTCCTCCAGAGACCGTGATTCGTCTCAGAAAGTCGCAAATCTCAGCAAATCAGCACTCAATCTCAACAAACAGGCAGTCCTAATCTAATTTCTTCCAATCTCAATCAGTTCTTCCTAAAATCTCTAACAAAAACGAATCAAATCGACAAAAATCAAGAAGGGAGGAAAAACCTATTTTTCGGATTGAAAAATCCGAATTGCGCGTTCCTTGGTGAATTTCCGCTCGATTTGTCGCTTGGATCTTGTTTGTGGTCGAATGTGCTTCGGTTTGGGAAGAAGAATCGTTAAAAACGATTAAGAAACGGGGATTTGAGAGAGGGTCATGGATTTTCGGCAATTAGGTCGTGGAAGAGGGGTTTTGGGATGATTTTTGTGAAGAACGTGGTTTATATAGTGGCCGGCAAAATTTTTGAAAATCACGGTCTGTCGAGGTGTTCCACGGCCGTGGAAATGTACGGAACCGTGGTTTAGGTGATTTTTCAAAGGCTTTTGGAAATTACGGGCACTGTAGCTGTTACGACCGTAATTTAGGCCGTGGAACTCTCTGTAAAGCTCCAAAGTCTAAATTTCGTCACTTTTCTTCAACATTATCCTTCCCTTTTCCTTTTCCATAATTCCTACAACCAAAAACACGAACATACCGGAAGAAATCGAGGCAAAAACAAAGCAAAAATGTCTATTCTAAGCTAAACTATGAATCGAAAACAAAAACGAAAATGCAATACCTTGGGTTGCCTCCCAAGAAGCGCTTTGTTTAAGGTCCGTAGCTAGACCAATCTCGCATTTATTCGAGTGCGGTAGGTGCGAACTCTTCAGCTTGGAGTTCCGGCGTATACTTCTTTAGTCGTTGGCCGTTCACCTTAAAACTTCCGCTGGCTTCACCCCATACTTCAACTTCACCATGGGGGAAAATACGCTTAATTAGAAAAGGTCCGGTCCAACGGGATTTAAGCTTACTTGGAAAGAGGCGAAGTCTTGAATTAAAGAGGAGAACTTGATCTCCTTCTTTGAAGTCCTTTGGAATGATATGCTTATCATGCCAACGCTTTGCTCTCTCTTTGTAGATCTTAGCGTTTTCATAAGCGTTCAAGCGGAGTTCATTCAGCTCATTAAGGTCTAGGAGACGCTTCTCTCCCGCTTCCTTCATGCCGAAATTCAGCCACTTGATAGCCCAAAACGCTTTGTGCTCCAACTCCACCGGCAAGTGACAAGACTTCCCATACACAAGATTGTATGGTGTGGTTCCTATGGGAGTCTTGTACGCAATCCGGTACGCCCATAATGCATCGTCAAGCTTCAAGGACCAATCCTTCCTAGTCCTTGAAACCGTCTTCTCCAGAATTCCTTTGATCTCCCTATTTGAGATCTCAACTTGTCCACTAGTTTGTGGATGATAAGGGGTAGCAACCTTGTGAGTAACCCCATACTTAGCTAGAAGAGCTTCAAAGCGACGGGCTATGAAGTGAGAACCTCCATCACTAATGATAGTCCTTGGTGTCCCAAAGCGCGGGAAGATGGTCTTGTTGAAGAACTTAACCACCACCATGGCATCATTTGTGGGAGAGGCAATTGCTTCCACCCATCTAGAAACGTAATCCACCGTTAATAGTATGTATTGGTTTCCACAAGAGGATGGGAATGGTCCCATGAAATCAACTCCCCAAACGTCGAAAATCTCCACCTCTTGGATGTTGTTGAGGGGCATCTCATTCCTTCTAGAAATATTGTCTGTTCTTTGACAAGCATCGCAGCAAGAAACAAAGGATTGCACATCTCTAAATAAAGTAGGCCAAAAGAATCCAGATTGCAATACCTTTGCGCTAGTCTTGTTTGAACTAGCGTGTCCTCCACAACGTAGTGAATGACAATGGCGGATGACACTTTGCATCTCATCTTCCGGCACACATCGCCGAATGATGCCATCCGGACCTCTCTTAAAGAGGAGAGGCTCGTTCCAATAGTATTCCCGGACATCCTTAAAGAACTTCTTCCTTTGTGCGTAGGATAATCCGGGTGGTATCTCCTGGCAAACCAAATAGTTAACAAAATCAGCAAACCATGGTTCGTTACCTTTGGAGATCACGTTGATGTACTCCTCTAAGATGTGTAGGTGTTCGTCCGGGAAGGAGTCATCAATGGGCAAATGGTCGTCCTCTAGATGTGTTAGGCGACTCAAATGATCCGCCACAGAATTTTCTGAACCTTTCTTGTCGCGGATCTCAAGATCGAATTCTTGTAGGAGAAGAATCCATCTAATTAGCCTTGGCTTCGCGTCTTTCTTCGCAAGGAGGTACCGGATCGCAGCATGATCCGTGTAGACAATCACCTTTGCACCTACAAGATAAGAGTGAAACTTGTCAATAGCATAGACAATGGCTAAAAACTCTTTCTCGGTGGTGGCGTAGTTGAGCTGCGCTTCATCTAGCGTCTTGCTAGCATAGTATATGGCGTGGGTTCGCCCTTCCTTTCGTTGTCCAAGAACAGCTCCAATAGCTACGTCACTAGCATCGCACATAACCTCAAAGGGAAGACTCCAATCTGGAGGTTGGATAATGGGTGCTGAAATTAGAGCTTGCCGAATTGTGTTAAACGCATCCAAGCATTCCTGCGAAAACTCAAAAACTGCATCCTTCATCAATAGATTAGTCAGCGGTTTTGATATCTTAGAAAAGTCCTTAATGAAACGTCTATAGAATCCAGCATGTCCTAGGAAACTTCTTATCCCTTTCACCGAACTTGGGGGAGGTAGTTTCTCTATGGTCTCTATTTTAGCTTTATCCCCCTCTATCCCTCTACTAGAGACTAAGTGACCTAATACGATTCCTTCCCTAATCATGAATTGACACTTTTCCCAATTAAGAACTAGGTTAGTGTCTTCACACCTTTGCAAAACAAGAGAAAGGTTAGAAAGGCAATCGTTAAAAGAGGAACCGTATACGGAGAAGTCGTCCATGAAGACCTCCATGATTTCCTCTATGTATTCGGAGAAGATGGCCATCATGCACCGTTGAAAGGTGGCTGGGGCGTTGCAAAGCCCGAACGGCATTCTCCTATAGGCGAACGTACCCCATGGGCACGTAAATGTGGTCTTCTCTTGATCATCCGGGTGTATCGGAATCTGAAAGAAACCACTATAACCGTCAAGGTAGCAAAAATGTGAATGTTGTGCTAACCTTTCAAGCAATTGATCAATGAATGGCAATAGGAAGTGATCTTTCCGCGTTGCATTGTTGAGCTTGCGGTAGTCTATGCACATCCGCGATCCTGTTACGGTCCGGGTAGGAATGAGCTCGTTGTTCTTGTTGGTGTTGACCGTCATTCCTCCCTTCTTCGGAACTACTTGAACCGGACTCACCCACTTACTATCGGAGATAGGGTAGATGATACCTGCGTCAAGAAACTTAAGAATTTCCTTCTTGACAACCTCCTTCATGGTCGGATTCAACCGCCTTTGAGGTTGTCTTGAAGTTCTAAAATCCTCCTCCATTAGTATCTTATGCATGCATAGGGAGGGTTTAATTCCTACTAAATCCTCTATAGTATAGCCTAAGGCTTTCCTATGTTTCCTAAGGACAGTCATAAGTTGATCATGTTCATCTATGCTAAGATCGGAGCTAACAATAACCGGAAAGGTAAAATTAGGTCCAAGAAAAGCGTACCTTAGATGAGTAGGAAGTGGTTTTAGTTCCATTGCTTTCGGAGCTTCCAATGATCCTTGAGGAGCATCCGATGTCTCCTTAGAAGTTTCTAAGGGTGTTGAGTGTGTTGGAGAAGAATCAGAAAAAGTTGAAGAAGTGTCCCGATCACTCTCTTCCACGGCCAAAATTACGGGCTCCCCATGTCTTCCACGGCCGTGGTTTAGAGCGTGGAAGGGAAATACGGTTGTCACATCTTCTCCACGACCGTATAACCCTCTAGAGTGGAGGACGGTTTTGGTTGTGAAATCCACGGTCGTGGAATACAGGGTATAACCGTGGATTCTAACGTTCTCAGCCTCATCGTGGAGTTTCTCAAACTCCACTTCATGCATCTCTTCTTGTGCTTCTAAGGCTTCAATTGCCTCATTGCACTCTTCTTCTTCCCCTACATTGGTTAGACTCATAGTGATAACTTTTTGTAAGGGGTCATTGAAGAGAATCGCACTTACCTCCTCCCTAGACAAACCTTCTTCATCTTGGATATCGTATATATCCTCGTCAAAAATTGGCTCCTTCACTAGAGTGGAAAGTACGAACTCTACTTTCTCTTCCCCAATATCAAAAGCGAGTCTACCATTCTTGCAATCGACCATGCAGCCGGAAGTTGCAAGAAACGGTCTTCCGAGTATGATCGGGACCGGACTATCTGCAGGAATGTCAAGCACGACAAAATCAATGGGAACAAAGAATGTACCTAGCTTGACCGGGACGTCTTCTACAATACCGACGGGCCTAGTGATGGATCGATCCGCCATGTATAACGTCATCTTCACCGGTTTAGGATCGCCTAAACCGATCTTCCTGCACAATGCAAGTGGTATGATGCTCACACTTGCTCCTAAGTCACATAAAGCGTCATATGTGACATCTCCCACTCCAATGGGAATGCAAAATGACCCCGGATCCTTCAACTTTGGGGGCATTTTCTCCTTCATGGTTTTGATGAGATCCGAAGAATCCGAACTCATCTTGACCTCACCGAAATCTTCTAGCTTCCTCTTGTTAGAGAGAAGCTCCTTCAAGACCTTGCCATAAGCTGGCATACCTACAATAGCATCAATGAAGGGTATATTAATATGCAGCTTACTCATGAGTTCTATGAACTTACCGAATTGTTTATCTAGGCGCGCTCGCGCTCTAGATTGAGAGAATGGTAGGGGAGGTTTGTAGGCTGGAGGAGGAACATAGACATCTTCCTTCTCCTTCCCCTTCTCTTTGTCCTTCTCTACGGGGACTTTAACGAATGTAGGCTGCGGATCGGTGGTTGTCACTCCACTCCTAGTTGTTATCGCCATCACCCTTCCCTTAGGGTTGTCCTCCGTCTTTCCTGGAAGCTTCCCTTGATTCCTAGGAACTTCCTCCGCATGGTTGAACATTTGGTTTTCTAAAACCTTTTGAGCTTTATCAACCTTAGAAACTTGATCATCAACCTTGATGAGGCGGTTCTCCAACCCTTGAAGCTTTCCCAAGATCGTCTCCAACATGGGATCGGGCTTCTCCTTTCCCGAAGTGTTTCCTCCATTTGATGTTTGCCCCTGGCTTCTCAAAGGAGTAGAGGAAGAGGAAGGTGGAGTTAGTGAATTAGAATTGGAAGGATAAGAGTTACCGGAATTTTGTTGATTGGAGCGCCAATTGTTGTTACTTGAACCCCTATTGTTGTTCCAATTGTTGTTCCGGACGTTATTATTGTTGTTGTTGCCATTCCAATTGTTGCTCAGGTTATTGTTCCGGTTGTTGTTATTGTTGCGGTTTGTGTTATCACCGCCATTGTTGTTGCCCACATAACCAACATCTTTCCCTTGTTGCTTTGGAAAGTTGGTCTTGATAGCCTCCTTCAACTCTTTGATTTCATTGTTGAGGGAGAAAATCTGATTTTGAGCTTCATGTGTGAGCTTTGCTCCTTGCTCCACACGATTTCCCTCCACTTTCCGGTGGGAATACTTCTTTATGACTCTTGCTTGCTTCTCAATGAAGTCCCAAGCGTCATCTTCTCTCATGTCCATGAATGTTCCACATGAAAGGGATTGGAGGTTGAATTGCGTTCCCGCATCCAGCCCCTTATAGTAAATCTCCAGCAAGGCAAGTTTGGATATGCCATGATGAGGGCAATCCAAGAGCAAATCCTGAAACCTTTCCCAAGATTGAAACAAACTTTCGTTAGGTCTCATGGAAAAAGCATTAATCTTACCTCTAAGTTCCGCCGTTTTGGAAGGCGGAAAGAATTTGGTGAGGAACTCCGCGGAAAGGTCTTCCCACGTATCTAGTTTCCCATTAGGAAGAGCTTGGTACCAAGACAACGCTTTCCCTTTCAAAGAGAAGAAGAAGGGCTTGAGCTTGTAGATGTTGGTAGTAGCATTCTTCGGTCTCATCGTCTCCATCATACACTCAAAGTTTTACAAGTGTTGGTGTGGAGATTCAGCGCTTGTCCCACCAAATTGGTTTTGGCGAACAAGAGTAATAACTTGAGGGTTAAAGCTAAACCCTTGTACATCTTCAGCATCAAAATTCACGCCCAAACGGCGCGGTTGTTGTGTTGGATCCATCCGCTGGCCAAGAGTTCTTGGCTCATTATCCACACGTTCGATCCTTGCGTTCCTAGGTGGAACACGACGATTAGCAGCTCCTTGTGGATGGAAAGGATTTACATTGATCGTGGGATCAATTTCTTCTAACGGTGGCATGGAAGAGTCACTATCATCAGCGGATGAGCGACTTCTTCTTCTTCTTGATCTTGATGCTCTTCTTGAGGATTTCTTGCTTCCCTTATTCTTAAGGTCGCTTAGTTCTATCCTCATTTGGAACATCATATCCTGTAGATTGTTATCTTGGGATTGATGGCGATCCATTTCATCCCGGCGGATGTTCTCATTCCACTGGAGTTGAGCTTCTTTCTCCGCCAACTCCGCTTGAAGATCACGTTCGTGTTCTTCAGCCATCTTCCTTTCCTTGCGCTTTTGCCTTAAAGTTTTCTCTAGCTCTTGATCAAGAGGTAAGAGATCTTCGGTGTTCCTAGACCTGCGCATGCACTCAAAGTAATATCAAATAACGAGAGCAAGCTCCCAAGCTTGACAACCGGCAACCGAATTCGGCTGAAACCAAATCCCCGGCAACGGCGCCAAAAACTTGTTCGCCCCTAAACGTGCGTGCAAATAAGTTTTAATTATAAAACTAGAATAAAAGCAAGCGAACCCGCAGTGTACGGATCGGCGTAGATTAGCAAGTATTCCAGAGTATCAAACACAGGGATTTGGGTGGGAGCGAATTCAATTGTAGATTATCAAGCGAGTAAATATGGGAGTTCTTGAAATTATTGGGAAAACAACAATCCTAAAGATCCAAGTATCCAGCTGTGGCAATCGATTCAAGATTTACTATTAATATAAAGACAGAGTTGAGATATGCAAAGGTATGCTAATGTAAGGTAATCGTACGGTGAAGTTCCAAAAACCTTATATGACTCACCTATAAGACACTCTCTATACAGGTTGTTGAGGCTTCAATATAGAAAGGTTCTAAAGGCGAGGATTAATGTCAAATACCCAAACTTGTAGTCCAAGGATCAAGACTAACTTAACCGATTAAGGTTGTGACACTCATAATCGAGGTAGAGGTTGTTGAGGCTTCACTACCACCTAGAAAAAACAAGTCTAAACTAAATTAAAGCAAATCTTTAACTTTGGATTAAAGTAAAAGCAGGTTCGTAAACTTAAGAGAAATTACGGGCAGATCTTGAGATTCCACGGTCGTGGAACTCAAGAACAAACCGTGATTTAGGGTTCGTCGACGATTCTCTCAAACTCTCAGGGTCTAATCTATTTACGATCGATCTATCATCATCTAAGCCACAACTATCAACCCTTCACCTTAGAATTGTTAAGGGTTTTTAGCCAATAACAGTCATGTTGATATCAATTCAAGAATTAAAAGATTGAAAGATGAAAACTTCCGAAAACTTTCAATAAACTCCAAACCAATCTCAAAGTCACAATCAAGAACGAATAATGTCACTAATTCCAGAATAGAACAAATAAACAAAATCTTAGGTAAGAAGGAAGAACGGGATGTCAATCCGTCTTCTAAATCAAACCTAAACAAGAAGAGAAATCTTCTTGCAACAATCCTCTGAATCTTCCGTCAATCCGGGAAATCTGGAAATCGCAACGATAATCTCCACCAAAGTGTGAGATTTGGGCAAATCCCAGCGTGAACGTAGATCTCCAATGAGATCTCAAATGCGTCCAAGCGAGTAGCGGCGATCTAAACGGGGGTGTAAATGCGTCTAAGCGAGCATGACGGAATCTCCCTTCGTCCGTCTTTTTATAGGGCAAGATAAAATATCGGCCCGGCCCAATCTCCAAAAGATCGTGGCTTCGAAATGTGGCGAAAAAGATCGCCAAAATCACGGTCGTGGAAGGTTCCACGACCGTAATTTAGAGCGTGGAAAGTGTCACGATTTGAACCTTGGATTCCACGACCGTAATAGTTACTGGAATGCATCACGCCTCTCTTGCCATACTTCCACGACCGTGGAATTGAACGTGGAAAAGAGTACAACCGTATTTTAGAGCGTGGTTTAGGGCAGGAACGTTATTCTTCCCTAGCCTCGTGCATTCCTCAAGTTGAACTCCTTTTTGCTCCTAAGAATGTCCTTTATCCATGGACATATCCAATCAACTCGTCTTTGCTCGATTCCGTTCGGAAATAGCTCTTAAGTACCTATAATCAACATAAAGCTTGTGTAGACATCTATATCGACAATATGGGTAAACTAGCTCACATATGCAACAATGCTCAATCAATGACTATCAATATGAATCAAATACGTTTAGAAAACGTGCCTAAAGTATCACAATATTTCATGCTAACATATATGCGAAGGTCTAGATCCACCAAAGACCTTGTTCCTTTTTATCTTGAACTAGAGAAAACTTTGAAGAGAAAGTTGAGAGAGAAAAAGATGGCTGAACATAATGAGAAGAACATCCAAGAAAAGTTGGATGAAACTCGAGCTCAACTCAAATTAAGTGAGAGAGCACGTATGGAAGAACAAGAGCGAAATCAGTTTCAAATAGATGAGCTTAAGGCGATGATTTAAGACATGAAATTGGAGAGAAATAACGCCAAGAAATAGAAAGCTAAAGCATCTAGAGCTGAATCATCCGATGATGATGACATGCCGGAATTGGAGGAGATACCACCGGTAAATCCTTGAGCCTATGTTGATCCTCGCCCTTATGCTAGAGAGGCAAAAGCGGCTAATGTCATGTTTGGACAACACACCCTTGGGCAACGAATGGACCCAATTCAGCAAACACGCCGTTTAGGTGTAAATCTTGGAGAGCAAGATGATAATGACTCTGGACTTCGCCCACAAGTCATCACTATCATCCGTCAAAGTCATTTTGGTGGAATAGATGCCGAATCTCCGCATCAATACTTGATTAACTATGAGATCCATATGGAGAATTTGAAGCCTCAAAGGGCTGTCAACAACAATTATAAATTGAAACCTCTCTTCTTCTCTTTGAAGGACAAGGCATTGGCTTGGTATCAATCTCTTTCAGCTGGAAGACTTAACACATGGGAGAATTTAACTTCGGAATTCCCTACCAAATTCTTTCCACCATCCAAAACAGTGGAGTTGAGAGGTAAAATAAATGCTTTTTCTATGAAACCTAACGAAAGTTTGATTAAATCTTGGGAAAGGTTTCAAGATCTTCTATTGGATTGCCCGCACCATGGCATCTCAAAGCTGGAATTATTGGAGATTTACTACAAAGGATTAGATGTGACAACAAAATTCAATCTTCAATCCCTTTCATGTGGAACTTTCATGGATATAAGAGAGGATGATGCTTGGGATTTCATTGAGAAGCAAGCTAAAGTGATTGAGAAGTATTCCCATAGGAAAGCTGATGATGGGAATCGAAATTCCGAAGAGCCGGGAGCAAAATTAAATCCAACAGCTCAAGTTCAAATTTTCTCCCTAAACAATGAAATCAAAGAGCTGAAGTTATAAAAATCCAGCCTTCAAAAGACGAAGGAGCAGGATGTTGGCTATTTAGGAAGGGGAAAAAACAATCAAGGAAATAAGAACAATTACCGGAACAATAATTGGAACAACAACAACAGAAACCCCAACAACAATTGGAAATCTAACCAACAAAATCCCGGTAATCCCTATTCACATGATGAAAATTCACTAACACCCCCTTCTTCTTCCACCCCTTTGAAAAGTCAGGGGAAAATGTCAAATAGTACAAGCAAACTAGAGAAGGATATACACGACCCTGTGCTGGAAACGATCTTGGGAAAGATCCAAGGATTGGAGAATTACATTACTTCGGTTGATAAAGCACAAAAAGCTTTAGAGAACCAAGTATTCAGCAAGGCTGGAGAAGTTCCAAGAGATCAAGGGAAACTTCGTGGAAAGATGGAAAATAATCCGAAAGGAAGGGTGATGACAATTACAACAAGAAGTGGTGCAACAACCACCCACCCACAACTCAAATTCGTTGAAGTTCCCATTGAGAAAGAGAAAGAGAAAGATAAGGGAAAGGAGAAGGAAGGTGTCTATGTTCCTCCTCCAGCTTATAAACCTCCCTTACCATTCCCCCAATCTAGAGTAAGAGCGCGCCTAGACAAGCAATTTGGTAAGTTTGTTGATCTTATGAGCAAACTGCATATTAACATACCTTTTATTGATGCAACTTTAGGTATGCCTGCTTATGGGAAGTTCTTGAAAGAGATCCTATCTAACAAGAGGAAGCTAGAAGACTTTGGAGAAGTCAAGATGAGTTCGGAATCCTCGGAGCTCATCAAAACAATGACGGAAAAGTTGCCCCCAAAGCTGAGAGATCCGGGGTCATTTTGCATACCAATAGGAGTAGGAGAAGTCACATATGATGCACTTTGTAACTTGGGAGCAAGTGTGAGCATTATTCCACTTGCCTTGTGTAGGAAGGTCGGTTTAGGTGAACCTAAACCGGTGAAGATGACGTTGTATATGGCGGATCGATCCATTACTCGACCCGTAGGGATCATTGAAGATGTCCCGGTTAAGCTCGGTAGATTCTATATGCCTATAGACTTTGTTGTGCTTGATATTCCAGCAGATTGTCCGGTCCCGATCATACTCGGGAGACCTTTTCTTGCGACTTCCGGCTGTATGGTTGATTGCAAGAACGCTAGATTGGCCTTCGATATTGGAGAAGAGAAGGTTTAATTTGTCCTCTCAACTTTGACAAAAGAATCAGCACTTGGAGAGGACATGTTAAACATCTATGATGAAGAGGTATCTAGAGAGGAAGTAAGTTCGATCTTAGTCAAAGATCTGTTGCAAAAGGTCATAACTATAATCATCATGGAAAGAGGAGAAGAAGAGGATTGCAATGCTGAGATTGATGCTTTGGAAGAGCTAAAAGAAGTGCAAGTTGAAGAATTCGAAAAATTATATGATGGCTCCGAATACATCAAAAACCACGGCCAGCCGTGCTTTTCCATGGGCGTGGTTTCACCTATTCCACCCGTGGAAAGTTATTTCGAGAGCAGAGATTTAATTCAAACCGCTTTCCACGGCCCCCAAGACACTTTCCACGGCCGTGGAAGTAACATTGATGCCGTGGTTCTAGAAAATGCTGAAGATGACTCCGTTCTTTCTACAAGCATTCATGATTCATCTTCCAACACTTCCACACCCTTGGAGACTTCGAAGGAGACAACGAACAACCCTCATGACACCCCAAAGGCATCAAAGACTTTGGAGTTGAATCCACTTCCCACACATCTTAGGTATGCATTTCTTGGAACTAATTCTAGGTTTCCCGTTATTGTTAGTTCCGATTTGAGTGAAGATCAACATGAAAAGCTTATGATTGTTTTGAGGAAACATAGGAAAGCTTTAGGCTATACCATAGAGGATCTTGTAGGAATCAAACCATATTTATGTATGCACAAGATTCTAATGGAAGAGGATTATAAGCCTTCACGTCAACCTCAAAAACGGTTAAATCCGATCATGAAAGAGGTGGTGAAGAAGGAGATCCTTTAATTACTTGAAGCATATATCATTTACCCTATCTCCGATAGCAAGTAGGTGAGCCTTGTTCAAGTTGTTCCGAAGAAGGGAGGAATGACTGTTGTAGCCAACAAAAACAACGAACTCATTCCAACAAGAACCGTTACAGGATGGAGGATGTGCATTGACTATCGCAAGCTCAACAATGCGACAAGGAAGGATCACTTCCCGTTGCCATTTATTGATCAATTGCTTGAAAGGTTAACACAACACTCTTATTTTTGCTATCTTGACGGTTATAGTGGTTTCTTTCAGATTCCGATTCATCCGGACGATCAAGAGAAAACCACATTCACGTGCCCATGGGGTACGTTCGCTTATAGAAGGATGCCATTCGGACTTTGCAACGCTCCAGCCACCTTTCAAAGGTGTATGATGGCCATCTTCTCGGAATACATTGAGGAAATCATGGAAGTTTTCATGGACGATTTTTCTATTTATGGTTCCTCATTTGATAATTGTCTTGCTAACCTTTCTCTTGTTTTGCAAAGGTGTGAAGACACAAACCTAGTTCTAAACTGGGAAAAGTGTCACTTTATGGTTAAGGAAGACATTGTTTTAGGACACTTGATCTCTAATAGAGGGATTGAAGTTAATAAGGCTAATATTGAAACAATAGAGAAACTTCCTCCTCCATCTTCGGTGAAGAGGATTAGAAGTTTTCTAGGACATGCTGGATTCTATAGGAGATTCATTAAAGACTTTTCGAAAATCTCTAAATCGCTAACTAATCTATTGATGAAGGATGCTGTTTTTGAATTTTCGAAACAATGTTTGGATGCTTTTTACAGAATTCAGGAAGCTCTAATCTCAGCCCCAATTATCCAACCTCCGGATTGGAATATCCCCTTTGAGGTCATGTGTGATGCCAGTGACATAGATGTAGGAGCGGTGCTTGGACAAAATAAGGATAGACGCACTCATGCCATCTATTATGCTAGCAAGACGCTAGATGAAGTACAAATCAATTATGCTACAACGGAAAAAGAATTTCTTACTGTTGCTTATGCATTTGAAAAGTTCCGTTCTTATCTTGTAGGAGTGAAAGTGATAGTATAGACGGATCATTCACCAATTAGGTATTTGCTTGCCAAGAAAGATGCAAAACCAAGGCTGATTAGGTGGATTCTCCTTCTTCAAGTGTTCGATCTTGAGATCCGTGACAATAAGGGATCCGAGAATTCTGTTGTGGATCATTTGAGTCGTCTACCACATGCTACTAGTGACGACTTACCTATTGATGACTCTTTCCCGGACGAACAATTGCATATAATGGAAGAGTGTGTCGATCTTATTTCTAGAGGTAACAAACCTTGGTTTGCTAATTTTGTGAATTATTTGGTTTGTCAGGAAATACCTCCCGGACTATCCTATGCACAGAGAAAGAAGTTCTTTAGGGATGTCCGCTAATACTATTGGAATGAACCTCTACTCTTCAAGAGAGGTCCTGATTGCATCATTAGAAGATGCGTGCCAGAAGACGAAATGCAAAGTGTTATTCGTCATTGCCATTATCTTCCTTGCAGAGGACACGCTCGTTCTCACAAAACTAGCGCTAAGGTATTGCAATCCGGATTCTTTTGGCCTACTTTATTTAAGGATGTATAAACCTTTGTTGCTTGTTGCGATGCTTGTCAAATAACAGGAAATACTTCTAGGAGGAATGAAATGCCTCTCAACAACATCTAAGAGGTGGAGATCTTTGACGCTTGGGGAGTTGACTTCATGGGACCATTCACATCATCTTGTGGTAACCAATATATGAACTTTTAGCTGTAGACTATGTTTCAAGATGGGTTGAAGCGGTTGCCTCTCCAACTAACGTACAACGACATTTCGAGGCATTAATTGGAGAGATTTTGAAAGATCTTATTGCGTACAGGGAAGATTCGGAGAAGGACGCATTTTGAGATTGCGTACTTGGAGAAGATCTTAGGATTCCTTTTGAAGACGGATTGACATCCCGTTCTTCATTGTTCTTAAAAATTTTTGTAATGTTTTTTGTTCTATGATTCTACTTTCATTAGAACACAAACACACTTTTGTTTATTTTTAGATTGATTGTTTGGATATTATTGAGTTTTCAAGGTTTTACCCTTTTTCCCTTTTATATTTGATTATTGAGTTCATTATGATGATTGTTGGCTAAAAACCTTAAGCGATTCTAAGGTGAAGGGTTGATAGTTGTGGCATAGATGATGATAGACTGAACCAAAACAGATTGGACCCTGAGAGTTGCGAGAAACCTCGTCGTCGCCTTTCCACGGCCTGTTCTTGAGTTCCACGGCCGTGGTTCCTCAAGATCTGGCCGTGGGTTCCTCTATCGTACGTCCTTTGCTTTTGCTTTTATCCAAAGTTAAAGATTTGCTTTAACCTAGCCTTGACTTACCTTTTCTAGGTAGTAGTGAGACTCAACATCCTCTACTTCGGTTTCGAGTGTCACAACCTTAACCGTTTTGTCTTATCTTTGATTCCCTTGGGTTTGGGCATGGGTATTTGAGGGTAATTCTTATCCTTTGATCCTTTCTATATTGCAGCCTCAACAAACTATATAGAGAGTGCCTTTGGGTGAGACATATGGGTTTGGAACTTCACCGTACATTACTTTACCTTAGATATACCTTTGCATTCCCGACTCTGTCCTTATATCCTTAGAATATCTTGAATCAATTGCCTCAGTTGGATACCTGAATCTTTAGAATCGTTGCTTTCCTTATCATCTTTATAAAAGCTTTTTATTTGCCTCATGATTTTGTGAACTGAATTTGTTCCCCCCAAATCCCTGAGTTCGATACTGTGGAATTCTTGCTTTACTACGTCGATCCATACACTGAGGGTTCACTTTTGCTTAATTTCAGTTTTATAAATTTTAAGACTTTGACGCACACACTTTTGAGCGAACAAAAACTAAACGATACGCTAGAAGTCCTTGAACTTCTAGTCTCCAAGATCTCTATAAGATCATATAACAACAACATGCTAGCATACTCCCGTCCTAGTCTCAATATCTTACAAGATCTAACCACAACAACTTCGAGCCTCAAGATCCTTACAGGATCAAACCATGTTTACTCCAAATTAGGATGACCAAAAATACAGGATACGTAACACTAAGACCTGCCAATATATTACACACACACACACACACATACACACACACACACACACACATATATAGTAATAACAACCTACAAGCTAAAATCAAAAGAAAAAAAAAACTCATTCTAACTACAAGCTACCAAACTCCACTTATGACAGAAAGTATCTTACATCAATTCTTATAAAGCTACAAAAACTCGCAATCATGTCAATAATCTATTACCATCAATTAAGCTAACTTAGATCATCTTCCGACATATTGATATCCTCATCATTAGCCAACAAGCATACATCTATTCTCTTCAACTACTCATATTGACATTCATCTATCATACCAATTTATACATTCCTCAATAACTCGTACCATACATACCATTCACCCACTACAAAAAAAAATTCAATTAGCGACGGCTGTTTGCGACGGTAGAAAAGGCATTTTCCGTCGCCAATAATTAACAGCGACGGCTTGGCAACGGCAAAAACGGGCGTAGCCACAACAGGCGACGCGAAAAATATTTGCGACGGCAAATGGCCGTCACTAATATTTCGCGTCGCAAAATATTCGCGTCGGCTAAAGCCATCGTCGTACGGTGTGTAGCAAACTTCGAAATTTAGTGCGGAATTTAAATTTTGCGTTCGCAATAGCCGTCGCAAAATTTAAATTTGGTGGGAAATTTTGTATTTTTGGCGACGGCATGGAGCCATCGCAAATTTTAAAAATGTTTTTAAATTATTAATTTTTACAACGGTAACCTGCCGTGACAAAGTAAATTTGGTGGGAAAATTCTACCACATCTTGTAAAACTATACCACAACCTGTATTGTCTGAAAACATCTAAATGACTACATTAAATTGCAACAACAATTTTTATAAACCCAAAAAGTGTATTTAATCTTCAAAACAATCAAAATAGCACGATTTGAAGTGTAAATAAGTTCACAATCTGAAAGTACAAAACCTAGATGTCCTTCATCTTTAACAAAGTGGTATTGAGGTTCACAATCACACACTGTCACGATCTAAACATCTTCTACTTGGACAAATTCTTCATCAACTGCATCGTTTTCGCTAATTGGTTCCTTTTCTAATGCTACATGATCTCCATCTCCAATAGACTCTTTTCGATGTGCACTACTTGCAACCTATAAAATATGAAATAATAAAAATAGTTTAGATGGAGAAAAATTACGGTAACGAAGTTTTATGCACATAGATGAGCATTTACTTATTAAACATTGAATTTTTAAAGAATTTAAAGTTCTAGATTACCAAAACTAACATGTGTAAGTGAAAACATAAATAAAAAGAAATATTAATTTGAAAAAATAATGTTTTCATAAATAAAAAGATAATAACATTTTTTGTTTGTTTGATCCTTTGTTGTGACGAACTTATTAAGATTTGCTTCTCGGGGTTGAGTTGAATTGATCATCTAACATTTCATATAAAATAAATAAATAGAATATAGAGTTGTTTTATACATATTTCTATGTTGTAGATAAATGAAAAAGCCAAACATTTCTTGCTATCTCACATTGACTAAAACACCAAACATTTAAGCTACTGTTGTGAAACTTACGTAAATATGTAATCTAAGTCATGCAAATATATAGTTATTTTAGACACATTTCAGCTACTGTTGTGAAACTTACCTAAATATGAAAAAGCCAAACACTTCTTGCTTTGCCCATATAGAGTTATTTTATACATATTTCTACTGTTCTAAAACTTACCTAAAGACAAATCATTAAGATTGATTCAGCTGCTGTTGTGAAACTTAGCACATAAATCATCCTTTTCATTTAACATCAAAAAAAAAAGATGAGCACGACCACAAAATAGAATCAACAACTTTGAATGAGATCACAAAAGGGTTAAAAATGCAGGATTTATTCAATAATGACCAATGTTATATATGAACAGAAAAATTGATTCAACAACAATCAATGTCTTTATGTCTATGATTCAGCAACATTCAGTGTCTTTATGTCTAATTCAGCAAAGATAGATTTACATACTCAACAATTGAAAAATAGATTTACATACTCAGCAACTGAAAATTTTGATTCAGCAGCATTCAGTGTGAAAATTTGATTCAGCAACATTCATTGTCTTTATGTCTATGATTCAGCAAAGATAGACTTACATACTCAACAACTCAAAAATAGATTTACATACTCAGCAACAGAAAATTTTGATTCAGCAGCATTCAGTGTGAAAATTTGATTCAGCAGCATTAAGTGTCTTTATGTCTATGATTCAACATTCAGTGTGTTTATGTCTTTATGTCTATGATTCAGTAAATCCTGCTCGTGTGAAAAAGACATGTCTATATTCATTTCTTTCACCAACTGAAAAATAGATTTACATACTTAGCAAAGTGCAATAGTTTTACATACTCAGCAAATCAAGAGAAGATGACTCAGATAGACATAGAGGAGTAGAGGATACTAGAGACTCCGAGAGAGAGAGAGAGGGAGAGGCAGAGAGCATACCTAAGACTGAGAGAGAGACCGGAAACTGCTCGGAGTCGGAAACTGTTCTCTTAAAATTTGAAAAACTGTATATGTTGCAGAAAATTACAAAAATCAAAGTAAGTCATTGCTTTCTCCCTCTTTGATCAAGTTTGATTTAGTTTAACATGATATGATTCTTCGGTGATGGGATGCCCCTTCAAGTAGTTTCAGCTAGTGAATGCAAGAATATTAATGTTATCTTTACAGTGCATTAATTTAACCTGATGGAATGAACAGTTCTATTATTTAGTTTATGTTCAGATATAAAAATCAGAATGTAGATGTGAAAATTGTGCACAAAGGAGATACTACAGATGAGATTGCTAAAAGAGAGGCTCGGTATGCAAGAGAAGTTGCAATATTATTAAGAGTTCAGCACAGGAACTTAGTCAAGGTTGTCCAGTCTTAGAAATTGAGTTCCTAATTAAGACTTCATAATGAAACTATTTTCTTAAAAACACACCCTTCTACCCTAATAAAAACAAAATATATTTTCTTAAAAGCACACCCTTTCTTAAATTTTAAAATATCAGAAGGCATATACAACACCATAGGCTTGATTCATTCTAAGGAGCATGTTGATTTCATTCGAAGCATAAGTGATAGAGGGTATGACTCGAGAAGAAACAAGATTGCATCTAGTTTTAATTCCATACACTTCAACAAAAAATCATCAGAAGCTGCTTATCTTTCCATTGGTTCTGTTATCGAAGTAAACCTGCTTACTTTTCTATATTTCATGTTTTACATGTTATAATGCCATGTGTTTATATGTGAAATAGTAGGTGACCATGTTTTTCAATCAACAAAACCAACACTTACCCTAGCTATGTAATACCACAGGATTATTGGTAAATCAGGAAAAATCACTTCTATTGACCAACTAATCCATGAGGGTTTTCTTCTTCTTCTACCCACTGTTTCTAATTCTTTCATAAGCATAACAACTCATTGGAAAATAATTTAAGGTGTAACTAATCTACATAGTCAACACAATTCAGGCATAATATGCTCCTTAAACAAATAGCACAAAGCTTATTATAGTCCTATCATATCCATGTTACAGGTTTGAGTGACTAGTTTATGAAAAGCTATATGTTTCTCCTTCGAGTCTTTGGCACAATATTTGTAACTACGTCTCTAAAACATACTCTCCAACGTCATCGGCCACTGTACAGAGTAAATAATCATCAATTCACCATGATATGCAGTTCCTCTACTTATTTCAGTATGCGCCTCCTTACTAATTTCAGTGTACACAGAAACACAGTCATAAATTTACCATGCTTTGCGGTTCCTTAATCTAATAATCTCACAACAACTCTTTCCAAATTTTCATCCTTTCATTCATGAATTATTTATTTGAGCTTATCATCTCCAAAATAATCTCGTCACAAGCCACCAAACAGATCCTAGGTTATTATTTATCTAAATCTTATGATTAACTTAGTTCTATCAATGTTCGGATTTGTACAGACAAGTAGCCCTTCAACCAAAATGACTCAATTAACCTCCCACACTACAAATTAAGATGCTTAAACATGAAAAATGAATGTTATTTGCCAATCTAATTCTTGAAATACCTCAGACTTTTGAACCCCTTGTTCATTTATTCATATTATAGCCCATCTCATCCAAAATTCCAGGAGGAGATTTAAAAAGAGATTAGCATTAAACCACTGAAGTTACCTATTTGAGATATGCAAATAAAAACAATATTTTCCGGGTGGATACCTGTCTTCCATCCAAGCAACATTGTACAAGTCACCAAGACAAGTTTCAAACTCAGGGGGAGGGCTAGGATACTCTCTAGGGCAGTAGGTTCCCCAAACAGAGCTCAAAGCTTTACATACCTCAAAACCATGGTATAATGCACCTTACTTAGGCAGAGAGTGTACATGAGCCTGAAAGAGAGACCGAAGACTATTCGGAGTCGGAGGCGTCATCTTCGTCGGCCGACGACTGATGTCGCTAGTCCTCACCAAACCTAGTCGCCTTCTGCCGAAGTGTCGTCTTGTTTCCAATCCCAGTTAAATTCCAAAACCTAATCTATCTCTAAGTATCGGGGTTACAAGGCGATCGAGGGCAGTGGGCAGTTGTTTATTATTATTATTATTTTTTTTTATTTATTATTATCATTATTATTATTATTATTATTATTATTATTATTATTATTATGCAGCATATATATTATCATTATTATTATTAGTAAATTAGCTTTTGCGAGCCGCTCGTATTCGGCTCGGGCTCATTACGAGCTCAATACCAGACTTGTATTCAGGTCGTTTTATAATATGAATGACCCGAATACGAGTTTTTGGCTAGCCGAGCTCGAGCTGAGAAGAATGATAGCATGAATTATTGTCTATATTTTGGGACCTGTTTAGACGTTTTATCTTCGATAATCTGCATGTTTGGATGTATATTATGTGATTATATCGTCGCATCATCTACCTTTGCGGGAATCGAGGTCTACACCAAGTTTCGTTGTAATCGTAGGTAAAATGGCACGTTTTGCATCAAAATGGAGCAAAAGGAGCTAAGGAGTCATTGGAGCTACATTTAGGAGCTTAAGGAAGAATCCGGGAAGCATGAAAATGGATTGAAGATTCACTTTGGACCAGATTTGAGAGATTTCACATTCAGTTGTGATTCACCTCGGTCAACTACAGTACCATCTCGACCGAGGTGATCCAGAGGAGCTGCTCGACCGAGGCGAACACCTTGGACGCGGCGAGAGATATATTTTATTTGGCTGAGATCTTTTATTTTTGGAAAGAGGATCTTATATTTTTAGGCTGGATTCCTGGAAGGAAGAAGATAATTTAGCCCATATATTTTACCTATTTTTATGGGAAGATATCTTTTTAAGATATCTTATCTTAGGGAGGGAATTTTCCTATAAAAGGGTTGGATTTTCCACAAATCAGGAGGCCGCATACAACCGCTTAGGGCTGAAGATCATGCTATAACACCGACAGTGCTTAGACAGCCGTTTTACCCCACTACTGCTGGGACATTTGAAGAACCTTTTTGAAGGTTGAAGGAAGATTGAAGGAAGAAAGTTTATAGCTTTTATAGATTTTGTGAAGGGTTTTGTAAGACTTTCTTAGATTCCCTTCTTTGTTGATTGTCTTGTTGGATTTGTGATACAAGGAACGCTTGTTTGTTTAATAATTGATTCAGTTATTGAAGCCTTGTTCTTAAGGTTTTCTTGTTCAATTATTCACTTTCTTCCCTTTTATTTGATTATTGCTTTCATGATGATGCTTGGCTAATTTCTTTGTGTGATTCTAGGGTGATTGGCTGAAGGTTATGGGAAAAACAATGATAGAATAATCTTAAATTCCAATAGGACCCTGAAAGCTCGAGTCTTTATCCTTAACCCTAGAACATCTCGCTCAGTCGATGAACATCTCGGCCGGGGTGGAATTCTTCTGACCGAGGTGACCTTTCTGATTCGAAACTGAGAGTTAAGTGTTAGAGTTTGCCAAATCCTATTCTTATTACACCTTTCCTGGTTCAATGCAAGCCTAGGATGAGACT
The DNA here is from genome assembly GCA_033239125.1 of Fagopyrum homotropicum. NCBI lineage: Eukaryota > Viridiplantae > Streptophyta > Magnoliopsida > Caryophyllales > Polygonaceae > Fagopyrum > Fagopyrum homotropicum. The sequence goes on along the minus strand of BSWB01000005.1, from coordinate 84,389,016 downwards.
TACCCGGTAATTCCTTTTGTTTGTTTACCTAAGATCATAAGTGTAGGTAATAAAGGTTTATCCTTTATTGGGGTTTGAGTGTGCTTTTATCCCATCTTTGTGAGTTAGCCTGAGACTTACCCGGTAAAGGTTGATTCTATTCCCTTAGGTGGTGTGTTAGTTTGAGATTATAGTTCTTTTCCTTAATTCCTTGAGACTTACCCGGTAATAGGAGTTAAGGTTTGGGATTAGTGAGTAGTGAGACTTACCTGGTGATCTATTCCACTTTAGTAACACATTCCCTTGCAAAAATCTCAGCTTTGTCCGCTTTATCTTTAGATCTTGAGATGGAACCACAACTAGATGTTTTAATCCCTAGAATTGCATATTTCCTTAATTGATTTTTTATCATCTTTGATTGTTTTAATCGCTTTTGTGGTTAGTAATTACATAGACAACCTATACCTGCTCTGTTTCACCAAGTCCCTGTGATCGACCCCTGGAATTTCTTGCTTTTTACTACGATTGACCCGTACACTGCGGGTTCGCATCCTTGTTTTAAGCTTACATCTAGGGTTATAAATTTAAAGCTTGCATACACCGTTTGGAGCGAACAAGTTTTTGGCGCCGTTGCCGGGGACTTGGTCTAGACCGAGCCGGTTGCGGTTTGCTTTCGGGGCGCTTGCCCTGTTTCTACTAACCACTCTACTTGAGTGACTTTCGCAGGTTCTTTTTCTTAGGTTTATGCGAAGAACCCGCGCTGGGAAGGAAATCGTTCCCTAAGATCCCGAACCAGAAAAGACATACAAAAGACACTTGAAAGAAGCGAAGATGGCCAACCATGACAATCGCGATCTTGAGGCCGAATTGAAGGAGGCGTTAGAACAACTACGCCTCAGCAAGGAAGAATTGAGACTGGAAAGGGAAGAAACTCGCACAAGGACTGAGGCGATCGAAGCAGATATGGCGGCTTTACGAGACCAGTATCTACCTCGACCGAACCCAGATCCTCGACCGAGGCAAGACCCTGTTCCAGATCCTCGACCGAGGCAGAATCCAGTACCTGTTGCCCCGGCCGAGATACTTCCACCTCGGATACCAGTTCGAGATGTTCTTTTTGCAAGTATTCCACAAACCCTAGGGTAGAGGATGGACCCCAATCAGCAACTGAGACGTCTAGGAGTCAACCTAGGTGATCCAGCGGACCATGATTATGAGCTTCGACCGCAAGTTCTTTCCATGATTCGCCAATGCCATTTTGGAGGGCTAGATAGGGAATCTCCACATCAACATCTGCAAAACTATGAGATCTTGATGGAGACCTTGAGACCTTCAAGAATAGAAAACAACAACTACAAGCTAAGGCCTTTCTACTTCTCTTTGAAAGATAGAGCTCTTACTTGGTATCAATCTCTTCCTCCAGGAAAAATCAATACTTGGGAGGAGATGACAACGGAATTCTTGACTAAATTCTTTCCCCCTTCTAAAACCGCTGAAATGAGAGGGAAGATTAATGCATTCATCATGAAGGACAAGGAGAGCTTGTCCAAGTCATGGGAGAGATTTAAAGACATTCTTTTGGATTGCCCACATCATGGGATTCCAAAGATAGAGTTGTTGGAGATATACTTCAAGGGACTGGACGGAAACACCCAGTTCAACCTTCAACTACTATCTGCCGGCACGTTCATGGACATGCCAATTGACGAAGCTTGGGAGTTCATAGAGAAGCAAGCTTTGCACATGGAGAAATACTCCCACCAAGGAGCTGAAGGTGGAGTTAAAAGAGTCAACTTTCAAGATGCTCCACCTAACAATGATCAACTCACTTCTTTAAAGAATGATGTGAAACAATTGAAGGAACTCTTACTTGCTCAAACCAAGAAGGAAGATCAAGGATCAAGGAACAACAATAGTTACCGGAACAACAACAACGGTTCCCGGAACAACAACTACAACAACAATAGAGGATCCAACAACAATAATTGGAGGGCAAACAACCAAAATTCGGGTAACCCTTACTCTAACTCCAATTCGAATGACTCCTCTAATCCTTTCCTCTCTTCTTCTTCTTCTTCTACTCCATTGAAGAGCCAAGAGTAAGGATCAAGTTCGTCCCAGCCGGAAAAGAAGGATGCGGTGCTGGAGGCCATCTTGATAAAGCTCAACTCTATGGAGACGTCCATGACTTCATTTTCGAAGGCACAAAAAGCCTTAGAACAACAATTCTTTAACAAGGCGAATGAAGCGCCAAGAGATCTAGGGAAGCTTCCAGCAAGGACGGAAAGCAACCCTAAGGGCCAGATTATGGCAATAACGACGAGGAGCAGACTGAAGACTGCAGATCCAGTGCCTCGGTCGATGCCAGTACAGACGAAGACCACCTCGGTCCAGGTACAATCGAAGAACACTTCGGCCGAGATGCCAACCGAGGTGGAGCCACAAAAAGCGGAGGAGAAAACTGAAGTTTATATTCCACCTCCTGCATATAAACCACAACTTCCATTCCCCCAGTCAAGGGCCAGAGCACATCTAGACAAGCATTTTGGTAAGTTCCTTGACTTGATGAATAAACTACACATTAATATCCATTTCCTTGATGCTATTCTATGGATGCCCGCCTATGGGAAGTTCTTGAAAGAGATTCTATCAAGGAAGAGGAAGTTGGAAGACTTTGGTGAAGTAAGGATGACATCTAAATCCTCGGAGCTTATTCAAATAATGAAGGAGAAGATGCCACCCAAATTAAGAGATCCCGGCTCATTTTGCATTCCCATTCAAGTTGGGGATGTCACTTGTGAAGCCTTATGTGATCTAGGAGCCAGCGTGAGCATCATCCCGCTGGAGCTATGTGTTAAGATCGGACTTGGAGAGCCCAAGCCGGTGAAGATACGGTTATACATGGCGGACCGCTCCATTACCCATCCCATGGGCATTTTGGAAGACGTTCCGGTTAAGTTAGGTAACTTTTATTTACCTATAGACTTTGTTGTACTTGACACTCCCGTAGATTATCTCGTTCCTATCATTCTCCGGAGACCATTTCTAGCAACTTCGGGTTGCAATGTGGATTGTAAGAACGCCAAGTTAAAATTCAACATTGGCGGAGACGAAGTGGAGTTCGCATTACTTGCGGCTATGAAGGGAGAGCAGCTAGGAGATGATATCTTCAACATCTATGATGAAGAAGAATCAAGAGAATTGGTGAGCTCTATCCTTATTAAATATCCACTTGAAAAAGTTATTAGTTTTAGCTTAATGGAGGAAGGTATAGATGCTTCTTGTGATGCAGATATACGGAGCTTAAAGGCACTGGAAGAAGATCCAGGAGCTAAAACTGAAAGACTAATCCAGGAGAAGAAGATCTCCAGTTTCGGTTCCAGTTGCAGTACCTCGACCGAGGCACTTCCTGGACCAAGCGAGGTGACTGGAGAACATCTCGGTCAACCTCTCTGGACCTCGACCGAGGTCCAAAGCGAGATGATGTCAACTGAGACTTCTGAAAGTCCAATTCTTCGATCTACTCCACTAGAAGGAGGAAGCAAGGATCCCCCTCAGAAGGCACCCCCAGTTGTGGATCTTAAACAACTCTCAAGTCACTTGAGGTATGTCTTTCTTGGACCGGATTCTACTTATCCCGTTATTGTTAGTGCTTCCCTCTCTGAATCTGAATTATCTAAACTAATGCATGTCCTGAGGAAGCATCAAAAGGCTTTGGGTTATACTATTGATGATCTTATTGGCATTAAGCCTTCTTTCTGCATGCATAGAATACTAATGGAGGACGATCATAAGACTTCACGGGAACCTCAAAGACGGTTAAATCCGATCATGAAAGAGGTTGTGAAGAAAGAAATTCTTAAGTTGTTGGATGCAGGTATCATATTTCCTATCTCGGACAACAAGTGGGTTAGCCCAGTACATGTAGTTCCGAAGAAAGGAGGGATGACCGTTGTGACGAATAAGAACAACGAGTTAATCCCAACTAGGACCGTCATGGGTTGGAGGGTTTGCATCGACTATAGGAAGCTGAACGTGGCCACTCGGAAGGACCATTTTCCACTTCCCTTCGTTGATCAAATGCTCGAACGGTTGGCCCAGCATTCACACTTCTGCTATTTAGACGGCTATAGTGGTTTCTTCAAGATTCCTATCCATCCGGATGATCAAGAGAAGACCACTTTCACTTGTCCATGGGGGACATTCGCTTATAGGAGGATGCCATTTGGATTATGCAATGCACCCGCTACCTTCCAACGGTACATGATGGCGATTTTTTCCGAGTATATAGAGGAGATCATGGAGGTATTTATGGATGATTTTTCAGTATATGGTTCCTCTTTTGATGATTACCTATCTAACCTTTCTCTAGTGCTACAAAGATGTGAAGACACTAATCTTGTTTTGAATTGGGAGAAGTGTCACTTTATGGTTAATGAAGGCATTGTGCTAGGACACCTCGTTTCTAATCGAGGTATTGAGGTCGATCGCGCTAAGATCGAGACCATTGAGAAACTCCCTCCCCCTTGTTTTCTTAAAGGTGTGAGGAGTTTTCTCGGGCATGCAGGTTTCTACAGGAGATTCATCAAGGACTTCTCAAAGATTTCTAAACCACTAACTAACCTCTTGAATAAAGATGTTGTATTTGAGTTTTTGCAGGAGTGTCTTGATGCATTTTACAGGATTAAGGAAGCGTTGATCTCCGCTCCGATTATCCAGCCTCCGGATTAGACCTTGCCCTTTGAGATCATGTGCGATGTGAGTGATGTGGCGGTAGGAGCGGTGCTTGGACAAAAGAAGGATGGACGGACCACCGTCATTTACTACGCTACCAAGACGCTAGATGAAGCCCAGCGTAACTACGCCACCGCCGAGAAGGAGCTATTGGCGGTTGTATATGAATTCGAGAAGTTTCGTTCTTACTTAGTAGGAGCGAAAGTCATTGTCTACACCGACCATGCAGCCATTCATTACTTTCTTGCTAAGAAGGATGCCAAGCCACGCCTTATTCGATGGATTCTCTTGCTTCAAGAGTTTGACCTAGAGATCCGCGATAAGAAGGGATCCAAAAATTCTGTTGCGGATCACCTCAGCCGGCTACCTTCCTCTTCACGCGAGAAGGACGACCCACCCATAGACGATTCATTCCCCGATGAGTACTTGCACTTGTTGGAGCGTTTGATAGACTTACTTATCTCACCCCATGATGAAGGTGAAGTATGGGGTGAGGATACCTCCCATCATGCTTAGAAATGCCGTAAGGTCCAGCTAGCGACCTTAAATCAAGCGCTTCTTGGGAGGCAACCCAAGGTATTGCTTTCTTTTCCCTTTTTCTAGTCTAGCTTTAGATAGTTTGCTTTTGCTTTGCTTTGTTTTATTTTTGGCGTCCTAGACAGACAACGGGTGACATCTAAGGAAGGAATACGACCCAGGAGCAAAACTGGAAGGATAGAAGTTCGAGAATTTGAGAAGACGGAGTTTGACTGAGACACATATCGGTTGCTGTCACAGCACCTCGACCGAGATGATTCTTGAGCAACCGAGGCGACTAGGGTTTTTGAAGATCCACCTCGGTCCGTACCACCTCGGTCCAGTCGAAACCGTCTCGACCGAGGTGACAGCAGTTCCAGAAAAGTGTATAAAAGGGGGCTGAGATTTCTCTCTCCTCCCTTTACCCTCTTCTCGACAGCGGCGCAATATTCACCTCGCCTCTTCGTTCTTTGCTCGTTTTCGACGATTCTCGCTTCCAAACTGCAAGGAAAGGGTAGATGATCACATTGCAAGCGCCAATCTGCAGAAAAACGAACCGAATCGAGCAAATCTGGGGTAAAATTCGAGAAAACCCTAACTTCCTCTTCTTCCGCTTATTCCTTTCGATTTGGACTTTGGTTGCCCCTGCATTCTGCTGAAAAAGGATTAAGTACCCCATAGGAACCTTTGGAAGTGATTTTGGGGGAAAAAAACTGGATTTTTGAGAGTTGTAATCGAACAGCGCCTCGCCTCGGTCCAGTCGGCCTGTGCCTCGGCCGAGGTGTTCTTGAGACTTGTCAGAGAGACCGAGGTGGTCTGACAGATTGCAGAGATGAGTTCTGACAGGCAGTTGGTTCTGAAAGACAAATCTTTTCCTTCTTCTTCTTCTTCTTCACGCCGTACTAGACCGGTGATACACGAGCGTCACCAGGTCGACTATGACCGTATAGCGGCCCGTCCAGTGGTTGCACCATGATTTTTGGACATCTCCGCCTTCGACTGCCTCCATGTGGATGAGGATTTGAGGCGGATGATATCTGCTGTGGGGCTGGAGCAGTTCACTGAGATCCGAGCTCCGGCCTACTTAGAGCCGACCCTGGAGTATGTCAGCTCCGTCACCTACTTGCCTACCGAGCGCACCATCAAATACCGGTTGATGAACCGGAAATATCTAGTTCCCTTGGACCACTGGCGGGACATCTTTGGCTTCTCGATCCCTACTGTTGTTGATTTTCCTTCTCGAGCTGTAGCTCGAGAGTTCTGGGGATAGATCGCTCATGTGGTTGAGCATGTTAATAGATGGAGACTTGGAGATTCCAGGGAGAGGATTATATTCCCTCTGGCATTTAGACTAGCTCACAGGATTTTTAGTGAGACTCTTCTGGCGCGTACTGAGACGCCCCAGAAGATCAAACAGGGTGAGCTTCTGAGTTTATACTGCATAGTGACCGGAGGAGTTCCGGACTTTGGGATGATGCTGGCAGAGGATTTGCATAAGATCAAGGCGAAGGCCAAGGGAGATATCTGCTACGGAGGGATAGTGACTCATATAGCGAGTTACATGGATTTGGATCTGAGTGCATGCACTATGGTGGCGGCTGCCAAGCCGCTCGGGCTTCAGGAGATGATCACCAGGAGGATACTGGTTCCTTATGGTCTTACTACGCCATATGTTGCGATGCCCTGGGAGCAGACTGCACCCCCAGGGTAGTAGGTGGTCAGCTCAGTTCTCCGTGTATGATCCACATTATTGGCAAACTACATGGATCCCGCTGATGGAGGACGCCAGAGAGGCAGCAGCAGCAGCTCAGGGGCCAGCTGAGGAGGATGAGGCTGAGGAGGATGATGATGATGATGAGGATGGCGGTGCTTCCATGGATACGGGCACAGATACAGCTGGGACTAGTGCGCCGGTCATTGATTTAGACGACGATGAGACTGAGGAGGAGCCGGCTACAGCACCAGCACGTGCCGCTAGGCATAGGGTATGCAGGCAGAGAGATCCAGTTGCTCACCGTCGGATCGACGATCTGACGGATCAGATGATAGATTCCTACGCTGCCCTGTCCCTGGAGATCAGAGAGATGCAGGAGAGATTACATTACCAGCACACGATGGCTGAGATTCAATTTCAGCATATCATGGGCTATCCTTTCGACCTATCTCAGCACCCGTACGTGCCACCACCACAACCACCGGATCGGGATTATTGAGAGCTTGCAGGATTTTCTTTCTTTATTTATTATGCAGCTCAGCTTTGTTCGGTGAGTACTTTGTTTCTCTAGACTTATTTTGACCCATTGGGACAATGTGTCCCAAGTATGGGGTATTTGGATATGTTATTTGACTATGGATGTATGACTCGACTCTATTTGGATAATTATGTTTTATTTTTGCTCTATATGCTTATTTGAGACTACATGCATGCATACAAGTTATTTGATTGAGAAAAATGTCAAAAACTGGTTTGAAAAAAAAATTATTTTTTATGACCTCGACTGAAGTGATTCTGGCCGAACGAGGTACTCTACCTCGGTTGACTTAGAACATCTCGACCGAGGCGGTTTAACTGGAACAGTTTTCGAAACGATTTTTGTGCTTCTTATCTGGATATGACCTCAGTGATGATTTTGTTTGATGACTGGTTTTGAAATCTCTATATGTTTGAAAGGTTTTATGATATGCTTAAGTTGCTAAATGCTTTGTTTGAATTTGTGGCATGTTTAATACTTTGTTTTTATCCAAATTATGTTGGATTTATAGGTTGACACCACATTATGAGTTCTCTCACTTTCTTCCTGGGAAGACCAAAGCAATTCATTCTCTTCTCTTCTTCTTCTTGATCATGCTTAGCCCCTCATATACATATTTGCTTCCCTTTACCTATCCGGGAATTTGGAAGCAAGCAAGTGAAAAGCAAGTGAAAGAAAAGTTGAGATGTTGGCTGAAAGTTAGAAAGAAACATATAGGTTTGGGGAAGTCAATCATGATGATGAGTAACTCGGCACCATTCACATATCCGGGTGTTTGTGTCTTGCCAAAGTCGGATTGAGCGATATTCCTAACGGGTCATGGTGTGTGCATCAAGGGTTTGAGGCATCTCGAGAAATTGATGATTCCTGATTTCCTAGACTTCGGTTATTGTGCACCTCTGTCCATGCATCCCAAAAAGTAAAGTAAAAAAGTAAAAATAAGCAAAGCTTATTGGTGGAAGATGTTGAAGTTCAAAAGAAAGTGAAGTAAAGATCCTTTTCCCAGATTCTAGCACCACATTCCCTATATACATCTCACCCTCACACATTTCTTGACCTTCATTTGGAAAGCCCTTGAGACCTCGAGCTTGTTGATTGACTTAGTGGTTTAAACTGGATTATACATGATTAATTTCGATAATTATGATTTATTATGCATTCTATGATTTTATGCAAAGACGAACAACTTTCTTATATTTATAAAATGTTTTGAGCATATTTTGATTTTAAATCCTATGAAGCATTCTCTTAGAGTGATCTATGACTATAGCACACCATTAAAATGTTTTGAAAGATTTTTTCATTGATCTTTATGACTTATAATCCATTCTATCTTGTATTTTATATTTGGAACTTGCTTGGGGACAAGCAAGGGCTAAGTATGGGGTATTTTGATAGCATGAATTATTGTCTATATTTTGGGGCCTGTTTAGACGTTTTATCTTCAATAATCTGCATGTTTGGATGTATATTATGTGATTATATCATCGTTTCATCTACCTTTACGGGAATCGAGGTCTACACCAAGTTTTGTTGTAATCGTAGGTAAAATGGCACGTTTTGCATCAAAATGGAGCAAAAGGAGCTAAGGAGTCATTGGAGCTACATTCAGGAGCTTAAGGAAGAATCCAGGAAGCATGAAAATGGATTGAAGATTCACTTTGGACCAAATTTGAGAGATTTCACATTCAGTTGTGATTCACCTCGGTCGGCTACAGTACCATCTCGACCGAGGTGATCCAGAGGAGCTGCTCGACCGAGGCGAACACCTTGGACGCGGCGAGAGATATATTTTATTTGGCTGAGATCTTTTAGTTTTGAAAAGAGGATCTTATATTTTTAGGCTGGATTCCTGGAAGGAAGAAGATAATTTAGCCCATATATTTTACCTATTTTTATGGGAAGATATCTTTCTAAGATATCTTATCTTAGGGAGGGAATTTTCCTATAAAAAGGGTTGGATTTTCCACAAATCAGGAGGCCGCATACAACCGCTTAGGGCTGAAGATCGTGCTATAACACCGACAGTGCTTAGACAACCATTTTACCCCACTACTGCTGAGAGATTTGAAGAACCTTTTTGAAGGTTGAAGGAAGATTGAAGGAAGAAAGTTTATAGCTTTTATAGCTTTTGTGAAGGGTTTTGTAAGACTTTCTTAGATTCCCTTCTTTGTTGATTGTCTTGTTGGATTTGTGATCCAAGAAACGCTTGTTTGTTTGATAACTGATTAAGTTATTGAAGCCTTGTTCTTAAGGTTTTCTTGTTCAATTATTCACTTTCTTCCCTAATATTTGATTATTGCTTTCATGATGATGATTGACTAATTTCTTTGTGTGATTCTAGGGTGATTGGCTGAAGGTTGTGGGAAAAACAATGATAGAATAATCTTAAGTTCCAGTAGGACCTTGAAAGCTCGAGTCTTTATCCTTAACCCTAGAACATCTCGCTCAGTCGATGAACATCTCGGCCGGGGTGGAATTCTTCTGACCGAGGTGACCTTTCTGATTCGAAACTGAGAGTTAAGTGTTAGAGTTTGCCAAATCCTATTCTTATTACACCTTTCCTAGTTCAATGCAAGCCTAGGATGAGACTTACCCAGTAACTCCTTTATTTGTTTACCTAAGATCATAAGTGTAGGTAATAAAGGTTTATCCTTTATTGGGGTTTGAGTGTGCTTTCATCCCATCTTTGTGAGTTAGCCTGAGACTTACCCGGTAAAGGTTGATTCTATTCCCTTAGGTGGTGTGTTAGTTTGAGGTTATAGTTCTTTTCCTTAATTCCTTGAGACGTACCCGGTAATAGGAGTTACGGTTTTGGATTAGTGAGTAGTGAGACTTACCCGGTGATCTATTCCACTTTAGTAACACCTTCCCTTGCAAAAATCTCAGCTTTGTCCGCTTTATCTTTAGATCTTGAGTTGGAACCACAACTAGATGCTTTAATCTCTAGAATTGCATATTTCCTTAATTGACTTTTTATCATCTTTGATTATTTTAATTGCTTTTGTGGTTAGTAATTACATAGACAACCTATACCTGCTATGTTTCACCAAGTCCTTGTGATCGACCCCTGGAATTTCTTGCTTTTTACTACGATTGACCCGTACATTGCGGGTTCGTATCCTTGTTTTAAGCTTACATCTAGGGTTATAAATTTAAAGCTTGCGCACACCGTTTGGAGCGAACAAAGAACAAGATGGACAATTAGTATGATGAAAAACAAGTAAAAAAGGGTTGTTAAAGAGAACATCAAAATTCAAGGAGATTAAGTCAGACATCAAATTAATTGGAATTCTTGAGAATTGATTGTCGGCTTCTTGGTAACAACGATGGAGAATAAAAATAACACGGAGGAGAGTAGAAGATGGTGGCGAGTACAGAGCGGTGTCAATCAATTCCAACTATAATTCCGCAATCGATACTTTGGGCGAGGGTTTTCGGAGAAAAGTAGAGGACGGTGCCAATTGATTCCAAGTTTTCAACGTAACTATAATTCCGTAATCGATACTTGGGGGAGGGTTTTTGGAGAAGAGTAGAGGACTAATCAACAAGGAGTAGAGTAGATGAGGACGGTATCAATCGATTCTAACTATAATTTCGTCCTTAATCAATACTTTTGGCGAGGGTTCTTAGAGACAAACAAGGAAGAGAGTACGTACATCGTCTCTTCGATGAGATGAATTTGGTTAGGGTTTTTTTAAAGGATTTTTAACAAGTTGTCATTACTGGGATAAAATTTTAAAATTTATATTGATGGAATATTTTTAGAGACAAAATTTTAAAACTTATAGGGAATTTTAATTATTTTGAAAGAAAAAAAAATTAATTATATTATTTTAATATGTTTTTTACCCTAATATTTTATATGGCGCCAATATTTCATATGGCGTCAATATTTCATATGGCGTCAGCAACATAGCCGTCGCCAAAGGTACCATTTATTAGCCACGGTAAAGATTAGCCGACGCCAATTACAAGACTATTGGCGACGGCCCTATACTGCCGACGCAAATAATTGGTATTTTTGCCACGATGATGTTGCCGTCGCTGTGCCGTCGCCAAATAAAGACCAATGGCGACGGCAAACTCTTGTCGTCGCCAACAAGCGTGGCTAATTGAATTATTTTTTGTAGTGACCACCACTCGATATACAAACTCTCACCTTTCATAACATATAAGTATTGTTCCTATGCAACGCATTACTTCCTTTTATATTAAAATTTCCAACACTCATCCCCTGACATTACCGTCACAACTCTACACACCCTTACATTCACGTCGTAATTACACAAAACTTACCTTTTCACCATTCTAATATCCTAGTATATAAATTATTCGAAAGATAATACATTACCTTCCATGGAGATAAATGCACAAGCGCACATCACATTTCCGATTAACTCAATAACTTTACACCATCAACTGTCAAATACCACCTTATACATTCCTTGATTACCAACATCATACAACTCGTACAACCGACTTCTTGTTAATTACCTACACTTTTAACTAACAACACTAATCCAATCAAAATCACCAAACCCCCAATTCATAACAAAGGATTAAAAAAAACAACAACACGAGACTCACTCTTTGCGGAGGATGCAAGGCTCCCGTTGCTGGTTCCGCTCGGCGTGACGACAAAGAAACAATGTCGCCCTTGTGGCGACGGAAGGCTCGACGTGCGCTGCTACCTCGGAGAACTACAAGTCGTTGTTAAGCACGACCGCAGGGCTCGCGCAGGGGCTGGCGGTTCGTGGTGCGACTTGTGGCACCGGTTGCAGCGAAGACGAAGGAGAAGAGGCGCTTCCGGCGGTCAGTCTGCTGCGAAGACGAAGGGACACTTCTAGAGGCATGGCGGTGACCTTCTATGCAGGCCACCAGCAGTAAACGACGGCCGACTCCCCGACTTTAGTGGCTTTTGTGTGATTCCTACCGAACTGCCATCCGTGAGTGAGGAAGGCCGTCATGAGGGAGGGTTGGCGAGGGAGGAAGGTAAGGAAGAAGAAGGCGGCGGCTCTTCTTCCTGGCGACGTGCAGCCTTTGGTGAAACCCGCTAGGGCTTCCTTTGCCAAACAGAGGCAGCGGTTCGAAGGGCTCGGAGGAGAGGAAGAAAGGGCATGACCAGCTGCGTGGGTTCCGGTGTTGAGAAGGAGGAAGCAGGGATGGTAGTCGGCCGGCGTGGAGAAAGGAGAAGAGGAAGAAGGCTTTGAGTTCCAAAAATGAGGAAAGAGGCGGCAGGTTCACTAAACGGGAAAGAAGGGGAAAAACAACAAGGCCGACTAGAGTTAGAGTAAAAAGAAATAAAAGAAAAGAAAAAGGAGGTTAAAAACATATAACCTACATATCATTATTGGGCCCAGCTAACGGGCCCGGTTGGCAAGTCATATAATTAAAACTCGGAATAATAATCATCGGTTAGGTCCGGTTCATTTGGAATTTATCGTACAAAAATTTTCGGGTATTACACCTGCGTGGCCCTGTCACCGCCCTTGCGGGTCCCTAGAGCCGCCCCTGCGGTGGCTTGGACCCTCCCCCCCATGCGGAGGTGATGATACGCCCCCGCAGTCGAACAGTAGAGGGTCGTCTTCGACTGTGGATCTTTGGCTCTAATGTCCTCCTCTTCTTGCTGGGTGTTCTCCAAACACCAACCACTACTCTTAGGCTCCTCTCCTCGACCTAATCGAGCTAAGAACAAGCACATGCAAAGGATTTGAGGAACAAGCTTCTCAAAAGCTTCATTCATTGCTATGGATGGAAGAGGGAATAAGAAAGGGTAAACAGCAAGGTTGCAGAAAGAAGGAAGGGGAAGAAGCTTGCTACACTAGATCTGATCCTCTTCTCCTGTAGTCCACACAAGCAAGAGCTCCAAAATGGGAGGGAAAAGAGAGAGGAGAGAGGAAATGGAAGAAAAGAAGAACGTGAAATGAAAGCCAAAGGGGAAAGAGAATCTTTAGGCTGTAAAAAGGTGGGAGGGAAACAAGGGGTCAACTGACCTCTTGTCCCCCTAGGCACAAGCAACGAGGGGTCCGAGCATAAGAGGGAGAACATGGGGTCGGAACGAAATAAAAACTCGTTACTCAGCATCCCATACCTACGGAAAAACTAAGTCGCGCCTGCGGAAAGGTTGAACCCCGCTCACCATCCAGAATAAAATTTCCGGATGTTACAACTAACCCCCTAAAAACAAATTTTGTCCCGAAACTTGCTAACGTAAAATTCTCGGTGAAAACACGCCTCGTAACCACGCGGAACTCATAAAACGTCAACTATCGGTCCTAAATCAAGTCTACGTATGAAAACGTATCACATCAAGACCTCGCAAGGTACACACACACACTCATACGAACTCACATTACGCGTCATGTCACAAAGCACAAACAAGGATAGATCTCGGGACCATCTCGTACTATGCTCCAAAATCACTATCGGTGGAAATGTTGACTTGTAAGTCATTTCCCCTAACATACTCCAAGTTCTCAAAAAGGTCCGATATATCGAACTCAACTTCTTTCCCGAGTCTTTCTCAGTACAGTATTTCCATAACGCTCCTCCTTCGTTCCTCCATAACCACATTGGATTTATCTTGGAGAATCACTTGTACCCTTCAACTTATCGTTCCCCAAGGTAATCTAGTAAAAGTCGTACCGATGAACCGTTTCTCATCTCTCAAGAAGTCCATTGAAATTCCCGTCTTACTCCATACTCTGCTACCATCCGGAGTTGGTTACCCATAACTGGTGTCACTTGGAGAATCTCTTAATGAATTCGATAATAACCAACATTTCTTAGAAAAACTTGCAACTTCCATCACGTACTCCAGAAGTTGCCATTCCTCGCCAACTTGTCATGTTACTTCCCTCTTTTTGTGCATCGGTTCTTCTAGGCCTTTATCAACAAGATCTTGTAGTCGGTTTCCTTCAATTGCTCCCACGATTTAAGTATCTTCCCCATGTCGTCGTTATGGCGCCTTGGAGGTCCGAGTTAATTCAAGGTCGGTCTTAGTGCAAAATACTCATTCCCTCGTTTGAGCCTTCGTGATATCTCGGTTCCGCCTTTCTCTTCTCGTCCAATTCCGTAACCACCGATACAGTCTTTTCTTAGCACTTGACCGGTGGTCATGGTACCAATGATCTACCCCGATCTGTTGGGTTGATGTCTCTCCCACACGTGTATTGCTCCATCTTATGCTACAAGGTTGATCGTACTTCATCACCGGAACTCGAGGGCTTGCTCGAGTCTTTAGACTCTTGGGCTTTGGTTAACTTCATCTTAAACTCCCGACATCCCGACAAATTGGAAAGTTCCTCACATTCTTCCTAATCGTGTGTTATCCCTTTGAGTAGGTACCGTCCATCCAGCCGTATGGGTTCAATCTCCATCTTCCATATCTTCCCCGTGCGTTTTAAAACGACATCCAACTTCCCGCTTCGGTCTTCTCATCCTCTTGTTGGTCACCTCCGGCACTTTTTGGCATTACAAGACCAACTTCGCCAACTTACCAACATACTTTGTCGGAACGTTAGGTGAAATTCTCCATTTCAAAACCGTGGAAATATCTTGCTCGTTTCCCTTCAATTAACGTCTTAAGTTCCAAGCTTGCCGCATCATTACCATTAGGTTCCCCACTTAATGTCATTGCTAGCATAGTTCCTTCTTGGGAGTCCAAAAAGCGCAACATGTCTCGCATTAGTGCCAATTTACCGTGCATCTTCTTGTTTATCACGATGGAAGCGCCGCTTCCTCTTGCCCTACCTTGGAAAAGATCACTTCGTCTCGTCTCTGTGGTGGTCATCACGATCTTTTGACTGATGTCCCAGAAGTAGATGGAGGTCCCCTTTGTCCGTCTCTACGATGTCTTCTTCATGCACTCGAAGTGCAGGATATGGGAGTCGGCTCATCAATTACGGTTTCCCAAGCGAATGGCACCCGAGTATCTCTTGGGTACCACTAACCTTACCCTAGTCGGGTAACCCCATACTGGAGGGTCTCTCCTCTATCATAACTAAGGTCAATCCTAGCTACACAGCAGCGACAAAAGAAGGGTGTGTAGCACTCGTATGATCAAACAAGATCCCAACAAAGAAGTCGTGAAACTAAAAACTACCTGAGTCCACCGGCGCCGTTGGATCTATGGCGCTCCTAAGCTCGAAAACCCTGGCCTGAGCACCTTTGGCCTCTGTGGTGCCTCCACCATGCCCCCTACCTAGGCCTTGACTCAAGATCGATCCCTACAAACGAGCCTGACCCTGAAACCTCTACTGGTGGCCCGATGTCTAGTATTGAGACGGCCTCTGCCCTCCTCCCACCACGTTAGCAGCTGAAGAACCATGTTGCGACTGTGCCTTGCCCTGACGGCAAAAAGCAGCTCGGTGGCTGATAGGTGATGGAAGCACTATCATTTAGGTTAGTTTTTAGAGTCTTTTCATTGTATTAGAGTCGGTTTATGCTGCTAACTTCATAGTCCAGAAGAAGAAACAAAAGAGAAGTTAGAAGCACTTGGCAGTTGAAGACCATTCACGAAGACAAGCTTCTGGTGTCTTACCGCCCCCGCGGAGTAGTGTCACCGCCCTTGCGGGTGACACTACACTCCGGAACGTAGCTTGCGCCTTTGCCAGCGCCCGGAACGAAGACTGTCACCGCCCTGTGCCCCTCCTCGGCGTCCCTGCGGTGACTTAACATGAAGAAGCGACGGAAAGATGAAGAGTTAGACGTTTGAAGAACATTAAAGATCCGCCCTCGCGGAATTGCCAGGCCGCCCCTGCGGCCATGAAGAACCAAAAACATTTTCTCCTAAACCACCCCTAGGGTCCTGAAGGCCGCCCCTACGGTTGAGTGAGAAAGACTTTACTCCGGCTGTTTGCACCACCTTTATGACATTAAAAGTGGTTGTTTAGGCCGGCCATTTACTCCCATTTAATTCCATTTGTAGTATAAATAGACCCATGGCTGATTGCTGAAATCATCCATTATTTTCCCATTTTATTCTCTCTTTTCTCTTGCTTCCTTTGTGTAATGAATTTCTAATTGCCTTGCTACATTGGGTTGTTTTGAAGCTGCATTGCTGCTTTGGTTGTAAGTCCTTTTTAATATAAGTTTTATTCAGTTTATGTTTTGTATTCCTTGAGCTTCACTTATCTAATTGCATGTTTCTTCTCACTTAAGATTGATCACCTTAGTGTCTAAATGCATGCAAAGAACTAGGATTAATAGATTCCGGGTTCGGGTCCTTAATCTAGTAGAAACCTCTAGGTAAAAACTGGTTGTGATTATCTAAGAGAAAAGGAATACAAATATTAAGAAAAGTGTAATGGCTTTATTCTTCTCTTTGTATCTCTTTCTCTTTGTTTGAAAGCTAACTTGTCACTTGTTCTTGTAGGTTTACGGAACATTAATTTGTTAAGTTATGTTGATGCCGGATGGCTCAACACATACATATGATTAAGACGAGAACATTACTATGAAACTTATAAAAGGAATCAACCAAAGTAGCACTTGCATGCTAAGATTTAACCTAGTGTAGTTCATTTGTCATCATCTTATTCATCTCTTTATTTGCTTTCTTATTCTTGTGTTTTGTTACATTTCAGTCCACCCCCCCCCCCCTCCTCCCCATTACTTGGTTACACCATCAACAATTGAATTTAATATAAACATCAATCAAACTCTCTTGGGTTCGACCCTTACTTAACCACTATACTTGCTTTAGTGTTAAGTTAGGAGATTACTTTGATAAGATAAAAACAACCTAAGGAATAAAATCTTGTCAAATTTTGGCGCCGTTTCTGGGGAGTTTTGTTGTGTTTTTTATTTCATTTTAATTATTGATTAATTGTTTGGACGTTTTTATGGTTCAAACCCGTGCTACTAACTCCGGAATTGTTCCTTTTGATCCAGAAATTGAGAGAACACACATCTGGCGACGTAGACAACAACAACTCCGTGAAGAAATGTCTAACCGAACACTTCGCCAACTCACGCAGCCGGACTTGACCCAACACCCTCTTGCGGTTACTATACCGGCAATAGGGGAAGGTGTCAATTTCGAGCTCAAGCCGGGGTTGATCCACTTGCTCCCATCATCCCATGGGCTAAGTGGTGAAGACCCTATCAAGCACCTTGGAAAGTTTCATACCGTGTGTATGAGCATAAAACCAGCCAACATTACAGAAGAGCAAATCAAGATGAGGGCGTTCGGTTTCACGCTCAAGGATGGAGCGGATGATTGGTATTACCACCTTCCATCTGGGAGCATCGACACTTGGGAGAATATCCACAAAGCATTTTTGGAGAAATACTTTCCAGCCAAGAAGGCCAATAGCTTGAAGAAAGCTATAAGCAACATTGAACAAGAGGTGGACGAAACTCTTTATGAGTATTTCGAACGGTTTGCACGCCTCCGACCCAGCTGTCCTTTCCATGGATATTCAACTCAAGACCTAATCTTGTACTTGTAAAATGGCCTGCTTGACAACGAGAGGAGGATCGTCGATGTTGCTTGTGGAGGTAACATTCTCAATACTACTCCTGATCTTGCTTTAGAAAAGATGCAGGAACTAGCTGAAGGAACTCGGAACTTCAGGAGGACTTCTTCCAAAAGAGGAGTTCATGCTATCAATCCCGGGAAAAACGAGATCTCCACTGAACTTGCTGAGCTAAAAGAGATGGTGAAGAGATTGACCCTTATGGGAACCCTACAATAACTTAAGGCATGCGGAGTTTGTGCCGACCCTTACCACCCAACGGACATGTGCCCCAAGTCCAGGATGATGATGCTGAAGTGAACGCATTGGGTTATGGGCGACAACAACAGCAAAGGCCTAGGAACGATCCTTATGCGCAGAATTACATGCCGAAGTGGTGTGATCAACAAAATTTCCGATGGAGGGATCAACAAAACCAACAGCAGCAGCCCCGCAAAGTTAAGTCTCAATCCACTAAGGATATGCTGCAGGTTTTAACTAAGCATTTAGCTACTCATGTCCAAACAATAGAATCCAACATCAAGAACCTTGAGAAACAGGTTGGGCAAATGGTGGAATCCATTACAAGGATCGAAGCTAGATCCTCCGAAAATTTGCCCTCCCAGACGGTGGTCAACCCCAAGGAGAATGTTAGTTCCCTAACATTGAGAAGTGGGAAGCAAATCCAACAGAAAGGAAGAACAAACCCTCTGACGAGTTTTTCGCCCCCTCAGCCGCACCTGCGGCTGCACCTACGCCAGGCCTTGTGCAAAACGCCGCCCTTGCGGCTGGAGGTCACCGCCCCTGCGGTGACAACCCCTGAGCCGCCCCTACGCCTGCAAGCTGGCGCCCCTTTGGAAAACTCGACAAAGAGTTTTGTTGAGAAGGATTCATACATCCAACCTGAGTTCCCACCTTTGTACGCTGAGAAACCACCATCACCTTTCCCCGAGGAACTAAAAGAGAGAAGAATAATCGAGGATAAGGATCTCTTTGAGACCTTCTCCAAATGCGAGGTAAACATCTCGCTCCTAAAGTTAGTGAAAAGTATTCCTAAGTATGCTCGTTTCTTGAAGGAAATCTGCACTATCAAGAGGAATCAGAAGCTGAAGGGGAAACAAAAGGTGCAAGTAAGAGAACATGTGTCCGCTGTTTTCCAACGTAGAATGCCCAAGAAGTGTAGCGGTCCGGGCATGGTAAGCATTCCTTGTGTTATAGGGGAAACCCGTTTTGACAAAGTTGTGCTTGATCTTGGTTCTTCTATTAATGTCCTCCCATATTCCATCTATAAATCACTTGGCCTTGGGCCATTAACTGAAACTCGGATTGTAGTACAACTTGCTGATAGATCTAATGTTTACCCGAAAGGGATTATTGAAGAAGTATTAGAGATGGTAGATAATCTGATTTTTCCTGCTGATTTCTTTGTAATAGACATGAAAAATGACTCACATGCTACACCAATACGGTTGGGGAGACCATTCTTAAAAACTACTAGGACTAAAATCGATTATGTTAGTGGCAAATTAACAATGGAGTTTGATGGGGAAGTAGTTGAATTTGACATCTATGATGCAATGAAATTTCCTATTGATGATCATTCCTTATGTGTCATTGATATTATTGAACCCTTTGTACAAGATGTTTTTGATATTTCTGACATTGATGAATTGAAAAATATAATTGAGCATGACATTGATGATCATAATTCAGAATATGCATTGACATCTAGCATGAAAGAGGTCCTAGCCCAATTGGATGGGCACAAGAGGTTACCTATCTCCACTTTGGCCATTGGGCCCACTTTACTAACTCCAAACGAGAAGCTTGTTCCATCTATAGTACAGGCACCGGAGATAGAGTTGAAGGATCTTCCACCTCACCTCAAGTATGCTTTCCTTGGAGACAACAATACCTTACCGGTGATCATCTCTAACAAGTTGACTACCGGTCAAGAGGACAAGTTGGTGAAAGTGTTGAAAGAACACAAGATGGCCCTTGGATGGACCATTGCGGACATCAAAGGGATAAGTCCATCCACTTGCATGCATAGAACTCTACTTGAGGAAGAGGCAAAACCATCTAGGCAACCTCAACGAAGGTTGAACCTGCCAATGATGGAAGTGGTCAAAAAGGAGGTATTGAAGCTCCTCCAAGCGGGCACGATTTTCCCCATCTCGGATAGCAAGTGGGTTAGTCAAACCCAAGTAGTTCCAAAGAAGGGGAGATCACCATGGTGGAGAATCAATTCGGAGAGATGGTCCCAAGCAAGACACAAACCGGTTGGAGAGTTTGCATTGACTACCGCAAACTCAACAAAGTAACACGTAAAGACCACTTTCCATTACCTTTTATTGATTAAATGATGGAACGTCTTGCAGGTCATCCATATTATTGCTTTCTGGACGGATACTCGGGCTATTTCCAAATAGCCATTGCTCCGGAAGACCAAGAAAAAACAATGTTCACTTGTCCATTTGGCACTTTTGCGTACCGCAGAATGCCATTTGGACTTTGCAATGTCCCCGGAACCTTCCAACGGTGCATGATAAGTATTTTCTCCGAATATATAGAAAAATTTATTGAAGTTTTTATGGATGACTTTACCGTCCATGGAAATAGTTTTGATGCATGTCTAGGACACTTAAAAATCGTTCTTGAAAAATGTGTTGAAACTAATTTAGTTCTTAATTCGGAAAAGTGTCATTTCATGGTTGAATAAGGAATAGTGCTAGGACATGTGATATTCTCAAAATGGATAGAGTTAGATAAGGTGAAAGTTGATGTTATTTAAAGTTTACCTTATCCTACTTTCATTCGGGAAATCCGTTCTTTTCTTGGTCATGCAGGTTTTTACCGACGGTTCATCAAAGACTTTTCAAAGATCTCAGCACAATTATGTGAGTTACTCAAGAAAGACGCCACTTTCATAGTGGATGAAAGCTGCAAAAAAGCTTTCGACACTTTGAAAGCTTGCCTCACTAGTGCACCGATCATCCGGTCTCCGGACTGGAAGAAACCTTTCGAGATTATGTGTGATGCCAGCGACTATGCTGTAGGAGCTGTCTTAGGACAGAAAGATGGAAGAGCCTCACACGTCATCCATTATGCATCTATGACGCTTAATGGAGCACAAAGGAATTACTCCACCACCGAGAAGGAGGTGTTGGCGGTGGTTTTTGCACTTGAGAAATTCAGACAATACCTTCTTGGAGTAAAGGTAATCATTTATACTGACCATGCAGCTCTTAGGTATTCATGGCGAAGAAGGAAGCTGTTACGCTAGGAAATAACACAAAAAGCTTTACATTTATAAACTCGATCTAATCTCCTAAACTACCTAGTGAAACCCGCAGTGTACGGATCGTTATGTAGGAAGGAAAGTATTCCGAGGTCGAACACAAGGACTGAGGCAAAATCAAGTCATTTAATGATCAAAGATAGTGCAAATCTAGTCTAAGAAAAGAGAAAGAAATAAAGAAATGAAAATGATGATATTTTTGGTTGAGTTTTTGGGGTGATCAATCAAAGATCACAATTCATGCAAAATAATAAATCAAACTAACAACTCAAGCTAGCAAAACAAACAAGTGACACAAACACAAGATATGAGATCAAAGATAGAAAAAGAGGATTCTAGAGGTCAAGATTTCCGGTTATGGCATCGGACTCAAGGTTCTAAAGATTCTAAGGACAAAGTTGCGGTGTTGGGAAAGGGTGTTTCACTAATGGAAGCAATTACCGGGTAGGTCTCTCACTTCACTAATCCCGCACCAAACTCCTATTACCGGGTAAGTCTCAAAGAGGTAAAGTTGGGAATTCTACACAAACCGGACACTACTTAAGGGGCAAACCTCTCCTTACCGGGTAAGTCTCGGAAAAGGTAAGTCACAAGCAACAATCCTAGCACACTCGATCCAATAGCGGCTTGTGAGGCTCACTACTACCTAGAATTCATCATCTTAGGTATCTAAGATCGGAAATCATCGGGTAGATCTCTTCCCTCACTTAGGTTGATAGCATTAGGTGATCCTAAGCTAAATTAAGCTCAACAAACACTAGGATTTCAACAATCTAACATCCTAACATACAGATTCATCAATTAAAGAGCAACAGAAGGAAAAATCGGGTGGATCATAGTAAAAATCGGCCGATTTACTATGAAGAACAGGTCGATTTTTATGTCTGAGTTAGGTGTCGTGCATATAAATCATCATAAACTAACATATAAGTCCATTCTATCATCACCCAAGCTATAACCATCAATCCATCACTCCAGAATCACAACAAACTAGCCAATAACATGCATTTCAAGATCTAAAATCATCATACAAGCGTACATGGAATCCATAGCAAGAAGATGAAGTAAGGAAATGAAAGCAATGAAACTTAGCTAGATTTGAGCTCAAAACAAGTCTTTCAACACTCCAAATGTAGCTCCAAGTCGGATCTTACAACCTTCAACAAGCTTCTTCACAAAAATCACTCAAATCTCACTATGAAATTGAAATCTACACTAATCTCTCTCTAGAACACCCATAAGGGTGTCTTGAAGAGAGCTCCCAATTGGAAGAGTCTTTTGGAAGATGCTAGAGGATGTGTGAGAGAAGGAAGAATGGGAGGAGTCAGCAACAGCTTTGAAGGACCACTTATATTCTCCACCAAGAGCAAGGCCGGACAAGAGATCGTGGGACACGTGGCTTAAGCTGTCAAAGGCCCAAAAATCGACCCAGAGGAAAAAATCGGCCGATTTTCCTGGGTGTAGGTCGATTTTCTTCAACAGAAGCATGCTATGATCGTCTAGCCATGAGTTGCTCCATTGCTTGCACCAATAGTGGTATTTGTGTCCTTTGTTGCTCCAATTATGCTCCTCCAAGGCTTTGGATGTGTACCATCATGAGGCTTGGCCCTCAAATGTATCGATTAACGTCCAATAGATCCCCGAATTACCTACAAAACCGATAAAAGGTAGTGTAGACGTCTTTTCTAGAAATGTGCGTGAATTGAGCAAAGACGTCATGAACCAATGCCAAAACGTGCATGAATGAGTGAGAAATCTATCTAAATGATTACCTAATCCTAAGTCATAAATCTTGTTATCAAAAATACCCCATACTTAAGGTTTGCTCGTCCCCGAGCAAATTCCCAACTATATACTAAGAGATGACATGATTTATGTATGCAGAAAGATGGCAAAATCTTTTTGGAGTTGTGCTTCTAATATTGGATCACCTTCATAGTCATGTTTCATGGCAATGGACAAGCAATTATGTATCAAATAAATGAAAGCATGGAAAGACAATTACACTTAACTTGATAGCATGCAATGAAATGTAAGGATGAAGAAGTCAAGATGATCATGAGTATATCCAATCTAAATCACTTAGCCTCACACACATGCAAGTAGGTCAAAAGGACTTGTAAAATAAAAGGCCAAGAAACGTTGTGATTAGGTGGGAATTTTCTAGGCTATGTGATGCTAATCCGGGAAAGGAACTAAACAACACAACTTCAAATTTTCTTATCAACTTCCCTCAAGTGTATATTTTTCTTCATTTTCTTTTCTTTCTTTTATTTTTGAGACAATGGCATTGGTGTGCAAAAGCCGAAACCTTGGTGATTAGCCATTCTCGGGCTTTTTCTATTTTTCGAGATGCATCCACACCGGGCACACATACCAAAGCTCGTTAGGACGATTGGTTTATTTGACTTTGGCAAGGCACCAACACCCGATTATGTGAAGTGTACCGAGTTACTTGTCATTTAAGCCAATGTCCCCAAGCCTATATTTTTGGCTACACTTTCACAACAAATTCAGCATTTTATGCATGACATTCTTTTCATCAACAACTTCACCCCACACTTGCTTTTCACACACATCAACACACTAGCATGCTCCTATTCCCGGATGGGTCAAAAGAGGTCAAATTTATCTCAATTGAGGTGCTCAAGCAACATGATCAAGATGAGAAGTAGAGGAAGATGAATTGCCTTAATCACTCCTAATTGATGTGCAAGAACTAGCATGCAATTTCGACTTTCAATCCTCAATTAAATCGAGACAAGCATCATAATCACAAGTCATTCATGGAATTCAAGATAAGTATTTCAAGTCCACATATGCATCATCTATTCAACACATAAGGCCATCCATAGCCAATCCACAAGACAAGGTTCATCATTAGGGTCATATCCAAGCCTAGAAAGCACAAAAATTTTTAAAATTTTCTGAATTTTTTTGGATTTTTCGAAATATGTATGTACAATGCAAGACATAATGAAACATGTGACAAAATTAAACTATCCTAGATGCTAATCATGCAAGTGATCATGAAAACCCCACCCCATACTTAGAAACACATTGTCCCCAATGTGGAAACTAAATAAAGAAGTGGAAGAGAGTCCTCACAATGTAAAATTGGTGATGCTTTGGTATTTCGGGTCACATTGAATGATGATGGTGGATGATCGATCAAGGATGGTAGAGAGCTCTTGATGTTCATTAAGGTGTCGGAACCCGCGCTTGGCACCGCAAGCCGTCCAAGTTCCACGTCTGCTCCACCCATGCTTGATTGGAGATCATCACTTTCCTTTACAGAGGAAAAATCGGACCATCTGCCCAGGAAAATCGGCCGATTTCTGTGAAGAACAGTCCGATTTTCCTGGGTACTTTCTTCCTCGTCCATGTGCTTGGATCTTGTACCTTCTTCTCAACAGTTCCATGAGGTTTTCACATGACCTCCAGCATCTCATCACACATGACAACAACAAGATCTAGCACCCAAAAACACAAAAGAAAAACAAAGCACACCAAAAGCAAAATCAAACAAAAACAAGAAAAATAAAAGGGAAAGACATGTACCAATGGGTTGCCTCCCATTAAGCGCTTCTTTAAGGTCATTAGCTTGACCAAACTCCGAGGATGTGTCAATCCACCTCGAATACCATGGTTTACTTGAGGAGTCCAAGCAACCATCGCTTTCCGGCATCCATGATGACAAGCAAGGGCCACTTGATGCCCAAATAAGCTTTAAGTTCTCTCTTCACCGGTGAGTAGTAGACTCCTTCATCACCGCTCCTTTGATGATAGTATGGAGTTGCAATCATAGGTGCCACCCCATACTTAGACAATTGGTACTCCGCGGTCATACCGGTGAGATGCTTGTCATCCTCATCCTCTATGATCCAAAGAAGGCCGGTTCTTGGAAAGAATTTTTCATTGAGGTGCTCCATAACCATCATGGATCCATCATGCTTGCCTCCATCATTCAACATGGGAAACTCCTTAGGAAAGGGGCTCCAATCTTCGTGTGTACTCCGGGCAAGCAAGGAGGGATTGGAAGGAGTTGAGGTTAGCTTAGGGCTCTCCCTCGTGAGCTCTTCAAGTGTGGTTCCGGGGTTGATGGCAAGGATGACCGGGGGTGAGAATACTTCATTGCACTCCTCCAAAGGTGAAGGAGGTGGAGGTAAGCCTTGAAGGATGGTAGGATCTCCTAGCATAAGAGCATTCCTAATCTCCTCAATCTCCCTCCTCCTTTGTTCTTCTCTCTCGGTATTCAATCTCCTTTCTTCCTTCAGGGCCAAATCCCTTAGCCACAATTGCTTCCGAGCTTCATTCAACTCTTCCTCAAGGTCTCTATTGGTTATGGTTGAACCGGGTAATTCTTGGATCTCCTCATGGTGAACCTCCTCTTGTTGAAATACTTCTTCTTCAAGCACCATGTGGGAACTCGAAATGGAAGCAAGATTGCTCTCTAGATCATCCATCTTCCTCAACATTTCTTCTAGCATTGACTCCAATCGATCATTGTGAGGTTGATGGTGAGGTTCCACATAAGGCAATGTAGTCATGTGAGCTTGATCATGGGACTCATGATAGGCATTAAACTCCTCCCAATACTCAAACTCATCATGGAGAGGTCCTAGATCTTGGCTTTCCATCCACTCCTCATACTCCATGTTGTCAAGGTCGTCTTGGAAGTACAATCCGTCCATGGAAAACATGAAAAGGCAAAGACAAAAACAACACAAGATCAAAAGTAACAAGAAAGATAAACACTAAAAACGATCAAAAGCAAATGACTCAATCTAGACCTAGTACCCGGCAACGGCGCCAAAAACTTGTTACGCTAGGAAATAGCACAAAAAGCTTTACATTTATAAACTCGATCTAATCTCCTAAACTACCTAGCGAAACCCGCAGTGTACGGATCGTTATGTAGGAAGGAAAGTATTCCGAGGTCGAACACAAGGACTGAGGCGAAATCAAGTCATTTAATGATCAAAGATAGTGCAAATCTAGTATAAGAAAAGAGAAAGAAATAAAGAAATGAAAATGATGATATTTTTGGTTGAGTTTTTGGGGTGATCAATCAAAGATCACAATTCATGCAAAATAATAAATCAAACTAACAACTCAAGCTAGCAAAACAAACAAGTGACACAAACACAAGATATGAGATCAAAGATAGAAAAAGAGGATTCTAGAGGTCAAGATTTCCGGTTATGGCATCGGACTCAAGGTTCTAAAGATTCTAAGGACAAAGTTGCGGTGTTGGGAAAGGGTGTTTCACTAAAGGAAGCAATTACCGGGTAGGTCTCTCACTTCACTAATCCCGCACCAAACTCCTATTACCGGGTAAGTCTCAAGGAGGTAAAGTTGGGAATTCTACACAAACCGGACACTACTTAAGGGGCAAACCTCTCCTTACCGGGTAAGTCTCAGAAAAGGTAAGTCTCAAGCAACAATCCTAGCACACTCGATCCAATAGCGGCTTGTGAGGCTCACTACTACCTAGAATTCATCATCTTAGGTATCTAAGATCGGAAATCATCGGGTAGATCTCTTCCCTCACTTAGGTTGATAGCATTAGGTGATCCTAAGCTAAATTAAGCTCAACAAACACTAGGATTTCAACAATCTAACATCCTAACATACAGATTCATCAATTAAAGAGCAACAGAAGGAAAAATCGGGTGGATCATAGTAAAAATCGGCCGATTTACTATGAAGAACAGGTCGATTTTTATGTCTGAGTTAGGTGTCGTGCATATAAATCATCCTAAACTAACATATAAGTCCATTCTATCATCACCCAAGCTATAACCATCAATCCATCACTCCAGAATCACAACAAACTAGCCAATAACATGCATTTCAAGATCTAAAATCATCATACAAGCATAAATCGAATCCATAGCAAGAAGATGAAGTAAGGAAATGAAAGCAATGAAACTTAGCTAGATTTGAGCTCAAAACAAGTCTTTCAACACTCCAAATGTAGCTCCAAGTCGGATCTTACAACCTTCAACAAGCTTCTTCACAAAAATCACTCAAATCTCACTATGAAATTGAAATCTACACTAATCTCTCTCTAGAACACCCATAAGGGTGTCTTGAAGAGAGCTCCCAATTGGAAGAGTCTTTTGGAAGATGCTAGAGGATGTGTGAGAGAAGGAAGAATGGGAGGAGTCAGCAACAGCTTTGAAGGACCACTTATATTCTCCACCAAGAGCAAGGCCGGACAAGAGATCGTGGGACACGTGGCTTAAGCTGTCAAAGGCCCAAAAATCGACCCAGAGGAAAAAATCGGCCGATTTTCCTGGGTGTAGGTCGATTTTCTTCAACAGAAGCATGCTATGATCGTCTAGCCATGAGTTGCTCCATTGCTTGCACCAATAGTGGTCTTTGTGTCCTTTGTTGCTCCAATTATGCTCCTCCAAGGCTTTGGATGTGTACCATCATGAGGCTTGGCCCTCAAATGTATCGATTAACGTCCAATAGATCCCCGAATTACCTACAAAACCGATAAAAGGTAGTGTAGACGTCTTTTCTAGAAATGTGCGTGAATTGAGCGAAGACGTCATGAACCAATGCCAAAACGTGCATGAATGAGTGAGAAATCTATCTAAATGATTACCTAATCCTAAGTCATAAATCTTGTTATCAGAAGCAAAGCCAAGATTGATTCGGTGGGTGCTCCTTCTAAGCGAGTTCAACCTAGAGATACGGGACAATAAGGGGGATGAGAACCTGGTGACCGATCATTTGAGCAAACTAGTGAAGGAGGAAGAGGATCCAGCCAAAGAAGGAGCAATAGTTGGAAGCTTTCCAAACGACACCTTCTACATAACCCTCTGTTGTGTAACCGCCCCTGCGTCTCAAGAGACCCGCCCCTGCGCCACACCGCCCCTACGGCTCGAGCCAGGCGCCCCTGCGGATCACTCGACAGAGGTTTGGTTTAAATTGCAATCTTTCAAGCCCTGGTTTGCTGATATTGTAAATTTTCTTGTTAGGGGCGAGTATCCTCTAGATTTCACCAAGGCACAGAGAGAGAAGGTGAAGGCCGAAGCTCGACACTACGTTTGGGACGATACCTACCTTTGGAAGCATTGTAGTGACCAAGTAATACGCCGTTGCATCCCGGACAATGAGGTAGAATCTGTCCTAGCATTCTGTCATTTTGAAGCATGAGGGGGGCTTTTTGGGGCCAGCAAAACTGCTAGAAAAGTTCTAGATGCGGGGTTCTTTTGGCCACACATTTTTAGAGACGCTTTTGCGTTTTGTAAAGTGTGCGATAGGTGCCAAAGAGTAGGTAACATCTCTAGGAGGCATGAAATGCCTCAATCCTCTCTTATATTTTGTGAAATTTTTTATGTATGGGGGATTGATTTCATGGGACCTTTCCCTACTTCTTATGGGCATACTTAAATATTGCTTGCGGTGGACTATGTTTCCAAGTGGGTGGAAGCAAAGGCCACCAAAACTGATGACTCTAAAGTGGTTGCAGCTTTTCTTAAGGATAATATTTTTGCAAGATTTAGAATCCCGAAGGCTTTGATAAGTGAAAGGGGCACCCATTTCTGCAACAAGACGATCACTGCCCTCCTTAAGAAGTACCACGTTCACCAACGAGTGTTAATATCCTACCATCCGCAAACAAATGGTCGAGCGGAGGTATCCAACCTGGAAATCAAAACCATCCTCGAAAAGACGGCTTCTCCCAGAATGAAGGATTGGAGTTTGAGGCTAAAC
The DNA here is from genome assembly GCA_033239125.1 of Fagopyrum homotropicum. NCBI lineage: Eukaryota > Viridiplantae > Streptophyta > Magnoliopsida > Caryophyllales > Polygonaceae > Fagopyrum > Fagopyrum homotropicum. The sequence goes on along the minus strand of BSWB01000005.1, from coordinate 84,360,037 downwards.
GACGCTTTATGGGCATACCAGACAACATATAAGACTCCTATAGGGATGTCTCAATTCCGGCTTGTGTTCGGAAAAGCCTACCACCTCCCGGTGGAGCTTGAGCACAAGGCATGGTGGGCGGTAAAGAAGTGCAACATGAATGTAGAGGAGGTAGGAGAGTTCCGAAAACTCCAATTGCAAGAGCTGGAAGAATTGAGACTAGATGCATATGACCATGCCACTGCATACAAAGAAAAGACCAAAGCGTGGCATGACCGAAACATCCTCCGGAAAGACTTCAAAGTAGGTAACAAATTCCTTCTTTTTCAATCATGTTCGAAGCTTTTTGAAGGTAAGCTGCATTCAAGGTGGACAGGTCCGTGCGTGGTAGCTGAACTGTACCCTCATGGCGCTGTGGATCTATATGATCCACGAACGCACAAGGTTTTCAAAGTTAACGGACAAAGGCTCAAGCCTTACCTTGAAGGAGTGAAGACCGACCCCATTGATGAAATGGTGTTGGAGGAGGCTCAAGTAGAGAAGTAGGGTCCTTACGTCGAGCAAACGACGTAAAACAAAGGCGCTTGTTAACATGACATATGAATATATTTTAGGCACTTTTTTAGTTGTTTTTCCCTCTTTTATGTGTACATAGATATGATTTTGAAGCATTTGTGAGCTCATTCACCCACTTTGTCGATATAGAGATCTACACTAGCTTTGTTTTGTTTATAGGTGAATAAAGGCTTGAATTGGAGCAAAATATGGAAGGAAAGGAGTATTTGATCATCCTAGATGTCAAGGAGATGCTTTGGAGGAGATAAGGAAGGAGCATGAGTAAAGAACATCACGAAATAAAGGCTTTCACAAAGGATTTGGACTTCCACGCCCTAAACTACGGCCGTGGACTTGGCCTTGGATCTTGGAGAGTGAATTTGGAGCACAACAGAAAGTTTCACGCCCTAAACCATGGCTGTGGAAACTTGTACTAGACCGTGATTTCCACGACAAAGTGACGTGACATATTTGCCACGTCAGTGACGGTTAATGGGCTTTTCTCGCAACCCTATTTTGCCCTATAAGAAGGCTTGAGAAGGGAGTTTCGAGGACGATCGCTTAGGGTTTCATTTTGACCTACGCTTGCAATTCAGTGGAGAGTCGAGACGGAGATTGGAGATTTCGGATCGTGGCTTGTGAAAGACGCGATATTGAAGATTGCGTACTTTGGAGATTTTCTTAGGGTTTTTGCTTTCGGAGACGGATTGACACTCCGTTCTTCATTGTTCTCTAAGATTGTTGTGAGGATTCTTGTTCCATATTCTGAATTCATTAAACATATTACCTTGTTGTTCGGATTTGGGATTGATTGTTTGGTTTTTATAGAGTTTTCGAGGATTTACACTTTTTCTCTTCTTAAATTGATATTTGATTCAATGAATATGATTATTGCCTAAAACTCTTTAGCAATTCTAAGGTGAAGGGTTGATAGTTGTGGTTTAGATAATGATAGATCGATCGTAAACTGATTGGACCCTGAGAGTGAGAGAAACCTCGTCGACACCCTAAATCACGGTCTGTTCTTGAGTTCCACGGTCGTGGAATCTCAAGATCCAGCCGTGATTTTCTCTATTTTACGACCTTTGCTTTTGCTTTAATCCAAAGTTAAAGATTTGCTTTAACCAAGCCTTGACTTGCCTTTTCTAGGTAGTAGTGAGAATCAACATCCTCTATTTCGGCTTCGAGTGTCACAACCTTAACCGTTTTAGCCTATCTTTGATTCCTTGGGTTTGGGCATGGGTATTTGAGATTAATTCTTACCTTTAGATCCTTTCTATACTGCAGCCTCAACAACCTTTATAGAGAAAGTCCTTGGGTTAGACATATAGGGTTTTGGAACTTCACCCTACTCAACCTTACCTTAGTTATACCTTTGCAATCTCAACTCTGTCCTTATACATATATAATATCTTGAATCGATTGCCACAATTGGATACCTGGATCTTTAGGATTGATTTTTTCTAAATTATTTGCAAAGCTTCTATAATTTTGATTGCTCGATGATTCGAAACTGATTTTGTTTCACCAAATCCCTGAGTTCGATACTCTGGAATTCTTGCTTTACTACGCCAATCCGTACACTGTGGGTTTGCTTGCTTTGATTTCAGTTTTATAAATTTAAAACTTATTTGCACGCACACTTAGAGGCGTACAATGCTGCTCGGGAGGCAACCCGAAGGAATAAAAAGAGGAGCTTGTGTCAAGAAAACCGCCCCTGCGGCTCAGTGTCCCCGCCCCTGCGGTTACACTCTTGCCCAGCGCCGCCCGCGGTACTGGGCATGCGTCCCCCTCTTCCTTGTCACCCGCCCCCACGGTGACAAGACCCCGCCCCTGCGGTTTTACCCAAAAAAGAAAAAAAAATAGAAATCCCAAAATTTTCCTACACCTACCCCCCCAACCCCTCTCTCTCCCCTCACCTACCACTCGTCTCTACCAATTCTCCCTCTCTAACAACGCCCGTGCGCCCTAATCTCTCCCTCACAAACCACCCTCGCTCACGCCCCTACGCCACCTCACCGACGCCACCACCACGACCACCGACACCTCTGCACCACCTTCTCCCCGCTGACAATCATCTACACCCTCAATCTCACATACTCACCTCCACTACACTCCCTCCCACAAAAGCCCTCTTTCCTCCACTCTCCACCACCTCCGGCGAAATCTCCACCAGCCAGACGCCACCGGAACGCCCCCAGCTCCACCACCTTTGCATCTGTCAACAAAATCGCCTCTTCATGTTCTCCCGCCCCTGCGCCTACAAGGAGCCTCCCCTGCACCTCACCGCCCCTACGCATCCTCTAGCCGCCTCTGCGGAAATAGCAACAGAGGGTTCGTCTCTTTCTCCAATTTCTGAACTTTCTAATTCTTTGCTTGATTACTTGCAAGAATGGAACCACATATGAAGTATAAGATGTCTGAGTTTGAAAAGACTCGTTACGGGATTGTGCAAGATCGGGTTGTGTATGCAACTCGGTTTTTGCACATTCCAACATTGGAGAAGCTTGGCATGTTGGAGAGCATGCAATCGTTCCTCACCAATGCTGGGCTTGGAGACTTTCTAAAGAAGAGTGCTCCAACGTATCCCGAGCTCAGCCGACAATTCATTTCTATCTTCACCATGGAGAAGGAGGATCACGTGTGTGTTGGACTTTCCTTCAAGTTCAACAAGAAGTACACACTTGACTACTTCCAACTGCAAGAGGCTTTCGCGGTGACTCTCAACCCCTCCGAGAATTGGTGGGAGCCATTCCGACCCCCGACCTATGTGAGTTTTGGCAGGCCGCCACAGGATCCGAGTTTCATGCCGGGGGTGAGTATTCCAACAAACTCACTCACCCCTGCTTGAGACTCCTCTCGAAGATCATCATGAGTGTCTTTTATGGACACAAGGAGGAGAACAAGGTCGCTCTTAAGGACCTCCCTTTGCTATATGCCTGCCTCCCGATGAACGAGAAGGTGCCGGATTGGCCGTACCTCTTCCTTACCGCTTTGAGGCGGATTAGGAAGAACGAGCCACGAGATATTGTGGGCGGCGGGGTGATCTCCTTGATCGCCGAACAGGTGATGGATCTTTCGGAGCTTGAGGATAGGATGGCGGTCCCATTCTATACGGAGAGGATGCTTAGGAGGTGCAAGCTCCTCAAGAGGGACAGGGATAACCTCTTTTGGCTTTCCTTTGCAGATGGGAGCCACATCACCTACCTCCCCCGGCCGCTTCCCTTTGGCGATGAGCTCTCCGAGCTCTACATCCCGGCTGATCCGTTTGTGTAGAGGCGGCCTCAGATGGACATAGTTGAGAGACATGCTGCGAGCTCCATCCGGGCTCATTATGAGGAGCACATGCCTATATCGGATGACGAGGAGATGCCCACAGCAGCACCAAATGATGGTCTCGTGCTTGAGAGCCTTCAGGCTCAGATGGCTGCCTTGACCACTCAGCATCAAGCCTGGCAGACCGAGTACCAGCGGACCATGCTGGAGCAGCAGCAGGCTTGGCATTCCAGCTTTGCCTCATCCATGACCACCCACTTTGACCGGTGCCAGGACGCTTGGCAGGCGGCCCAGCAGCAGCAGCTCGAGGCTCAACAGTTGGCTTGGCAAGCCAACTTTGAGACCACCATTGGAGGCCGGCTGACCCCCCAGCAAGACCGTCTTGACGACATCTATCGCCGGCAGAAGCACTTCTTCAGCCACTTTCCATATCCCACGGAGGAGGGTCCGGATGGTCCAGCCGGACCATCCCACTAGTGGGTATTATCTTTCCCCCTTCTCCACATTTATCTTTACTTTCATTTTCCACTTTGAGGGCAAAGTGTGCTTCAAGTATGGGGGAGGGAATATCATTTGCATGTATAGTTCATTTGAGTTGTGTTTGCTTTGAGTATCCATGAATTGTAATTCAGTTGAAATTCATTTTTAAAAAAAGAAAAAACAAAGAAAATGAACAAAGGCATGAAACCCTTGGATAAACCGAAAACCCGAAAGGGTGGTTTAGGCAAAAAGAAGGTAGTCCGACCAACATTAGGTTGGTGCAAAAATGGACTTGAGGGATGTGAGGATTAAGTGAGATCATCAAGAAAAGAAGAAGAGTGGCAAGGTGAAAACCCAAAAGGGCACCTTGGCAACTTGAGCGATACCGAGTGTAGGTTTTCCTTCCGACGTTTGGCGGCATAAGAAGGGGATTCATAAGGTGGTTGTCCAGGTAGGTCACTCTGGGAGCGATAAGGATGGTAGTTTTCTCACTTTCTTCTCATATTTTCTCTCTTTTTCTTTCTTTTATTCTTGGTTTTTCTTTTGTTTTCATTATCTATGCCTCTTACCCATGCTTCCTGAGGCCTTTGAGTTGAACTGTTGTCATTTGTTTTACTTGGGACGAGTAAAAGGTCTAAGTATGGGGGAGTTTGATAGGTGATGGAAGCACTATCATTTAGGTTAGTTTTTAGAGTCTTTTCATTGTATTAGAGTCGGTTTATGCTGCTAACTTCTTAGTCCAGAAAAAGAAACCTAAGAGAAGTTAAAAGAGAAGTTAGAAGCACTTGGGAGTTGAAGACCATTCACGAAGACAAGCTTCTGGTGCCTCACTGCCCCCGCGGAGCAGTGTCACCGCCCCTGCGGGTGACACTGCACTCCGGAACGCAGCCTGCGCCTTCGCCAGCGCCCGAAACGAAGACTGTCACCGCCCCTGCGCCCCTCTTGGGAACCCCTACAGTGACTTACCATGAAGAAGCGAAGCCGGCGCCCCAACGCGTCTACCTGCGGACCACCCTGCGGAGCTGTGAAGCCGAAGAGCTAGTGTCACCACCCCTGCGGTAACATTGGGCCGCCCCTGCGGCTCGACATCAAAAGCAACAGAAAGATGAAGAGTTAGACGTTTGAAGAACATTAAAGATCCGCCCCTGCGGAATTGCCAGGCCGCCCCTGCGGCCATGAAGAACCCCAAAAATTTTCTCCTAAACCGCCCCTGCAGTCCTGAAGGCCGCCCCTGCGGTTGAGCGACAGAGACTTTACTCCGGCTATTTGCACCACATTATGACATTAAAAGTGGCTGTTTAGGCCGGCCATTTAGTTCCATTTGTAGTATAAATAGACCCATGGCTGATTGCTGAAATCATCCATCATTTTCCCGTTTTATTCTCTCTTTTCTCTTGCTTCCTTTGTGTAGTGAGTTTCTAATTGCCTTGCTACATTGGGTTGTTTTGAAGCTACATTGCTGCTTTGGTTGTAAGTCCTTTTTAATATAAGTTTTATTCAGTTTATGTTTTGTATTCCTTGAGCTTCACTTATCTAATTGCATGTTTCTTCTCACTTAAGATTGATCACCTTAGTGTCTAAATGCATGCAAAGAACTAGGATTAATAGATTCCGGGTTCGGGTCCTTAATCTAGTAGAAACCTCTAGGCAAAAACTGGTTGTGATTATCTAAGAGAAAAGGAATACAAATATAAAGAAAAGTGTAATGGTTTTATTCTTCTCTTTGTATCTCTTTGTCTTTTTTTGAAAGCTAATGTGACTTGTTCTTGTAGGTTTACGGAACATTAACTTGTTAAGTTGTGTTGATGCCGGTTGGCTCAACACATACATATGATCAAGACGGGAACATTACTATGAAACTTATAAAAGGAATCAACCAAAGTAGCACTTGCATGCTAAGATTTAACCTAGTGTAGTTCATTTCTCATCATCGTTAGGAGATTACGTTGATAAGATAAAAACGACCTAAGGAATAAAATCTTGTCAGTGGCTCACGTGGCCACAAGTGAAACCAGCCCCATGGGGCGTCCTACATGCATTCCTAATGTCTCCATACCCTCAACAATTGAAACACTAACGCCCCCGATCGGATATCGGGGCGGTAGTCTGAGGACTAGTGTTCGCCCCTAAACGTGCGTGCAAATAAGCTTTAAATTTATAAAACTAGAATCAAGCAAGCGAACCCGCAGTGTACGGATCGGCGTAGATTAGCAAGTATTCCAAAGTATCGAACACAGGGATTTGGGTGGGAACAAATTCAATTGGAGATTATCAAGCGAGTAAATATGAGAGTTCTTGCAAATATTGGAAAAACAACAATCCTAAAGATCCAAGTATCCAGCTGTGGCAATCGATTCAAGATTTACTATTGATATAAAGATAGAGTTGAGATATGCAAAGGTATGCTAATGTAAGGTAATCGTACGGTGAAGTTCCAAAAACCTTATATGACTCACCTACAAGACACTCTCTATACAGGTTGTTGAGGCTTCAATATAGAAAGGTTCTAAAGGTAAGAATTAATATCAAATACCCAAACTTATAATCCAAAGATCAAAACTAACTTAACCGATTAAGGTTGTGACACTCATAATCGAGGTAGAGGTTGTTGAGGCTTCACTACCACCTAGAAAAGACAAGTCTAAGCTAAGTTAAAGCAAATCTTTAACTTTGGATTAAAGTAAAAGCAGGTTCGTAAACTTAAGAGAAATTACGGGCAGATCTTGAGATTCCACGGTCGTGGAACTCAAGAACAAACCGTGATTTAGGGTTCGTCGACGATTCTCTCAAACTCTCAGGGTCTAATCTATTTGCGATCGATCTATCATCATCTAAGCCACAACTATCAACCCTTCACTTTAGAATTGTTAAGGGTTTTTAGCCAATAACAGTCATGTTGATATCAATTCAAGAATTAAAAGATTGAAAGATGAAAACTTCCGAAAACTTTCAATAAACTCCAAACCAATCTCAAAGTCACAATCAAGAACGAATAATATCACTAATTCCAGAATAGAACAATTAAACAAAATCTTAGGTAAGAAGAAGGAACGGGATGTCAATCCGTCTTCTAATTCAAACCTAAACAAGAAGAGAAGTCTTCTTGCAAGAAACCTCCGAATCTTCCGTAAATCCGGGAAATATGGAAATCCCAACGGTAATCTCCACCAAAGTGCGAGATTTGGGCAAATCCAAGCGCGAACGTAGATCTCCAATGAGATCTCCAATGCGTCCAAGCGAGTGGCGGCGATCTAAACGGGGGTAAGCGTCCGTTTTGAAATCTCTCTTCGTCTGTCTTTTTATAGTGTAGGGCAAAATGTCGGCCCGGCCCAATCTTCAAAAGATCGTGGCTTCAAAGTGTGGCGAAAAAGATCGCCAAGATCACGGTCGTGGAAGGTTCCACGACCGTAATTTAGAGCGTGAAAAGTGTCACGGTTTGAACCATGGATTCCACGGCCGTAATAGTTACTGGAATGCATCACGCCTCTCTTGCAACATTCCACGACCGTGGAACTAAACGTGGTTTGAAACCCGGCCGTATTTTAGAGCGTGGTTTAGGGCAAGAACGTGATTCTTCCCTAGCCTCGTGCATTCCTCAAGTTAAATTCCTTTTTGCTCCTAAGAATGTCCTTTATCCATGGACATACTCAATCAACTCTTCTTCGCTCGATTCCGTTCGGAAATAGCTCTTAAGTACCTATAATCAACATAAAGCTTGTGTAGACATCCATATCGACAATATAGGCAAACTAGCTCACTTATGCAACAATGCTCAATCAATGACTATCAATATGAATCAAATACATGTAGAAAACGTGCCTAAAATATCACAATATTTCATGCTAACAAATAACCCCATACTTGCAACTTGCTTGTCCCTAAGCAAGGTCTCTCAAAAAGCTTTTAGAATAAGAGTTAGGATGAAATGTGTACCTTCTCAAAGCAATACTTCTTTTGGATAATGTGCCTTCTAAAGAATAGATCATTCTCAAACCTTGCTTCAATCGTTATAAGACTTTCATACACTTATCCGAAGAGTAAAAAGCAAAGAAAACTCATGAATCAATTAAACTTCTAAACAAGCATCATAACCTTCAAACATTATCAAAATCAATCATAAGAAACTTCAATTTAGACCACAAAGTCATATAACATTCTTTTGATCTTAAGGACTTTCAAAGAAAAGGTCTAGAATGTGGAAGGGAAGGAAACTTTTAGAGAATGTGGTGCATGAATCCGGGAAAGTGGACAACTATTCCTTCTTCTTCTTTTGCGGTTTCCGCAACACTTTCAACTTAGAGCTTCGCTCTCTTCTTTTCATTTTTCGACTTTACTTTTGGAGTTATGGATAGAGGTGCACAAAAACCGAAGCCTAGGAGATCGGCGTTTCTCAATTTTCAAGAGATGCCTCAAACCCTTAGCGCACATACCATAATCCGCTAGGAATATCGCTCAATCCGACTTTGACAAGACACAAACACCCGGCTATGTGAATGGTGCCGAGTTACTCATCGTCATGATTGACTTCCCCAAACCTATAATTTCTTTCTATTCTTTTGATTGCAAATAATTGCTTTCATGGCCCTCCCACATCAAATATGCCTTTTTCATTCACTTCTCCAAGTTCCCGGATAGGTAAAGGAGGTTAATATTTCAATGAGGAGCTAAAATGATCAAAGAAAGAAGAAAGAAAATCGAATTGCCTTAATCATCTCAACAAGAAGCATAAGAACTTATAGTGTGATTTCAACTTCAATTTCTCACCATGATTTAAGTAACATTCTTCACATTATAAAACTTGCAAAAGAGGTAAAATTCATTCATTCAAATTTCTTTTCAATTCACTATTCTTTTAAGCATGCAATTGTCATTAAACTCAATTCACAAGTAGTGATTATCATGGAAATCATCTCAATTCATTAAAAGCACAAAATTTTCAAAATTTTTCAATTTTTATGAGTTTTTAAAGTTCTTTTTCATGCAATGCAATAATGAAGCGTGCAACAATATAATGAACATGCAATAATAGTCTCGAATAAAAGCAAACATAGCGAGTAGAAGTTATTACAAACTTTTAGTATATCCCACCCCATACTTAGGACGAACATTGTCCCTAATGTTCAAAATAAAGAAAGAAAAGAAAAAAGAAACTCACAAAGTGGTGGTGGAATGTCTAAAGCGAACGGTCAATCATTGATCACTACGGCGCTGGTGGAGGCGGGAATGGAGAGAAGCTGGAGTCATAAAACCGCCCAAACTGCTGGCGGTAGACTTCCCTCATCATGTGGTCGAGGTCGTCTAAGCGTCCATCTCTAGCATCGGCTCGGATCTCCAATGCTCCTACTCTCTCTGAAAGGCCAGTGGCCCAATCCGGCATCTGCTCGTACCATCCCGGGGCCTGACTGTACCATGCTGGAGCGTTGGATGGTGCTGGTGCTGGTGGAGGTGCTGTTGGCTGCTCTGTGGACCAAGGAGGGGGAATGTCATACCATGTAGGAGGTGTGGTCATCCACGTAGGCCTCTCACTCACGTTAGCGCGGCGAGAAGACAATCCTGAAGCTCTGGTTGGACGTGGAGAACGTCTACGTATATCGGGGGCCGCCTCCGGCTGATCCGGAAACGTGCCAAAATCCTGCTCGGCTCCTCCACCCTCAAACTGATCTCTCATATCCTCCTCCTCAACGACCGGTGGTGGGACATACGGGGGAGCTAATATCCTGTTCGCATGCATAGCAGCGAACGTCTCCTTCCAATTATGGCGTCCAGCCATAATGGAGTACTCTGAAAGCCACTCTATACCCCTACCCGTCCTACTCTCCCAAGGCATGCCCGCGTAAGGTGGACCTCTATGTGTGGAGAAGATGAGACCCCTAACCATGAAGGCATGGAGTCCTAAAGGAACGGCCGGTATGCGGGTGCAAGCAGAAAAATCAACACCCAAGCTCCTAGCAATGTGGGTAACTATCCCACCATATCCTATGTTGCCCTTCTTCTTGTTCTTGAGCTTGCTCATCGTAGCAGCCAAGAGAGTGGCACAATCAGCCCGGCGCCCGTACAACATGGAGTAAAGCAAAAAGAGCTCATCCGTCTTGATCTTTTGGGGCGTCTCCGTCCTAGGAAAGAGACACTCCGAAAGAACACGGTGAGCAATCTTCAAGGCTAGGTGGTACATCAACCTAGCCTTGGTATCAACGGTCCTCGTCGGCGTAAATCATAGCTACTTCCTCCCAAAAGTCCTTGGCATAAATGCCACTCGGAAAGCGACCGTTAAAGGTCTCTTGAAACCCGAAAAAGGTCCCAAACTCACGGATGCTAAAATGATAGTCTCTTTCCATGAGACGGAAAGAGACGGTCCTGTCTACGTGGCTGTGCTCGAAAGATGTCACAACCTCCCGTGTAATCTCCTCATAAGCGTCTTCTCGGATAGCCGAGAAGACAACTAGTCCGGCTCTATCCAAGAGCCAAGTAAGATCATCCACTATGTTGAGAGGAGCTAGATCCTCCAACAACAAGTATCTAGGTCCAATCACAGTCCTCTCCTTGATCCTCTCGAGTGCAACGAGATGATCCTCATGTATAGTCGGGACTCTAGGGTGAGGAGGTGAAGATGGAGGTGAGGGTGAGGATGGAGGTGAAAGGGAAGAGGGTGGTGGTGCCCTAGAGGATGAGGAGGAGGAGGGATTACCCTTCCTTTTCTTATTCTGATCATTTTGTGAAGAACGTGGTTTATATAGTGACCGGCAAAATTTTTGAAAATCACGGTCTGTCGAGGTGTTCCACGGCCGTGGAAATGTACGGAACCGTGGTTTTGGTGATTTTTCAAAGACTTTTGGAAATTACGGGCACTGTAGCTGTTACGACCGTAATTTAGACCGTGGAACTCTCTGTAAAGCTCCAAAGTCCAAATTTCGTCTATTTTCTTCAACATTATCCTTCCCTTTTTCTTCTTCATCGTTCCTGCATCCAAAAACACGAACATACCGGAAGAAATCGAGGCAAAAACAAAGCAAAAACATCTATTCTAAGCTAAACTATGAATCGAAAAAAAAACGAAAATGCATTACCTTGGGTTGCCTCCCAAGAAGCGCTTTGTTTAAGGTCCGTAGCTAGACCAGTTTCGCACTTATTCGAGTGCGATGGGTGCGAACTCTTCAGCTTGGAGTTCCGGCGTATACTTCTTTAGTCGTTGGCCGTTCACCTTAAAACTTCCGCTCGCTTCACCCCATACTTCAACTGCACCATGGGGAAAATACGCTTAATTAGAAAAGGTCCGGTCCAACGGGATTTAAGCTTACCTGGAAAGAGGCGAAGTCTTGAATTGAAGAGGAGAACTTGATCTCCTTCTTTGAAATTCTTTGGAATGATATGCTTATCATGCCAACGCTTTGCTCTCTCTTTGTAGATCTTAGCGTTTTCATAAGCGTTCAAGCGGAGTTCATCCAGCTCATTAAGGTCTAGGAGACGCTTCTCTCCCGCTTCCTTCATGCCGAAATTCAGCCACTTGATAGCCCAAAATGCTTTGTGCTCCAACTCCACCGGCAAGTGACAAGACTTCCCATACACAAGATTGTATGGTGTGGTTCCTATGGGAGTCTTGTACGCAGTCCGGTACGCCCATAATGCATCGTCAAGCTTCAAGGACCAATCCTTCCTAGTCCTTGAAACCGTCTTCTCCAGAATTCCTTTGATCTCCCTATTTGAGATCTCAACTTGTCCACTAGTTTGTGGATGATAAGGGGTAGCGACCTTGTGAGTAACCCCATACTTAGCTAGAAGAGCTTCAAAGCGACGGGCTATGAAGTGAGAACCTCCATCACTAATGATAGTCCTTGGTGTCCCAAATCGCGGGAAGATGGTCTTGTTGAAGAACTTAACCACCACCATGGCATCATTTGTGGGAGACGCAATTGCTTCTACCCATCTAGAAACGTAATCTACCGCCAATAGTATGTATTGGTTTCCACAAGAGGATGGGAATGGTCCCATGAAATCAACTCCCCAAACGTCGAAAATCTCCACCTCTTGGATGTTGTTGAGGGGCATCTCATTACTTCTAGAAATATTGCCTGTTCTTTGACAAGCATCGCAGCAAGAAACAAAGGATTGCACATCTCTAAATAAAGTAGGCCAAAAGAATCCAGATTGTAATACCTTTGCGCTAGTCTTGTTTGAACTAGCGTGTCCTCCACAAGGTAGTGAATGACAATGGCGGATGACACTTTGCATCTCATCTTCCGGCACACATCGCCGAATGATGCCATCCGGACCTCTCTTAAAGAGGAGAGGCTCGTTCCAATAATATTCCCGGACATCCTTAAAGAACTTCTTCCTTTGTGCGTAGGATAATCCGGGTGGTATCTCCTGGCAAACCAAATAGTTAACAAAATCAGCAAACCATGGTTCGTTACCTTTGGAGATCACGTTGATGCACTCCTCTATGATGTGTAGGTGTTCATCCGGAAAGGAGTCATCAATGGGCAAATGGTCATCCTCTAGATGTGTTAGGCGACTCAAATGATCCGCAACAGAATTTTCTGAACCTTTCTTGTCGCGGATCTCAAGATCGAATTCTTGTAGGAGAAGAATCCATCTAATTAGCCTTGGCTTCGCATCTTTCTTCGCAAGGAGGTACCGGATCGCAGCATGATCCGTGTAGACAATCACCTTTGCACCTACAAGATAAGAGCGAAACTTGTCAATAGCATAGACAATGGCTAAAAACTCTTTCTCGGTAGTGGCGTAGTTGAGTTGTGCTTCATCTAGCGTCTTGCTAGCATAATATATGGCATGGGTTTGCCCTCCTTTCGTTGTCCAAGAACAGCTCCAATAGCTACGTCACTAGCATCGCACATAACCTCAAAGGGAAGAGTCCAATCCGGAGGTTGGATAATGGGTGCTGAAATTAGAGCTTGCCGAATTGTGTTAAACGCATCCAAGCATTCCTGCGAAAACTCAAAAACTGCATCCTTCATCAATAGATTAGTGAGCGGTTTTGATATCTTAGAAAAGTCCTTAATGAAACGTCTATAGAATCCAGCATGTCCTAGGAAACTTCTTATCCCTTTCACCGAAGTTGGGGGAGGAAGTTTCTCTATGGTCTCTATCTTAGCTTTATCCACCTCTATCCCTCTACTAGAGACTAAGTGACCTAATACGATTCCTTCCCTAACCATAAATTGACACTTTTCCCAATTAAGGACTAGGTTAGTGTCTTCACACCTTTGCAAAACAAGAGAAAGGTTAGAAAGGCAATCGTTAAAAGAGGAACCGTATACGGAGAAGTCGTCCATGAAGACTTCCATGATTTCCTCTATGTATTCGGAGAAGATGGCCATCATGCACCGTTGAAAGGTGGCTGGGGAGTTACAAAGCCCGAACGGCATTCTCCTATAGGCGAACGTACCCCATGGGCACGTAAATGTGGTCTTCTCTTGATCATCCGGGTGTATCGGGATCTGAAAGAAACCACTATAGCCGTCAAGGTAGCAAAAATGTGAATGTTGTGCTAACCTTTCAAGCATTTGATCAATGAATGGCAACGGGAAGTGATCTTTCCGCGTAGCATTGTTGAGCTTGCGGTAGTCTATGCACATCCGCCATCCTGTTACGGTCCGGGTAGGAATGAGCTCGTTGTTCTTGTTGGTGATGACCGTCATTCCTCCCTTCTTCGGAACAACTTGAACCGGACTCACCCACTTACTATCGGAGATAGGATAGATGATACCTGCATCAAGAAGCTTAAGAATTTCCTTCTTGACAACCTCCTTCATGGTCAGATTCAACCGCCTTTGAGGTTGTCTTGAAGTTCTAAAATCCTCCTCCATTAGTATCTTATGCATGCATAGGGAGGGTTTAATTCCTACTAAGTCCTCTATAGTATAGCCTAAGGCTTTCCTATGTTTCCTAAGGACAGTCATAAGTTGATCATGTTCATCTATGCTAAGATCGGAGCTAACAATAACCGGAAAGGTAGAATTAGGTCCAAGAAAAGCGTACCTTAGATGAGTAGGAAGTGGTTTTAGTTCCATCACTTTCGGAGCTTCCAATGATCCTTGAGGAGCATCCGATGTCTCCTTAGAAGTTTCTAAGGGTGTTGAGTGTGTTGGAGAAGAATCAGAAAAAGTTGAAGAAGTGTCCCGATCACTCTCTTCCACGGCCAAAATTACGGGCTCCCCATGTCTTCCACGGCCGTGGTTTAGAGCGTGGAAGGGAAATACGGTTGTCACATCTTCTCCACGACCGTATAATCCTCTAGAATGGAGGACGGTTTTGGTTGTGAAATCCACGGTCGTGGAGTACAGGGTATGACCGTGGATTCTAACGTTCTCAGCCTCATCGTGGAGTTTCTCAAACTCCATTTCATGCATCTCTTCTTGTGCTTCTAAGGCTTCAATTGCCTCATTGCACTCTTCTTCTTCTCCTACATTGGTTAGACTCATAGTGATAACTTTTTATAAGGGGTCATTGAAGAGAATCGCACTTACCTCTTCCCTAGACAAGCCTTCTTCATCTTGGATATCGTATATATCCTCGTCAAAGATTGGCTCCTTCACTAGAGTGGAAAGAACGAACTCTACTTTCTCTTCCCCTATATCAAAAGCGAGTCTCCCATTCTTGCAATCGACCATGCAGCCGGAAGTTGCAAGAAACGGTCTTCCGAGTATGATCGGGACCGGACTATCTGCAGGAATATCAAGCACGACAAAATCAATGGGAACAAAGAATTTACCTAGCTTGACCGGGACGTCTTCTACAATACCGACGGGGCGAGTGATGGATCGATCCGCCATGTATAACGTCATCTTCACCGGTTTAGGGTCGCCTAAACCGATCTTCCTGCACAATGCAAGTGGTATGATGCTCACACTTGCTCCTAAGTCACATAAAGCGTCATATGTGACATCTCCCACTCTAATGGGAATGCAAAATGACCCCGGATCCTTCAACTTTGGGGGCATTTTCTCCTTCATGGTCTTGATGAGATCCGAAGAATCCGAACTCATCTTGACCTCTCCGAAATCTTCTAGCTTCCTCTTGTTAGAGAGAAGCTCCTTCAAGAACTTGCCATAAGCTGGCATACCTACAATAGCATCAATGAAGGGTATATTAATATGCAGCTTACTCATGAGTTCTATGAACTTACCGAATTGTTTATCTAGGCGCGCTCGCACTCTAGATTGAGGGAATGGTAGGGGAGGTTTGTAAGCTGGAGGAGGAACATAGACATCTTCCTTCTCCTTCCCCTTCTCTTTGTCCTTCTCTACGGGGACTTCAACGAATGTAGGCTGCGGATCGGTGGTAGTCACTCCGCTCCTAGTTGTTATCGCCATCACCCTTCCCTTGGGGTTGTCCTCCGTCTTTCCTGGAAGCTTCCCTTGATTCCTAGGAACTTCCTCCGTATGGTTGAACATTTGGTTTTCTAAAACCTTTTGAGCTTTATCAACCTTAGAAACTTGATCATCAACCTTGATGAGGCGGTTCTCCAACCCTTGAAGCTTTCCCAAGATCGTCTCCAACATGGGATCGGGCTTCTCCTTTCCCGAAGTGTTTCCTCCATTTGATATTTGCCCCTGGCTTCTCAAAGGAGTAGAGGAAGAGGAAGGTGGAGTTAGTGAATTGGAATTGGAAGGATAAGAGTTACCG
Source organism: Fagopyrum homotropicum (assembly GCA_033239125.1). NCBI lineage: Eukaryota > Viridiplantae > Streptophyta > Magnoliopsida > Caryophyllales > Polygonaceae > Fagopyrum > Fagopyrum homotropicum. The sequence goes on along the minus strand of BSWB01000005.1, from coordinate 84,344,104 downwards.
GAATTTTGTTGATTGGAGCGCCAATTGTTGTTACTTGAACTCCTATTGTTGTTCCAATTGTTGTTCCGGCCGTTATTATTGTTGTTGTTGCCATTCCAATTGTTGCTCCGGTTATTATTCCGGTTGTTGTTGTTGTTGCGGTTTGTGTTATCACCGCCATTGTTGTTGCCCACATAACCAACATCCTTCCCTTGTTGCTTTGGGAAGTTGGTCTTGATAGCCTCCTTCAACTCTTTGATTTCATTATTGAGGGAGAAAATCTGATTTTGAGCTTCATGTGTGAGCTTTGCTCCTTGCTCCACACGATTTCCCTCCACTTTCCGGTGGGAATACTTCTCTATGACTCTTGCTTGCTTCTCAATGAAGTCCCAAGCGTCATCTTCTCTCATGTCCATGAACGTTCCACATGAGAGGGATTGGAGGTTGAATTGCGTTCCCGCATCCAGCCCCTTATAGTAAATCTCCAGCAAGGCAAGTTTGGATATGCCATGATGAGGGCAATCCAAGAGCAAATCCTGAAACCTTTCCCAAGATTGAAACGAACTTTCGTTAGGTCTCATGGAAAAAGCATTAATCTTACCTCTAAGTTCCGCCGTTTTGGAAGGCGGAAAGAATTTGGTGAGGAACTCCGCGGAAAGGCTTTCCCACGTATCTAGTTTCCCATTAGGAAGAGCTTGGTACCAAGACAACGCTTTCCCTTTCAAAGAGAAGAAGAAAGGCTTGAGCTTGTAGCTGTTGGTAGTAGCATTCTTCGGTCTCATCGTCTCCATCATACACTCAAAGTTTTGCAAGTGTTGGTGTGGAGATTCGGCGCTTGTCCCGCCAAATTGGTTTTGATGAACAAGAGTAATGACTTGAGGGTTAAAGCTAAATCCTTGTACATCTTCAGCATCAAAATTCACGCCCAAACGGCGTGGTTGTTGTGTTGGATCCATCCGCTGGCCAAGAGTTCTTGGCTCATTATCCACACGTTCGATCCTTGCGTTTTTAGGTGGAACACGACGATCAGTAGCTCCTTGTGGATGGAAAGGATTCACATTGATCGTGGGATCAATTTCTTCTAACGGTGGCATGGAAGAGTCACTATCATCAGCGGATGAATGACTTCTTCTTCTTCTTGATCTTGATGCTCTTTTTGAGGATTTCTTGCTTCCCTTATTCTTAAGGTCGCTTAGTTCTATCCTCATTTGGAACATCTGATCCTGTAGATTGTTAACTTGGGATTGATGGCGATCCATCTCATCCCGGCGAATGTTCTCATTCCATCGGAGTTGAGCTTCTTTCTCCGCCAACTCCGCTTGAAGATCACGTTCGTTTTCTTCAGTCATCTTCCTTTTCTTGCGCTTTTGCCTTAAAGTTTTCTCTAGCTCTTGATCAAGAGGTAAGAGATCTTCGGTGTTCCTAGACCTGCGCATGCACTCAAAGTAATATCAAATAGCGAGAGCAAGCTCCCAAGCTTGACAACCGGCAACCGAATTCGGCCGAAACTAAATCCCCGGCAACGGCGCCAAAAACTTGTTCAGGCGCTGCCGAGGGACAAAACTAAGTCTATTTTGAACAGTTCGATCCCCGGCAACGGCGCCAAAAACTTGTTCGCCCCTAAACGTGCGTGCAAATAAGCTTTAAATTTATAAAACTAGAATCAAGCAAGCGAACCCGCAGTGTACGGATCGGCGTAGATTAGCAAGTATTCCAGAGTATCGAACACAGGGATTTGGGTGGGAACAAATTCAATTGGAGATTATCAAGCGAGTAAATATGAGAGTTCTTGCAAATATTGGGAAAACAACAATCCTAAAGATCCAAGTATCCAGTTGTGGCAATCGATTCAAGATTTACTATTGATATAAAGACAGAGTTGAGATATGCAAAGGTATGCTAATGTAAGGTAATCGTACGGTGAAGTTCCAAAAACCTTATATGACTCACCTACAAGACACTCTCTATACAGGTTGTTGAGGCTTCAATATAGAAAGGTTCTAAAGGTAAGAATTAATATCAAATACCCAAACTTATAATCCAAAGATCAAAACTAACTTAACCGATTAAGGTTGTGACACTCATAATCGAGGTAGAGGTTGTTGAGGCTTCACTACCACCTAGAAAAGACAAGTCTAAGCTAAGTTAAAGCAAATCTTTAACTTTGGATTAAAGTAAAAGCAGGTTCGTAAACTTAAGAGAAATTACGGGCAGATCTTGAGATTCCACGGTCGTGGAACTCAAGAACAAACCGTGATTTAGGGTTCGTCGACGATTCTCTCAAACTCTCAGGGTCTAATCTATTTGCGATCGATCTATCATCATCTAAGCCACAACTATCAACCCTTCACTTTAGAATTGTTAAGGGTTTTTAGCCAATAACAGTCATGTTGATATCAATTCAAGAATTAAAAGATTGAAAGATGAAAACTTCCGAAAACTTTCAATAAACTCCAAACCAATCTCAAAGTCACAATCAAGAACGAATAATATCACTAATTCCAGAATAGAACAATTAAACAAAATCTTAGGTAAGAAGAAGGAACGGGATGTCAATCCGTCTTCTAATTCAAACCTAAACAAGAAGAGAAGTCTTCTTGCAAGAAACCTCCGAATCTTCCGTAAATCCGGGAAATATGGAAATCCCAACGGTAATCTCCACCAAAGTGCGAGATTTGGGCAAATCCAAGCGCGAACGTAGATCTCCAATGAGATCTCCAATGCGTCCAAGCGAGTGGCGGCGATCTAAACGGGGGTAAGCGTCCGTTTTGAAATCTCTCTTCGTCCGTCTTTTTATAGTGTAGGGCAAAATGTCGGCCCGGCCCAATCTTCAAAAGATCGTGGCTTCAAAGTGTGGCGAAAAAAATCGCCAAGATCACGGTCGTGGAAGGTTCCACGACCGTAATTTAGAGCGTGGAAAGTGTCACGGTTTGAACCATGGATTCCACGGCCGTAATAGTTACTGGAATGCATCACGCCTCTCTTGCAACATTCCACGACCGTGGAACTAAACGTGGTTTGAAATCCGGCCGTATTTTAGAGCGTGGTTTAGGGCAAGAACGTGATTCTTCCCTAGCCTCGTGCATTCCTCAAGTTAAATTCCTTTTTGCTCCTAAGAATGTCCTTTATCCATGGACATACTCAATCAACTCTTCTTCGCTCGATTCCGTTCGGAAATAGCTCTTAAGTACCTATAATCAACATAAAGCTTGTGTAGACATCCATATCGACAATATAGGCAAACTAGCTCACTTATGCAACAATGCTCAATCAATGACTATCAATATGAATCAAATACATGTAGAAAACGTGCCTAAAATATCACAATATTTCATGCTAACAACTAGGACGGCTCTACACCTGGCTCCACTCATATTCGGAGGCTCCTACTCCTGAACTAGTGGGATTTGTCCTCCGTCTCTTGTCCGGCCTCTCGGACTAAACAACTCTCTTAGGACCCGGGTGGTCCCTCTCGTATGCCAAAGTGCGGTCCTGGTATTCCACCAGGGAGTCACAACGGAATCCCACAAGGTAAGCTCGGGTGGACTCACTCAATCTTCGTGAAAAGAGATAGACATGCTGGTCCACCGGAGGTGTGGCAGGACCCAACAAGGCTAAATCTGCCCTAAATCGCCTAATATCCTCGATGACCGGGACGTCCTCAAATCCCGCCACCAAGAAGTCAAGGACTCCGTCTCTCCTCAGTGAATCCGGGCAAAAGGTCTCCCTAACGAGGCTCAACAGCTAATCCATCATGGTCACACCTCCTCTAACTGTCCTCCACCAGTACTGGGCCTGATCCTGGAATAGTGTCTGGACTACCTCAACCTGCCTCTCCTCCGGGCAACGGATTGCCTCTAAAGCGGACTCTACGTGCCCAATCCAATGCTCCACCTCTAATCCTACTTTCCCGTCGAAGTAGGGTACATGCTGCTGGTTGAAAGCCTTCAACCATGAACCTGGTCTCGGGGACCTTAGCTCGTCTCTCGCCCTAACAACATCTATAACCGGCTCGGGTACAACTACCGTTGGTGCAACTATATGTGGTGTAGCTATCTCTGGTGCAGCCCTAACATGAGTCGCCCTCTACGAGACCTCAGCTGATCTCGCAGGTACGGGTGTAGGTACCGGTGGTGCGAGAGGTGGTGCTCCTGTCCTAGAAGCCTCCTCGACCTGCTTAACATACTCTCTAAACACCGAACCTCACAATGGATCTATCCCTAGCACTGAGGATGATGCTCTCCGCGACGTCCTCAACGTAAATCTCAACTACCGGTGAATCGACAACTGACGGGTCCTCAATGGGAATTCGTCCCCGACCTCTTGCGCCTGGAGGTCTTCCTACTCGTCCTTGTCTCGGGACGGTAGGAGGAAGAGGGGGTCTACCCCTGGCGGGTCCTACGTAAGCGGTAGCTCTCGTGCGTGCCATCTGATATCGTATGGCGTATTCATGTAAACATATGTGCGTATCTCGTACGGTATTTGAAAAGAAAAAATAATAAGCATGCTCACAAAACACATCCAAGGCACACAAGCCCAAAACATCCTAAGGTCATATATATATATATATATATATATATATATATATATATATATATATATATATATATATATATATATATATATATATATATATATACCCTTCATTATTTTTTAAAATTTTTTAATATCTCAATTTCAGCTCGTTGGGCAATTGGTATGCTCTTTCGTGTCAACTCATTATCCTTCCACGTTTGATGATACTCATTACTCATCCTCTCATGGTCTCTTTTGTATTCCGCTTTGCCTTCGGTCTCAGTATGAAACCCTAGCCTCAACTGAATGTAGAGGAGGAAGATTCAATCGTCTCTTTCGGCTTCCGTCCTCTTCTTTTTCTTAGCTTTGATGAAACCCTATTTCCCTTTCTCTAATACGTGTCTATCGGAAGGATTTATCCGAGATAGAAAGCACCAGAGCGTCGGTCTACTATAGGGTTCCGGATCCCGCAAAGAATTAGGTCGTTTGGGTTTCCCTTCCGATTCCCAACGTCCTCCCGGTTAGTTCCTTTGTATAGCTTTCTTCGTTTCTTTTCTTTGTGGGTTTATCGCTGATTCGATCTTGTGCTTTCGATGACACCTGGAGATTTGAATCACCGTTGTCATCTACTTCGGCACCAAGTTCGGATTTGGCTCCATGTCTTCATTACTTTTGTGTGATTTATTCTATTTCATTTCGTGCTCATCTGATTCTATTTGTCAATTTGGCTCGTCTTCTCCTTGCTTTGCCTACTCCGGTGCGCAGAAGTTTGAAAATCATTCATCTTTAATATGTCTAACCAAATATGGGTTTACTAGGTTCGGATTTGTCCATCTTCCTCCACCCCAATCTGGTGAGTTTCCTTCTCCTTTGTCTATCAATTTCTCTCTTCTAATATTCCAGTATTTAATTCTGATTTTAATTTCAATTTTTAGGTTTCTTTGCCTCTGTACTGACCATGGTGTTTACACCGTGATCAACCGTGATCAAAGGTAAGTTCCTAATTATTTAAAAAAAAGTTTTTTTTTAGATTTTTTGGTTTGAATTTTCCTTCATTGATTGGTGTGGTGCTTTTGCATACATAGATTTTTCAATGAGTCCAGTGAGGAGGAAAGCGAGCATGCTGAATTGTTGGTGGAGTACCAGGTTTTGAAAATCTTCTCTCTTAATGTTTCATGATCCATCTAATATTTTGAAGGAAAATGCTAATATTAAAGTTTCTTTTCTCTGTGTGTCTTTGATGTTTGCGGTCAACAGAACAAACGTGGTGGGAAGGTGAAGCTCCAAACCATCCTGATGCCACTATCGGAATTTGACCATCCTGACAAGGGCGATGCTCTGTATGGTGAGATTTTACAATTTCTATTCGTTTTTGTTCTTATCAAGTAATAACCTAGATATTATTCAAGGTTGTTTTGATGGATCCTAAAGAACTGCATGCTAGATTGGGAGTTTCTTGGATGAGTATAATAGTCCCTCGATCTAAAAGATCTTATAATGATAAATATTATTGAAATATCTTCCATTTTTGTTTGTTTAGCACAGGAAGGCTGATCTGTCGGCACCAAATTGGGCGATACCCATCGGGCTGTTGGACTTCAAATGGTCCCGCCTTCTCCTTTCAACCTCGGACTAGGTGTTCTACTACAACGTGACCTCCATCTTCCATGTTTCAATTATATGAAACGAACGTTTCAATGGCATCAATTTTTTGGTTTCTCTTGTCGATCTCTTATGAATTAGTACAGAAATCGTCATCATCCGGAGAAGCCTAAAGTTGAATGTCTTTCCATACATTCCATTACTATTGCTTATGGATGATGTGGTGATGAAAATTTCCATTGAAGTGCTTGGAGATCTAGCAGATACACTCGGTTCTAATGCAGGTTCATTAATTCAACAATCTTTGTCAAGAAAGGACTTCTTAAATGAATGTTTGTCTTCTGTTGACTATATGATAAAAGAATCTGCTGAGTGGGCCAAGTTGGCCATCATTCGAGTGATCTCAGTTTAATCTTTGTGTGTGAGAAGTCTATGCATGCATTTTTGTGTCTCTTGGTTTGGTTTGTGCAGAGAAGAAGTATGAATTATCTCAAAGCAGCTGGAAACAAGATATTATAAATAATATTGATTTGGATATGTTATTACATGTTGCTAATCTTATGCATGATTCACATTGTGTGTAGCTATCATATAATTAAAGAAGTCGTGCTATTTTATAGTCGTCGGTTTGTTAATTCTACAGGGGATGCTTGACATCAACAACCTTTGAAAAGTTCTTGAGTTTGCATTGGAAACTTTGCGGAAGCAAAGGAAAATGAAATGAAAGTCACTCATCAAAAACGGCGGAGGTTTCTCAACCTCAATCCCATTCATTGTTTGTAATATCATTGATCAAGGGTCTGCCATTTGTTCTCCAACAGTTTCAGGTATTAGGTGATGACTTTAGTAACCCTTTTCTTTTAGCATGTGTTCTTAGTTCTAATGCATGTTAAATTAGTAGTTCTAATGTAAGATTATGGTTAACTGGGTCCATGATCATACATGCCTTTGTTGATTCAAGGATGATTGATTGAAGATTTAGTTTCTTCTTGTTGTATTGTAGGTTTTTAACTGGTTTCCTATGGGAGATTGACTTTAGCATTGTGTTTAGCAACTATGGATATAAGTTTTTTTATTAAAATAGTATGCTAATTATTCTTAATCTTGGATAGAAATTTAATGAATTTGGATTATATCATCCAAAGTGGATGTATTTGGGTCAACAAATTTGGAATAATATGAATCAGATCATTAGTACAACTGGGTTTGTTTTTAAGCTATTTAGGCAAATCTATCTTTTTTTTCTTTTCTGGATTTATGTTTCCGTTTAACAGTTGTATAACTTTAGATCATGAATCAAGCATTATCATTTGATTTGACTAATACAACTCATTGAGATTGCAAAGTAATGATCTGATGATGTCTATGATATACTACATAGACAGCTTGGATGAGACGTGGTTTGATTCTCACCCGGTGCTCAATCCCGAATTTTGGATCAAGATTTCTACAACATTCAAGAAGGTACTGCTAAAAAATTTCATGGTAGATTTATGATATAATTGTGGAATAAGCAAAAATTGGCCTCTGTAGCTTAAATGACTAACAAGATGATGAGCCTGAGAAGTTGTCATTTGAATACATAGAATGCAATTTCCTGACAGTGAACCATGAAACTCAGATTAGTCAGCTTGATGAAGATAGGGGTTTCATTTGGTAGGACTATAAAGGAAAACAATTTAAAGTTAAATTTACAAAGCTTATGTTGTTAGCTGCGGATTTGCCACTGGTTTGTAAACTCAAATTCTCTCCAATCTAAAATAATTTTAGTTTCTAACAACAATTCTATGTCCTATGCTTTATGGTTTTGTAGTTAACCCGGTTCTGGATGTGGAATGATTCACACAGTGCATTAGTGTGGCCTAAATTCCACAAGGTATAGCTAATATCCCTTTGCTATTACAATCCTGGGAATGTTGTATAAACATATTTATAGATGAACATGCCGGGGCATCTGTATGTGTAGGAGTGGATATATTACCTAAACGAAGGATCAAAACTTGAATATATCATATGATGTAAAGACCTTGAGTGTTCGGTGTTCTAACTTATTTCGGTTGTTTAAGGACTTAATCTCTTTGATAGTTGATTTGATCAATGTGATTTTGTATATTATTTTCGAGCTTCTGCTTTTGTTGCATTGAGTTTAGCATAATCTGTTTCATTCTGATTGTCACGTGTACATTGTGCATTATGTTTATCTTAGATAATCAACAAAAGTTTCTATGTTTGATGGAATTTGGGATATGATTTCAGATTCATATGAAGATTGCATATGCGGACTCTATTTGTGATTTTTTGTGTGGAAGAAACAATACTTCATTTGCTCTAATGAGTTTATAACTGATTTTCTAAGTAAATACACGATAATTTGAAATTTCTTCACATTATGTTCATTACATCAATTGTGTTGATGTTTAAACTATTGTCACTAATAAAAGATTTATTTACATTTTTGTGAAAACCAAATTGTCTTCTGTTTGTGCAGGAGTTAAGAACTTATGTGGTCCCTGAAGGTTTCCCTGATAGTGTCACCACATCGTATGTGCCTTATATGTCATGGAGAGCATTGAAGGTATTGTCAGTCGGAACTCGTATATAATTTATTCCATAACGAATATGGTTTCGATTTTATTCTTCATATTGCAACTCATAAAGCTGCAAATAAATTGATAATAAATCTACTTTTCAAGGACCTTTCCTCTATTTTGTCGAACCGTAGGCTGTATAATTTAGATCAGACACAGTGTGGGTCTCCTCTTTTTTGTATGTTCTTCAATAATTGTGGTACTTTTTTTGGATTGAGATTACTGATATAGATCCTATAATAGCAAAGTGATAGAATTAACAAGAGTACTAGAAGTAAGCATATTTTCTTCCATAAATATTATGACCATCTTTCTACAGCTTGGCATTTTTACAGTATATTAAACAGGGGAATACTATATCTTTGTTGCAGGAACACATTTGAAGAGCAGCATAAACAACAAATCGATGAAAGAACGATTCCTATTGTAACCTTACTGTACATAGGCTAATAATACTTTAACATATTTATTCACTGTGGTAATTCTTATTAGCCGTGTTATAGGCTATAACATAGAATATCAGGTTATTAAACGTCTCATTCTTCCGTACTCAAATTACAAAGCGCGCTCTTTACGTAATCTAATAGCATTTCCCATATTCATTTCAATGTAACACCTTTTCCTTTTGATCATTTAGTGATAAAGTTTACGTTTCATTTCGATGTAACACCTTTTCCTTTCGATCATTTAACGATTGATTTGACGTTTCATTTGAAGGTAATAGTTTTTCCAATCGATCATCTAACGGAAATTTTTACGTTTTTAAGTCACGGCGCGCGTGCATAGCACGCGCGTCCATACTAGTAACTATAAAAGTATATACATATCACAAATTCAAAAATCTACGTCGCCGAGGTCCGCAGAAGGAGTGGTGGTCTGTCCCATACATTCTAACCCATCTCGACTCATGCATATGATTTTAAAAACGAAAAGTCAAAACCTGTGGGGTTCTGTTTATTCTCCATTCGGCCTTTAGAAAATTGTGAGTGTCATTGTTGTCAACCTAGGGCTCTAATACCACTTTGTAACACCCCGATTCCGCTGGACTCGGGATGCTACGGGCGAGACCTCACAATGGGTCCCGACCCTTAGCCTGACAACAATTTCACCGGATCTTTCCAACATGGCACAAATAAAGGCAAATATCGAAATCGTTTTAATGCAATGCAAACAATCCGAAAAGAGAGATACAACTTGGAAACTCAGCCGAGCCCTCAAAACAACACAACTCCAACACGATAATCCAAAACGTACAACATAAACCGCAAACTAACAAAACAAAGACATTACCCCAAAACGTCCCCGTCCTATAATGTACGGAGACCGCGGCTGTCAACTCCTTCACCTCACTCGACGGCATCCCTAACCTGCAAGGCATCTACACAAACGGTTTAAAACCGTTAGCTAATATTCAAGGTATTAGAAACAAGTTGATGGCACAAACACACGTAAGTAAACAAAACACACAACATGATCAAGACACAAAAGTCCGGTTCATTATCTTTTCAATTATTAAGTCATATCCCGTTACTAATTCAACTTCTGTTTGTGATATGAGAATCACCGCAATATCTCGCATCGGTCCCTACTCACCGTCAAGGAATGACACTGATGCATTTGGTCGTCTACCTGCCCGAGCTAGTCGTTGAGAACCCCCAGCTCTGCGCAAGAGTTAGGCAGTATTGTCACCACCCGTTATCATACACTTGGGCTAATAATATAATATAAGGTCGTCCTAATTCCGTTTTCATGATTGTTATAAAATAAACAATAAACACACACCACCAAACACACATTGAAACTAATACGAAGAATAAAGGATAAGTAAGTCTGAAGACTTACCTCGTCTCCACACTCAACTCACAACACTCTCGCTTCCCTTGGGAAGAAGCCCACAACCTGCTCACATAAAGATATATGTCAACAACCCACTCACACAAGAAGTCTTAGACTTCTATACAAATGATCTACGCAAGACCATTTGACTCTCAATTCTAGGACCGCATCCTAGAATTCCTATACTCACCGCTCACTCAACGCATGAGGAGATCTACCAACAACCCACTCTCTCAACGCATGATAGAAATCATAACAGCTTATAACCTCACATGAACTTAATCCACAGCCAAGGAAGGACAGCTAGCCTAGAAGGTTCAACATGCTCAACCAACTTAAAGCCATCAACTACATCGAGCCATAAGGGCTCCAAGGTTCTCAACCACTAGGTGGAATTCTCAAGCTACTCTAGGCCATCCTAGGCATGATACTAACATGATACAACTACAAAGCTAAGGAAGGAACAAAGATGAAGTGAGAAAGAACCCTACTGGTTAAGAAAACGTAGCCGCGGAAACAAGTTGGCGCCCCCTGTGTGGCCTTGTCACAGCCCCTGCGGGTCCCTGGCGCCGCCCCTACGGCTCCCTGGAGTCCTGAGGCCGCCCCTGCGGTGGTCTGAGCCGCCCTAACGGTAGCCTGGATGCGCCCCCGCGGCTGTGAAGATCCGCCCCCGCGGTCGAAGAGTAGAGGGTCGTCTTCTTCGTCTTCGATTGTGGATCTTTGGCTCTAATGTCCTTCTCTTCTTGGTGGGTCTTCTCCAAACACCAACCACTGCTCTTAGGCTCCCCTCCTCGACCTAATAGAGCTGAGAACAAGCACATGCAAAGGAATTGAGGAACAAGCTTCTCAAAAGCTTCATCCCTGGTTATGGATGAAAGAGGGAAAAAGAAATAAACAACAAGGTTGCAAAAGGAAGGAAGGGGAAGAAGCTTACCACACTTGATCTGATCCTCTTCTTCAGCAATCCACACTAGCAAGAGCTCCAAAGATGGAAGAGGGAAAGGAGAGAGAAGAAGGAAATGAAAGAAAAGAAGAACGTGAAATAAAAGCCAAAGGGGAGAGAGAATCTTTAGGCTGCAAAAAGGTGGGAGGGAAACAAGGGGTCAACTGACCTCTTGTCCCTCTAGGCACAAGTAACGAGGGGTCCAAGCATAAGAGGGAGAATGAGGGGTCGGAACGGAATAAAAACGCGTTACTCGGCATTCCGTGCATGCGAGAAAACTGAGCCGCGCCTGCGGAAATGTTGAAACCCGCTCACCATCCAGAATAAAATTTCCGGATGTTACACGCTATGAATAACACAAAAAATAACAAAAGAGAGATACATGCTGATTTGCAGTTCTCTCCTCCTCCTTTGAACGCCTCAGCCTCTCTCTCCTTTGAGTGTCGCTCTCTCTACCAACTTCTCTCTATCAATCCCTCCTTTGATTTGACGCGCTCTATCGACTCCTCTCTGAGTCCTTGTTCCAGAAACCATCAAGGCATCTCTTGTTGAACTATCCTCCGGCAAATCTCAACTCGTCTCCTGTCGACTCCTTTCATGAGCCTTCAAAACGTCATTCATCAGGTTTGCTTCTTTTACTTGGAATCTTTTTTTTAATTTGTAAAAGAGTGAGATGAATGATTTTCCCTAAACACAATTCTGAAATTAGGTTATTCTTCTTGTTCGCTCGAAGTGTGCGTCACTAAGTCTTAAATTTATAAAAACTGAAATCAAGCAAAGCGAACCCGCAGTGTACGGATCGGCGTAGTAAAGCAAGAATTCCAGAGTATCAAACTCAGGGATTTGGGGGGATAAATTCAGTTCACAAATTGTCAGGAAAACAACAAAAGCTTATATAAAGATAATTGGTAAAACAACAATTCTAAAGATTCAGGTATCCAATTGTGGCAATCGATTCAAGATGTTCTGAAGATATAAGGACAAAGTCGGGATTGCAAAGGTATATCTAAGGTAGGGAATTGTACGGTGAAGTTCCAAACCCATATGTCTTACCCAAAGGCTCTCTCTATAAAGGTTGTTGAGGCTACAATATAGAAAGGATCAAAGGACAAGATTAAACTCTCAAATACCCATGCCCAAACCCAAGGGAATCAAAGATAAGCCAAAACGGTTAAGGTTGTGACACTCGAAACCAAAGTAGAGGATGTTGAGTCTCACTACTACCTAGAAAAGGTAAGTCAGGGCTAGTTTAAGGCAAATATTTAACTTTGGATCAAAGTAAAAGCAAAACACGCACGACAGAGGAAAACCACGGTCATATCTTGAAGAACCACGGCCGTGCAACTCAAGAACAGGCCGTGGAAAGCATCGACGACGAGGTTTCTCGCAACTCTCAGGGTCCAATCTATTTTGGTTCAATCTATCATTATCAATGCCACAACTATCAACCCTTCACCTTAGAATCGCTTAAGAGTTTTAGCCAACAATCACTTTCATCAAATCAATAATCAAATATGAAAGGGAGAAAAGGTAAAACCTTGAATTCTCAATAATAAACACAAAATCAATGTCAATAAAACTCAAAAGTCGTAACTTGCGTTCAGTGGATGTAAAATAGAATAAGAATCTCTCACAAATCTCAAGGAACAAAGAAGAACGGGATGTCAATCGGCCTTCAAGATAAACCCTAAGATCTTTTCCGAATACGCGATCTTCAAGTGCGTACTTCTCCAAATCTTCCCTTTACGCAATAAAATCTCCTCGAAATCTCTCAAAATGCCGCGAAATGTCGCTGGATGCAAGCCGTCCATTTTCCTCCTTTCTTCAGTCTTCTTATAGGAGAAAAGTAGGGTTACAAAAGCCCAATAACCGTTGTGATGTGGCAAATATGATACGTTGCGACCGTTACAAGAACCACGGCCAAGAGCAACATTCCACGCCCGTGGAACCACCATGGAATGACTTCCTTGCTCTCAACACGATTTTCCACGGCCCTAATTAGTAAATTACGGTCGTGGTCACTTTGTGTTTAGCCGTGGAAACTCCAAATCCTTCGTAAAATCCTTTGTTTCATAAAACTTTCTAATCATGCTCCTTCCTTAGTTACTCCAATGCATCCTCTTGGCGCCTAGCATGATCAAATACTCCTACTTACTCCAATTATGCTCCAATCCGGATCTTTATTCACCTAAAAACACAACAAAACTTGTGTAGATCTCTATACCAACATAATAGGTGAATGTGCTCATAAATTCTTCAAACTCATATCCATATACACAAAAGAAAGGGAAAAACAATCAAAATATGTGTCTAAAATATGGTCATATTTCATGCTATTAAAATACCCCATACTTGCCTCTTGCTTGTCCTCAAGCAAGGTTTTCAAAAGCTAGAACATAAGGTAGAATGAAATATGAATGTAAAACAAAACAAATATTTTTTGGTATTGTGCTTCTAATCAATAGATCACCCTCAAATCTTACTTCATGTCTCTTTAAAAACTTCTATGTACATAAACTGAACTATGTCAAGCAAAGGAAACATCATATATTGCAAAAGCTTCAAGACAAACATCATAACCCAAAGCAATGTCAAAATCAATCATGTGAAACTCCAATTTAGATCATCAAGTCAAACAACATTCCATAGATCTTAAGGACTTTCAAGCGAAGGTCAAGAAACGTGAATAGGTGGGAAACATATAAGGGAATGTGGTGCAAAAATCCGGGAAAAAAGGAACAACACAAACTCTTTTCTTTTTGCAGCTTGAATCAACCACCATTGAGAGCTTTGCTCTCCCTTTTCAGCACAAAATTCTTTTTCGACTTTACTTTTGGAAGTATGAACAGCGGTGCACAAAAACCGAACCCTAGGAGATCGGCGATTCTCAATTTCGAGATGTCTCAAACCCTTGATGCACATACCATAATCCGTTAGGAATATCGCTCAATCCGACTTTGGCAAGACACAAACACCCGGCTATGTGAATGATGCCGAGTTACTCATCATCAAGATTGACTTCCCCAAACCTATTTTCTTTACTTTGAATGCACAGTTTTCTTTCATGGCCCTCCCACATCAAACATGCCAAACTTACACTCTTCCTAATTCCCGGATAGGTAAAGGATGCAAAAATTTTCATTTAGGGGCTGAATGAATAAAGAAGAAGCAAGAAAAATCGAGGTGCCTTAATCATTTCAAAAAGATGCGCAAGAACTTATAATATGATTTCAACCTTCATTCCTCAATATGATTTAGACAAAAACATTCACATTATGAAACTTGCAAGAAGATCAAACAATGTATTCAATTTCTTCACAATTCACAACTCAATTCAAGCACAAGGATGTCATCAAAAATTCAATCCACAAGTAGATTCATCATAGAGATCATTTCCAATCCTAGAAGCACAATAATTTTCAAAAATTTTCAAATTTTTATGGGTTTTTGAAAGCTTAAAAATGCAATGCAATAAAGAAACGTGTGACAATTAAAATAAAGATGCAAGTGTTCATGGATAAAGCGAAGCAACTGTATCGAGTTATTATATCAACGGGAGTCATACCCCACCCCATACTTAGAATACACATTGTCATCAATGTATGATAAAAGAAAAGAAAAAGAACTAAGAAAACTTACGAACGCGGTGGTGTAGCTCGAACCATGCAAATCATCTCACTCCATAGGAGGCGGTGGTGGTTAGGGGAAGAAGTTGGGGTCGAATGGACGCCCAAACTGCTGCCGGTAAACGTCGCGGAGAATCCTCGCGTTTTCGCAGAGTTCATCATCGTGCTCACCAAAACGTGTCTCTAGATCATCCATCCTCCGTGTAATGCCGGTAATCCACTCCGGCTGTTGGTCCATCCAAGCGGGTAGTTGTTGCATCCACTCCGGTGGTGCCCCCATCCAAGTAGGAGGAGCACCCATCCAAGACGGCGGAGCCTCCATCCAAGTGGGACGCTCACTCACACTAGCATGTCGGGAGGAGGAAGAAGCGGAAGGCCACTACTGGTAAGTGGATCTCCTCGCCGGCTACTGGAACTCCGCCGGTTGACCCGGAAAATCTCCAAAAGCTCCCTTAACACCTCCAATGTCCGGAAACTCATCACCACCCATCTCTTCATCAACATCATCATCATCCTCAGCCTCATCAGCAGTTGTTGGCACATCCTCGGGAATGTAGAGTGGAGCTCCTAGGCGGATGGCATGCATCAGAATAAATGTAGCCTTCCAATTCTGTCGGCTCCTAATAGAGTAATCAACACTCCATGGAATACCTATACCTCCCTTGTCCTCCCAAGGAATGGAGACATAGGGTGGACCTTGGTGGCGCGGAATCAGTAGTCTTCTAGTCATAAATCCTTGAAGCCCCAAAGGCCTCGCAACAACAACCATCTCAGAAGCTGGAAAATCCACTCCAAACTGTTTCGCTATGCATGTCATAATCCCTCCATAACCGATATTCCCCGCTGATTTGTTCTTAATCTTGCTAAGAGTGGAAGCAAGCATAGTGGCGCAATCCGGAATGGTACCAGACGCCATACAATAGAGGATAAAAAGCTCATCAGCCTTGAGCTTTTAGGAGTCTCGGTCTTAGGGAAAAGGCACTCGGAGAGGATCATATGGGCAATCTTAAAGGTGAGGTTGTAGATCAACTTCGCCTTCGAGTCGGCCGGTTTCCAATGATCCTCATGACCAACCACCATAGCAATCTCTCCCCAAAACTCTTTAGCTCTAACACCTCTAGGGAATGTCCCATTTAACGTATCAACAAATCCAAACAATGCTCCAAACTGAGCTATAGACATGTGGTAAGTGTTGTCCATCAACTGAAAGGACACAGTTCGGTTAACGGCACTATGCTCAAAGGAAGTGATCCCTCGTAATTTCCTCATAAGCATCCTATCGAATGCTAGCAAATAAAATAAATCTAGTGTTGTTTAACATCCATCTCAAATCATCAACAACATGCAACTCCTCAAGTTCGTCAAGCACAATATACCTAGGAGCTATCACTTTGTGTTTGTGGATCTTTTCAAAAGCTCCGAGATGGTTCTCATGAATGGTGGGGACCCTAGGGATAGGTGGAATATTGGGAGGAGGTTAGGAAGAGGAGCCTCCACCCTTATGTTTCTTGTTTCTGTTTGACTTACGTGTTCCAAACATTTTTAGAGGAAACCACGACGTGTTCTTCAGTTTCCATGGCCGTGGAATTGTACGGCTACCGGTGGAAATCCTCGATTTCCCTCAAAAATTCATAATCAACACAACAAACACAACAACAACAATCCTAATCTATTTTTTGGTTCAATTCCGTTCAGTTCTCCTAAAAATATTCAAAGAAAATGAATGAAATCAACTAAGGAGAAGATTGAGAGAAATCCTAGGTTTTGGATTTGAAAAAATCCAAAATCTCGCCCGATCGCTGAATGTTTGTGCTGTTTGTTGCCACAATCCAGTGTAGAATCAGATTTTCTTCAATTTGGAGCAAAGAATCGCGCAAAACGATCGCCGAATGAAAACATGCGGGATTGAGGAGATTGGCGTGGTTTGGGCGTGGAAGAGAAGTGTTGATTTGTGAGATTTGTGAAGAAGAAGAACTTATATAACCCTGTAAAATCTTCGAAAACCACGGCCCATCAGGCAGTTCCACGGCCGTGAAAGTAGCAGTATGGCCGTGGAATTGGGTCTTTATATTTGGCTGCTCTCGGCATGATTTTCCACTACTGAAATTAAGCAAACCACGGCCGTGGTTTTGCCTTTTTGGCCGTGGAATGCTCTGTTCTTGCCAAAAATCCAAATTTCGTTGTTCTTTCGGCTTTCTTCACTTCTTTTGCTCGTTTCTCAACCCTGACATCCAAAGACACAAAACATACCGGAAGGTATCGACGAAAAACAAACAAAAACAACTACTCTAATCTAATCTAAGAAAGAAAACAAAAACAAAAGCGAGAATGTAATACCTTGGGTTGCCTCCCAAGAAGCGCTTTGTTTTAGGTCCGTAGCTAGACCAATCCTTTATGCTTAAGTGAGGACAATCGGTGCTATTTCCTCAGTTTGGAGTTCCGGTGAGTACTTTTTGAGTCGATGACCATTCACCTTGAAACTTCCGCACTTCACACCCCATACTTCAACTGTGCCATGGGGAAAAACGTGTTTAATTACATAAGGTCCTGTCCAACGAGATTTAAGCTTAACGGGAAAGACTCGAAGTCTAGAATTGAAGAGAAGAACAAGGTCTCCTTCTTTGAAGTCCTTTGGAATGATATGCTTATCATGCCAACGCTTCGCTCTCTCCTTGTAGATCTTGGCGTTCTCATAGGCGTTCAAGCGGAGTTCCTCTAATTCATTAAGGTCCAAGAGACGTTTCTCTCCCGCTTCCTTCATGCTAAAGTTCAACCATTTAACAGCCCAATACGCCTTATGTTCCAGCTCCACCGGAAGATAACAAGACTTCTCATACACAAGATTGTATGGTGTTGTGCAGATGGGAGTCTTGTATGCCGTTCTATACACCCACAATGCGTCATTTAGCTTTAATGACCAATCTTTCCTTGTTCTTGAAACCGTCTTTTCTAGGATTCCTTTGATCTCCCTATTTGAAATATCCACTTGTCCACTCGTTTGCAGATGGTAGGGTGTGGCGATCTTTTGAGTCACCCCATACTTAGCTAGTAGAGCTTCAAATCGTCGGGCGATGAAGTGTGAACCTCCGTCACTAATGATGGTCCGGGGTGTCCCAAACCTTGGGAAAATAGTTCTATTAAAGAACTTAACAACCACCATCGCATCATTAGTTGGAGAGGCGATAGCTTCAACCCATCTTGAAACATAATCTACAGCTAGAAGTATGTATTGGTTACCACAAGATGATGGGAATGGTCCCATGAAGTTGACTCCCCAAACATCAAAGATCTCCACCTCTTGGATATTGTTGAGAGGCATTTCATTACTCCTAGAAATATTCCCTGTTCTTTGACAAGCATCATAACAAGCAACAAAGGTTTGCACATCCTTAAATAATGTAGGCCAAAAGAATCCAGATTGATATACCTTAGCGCTAGTTTTATGAGAGCTAGCGTGTCCTCCACAAGAAAGTGAATGACAATGGCGAATGACACTTTGCATTTTATCTTCAGGCACGCATCTTCTAATGATGCCATCGGGACCTCTCTTGAAGAGTAGAGGTTCATTCCAATAGTATTGGCGGACATCCCTAAAGAACTTCTTTCTTTGTGCGTAGGATAGTCCAGGAGGTATTTTCTGACAAACCAAATAATTTACAAAATCAGCAAACCAAGGTTCGTTACCTCTAGAAATATGATTGATGCACTCTTCCATTAGATGCAATTGTTCGTCCGGGAAAGAGTCATCAATAGGCAAGTCGTCATTGGTGACATGTGGTAGACGACTCAAGTGATCCGCTACAGAATTGTTGAATGATCCGTGTATACAATCACCTTTGCTCCTACAAGATAAGAACGAAACTTTTCAAAAGTATAAACAACAACAAGTAATTCCTTCTCCGCTGTAGCATGTTGAGTTGCACTTTATCTAGCGTCTTGCTAGCGTAATAGATGGCATGAGTGCACCCATCTTTCTTTTGTCCAAGTACCGCTCCTATAGCTACGTCACTTGCATCACACATGACCTCAAATGGAAGATTCCAATGCGGAGGTTGAATTATCGGGGCTAAGATTAGAGCTTCTCAAATCCTGTAAAAAGCATCCAAGCATTCTTTCGAAAATTCGAAAACATCACCCTTCATCAGTAGATTAGTTAGCGGTTTAGAGATTTTCGAAAAGTCCTTAATGAATCTCCTATAGAATCCAGCATGTCCTAGAAAACTTCTTATCCCCTTCACCGAAGAAGGTGGAGGAAGTTTCTCTATCGTCTCAATCTTAGTCTTGTCAACCTCAATCCCTCTATTAGAGATCAAGTGTCCTAAAACAATGCCTTCCTTAACCATAAAGTGACACTTCTCCCAATTTAGAACTAGGTTCGTGTCTTCACATCTTTGTAGAACAAGAGATAAGTTAGCAAGACAATTATCAAATGAGGAACCATAAACTAAAAAATCATCCATAAAAACCTCCATGATTTCCTCAATGTACTCCGAGAAGGTGGCCGTCATACACCTTTGAAAGGTGGCTAGAGTGTTGCAAAGTCCAAATGGCATCCTCCTATAAGCAAACGTACCCCATGGGCACATGAATGTGGTCTTTTCTTGATTGTCTGAATGAATCGGACTCTGAAAGAAACCACTATAACCGTCAAGATAGAAAAAGTAGGAATGTTGTGCTAACCTCTCAAGCATTTGATCAATGAAGGGCAGCGGGAAGTGATCTTTCCTCGTCGCATTGTTCAGCTTGTGATAGTCAATGCACATCCTCCATCCTATAACGGTTCTTGTTGGAATGAGTTCGTTGTTCTTGTTGGCCACAACGGTCATTCCTCCCTTCTTTGGGACCACTTGAACAGGGCTCACCCACTTGCTATCGGAGATAGGGAAAATGATACCTGCATCAAGCAATTTAAGGATCTCCTTCTTCACGACCTCTTTCATGATCGGATTTAACCGTCGTTGAGGTTGACGTTGAAAATTCCACCTTGTTTATAATGTCTTACAGGTGTTTATGATGGAATACTTAAACACAAATGTAGTAGTTGGATATACTAAAAATGTATTGATTATATTCTCAAGATGCTTGGTTGGTTTGATTTCAATGCAGGTATTATCAAATATCAAGGGCCTTGATTCAAGGGCCTTGATTCAAGGGCCTTGAAGTATAACTTAAGGACAAGAAAGATAGCGTTTACAAAGGGATGATCTCAAAGGCCTTGGAGTTATATATAGATGCACAAAGGATTTAAATGCAAAGAAGATTTTCCAAGAAGATTTGCTTAAACAGAAAGATTTTAGGGAAGATCTTTTTCAACCGAAGATTTTCTAAAAACAAAAGCGGAAAAATATATTCTCTTTCGATTCAACAGAGGATGAGAAGATCAAGGAGCTAAGGACTCGACGTGTTCTCAGGAGTTGAAGATTTGCAACGTCTACCTTATCTCGAAACAAGAAACGATCTTCATGTAGAAGAAGATTCATCTTCAAACGGTCATCTCTCCAATGGCTAGAAGACCTCTCCACAGAAGAGTATAGATGAAGATGATGGTCGAAGAAGAAAAGATACACAAGCACATACGGAAAATATCTTTACGTCTTCAAGCAACTAAATCATCTTCATTGTTTTTATTTCTCTCATTTATGCAAAAGCTTTATCCCCTTAGAGAGAGAAAACACAAGAGCTCCATTGGAAGATCTAAATAGTGTTATACTAGAGTGTGTGTTACTCTGCGAAGTAACTAGGCTATTATAGCTAGGTTGTGAGTTGGGGCTAGATCGTAGCATTGGCTACAGTGAGAGAAGAAGGGACTTTCTTTTTGTTTGTATCTAGGACTCTTTGAAGCTGATAATAGATAGTTAGATCCTAAGGCTATACTTTGGGACGGAGAGTAGGATATTTAGAGCCGAACTTCGTAAACATATCCTCGTGTCAATCTTTTACATTCCGCACTATATTTTGCTATTGTGACTAACTTTGTTTTTGCAGGAGCACAAAGTCAAGGCTCTTGAAAGTTGTTTCAAAGCCCTTGAAATCAAAGTTTCACTAAGAGCACAGATTGACATCAAGGCCCTTGAAAGGAATTTCAAGGCCTTGAGATTTGGTTTGCGAAAAGTTCCCATACTCTATTCAACCCCCCCTAGAGTATCTTTAACTTATTTATTTCACCTACCGGTTCTTCAATTGGTATCAGAGCTATATCCACGTTTATTGATTTAACCATCAATGAGACTAATCATGAATCCTGTAGGTGATGGTGGATTTGCTCAAGGAAGATCCTCGTCTCGACCACCACTCTTTTGTGGCAACAACTTTGCTCATTGGAGAGCACTCATGCGTATGTTCATTATTGACCATGACATGGAGCTTTGGAGCATCATTCAAAATGGACTTAAAGTTCCAATGACAACGGTTGAAGGTGTCCAAGTCCCAAAGAAGAAAGATGACTTTACACAGGCTGACCTGGACAGTATGTCAAAGAATTACAAAACAATGAATCTACTATACTATGGCGATGCAAATAAATTCAACCGCATCTCATCATGCAAGAGTGCTAAAGAAATATGGGACAAGCTTGTTGTCACTTACGAAGGAACAAGTCAAGTAAGGGAAACAAATATTAGCATCTTCCTCAGACAATACGAGTTATTCAAGATGAATCCAAATGAAACAGTCAAAGAAATGTTCACCAGATTCACTGAGATCGTGAACAACCTGGACTCACTAGGAAAGATCTTTACAAATGAAGTGAAAGTGAGGAAGGTTCTAAGGAGCCTACCTAAAGCCAAGTGGGGACCAAAGATGACTGCTATTGAAGAAGCTCAGAATCTCACAACTCTTCCTCTTGATGACCTACTTGGAAAACTCATCACACATGAAATGGTTCTTGCTAAAGAAGATGGAGAACTCCCATCCAACTCCAAGAATTTGACATTAAATTCAAGAAGAGATGAATTACCATCTGATGAAGAGGATAGTGATGACGATGATGAAGAAGATGCAATTGCCATGATTTGTAAGGGTCTCGCAGAATTCTCAAGATTAAGAAACAATATGATAATAGAGAATATTCACGAGCATCAAAACCCTGAGGTAAGTTTTTTTAACTCTAATAAGAAAACGAGAGTACTGACTTGTTTTGAATGTGGTGAAACTAGATCATCTTGTGAAGGATTGTCCACAAAATAAGAGGACCAACTTCAAGAAAAATGATCGAAAGAAGAAAGCTATGGTTGCTTCATGGAGTGATTCAGAATCAACAAATGAACCTGAAGATGAAAAAGAACAAGTAAACTTGTGTCTCATGGCCGATCATGAAGAAGATTCAAATATATATGTTGACAATGTGGTAAGTACAATTATGTCTCAACCTGAAATTGACTTGAAAAAACTCCTTAGAGATATTATCATATGTGATAAGGAACATAGAATAAGGATAAATTCTTTAAAAGAAAAGCTTCTTGAACAAGAAAAATAACTAAGTGAAATGTCTTTGGAAATTGAAATTCTTAATACAGAAAAAATAGACCTTGATGACAATATCAAGGGCTTGGAATCAGAGAACCTGGTTCTCAAGGACAACCTCTCCTCTCGAAACTATATCGATCTAGAGAAGGAGAAAGTTGATCTAACTTTGACGTGTCAAGACCAGAAGGCTTCACTTATTAAGTTTACTCGTTCAAAAGCTAATCTTGAGAGAATGATGGGCGAACAACAGTCTTCCCTTAACAAAAATGGTATAGGTTATCATAGGAGTTTTCCTATAAAACCTACCACCACATTTGTCAAGGCCAAAGGAAGCATTCATATGCCTACTTGCTTCTACTGTTGTAAAAAGGGTCATAATAAATCTATATGTCCTTATAGAAGAAATGATCCTTACATCATCAGAAATACCTATCCTTTATGTTTAAGGAAACAGGTCAAACAAATCTGGGTTTCTAAAGGTACTAGACCACCCAACATGATTGAACCTGAGTATGAACCAAAATATGTCATTTGGTCGACCCGGAAAGGTTGATGTTTGTTGTTTTACAGGATATCACCAAGGTAAAGGAGCACAAATGGATATTAGATAGTGGTTGCTGAAGACACATGAGTGGAAAAAGCTCTTTATTCTCAGATTTAAAGAAGCAATATCTAGAACCATTACTCTTGGTGATAAAGGAAAGTGTGACATAATTGGTATTGGTAAAATTTGTTATAATTCATCTAACTTTATTGATGATGTTTACTTGGTTGATGGTTTGAAATATAATCTGCTAAGTATATCTCAAATTTGTGATAAAGGCAATAAAGTCATGTTTAATTCAGATAAATGTGAGGTTCAAGACAAAAAGACGGGTGAAGTGTTGCTTACTACTCCTAGATGTAATAATGTTTATTCTATGAGTACTAACCAAGTTTCAGAAACTAAGCTAAAATGTCTAAAAGCCTTAATTGATTATCCAAGGCTTTGGCATAGAAGACTTGGTCACGTAAGCATGCAGACAATGCAGAAGCTACTTACAAAAGATTTGGTACGTGGTTTGTCAAACCTAAATTTC
This sequence comes from Fagopyrum homotropicum, assembly GCA_033239125.1. Classification (NCBI taxonomy): domain Eukaryota; kingdom Viridiplantae; phylum Streptophyta; class Magnoliopsida; order Caryophyllales; family Polygonaceae; genus Fagopyrum; species Fagopyrum homotropicum. The sequence goes on along the minus strand of BSWB01000005.1, from coordinate 84,320,472 downwards.
AAGGTTAATGATCTATGTAAGGCGTGTACACAAGGTAAACAAACAAGAGGTTCATTCAAACCTAAGAAAGCTGTAAGTTCTTCTCGACCCATTGAACTTTTACACATGGATCTTTGTGGATCTATGCGTGTCAAATCTCCCAGAGGCAAGTAGTACATCCTTGTTATAGTGGATGATTTCTCTCGTTTCACATGGATTTCTTTTCTGTGAGAAAAATCTGAAGCTTTATTTGAGTTTTCAAAATTGTGTAAGGAGTTACAAACTTTGAAAAACCTACCAATTTTTTCTATAAGAAGTGATCATGGTAGAGAATTTGATCAACTGAAGTTTGATTTGTTTTGGTGCAAAATATGGCATTTCACATAATTTTTCAGCTCCTAGAACTCCTCAACAAAATAGAGTTGTGGAACGTAAAAACTGCACTCTTGAGGATATGTCTAGGACAATGCTTTTAGAAAACAATTTGCCAAAACATTTTTGGGCTGAAGCAGTAAACACTGAAAATGATATTTTGAATAGATGTTTAATTCGCCCTATTTTGAAAAAGACTCCTTATGAACTCTTTAAAGGAAAAAAACCAAATATTTCATATTTCAAACCCTTTGAATGTACTTGTTTTGTTCATAACAATGGCAAAGATAATCTTGGGAAATTTGATGCACGTAGTAATGAAGCTATATTCATTGGATATGCTTCAAATAGCAAAGCTTATCGTGTCTATAACAAACGTACCAAAACTGTTAAGGAAAGCATTCATATTATTTTTGATGAAAGCAATGATGTTACTTTGAGTGAGAGTTTTGCATATCTAAATCTAAATCAAAGAGAAGATCATAATTCGGATGAAGAGGAAGATCCTAAAGATAGAGACAAGAATATGCAGGAAAAGATTCAAGATACCGAAGAAAACCCTCAAGACCTTGAAACACACCTTCAAGACCTTGAAACAGGAAACTGTGATAACAGAACTCCACTTCAAGGGCTTGAAACCCAACTTCAAGGCTTTGAGATTGGATCAACAAGTAATATACCAATGGTACCTGAATCTAGTCAAACATATGAAGCTGAACCTTCTGGATCTGCTCCATCTGTCAAAAGAAGAAAAGTTCAACACTCCTCATATCATCCACAAGAGAATGTGATCTCAGATCCAAATGTTGGAGTTCAAACTAGATCTAAAGTGAACAATCTATGTGTCTTCTCCACTTTTGTATCGCTTGTCGAGCCAAAGAACTACGTTCAAGCTCTTCAAGAACCTGATTGGATCATTGCCATACAAAATGAATTGAATGAATTTGAGAGGAACAAGGTATGGAATCTTACTTCAAGACCAAAACATCAATCAATTATTGGAACGAAATGGGTTTTTCGAAACAAATTGGATGAAAGTGGCAAAGTCATACGAAATAAAGCACGACTTGTAGCACAAGGCTATAACCAAGAAGAAGGTATTGTATATGAGGAGACTTTTGCTCCAGTTGCCAGGTTAGAAGTCATACGTATGCTACTTGCATTTACATCTTTCATGAGCATAAAACTTTTTCAAATTGATGTAAAATGTGCTTTTCTAAACGGCTTCTTAGAAGAAGAAGTCTACGTTGCTCAACCTCCTGGTTTTGAAAATGATGAATTTCCCGATCATGTTTTTAAGCTAGATAAAGCGCTTTACGGTCTTAAGCAAGCTCCTCGAGCTTGGTATGAAAGATTATCTAATTATCTTCTTGAAAACAATTTCAAAAGAGGTTTGATTGATAAAACATTGTTTATCAAAACTAGAGGCAACGACATTCTAGTAGTGCAAATCTATGTTGATGATATATTATTCGGTGCTACTAATGATTCCCTCTGTAAGGAATTTTCAGATATTATGTGCATGGAATTTGAAATGAGCTTAATGGGAGAGCTAAATTTCTTTCTTGGACTTCAAGTTACACAAGCGAAGAAAGGAATTTTTCTAAATCAAAGCAAGTATACTAAAGATTTTCTTAAGAAGTACAAAATGGATCAATCTAAGGTTGCAAAGACTCCTATGAGTTCAACACTTTCGCTAGATCATGACAAGAATAGCAAAAGTGTAGTACAAAAGGAGTATCAAGGTATGATCGGTTCATTGTTGTATCTAACTGCTAGTTGTCCTGACATTATGTTTAGCGGGTGCATGTGTGCAAGATTTCAAGCTGATCTTAAAGAGTCACACTTGATAGCTGTGAAAAGAATTTTTCGGTATCTCAATGGCACTAAGGATCTAGGGTTATGGTACCCACGTCAAAGCTCGTTTCATCTTGTTGGCTATTAAGATGCAGACTTTGCAGGTTTTAAGGTCGATAGAAAAAGTAATTCTGGATGTTGCCAATTCTTAGGAACATCCCTAATTAGTTGGCACTCCAAGAAGCAAAACTCTGTTGTCCTATCCACAGTTGAAGCTGAATATATAGCTGCAGGAGCCTGTTGTGCACAAATTCTTTGGATTGCTCGTGATCTTGGCTTTGACTTGAAAGGTATTCCTATAAAATGTGATAATACTAGTGTTATTTCTATAACCAAATATCTTGTGCAGCATTCAAGGACTAAGCATATTGATGTAAGGCATCACTTCATACGTGATCATGTTGAGAAAGGTGATGTTTCGATCTCTTTTATCTCAACTAACTTGCAGCTTGCAGATATCTTTATCAAGCCTCTTCCTGAGGAACAATTTAATTTTAGTAGATTGGAGCTTGGTATGTTGAACAAGAAAGCATTAACGTAGGGGGAGTAAACGAGTTTAATTGTTCCTACGCATGCAGCCCAATTAATGTTTTCAAGGGCCTTGAAATAAAATTCAAGGGGCCTTGAAACATATTTCACAAGGTATATTAAATTTACGGATCTTTTAAGAATAAATATCTTTTAGATATTTCAATTCTTAAAATATTTTTATAAATCTTTTGTTTGAAATTTTGAAAAAGATTTGTTGTTGTTGGTTTTTATATAGGTCTTTTAAAAGCTTGATTTTCTCAAGATCTTGTTATTTCCCTATTAAAAAGGACCTACTTTCTCTATCTTTTTCATTCTTTCACAAGAAACCCTATTTCAAAATTCCTTGATTTCTCTCTCAAACTTCCCTCATGACACCCAAAAGCAAGAGATTTGCTCCTCAAGCTCCCAAAAAGAAAGTCGTTCAGAGTCCCTCAATTGCTAAAGAAGAAAAATCTTGAGGATCTGGATACATCTCAGACGACCGGTCTTCCCTCATCATGGTTCATTAATTTTCAAGCTTTTGGATCTTTGCTTGATGGGTTTCACAATCGACCACTCTGTATGTGTGATCTGGTGGACACTGATTTTCTCGACACTCTTAAGACTCCATGCATAGACAAGCTAAAGAGTTCAATTATCTGGAAGATTCTAAATCATAGAGATTTTTCTTTTCCACGACTCACGAGACTGTTTCATGTTAGTGCTCTGTCTCTTACAACTGCTAGCAGTATTAAGCCCATCTCAAAAGATGATGGACAAGCGACTACAAAAGATGCTGAAAAGGTTATGACTCAATGTCATAAGATTATTAAGGATAAACCCATTCGCCAACCATTGCAGAAGACCCAGACATTCTGACTATTGAAGAGTTTGGGGTGGTCAAGAAATATGACAAGAATTCTGCACAAAGGGAAACAGATTTATCTCTCAAAGAACGTGAACTTACTGATGCTAAGGATCGATGGAGGGATATGTGTTTAAGAGACTATTGTGGGAAAGGAAGATCCTCAGATGGTACAAGGAAACTTGAAGTTCTCTGCCTGTCATGACCGTTTTCTGGAAAAAATATTTGTGGTTTGTGAAAATACTCTTTTTTTGGTTTGTACCCGTGTTTAAAAATCCCATGCTTTGACTGTTTTCTCTCCCTTGTTGAAAGACAAAGGGGGAGAAATGATGATCCGACATTTCGATATACTGCATTCTGCATTTTTAGTTTTGATTTTCATATGCATTGCTAAACTAACAAATGCAAGTACGATAAAACATTTGTGTTGTCTTCCATCAAGGGGGAGATTGAAAACTCCACCTTGTTTATAATGTCTTACAGGTGTTTATGATGAAGACTTAAACACAAATGTGGTAGTTGGATATACTAACAATGTATTGATTATATTCTCTAGATGCTTGGTTGGTTTGAATTCCGTGCAGGTATTATCAAATGTCAAGGGCCTTGATTGAAGGGCCTTGAAGTATAACTTAAGAACAAGGAAGACAGCGTTTACAAAGGGACGATCTCAAAGGCCTTGGAGTTATATATAGATGCACGAAGGATTTAAATGCAAAGAAGATTTTTCAGGATGATTTGCTCAAACAGAAAGATTTTAGGTAAGATCTTTTTCAACCAAAAATCTCAACCGAAGATTTTCTAAAAACAAAACCGGCAAAATATCTTCTCTTTCGATTCAACAGAGGATGAGAAGATCAAGGAGCTAAGGACTCGACGTGTTCTCAAGAGTTGAAGATTTGCAACGTCTACCTTATCTCGAAACAAGAAACGATCTTCATGGAGAAGAAGATTCATCTTCAAACGGTCATCTCTCCAACGGCTAGAAGACCTCTCCACAGAAGAGTATAAATGAAGATGATGGTCGAAGAAGAAAAGATACACAAGCACATACGGAAAATATATTTACGTCTTCAAGCAACTAAATCATCTTCATTCATTGTTTTTCTTTCTCTCATTTACGCAAAAGCTTTATCCCCTTAGAGAGAGAAAACACAAGAGCTCCATTGGAAGATCTAAATAGTGTTATACTAGAGTGTGTGTTACTCTGTGAAGTAACTAGGCTATTGAAGCTAGGTTGAGAGTTGGAGCTAGATCGTAGCATTGGCTACAGTGAGAGAAGAAGGGGATTTCTTCTAGTTTGTATCTCAGACTCTTTGAAGCTGATAATAGATAGTTAGATCCTAAGGCTATACCCTGGGACGGAGAGTAGGATATTTAGAGCCGAACTTTGTAAACATATCCTCGTGTCAATCTTTTACATTCCGCACTATATTTTGCTATTGTGACTAACTTTGTTTTTGTAGGAGCACGAAGTCAAGGCTCTTGAAAGTTGTTTCAAAGCCCTTGAAAATAAAGTTTCACTAAGAGCACAGATTGACATTAAGGCCCTTGAAAGGAATTTCAAGGCCCTGAGATTTGGTTTGCGAAAAGTTCTCATACTCTATTCAACCCCCCCCCCCTTCTAGAGTATCTTTAACTTATTTATTTCACCTACCGGTTCTTCAGACGTGAAGGCTTATAATCCTCTTCAATTAGAATCTTGTGCATACATAAAGATGGTTTAATTCCTACAAGATCTCTATGGTGTAGCCTAAAGCTTTCCTATGTTTCATCAAAACAATCATAAGCTTTTCATGCTCATCTTCACTTAAATCGAAACTAACAATGACGGGAAACGTAGAATTAGTTCCAAGAAATGCATACCTAAGATGTGCGGGAAGTGGATTCAACTCCAAAGTTGTAGATGCCTTTGGAGTCTCATGAGGGTTGTCCAAAGTCTCCTTGGAAGTCTCCAAGGGTGTGGAAGTGCTGGAAGAAGAAGCAGCAACGTTTGTTGAAAGAACGTAATTTTTCTCAGCATTTTCTATTCCCACGGTGCCACTGTTACTTCCACGGCCATGGAAGGTGTCTTGGGGGCCATGGTTTTGCATGTCAATTAAATCTCTGCTCTCGACATACTTTTCCACGGGAGGAATAAGTGAAACCACGCCCGTGGAAAAGCACAACTAACCGTGGTTTTTGACGTTTTCCGAGCCATCGTACAATTTTTCGAATTCTTCAACTTGCATTTTTTAGCTCTTCCAAAGCATCAATCTCAGCATTGTAATCCTCTTCCTCTCCTCTTTCCATGATGCTCATAGCGATAACCTTTTGCAACGGATCTTTGAACAAGATCGAACTCTTTTCCTCTCTAGATACCTTTTTATCATAAATGTTGAACATATCCTCTCCAAGTCCTGGTTCTTTTGTCAAAATTGAGAGGACAAATTCAACCTTCTCTTCTCCAATATCGAAGGCCAATCTAGCGTTCTTGCAATCAACCATACAGCCGGAAGTTGCAAGAAAAGGTCTCCAGAGTATGATCAGACTGGACAATCTGCAAGAATGTCAAGCACAACAAAGTCTATAGGGATATAGAATTTACCGAGCTTAACCGGGATGTCTTCAATGATTCCAACGGGTCGAGTTATGGATCGATCCGTCATATATAATGTCATCTTCACCGGTTTAGGTTCACCTAAACCAACCTTCCTATACAAAGCAAGTGGAATGATGCTCACAATTTCTCCCAAGTCACAAAGTGCATCATATGTGACTTCTCCCACTCCTATTGGTATACAAAATGACCCTGGATCTCGCAGCTTTTGGGGCATCTTTTCTGTCATTGTTTTAATGAGCTCCGAAGATTCTGAACTCATCTTGACTTCTCCAAAGTCTTCCAGCTTCCTCTTGTTAGAGAGGATCTCTTTCAAGAACTTCCCATAAGCGAGCATACCTAAATTGCATCGATAAAAGGTATGTTAATGTGCAGTTTGCTCATAAGATCAACAAACTTACCGAAATGCTTGTCTAGACGCGCTCTTGCTCGAGATTGCGGGAATGGCAAAGGAGGTTTATAATCTGGAGAAGGAACATAAACATCTTCCTTCTCCTTCTTCTTTTCTTTCTCCTTTTCAGCGGGAACCTCAACGAACTTGGGCTGTGGATCGGTGGTTGTTACACCACTTCTTGTTGTAATTTTCATCACCCTCACTTTTGGATTGTCCTCCGTCTTTCCAGGAAGTTTCCCTTGGTCTCTAGGAACTTCTCCGGTCTTGTTGAATACTTGATTCTCTAAAGCTTTTTGTGTTTTATCAATCGAAGTAATGTGACTCTCCATTCCTTGGATCTTCCCCAAGATCGTCTCCACCATAACATCGAATCTATCCTTCTCTGGCTTGTTTGAACTATTTGATGTTTGTCCCTGAATTTTCAAAGGAGTAGAAGAAGATGGTGATGTTAGTGCATTTTCAGCATGTGATTTGGGATTACCGGGATTTTGCTGGTTGGCTCTCCAATTGTTGTTGGAGTTCCTGTTGTTGTTGTTGTTCCAATTATTGTTCTAGTAGTTGTTCCTATTTACTTGATTGTTCTCCCTCCCTAGGTAGCCAACATCTTGCTCCTTCGTCTTTTGAAGGCTGTATTTTATGACTTCCTTCAACTCCTTAATCTCATTGTTGAGGGAGAAGATTTGAGCTTGAGTTGCTGAATTTGATTTGCTCCCGGCTCTCCGGAATCACGGTTCCCACTATCAGCTTTCCTATGGGAATACTTCTCAATTAATTTATCTTGTTTCTCAATGAAATCCCAAGCATCATCTTCTCTCATATCCATACAAGTTCCACAAGAAAGGGATTGAAGATTGACTTGTGTTGCCACATCCGATCCCTTGTAGTAAATCTCCAATAATTCCAGCTTTGAAATGTCATGGTGCGGGCAATCCAATAGAAGATCTTGAAACCTTTCCCAAAATTTAAACAAACTTTCGTTAGCTTTCATATAAAAAACATTTATTTTATCTCTCAATTCCGCTGTTTTGGATGGCGGAAAGAACTTGGTGAGGAATTCCGAAGTCAAATCCTCCCATGTATTAACTCCTCCAGCTGGAAGAGCTTGATACCAAGCTAAACCTTTGTTCTTCAAAGAGAAGAAGAACGGTCTCAACTTGTAGTTGTTGTTGACATCCCTTTTAGGCTTCAAAGTCTCCATAAGAATCTCAAAATTTTGCAAATGTTGGTGCGGAGATTCAGCTTCCATTCCACCAAACTGATTTTGGTGGATCATAGTAATGACTTGTGGGCTAAATCCGAAATCATGGGTATCTTGATCTCCAAGATTCACACCTAAACAGCGTGGTTGCTGAATTGGATTCATTCATTGTGCAAGAGTTCGTGGTTCATCCACGACATTAGCAGCTCTCGCATCTCTAGCGGGAATGTGAGGATAAACATAGGCTTGAGGATTAAATGGTGGTATTTCCTCCAGCTCCGGCATGTCATCATCATCGGATGATTCAACCCTAGATAATTTAGCTCTCTTACTCCTGGCGCCTTTATCTAATTGTATTTGTAAAATCATCGCCTTAAGCTCATCCATTTGAGTTTGATTTCACTCTCTATCAGCACGAAAGATAGGTTGTTCTTCAATACGTCTTTTTTCACTTGTATTGAGTAGAGCTCGAGTTTCATCCAACTCCTCTTGGATGCTCTTTTCATTATGTGCAGCCATCTTTTTCTCCCTTAACTTTTTCTTCAAAGTTTTCTCCGGTTCAGGATCAAAAGGATCGAGGTCTTTCGCGGATCTAGACCTTCGCATATACCTAAAAATTCTGCAAACTCACTCAAGTAGATAAATCAAATAACAAGAGCAAAAGCTCCCAAGCGCGACAACCGAAAATCGAATTTGGCCTAGACCAAATCCCTGGCAACGACGCCAAAAACTTGTTCGCTCGAAAGTGTGCGTCACTAATATTTCTTGTAACTTTATAATATGAAAATTTAATAAAGGTTAGGGTACAGGAAGAGGAATCGACGAGCCATTATTGTAGAAGGTGAAATTATCAGAGAAAGATTTTGTTTTGGAAGACCGTCGTCCTAATACCAACCGGACAAGTTGAATCTCACAATTTATTTATTTTTTTTGAAAATTATAAATATACGTTAATTTTGATACTTGAATTTTCTCTTGTACACTAATTTTCTTGTACACGATTATTATATCGTATACAAGTAATTCAAATATATCAAAAAAATATTATAAGATTATTTTTCTTGTACACAAATGATTTAACTATTTCTTGTTCCTGAAATTCATATATAAGAATCAATTACAAAATTTTATAACATATTAAGGAAAATTGATATAATAAATAAGGTCAACATTAATCAATAATGATGCTATATACTTATTTACATATCATTAGGGATATCCACTAACTAATTATTATTAGCTTAGGTTATATAACAAATTCACCATAATTTAACAATGTACCCAAAATATAATATATATTTTTTAAATACCCGTGTACAACACGGGTCCTAAACTAGTATTATGTAAAAGCTTATCCTTATTATAATAAATTATCTATTATTTTTATAAATACTATTTTTAAAAAAATAAAACAATTTAAGGGTTAATTGATGGGTATACTTTTTTTTTTGGAAAGTTGTTATTTTAAAATTTTACAAAATTAAATCAAACTAGTATAATACCCGCACCTTGTGCGGGTTTTGAAAAAAAAAAGAAAGAATATTGTGAAATAGGTTTTTTTACGTTCTTTTGTTTTGTATACTTCTCTAATCTAATCGACTTACCAATATTACTTTATTAAGGATAAATTTACTAAATGAGATTATACTATGGACATACTTAATAGAATAATAATATTATTATATATATATATATATATATATATATATATAACAATATTTTTCTTTTTTTCCGATTATGTAATGAGTTTAGGGATTTTTTTTGGTTAATGGCTAACAATTTGATTTTACAATTTTTTTTGTATTTAACAACTCATTTGTTTTTTTTGGTATTATAATGCTTATTGGTGTATTAAAAATTTTATTTTAATTATTTATTTTTGGACTATAAATCTATTAGTTAATTAGTTAATTTTATTTTTAATTATTAAAATTACAAAAGATTTATGTGATCTACAAGCTAATAAACTTAACATAATTAAACAAAAATTTAATTAATATAACGTGGTCTATATCTACAAGATAAAAAAATTAACAAAAATTTAATTTAATTCAAAATTAATTTCAAAGTCCGATAACTATTATCTAAAAATAACTTATTGTTGATGAGTGGAAGAAAATCAATAAATAAATAAAATTAACATAAAAAAAAAAGGTGTACACGTCAATTTTTATTTTAATAACTTGAAAATAGATCAGATACACGGGGTAACGGTTAAAAATCAAATCCCTTATGAAACAATAGAAAAACGATTGTTAATTATACAATTTCAAAAAAAAATTGTGGGAGCTCCATTTTGAAATACTACTCTCACAACGTAACACGTAAACTGTCATGTATACTGCTCTAGTAGTAGATATATAGACTCGCCCATAACGTAAAATTTTTAGTTCCAAAAAAATAAATTTTATTCGACAAATTTGTAAAACGTAAAAAGTTCTAAGGGAACCATGAAAAAAATCACATGGAACGTTCGAAAAAAAAATCCGTTCGAATAAAAATCCTAACAAAAAATATAACTAAAATGGAAATGAAATCGAAAACAATTAAATTAAAAGCCATAATAAAAAGATATAACAACAATGGAAATCAATTTACCGTCAAAATGAAAATCAATTTTGTTGATCATATGGAAGTTTTTTATTTAAAAAACTATCAAAAAATCCAATGGAATCATGCAAAATTTATTATATATTTATAGGTATTTTTCAAAAAAAAAAAAACAACGTAAATTTTGATGGATTTTATCAAAAAAATAATTGTTCGCTTAAAATATGATGGAACGTTTCGAAAATAAAATTCAATTCGAAATCAATTTAATTAAAACTCGCACATAACGTAAAGTTGTAGTTCCAAAAAAATAAATTTTGTTCGACAAATTTGTAAAACGTAAGAGTTCTAAGCGAACTTTTACGAAAATTTTTATAAAAATTTTCGTAAGAGAAAGATTTTTATAAAAATTTGTAAAATAATCGTTTTATATCGAGGTCAAACTAATTTCTATTTTTTTGTTAAACGGAAATATCAGGATGAATATACGTAGTTGTATATCGATCAACTTAAATTATATGGGTAGAGCAACATTGGATACACATGAAAGTTATTTGAATTAAAAATAATGAATAAAAATAAAATTATAGATCCCAAAATCCACGTTTGGTTTATATGGTGATTTAATCATTAAATTAACTGACAAATAGAAAGATTATCTACTTTATTGATTAGATAATAATAGTAGTTGTATTAAATTTCGAACGTTTTTATATCTTTTAATACCATTTTATAAATATTTATTTAATAATAAACTGATTTGGTTGTTAAGGTGATTTGGTTGTTAAGGTGATTTGGTTTCTATAAAATTATTATTTTAATAATAAAAGATTTTATGGTTTAAAAAATAGTGTAAAAAATAAAGATTTATTGGCTTTAATTGTGGGAGTCAATTTAAAAAATACTGCGTCCACAGCGCACCACGTCATCAACTTGTGCTCTGTTTTAGTAAGTATAATAGATAGATAATAGATTTGGTTTCTATAAAATTATTATTTTAATAATAAAAGATTTTATGGTTTATAAATAGTGTAAAAAATAAAAATTTATTGGCTTTAATTGTGGGAGCTCAATTTCAAAAATCCTGCGTCCACAGCGCGCCACGTCATCAACCCGTGCTCTGTTTTAGTAAGTAAAATAGATAATAGATTAGAGTATTTTACTCAATACAGTGAAATATTGACAAAAATTTAACTATTAGGTATATATATGTTTTATTTTAATGGAATGGTTTTTATAAGGTGATCTTATTTATACAAAAAAAATTTAATTTGTTAAAAATTATTATAAAGATGATTTTCTTTTGAAAAATACTAAATATTATTATAGCATATTAACATTGAATTTTATTATTTATATAGATATATTATATTTTCTGAAGGGGATTATAATTATATTATACAGGTATTATTATGTATTTATTCAAATTGTTGATTTATCAATGGTCAACGATATATTCTGAAATCTTTTATGGTAATAAAATGTGAATGCTCTTGCACATAACAATTCTCTTTATCCTAATTTACGCATGAGACGAATCTATATAGGAGCCTTGTGCATCACGTAACACGTGCGTTGGAAGCAGAAACCCCAAAACAATATACTTTGATATTTATTTCTTCTTTCTAGTAGCCGACTCGTGTTCGGGCCCACCTCAGGCTAAGAGGTAAGACCACAAATTTTACGATATCACCATCGCCCAAAAGCAGTAACTTTTTCCCCCTCTCTCCCTCTCCTAGTTTTGAAGATTTTCTCTCTCTTCCCCCACCGCCTTCACCATCTCACTGCGATTCAATTCCTACTCCTACTACCTCTTTCCCTCTGCAATTCTCGACGATCTTCCTTGTTTATCTCTTCAATTATCCGATTGAAGCCGTTTGTTGATTTTCGCGGGTTGAATTTAGGGTTTTTGATGTGTTGCTGGCTCCGGTTACAGATTGGTTTAGGTTGAAGGTGGCGCTTCGATTCTGTAGGGTTTCTGCGGTGTTCCCAATGGCTCCGCCGCGTAAGAAAGGGTCGAACAACAAAGGGAGCTCCGACACCGACTTCAGCTTGGGTGATCTTGTTCTCGCTAAGGTTAAGGGATTCCCGGCTTGGCCTGCTAAGGTTTTTCTTTGTTTCAATCCCTCTCTCTCTCTCTGTTTCTTATCTTGCTCATTTCTTATGTTCTGTTTCGTTTTCTGATTTTGAATTTCGGATGATTTTCAATTTGTGGAGTTTGGGCCTTTGTTTTTCTTTTTTGTGAGGGTGGGGTTGGGGCGTTGTTTCTGGGGCGCGAAGGGGATGGGTTAGGATTAATGAGAACATCAGCATTCACTTTTGGGTAACCTGCCGAATGTTAGAGTTGATACTTCATACTACTTTTGCTAGTCATTGCTTGGTTTCTTTCGTAGAATTGTTGCATACACATTCAATGAGATTGGGATCGCTTGTTAATAAATGAAGGAAGGAGTGTAGGGCGTGATTGAGCTTGATTAATATCTTCTTTGGATTTGCGTTGCCCTTTTTCCGGATATTGCACCCTTTAGTGCTTTGCTGGTTGAGCAATTCTATATTGACTTTATTGTGCTGGTAAATTGGTAATTGGTCTTCTTTGCAATTGTAATGCGAACAGTTGATTTTTTGGTGACTCTTTTAGTCATTCAGTTCAGCTTGCATAATTTATTTTCAATCATGGTAACAGTTTATTTTTAGTTCCTCTTGCTGTTTCAAGTTTGTTGTTCCTTCATTATGAATTTTTAGGTTACTGACTTACTCTTGTTCTGAAACTTGTGCTCTACGGCAACATATTTATACAAGAAATGCACATATACAGTTGGATGATAGTTTCTGTACCTTTTAGCATTTGCTGTAAGATTTTCAGTGATTTCTTTTTAAAATGATTTTTTTTTAAAACTACCAGATAAGCAGACCTGAAGAGTGGGAACACACTCCTGATCCAAAGAAGTATTTTGTTCAGTTTTTTGGAACACAAGAAATGTAAGTAAACTTGTTTCTCATGTTATCTATGGTTAGAATTCATTGGGTACTTTGTATTTGTTTGTCTATATACAATTATCTGGAATGTGCTCATCTGGTGACATCCTTCCAAATTTCCAATACATTTTCCCATTGCATTTGATCAATTGCTGCTCGTATAGTTGCATTCCTAATTTTGTTGTTTTCAATTAACCCGTGCTTCCTAATCCTTGGAGCTGTGCTCGTACGAATCTTCGTTCTAGTTTCCGAGTATAGTTTCTTGCTGATACATTCTTTGCAATCAGGAGGGTCAGACATGGGGTTAGTGCTTTTACTAACGTCGATCAGTGAATGTTGGCTCTGGTATATTGTAGTTGGTAGAGATAAGGAGGTCGGATCACGTGCTTAGTAGTTCTTGAGGCAGCTCAGTAACTTTGAGCTTCTTGGCGGTTAGGGAGTTTAGACAACTGGAAGACATTACATTCTTCGTTTTCAATAAAGAAAACATTTAATAGATATAGATACCACATAAGAGAGTACTTTTTACTTCCATTTTCGTGAGTAAGTATTCGATTCTTTCTATCATGTTTCTGCTTAGCTTTTTTCATCTAAATCTTTTGTTTCGTAATTGGCATGAATGAAGCCTTGTTGATTCTAATCCTATTTCTTGTGCAGAGCTTTTGTTGCTCCAGTTGATATCCAACCATTCACTGCTGAGTTAAAGAGAAAGTTGCAAGCTAGGTCCAAAGGAAAAGCAGTCAAATATTTTACTCGAGCTGTGGATGAAATATGTGAAGCTTTTGAAGAATCCGGACAAAATATGTGTGTTGCTTTTGGGGATTCTGTGGTATGCAATCCAGATGATTCTTCTTCTCTTGAAGGGGTGCCAGCAAATGGGGTGGTTAATGATATTGGCCCTAGCGGAGAAGTAGTTGGTAATGCATCTAGTGGCGGATCTACTTTGGAGCGCTGTTCCATTATGCAAGAAGGCACAGTTGGCAAGAATATGTTATGTGCCGGGGAGCTTCGGTTCAGCAAGGCTGGAGTAGCAAAGTATTGTTTGGCTACTCCTCATTCTGATGATGAAACAAATGGTGGTAAGAAAGAAGATATGTCTGTGTTTAATGAAGGCATACAATCTAAAGGAACAAGTGTCAGTCCATATGGTGGTGTCGATTCAGGTGATGATCAGATCAGCCGTAGAAGAAGTCCTTCCGACAAACAGAAAAGCTCAACTAATGGTTATAGATCAAAGGTATTTAATTCTGAGCGAAAGAGGAAGTTTGATCACGACGGATCTAGTGTACATGGGGTTGTTCTTACAGTTCCCTGCAGTAAGTCAGATAAGCACCTGAGTGGGTACGAAGTGAACAATTTGATGAAAGATAAAAAAACACATGGGAGCATTAAGATTTATCGGGAAGATGCTTTTGCCAGCTCTAAAGATTCCGGTGAAACATTGCGACCTAAACAAAAGGATAGCAGTCACATTCACTCTGAAAGCAATCCCGTTGGAAGTAGTGTAAGATCAGATTCTTCCAAGAGGAAGAAGTCCCTGGATTTGGTGAATGATGCTAAGCGTTCTAGTCTCAAGAATGAAAGAAGAGATTCATTGACTATGCCATCTGATGTTCATCCTGATGAAGCAGTTATTTCTTCACTGAAACGCCATCGTGGAACTGTATTGAATACCATGTCTGATCCTAGTGAACCTGCAACTGATGATAGAAGAAGCTCCCTCTCTTCTTTTCGGAAAAGTGATGTAACAAAGAAGCGACGAGCTATTCGCTTGTATGATGATGCTGAAGAAGAAGATGATGCTCCCAAAACTCCAATTCATGGGATTTCAGCCCACAAATTGAATTCTTCATCTATTCCTGAATCTTCACAGACTAAAATTCAAATTCAGGGAAATCGCCTCATTGGTCAGGGTGTTAAAGGTTCAAATAAAAGTGGGGAAGTCCTTGGAAAGCCGAGTGCATCTTCTGCTAAATCATGCAGTGACTCTACTTCTGTTTGTCTACCAGACATTTCGGACAAATTTGAAAAGGTACATTCTCCAAGTCCACAGAGGTTAGATACAAACAACCAAATGCCTGACAGTTTTAAGGTGGAGTTTGTTTCTCCTATAAAGTCATCTCCTTGTATAATGTCTTCTGCTGATAAAAATTTGGAAGAACAAAGAATAAATAAGCATCAAGTTAAGGTGTCTGCAAATGTTTCTCACAGTAAAGGTCAGACTATGTTTCTCAAGGGCCTAAATCTTGGTTCTGATGGCTCAAATTACTCGCAACCACAAGTTACTATTAAAAAAAGTAGGCAGTTTTCGTCTGGCGAGAAGACAAAAGTTGCTCCAAAGAGTCAGGGGGAAGGTGATTCTAGTTGCAGGTGTGCAGTTTGCATTTGAATTTTTTTAAAATGGTTTCTTCTCTATATCTTATTATGAATAAGGTACTACAGATCTCATTAATTTAGGCTCTGCTGTCTGCTATTGTAGGCTTGAAAAATTGAGGGACAGTTCTCTGGAGGATTCTAAAATGGATAATGAGTTGTCCATGAAGCATCTGATTGCAGCTGCTCAGGCTAAAAGAAAGCAGGCTGAAATGCAAAATCTTTGGCAGAGCAATATGGTCTCTTCTTTTGGTGCGATAGAAAGCCCATCGTTTGAAAATCAGTTTCTCTCTGGTGGTAGTAACTTGATGCAAGAAGTTCATTCTCGTACAAGCTCTGCTTCTCCTTCTGGGCATGCTTCTCTGGTTGTATCACAAAATCAAGGAATAGAAGTGCATGATGATAAGAGATCTGACTTGGGAAATCAAGGTTCTAGTCGTTTGCTTAGTGGTGGGACTGATGCTGCTGTTGCTCGTGATGCTTTTGAAGGAATGATAGAGACATTGACGAGGACAAAGGAAAGCATTGGCCGTGCCACACGACTTGCAGTTGATTGTGCAAAGTATGGAATTGCCAATGAGGTTAGTGGAATCCGATGTTTTATCTTTTCATAATTCAAACAACTATTGATTGATGCTTTGTATGCGTGTATTGTGTGAAGAGTTGTGTAGTATAATCAACTTATTTCTGGATTCTAGTTCATGCATATTGTCTGCACTATCTTGGCTTTAGTGTATGTTGTTTGATAAACCCAAGACTTTTATTCAAAGATGGTAACTGTGTAGTTATCTTGTAAGGACCAACAGCTTAATTATAAAATATCAAAATAATTCTTTTGCAGACTGAAGAGGTACTCTATAGCAAAGAGGAATCCTCCTCAGAGCTGTCAAGAAAAACATGCTTAGAATTTATCAGAATAACCAATCAAGGCTACATGGATTTGTTCAAATGCAACTTTAGGTGGTGCAGTACACGATGTGTGCAATAATGACTGAAAAGTGTCTTCTTGTGCGTTGTTAACTACTTTCATGGTTACAATATTACAGATTGGGGGACACTTGCTATGTCGTATAAGTATTTTTCAGTTGATTTGATATTTATTTAGTCAATCAGAAATAGTTTTTGCATTGTTAACTACTTGCATGGTTACAACATTACAGTTTGGGGGACACTTGCTATATCTTATATGGTTTTTGCATTTAGTATTTTGATGTGATATTTATTCAGTCAATCAGAAATGACATGGTGATTTTTCACATTGAGTGGATCAAAGAGTGTTAATAGAAATGACATTCTAGTCATTCTTTGAGGTATCGATTTTTCTATGGGGCATTGTGGTAGAGAAATAGTTGGAATCTGGATATAAGTTCAAACCAAATGCTGAAAGAAAATGGTAACAGCCCGACAATTCCAAACTAGAGGATAAATGAACAAACATCAAATGGATGAAATAAAATAAATCGCAGGAGACTAAACCTCCCATTGAAGGGCTTGCATCATGTTAATTCCCAAGTACGTAGCTGCCTCACTCTGTTAGCTCATGCTATTATATGTATCCATTAGTGTTGTCGAATTATAGACTGGTTAAGCTGTTACACCTAGCATAAACAACCAATGCCTCTGCTTGCCCATGTCTGACACATTTATGAGAGTTTGATGAACTAAATGCTTGTCTTCTTGCAGGTTGTGGATCTTCTCATTCGGAAATTGGGAAGTGAGCCAAACTTTCATCGTAAAGTGGACATCTTCTTTCTTGTAGACTCAATAACACAGTTTTCACACAGCCAGAGAGGTATTTGTGGATTAAATATTCAGTGTGAGGGGATATATCTGCTTATCTCTAGGCATCATGATAAAAGCTTTACAATCAAAGTTTTCCTGTATTCCGATCATTTTGGACTCGATCGCACACTGTTCTCTTTCTATTTGTTTCTCTTATATTACGTTGTAATGTATTTGAAAAAAATCAATTCTTGTAACAATTAATTTAAGTCCACTCGAAAACAAAAATGCAATTTTGTTTCTGTATGGTGTTTCCGCCTTTCCCGCTTCTAGTTTATTTCTCATTTTCCTGTCCCTGCTCCTTCCCTCTTTTATTTTCATTTCCATGCTACATAGGCTACATATATCGCCTATATCATTGATGATTCATTGAATTATCTGGAATGGAATGAAGAGAACTGCTTGACTTTATCCAGGTATTGCTGGGCCTTCTTATGTTTCTATAGTGCAAGCCGCACTGCCCCGAATATTGGGTGCAGCTGCACCAGCTGGGCCTAGTGCTCGAGAAAATCGTCGCCAGTGTTTAAAGGTTTGTGGCTTCCTGGAACTTGTTATTTATTGCCATTATTCATGTGTACAGGCATATTAATTCCTTCGCATTTCGTAGGTCTTACGGTTGTGGCTTGAGAGGAAGATTCTACCTGAATCTGTGCTTCGGCGTTACATGGATGACATTGGAGCTTCAAATGATGAGATCAGCTATGAATTCACTTACAGGCGCCCATCACGAGCCGAACGATCTGTAGATGATCCAATTAGAGGAATGGAGGGCATGCTTGTTGATGAGTATGGAAGGTGTGTGCTTGCTCTTTTTTTGCTAATTTAGAAATTTAGAATTCATATTTACACCCATAATTTTTTGGTTTGTTTGACTGTCTCATTTTTAGAAAATATTAATGGAGGGTGATCTCTTTGTGGTAAACAAAGGACAAACATGCAAAATTGCATACTATAGCTGGAAAAAAAATTCAAATCATGAATGTTAGGCTGACTTTTGATGATTACTGAGTATAGTAGTAACACTTGATGACATTTTTTTCAGCCTCAACTTGATATTTAATACAAAAGAGTTGAGATATATGGATAAATTTGTTAATATTTAACCTTCACACCCATCATTTTTTGATCTATTTGGACTGTTCTGTTTTTAAGAAAAATATGAGCAGAGGTGATCTGTCTGAAGTTTTAAATGTAATAAATATTAACAAATGATAAGCATAGCTGAGAAAATTGAAATCACGATTGTTAGGCTGACTTTTGATGAATAAAGAGTAGTATTTACATTTGAAAATATGTTTCCAGCTTCAGCTTAATGATCTAATGCAGCATAGTTAAAATATATTTGATCATTGTTTAATATTTTTTTTCTTTTCAATGTGTGTGGAACGGGATGTTTACTGATGCTATATGTACTTTCAGATTATATAGTAGCAGGTAATAACATTGAGATCGACTTTTGAAGTGCATGCAGATTATAGCTAGAAATTTCTGACTTGGCAAGAAAAAAAATCGAATTTCTCTAACCCAAAATATGTTACATATTAGGAATCCAGTTCCAGCCAAGACAGTTATGAAATCACTTAAAACCTGATTTTTCTAGCTGCAAGATCCGCGCGGGCTAAATTATTTGGGTGTCGGAAATTTCATCTGAATTTTGACCTAACCAATATTTTGCTGATACATAACAAAAGATGTTTGGGAGGGAGTTGAATGCCTGTAGTTGACTCCACATAAACGTGCCAAATCAGGCAATATTGTTGATTTTTTTTATACGTTTCCTGTCTTCCTATTCAGTAGGCAGAAACTTTATGCATCCTGATTACCTGGGTTTGGCTAGGCTAACATAATATTTGACCCAGCCAAAGACCCATTCCACCAAGATTCTTGACCTGATGACTTTAATGACTTGATGAAATGATCTTGATTTGTCGTGACAGATTGCTACCTCTATTGTTTAATCCTGTATTTTCTGATATGATTCAATATGACTTTCTTTTTATAATTGAGTGCTCGGAATATATATATTCATAAGAAATAAAAATGCTTCCAGCTTTACCGGAGTTTCTATTTTGTCAGCAATGCAACCTTTCAGTTGCCTGGATTTTTCTCTTCCCATGCTTTTGTTGTTGATGAGGAGGATGAAGAGGATATGTTGAGTACTCCATGTTTGGAAGTTAAAGTGGAGTTTGCAGAAACTTTAAGAGAACCGGAAGCATCTGTAATGACCCCAAATGACAAGCATCATCACATCTTAGAGGATGTCGATGTTGAGCTTGAGATGGAGGATGTTTCTGGACACGAGAGGGGGGAACTAGCAGTATCCACAAGTTGGTCACCAGAGATAAATGAACATGAACAGGGCATTGAGAGTGAGAAAAATCATGCTAATGTTGATACTGATCCCATGACGCCTGAAGGTTCTCCTCCATTGCCTCTCGAACCTCCTCCTCCACTACCTCCTTTACCTTCATCCCCACCTCCCCCACTTCCGCCATCGTGCCCTCCATCTCCTCCACCTCCGCCGCCCTCACCCCCTACACAGCCAAATTTTCCTTCCTTGCCAAATTTGGTTCCTTCACCTCCTGTACATCCTCCATTACCACCTCAACTTTCATTTCCTTCACAGGTATCATCACACCATTCAACTTCTGGTCCATCACCTCCTGACATGTATATAATTTCACAGCTCGCTCAACCTAATCAAATGTTTCAGCCCAGTCATTCAGAATTTTCCCAGGGGCCTTTCCACTCCATACCGCCTCATAATATCCGAACACCTTTCAATCAGTTTCCTTACAGTAAACCCACTTTCCAGCAACATTTGGAGCATCCTCGTCCACATTCTTATACATCACCTTCTTTGGGAGATCGCCAAATGGCCCTTGTTGCCGATGATCATATAAGGGCCTCAGGTGAATATAAGGCTGACGATCCGCGTTCTATATGGATGAATGGTGGGAGAGCTCCATCTTGTTCGACGAAGTTTGGTACTGCAGAAGGTACTTGCTTTCTTCTTTTTTTCAATGGTGTTTGGCTCCTATGTCATATTTGTGATTGTTTTGCTGTATCAATAATGCTTCGAATTACTTTTAGCTCTATCGTATCCATCCAAAGAGTTCTGTAGTTTCTGAATGTATTATTGGAAATACAAGAGTATAACTCCTGCTTTCAAGGAAATAACTTCCATTTATAAAGTCTGTTTTATAGACCATCTTTGCTTATACAGGTTACCTTTACAAGCTGTAGCAAATGTGACCCAAGTCCTTCAAAATACAACTTGCTTTCTCTCGTTATGTTATGATGCTTGCCGAACATGATAGTTTACGTATATGGTTAAATGTCTTTATTGTCTGTCTGTGCCAAACAGTTGGCAGGATGATTTCATGTGACCATAAATACACCTATCTTGAAAATTCTGTAAAGCTACGTCATTTCAAACAAACAACTATTGTGTGTGGGCTGGGTCTTTGAGTTGTCTTAAGATTTTATAGTGAGGTACCTTGTAACATCTTTGAACCTGCAGCGGGTTTATTTGCTAGTGTATGCCATTTAGCTGATACTTGTTGTATGCTGGTGGTGGGCAGGTGGGTTTATAATGTGACTGCTTATGTATGACAGGTTATCATCGACCACCTTTTGAAAGACCGCCATCTAATATTTCTGGGTTCCAATATTCTGCTCCAAAGATGGTAGTGCAACCTGGTGCTCCAGTTCCTGGTAAAATTATACTCGAAGAATTTGAGATCTGGCATGATTCTATTATTGATTGCCAATTAGTTGACAGAATAACTATAACCCCCTGCAGGTCATGGTAACAGCCATATATTGCCATCAAGAGCAGATAGGTCAAATCTTAATTGTTGGAGGCCTACATGATATGATTGGTAAGGATAAACCATCACATTTAAACCTTTAGTTCAGAGAAATTCCTCGGATGATCCGAGATCAACGATTATATTTTGGTGAATTAAGGCTTACTTCATTGTAAATGTGAATCAATTGTGAAGCGCTTTACGGAATCGATATTGTTTTGACTGACTTTTTGAAGCGGCGTCTTATTCTCCAACGTGAATACATTTATAGTATCTGCATGAATGGAATTCTTGATAACTGGATTGTTGTAGATGAGGGCAAAACAGTTATCTCTGTTGCTGTCCACATATATCTGATGAAATCGGTGTTTGTAAAACGATGATTATTCGTTGTGTTTGACACACATAATCCATTTAATTGCAGATGAGTCGGGGAAGCAATATAAATGATCAATTAATGCATCTTGTCTTGCCTGATTTGTATTTGCATAACTGTCATTTTGCTGTTTTTGTCATTTCTGAATTAGTGAGGCAGCGGGAACTAGTAAATTTGAATAAAACTCGTACACGGATGAGTACCAACACCGTCAGTACAGTTGGTCTGAAGGTGCTGATTGTATATGTGGAAATCCTGCAGTCTGCATTACTACTTTGTCTCAAAATGTAAGCCTGTGCTAACTGCTTGGTTTATTTGCTTACTAGATAGATAATATAATCATGAAATTGACTATATGTAAGTGACATTGATATTGCATACTGAATGACTGCTAATTGCTCAGCCTTTCGTCAACGCCTCAGATCTTTTGTCCCTTAAATATAGTGTTGTCTGATAAATTGTGCTCAAGTTGTGGCTATGTTTGAAAGCGGGTGCCTAAACATATGCTGGTGTTCTTCATACCACAGATCCGTGTCGTTCGCGATCACAACTCAGAGCTATTCAGTGATATGTTTATTGTATTTCTGTTAAGGTTCTCTCTTATTTTAGTCAATCATGCATGTGGCAACCTGTGAAGGTAAATACAAGAAACCCGAATGCTGAATAAGCCACGAAACATTAGTGCATCCATAAGGCGCTGGTGCCGGCTATCAACCGAATTCGTATCCAAACTGTGGTAAAAGACATACCTCTGTGACGAGAAAGCGAAATGCTAATCCTAAATTGATTCTCTAAATCCTAAACTTCCTACCATGGGCAAATACGGCGATGGGAATGTAGGGTGGCCTGGCGGGCTGGTGGCATGCATCAACTCCAACCAATGAAGCTCGCTTATGAGGTGGTATGTGTTTTTTCCAACCAATGAAGCTCGCTTATGATGTGGTATGTGTTTTTTCGTTTTTTTTTCCTTATGATTTTCCGTTTATTTCGGTATTGCAGTCTAGGATTGTAATTTCAGTCTAGGATTGTTAGATTATGTTGTATGGGTGATGCAAGTGATTAGATTTAGGGTTGAAATGAAATAAAACCGGGCGAACTGATACGAATAAAAGAAACCGATTTAGAAATCTCGCGGAAGGAGACACAAGGTGCACTCCGAATTCGCCATATCCATGTGTAACGCTTTTTTCTCGTTCCAGCTTTGGCATAACCGCCTTTGCGACCGATCTAGCGCAACCCTATTGCACGATATTGTCTATTAATGTTTTCTGTTTGCAAATAAACTCGTGTTTATGTATAAAAGTATTTTAATGAACTAAAGTTTTCAGTTCGTGACCGTAACAACTTCTTAGAGATGGATGTGTTGGAAATAATTAATAAAACTATGAATAAAACATGTTTTAACACATGGGTGTGCCGGACATTTTTCGGGTCACATTTTTGGTGGGCTCCGGCCATTGTCACAACCGGAAGTGAGAGCTTTGACTTCGTCTTTACGAGCTCTTGCTCGTGGTATATTGATACGTTAAATTTGAGTTCCATTTGAATGAGAAATGGAGGCTCAAAGTTGATTGCGTGATAGGCAATAACTTGGGAAAATAGTCAAAAATGGGTGCTTCTCACATCGATTATATGGAGGGAGAAACAATGGGATATAGGGAAATAATGCCCTAAAGGCCCTGACCTTTGGGTCTGTACCCATTTTCAATGGGGAACGGCATAGGCAAACCACCACACGTGCGCCGAGCTCGTGTCCGTGCTGAGTTGAGTTGCGTTGCGACGATGCGGGTGGACCTAGTTATAATATGGGCTGACCGCCTATATTATTTTTGGGCTGACCCAACTCAAAGTCCAACAGTTAGATGGGGTGGGCCTTGGGCCATGCCCATTTGTGCAACGGTTCGGCAACCTATCTTACAATGGACCGGATTGGAAATCCGAAAGCCTAGTCTGTTGGCCTCTGAGTCACTATCCATTTTCAATGGGGAATGGCATAGGCAAACCACCACGCGCGCGCCGAGCTTGTGGTCGTGGTTGCTGAGCTGGTGCCGGCTATCAACCGAATTCGTATCCAAACTGTGGTAAAAGACATATCTTTGTGACGAGAAAGCGAAATGCTAATCCTAAATTGATTCTCTAAATCCTAAACTTCCTACCATGGGCAAATACGGCGATGGGAATGTAGGGTGGCCTGGCGGGCTGGTGGCATACATCAACTCCAACCAATGAAGCTCGCTTATGACGTGGTATGTGTTTTTTCCAACCAATGAAGCTCGCTTATGATGTTGTATGTGTTTTTTTGTTTTTTTTCCTTCTTATTTTCCGTTTATTTCGGTATTTCAGTCTAGGATTGTAATTTCAGTCTAGGATTGTTAGATTATGTTGTATGGGTGATGCAAGTGATTAGATTTAAGGTTGAAATGAAATAAAACCGGCCGAACTGATACGAATAAAAGAAACCGATTTAGAAATCTCGCGGAAGGAGACACAAGGTGCACTCCGAATTCGCCATATCCATGTGTAACGCTTTTTTCTCGTTCTAGCTTTGGCATAACTGCCTTTGCGACCGATCTAACGCAACCCTATTGCACGATATTGTCTATTAATGTTTTCTGTTTGCAAATAAACTCGTGTTTATGTGTAAAAGTATTTTAATGAACTAAAGTTTTCAGTTCGTGACCGTAACAACTTCTTAGAGATGTATGTGTTGGAAATAATTAATAAAACTATGAATAAAACATGTTTTAGCACATGGGTGTGCCGGACATTTTTCGGGTCACATTTTTGGTGGGCTCCGGCCATTGTCACAACCGGAAGTGAGAGCTTTGACTTCGTCTTTACGAGCTCTTGCTCGTGGTATATTGATACGTTAAATTTGAGTTCCATTTGAATGAGAAATGGAGGCTCAAAGTTGGTTGCGTGATAGGCAATAACTTGGGAAAATAGTAAAAAATGGGTGCTTCTCACATCGACTATATGGAGGGAGAAACAATGGGATATAGGGAAATAATGCACTAAAGGCCCTGACCTTTGGGTCAGTACCCATTTTCAATGGGGAACGGCATAGGCAAACCACCACACGTGCGCCGAGCTCGTGTCCGTGCTGAGTTGAGTTGCGTTGCGACGATGCGGGTGGACCTAGTTATAATATGGGCTGACCGCCTATATTATTTTTGGGTTGACCCAACTCAAAGTCCAACAGTTAGATGGGGTGGGCCTTGGGCCATGCCCATTTGTGCAACGGTTCGGCAACCTATCTTACAATGGACCGGATTGGAAATCCGAAAGCCTAGTCTGTTGGCCTTTGAGTCACTATCCATTTTCAATGGGGAACGGCATAGGCAAACCACCACGCGCGCGCCGAGCTTGTGGTCGTGGTTGCTGAGCTGGTGCCGGCTATCAACCGAATTCGTATCCAAACTGTGGTAAAAGACATACCTCTGTGACGAGAAAGCGAAATGCTAATCCTAAATTGATTCTCTAAATCCTAAACTTCCTACCATGGGCAAATACGGCGATGGGAATGTAGGGTGGCCTGGCGGGCTAGTGGCATGCATCAACTCCAACCAATGAAGCTCGCTTATGACGTGGTATGTGTTTTTTCCAACCAATGAAGCTCGCTTATGATGTGGTATGTGTTTTTTCGTTTTTTTTGCCTTCTTATTTTCTGTTTATTTCGGTATTTCAGTCTAGGATTGTAATTTCAGTCTAGGATTGTTAGATTATGTTGTATGGGTGATGCAAGTGATTAGATTTAAGGTTGAAATGAAATAAAATCGGGCGAACTGATACGAATAAAAGAAACCGATTTAGAAATCTCGCGGAAGGAGACACAAGGTGCACTCCGAATTCGCCATATCCATGTGTAACGCTTTTTTCTCGTTCCAGCTTTGGCATAACCGCCTTTGCGACCGATCTAGCGCAACCCTATTGCACGATATTGTCTATTAATGTTTTCTGTTTGCAAATAAATTCGTGTTTATGTATAAAAGTATTTAAATGAACTAAAGTTTTCAGTTTGTGACCGTAACAACTTCTTAGAGATGTATGTGTTGGAAATAATTAATAAACTATGAATAAAACATGTTTTAACACATGGATGTGCCGGACATTTTTCGGGTCACATTTTTGGTGGGCTCCGGCCATTGTCACAACCGGAAGTGAGAGCTTTGACTTCGTCTTTACGAGCTCTTGCTCGTGGTATATTGATACGTTAAATTTGAGTTCTATTTGAATGAGAAATGGAGGCTCAAAGTTGGTTGCGTGATAGGCAATAACTTGGGAAAATAGTCAAAAATGGGTGCTTCTCACATCGACTATTTGGAGGGAGAAACAATGGGATATAGGGAAATAATGCACTAAAGGCCCTGACCTTTGGGTTAGTACCCATTTTCAATGGGGAACGGCGTAGGCAAACCACCACACGTGCGCCGAGCTCGTGTCCGTGCTGAGTTGAGTTGCGTTGCGACGAGGCGGGTGGACCTAGTTATAATATGGGCTAACTGCCTATATTATTTTTGGGCTGACCCAAGTCAAAGTCCAACAGTTAGATGTGGTGGGCCTTGGGCCATGTCCATTTGTGCAACGGTTCGGCAACCTATCTTCCAATGGACCGGATTGGAAATCCGAAAGCCCAGTCTGTTGGCCTTTGAGTCACTATCCATTTTCAATGGGGAACGGCGTAGGCAAACCACCACGCGCGCGCCGAGCTTGTGGTCGTGGTTGTGCCGAGCCAAGCTCGTGTCCGTGCCTTGCTGAGCTGTGTTGCGACGAGGCGGGTGAACCTAGTTATAAAATGGGCTGGCTACCTATGTTATTTTTGGACCGACCCAACTCAAAGTCAACTGTTAGATAAGGAAGGACTTGGGTCAAACCCATCTGTGCAATGGATCAGCACACCCATCTTCTAGTGGACCGGATCGGATATTCGAAAGCCCAGTCTGTTGGGTCAACTAATCCGAGATTTGGGGAAGTGGTTCAACCCACCTTCGACTCCTAAAAACGTGGCTTTTCTGTTGATCAGAATTGCCCTTTGTTTTGGGTAGTTAATAGGCTCCGATTTTCTTGGGCCCAGATCCGTAACCACCTCCATCAGCTCTCCTATCAATAGAGCTCTCCTGCTTTCATTCTAATCACACCAACAACCACTTCTCTTCTCCTCTCTTAAGCTTCTGAGCTCAATTATCTCGAGCGTGCAATGCACTACACTAGTTCGTAGGCTTCCGGTATATTACGAAGGCCGGATTCGAACAACAGTTGTATCCGAGGATTCTTAAATACCGGTAACCGTTGTAATACAGGGTGTTTTTAGAATTAAGGAATGAGAATCCGATCTTGACTCAACTCCAAGTACGCACTTAATGTGGTGCAAATTCCGACTCTTAAATGTTGTTATGCTTGCAGTTTAACTAACGTGTTACAGGGTTCCTACAATCTTAATTCAAAAAACAAAATAATATATTTTGTTAAACTGTTGTGCACTAACCGTTTATTGAGTGTTGCTGGATAAGGCGCCGAAATAGTCAAACCGGGAATAAATCCCAAATTCGATTTTCAAAATTGAATTTTAAAACAAAAAACGTTTTGTTTTTAAACCTGCATTCGATTTAAAAATCGAAAACAAGTCTGTTCTTGTACGGACTGCAATCAAAGGAATTGTACTCGGTTTTGAGTTTCGATTTCCAAACAAAAAATTTAAATACTGACCGTGGTTGTTTCCGTGTAACCGAAATGACTAATAACACCAAAGAAACTACCGAGGGTCAGAACACTTCCGACGGTGGAAGTATCCTAAGGATCCTGACTGATGTTGCGAATGGTGGAAGCGGTGAGGTGACGCCCCAAATCCAATCAGGAAGTGGTCTACCACCGGCTAACCTGCCAAACCCAACGACCGGAACTAATCCACTTCAAAGTGGTGTACAGTCCGGTCAAAAACCTATCCCTCAACCGATTCCAATGCCCGACTCTTTGAGCGCAGGATTGCTGCCAAAAAAGTTTGATGGAACTAACTTTAAAACCTGGTAACAGAAGATGTTATTCTTCCTAACGATGATTAAACTGGACAAATATGTGACCGATGATATACCCGCCAATGCGGGGGTACGCCTCCAAGCAACTCTAACGGTGACTACATCTGCAAAGGGTGGATTCTGAGCTGCCTGTCAGATCCATTGTACCAAGTGTACTCACTGGTTGGTACTTCTATGGAACTTTGGGTTGCTCTAGACAAGAAGTTCAAATCTGAGGATGCAGGCAATAAGAAATTCATTGTTCAACAGTTCATGGACTTCAAAATGGTCGATCACAAGCCTATCATGGAGCAATATGAGAAGCTACAACTTCTAGTCCATGACATCATTGTTGAAGGCATGAAGATCCTATGAGCCATTCCAGGTTGCATCATTCCCGAGAAACTACCCCGTCTTGGAAGAGCTTCAAAAGCTACCTCCTTCACAAGACAAAGGAAATGACTATAGAAGACTTCATGGTCAAGCTGCAGATTGAATCAAGCAACCGCCAAAACGCTGAAGGGGCAAAGTCTGCGACAACTCATCTGACCAAACCAAAGGACAAGAAACGGAAGTTTCAACTGAAGGTCCCCAACAATCAACCGGCAAAGAAAAAGTTCGCCGGTAAGTGTCACAATTGTGGCAAAATGGGTCACAAGTCCAACGAATATCGGAGCAAGGGAGACCCACGCAAAGGCAAGGGCAAAGCTCAAGCCCAAGTAGCTAAAGGCGAATTAACAATGGTTGAAATGGCTGTTGTGACGTATGAAGTGAATATGGTCGGGAGCAACTCGATGGAGTGATAATATGAAACCGGTGCTACCCGCCACATCTGTTCGAACAAGGGGATGTTTACCACATATCAGAAGAATAAACAAGGCAATGAATTGTTTATGGGGAATTCGTCCACATCAAAGGTCGAAGGCTATGACAAGATCGTGTTGAGGATGACGTCTCAAAAAGAGCAGACTCTCAACAACGTCCTGCATGTACCAGATATCCGGAAGAACTTGATTTCCGGATCTTTGATGAGCAAGAACGGATTCGACGTGAAAATAGGATCCGACAAGCTAACTCTCACTAAACGTGAGATTTATGTAGGCAAGGGGTATCAAAAGGATGGACTGTTCAAAATGTGTGTATTGACAATCATCCCAAAAATTGTAATCGATGATGTTTCAATGATTAAAACTTCAATTGCTTATGTTGTTGAGTCTTTCATTATTTGACATGAACGATTAGGGCATGTAAATTATAAGTCTATCCAAAGACTGTTGAATTTAAACCTAATTCCAAAATGCAAATTAAACAAAGACAAATGTGAAGTCTGCGTACAGGCAAAACTCACAAAAACGCCATCTCCACACGTGGAGAGAAAAACCGAACCTCTAGGCTTAATTCACATGGATTTGTGTGATTTGAAGTTTATACAAGCTAGAGGAGGTAAGAAGTACTTCGTCACATTCATTGACGGTTGTACAAGATATTGTTATATCTACTTGCTAAGAAGCAAGACCGAGGCCTTGGAAAAATTCAAGGAATACAATTTGGAAGTTGACAATTAATTTAGTAAGACAATAAAAGTCATACGAAGTGATAGAAGAGGCGAGTACGATGAACCTTTCAACACGTTTTGTAGAGAACACGGGATAATTAATTAAACAACTGCTCCCTATTCACCTAAATCTAACGGAGTTGCGGCACGAAAAAACCGAACTCTCAAAGAGATGTTGAAGGCTTTATTGCAGGATTCTAGGTTACCCCTGAACATGTGGGGTGAAGCATTGCTTACCACCAATTATATCCTCAATAAAATACCGCATAAGGTAACTGAAAGGACCTTGGTATGCTGATATTGTTAATTATCTTGTTTGCCAGGAAATACCACCCGGATTGACGTACGCTCAAAAGAAGAAATTCTTCAAGGACATACGCCATTACTACTGGGATGAACCGCTGCTATTCAAGCGCGGATCGGATGGGATGCTTCGAAGATGCATTCCGGAAGATGAAGTTAATAGCGTCATACGGCACTGTCACTCACTTCCTTGTGGAGGGCATGCTAGCGCCAACAAAACATGCGCTAAGGTATTACGTTCCGGTTTCTTTTGGCCCACATTATTTAAGGATGTGCAAACGTTTGTTGTCTCTTGTGATGCATGCCAAAGAACATGGAATTTATCTAGGAGGAATGAGATGCCACTCAATAACATACAAGAGGTTGAGATCTTTGATGTATGAGGAGTAGATTTCATGGGACCTTTCCCATCGTCCGGAGGAAACCTCTACATTCTTCTAGCAGTTGACCACGTCTCTAGATTGGTTGAAGCCATTGCTTCCCCCACTAATGACGCCATGGTGGTTGTGAAGTTCTTTAACAAGACTATGTTTCCACGTTTTGGGACTCCACGCATCATCATCAGCGATGGAGGGACGCAATTTCATCAACCGGAAGTTTAAGGCACTTCTATCGAAGTATGGGGTAACCCACAAGGTAGCAACCCCTTATCACCCTCAAACTAGTGGACAGGTCGAGATCTCAAATAGAGAAATTAAAGCAATCTTGGAGAAGACCGTCTCTAGAACTAGGAAGGATTGGTCCATGAAGTTGGACGATGCTCTTTGAGCTTACAGGACCGCATTCAAGACTCCCATTGGTACCACCCCTTATAATTTGGTATATGGGAAGTCTTGTCATTTGCCCGTTGAGTTAGAACACAAGGCGTATTGGGCGATCAAATGGTTGAACTTCGACATCAAGGAAGCCGGCAAGAAGCGACTATTGGATATCAATGAGCTGGAGGAGCTGCGTTTGAACGCTTATGAGAATGCCAAAATCTATAAAGAAAGGACGAAGAAATGGCATGACAAGCGCATCATTCCTAAGGAGCTTAAAGAAGGAGACTTAGTTCTACTCTTCAACTCCCGCCTCCATCTCTTTCCAGGTAAGTTGAAATCTAGATGGACCGAACCTTATGTTGTGAAACATGTTTTCCCTTATGGTGCAGTTGAGATTTGGGGAGAAACGAGTGGAATATTTAAGGCAACGGTCATAGACTTAAGAAATACAAACCGGAAGTTCCGGTTGAGGAGGTTGCACCGCTATACCTTGTTTGAGATATGCCGTACGGTCCAGCTAGCGACCTTAAATCAAGCGCTTCTTGGGAGGCAACCCAAGGTATTGTGATAACGTGATTTATGACGTTAGTATAGGCATACATTTAGATAGTTTTTCCCATTATTCATGCACGGTTTTGGCATTAGTTCACGACGTTTACACTCATTTCATGCATAATTCTAGAAAAGACGTCTACACGAGCTTTTGTCGGTGTTGTAGGTATTTTGGGGGTCTTTTGGACATTAACCGATGCATTCGAGGGTCAAGCCTCATGGTGGTACACATCCAAAGCTTTGAAGGAGCATAATTGGAGCAACAAAGGACACAAAGACCACTATTGGTGCAAGCAATGGAGCAACTCATGGCTAGACGATCATAACAGGTTTCTGTTGAAGAAAATCGGACCATCACTCAGGAAAATCGGCCAATTTTCCTGACTGGGTCAATTTTTTGGCCTTCAACAGCTTAAGCCACGTGTCCCACGATCTCTTAGTCCGGCCTTGCTCTTGGTGGAGAATATAAGTGGGCCTGCAAGCTGTTGCTGAGCATCTCTCCTCTCCCACATTCTCTCATTCACAGCTCATTCCATTGGGGGCAAGACTTGGAGAAGAAGAAAAACTCTCTCAAAATTGGAGGAAGAAGAACACAAAGCTGAGAGTGATAGTGAGTTTTTGAGTGATTTTGAGTGATTTTCGGAGTCTTTGATTGAGGAACCATTGTAAGGATTGTTAGGAACGTTTTGGAACTTCATTTGAAGGGTTGTAAGTCTTACTAAAACTTAGATTCAGCTGAGATTTATTGTTTTTACTTGCTTATCTTTCATCATCCATCTATGAGAACCATGTATGCTTGTATGATGATTTTGAATCTTGATATGCATATTATTGGCTAGTTTATTGTGATTTTGGAGTGATGGATTGATGGTTATGGCTTGGGTGATGACAAAATGAACTTATATGTTAGTTTAGGATGATTTGTATGCACAAAACCTAACCTAGACAGAAAAATCGGGTTGTTCTTCAGCCAGATCGGCCGATTTACCCATGATCCACCCGATTTTTCCTTCTGTTTCTCTTTAATTGATGAATCTGTATGTTAAGATGTTAGGTTGTTGAAATCCTAGTGTTTATCAAGCATAATTTAGCTTAGGATTACCTAATGCTATCAACCTAAGTGAGGGAAGAGATCTACCCGATGATTTCCGACCTTAGATACCTAAGATGATGAACTCTAGGTAGTAGTGAGCCTCACAAGCCGCTATTGGATCGAGTGTGCTAGGATTATTGCTTGAGACTTCCCTTTTCCGAGACTTACCCGATAAGGAGAGGGTTGCCCCTTAAGTGGAGTCCGATTTGTGTAGAATTCCCTACTTTAACCCCTTGAGACCTACCCGGTAATAGGAGTTTGATGCGGGATTAGCGAAGTGAGAGACCTACCCGGTAATTGCTTCCATTAGTGAAACACCCTTTCCCGACACCGCAGCACTATCCTTAGAATCTTTAGAATCTTGAGTCCAATGCCATAACCGGAAATCTTGACCTCTAGAATCCATTTTTCTATCTTTGATCACATATTTTGAGTTTGTGCTACTTGATTGTTTTGCTAGCTTGAGTTGTTAGTTTGATCTATTATTTTGCATGAATGTGATCTTTGATTGATCACCTAAAAACCCAAACCAAAAACATTGAGATTTACATTTCTTTATTCCTTTCTCTTTTCTTAGACTAAATTTACACTATCTATGCTCACTTGTTGATTCGATTTCACCTTAGTCTTCGAGTTCGACCTCGTAATACTATCCTTGCCACAAAACGACCCATACACTGTGGGTTCGCTAGGAGTTAGGAAAAATATAACGAGTATAAATTTAAGGCTTTTGCGCATCTATTCCTAGACGTAACATATTGCTTTCTTTTCCCTTTTTCTAGTCTAGCTTTAGATAGTTTGCTTTTGCTTTGCTTTGTTTTTGGCGTCCTAGACATACAACAGGTGACATCTAAGGAAGGAATACAACCCAGGAGCACAACTAGAAGGACAGAAGTTCGAGAATTTGAGAAGACGGAGTTTGACTGAGACACATCTCGGTTGCTGTCACAACACCTCGACCGAGATGATTCTTGAGCAACCGAGGCGACTAGGGTTTCCGAAGATCCACCTCGGTCCAGTCGAGACCATCTCGACCGAGGTGACAGCAGTTCCAGAAAAGGGTATAAAAGGGGGCTGAAATTTCTCTCTCCTCCCCTACCTCCCTTCTCGACCGCGGCACACTTCTCACCTCGCTCCTTCGTTCTTCGCTCGTTTTCGACAGTTCTTGCTTCTAAACTGAGAGAAAAGGGAAGAGGATCACATTGCAAGCGCAAAACTGCAGCAAAAACGAGCCGAATCGACCGAATCTGGGTAAGCTCCGAAAAAACCCTAACCCTCTTTCTCTCCACTGTTTCCTTTCGATTTGGGCTTTGGTTGCCCCTGCATTTGCTGAGAAAAGGATTAAGTACCCCATAGGAACCTTTGGTAGTGATTTTGGGGGAAAAGAACTGGATTTTTGAGGGAATCGATCGAGCAGTTTTTCGCCTCGGTCCAGTCAGCCTGCACCTCGGCCGAGGTGTTCTACAGAGTTGTCAGAGCAACCGAGGTGACCTCACAGGTTGCTGAAAATAAGTTCTGAAAGGCAGTTGGTCCTGAGGGACAAATCTTCTCCTTCTCCTTCTTCCTCCCGCCGTACTAGACCGGTGATCCACGAGCGACACCAGGTCGATTATGACCGCATAACGGCCCGTCCAATCGTTGCACCACGCTTCCTGGACATATCAGCTTTTGACTGCCTCCATGTTGATGAGGATTTGAGGCGTATGATATCTGCTGTGGGGCTGGAGCAGTTCACAGAGATTAGAGCTCCGGCCTACTTAGAGCCGACCTTGGAGTTTGTCAGCTCCGTCACTTACTTGCCCACCGAGCGCGCCATCAAGTACCGGTTGATGAACCAGAATTATCTAGTTCCCTTAGACCACTGGCGGGACATCTTTGGCTTCCCGATCCCTACTGTTGCTGATTTTCCTTCTCGAGTTGTAGCTCGGGAGTTCTGGGGACAGATAGCTCACGTGGTTGAGCACGCTGACAGATAGAGACCTGGAGATTCCAGGGAGAGGATCATATTCCATCTTGCTTTTAGACTAGCTCACAGGATCTTCAGTGAGACTCTTCTGGCGCGTACTGAGACGCCCCAGAAGATCAGACAGGATGAGCTTCTGAGTTTATATTGCATGGTGACTGGAGGAGTCCCAGATTTTGGATTGATGCTGGCAGAGGATCTGCATAAGATCAAGGCGAAGGCGAAGGGCGACATCTGCTGTGGAGGTATAGTGACTCATATAGCGAGTTACATGGATTTGGACCTCAATGCTTGTACCATGGTGGCGGCTGCCAAGCCGCTCGGACTTCAGGAGATGATCACTCGGAGGATACTGGTTCCCCGAGGACTCACTACGCCATATGTGGCGCTGCCATGGGAGCCGACTGCGCCTCGAGGGATCAGATAGTCAGCTCAGTTCTCCGTGTTTGATCCACATTACCGGCAGACTGCGTGGATCCCACTGATGGAGGATGCTAGAGAGGCAGCAGCTGCAGCAGCTCAGGGGCCAGTTGAGGAGGATGAGGCTGAGGATGATGATGATGATGTTAATGAGGATGGTGGCGTTCCTATGGATACGGGCACGGATACAGCTGGAACTAGTGCGCCGTTCATTGATCTAGATGATGATGAGACTGAGGAGGAGCCGGCTGTAGCACCAGCACGTCCTACTAGGCGTAGGGTATGCAGGCAGAGGGATCCAATTGCTCACCGTCGGATCGACGATCTGACGGATCAGATGATAGATTCCTACGCTGCCATGTCCCCTGGAGATCAGAGAGATGCAAGAGAGACTACACTACCAGCACGTGATGGTTGAGATTCATTTTGAAGGAAGAAAGTTGATAGCTTTTATAGCTTTTGTGAAGGGTTTTGTAAGACTTTCTTAGATTCCCTTCTTTGTCGATTGTCTTGTTGGATTGTGATCCAAGGAACGCTTGTTGTTTGATAATTGATTCAGTTATTGAAGCCTTTCTCTTAAGGTTTTCTTGTTCAATTATTCTCTTTCTTTCCTTATATTTGATTATTGCTTTCATGATGATGAGTGGCTAATTTCCTTGTGTGATTCTAGGGCGATTGGCTGAAGGTTGTGGGAAAAACAATGATAGAATAATCTTAATCACAGTAGGACCCTGAAAGTTCGAATCTTTAACCTTAACCCTAGAACATCTCGCTCAGTCGATGAACATCTCGGCCGGGGTAGAATTCTTTTGACCGAGGTGACTTTTCTGATCCGAAACTGAAAGTTAAGTGTTAGAGTTTGCCAAATCCTATTCTTATTATACCTTTCCTGGTTCAATGCAAGCCTAGGATGAGACTTACCCGGTAATTCCTTTGTTTGTTTACCCAAGATCATAAGTATAGGTAATAAAGGTTTATCCTTTATTGGGGTTTGAGTGTGCTTTCATTCCATCTTTGTGAGTTAGCTTGAGACTTACCCGATAAAGGTTGATTCTATTCCCTTAGTTGGAGTGTTAGTTTGAGGTTATGGTTCTTTTCCTTAATTCCTTGAGACTTACCCGGTAATAGGAGTTATGGTTTTGGATTAGTGAGTAGTGAGACTTACCCGGTGATCTATCCCACTTTAGAAACACCTTCCCTATGCAAATATCTCAGCTTTGTCTGCTTATCTTTAGATCTTGAGTTGGAACCACAACTAGATGCTTTAATCCCTAGAATTGCATATTTCTTTAATTGACTTTTTATCATCCTTGATTGTTTTAATCGCTTTTGTGGTTAGTAGTTGCATTGACAACCTATACCTGCTTTGTTTCACTAAGTCCCTGTGATCGACCCCTGAAATTTCTTGCTTTTTACTACGATTGACCCGTACACTGCGGGTTTGCATCCTTTTTTAAGCTTACATCTAGGGTTATAAATTTAAAGCTTGCACACACCGTTTGGAGCGAACACATACGTTAAATTTGAATTCCGTTTGAATGAGAAATGAAGGCCAAAAGTTGGTTGTTTTATAGGCAATAACTTGGAAAAATGGTAAAAAATGGGTGCTTCCCACATCGACTATATGGAGGGAGAAACAATGAGATATATAGGTCAATAATGCACTAAAGGCCGTGGCCTTTGGGTCACTACACATTCTTAATGGGGGAACGGTGTACACAAACCACCACGCGAGCGCGCGCTGAGCCGAGCCGAGCTCGAGCTCGTGGTCGTGTCATGTCGTACCTTGCCACTTCGCGATGCGGTGCAGTGCGTTGCGACGAGACAGGTGGACCTAGTTATGATATGGGCTGGCAACTGATGGCATGAATTATGACATATAGTTAGGCTTGCATGTGTGTAGATTTTTCCTTTTATTTTGCATGCATAGACATACATTCATAGCAATTATGGTTATATTTAGGCTGCTGTTATTTAGCGCATATTTTTTTACTAAATACCGCACATTTGTCTGTTTAGCGCATATTTTTTTACTAAATACTGCACATTTTTTACTAAATTTCTTCAATTTGTCCGTAACGGACAAACACATTATGTTCTTTATGGACAACCACATTATGTCCATTACGGACAACCCTTGACACTAGAATCCGGAAACGTTTCAACCGACTTATCTTTTAATTTAGATAAAATAAAAAAGGTTATTTTTGGATAAATAATATCATTATTTCCATAATTTAACAACCATAAA
This sequence comes from Fagopyrum homotropicum, assembly GCA_033239125.1. Classification (NCBI taxonomy): domain Eukaryota; kingdom Viridiplantae; phylum Streptophyta; class Magnoliopsida; order Caryophyllales; family Polygonaceae; genus Fagopyrum; species Fagopyrum homotropicum. The sequence continues at coordinate 84,283,920 of BSWB01000005.1, read as the reverse complement.
TCTTATTTTCGGATAAATAATATCATTATTTTCATAATTTAACAACCATAAATCTTAAATCAATTTTTTTCATGCTATAAAAACTGTAGTCAATCCCCTCCAACCCTCATTCAACCATATTTTCATACTTGTTTCTCAAATTCAACTAGTAGGCGGTCTATTATTTTTGAAAAAACAACTTAACAATGTCATACGAGGAAGATTATGATATTGATGATGAAGAAATATCTTTGAGTTTTGAGAACGAAGATGAAGAAAATATTGAGTAAGTAAATTTGGTTTTTTTGATTAATAAAGTTGAAAACTTTAATCGTAGTTTAGGTTTTCAATGGTGATTGAACTTAGATTCTTAACCATTGATCGATCATAGCCATGTTCTGAAAGAATGTAATGTTATTTTGGTTTCGTAACAAAATTCGGAAAACAACCTGTCTGTGATGGACAACGTAACTTTGTCCGTCACGGACAAAGTAATTTTGTCCGTGGCGGACAACATAACTTTGTCCGTGACGGACATTCTTATTTTGTCCGCTATGGAAAACCCTATAACAAAATGAACATTAACCGATTTATTTTTTATTTTTTAAGGGTTTAGAGGAGATAGATGCGGACGTGGATAATCTCAGCATAGTGAAGGATCAACAGAAAACGTAAATGCATCCGCCTCAGAAGCGAGGAGTAAGGATTACTCTAGCCTGTTCACAACCGACAAAAGCTTTAATAGTCGACCGGAGGTCATGGAATGGGTTTGAAAAGTGGGAGAGGAAAATAAAATGGTTTTTTCTGTTAGTCGCGTACAGAAATCGGTCCTTGGAAGTTTTGGAAAGACATGGCTTTCTTGCGAGAAATATGGAGTATATAACCCAAAAAAGGTGAGCCAGCTCAGAGGAAGAATGCATCGACGAAGAAGAGCGGGTGTGAATTCATGATTAGGGTTTATGAGACTTACCAAGGTTTATGGAAAGTTCACGTGTAGTGTGGTGTTCACAACCACAAGCTTGAAAGAAATTTAAAGGGTCATGCATTTGCGGGAAGAATGAATGAGGAGGAGAAGAAGTTAGTAAAATACATGTGGACTAGTAATTGCACCCCTGCCCAAATTGCCAGTGCTTTGAGCATTGATAAGGGTAACAACACTAGGATGAGACAAATATACAACGAGAGACAAAAATTACGTAAAGAAGGTTTGGATCAAAGTACAAGTGCTCAACAATTTTTTTTCGAATGTCGTAAAGAGGGTTATTTTTGTGAGCATATAGGAAACAAGGACGGTGAAGTGAGCGATATTTTCTTCGCACATCCGGAATCAGTTGCCCTCCTTAAGGCATTCTCTTACGTATTGGTAATGGACTCAACATATAACACCAACACGTAAGCTTTCAGAGTTGTTAACTTTTCCGTAAGATGCCCTTTTTTGATGTATGTAAAATTTACATTTTGATGATATTTTTTTACAGATACAAGATGCCATTTTTTGAAATTGTTGGGTTTACATCGACATGGCTGAACTTTAACGTTGTCGGTGCATTTCTATGCACGGAGAAGGAAGAGAATTATGTCTGGGCGATTGAGCAACTTGCAAAGCTTTGTAGGCGCGTCGAGAGGACACCGACTACAATTGTCACGGATCGAGAGAAGGCTCTTATGAATGCTCTTGATCGTATTTTCCCAGAAACCCAGTTTTTGTTATGTCGCCGTCTCATATACAAAAACATTGAAGGAAGGGCTGAGAATAATCACATGGATAAAGAACTCGCTCGAATATTTGTCAATAGTTATATGGGTTTATTTAAATCCAAAACAGAAGAGTCTTACGAGAGACGGTTAACTCAAATTGAAAACAAGTGGAAAAGGAGAGAACATCTTCTACAATATGTGAGGACGCATGGCTAGATCCTTACAAGAGACGAATTGTTTCCACGTGGATGGATCAATATCTGAACTTCGAAAGTAACACGACGAATATGTACGTATTCCACAACAGTTTAAATTATATTTTCCCGATTTGACATTAACTCTATTATTTCTCAACAGGGCAGAAACTGCGCACTCTGTTATGAAACAATTCATGAAAACAAATTCTGCGAAGTTGGATACAGTTTTCAGGTTCCATCACTCTTTGATGAGGATTAAGTTAGACAAGATCCTCGGTTCGTTCATTGAGAGCATGTCGAAAAAGATCACATGGACTTCTTGTGTTAAACAATTTTAGTCGTTGCACCACAACATCTCCCGCAAGGCTTTTTTACTTATTATCGATCAATACAATAAAGCTCGTGCTGAAAAGCCCGATGGTCCGTGCACATGTTCATTTTCGACGACTCATGGTATATTGTGTATGCACTTTATTTGGGGTTATATGAAGAAAGAAATGTCTATCCTTCTTACAATTGTGCATGAATTCTGGAAAAAGTTAGATGTCGATGATGTGATTCCGAAATCAGAAGAAGGACGAGATGCGCGTTGATTTGCAAAAAATCTAATGTTGGAGTTCTACAAGAAAGATTTTCTAGATCTGAGCCCTACTCGTCAGTTGGAAGTTGTAAATAAAGCTATAAAAACTGCTTTTTCGGAGAGGACCAATTTGCGGGAACTTGCTAGGGTTGTGACTAAAGGAAGACCGAAGGACTTTCCAATCAAAAGATTGCCATCCGATTGGGAGCTAGGGGTTACCCCCCTAAAAAACAAAGAGGTCGACCCCGAAAGAACCCTATACCACCCAGTAAACCATAAAAAAAATCCAACACTAGTGCCAAGTCCATCTCTTAATATCGATTTACCACCCAAAACTCCTTCAAAGAGAACTAAATCCATTGAAACTCCAAGTCATAACCCTGATATTTTAGTAGAATGGCCTAGGGCCGTTCCCATTTGGATGAAAAAGTATATAATCAGTTGGAATAATGTCAGAGGGGATAAAAACTGTGGTTTTAGAGCACTATATCATGCAATGTACGACACAGACCCAGACGAGGGGTGACAAATGATTAGGCGACTGATGCTGCAGGAGCTCATTTCTCATCGCGAGTTGGATGAGTGTTTTCTTCATAAGCGTGACGTCGATGCGACGTTTGAGGCACTTGGATGGAATGGGAATGGTTTTGCACCACCAGAATACTGGTTTGGTTTGACGGACATGGGGTGTTTAGCTGCGATTGCATTGCAGTGTATTGTCGTTGGGGATGCTAGAAATCCATATATCAATAGTTTCCAACCAGTTTCATTACATCAGGGTATGTCCTCTAAAATCTTTTCATTTATACTTTTCGGCTTTGCTCTTCACAACATATATACTAATGTTTTTTTTCTCTTTGTTTTTGCTAACACTTGGAGATGATTGTCCTTTACCAGAGATTGTTAAAACTTAGTCGCGCAGCCATAACAACACCGTAGATGATATTGAAGTCAGATTAGCTCATCGCCTCGCTCGATGGAAGGAGTTACAATTACCACATTTATGGGCAACACGGACAGATCTTGGCACAATTAGCGCAAATTGACTTAATGTTTAAAAATGCTTATGTTCACTTGTTTACTCAAACTTTACGATCAGGCATATTTTCTTAAGGTTTTGTCATTTATATTATTTTAAGGTTTAGTCATTTATATAGTCATCGTTTATATTTTATTAAATATAATGCAACAAGTTAAAACGTAACCCAACAAGTTTAAAAATTACACAACAAGGACAAACATTACACAAAAGTTTAGACATTACATACAAAAGTTTAAACATACAATACAAAACCCACAAAAATAACACAAGTCTACTCGTCATTGTCATGACGAGTACCACTACGCTGTCCATCATCGTAAGAACTGTATGAGTAATCTCGCAAATTAAGAAAAAAATCTACATAACTACGTAGGTCCTGATGCAGAGGAGGAACAGAAGGGTCACCAATGTACGGCCTAAACCGTGAAGCATAATCATATGGGTCGAGTCCACTATATGCCGGAGGTGGAGGTGGAGGGATCCGCTGAGCACCTGGGTGTATAAACCGGTGCGATCGATCTATATATCACGCCCTATAATCGCCGGTGGAGGAAAACCCCGGGCCGTATCGTGCATCCATCTCCTCAATCGTAATGTGATAATGCTCCCATTTATCCCACGCCCAGCTACCTCGAGGATAGCCCACTTTATAGCTCCTGAGATCCTCGACCCTGATAGCGACTCAGACTGTATGGGCACAGGCGGTATCGTCTGAATGTAACCAAAAGCCCTCATGTTCTCGTATGGATCGTAGGGATCTGACACGTCGATAAATGTCAACAATCCGTGAAACAACGAACGCCGTAACCCCCCTGAGTGAAGTCCATCTGGCCGTATGGCTGCCAGTTCACCTGTTTAAAATACAAATAACATTGTTAGAGAATAAACACGTAAGTTGACAAAAAGATTACAATATTGCACATGTATTGGACTTGCCTGATATACTGTCATCTCATCCAGCATCCGTCTATAATCACGAGTGTCCCTCCTAACAGGCTTGATGTCAAATCTCGCTACCCAAGACATTCCAAGCTCCCACTCCTCACTAATCTCTTGGGCAAAGGATGGAAAATATAAATACTTCTATGCCTTGAACAAAAAAAAAAGATAATTTAGACAAACATTATAAATTAAGTTACGAGATAAATTATATATCTATAGAGGGTATATTATACCTGCAGCAGTGTCAGACAACCACACATCTAGCGACAGTCGACCCGAGTCGCCTCGCCCATACGCCTATACAAGTTGGCGAGTGTCGCCGTACCCCAAGATATGCTCATCACCCGATCCAGATCCTCCACCAGTATCAGCAAATCTGGTGAAATCTTGTGCTGAGATTTGTCGGTGAAGAGCGTCGATCCCAGCAGGTACAACAACCACCCAGACGCTGCAGTCGTCGGATACATGTGAGCATAACCGTTGCACTGATCCAGTAAGAAGGCATGTGACAGCCCGCGACGACGCACATCTACAACACTTATCTGAACATCAGTAAACCCAATAAAATCTTGCACACGCTGGACAACATCAGGTCTGGCGATCACCTAAGTAACAACAGTCCCGGAGATGGGTATACCCAGGATGAGATGGACATCATGGAGAACAATCGTCATCTCACCCCAAGGCATGTGCAGCTGGTTCACCTTTGGCTGCCATCTCTCAATGAATGCGTCCAGTAGATGCACATTGAGGTGTCTGTACAAAAGACCCTGAAGATGGATCAGTCCAGTGCCATGAGCTAAACCCGACCACAACTCCTCATCCAAGGGCCAGGTGTCCAACTGACTGGCTCTGGTATGGTAGTATAGTGTATCTCGATCCTACATGGAAAAACAAATTTAATAAATTACTAAAAATATTATAAAATTAAAAATGTATTCATTGAACATAATTATTGCATACTCATCATGCCATGCCAAACGTGGAAAGCGGTGTGAGTCTAGAAGTTCCTAAGAATCTCTGGGATACAAGGTCCCCCTCCATAAGGACCTCAAATATCGGGCTGAAAGGTCTTCCGAGTAACAGCTACTGGTCTTGGACGATCTCCCGTAGCACGAGGAAGTACCTCCTCAATGGCATCCTCCACCGGAGCTGGCGAAGGTGACCTCCTCGCTCGACGTCTCCTCGCAAAAGGCTGCTGCTACTGCTGGGAAGGAGCAGGCTACTGCTCCTGCTCCTGCTCCGAAGGATAAGTCATCTACTCTGAAGAATAATCTACCGGCTCCTGCTGGGAAGGAGCTGGCTACTACTCTTGCTTGTAAGAAGCATACTTGTGCTCCTAAATGAAAGGAGCATACTGCTGCAAAGGAGTAGACAAGTTCTCCACATGAGAATAACCCCCTCCGTAAGGGGTCTGCTCTCCATGAGCTGATGAGATGAAGTGTGGGTGTCCAGCAGAAGAGATGCTTTGTCTTCCTCCAGCAGAAACCTGGTAAGTAGGGCTGGGTGGAGCAATGTCATGCGGGATGCCAGAATTACTATGCCGCGTGACTCCCGACTCCTGTGTCGGGAAATGCTCCTCCACCGAAGCATCTCCAGCATATGGAACCAGCTGTCGGGCCTCATGTCTCGAATGTACATCGCGCTGTCCCTTGAGAGAAAGCATACCGTTGTGGAAAACCTTCCGGAAGTACCCCAATACGTGAATAATTTACCGCCTTTGGTGTTGTTTCTTTCCATCTGCAAACAAAAGACAATCATTGTTACAAAAAAATAAATAAATAGAAACAAGCCGTCCATAGCGGACAACTTATTTCTCTCCGTTGACGGACAAGTGTCTACTACCCCTCCAACTGACGAACGCCAATAAAGGCGTTTTTTCAAACCCTAACCCTAAACTCGTTAAACTTACAATAAAACCCAAAATAAATAATCAACTATTAACCCTTACTCATATTCATCAATTTTTGTAACATATAAACCCTAAATATATCTACAAAACCCTAAATCGTACAAATTAAACCCTAAAGCTAAACCTAACTAAAATAATCAAATTTAAACAAAACTAAAGCGAGAAAGTGAAGTGTTTACCTTAAATTGTAGTTGAAATTAGGAGAAATGTCGAGAGATAGAGAGATCGAGCGAAGAGATGCACCGGATGTTTTGTTGTTCGTGGCGGCGAAGAAGGGAAGAGTAAAAAGGGAAAGAAACTGAGCGTGCATATTATAGGGTATTTTAGATCTGTCCATCACGGGCGGATGTTGTATCTCCGTGACGGACGGATGTTGTATGTCCGTGACGGACAGTTCTTTTTTATCCGTCACGGACATCTCAATACAACAAAACTTGAGATTTACAACATATATTTGTATCTTTTAAATCAACCACCTATGTGTACTACCTATTATACACCTTTATTAAATTAATGAGTTTATGCTACTTTAGTAACATTTTCGTCAAATTTTAATTTAGTAAGATCTTTGAATGAACATAACGAGTTATAACGAACATAATGAAATAAAATATCAACTTAACGTTATTGAGAGGATTATAAACTCCTTTCAAACAAAAATACGATCAAATCAAAATTACGTTATTGAAAGCCATATAAAGTTTCAAGAAATAAATGTTACTTTTGTTTAAAGTTTTACGATTAAAATAACGAACATATCAAGTTTCAAGAAATAAACGTTACTTTCGTTCAAAATTTATAGATTTCGTAACGAACATATAAAGGTTCAAGAAATAAACGTTACTATCATTCAAAGTTTTAAGATTTGATATCGAACATAAAAAGTTTCAAGAAATAAACGTAACTTTCTATCATACATATCTACGATCAAATCAAAGTTATGTTATTGAAAGAATTTAAACTTTCTTTTACACAAGATGATCAAATCAAAGATATTTTATTCAAAGGATTAAAACTTTCTTTCAACAAAGAAACCAAAGTTAATTACAAACATAACAATTACAAAGGAATCAAAGTTTCAAGATCAATGTTACGTTTTTAAACCTGACATTGAACTTCAAATATAAATACGATCAAATCAAAGTAAAGTTATTGAAAAGATTTAAACTTTTTGTTAGCAAAAAACAATCAAATCAAATTTATGTTAGTCAAAGGATTACAAATTTCTTTAAAGAAACCAAATTTTAGAACTTTAATCAACAAATTAGTCATATTATATAGTGGACATTTGTCCGTCACGGACAGTGAACATTTGTCCGTCACGGAAAAATTGAAGAAATTTACTACATAAAGCACATTTGTCCGTTACAGACAAATGTGCGTTATGTAGTAAAAAAAAATGCGCTATATTTATCTATATTGTTGGAATAGAGATCTACACAAAGTTTTATTGTATTTGTAGGTAAAATGGCGAATTATGGAGCAAAATGACACATTTAAGGATTAAGCCTTGATGCGGAACAAAAAGGAGCATGAAAGGACGTTAGGAAAGAGCTGGAGTGAAGTCTTAAGCCTTGATGCGGAACAAAAAGGAGCATGAAAGGACGTTAGGAAAGAGCTGGAGTGAACTTTGATACCACGCAAACTATTTTCTGATACCGCACGGAGTGGATTCTGATACTGCGCCAAAGTTATCTCTAATACCGTCTGACACGCCAAAGTATTTTCCTGATACTGCGCACCAGATTAGGCTCTAATACTAGCGGACTCAATTTCTTTTCGGCCCAAATATTTAGGGTTTTATCTTTAAGCTAGGGTTTATCTTTTAGATGCGATCTATCTTTAATCCATGCTTGTAAACCCTAGATTTATCCTTATAAATGTCCTATTGCCCTATACATTGAGGAGGCAACCAATATCTCTCATACTCCGACTCTCACACCGACGGCCCATAGAAGACGCCCTCCGACGTGGTTTGACACCCCACGGAAGTTGGCTTTCTCCGCCATTGACACAGTTGAGGGAAGGTTTGAAGAAGGATTCTTGAAGAAGCCTAGGTTCTTGATTTATTTTTCCATTTTGGATATTCGTTGTTTGATTGGATTCAGTTTATGATATTTGGAGATTTATTGCTTTGAAATTATTGTGTTTCTTTGAGTCTTATTGATTACATTCCATTCTTGATTTCATATATGATTATTGATTTGAATATGATGATTGTTGGCTAAAACTCGTGCGATTCTAGGGTGATTGGTTGAAGGTTATGGTTTAGATGATGATAGATTGACCTTTACAAACAGATTGGACCCTGAGAGTTGTGATTTAACCGCCGCAAAGAAGATTCCAAGGGCTGTTCTTGATTTCCACGGCCGTGATTTCCCAAGATCCTGCCGTGGTTTCTTCTTCCGTGCATGTTTTGCTTTTACCTTTACCCAAAGTTAAAGATTGCTTAAATCCTACCTTTGTTAACCCTTTTTAACCCTTAGCCTTGTTTGGAGATGAGTGTTTACGAGTTATAGGTAATAGGGGATTCAAAACCTTCTATTAAGATGAGGAGTGTCAAAGCCTTTGCCTTTATCTTTCTTTTCCTAGGGTTTTGGTTTGTATAAGAGTTCAATCCTATCCTTATGACCTTTTCTTGACGAGACTCAACATCCGTTAAGTAGAATCCTTTGGTTGGGACAAAAGGAAGTCGGATCTTCACCGGACGACATCCTACCGAAGAATATATACCTTTGCTATCCATCTTTGTCCTTACACATCTTTAGACATCTTGAATCCAAAACTACATTCGGATACTTTGATCTCTAGAACTTGTGGTTCCCCATTATATTACATATTCTTATCATTGCTTTTTGATCATTGTTATTGCATGCTTTCAAAGTTAGACTACTTTGCTTAATATGCTTTCACCAAATCCCTATGATCGACCTTGGAATACTTGCTTTTACTGTGATTGATTCGTGCACTGCGGGTTCGCTTATTTGCTGTTATTCTTGGTAAAAATTTAAAGTTTATTTGCACACGTTTTCAAGCAAACAAGTTTTTGGCGCCGTTGCCGGGGATTTGGTCTAGATCAAATTCGGTTATTTCGGTTGTCTAACTTGGAAGCTTTTGCTTTTACTTTTGATTTTTTTCGTATGAGTTTTTGAGTTTTTAGGTTTCCAGTGGCTGCAAGAAGCTATGTAACGGCAAGGAATGAAATAAGGAGTCTAAAGGCTGAAATTGATGAACTTTTGAGGCATCGGCTTAGGACCAAAGCCTTGGAAGAAGAAAAATGGAGAGCAAGATAACTTGTTAGAGTAGACCATTATCAATATTTGTTGCGCTTATTTACATTCATCGAATTTAATGATGAAAGGGAAAGAGAAGAGGCTATTGATGAGGAGCTTGCGATATGGGATGAGCTGAATGTACCTCAAAAAGTTTATGAGCAACCTCTTGAAGATTCGTTTGAATCAAAGTGCGAGAAATTGTTGAAGAAGATAGAGAAGCTCGACGAAAGCATCCAATCATTTGCTAAGCCGAAAGAGGTGTATAAGGAAGAACTATCAATTTTAAGCATTCCTCTTCTCGATCCCGAACCCCCTCTTGAAGCCCTCATCGAGGAAGAGGAAGAAGTGGACAACCTCAACCCAACTGTTGAAAGTGGGGTCGAGATTTAAGAAGAATATTCTGAGTTGGAAGAAGAGAAAGACGTAGAGAACCTTGGCCAAATCATTGAAACTGTGGCCAAGGTTGAAGAAAGATCAGCTGAGTTGGGAGAAGTTTTATGTGTGGATTGTCATCCTAACACAAATCTCGTCCCAAGTTTCGAAATGCTTTACAAGGTACATTCTCTTACTCCCTTTGAAACTCCTATTAAAATTTCTAATTTTTTCAAGAATGCACCGAAGACTTGGAGGTCTTTTCCAAGGGTCAAGATGAAACCTCCCTTATATTTGCTGAAAGAAGATGCTCCTTGGACTACAAGGAGTTGAGCTAGCAAGCACTTCACTGCTAAGGCCATGAATCGTCTTTTGTTCAAGTATGGGGTCATTCACGTGACAAAGACCATATGTCATCCCCAAGCTGGAAACGGGGATGAGCAGTTTTGTGGGTTTGATGAGCAATCCAAGATGTTCAAGGTGCGTTAAGTCATCCATGGAGATAGGTCCAGCTAGCAACGTTAAACCGAGCGCTTCTTGAGAGGCAACACAAGGTATTACTTTCTTCTTGCTTTCTAGATTAGTTTAGTTAGATTTTTTGGGTATGTTTTGTGTGTTTGTGGCTTTGATTAATAGGACCTAAATCTTCTTGAGAGAATGGATGATGTACTGAGTTGAGACTATTGCAAGATCGAGGAATTTGATGAAAAAGAAGTGCGGGAACCGTTTGCAAAAGAAACGGGTGTGGAAGCCGAAACCACGGCCAAAATCAAGATTCCACGGGGGTGGAAATAATTAATTTAATTAATTTCCCCGTGGAAACACATGTCGAATTCCACCACGGGTGAAACCACGGCCGTGGTTTTGCTAGGGGGGTCGTGGTTTTTCCAAAAAAATAAAAAGTTTACGGAAAAATTAGTTGGCCAAGAGACATTCCCCTTCTTCATTCAACAACATTCTTCGACACCGATCAAAGTATTCAGAGTTTCCTATTTGAGCTTCTATAGAACCACCATCACTGCCCGATTAATGATCCGTCTTGCCTGATTCGCCATCTTACATTGTGAGTATCTTTTTCCGTATTTTTTTTCACATTGGGGACAATGTGTGTTTTAAGTATGGGGAGGAGGTATTTGTAATACCTTTTGCATGTTTTATGTCTTGCATCATTTATGATTTTGAAAAATCCAAAAATTTGTGAAATTTTAAAATTTTTTGTGCTTCTAGGATGGATATGATCTTTATGATGAATATTGTTTTGTGGAATAGCTATGATGATTTTTATATGCTTGAATTGGTTTATGACATATGTGGGATTTGAATATTTTGCTAGACTTTCATGCATGTATGGTAATTTGCTTTCATTCTAAATCATGTTGAGTATTTAAGGTTGAAACCGCATGATAACTTCTTACGTTTCTTATTGATATGATTAAGGCGTTTCGTTTTGATTCCTTTCTTCTTTTGATCACCTTTTAGCTCCTCATGAATATCTTTATTTTGCCTCCTTATTACCTATCCGATAATTAGGATGCAATCGCGTGAAGTGTGAAGTTTGAAGTTGAAAGTGGCAAAGTGTGTTGGAAAATAGGTTTGTGGAAGTCAATCATGATGATGAGTAACTCAACACCACTCACATAGCCGGGTGTTTGTGTCTTGCCAAAGTCGGATTGAGCGATATTCCTAACGAGTCATTGTATGTGCATTACGGTTTTAGGCTAAAGAACCGGTAGGTGAAATAAATAAGTTAAAAGATACTCTAGAAGGGGGGGGGGGGGGGTGAATAGAGTATGTGAACTTTTCGCAAACTAAATCTCAAGACCTTGAAAATGCTTTCAAGGGCCTTGATGTCGATCTATGCTCTTCGTGTAACTTTGATTTCAAGGGCTTTGAAACAACTTTCAAGGGCCTTGACTTCGTGCTCTTGCAAAACAAAGTTAGTCACAATAACAAGATATAATGTGGAATGTAAAAGATTGACACAAGGATATGCTTACAAAGTTCGACTCTAAATAGCCTACTCTCCGTCCCAAGGTATAGCCTTAGGATCTAATTATCTATTATCAGCTTCAAAGAGTCCTAGATACAAACTAGAAGAAATCCCCTTCTTCTCTCACTATAGCGAATGCTACGATCTAGCTCCAACTCTCAACCTAGCTATAATAGCCTAGTTACTTCGCCGAGTAACACATACTCTAGTATAACACTATTTAGATCTTCCAATGGAGCTCTAGTGTTTTCTCTCTCTATGGGAATAAAGCTTTTGCGTAAATGAGAGAAAGAAAAACAATGAAAAAGATGTTTAGGTTGCTTGAAGACGTAAAGATGTTTTTCGTATTTGCTTGTGTGTCTTTTCTTCTTCGATTACCATCTTCATTTATACTCTTCTATGGAGAGGTCTTCTAGCCGTTGGAGAGATGACCATTTGAAGATGAATCTTCTTCTCCATGAAGATCGCTTCCTATTTCGAGATAAGGTGGACGTTGCAAATCTTCAACTCCTGAGAACACGTTGAGTCCTTAGCTCCTTGATCTTCTCGTTCTCTGTTGAACCAAAAAAGAAGATATTTTGACGCTTTTCTATTATAGAAAATCTTCTGAAAAGATTCTCTAATCTTCAGTTGAGATCTTCGGTTGTAAGAGATCTTCCCTGAAATCTTTCTGTTGAGCAATTCGTTCCTGGAAAATCTTCTTTGCCTTTGAATCCTTCTTTCGTCGTGCAACTATATAACTCCAAGGCCTTTGAGATCGTCCCTTTGTAACGCTGTCTTCCTTGTCCTTGAGTTATACTTCAAGGCCCTTGAATCCCATATCAAGGCCCTTGACATTCGATAAGACCTGCACTGAATTCAAACCAACCAAGCATCTAGAGAATATAATCAATACATTGTTAGTATATCCAACTACTACATTTGTGTTAAATCTTCCATCATCAACACCTGTAAAAAATTATAAACAAGGTGGAGTTTTCAATCTCCCCCTTGATGGAAGACAACACAAATGTTTTATCGTACCTACATTTGTTAGTTTAGCAATGTGTTACGTCTAGGAATAGATGCGCAAAAAGCCTTAAATTTATACTCAATATATTTCTCCTAACTCCTAGCGAACCCATCGTGTACGAGACATTTTGTAGTAGGGATAGTATTCCAAGGTCGAACACAAAGACTGAGGTGAGATTGAATCGATTAGTGACTAAGGATAGTGAAGATCTAGGCTAAGAAAAGAGAAAGGAATAAAGAAACGAAAATCTAAATGTTTTTGGTTTGGGTTTTAGGTGATCAATCAAAGATCACAAATCATGAGAAATCAACGATCAACTAAGCTAACACCACAAGTAAACAAGCAAATATGAAATATGTAATCAAAGGGAGAAAAGCGGATTCTAGGGGTTGGAAATTCCGGTTATGGCATAGGACTCAAGCAATCTAATCATTCCTTGGATCAACTATAGTATGTTGGGAGTGAGCGTTTCTAGATTGGGATCAATCACCGGGTAGGTCTCATGGTCCACTAGTCCGTTCCTAAGGTCTCATCACCGGGTAAGTCTCAAAGAGCCTAAGGATAGGAATTCTACATAAACCGGATGGTTATCTAGGGATCTAACCTCTCCTCACCGGGTAAGTCTCGGGAACGCAAGTCCTAAACATCAATCCTAGCACACTCAGTCCAATAGTGGCTTATGAGGCTCACTACTACCTAGAGTTCGTCATCATCGGTATCTAAGAGCAAGAATCACCGGATAGGTCTCTTCTAACTCTTAGTTGCTAACACTAGGTCACCCTAAGATAGGTTTAGCTCAACAAACACTAGGATTTCAACAATCTAACATCCTAGAACTTAGATTCATCAAAACAAGCAAGTCAGTCAAAATCACGGGTTGTTCATCAAGAACCACGGCCGTGGAATGCATAGAACAAACCGTGGTTTACAACAGAGGCTAGGTTCGAGTGTTACGCTAAGATTGTGTAGCACAAAAGTCTTACAATTTATAAACTCGATATAATTTCCTAACTCCTAGCAAACCCACAGTGTATGGGTCGTTTTGTAGCAAGGATAGTATTCCGAGGTCGAACACGAAGACTAAGGTGAAATAGAATCAACAAGTGACCATAGATAGTGTGAATCTAGTCTAAGAAAGGAGAAAGAGATGAAGAAATGAAAATCATGATATTTTTGGATGGTTTTTGTGGTGATCAAGCAAAGATCACAAATCAAACAAGATAATCAATCAAACTAACAACTCAAGCTTGCAAAACAAACAAGTAACACAAACACAAGATATGTGATCAAAGAGAGAAAAATGGATTCTAGAGGTCAAGATTTCCGGTTATGGCATTGGACTCAAGCTCCTAAAAATTCTAAGGACAACGCTGCGGTGTTGGGAAAGGGTGTTTCTCTAGTGGAAGCAATTACCGGGTAAGTCTCTCGCTTCACTAATCCCGCATCAAACTCCTATTACCGGGTAGGTCTCAAGGGGTTAAAGTAGGGAATTCTACACAAACCGGACTCTACTTAAGGGGCAACCCTCTCCTTACCGGGTAAGTCTCGGAAAATGGAAGTCTCAAGCAATAATCCTAGCACACTCAATCCAATAGCGGCTTGTGAGGCTCACTACTACCTAGAGTTCATCATCTTAGGTATCTAAGATCGGAAATCACCGGGTAGGTCTCTTCCCTCACTTAGGTTGCTAGCATTTGGTGCCCCTAAGCTATATCATACTTAATAAACACTAGGATTCCAACAACCTAACATCCTAACATACAGATTCATCAATTAAAGAGCAACAGAGAGAAAAATCGGGTGGATCATACAAAAATTGGACGATCTACCCTGAAGAACAGGTCGATTTTTCCTCCTGGGTTAGGTTTTGTGCATACGAATCATCCTAAACTAACATATAAGTCCATTCTATCATCACCCAAGCCATAACCATCAATCCATCACTCCAGAATCACAACAAACTAGCCAATAATATGCATTTCAAGATCCAAAATCATCATACAAGCATACATGGTTTTCATAGGTAGATGATGAAAGATAAGCAAGTAAAAAACAATGAATCTCAGCTGAATCTAAGTTTTAGCAAGACTTACAACCCTTCAAAAGAAGTTCCAAAACATTCCTAACAATCCTTCCAATAGTTCTTCAATCAAAGACTCCAAAAATCACTCAAAATCACTCAAAAACTCACTATCACTCTAAGTTTGGTGTTCTTCTTCTTCCCCCAAATTGAGAGAGTTTTTCTTCTTCTCCAAGTCTAGCCTCCAATGGAATGAGGTGTGTGTGAGAGAATGTGGGAGAGGGAGATCCTCAACAACAGCGTGCATGACCACTTATATTCTCCACCAAGAGCAAGGCCGGACAAAGAGATCGTGGGACACGTGGCTTAAGCTGTCAAAGGCCAAAAATCGACCCAGTCAAATAAATCGGCCGATTTTCCTGAGTGTTGGTCCGATTTTCTTCAACAGAGACTTGTTATGATCATCTAGCCATGAGTTGCTCCATTGCTTGCACCAATAAGGGTCCTTGTGTCCTTCTTTGCTCCAATTATGTTCCTTCAAAGCCTTAGATGTGTACCACCACGAGGCTTGATCCTCGAATGTATCGATTAATGTCCAAAAGATCCCCGAAATACCTACTAAACCCGACAAAAGCTCGTGTAGACGTCTTTTCTAGAATTATGCACGAAATGAGTGTAAACGTCGTGAACTAATGCCAAACCGTGCATGAATAACGGGAAAAACTATCTAATGGAATGCCTAAACTAACGTCATAAATCACGTTATCATCGAGCAAACAATTCATCCAAAGGTACATCTAAGTCCATTCTATCATAGTCCAAGCCATAACCATCTTTTCCTTACCCTAGAATCGCATCTATTTAGCCTACAACATGCATCTTAACAATCAAACTCAACAAGCATAAAATCATAGAATCCATGGTAAGAAGATGAAATGAAAGATGGATTAAGCAAATGAAACAAGTAAAACAAGCTAAATCAAAGTTCAAGAAGGACTTACAACCCTTCAAAAGAAGGTTCAATCGATTCTTACAAAACCTTGCAAAACGTTTCACTCAAAATCACTCAAAAAGACTATGGAACTATAAACTAGTGTGTTTCTTCTTCTTCTCCAATGGAGGCCTTCCTTCTTCTCCAATGGAAGCTCCAATCCAATCTTCCAATGAGAGAATCTTTCTTGTTGAGAGTGTGGGAGTGAGAGTGGATACCCTTTTCAGCCTTGCAGGACCACCTTTTATCCTACAAATTTGCAAGAGTCGGCCATGAAGATCGTGGCACAGCTGTCACAACCGTCTGGCAAAAACCACGGCCCATTTCCACGCCCGTGGAAGTCCCAGTGGCCGTGGTTTTGGTGCCTCAGCTTGTTTTGGATCATTAAGTCACGATTTGGTGCATGGCATGCAACAACAAGGTCCCATGAGTCCTCCTTAGCCCCTAGCTTGCATTCCAATGAGTCCGAAGGCGTGTCATCTCGAGGAACGATCCTCGAATGTATCGATTAAGCTCCTAAAACTCCTAAAATACCTACAAAGCATGCAAAAGTCCGTGTAGACGTCTATCTCGACAAAATACATGAATTGAGTGCAAATCGTCACGAACTAGTGCAAACCATGCATGAATGAGCGGAAAAACTATCTAAATAAGTGCCTAAACCTAAGTCATAAATCGTGTTATCAAAAATACCCCATACTTAAGGTTTGCTCGTCCCCGAGCAAGTCCCAACTATAGACTAAGAGATGACATGATTTATGCATGCAGAAAAACAACAAAATCTTTTTCGAGTTGTGCTTCTAATGTTGGATCACCTTCATAGTCATGTTTCATGGCAATGGACAAGCAATCATGTATCAAATAAATGAAGGCACGAAAAGACAATTATACTTAACTCGAAAGCATGCATGAAATGTAAAAATGAAGAAGTCAAGATGATCATGAGCATATCCAATCTAGATCACTAAGTCTTACACACATGCAAATAGGTCACAAGGGCTTGTGAAATAAGAGGCTAAGAAACGTTGTGATTAGGTGGGAATTTTTCTAGGTTATGTGATGCTAATCCAGGAATGGAACTAACTCCACAATTTTGTCTTTGATCAACTTCCCACAAGTGTATATTTTCTCCAATTTTTTTTTTCTTTCTTTTCTTTTCTTTTACTTTATTTTTGAGACAATGACATTGGTGTACAAAAGCCGAAACCTTGGTGATTAGCCGTCCTCGGGTTTTTTTATTTTTCGAGGTGCATCCACACCGGGCACACATACCAAAGCTCGTTAGGACTATCGGTTTATTTGACTTTGGCAAGGCACAAACACCCGATTATATGAATGGTGCCGAGTTATTCGTCATTTAAACCAACGTCCCCAAACCTATATTTTTGTCTACACTTTCACAACAAATTCAGCACTTCATTCACAACATTCTTTCATCAACAATTTCACCCCACACTTGCTTTTCACACACTCAACACACTAACATGCTCCTATTCCCGGATGGGTCAAAAGAGGTCAAATTTATATCAATTGAGGTGCTCAAGCAACATGATCAAGATGAGAAGTAGAAAAAGATGAATTGCCTTAATCACTCCTAGATGATGTGCAAGAACTAGCATGTAATTTCGACTTTCAATACTCAATCCAATCAAGGCAAGCATCATAATCACAAATCATTCATGGGATTCAAGATAAGTACTTCAAGTCCACATATGCATTCATCAATTTAACACATAAGGCCATCCATAGCCAATCCACAAGACAATTTCATCATAAGGGTCATTCCCAAGCTTAGAAGCACTAAATTTTTTTTAAACTTTTCTGATTTTTTTAGATTTTTTGAAATATGTATGTACAATGCAAGACATAATGAAGCATGTGACTAAAAGAAATTTCCCTAGATGCTAATCATGCAAACCCCACCCCATACTTAGAAACACATTGTCCCCAATGTGTAAATGAAGTAAAGAAGAGTGAAAGAGGGTTCTCACAATGTAAAAATGGTTTGCTTTGGTATTTAGGATCATTCATGTGGAGTGATAGCGGATGATCCTATCAACGATGGTAGAGAGCTCAAAGTGTTCGTTATGGCGTCGGGATCCGCGCTAGGCGTCGCTAGCCGTCTAAGTCCCGCGTCCGCTCCACCCATAATTGATGAGGGACTCATCATCATCATCCACATGCCATGCAAGGCTTCCATGCTACCAAGACTCTAGCACACACACAAAACACATCAAACACACAAAAACAGAAAAATCAAAAACAAAAACAAAAACGAAAAGGGAAAACGATTACCAATGGGTTGCCTCCCATCAAGCGCTTCTTTAAGGTCATTAGCTTGACCAAACTCGGGGGCGTCTCATTCTAGGTGAAGTGGGGCAATCATATCCACCGGAGCTCCCAGGATATACTTCTTCAACCGGTGCCCATTCACCTTAAAGTCTCCACAATGCTCCCCTCCTATCTCAACCGCTCCATGGGGAAAGATCTTCTTCACTATATAAGGACCGGTCCACCTCGACTTTAGCTTTCCGGGGAAGAGCCGCAGCCTTGAGTTGAAGAGAAGGACAAGGTCGCCTTCACTCAATTCCTTCGGGATGAGACGCTTGTCATGCCAACGTTTAGTCCTCTCCTTGTAGATCCGGGCGTTTTCATAAGCATCCAACCGGATCTCCTCAAGGGTGTTCATATCAAGCAACCTCTTCTCTCCGGCCTCCTTGAGGTCAAAATTCAACCACCTTATAGCCCAATATGCTCTATGCTCCATCTCTACCGGAAGGTGGCAAGACTTGCCATAGACTAGCTTGTAAGGAGTGGTGCCAATCGGTGTCTTGAAAGCGGTTCTATATGCCCACAAAGCATCATCGAGCTTCATAGCCCAATCCTTTCTCGTCCTTGAAACCGTTTTCTCAAGAATTCCCTTTATCTCCCGGTTGGAGATCTCCACTTGGCCACTAGTTTGGGGGTGGTAAGGTGTCGCCACCTTATGAGTCACCCCATACTTAGCCAAAAGTGCCCCGAAGTTCCTATTAGTGAAGTGCTTCCCTCCATCACTTATGATCACCCTTGGTGTTCCAAACCTAGGGAAGATCACTCGGTTGAAGAACCGCACCACAACCTTGGCATCATTTGTGGGAGAGGCGATTGCCTCCACCCATCTCGAAACATAGTCCACCGCCAATAGGATGTAGAGGTTGCCGCAAGAAGAGGGGAATGGCCCCATGAAGTCCACACCCCAAACATCAAATATCTCCACTTCTTGTATGTTGTTCAAGGGCATCTCATTCCTCCTTGAGATGTTGCCCGTCCTTTGGCAAGCATCACAAGTTACCACAAAATTCTGCATATCCTTGAACAAACTTGGCCAAAAGAAACCCGATTGCAACACCTTCGCACATGTCTTGTGTGAGCTAGCATGGCCTCCACATGGCAAGGAGTGACAATGCCGGATCACACTCTCCACCTCATCCTCCGGTATGCATCTCCTAAAGACTCCATCCGGCCCTCTTTTGAACAAAAGCGGTTCACTCCAATAGTAATGCCTCACATCCTTGAAGAATTTCTTCCTTTGGGCATAAGAAAGACCGGGAGGCACTTCCTCACACACAAGATAGTTCACAATGTCGGCATACCATGACTCACTTCCTCTAGACACTTGAAACAAGCACTCCTCCACCATTTGCAATTGCTCATCCCAGAATGAGTCATCAATCGAGGTGTCATCTCTCTCAAACTCCAATGATGGGAGTCTACTAAGGTGATCCGCCACAGAATTTTCGGACCCTTTCTTATCCCGGATTTCCAAGTCAAACTCTTGAAGAAGAAGGATCCACCGAATCAACCTAGGCTTGGCATCCTTCTTTGTAAGGAGATAACGGATCGCAGCATGATCCGTATACACTATGACCTTCGCTCCAACAAGATACGAGCGGAACTTCTCAAATGCATACACGACCGCTAACAACTCCTTCTCGGTGGTAGCATAATTGAGTTGGGCATCACCTAGCGTCTTGCTAGCATAATAAATGGCATGTGTAAGCTCATCTTTCCTTTGTCCCAAAACAGCCCCAACGGCTATATCGCTCGCGTCACACATGATCTCAAACGGTAAACTCCAATCCGGAGGTTGCATGATAGGTGCGGAGATCAAAGCATTCTTCAACCTACAAAAAGCCTCAAGGCAATCCTTGGAGAAAACCCCCAAGCAATGGGCCACGACTATCTACCCGATCCGGACGTAGATCGGCTAAGCCGATCGAACCGGTACGTAACCTTCTTCAAAAAAAAAAAAAATCCTTGGAGAAAACAAACTCAACATCTTTCATTAGTAGGTTAGTAAGAGGCTTAGAAATATTAGAGAAATCTTTAATGAATCTTCGGTAAAAACCGGCATGCCCTAGAAAACTCCTTACCTCCTTCACGAAGGTAGGTGGTGGCAACTTCTCTATCGTCTCTATCTTAGCCCTATCAACCTCAATACCACGGTTGGACACCAAGTGTCCCAATACAATACCTTCACTTACCATGAAGTGGCATTTCTCCCAATTCAAGACTAAATTAGTCTCCTCACATCTCTTAAGCACTAGAGACAAGTTAGCTAAACAATCATCAAAGGAAGATCCATAAACAGAAAAATCATCCATAAACACTTCCATGATGTTCTCAATATATTCAGAAAATAAGGCTATCATACACCTTTGAAAGGTGGCAGGTGCATTACACAACCCAAATGGCATTCTCCTATATGCAAAGGTACCCCAAGGGCATGTGAATGTAGTTTTCTCTTGGTCATCGGGGTGGATAGGGATTTGGAAGAATCCACTATAACCATCTAAGCAGCAAAAGTGAGAATGTTGAGCTAATCTCTCTAACATTTGGTCAATAAAGGGGAGAAGGAAGTGATCTTTCCTAGAGGCCATGTTAAGCTTCCTATAGTCAATACACATCCTCCATCCCGTAACCGTTCTAGTTGGGATTAGTTCATTATTCTCATTAGTCACTACGGTCATCTCACCCTTCTTAGGAACCACATGCACGGGACTAACCCACTTACTATCCGAAATCGGGAAAATGATTCCCGCATTTAGCAATTTAAGAATCTCCTTTTTGACTACTTCTTTCATGATTGGGTTTAGTCTTCTTTGAGGTTCAATTGAAGGTTTATGATTATCTTCCATTAAGATCTTATGCATGAACAAAGAAGGTTTAATGCCAACTAAATCATCAATGGTATAGCCAATGGCTTTCCTATGCAATCTCAATTCATGCAACAATTTAGCAAGTTCATCATCATTCAAGCATGCATTAACAATCACCGGATATGTAGAATTATCACCAAGAAAAGCATACTTCAAATAAGAGGTGAGGGGTTTGAGTTCAAGTTTAGGAGGACCTTTATCGAGTGGAGACGATCCATATAATGTTGGTTGAGATGAATCCAAAGCCATGGAAGACTCCTCAAGGTTCCTTGAAGCTTGATCAACAACCAATGCAGTTTCTGGAGAAACCACGGGCAAAATTACGGGCTCTGGCACAACCACGGCTGTGGAACTTGTAAAGCTAACATTTCGGAGCATTCCAGAGAGTTCCATGGGTCTTTCCACGGGCGTGGTTCTTGGTCCCTGGCCGTGGTTCCTACAGGAATTCAGCACACTCTCGTGGACTTCAAATTCAGCTCTTGTCTCCTTTTCTAATGCTTCCAAAGCCTTGATTTCTTCATTGCAAGCCTCCTCAACGCCTTCCTCCATCAAACTTAAGCTAAGAACCTTCTCCAAGGGGTCCTTGATCAAGATCGAGCTCACAACTTCTCTAGACTCCTCTTGCACGACAATGTTGAACACATCCTCATCAAGGGTCGGCCCCTTCATCATTGTGGACAGCTTGAACTTGATATTCTCTTCTCCAATGTTGAAGGATATAATTCCATTTTTACAATCCACTAAGCATCAGGATGTAGCCAAGAAAGGTCTCCCTAAGATGATGGGAACCGGATAGTCCGCCGGGATGTCCAAAACAACGAAGTCTATTGGCACATAGAACTTCCCAAGTTGCACCGGTATGTCCTCCAAGATTCCTACGGGGTGAGTGATCGAACGGTCCGCCATATAAAGGGTCATCTTGACCGGCTTTGGCACTCCTAACCCAACCTTGTTGCAAAGTGTAAGCGGTATGATGCTTACACTTGCCCCAAGATCACAAAGAGCTTCATACTTCACTTCTCCCACTCTAATTGGCACACAAAAGGAACCCGGATCTCTTAGCTTAGGAGGCATCTCCTCCTTCATGGTTTGGATCAATTCCGAGGACCTCTTTGTCATCCTCACTTCCCCATACTCCTCCAACTTCCTTTTGTTGGAGAGTATTTCCTTCAAGAACTTGCCATATGCCGGCATACCTAGAATAGCATCCATGAACGGAATGTTAATATGCAATTTAGACATAAGTTCAAGGAATTTACCAAAGTGTTTGTCCAAGCGAGATCTTGCTCGTGATTGTGGGAATGGTAGTGGTGGCTTGTATGGAGGTGGTGCCACATATGTTGGCTCATCATCCTTGCTCTTGCCTCCATCTTCTTGCAATGGCTCTTCCTCTATCACCACTTGCTTCCCCTTGTCACTTCCCTTAGGTAAGAGATCCTTCATACTCAACCCACTCCTTGTTGTGATGGCCAACACTTGGCCTCTTGGGTTGTCTTCGGTTCTTCCGGGAAGCTTTCCCGAATCTCTATGAGCTTCACCCGCCTTTTGGAACACTTGTGCTTCCAACACCTTTTGAGCCTTAGAAATGGAAGTCACCGTGCTCTCAAGACCACTCAACCTTCCAAGCAATTGCTCAAAAATCATCTCGGTTCTATCCTTTGGAGGTTGAGTAAATCCGGGTGGAGGTTCTTGTGAAGCCTTTGGTGGTGGAGCTGCGCTTGTGGAAGCGGGAGGATTCAAGGCACCATCCGGGTTAGAATAGGAAAACCCGGGATGGTTGTGGTTAGGCCGGTAATTGTTGAATTGCCGGTTGTTGTTGAAGTTCCTTGGGCCTTGATAGTTGTTGTAGTTGCCCCTTCCCATGTAATTCACATCTTCCTCCTTGGAGGACAAGTTTGCTTGCATTTGCACTTTAGAGGTTGCTTGATTCTTCAAAGTTGTAGTGCACAACTCCCTCAAAGATTTCAACTCATTGCTGATTGCATCAAGCTTGAAGTTACTCATGGTGACTTCACTCACCTCATATGCTCCCGCTTTCCTCCCATCACTCTTCCTATGGGAGTACTTCTCAATCACCAAAGCTTGTTTCTATACAAACTCCCAAGCTTCATCTATATTCTTTTCCATGAAAGTCCCACCGGAAAGAGATTGGAGCTTGAATTGGCTATCTTCATCAAGTCCTTTGAAGTAGATCTCCAATAGCTCAATTTTCGGTATACCATGGTGTGGACAATCTAGGAGAAGGTCTTTGAACCTCTCCCAAGACTTGAATAAACTCTCTCTATCCTTCATCACGAAGGCATTAATCTTCCCTCTTAACTCGGTAGTCTTGGAAGGTGGGAAGAACTTAGTCAAAAACTCGGTTGTCATCTCCTCCCAAGTACTCACCCACCTTTGTGGAATAGATTGATACCAAGCCAAGGCTTTATCCTTAAGTGAGAAGGAAAAAGCCCTAAGCTTATGGTTGTTGCTCTCCAACCTAGGCGGCCTTAGAGTCTCCATCAAGATCTCATAGTTCATCAAGTGTTGATGAGGAGACTCTCCTTCCATCCCTCCAAATTGATTATGCCGGATCATTTGTAGAACTTGAGGGTGGAGCTCGTAATTATGGGTTGCGGGATCTCCTAAGTTCACACCCGGACGGTGTGCTCTTTGTGCCGGATCCATACGTCGCCCTAATGTTTGTGGCTCTTCAATAGCAATGGGCACAACCCGAATATTAGCCGCCGGCTGCGGTTGTGGTGGTGGAGGTGGAGGTTCTTGAGGGTTAGGTTCTCTTCGCACAAGAGCTTGCCTAATCTCTTCAATCTCCCTCCTAATTGCTTCTTGCCTCTCATTGGCAAGTCTCCTTTCATTCTCCAAAGCTTCATCCCTTATCCCAATTTGCTCTAAAGCCTCATCTAACTCATCTTGGAGATCTCTTCCGGCCATCTCTTTTCCCTTTCTAATGCTCTTGGATCTAGATCTAAGGGTTTTCTCCGGTTCGGGATCGAATGGAGCTAAATCCTTGCCACGAGATCTTCGCATACACCTAAAAAGTGAGAGATGTCCTAAAAAGCAAAGACACAAACCAAAGGAGATCAAAAGCAACAAGAAAGACCTATACTATAAACAATCACAAACAATGACTCAATCTTAACCTAGTCCCCGACAACGGCGCCAAAAACTTGTTACGTCTAGGAATAGATGCGCAAAAAGCCTTAAACTTATACTCGATATATTTCTCCTAACTCCTAGCGAACCCGCAGTGTACGGGATGTTTTGTAGTAGGGATAGTATTCCGAGGTCGAACACAAAGACTGAGGTGAGATTGAATCGATTAGTGACTCAGGATAGTGAAGATCTAGGCTAAGAAAAGAGAAAGGAATAAAGAAATGAAAATCTCAATGTTTTTGGTTTGGTTTTTAGGTGATCAATCAAAGATCACAAATCATGCGAAATCAACAATCAACTAAGCTAAC
This sequence comes from Fagopyrum homotropicum, assembly GCA_033239125.1. Classification (NCBI taxonomy): domain Eukaryota; kingdom Viridiplantae; phylum Streptophyta; class Magnoliopsida; order Caryophyllales; family Polygonaceae; genus Fagopyrum; species Fagopyrum homotropicum. Next base: position 84,259,251 of record BSWB01000005.1, on the reverse strand, counting down.
ACCACAAGTAAACAAGAAAATACGAAATATGTAATCAAAGGGAGAAAGGCGGATTCTAGGGGTTGGAAATTTCGGTTATGGCATAGGACTCAAGCTATCTAATCATTCCTTGGATCAACTATAGTATGTTGGGAGTGAGCATTTCTAGATTGGGATCAATCACCGGGTAGGTCTCATGGTCCACTAGTCCGTTCCTAAGGTCTCATCACCGGGTAAGTCTCAAAGAGCCTAAGGATAGGAATTCTACACAAACCGGATGGTTATCTAGGGATCTAACCTCTCCTCACCGGGTAAGTCTTGGGAAGGCAAGTCCTAAACATCAATTCTAGCACACTCAGTCCAATAGCGGCTTATGAGGCTCACTACTACCTAGAGTTCGTCATCATCGGTATCTAAGAGCAAGAATCACCGGGCAGGTCTCTTCTAACTCTTAGTTGCTAACACTAGGCCACCCTAGGATAGGTTTAGCTCAACAAACACTAGAATTTCAACAATCTAACATCCTAGCACTTAGATTCATCAAAACAAGCAAGTCAGTCAAAATCATGGGTTGTTCATCAAGTACCACGGCCGTGGAATGCATAGAACAAACCGTGGTTTACAACAGAGGCTAGGTTCGAGCAAACAATTCATCCAAAGGTACATCTAAGTTCATTCTATCATAGTCCAAGCCATAACCATCTTTTCCTTACCCTAGAATCGCATCTATTTAGCCTACAACATGCATCTTAACAATCAAACTCAACAAGCATAAAATCATAGAATCCATGGTAAGAAGATGAAATGAAAGATGGATTAAGCAAATGAAACAAGTAAAACAAGCTAAATCAAAGTTCAAGAAGGACTTACAACCCTTCAAAAGAAGGTTCAATCGATTCTTACAATACCTTGCAAAACGTTTCACTCAAAATCACTCAAAAAGACTATGAAACTATAAACTAGTGTGCTTCTTCTTCTTCTCCAATGGAGGCCTTCCTTCTTCTCCAATGGAAGCTCCAATCCAATCTTCCAATGAGAGAATCTTTCTTGTTGAGAGTGTGAGAGAGAATGGGAGTGAGAGTGGATACCCTTTTCAGCCTTGCAGGACCACCTTTTATCCTACAAATTTACAAGAGTCGGCCATGAAGATCGTGGCACAGCTGTCACAACCGTCTGGCAAAAACCACGGCCCATTTCCATGCCCGTGGAAGTCCTAGTGGCCGTGGTTTTGGTGCCTCAGCTTGTTTTGGATCATTAAGTCACAATTTGGTGCATGGCATGCAACAACAAGGTCCCATGAGTCCTTCTTAGCCCCTAGCTTGCATTCCAATGAGTCCGAAGGCGTGTCATCTCGAGGAACGATCCTCGAATGTATCGATTAAGCTCCTAAAACTCCTAAAATACCTACAAAGCATGCAAAAGTCCGTGTAGACATCTATCTCGACAAAATACATGAATTGAGTGCAAATCGTCACGAACTAGTGCAAACCATGCATGAATGAGCGGAAAAACTATCTAAATGAGTGCCTAAACCTAAGTCATAAATCGTGTTATCACAATGCATAAGAAAATCAAAAACTAAAATGCAGAATGCAGTATAGTGAATGTCGGATCATTCATTTCTCCCCCTTTGTCTTTCAAAAAGGGAGAAAAAATAGTCAAAGCACGGGAGTTTTAAACACGATTACAGACCCAAAATAGTATTTTCACAAACCACAAAAAAGGATTTTCAAAACAGTCATGACAGTCAGAGAACTTCAAGTTTCCCTGTACCATCTAGAGGAGCTTCCTTTCCCATAATGTTCCTTGAAACACATATCCCTCCATCGATCCTGAGCATTGATGAGGTCAATAACTTTCCGAGAAAGATTTGTTCTTCTCTAATCTTAATTCTTATCATACTTTTTGACCATACCAAACTCTTCAATAGTCAGAATATCTGGATCTTCTGGAAACGGTTGGCGAATGGGTTTATCCTTGATAATCTTATGACATTAAGTCATAACTTCTTCAACATCTTTTGTAGTCGCATGTCCATCATCTTCTGAGAGGGGCTTAATACTGCTAGCAGCTATAAGAGACAAAAGCATTAACATGAAACATCTAATTAATTTTCTGGTTAAGAATACCCAATAAATCTTACGTTTCATCCATCTTGTCGGTCACTGAAGCTCTGAAAAAGACAAGATCGGATCTTAGTGAGTCCATTGCCCTCTCTACAGCTTCCATACGCTGCTCTGTAGTGAAATTCCATTTTGGCTGCTCCTTCAAAACCCATACAGTACTGAAATCCACCCGAGTCTTTTGAATTCCTATGGTCTCAAAGAAGGGTTCATCCAATCCTCCATTGACAATGTGGAATTCCTCACCAGAAAAATCAACTGAAAAATGCCTAAAGATTATGGGAAGCAGATTCCCATATGGTAGGTGACTAGTGCTTGGAGAATTTAAGACATTTACCATATGAGATAGGATAAGTTCAGGTAGATTTACTTTCAACCCATTCATCACATTGTAGACTAAAACCAACACAATATTGTTTACAATATCCTTGTTAGCAAACATGGGTACTACACATCTGTCTAAAATAGCATAAATGATTCTGGCTTCCAAGGTTAAACAAGTGATAGTGGGTGGTGATAAAGCATTGGGAAGGAGAAACTGTTCTCTAGCTAATCTGATGATTCTATAAGGGTTAGAATGTTTTGATACGCCATATCGAGGAAAACCAAAAATATCAGCTATAATCTCAAAGGTAATGGTGATTTTCTTACCTTTGATGACTGAGTCCAGAATCCATTCTCCCCTTTCTCTTCTTGCCGTTAAGTTCGTGTAGAACAACCTGGTCAGTCGTGGGTACGAGGATTCACCTGGGTTTAACATGATCCAGATTGAGCTTGCCTAAAGCACTTCTAGCCCCGGTAATGAGAAGCACGTAAACAGTTCGCTATGAATCGGCTCACACATGCATTAGTAGCGATCATCAAACTCTATTAGCCATTTCTTGGCTGCCGTTGGACTTGTAAACCAACTCGACGGAAGCCCAGTCTTAGCAAAAATCTCTACATCACTTAGATAGTCTGAAGAACTCGAGCTTGAATCAGATCCTGAACTCGAATTGGAGTCAGATGATATTTGAACTATTCTCTGTCATTTGGGCACAGATGGTGTTGCTTCGTCCATTGAAGGCCTCTTGGATGCCATGAGAAATTTTTGAGAAGAAGATGAAGAGGGTTTGGAAAATCGAAAGAGTAAAGCACTGTTCTTTCAAAGGGAAAAGGAAGCGGAAGAAATAAAGAGGGAAGAGAAGAGGTTTTTAAGGGAAGAAGTCTTATCAACGTAAGATCAAAAGATTTTTAAGATCTTGGGAAAATCATTGATGATAAAAATTCTTTCCATAAATTTTGGTAACCACTTTTCAAAATCCTTTGAATCTGATAACAAAACCTTTTGAAATCCCTTTTAAAGAATAAAAATTAGATAATTTAATATCTAAAGGATATGAGTTTCTAATTGATCCGTTTTATTAATATACCCTTTGAAATATGTTTCAAGGCCCCTTGAATTTTATTCCAAGGCCCATGAAAACATCAATTGGGATGCATGCATAGGAACAATTAAACTCATTTACTCCCTCTACGTTAATGCTTCCTTGTTCAACATACCAAACTCCAATCTCATAAAATTAAATTGTTCCTCCAGAAGAGGCTTGGTAAAGATATCTGCAAGTTAGTTGAGGTAAAAGAGATCGAAACATCACCTTTCTCAACATGATCATGTATGAAGTGATGCCTCACATTAATATGCTTAGTCCTTGAATGTTGCACAAGATTTTTGGTTATAGATATAGCACTAGTATTATCACATTTTATAGGAACACCTTTGAAGTCAAAGACAAGGTCACGAAGTTGTTGAGCAATCCAAAGAATTTGTGCACAACAGGCTCCTGCAGCTATATATTCAGCTTCAGCTGTGGATAGGGCAACAGAGTTTTGCTTCTTGGAGTGCCAACTAATTAGGGATGACCCTAAGAATTGGCAACATTGTTCGCTCCAAACGGTGTGTGCAAGCTTTAAATTTACAACCCAAGAAGTATGCTTGAACATATATGCGAACCCGCAGTGTACGGGTCAATTGTAATAAAAGCAAGAATTCCAAGGGTCGATCACAGGGACTTAGGTGAAACAAAGCACATAATCAGGTTGTCAAATATTGCAATTAACTAAAAGAAATTAAAGCAATCAAAGATGGTGTAAAAGTCAAATAAGGGGAAATGCGGATTCTAGGGATTAAAGCTTCTAGTTGTGGTTCCGACTCAAGATCTCAAAGGATAATGTGGACAAAGCTGAGGTTTGCAAAGGGAAGGTGTTTCTAAGGTGGAATAGATCACTGGGTAAGTCTCACTACTCACTATCCCAAACCAAAGCTCCTATCACCGGGTAAGTCTCAAGGTACTAAAGAAAGGAACTATAATCTCAAACCAATACACCACCCAAGGGAATAGAATCAATCTTTACCGGGTAAGTCTCAGGCTAACTCACAAAGATGGGATGAAGGCACACTCAAACCCCAATAATGGATAAACCTTTATTACCTACACTCATGATCTTAGGTAAACAAACAAAGGAATCACCGGGTAAGTCTCATCCTAGGCTTGCATTGAACCAGGAAAGGTGTAATAAGAATATGATTTGGCAAACTAGAACACTTAACTTCAGTTTCGGATCAGGAAAGGTTCACCTCGTTCAGTCAGATCCCACCCCGGCTGAGATGTTCTTCTACTGAGCGAGGTGTTCTAGGGTTAAGGTTAAAGACTCGAGCTTTCAGGGTCCTGCTGGGACTAAGATCATTCTATCATCGTCTTTCCCACAACTTTCAGTCAATCACCCTAGAATCGCATAAGAAACTTAGCCAACAATCATCATGATAACAATAATCAATTTAATGAAAAGGGAATCAATATTCGAACAAGAAAACCTTAAGAAAAAGGTCTCAATAACTGAATCAAATATCAAACAACAAATGTTCCTCAATCACAAATTAGCAAAGACAATCAATCAAAAAGACAATCTAAGAAAGTCTTACAAACTCCTTCAAAAACTGATTCCAAACTAGATTCCTTCCTTCCTTGATCTTCAATCCTTCAATCCTTCCTTCAAAACTTCCAGAAAATCCCTCAATTGTTGGATGCTCCAAGCATGGTTGAACTTGTGGAAAATCCAACCCTTTATATAGGAAAATTATCTTCCAAAGATAATAATATCTTAAAAGATAATTTCCCATAAAATATATCCATATCTCCTAAAATAAATCTCCCAAAAATAATATCTTCCTTCCAAAAATCCAGCCCAAAAATATAAGATATCTTCTTTCCAAACATAAAAGATCTCAACCAAAAAGATGGATCTCGCCGGCGGCAGGGTATTCGCCTCGGTTGGGACGCTCCTCAAGATCACCTCGATCGAGGTGACACTATAGCTGACCGAGGAGAATCTTAACTGAATGTGAAATCTCTCGAATCTGGTCCAAAGTAAATCTTCTTAATCATCTCCATGCTTCCTGAGGTCTTCCTTAAGCTCCAGAATGTAGCTCTAATGACTCCTTAGCTCCATTTCGATGTAAAACGTGCCATTTTACCTACAATTACAACGAAATTAGGTGTAGACCTCGATTCACGCAAAGGTAGATGAAACAACAATATAATCACATAATATACATCAATACATGCACATTATTGAAAGTAAAATGTCTAAACTAGCACCAAAATATAGACTATAATATATGCTATCAAAATACTCCATACTTGTCTCTTGCTTGTCCCCAAGCAAGTTCCAAATCTTAGATACAAGATAGAATGGATTATAAGTCAGAAAAATCAATGAAAGGCATTTCAAAACATTTTTGGTGGTGTGCTCCACTCACAGATCACTCTAAGAGAATGCTTCATGAAAAATAAAATCAAAACATGATCAAAACATTTTATAAATATAAGAAAGCTGTTCATCTTTGCATAAAATCATAGAATGCATAATAAATCATATTTATCGAAATTAATCATGTATAATCCAGTTTAAACCACCAAGTCAATCAACAAGCTTCAGGTCTCTGATGACATGAATTATGACCTATTTTTAGGCATGTATTTATATAGATTTTACCTTTATTTTGCATGCATAGACATACATTCATGACATTTATGGTTATATTCACCTACTTTACAAGAATAGAAGTCTACACAGAGTTTTTATTGCATTTGTAGGTAATTTGGCGAATTATGGAGCAAAATAGCACATTTAAGGATTAAGGCTTGAAGCGGGACAAAAAGGAGCAATAAAAGGAAGTTAGGATGCGCCCAAATTATTTTCTGATACCGCCAGACGCGCCAAAGTATCTTTTGATACCGTCAGACGTACCACAGTATCTTCTGATACCGTCTGACGCGCAAAAATATTCTCTAATACCTGCTGACGCGGCCCAGAGTATTTTCTGATACCAACGGACTCGACTTCTTTTCAGCCCAAATATTTAGGGTTTCATCGTTAAACCCTAGTTTTATCCCTAAATATATTCGAGAGCCTTCAACATTAAAGGGGAGTCAAATTCTCCAAAGGGAGACTGAAAGGAGCCAAAATCTCCAAAAGACTTGGGACGGTGACAACCCCAGGACTTGGAGCCCCGACGTTAGGGAGAAGTTGAAGACGGCCGCTTACCCTTACTTTCAGCACTCTTGCCTAGGGTTGATTGGAGATCGCCGAGAGTCGCGGAAACGCCGGATTATTGAAGATTGGAGATTGCTCACAGCGAATGTTTAACCTTTTTCTTAGGTTTTGATATTGAAGACCGATTGACATCCCGTTCTTCATACTTGCCTTAGATCATTGTGAGGTTTTGTGCTATATATTCTGAATCCATTAACATTACTCCTTGTGTTTCGGATTTGAGATTGGTTTTGAAGTTTTATTGAGTATTTGAGGGTTTTTATCTTCCATTCTTCTTAAATTGAATATTGATATCACGACAATGGTTATTGGCTAAAACCCTTTAAAAATTCTAAGGTGAAGGGTTGATAGTTGTGGCTTAGATAATGATAGATCGATCGTAATTTGATTGGACCCTGAGAGTTAGAGAAATATCGTCGACACCCTAAAACACGGCCTGTTCTAGGGCTTCCACGGCCGTGGTTCTCAAGATCTGCCGTGATTTACTTCAGTTTACGAACCTTGCTTTTACTTTAATCCAAAGTTAAAGATTAGCTTTAACCTAGTCTTAGCTTGTCTTTTCTAGGTAGTAGTGAGACTCAACATTCTCTATTTCGGTTTCGAGTGTCACAACCTTAACCGTTTGAGTTTATCTTGATCCTTGGGTTACAAGTTTGGGTATTGAGATTATTTCTAGTCTTTAGACCCTTTCTATACTGCAGCCTCAACAACCTTTATAGAGAGTTCTTTTGGTTAGACATATAAGTTTTGGAACTTCACCGTACATTACCTTACCTTAACATACCTTTGCAATCCTCTACTCTGTCCTTATATCTATAGTATGTCTTCAATCGATTGCCACAATTGGATACCTGGATCTTTAGGGTTGCAATTTTCCCTAATATTTGCAAAGCTTTATACATTTCTTGCTCGATTACTTGAAACTGATTTTGTTTCACCATCTCCCTGTGATCGATACTCTAGAATACTTGCTAATCTACGCCGATCCGTACTCTGCGGGTTCGCTTGCTTTTATTCTAGTTTTATAAATTTAAGACTTGATTGCACGGACGTTTTAGGGCGAACAGTCTCAAAGGCTTCCAAAAGATGTCAAGAAACGTGTGAGGGTGGGATGTATATAGGGAATGTAGTGCTAGAATCCGGGAAAAGGATCTTACTTCACTTTCTTTGAATCTCAACATCTTCCAGAAATAAGCTTTGCTTATTTTACTTTACTTTTTGGGATGCAAAGACAGAGGTGCACAATAACCGAAGGCTAGGAGATCGGCAATCATCAATTTCTCGAGACGCCTCAAACCCTTGATGCACATACCATGACCCGTTAGGAATATTGCTCAATCCGACTTTGGCAAGACACAAACACCCGACTATGTGAATGGTGCCGAGTTACTCATCATCATGATTGACTTCCCCAAACCTATTTGTTTCTTTCTAACACTTTCAGCCAACATCTCAACTTCACTTTCACTTGCTTGCTTGCTTCCAAATTCCTGGATAGGTAAAGGGAGGCAAATATGTATATGAGGGGCTAAAGCATGATCAAGAAGAAGAAGAAGAAGAGAATGAATTGCCTTAATAATCCCAGGAAGAATGTGATAGAACTCATCATGTGGTGTCAACCTTCAAATTCAACATAATTTTTATAAAAACAATGTATTAAACATGCTAAAACTTCAAACAAAGCATTTTGCAACTTAAACATATCATAAAACCTTTCGAGCATATAAAGATTTCACAACCAATCTGCAATTAGAATCATCACTGAGGTCATATCTAGAGAAGAAGCACAAAACATTTTGAAAAAATCTCAGTTAAGAACCCACCTCGGTCGAGGTGTTCTAAGTCATCCGAGGTTTTTAATCTCTTTTGGCCAGAATCATCCCGGTCGAGGTCATAAAATATTTTTTTTCTTAAACCAGTCTTCGATGTTTTTTTCAAACAAAAACCTGTATGTATGCATGCAATGGCAGATAAACACATAGAGCCAAATAAGATCATAAATATCCATCAAGAGTAATACAAACATTCACATATTCAAATAAGTACATCCACATACCTATACTTGGGACACATTGTCCCAATGGGTCAAAATAAGTCAAAGAACAGAGTACTCATCGGACCTAGTTGATCTGCATAAATAATAAAGAAAGAAAATCCATGCTGCTCTAGTCCTTGTCAGCTGGTGGTGGTGGTGGTAGATGTGGGATGTAGGGGTGTTGAGATAGATCAAATGGATACCCCATCATCTGCTGAAACTGGATCTCCATCATCCGATGCTGGTAATGCTGAGTCTCTCTGATCTGGTGCATCCAGCTGTCAATATATCGGCACTCATCATCGAAGCGCTGAGACACATCCACTGTCATAGCGGCATAGGAGTCGATCATCTACTTAGTCAGCTCATCAATCCGTCGGTGAGCTACTGGATCTCTATGCTTGTGGACTCTGCACGCGGGCTGGTCGTGATGGTGCTGCTACCTCCTCCTTTGTCGCCTCGTCATCTAGATCGACAACTAGCACACTAGGACCGGCGGTATCAATGCCGGTATCCATAGCAGCTCCGCCATCATTATACTCCTCCTCATCATCAGCCGGTGCAACATCTCTAGCATCCTGTATGTAGGGAAGCCAAGCAGAGTACTAGTACTGCTGGTCAAAGACTGTGAACTGAGCTAACACAAGAATGCCTTGAGGAGCAGTCGCCTCCCAAGGCATAACGATGTACGGTGTACTAAGACCACGAGGGACGAGAATACGCCTCGTGATCATCTCCTGAAGACCCAGTGGCTTCGCAACCGCTACCACTATACATGCACTAAAATCCAAACCCATGGCCGTAGCAATATGGGTCACTAAACCTCCGCAGCAGATATCTCCCTTGGACTTGCCCTTGATCTTATGCAAGTCCACAACCAGCATGCCTCCAAAGTCAGGCACTCTACCAGCTACCATACAAAATAAACTCAACAGCTCTCCTTGTCTGATCTTCTGGGGCGTCTCAGTACGCGCCAGAAGTGTCTCGCTGAATATCTTGTGAGCAAGACGGAAAGCTAGGTGGAAGATAATACGTTCTCTGGAGTCCCCAGGTCTCCACCTATCAATGTGCTCCACTACATGGGCTATCTCGCCCCAAAAGTCTCGAGCCACTGCTCGGGAAGGAAAGTCAGTCACGGTGGGATTCGGGAAGCCAAAAACCTCTCGAAATTGATCCATCGGCACAATATAATTCCGGTTCAACAACCGGTACTTGATGCGGTTCCTCTCAGGGACGTGAGTGACAAAACTCATAAACTCCATAGTTGGCTCGAGGTAGGCTGGAGCTCGAATCTCCATAAACTCCTCCAGCCCTAAAATAGAAATCATCTTCCTCAAGTCCTCCGCCACGTGGAGGAACTCGAAGGCAACAACATCTAAGAAACGCGGGGCAACTATAGGGCGCCCGCATATCCTGTCGAAATCAACCTAGTGACGCTCGTGGATCACCGGTATAGAAGGGTGAGATGCAGAAGAAGGGGAAGAACCACTTGGCCTATCTCTCAGAACCAGCTGGCGATCGGATCAGTTGCTCATGACTGTTGACAAGATGAACACCTCGGTTGCTCTAACACCACCTCGGCCGAGACACAACACGACTGGACCCAAGCGAAGTGCTGTGCGATTCCAATCTCTGATTTTCCGGTTATTTTCCCCAAAAATCACTACCAATTGCTTCCTATGGGGTACTTATATCTTTTTCAGCAACAATGGATGGCAATCAAAGCCAGATTCGTCTAAAATCAGTAAAAGAAAGAGAGAAAGGGTTTTCGAACAAAATACCCAAATTCCGCAGATTTGGAGCGTCTTTCCCGCAGTTTGTTACTTGAAATCCGATCCTCTTGCTTCCTCTAGTGAAATTGAACCAAAAATTGTGGAAAACGAGCGAGAAATGAGGAAACGAGGTGAGGGAACCACCGCGGTCAAGACTCGGTTGAGAGGGAGAAATGAGGAGAGAGAAATGCGCTTCGCCTTTTATACCCCTCGCTGAATGTGATATCACCTCGGTTGAGGTGGTCCCGACCGGACCGAGGTGTCTGACTTGATGTCAGACCTAGTCGCCTCGGTTGCCTCAAGAACATCTCGGTCGAGGTGTTGTGACAGCAACCCAGATGTGTCTCAATCAAACTCCGTATTCTGAATTTCCCAACTTTTGTCCTTCTAGTGTAGTTCTTGAGTTGTAATCCTTCCTTAGAAAGTACCTGGTTTCTGTCTAGAGGACGCCAAAAATAAAGAAAAAGCAAACTATCTAAACTAAGCTAGAAAGGGGAAAAGAAAGCAATACCTTGGGTTGCCTCCCAAGAAGCGCTTGATTTAAGGTCGCTAGCTGGACCGTACATCATCCCTAAACAAGGTGGAAGGTGTCCTCACCTCATACTTCATCTTCATCATGGGGTGAGATAAAGAAGTCTATCAAACGTTCCAGCAAATGCAAGTGCTGATCGGGGAATGAATCATCTATGGGTAGGCCGTCCTTCTCGCACGAGGAGGGAGGTAGCCGGCGGAGGTGATCCGCAACAGAATTCTCGGACCCCTTCTTATCGTGAATCTCTACGTCAAACTCTTGAAGCAAGAGAATCCATCGAATAAGACGCGGCTTCGCATCCTTCTTAGCAAGCAAGTAACGAATAGCTGCATGGTCAGTGTAAACAATAACTTTCGCTCCTAAGTAAGAGCGAAACTTCTCAAAAGCATATACAACTGATAGCATGTATTATAGTATATATTTTGGGACTTGTTTAGACGTTTTATCTTCATAAATCTGCATGTATGGATGTATACTATGTGATCATATTGTTGTTTCATCTACCTTTACGAGAATCGAGGTCTACACCAAGTTTCGTTGTAATCGTAGGTAAAATGGCACGTTTTGGACTGAAATGGAGCTAAGGAGTCATTGGAGCTACATTCTGGAGCTTGAAGAAGAACTCAGGAAGAAAGGAATTAATGAAGAAGATTTACTTTCGACCAGATTTGAGAGATTTCACATTCAGTTGAGATTCACCTTGGTCAGCTATAGTGTCACCTCGACCGAGGTGATCTTGAGGAGCATCCCGACCGAGGCGAACACCCTGCTGCCGGCGAGATCATATTTTTTGGCTGAGATCTTTTATTTTTGGAAAGAAGATATCTTATATTTTTGGGCTGGATTTCTGGAAGGAAGATCTTATTTTTGGGGAGATCTATTTTAGAGATATGGATATATTTTCTAGGAAATTATCTTTTTAAGATATTATTATCTTTGGAAGATAATTCTCCTATATAAAGGGTTGGATTCTCCACAATTCTACCATCATTGGATCTTTGGAGCAACGAAGGCTTGGAGGCTAAGAATTATCAGCAATTGGAAGATTTTCTTGAAGTTGAAGGAAGGATTGAAGATTGAAGGAAGGAAGATTCATAGTATTGAGATAGCTTTTGAGGGAGTTTTGTAAGCCTTTCTTAGATTCCCTTTTGGTTTATTGTCTTGTTCGATTTGTGAATTGAGGAACGCTAATTTGTTGTTATTCGATTCAGTCATTGAGGCCTTTTTCTTAAGGTTTACTTGTCCGAATATTCATTTCTTTCCCATATATTTGATTATTGTTTTCATGATGATGAGTGGTAAATTTCTTGTGTGATTCTAGGGTGATTGACTGAAAGTTGTGGGAAAGACGATGATAGAATAATCTTAATCCCAGAAGGACCCTGAAAGCTCCAGTCTTTAACCTTATCCCTAGAATATCTCGCTCAGTCGATGAACTCTCGGTCGGGGTGGAACTTGACTGAACGAGGTGACCTTTTTTGATCCGAAACTGAGAGTTAAGTGTTCTAGTTTGCCAAATCCTATCCTTGTTACACCTTTCCTGGTTCAATGCAAGCCTAGGATGAGACTTACCCGGTGATTCCTTTGTTTGTTTACCCAAGATCATAAGTGTAGGTAATAAAGGTTTATCCGTTATTGGGGTTTGAGTGTGCCTTCATCCCATCTTTGCGAGTTAGCCTAAGACTTACCCGGTAAAGGTTGATTCTATTCCCTTACGTTATGTTTTGGTTTGAGATTATAGTTCCTTTCCTTAGTACCTTGAGACTTACCCGGTGATAGGAGCTTTGGTTTGGGATAGTGAGTAGTGAGACTTACCCTGTAATCTATTCCCACCTTAGAGACACCTTCCCTTAGCAAAATCTCAGCTTTGTCCGCGTTATCCTTTGAGATCTTGAGTCGAACCACAACTAGATGTTTTAATCCCTAGAATCCGTATTTCCCCTTATTTGATCTTATCACCGGGTAAGTCTCTGAGATCGACCCCTGGAATTCTTGCTTTTTATTACAATTGATCCGTACACTACGGGTTCGCATCCTTGTTTTAAGCATACTTCTTGGGATATAAATTTAAAGCTTGCACCCACGTTTGGAGTGAACAAGTTTTTGGAGATGTTGCCGGGGACTTGGTCTAGACCGAGCCGGTTGCGGTTGTGTTGCGAGGCAATTGCCCTTGTTGCTACTAACCACTCTACTTGGTTTATGCGAAGAACCCGTGCTGGGAAGGAATCACCGGGTAAGTCTCATCCTAGGCAATTGCTTTTGTGGTTATTAGTTACATTGACAACCTATTCTTGTTTAGTTTCACCTAAGTCCCTGAGATCGACCCCTGGAATTCTTGCTTTTTATTACAATTGATCCGTACACTACGGGTTCGCATCCTTGTTTTAAGCATACTTCTTGGGATATAAATTTAAAGCTTGCACCCACGTTTGGAGTGAACAAGTTTTTGGAGATGTTGCCGGGGACTTGGTCTAGACCGAGCCGGTTGCGGTTGTGTTGCGAGGCAATTGCCCTTGTTGCTACTAACCACTCTACTTGGTTTATGCGAAGAACCCGTGCTGGGAAGGAAATTGTTCCTTACAATCCCGAACCAGAAAAGACATACAAACGACGCTTGAAAGAAGCTAAGATGGCCAATCAAGACAACCGCGATCTTGAGGCCGAATTGAAGGAGGCACTGGAACAGCTACGCCTCAACAAGGAAGAACTACAGCGAGAAAGAGAGCAAACTCGCACAAGAACTGCAGAGCTTGAAGCAGATATGACCGATCTACGAGCCCAGATTCTGCATCGACCAGATCCTCGACCGAGGCAGGACCCAGTCCCAGTTGCCGCGGCCGAGATACATCCACCTCGGATGCCTGTCCGAGATGTTCTTTTTTGCTGGAATTCCACAAACCCTAGGACAAAGGATGGACCCTAATCAACAAGTGAGGCGTCCAGGAGTCAACCTAGGTGATCCAGCGGATCATGATTACGAGCTTCGACCGCAAGTTCTATCCATGATCCGCCAATGCTAGTTTGGAGGTTTAGAGAGGGAGTCTCCGCATCAGCATTTGCAAAACTATGAGATCTTGATGGAGACCCTGAGAACTTCAAGGCTGGAAAACAACAATTACAAGCTAAGGCCTTTCTACTTTTATTTGAAGGACATGGAACTTACTTGGTATCAATCTCTTCCACCTGGAAAGATCAACACTTGGGGAGAAATGACAACCAAGTTTCTAACAAAGTTTTTTCCCCCTCCAAGACCGCTGAAATGAGAGGGAAGATTACTGCATTCATCACGAAGGACAAGGAGAGTTTGTCCAAGTCATGGGAGATATTCAAGGATGTTCTATTGGATTGCCCACATCATGGGATTCCAAAGATAGAATTGCTGGAGATATACTTCAAAGGATTGGATGAAGCTACTCAATTCAATCTTCAGCTACTTTCCGCCGGCACATTCATGGACATGCCGATAGACGAAGCTTGGGAGTTCATTGAGAAGCAAGCTTTGCATATGGAGAAGTACTCCGACCAAGGAACAAAAAATGGAGTTAAGAGAGTTAATTTCCAGGATGCTCCATCAAATGATAATCAACTCATCTCCCTTTAGAACAATGTGAAGCAATTGAAGGACCTTTTGGTGGCTCACACGAAGAAGGAAGATGGAGGATATCAAGGGTCAAGGAACAACAACCAAGGGTCCAGGAACAACAATTACAACAACAATAGAGGCTCCAACAACAACAATTGGAGATCTAATCAACAAAATCCGGGTAACCCTTATTCTAATTTCAATTCTAATAATTCTTTTAACCCCTCTTCTTCTTCTTCTACTCCATTGAAGAGCCAGGAGCCTGGATCGAGTTCGTCCCAGCTAGAGAAGAAAGATGCAGTGCTGGAGGCCATCTTGATCAAGCTCAACGCCATGGAGACATCCATGACTTCATTCTCGAAGGCACAAAAAGCATTAGAGAAACAATTCTTTGATAAGGCGAATGAAGCGCCAAGAGATCCAGGGAAGCTCCCAGCAAGGACAAAGAGCAACCCTAAAGGACAGATTATGGCAATAATGACGAGAAGTGGACTGAAAACTGCAGATCTAGTACCTCGGTCGGTGCCAGTGTAGACGAAGAACACCTCGGTCCATGTACAGACGAGGAACACTTTGGTCGAGGTGCCACCCGAGGTGGAGTCCCAGAAAGCGAAGGACAAATCTAAAGTTTATGTCCCACCTCTTGCATATAAACTACCACTTCCATTCCCTCAGTCAAGGGCCAGAGCACATCTAGAAACACATTTTGGTAAGTTCCTTGACTTGATGAATAAACTACATATTAACATCCCTTTCCTTGATGCTATTCTAGGGATGCCCGCCTATGAGAAGTTCTTAAAAGAGATTCTATCAAGGAAGAGGAAACTAGAAGATTTTGGAGAAGTAAGGATGACATCTAAATCCTCGGAGCTCATTCAAATCATGAAGGAGAAGATGCCACCCAAGTTGAGAGATCCCGGCTCATTTTGCATTCCCATTCAAGTCGGGGATGTAACTTGTGAGCCATGGTGTGATTTAGGAGCCAGCGTGAGCATCATTCCGCTGGAGCTATGTGTGAAGATCGGACTTGGAGAGCCCGAGCCGGTGAAGATAAGGTTATACATGGCGGATCACTCCATTACCCATCCCGTGGGCATTTTGGAAGACGTTCCCGTTAAGTTAGGTAACTTCTATTTACCTATAGACTTTGTTGTACTTGATATACCCGCAAATTATCCCGTTCCTATCATTCTCGGGAGACCATTTCTAGAAACTTCGGGTTGCAATGTGGATTATAAGAACGCCAAGTTGAAATTCAACATTGGCGGTGATCAAGTGGAGTTTGCATTGCTTGCTGCAATGAAGGGAGAGCCGCTGGAGGATGATATCTTCAACATCTATGATGAAGAAGAATCGAGAGAATTGGTGAGCTCTATCCTTATTAATGATCCTCTTGAAAGAGTTATTAGTTTTAGCTTAATGGAGGAAGGTATAGATGTTTCTTGTGATACAGATATACGAAGCTTAAAGACATTGGAAGCAGATCCAGGAGCTAAAATTGAGAAACTAATCCAGGAGAGGAGAAATTTGAGTTTCGGTCCCAGTTCCAGTACCTCGACCGAGGCACTTTTTGGACCAAGCGAGGTGTTCTTATCTGAAGAACATCTCGGTCACCCACCTCAGACCTCGACCGAGTCGCAAGCGAGATGATGTCAGCTGAGACTTCTGAAAGTCCAGTTCTTTGATCTAAGCCTACTCTACTGGAAGGAGGAAGCAAGGATCTCCCTCAGAAAGCACCCCCAATTGTGGAGCTTAAGCCGCTTCCAAGTCACTTGAGGTATGTTTTCCTTGGACCGGATTCTACATATACCGTTATTGTAAGCGCTTCCCTTTCCGAAACTGAATTGTCTAAACTGATGCATGTCTTGAGAAATCATCAAAAGGCTTTGGGATATACTATTGATGATCTTATTGGTATTAAGCCTTCTTTTTCATGCATAGAATACTAATGGAAGACGATCATCAGACTTCACGGGAACCTCAAAGACGGTTAAATCAGATCATGAAAGAGATTGTGAAGAAGGAGATTCTTAAACTGTTGGATGCAGGTATCATATTTCCTATCTCGGATAGCAAGTGGGTGAGCCCAGTGCATGTAGTTCCGAAGAAAGGAGGGATGACTGTTGTGACGAATAAGAACAACGAGTTGATTCCAACTAGGACCATTACGGGTTGGAGGGTGTGCATCGATTACAGGAAGCTGAATATGGCCACTCGGAAGGACCGTTTTCCACTTCCCTTCATCGACCAAATGCTCGAACGGTTAGCTCAACATTCCCATTTCTGTTATTTAGATGGTTATAGTGGCTTCTTTCAGATTCCTATCCATCCGGATGATCAAGAGAAGACCACTTTCACTTGCCCATGGGGGACATTCGCTTATAGGAGGATGCCATTTGGATTATGTAATGCATCCGCTAACTTCCAGCGGTGTATGATGGCTATCTTCTCCAAGTACATAGAGGATATCATGGAGGTATTCATGGATGACTTTTCAGTATATGGTTCCTCTTTTGATGACTGCTTATCTTACCTTTCTCTAGTGCTACAACGATGTGAAGACACTAATCTCGTTTTAAATTGAGAGAAGTGTCACTTTATGGTTAATGAAGGAATTGTGCTAGGACACCTCATTTAAAACCGAGGTATTGAGGTCGATCAAGCTAAGATCGAGACTATTGAGAAACTTCCTCCCCCTTGTTCTGTTAAGGGTGTGCGGAGTTTTCTCGGGCATGCGGGCTTCTACAGGAGGTTCATCAAGGATTTCTCGAAGATTTCTAAACCACTTACTAAACTCTTGAATAAGGATGTTGTTTTTGAGTTTTCGTAGGAATACCTTAACGCGTTTTACAGGATAAAGGAAGCATTGATTTCCTCTCCCATTATTCAACCTCCAGATTGGACATTGCCCTTTGAGATCATGTGTGATGCAAGTGATGTGGCCGTAGGAGTTGTACTTGGACAAAAGAAGGATGTCCGGACTAACGCCATTTACTAAGCTAGTAAAACGCTAGATGAAGCCCAACTTAACTACGCCACCACCGAAAAGGAACTTTTGGCGGTTGTATATGCTTTTGAAAAATTTCTCTCTTACTTAGTAGGAGCGAAAGTTATTGTTTACACTGACCATGCCGCTATTCGTTACTTGTTTGCTAAGAAGGATGCAAAACCGCGTCTTATTCGATGGATTCTCTTGCTTCAAGAATTTGATCTAGAGATTTGTGATGACATGATTTATGACACTAGTTTAGGTACTCTTTTAGATAGTTTTCCTTTCCATTCATGCATGTTTCCGCATTAGTTCGTGGCATTTACGCTTAATGTATGCATATTGTCGAAATAGACGTCTACACGAACTCTTGTCGGTTTTGTAGGTATTTTGGGGAGCTTTTGGAGCTTAATCGATACATTAGAGGATCATTCCTTGTGGTGGCACACATCCGGACTCTTTAAGGAGCAAGCTAGGAGCAAAGGAGAACACATAGGACCTTGTTGGTGCATGCCTTGCACCAACTCTTTGCTTGATGATCCAAGGGGAGTTTTTGGAACAAAACCACGGCCCAGAGGCCATTTCCACGCCCGTGGTTTTGGCCGTGGTTTCTGTCAGGACTACTTTGACACGTGTCCCATGTATTATAGTCTATATTTTGGGACTTGTTTAGACGTTTTATCTTCATAAATATGCATGTATGGATGTATATTATGTGATCATTATGTTGTTTCATCTACCTTTATGGGAATCGATGTCTACACCAAGTTTCGTTGTAATCGTAGGTAAAATGGCACGTTTTGGACTGAAATGGAGCTAAGGAGCTAAGGAGTCATTGGAGCTACATTCTGGAGCTTGAAGAAGAACTCAAGATGCAAGGAACTAATGTAGAAGATTTACTTTCGACCAGATTTGAGAGATTTCACATTCAGTTGAGATTCACCTCGGTCAGCTACAATGTCACCTCGACCGAGGTGATCTTGAGGAGCGTCCCGACCGAAGCGAACACCCTGCCGCCGGTGAGATCATATTTTTTGGCTGAGATCTTTTCTTTTTGGAAAGAATATATCTTATATTTTTGGGCTGGATTTCTGGAAGGAAGATCTTATTTTTGGGAGATCTATTTTAGAGATATGGATATATTTTCTATGAAATTATCGTTTTAAGATATTATTATCTTTGGAAGATAATTCTCCTATATAAAGGGTTCGATTTTCCACAATTCAACCATCACCGGATCTTCGGATCAACGAAGGCTTGGAGGCTGAGAATAATCAGCAGTTGGAAGATTTTCTGGAAGTTGAGTGAAGGATTGAATATTGAAGGAAGGAAGATTCATTGTTTTGAGATAGCTTTTGAAGGAGTTTTGTAAGACTTTCTTAGATTCCCTTTTGGTTTATTGTCTTGTTCGATTTGTGAATTGAGGAACAGTGATTTGTTGTTATTCGAGTCAGTTATTGAGGCCTTTTTCTTAAGATTTACTTGTTCGAATACTCATTCCTTTCCAATATATTTGATTATTTTTATCATGATGATGAGTGGCTAACTTTCTTGTTCGATTCTAGGGTTATTGGCTGAAAGTTGTGGGAAAGACGATGACAGAATAATCTTAATCCCAGTAGGACCCTGAAAGCTCGAGTCTTTAACCTTAACCTTAGAACATCTCGCTCAGTCGATGAACATCTTGACCGGGTGGAACTTGACTGAACGAGGTGACCTTTTCTGATCCGAAACTGAGAGTTAAGTGTTCTAGTTTGCCAAATCCTATTCTTGTTACACCTTTCCTGGTTCAATGCAAGCCTAGGATGAGACTTACCCGGTGATTCCATTGTTTGTTTACTCAAGATCATAAGTGTAGGTAATAAAGGTTTATCCTTTATTGGGGTTTGAGTGTGCCTTCATCCCATCTTTGTGCGTTAGCCTGAGACTTACCCGGTAAAGGTTGATTCTATTCCCTTAGGTGGTGTGTTGGTTTGAGATTATAGTTCCTTTCCTTAGTACCTTGAGACTTACCCGGTTATAGGATCTTTGGTTTGGGATATTGAGTAGTGAGACTTACCCGGTAATCTATTCCCACCTTAGAGACACCTTCCCTTAGCAAAATCTCAGCTTTGTCCGCGTTATCCTTTGAGATGTTGAGTCGGAACCACAACTAGATGCTTTAATCCCTAGAATCCGCATTTCCTCTTATTTGACCTTATTATCATCTTTGATTGCTTTAATTTCTTTTGTGGTTACATTAAAAACCTATTCTTGCTTAGTTTCACCTAAGTCCCTGAGATCGACCCCTGGAATTCTTGCTTTTTATTACAATTGATCCGTACACTACGGGTTCGCATCCTTGTTTTAAGCATACTTCTTGGGATATAAATTTAAAGCTTGCACACACCGTTTGGAGTAAACAACAACCACCAAGTGCTCCTTTTCGGTGGTGGCGTAGTTTAATTGAGCTTCATCTAGCGTCTTGCTAGCGTAGTAAATGGCGTTGGTCCGGTCATCCTTCTTTTGTCCAAGTACCGCTCCTACGGCCACATCACTCGCATCACGCATGATCTCAAAGGGCAAAGTCCAGTCGGGAGGTTGAATGATGGGAGTGGAAATCAACGCTTCCTTTATCCTGTAAAACGCATCAAGGCATTCCTACAAAAACTCAAAAACAACATCCTTATTCAAGAGATTAGTTAGTGGTTTAGAAATCTTCAAGAAATCCTTGATGAACCTCCTGTAGGAACTTGCATGCCCGAGAAAACTCCGCACACCCTTAATAGAACAAGGGGGAGGAAGTTTCTCAATAGTCTCGATCTTAGCTCGATCGACCTTAATACCTCGGTTTGAAACGAGGTGTTCTAGCACAATTCCTTCACTAACCATAAAGTGACACTTCTCCCAATTCAAAACAAGATTAGTGTCTTCACAACGTTGCAGCACTAGAGAAAGGTTAGTCAAACAATTATCAAAAGAGGAACCATATACCGAAAAGTCATCCATGAATACCTCCCTGATCTCCTCAATGTACTCGGAGAAGATAGCCATCATACAACGCTGGAAGGTGTTAGCATGAAATATTACGATATTCTAGGCACTTATTTTGGTTGTTTTTCCCTCGTTATTGTGTACATGGATAAAGTTTAGAAGCAAATGCTAGCTTGTTCATCTATTTTGTTGATATGGAAGTCTAAACTCGCTTTGTGTTGATTATAGGTGAATAGGAGCTAAATCGGATCAATTAAGAGAGAAAAGGGAGTGATCGATCATGTTCGAGGATTAGGAAACACGTCAAGGAAGCTAAGGAAGGAGCTAGGATGAAGAATGACACGATACAAAGGAAACTACAAGCAATATACACTTCCACGCCCTGAATTACGGCCGTAGAGGAGTCCACACTCTAAACCACGGCCGTGGATCTTGGCCTCATGAGCGTGGAGCACTCCAGAACGTTACACGGCCTAAATTACGGTCGTGGAAGTCACAAGACACCGTAATCCTTTTCCACGCTCTAAATGATGGTCGTGGAAAGCCATGAGACCGTGATTTAGGCGATCTTTTAACGTGTCATTAATTGCCACATCATTTACGTATTGGGCCTGGACGGCTACTCTTTCTCGTCTTCTAAAAAGGTCGGAAAAGAGAGTTTCGAGGAAAGGTTGCTTACGGACGCTTAAGGCCGCTTACCCTTGCTTTCGGCATTCTTGCCTAGGGTTGATTGAAGATCGCCGGAGGTTGCGAAAACGCCGGATTTGGAGAGAATTAGAGATTGCTCACAGCGAAGGTTTAGCCTTTTTCTTAGGTTTTAATATGAAGACGGATTGACATCCCGTTCTTCGTATTTACCTTAGATCATTGTGAGGTTTTGTGTTATATATTCTGAATCCATTAACCTTACTTCTTGTGTACCAGATTTGAGAATTGGTTTTGAAGTTTTATTAAGTATTCGAGGGTTTTCATCGTTTATTCTCTTTAATTTGAATATTGATATCATGACAATGATTGTTGGCTAAAACCCTTTAGCAATTCTAAGGTGAAGGATTGATAGTTGTGGCTTAGATTTTGATAGATCAATCGTAATTTGATTGGACCCTGAGAGTTAGAGAAATATCGTCGACACCCTAAATCACAGCCTGTTCTAGGGCTTCCACGACCGTGGTTCTCAAGATCTACTAGTGATTTACTTCAGTTTACGAACCTTGATTTTATTTTAATCTAAAGTCAAATATTTGCTTTAACTTAGTCTTGGCTTGCCTTTTCTAAGTAGTAGTGAGACTCAACATCCTCTATTTCGGTTTCGAGTGTCACAACCTTAACCGTTTGAGTTTATCTTGATCCTTGGGTTACAAGTTTGGGTATTTGAGATCAATTCTAGTCTTTAGATCCTTTCTATACTGCAGCCTCAACAACCTTTATAAAGAGTTTGGTTAGACATATAAGGTTTTGGAACTTTACCGTACATTACCTTACCTTAGCATACCTTTGCAATCCTCTACTCTGTCCTTATATCTATAGTATGTCTTGAATCGATTGCCACAATTGGATACCTGGATCTTTAGGGTTGCTATTTTCCCCAATATTTGCAAAGCTTTATACTTTACTTGCTTGATTACTTGAAACTGATTTTGTTTCACCATCTCCCTGTGATCGATACTCAATACTTGCTAATCTACGCCGATCTGTACACTGCGGGTTCGCTTGCTTTTATTCTAGTTTTATAAATTTATGACTTGATTGCACGCACGTTTTAGGGCGAACAAGTTTTTGGCGCTGTTGCCGGGGAGTTGGTCAAGACCAAACTTCGGTTTTCGGTTGTCGAGCTTGGGAGCTTTGCTCTTGTTATTTGATACCTCTTTTGAGTGCTATTTGCAGGTTCTCTTAGGTATATGCGAAGGTCTAGATCCAACAAAGACCTCTTACCTTTTGATCCGGAACTTGAGAAAACTCTTAAGAAGAAAGCTAAGGAAAGAAAGATGGCTGAAAATAGAGAGAGAGATTTCCAAGCGGAGTTAGAAGAGTCCCAAGCTCAATATAGGTTGAGTGAGAAGGCTCGTAAGGAAGATGCGGAGAGTCATCAATTCCAAATTGATGAACTCAAAGCTATGATATTGGACATGAATTTGGAACAAGAAGGTGCTAAGAAAAAGAAGGTCAAGAAGCCAACTAAGTCCATTTGAGTGGAATCATCCAATGATGAAGAGTTCGATCTGGATATGCCACCACTAGAGGAGATTGATCCAATGATCAATCCAGTCCGGAATGATCCAATACCAGCCGCCATTCCTCGTGCCCCAGCTGGGGGTGCGAGAGCCGCTCGTGTAGATGAGGAGCCAAGAACTCTTTGCCAAAGGATGGATCCGATTCAGCAACCACGCCGTCTAGGTGTGAACTTCGATGCTGAAGATATTCAGGGGTTTAGCTTTAACCCACAAGTTATTACCATCGTTCGCCAAAGCCAATTTGGAGGAACGAGTGCTGAATCTCCACATCGTTCGCCACAAGTTATTATTATTGTCTAGGTGTGAACTTCGATGCTGAAGATATTCAGGGGTTTAGCTTTTCTCTCAACACAGAGATTAAAGAGTTGAAGGAAGTCATCAAAGCTGGCTTTCAAAAGCCTAAGGAGCAAGATGTTGGTTATCTAGGAAACAACAATAACCATCATGAGAGTGAGAACACCAACCGCAACAGCCGGAACAACAACCGGAACAATTGGAACAACAACAACCGGAACAATAATTGGAACAACAATAGGAATTCAAACAACAATTGGCGTTCCAACCAACAACAAAATTCCGGTAATTCTTATCCCAATTCAGGAAATTCACTAACACCACCATCTTCTTCTTCCATTCCTTTGAAAATCCAGGGGCAAGGATCTAATAACCCAAGCACTTGGGGGAAAGAGAAGCCCGATCCCATACTGGAAACGATCTTGGGAAAGCTTCACGGGCTGGAGAATCACATCACTAAGGTTGATAAATCTCAAAAGGTTTTAGAAAGCCTAATGTTCAGCAATGCTGAGGAAGTTCCTAGAAACCAAGGAAAACTTCCAGGAAAGACGGAGGACAACCCGAAGGGAAGGGTGATGACTATCACAACTAGGAGCGGAGCAACAACTACCGACCCACAACCTAAGTTTGTTGAAGTTCCCGTCGAAAAGGAGAAGGAAAAGGGGAAGGAGAGGGAAGACATCTACATTCCTCCTCCAGCTTACAAACCTCCCCTACCATTCCCACAATCTAGAGCAAGAGCGCGTCTAGACAAGCAGTTCGGTAAGTTCATTGAACTCATGAGCAAACTGCACATTAATATACCTTTCATTGATGTAATTGTAGGTATGCCTGCTTATGGGAAGTTCTTAAAGGAGATCCTCTCTAACAAGAGGAAGCTGGAAGACTTTGGAGCAAGCGCTAGCATCATTCCGGGGTCATTTTGTGTTTCAATTGGAGTAGGAGAAGTCACATATGATGCATTATGTTACTTAGGAGCAAGCGTTAGTATCATTCCGCTTGCCTTATTCAGGAAGATCGGTTTAGGTGAACCTAAACCGGTGAAGATGACGTTATACATGGCGGATCGATCCATAACTCGTCCCGTCGGTATCATTGAAGACGTCCCGGTCAAGATTGGTAAGTTCTATGTTCCAATAGATTTTGTTGTGCTTGACATTCCTGCAGATACTCCGGTCCCGATCATACTCGGAAGACCGTTTCTTGCAACTTCCGGTTGTATGGTAGATAGCAAGAATGCTAGACTTGCCTTTCACATAGGAGAAGAGAAAGTAGAGTTTGTTCTTTCCACTATGGTGAAAGAGCCGACTCTTGGAGAAGATATGTTTATTATCTATGACGAGGAGGCATCTAGAGAGGAAGTAATCTCGATTCTATTCAAGGACCCATTGCAAAAGGTTATCACTATGAGCATTATGGAGAAGGGAGAAGAAAAGGATGGCAATGAGGAAATTGAAGCTTTGGAGGAGCTAAAGGAAGTGCATGAAGAAGAGTTTGAAAAACTCTACGATGGGTCAGAGGATGTTAGGAATCACGGCCAGTCGTGCTATTCCACGGCCGTGGTTTCCACCAACATGACCGTAATCAGCTATTCAGAGGACCCCAGTAAGTTACACGGCCAAAACCACGGCCGTGGAACTACCAGAGGTGCCGTAATTGATTTCCACGCCCTAAACCATGGCCGTGGAAGTAATAGTGGTGCCGTGATTTTGGGAAATTCCGAAAAAAATTACGTCCTATCCACCAATGTTCTTGAGTCTTCTTCAACAACTTCTACACCCTTAGAGACTTCTAAGGAAGCATTGGACACTCCCCAAGAGGCATTAGAGACTCCAATGGTGATGGAATTGAAGCCACTTCCCACGCATCTAAGGTACGCATTTCTAGGAACTAATTCTACTTTTCCGGTAATTGTTAGTTCTGATCTAAGTGAAGATGAACATAGTAAGCTTATGGTTGTTCTAAGGAAACATAGGAAAGCCTTAGGTTACACTATAGAGGATCTTGTAGGAATTAAACCTTCATTATGTATGCATAAGATCCTAATGGAAGAAGATTTTAGACCTTTGCGATAACCTCAACGACGGTTAAATCCGATCATGAAGGAGGTTGTCAAGAAGGAGATTCTTAAGCTACTTGATGCAGGTATCATCTACCCTATCTCCGATAGCAAGTGGGTGAGTTCCGTACAAGTTGTTCCAAAGAAGGGAGGAATGACGGTCATCACCAATAAGAACAATGGGCTCATTCCTACAAGGACCGTGACTAGATGGAGGATGTGCATTGATTACCGGAAGCTAAACAATCCAACTAGGAAGGATCATTTCCCATTACCCTTCATTGATCAAATGCTTGAAAGGTTAGCACAACATTCTCATTTTTGCTATCTTGACGGTTATAGTGGCTTCTTTCAGATTCCGATCCACCCGGATGATCAAGAGAAGACCACATTCATGTGCCCGTGGGGTACGTTCGCTTATAGGAGAATGCCATTCGGGCTTTGCAACGCCCCAGCCACCTTCCAAAGGTGCATGATGGCTATCTTCTCAGAGTACATAGAGGAGATCATGGAGGTTTTCATGGATGACTTTTCTGTTTACGATTCCTCTTTTGATAATTGTCTTTTTAACCTTTCTCTTGTCCTAAAAAGGTGTGAAGACACTAACCTAGTTCTTAATTGGGAGAAGTGTCAACTCATGGTGAAGGAAGGCATTGTACTCGGACACTTGATCTCTAATAGAGGGATTGAGGTAGATAAGGCTAAGATAGAGACCATAGAAAAGCTTCCTCCTCCATCTTCAGTGAAAGGGATAAGAAGCTTTCTAGGACATGTTGGATTTTATAGACGTTTTATAAAGAACTTCTCTAAGATATGAAA
Source organism: Fagopyrum homotropicum (assembly GCA_033239125.1). Taxonomy (NCBI): domain Eukaryota; kingdom Viridiplantae; phylum Streptophyta; class Magnoliopsida; order Caryophyllales; family Polygonaceae; genus Fagopyrum; species Fagopyrum homotropicum. Next base: position 84,233,266 of record BSWB01000005.1, on the reverse strand, counting down.
ACCGCTTACTAATCTATTGATGAAAGATGCAGTTTTTGATTTCTCGTAGGATTATTTAGACGCCTTTCATAAGATCTGGGAAGCTCTAATCTCAGCCCCGATCATCCAACCTCCGGACTGGAATCTTCCATTCGAGGTTATGTGTGATGCAAGTGACGTAGCTATAGGAGCTGTGCTTGGGCAAAAGAAGGAAGGGCGAACCCATGCTATCTATTATGCTAGCAAGACGCTAGATGAAGCGCAGCTTAACTATGCCACAACTGAAAAAGAATTTCTAGCTATTGTTTATGCTTTTGAAAAGTTTCGCTCTTATCTCGTAGGTGCAAAGGTGATTGTATACACGGATCATGCTGCAATCCGGTATCTACTTGCAAAGAAGGATGCGAAACCAAGACTGATTAGATGGATTCTTCTCCTACAAGAATTCAATCTAGAGATCCGTGACAAGAAAGGCTCGGAAAATTCTGTTGCGGATCATTTGAGTCGTCTACCACATCTAGAAGACAACAACATACCTATAGATGACTCCTTTCCGGACGAGCATTTACACATCATAGAGGAGTGCATCGACTAAATAACTAAAGGTAATGAACCATGGTTTGCTAATTTTGTTATCTATTTGGTTTGTCAGGAAATACCTCCCGGACTATCCTATGCACAAAGGAAGAAGTTCTTTAAGGATGTCCGGGAATACTTTTGGAATGAACCTCTACTCTTCAAGAGAAGTCCTGACTGCATCATTAGGAGATGTGTGCCGGAAGACGAGATGCAAAGCGTCATCCGTCATTGTCATTCACTACCTTGTCGAGGACACGCTAGCTCAAACAAGAATAGCACTAAGGTATTGCAATCTGGATTTTTTTGGCCTACTTTATTTAAAGATGTGCAAACCTTTGTTTCCTGCTGCAATGCTTGTCAAAGAACAGGGAACATATCTAGGAGAAACGAGATGCCTCTTAACAACATTCAGGAGGTAGAGATCTTCGACGTTTGGGGAGTAGACTTCATGGGACCTTTCCCATCATCTTGTGGAAACAATACATACTTCTAGCTGTAGATTATGTTTCGAGATGGGTTGAAGCAATTGCCTCTCCAACTAATGATGCCATGGTTGTAGTTAAGTTGTTTAATAGAACTATATTCCCAAGGTTTTGGACACCACGGACCATCATTTGTGATGGAGGCTCTCACTTCATTGCCCGACAACTCGAAGCTCTACTAGCTAAGTATGGGGTGACTCACAAGATCGCCACCCCTTACCATCCACAAACGAGTGGACAAGTGGAGATTTCAAATAGAGATATCAAGGGAATCCTAGAGAAAACAGTTTCGAAGACAAGGAAGGATTGGTCTTTGAAACTAGATGTTGCATTGTGGGCGTATAGGCCTACATACAAGACTCCCATAGGAACAACACCATACAACCTTGTGTATAAGAAGTCTTGTCACTTACCGGTGGAGCTGGAACATAAAGCGTATTCGGCGGTTAGGTGGTTGAACTTTAGCATGAAAGAAGCAGGCGAGAAGCGCCTTTTGAACCTTAATGAGCTTGAAGAACTCCGCTTAAACGCTTATGAGAACACCAAGATTTATAAGGAGAGAGCGAAGCGTTGGCGTTGGCATGACAAGCATATCATTCCAAAGGACCTTAAAGAAGGAGATCAAGTTCTCCTCTTCAATTCGAGACTACGACTCTTTCCAGGTAAGCTTAAATCTCGTTGGACTGGACCTTATCTAATCAAACATGTTTTTCCCCATGGCGCAGTTGAAGTATGGGGTGAAAAGAGCAGAAGTTTTAAGGTGAACGGTCAACGACTCAAGAAGTATACACCGGAGCTCTGAGCTGAGGAGTTTGCACCTACCACACTCGAATAGATGCAAGTACGGTATAGCTACGGACCTTAAACAAGCGCTTCTTGGGAGGCAACCCAAGGTATCATACTTATGCTTTTGTTTTATTTTTCATTCTTAGAATAGATTAGTGTAGTCGTTTTTCCTTTGTTTTGCCCTCGATACCTCCCGGTATGTCGTGTTTTTGGATGTAGGAACAATGGAAGAGGCAATGGGAGGAGAAAAGGTTAGAAGGAATTGACGAAACTTGGATTTTGACACATTACAGAGAGTTCCACGCCCTAAACCACGGTCATGGAAGCTGCAGTGACCATGATTCTTCCAAAGTTTGAGAAAATTCACCAAAACCACGGTTCCGTACAAAACCACGGCCGTGGAACACCCCGAGTGACCGTGATTTTCAAAAATTTTTACGGTCACTATATAAACCACCTTCCTTCACAAAAACACCACAAACCTCCATTCCACGACCGGAACGCCGAAATCATTCCCCCTATCTCAAATCCTCATTCGTAGTCCGATTCGAACGATTCTTGAGCCTAAAGTGAAGAAAATTCGATCATCTACAAGATCCAATCGTCAATTCAAGCGAACAATCCCTACAGAAGACGGAATTTGGATTTTAAGAATCCAAAACCTAGGTTTTTCTTCTCTTTCTCTACTTTGTCGATTCGGCTCAATTCTTGCAAGATTTTTTAGGATAACTGATTGGAATTGGATTGGAATTAGTCTAGGGCTGTGTCTGCTGAATTTGGGGTGATTTGGTTGAGATTTGAGCAAAACAGAACCGAACCAAGGTCCTTATAGGTTCCACGGCCGTGGTTTCTGTAGAACAGATCGTGATTTTCCCACTGCAATGGATTTGTTTAGGAGGAAGTCGACTAGGAACAAGAAGAGGAAAGGTGACACTTCCTCTTCCTCCCAAAACCCCCCTAATGAGCCACCATCACCCCTGTAACACCCCGATTCCGCGGGACTCGGGATGTCACATTGGGCTAGGATCTCACAATGGATCCTGACCCTAGCTTGACAACAAGTTCACTGGACCTTACAACATGGCACTGACAGATATAAAATCAAATACATAAAACCGTATAAACTATATAACCAAAGGTAAACAACAACATTGCCGAGTATTAAATGACATCCTCACACATGAGGTAAACAAGACATCATCCTCACGCAAGAGGGAAAACATAAACAACCCCAAAACCAACCACCTAATGTACGAGAGTCCTCGGCTTGTCACCCTGCCAGATCACCCAGCAGCGCCTAACCTGCAAACATCTACAACACGGTATGAAACCGTTAGCTAACCATACATATATGAGGTAATACATAAGCACAAGCACAATCATGAAAGATAAACACATCAACATGTTATCACACATTTACCCATTTATTTTCTTTATATAGTAGTCATTCACTCAAATTGCGTATATATAGATAGATGAAAATATGTGACACGAGGACCGTATCATCCCCGCCTCTGAGTGCTATATCCAGCTGTATGAGTATCGGTCACACAACCCGTGTACCCTATGGGAGTGGATTGCGCCCTTCCTGTAAACCAGTCTGGCCTGACGTCAGAGAACCTCCCAGACTCCATGGCAGGATGAAAGGGAAAGGTTATCATAACCACGCAATGGGGCAGTCAATAAAACATAGGTTAGTAAAAACGATATCTCATGCTATCATAGCAAACATATAAAGCACACACCACTCATGCAAACACCCAATATAAGGATGGTAGCTAAGTAAGTCCTACGGACTTACCTCAACCTCGTACAATCTCAACCACGATCACCACTACATTGGAGGGACAACACAACCTATAAACAAGGCACAAAGAGATATATCAACCTCTATTCATCAAAGGGGTCACACCTAGACCCAAAGGGATACATAAGGATCATACTCAATCTATAAGCGTCACAACCAACTAAACCTCAATATCTCAACATAACTCGCAATTCCTCAAATATCAAGGTAGTATCTAATCGTCATTCCTCAATCTCAATTCTAATCCTAATTTAATTAATTAACCTTTAATTAATTAATTAGATTTCACCAAAATAACGTTTTGCCCGCAGGCAATTTCTAACCCCCCTGTCATCAGATTTCATCAAACAAACAACCCATAATCACCAAAATAATATAACGACCATAATGGAATTTCTAATTGTCCTATTTGACAAGCCTAAAGTCAATTTAGGTCAAATCGCAGTACGGAAAACGAATAAATTCATAACTTATTCGTTACTAACCCGATTGACGATTTGAAAGAAGATTCGGAATCACAACGACGTAGACTACGCATGGAGATCATCAAATTAATCGGAATCTGAGCGACGGAACTGTCCTGGTGACATATATGCTCGACCAGCCCTCCATATACTCGGAAATGCATAAATTCGGTACCGATATAAAGAGAATGAAGAGAGGAATCCAGAAACTCAAACGGAATTGAAATCGGATTAGAAACGGAGAGTAGATCTGAGTTTGAAGGTTGAGAGAAATTAGAGCTTTTACGAGGAAACATGAAAGGAAATGAATTAATAAAGGATTTTCCGCTATTTATAGTGAAGACGATAATTATCCTTTAGCAAAGTCGATAATTATCCTTTGACCGATCCAAAGGAGGGTCGAACCTCTTTCGCCAAACTTCTCGAGCTTGGAACATTAAATCTGGAATATTGTAGGGATAATTATTCCACAATTGCATCGGAAAATGTGTATTCTTAAGCCGTCTTTCTTAGCCGTTAAGAAACGAAATAGCGACTCTTTTGGCCGTTTTGCATCTCCATGTTATTTTATATCTAGGACATATCCGATGTCCTGATCATATCTCTTAACTACATTTTTATTAATTGGAGCTCCCAAATGCTCCAAACAATACCGGAGGGTAAAAATAAATACCCGGGGGAAAAAGTAAAAATTTCCCCAAACGTCCAAAATTATGCGAGGAACATAACAGTGGGACTCATACTCATCACTTGTGAAATCTTCGCGAGTTATATGTCAATTACTATCAACGATTAAGTTAATCAACTTTAATTAGAATTCAGAAATTCCTAACTATTACATCACACACCCCTTAAAAAAAGTTTCGTCCCGAAACTTGAACAATTCTCAAATCCTCTTGGACCCATACGCCGAGGTATAAACACTGTCTCTCTCGGAGGTATCACATCTCCGTTCAAAGGTATCAACTATAACAATCTATAACCTCCTAACATAAGCATGGAGGAATCAACAACTCCAGAAAACAGGATCATAACGCTATCCCAAAGGCATGGAGGTAAAACATCTCCAGCAGTCTAATCTTATCCCAAAGGTACAGAGGTAAAACATCTCTGGAAACTATATCCTTAATCACACCGTGGAGGAAAAACATCTCCAAGAACTATAATTACTATAACAGTATAGAGGAAATACACCTCCAACTGGCTCACATCACAAGAGCATGGAGGAAAAACATCTCCAGATACCAACTCATCATCAAGGAGGAAGCACATCTCCAAAACACAAATGACCGTATGGTGGAAGAACATCTCCAGAAATCTCTATACCTATATCCCAAACATGGAGGTAATATCATCTCCAACTAACCTAATCTTATTCTACAACATGAAGGTAGAACCATCTCCAGCTGATCTATACATAATGGTATGGAGGTAGAAGTCCTCCAATGGTAAAATCATCGCTCGAGGGCTTGGAGGTAAAACATCTCCAGCCATAACATAACTCGCCCTAACATAACAAGATCCACTAGGTTAGTTGGAGATGATATTACCTCCATGGTTTGCTTAACAAGATTAGTTCCTATGGTTACTATCCTCAGTCACCCAGGTGGCCTCGTCTTGGTCACTATACTCTCACATCAGAATGTTCTTCAAGCATAAACGTCTTATACCTCATTCTAAGACTGCAACAGGATATTCAACGAACATGTGGTCTACCTCGACCATTAAATCATCATGACTTACAATGCGTCTCGGATCTGGTATATACTCCCTTAGTTGAGACACGTGAACAACAGGGTGAATACTTTCTAACCTCAGAGGCAAAACTACTATGTATGCTGCCCTCCCAACTCTAATGAGTATCTAGAAAGGACCGACATATCGGGGACTCAACTTCCCCCTTATGCCAAAACGTCTGACGCCTCGCGTCAGAGATACTCTCAGTTGGACATGAGCTCTTATTCTGAACTCTAGAGGCCGGCGCCTCTTGTCTACATACGACTTCTGGCGACTTTGTGCCGCCATCATCCACTTCCTAAACAACGCTACTCGAGCCATAGCATCCTGAATCTTCTCTGGTGTTATCCCACTGGTACTGCTATACTCATCCTAGCATAAAGGTGTACGACATCTACGCTCATACAATGCCTCATAAGAGGCCATCCCAATAGACGCATGTCAGCTGTTGTTGTATGAGAACTCAACTATTGGGAGGTAATCTGACCATCCTTGTCCCCAATCCAACACATCAGCTCACAACATATCCTTAAGGGTCTGGATGGTCCTCTCTAACTGACCATCGGTCTGGTGGTGAAACGCAGTCGTGAAGTGTAGACTTGTCCCCAAAGCAGTCTGAATCTGCTGTCAAAATCTCGAGGTCAAAATCCTAGGTTAGCTCAAACCATCTATGCTGGCGGTTATTCAATTCCCACTGCGTAAAACTATACTTCAGACTCTTATGGTCTGTGAAGCTCTAGCATGTAGCACCATACAGGTAATGTCTCCAGATCTTTAAAATATGAACTACCGCTGCTAACTCCATATCATGAGTCGGGTAGCTCTCCTCATACGTCTTCAACTGGCGAGACGCATATGCAATCATTCTGCCCTTCTGCATCAAAACACATCCCAAACCTAGCTTGGATGCATCACTGTAGACCACAAAATCATTAGAATCCTCTGGCTGTGCCAGAACAGGAGCAAAAGTCAAACGCCTCTTCAACTCCTCAAACTTTGGTCACACTGATCAATTCACACAAATTTGGTAGTCTTCCTTAGAAGACTCGTAAGTGTACGGTGATTATAGAAAATCCTTCCACAAAGTGTCGGTAATAATCGGCTAAGCCGAGAAAGCTACGTACTTCCTTATTGTTCATCAATATCGTACATGCTGCAACATACTCAATCTTCGCCGGATCAATCTTGATCCCACTAGCAGATACCATGTGGCCTAGAAAAGCAATCCTCAGACATCTGGAACTCGCAATTAGAGAGCTTGGCATACAACCCTCTATCCCTCAAAATCTGTAAAACTTTGCTCAGATGACCGGCATGCTCCTCTCTGCTACGAGAGTATATCAGAATGTCATCAATGAATACTTCACAAACTGATCAAGAAAGTCGATGAAGATATTGTTCATCAACTCTATGGAGGTAGCGGGGCATTCGTCAGCCCGAATGGTATCACTACAAACTCGTAGTGTCTGTAACGGGTACGAAATGCCATCCTATGCACATCCTACTCTCCCCCCTTAACTGGTGATATCCTGAGCGCCAGGAAGTCTTGGAACACATAATCGCTTCTTGAAGCTGGGACAACAAGTTGCCAACACGACACAATGAATACACTAGGGCGAATGAAGCCCTTCTCTACCCATTCCTCAAGTTTTCTCTTCAGCTATAATATCTCAACAGGCGTCATACGATATGGGGCTTTTCAAATCAATCTCATACCACACTTCAACTCAATATCAAAGTTCACACTCCAATGAGTCAGCAAACCAGACGGTTCAGTAACACGTCTCCAAGCTCATAAACCGCTGGAATATCTTCCAAGACTTGACTCTCTTCCTCCTTCATGGCATAACGTCAGAAGGCATCTAATGCCTGTACTATAAGCCTTGCTGCCCGTATGACACTAATGACAAACCCGTCACTTCATAGGTCTTAACCTCGGAAGACCTCTATCTAATTTATCTCAGTAGAGACTATAACAATCTTCCAATTAACATCTAACACAACATGATATCTATCCGTCCCATCCATACACATAATGACCTCCTCATGCACCTATGACATGACGAAGTCTACAAGGAACACACAAGTCCCTACATAAAGGAGACAATCACATATCTCGCGGGTACCTTAGACCCCTAACTGATATCCTTATCAAGGAAGATCTACCCTCTATTGTATCTAAAATCAATCTATACATGCATCAAAAGGGAAGAGTGCATAGCACCCATATCAAACAAAACTCCACTAGGTAAACCATTAACGAGAATGATACCTGTAACAGCTAACGCCAGCAGCTCCATTGTATATCATCACTCAAACCTCGGACCTATGCTCCTCAGGTATCATTGAGGTCATCACCATAGCCTCCACTTCTACTCTTTTTGCACCGGAAAGAGGAAGGTCTTGTTGAGAAGAAACACTACCTTGCTGACAAAAAGGGGCCAAATGGCCTAGTTCACCACATGTAAAGCACGCTATCGGTGCCAAGGAACACTCAGGGCGCAAATGATCTGGATCGCCACAGTTGAGACACAGACGTCCCATCTCTGCTATTGATACGGGTGACTCCTCTGCACTTCTCAACTCAAAGGCTCTACCCTGAGCTCCTCTGGTGTCAGTGGTACTTCCACCACGACCTCTACCTCTACTCGACCCGGGAACAAATCCCTGAGTAGAAAGACAATCTAAAGCTCTCTGATGTCCTTGTGTTTGTTGCTGAAGTATCCTCTGACCACCTCCCGCCACACTGGCAGGGAAAGATCCCTACTGTGATGCAACTCTACCTTGCCTACAGAAGGCAGCTCTATGACCTGGTCTACCACAGGTGTAGCAAGTCACTGGTGGACTCGTACACTTTGGTCGCAAATGTCCAGACTTCCCACAGTTATAACAAGATCTCATCTCACCAGCAGTCCGTGTAGAACGGGGATCACTCAAATGTCTATGTGCTAGACTCTGTCTACCTCCTGAAGGGTCTATTTCCTCATTCACTAGCTCGATCCGTTGTTTCTTCTTTGATCTGGAAGCTTCAGTTGATACCACGGATGTTGGTAAGCACGGTATAAGTTTACCCGCTCTTGCAGCTTCATATACTTGCGTATATATTCTCGAAACTCGAGTCCACTCATCGAGACGTAATCAAGCTCTTCATGGTCGTCCTCTGCAGTAGACGATACAACAACGGAAACTGGTCTATGACCTATCACTACTGGAGGAAGAGGGGGCATATTCCCACCTTGTTCCACTACAGATGTTGCTCTAGTCTGAGCCATGTGCAGAGTATACGCACCTAATCTTATAAGGCTATATATGCCATATGTATCGGTATATATGTATATAACACATCCACATAATCCATAATACACACATATATATACATATTTGTGCTGCAGAGATCCATCGCAGAGGTGACGACTTCTCGTACATTCTAACCCAAAACCACACTAGCTTAAAACCAAAAATCCTTTTGAAAACGTCAGACCCCTTTTGGGTTCTGTTTATTGTACCTATCAAACCTCATTGCAGGTGGCAAGTGCCATTTTTGTCAACCTAAGGCTCTGATACCAACTTTGTAACACCCCGATTCCGCGGGACTCGGGATGTCACATTGGGCTAGGATCTCACAATGGATCCTAACCCTAGCTTGACAACAAGTTCACTGGACCTTACAACATGGCACTGACAGATATAAAAACAAATACATAAAACCGTATAAACTGTATAACCAAAGGTAAACAACAACATAGCCGAGTATGAAACGACATCCTCACACATGAGGTAAACAAGACATCATCCTCACGCAAGAGGGAAAACATAAACAACCCCAAAACGAACCACCTAATGTACGAGAGTCCTCGGCCTGTCACCCTGCCAGATCACCCAACAGCGTCTAACCTGCAAACATCTACAATACGGTATGAAACCGTTAGCTAACCATACATATATGAGGTAATGCATAAGCACAAGCACAATCATGAAAGATAAACACATCAACATGCTATCACACATTTAACCATTTATTATCCTTATATAATAGTCATTCACTCAAATTGTGTATATATAGATAGATGAAAATATGTGACACGAGGACCGTATCATCCCCGCCTCTGAGTGCTATATCCAACTGTACGAGTATCGGTCACACGACCCGTGTACCCTATGGGAGTGGATTGCGCCCTTCTTGTAAACCAGTCTGACCTGACGTCAGAGAACCTCCGAGACTCCATGGCAGGATGAAAGGGAAAGGTTATCACAACCATGCAATGGGGCAGTCAATAAAACATAGGTTAGTATAAACGATATCTCATGCTATCATAGCAAACATATAAAGCACACACCACATATGCAAACACCCAATATAAGGATGGTAGCTAAGTAAGTCCTACGGACTTACCTCAACCTCGTACAATATCAACCACGATCACCTCTACACTCGAGGGACAACACGGCCTATAAACAAGGCACAAAGAGATATATCAACCTCTATTCATCAAAGGGGTCACACCTAGATCCAAGGGATCCAAAAGGATCATACTCAATCTATAAGCCTCACAACCAACTAAACCTCAATATCTCAACATAACTCACAAATCCTCAAATCTCAAGGTGGTATCTAATCGTCATTCCTCAATCTCAATTCTAATCCTAATTTAATTAATTAACCTTTAATTAATTAATTAGATTTCGCCAAAATAACGTTTTGCCCGCAGGCAATTTCTAAACCCCCTGTCATCAGATTTTATCAAACAAACAACCCATAATCACCAGAATAATATAACGACCATAATGGAATTTCTAATTGTCCTATTTGACAAGCCTAAAGTCAATTTAGGCCAACTCACAGTACGGAAAACGAATAAATTCATAACTTATTCGTTATTAACCCGATTGACGATCTGAAAGAAGATTTGGAATCACAACGACGCACGCTACGCATGAACATCATCAAATTAGTCGGAATCTGAGTGACGGAACCGTCCTGGTGACATATATGCTCGACCAGCCCTCCATATACTCGGAAATGCAGAAACTCGATACTGATATGAAGAGAATCAAGAGAGGAATCCAGAAACTCAAACGGAAATGAAATCGGATTAGAAACGGAGAGTAGATCTGAGTTTGAAGGTTGAGAGAAATCAGAGCTTTTACGAGGAAACATGAAAGGGAATGAACTAATAAAGGATTTTCCGCTATTTATAGTGAAGACGATAATTATCCTTTAGCAAAGTCGATAATTATCCTTTAACCGATCCAAAAGCGGGTCGAACCTCTTTCGCCAAACTTCTCGAGCTTGGAACATTAAATCTGGAATATTGTAGGGATAATTATTCCACAATTGCCTCGGAAAATGTGTATTCCTAAGCCGTCTTTCTTAGCCGTTAAGAAACGAAATAGCGACTCTTTTGGCTGCTTTGCATCTCCTTGTTATTTCATATCTAGGACATATCCGATGTCCTGATCGTATCTCTTAACTACATTTTTATTAATTGGAGATCCCAAATGCTCCAAACAACACCGGAGGGTAAAAATAATTACCCGGGGGAAAAAGTAAAAATTTCCCTAAACGTCCAAAATTACGCGAGAAACATAACGGTGGGACTCATACTCATCACTTGCAAAATCTTCGTGAGTTATATGTCAATTACTATCAACGATTAAGTTAATCAATATTAATTAGAATTCGGAAATTCCTAGCTATTACAACCCCCACCTCCTAGAATTCCAACCATCCATGAGGATTACCTCGATGCCTTAGAAAGGATCGAGAAGAGAGCGGTCATAGGACCGCGCTACTTAGTGCTTAAGGAGCTAGAGCCGCTGAATGTAGTGAATGACTTGACATGGCTTTTAGATAGAGTTGGTTTGATAGTCTTGTCCGCTATTAGAGAAGAAGCTTATGAGGAGATTACTAGAGAGTTCGTCATCTCTTTTTAAGCATAACGCCATGGATAGGATGGTTTCTTTTCGGTTGATGGAGGAGAACTATGAGTTCCCAATCTTGCAGTTTGGAGCCTTCTTTGGGTTCCAAGAGACCTTCAATGGTCGTTTTCCTAGCGGTGTATACGCTAAGGACTTTTCGGAGGAGATAACTATGATCTATGCTAGTGAGGATCGTTGGCAACCGGCCGACACCAAAGTTAAGCTCATCTACCACTTAGCTTTGAAGATAGCCCATAGGGTCCTTTCCGAATGCCTTTTCCCTAGGACCGAAACCCCTCAGAAGATCAAGACCGACGAGCTCTTCCTCCTCTATTCTATGCTTCATGGTAAACCTACTGATTGTGCTACCCTCCTAGCCTCCACTATGAGCAAATTGAAGAACAAGAGAGCCGGTAACATAAGGTATGGTGGCATGGTTACACACATTGCCACACAGTTAGGGATAGACATTTCTGCCTACACTAGGATAGCAGTGAGACCTTTGGGTCTCAATAGCCTGATGACAAGAGGTATCATCTTCCCTAGGCACCGCGGTCTACCTACCGCCGGTATGCCTTGGGAAGAGAGAGAAGGTAGAGCCATCCCGTGGCTCCCTGAGTATTCCATTATGGCCGGACGCCATAATCGGAAGCAGACTTTTGTTGTTATGCATGCGAATAGGTTAGTGGCACCTCCTTATGTACCCGATGAGGTTCCGGCTGCAGATGTTGAGGAGGAGGTAGGAGGAGGTGATGGTTTTGAGGGAGGAGGTGATGGTTTTGAGGGAGGAGGTGATGAGCAGGACTTTGGCACTTTTCCGGATTAGCCGGCATACTTCCCTGACCATCCTAGACGTTCACCACGACCCACCGGACCTTCTGGAGCCTCTTCCTCTCGCTGTGCTAGCGTGAGTGAGAGGCCGACCTGGATGGACGCTCCTCCTGCTTGGTATAGAGCGCAACCTTCATGGATGGGAGCTCCGCTTCCTTGGTATGATCAGGCACCAGCAGCTCCAGCAGCACCGACTCCACAGGACGCACCGGAATGGTACGGTCAGCCACCAACTTGGTACCAACAGCTACCGGAGTGGGCTACCGACCTTTCTACGCGAGTGGTGACTTGGAGATCCACCGGGAGACGCAGGAGACACGGAGCCGGGAGCATGATGAGATGATGAGAGATAACTACCGCCAGCAGTTCGGGCGGTACTATAGCCATGACTTCCGTCCATTTCCACCACCGCCTCCTCCGCAGTGATGAGCTATGATGATTGACAGTTTTAGCCGCCCCATCGCCGTCTAGTGAGTTCATTTTTCTTTTTCTTTCTTTTCTTTATTTCTTTTCGAACATTGAGGACAATGTATGTTCTAAGTATGGCGTGGGGTGTGACTTTTATGTGTAATAACTCTACTACATTTGCTTGCTTCTATCCATAACACTATGCATGTTTCATTTCCAAAGTCACATGTTTCATTATTGCATTGCATGAAAAAGTTTGAAAAACCCATAAAAATTTGAAAATTTTGAAAAAGTTCTTGTGCTTCTAACATTTGAGATGACTTCTATGATAGTTCTCACTTGTGGAATGAATTTTTGATGACAATTATATGCTTAGACAGAATAATGAATTGAAAAGAAATTGAATGTGTCGTTTATCCTCTCTTGCAAGTTTCATAATGTGACAGTTTGATCTAAATCATATTCAGAAATTAAGGTTGAAATCACATGATGAGTTCTTATACTTCTTTATGAAATGATTAAGACAATTCTATTTTCTTACTTCTTTCTTTGATCACTTAGCCCCTCAATAAAAGTAATTGCCTCCCTTACCTATCCGGGAATTTGGAGGAGTTGATATTTGGCATGTTTGATGTGGGAGGGCCATGAAAGCAAAATTTTGCATTCAAAGAATAGAATTAATAGGTTTGGGGAAGTAAATCATGACGATGAGTAACTCGGCACCATTCACATAGCCGGGTGTTTGTGTCTTGCCAAAGTCGGATTGAGCGATATTCCTAACGAATTATGGTATGTGCATCAAGAGTTTGAGGCATCTCGAAATTGAGAAACGCCGATCTCCTAGGCTTCGGTTTTTGTGCACCTCTGTCCATCTTTCCAAAAGTAAAGTCGAAAAATAATGTGAAAAACAAGAGAGCAAAGCTCTAAGTTGATGGTGTTGTAATTCAAAGTGAAAAGAAAAAGAGTTGGGTTATTCAATTTCCCGGATTCATGCACCACATCCCTTATAAGTTTCCCTCCCTTCCACATTCTAGACCTTACTTGAAAATCCTTAAGATCAAAAGAAGGTTTTTTAACTTGGTGATCTAAATTGAAGTTTCACATGCTTGATTTTGACAATACTTGAAGGTTATGATATTTGTCTTGAAGTTTAAGCGATTTATGATGTTTCTTTACTTTACATTATTTGGTTTATGTATGTGAGAGTTTTCAATGATGAGTGAAGCAAGGTTTGAGGATGATCTATTGACTAGAAGCACATTTACCTAAAGGACGGTTTTGTTTTGAGTTTGCAAGCATATTTCATTCTAACTTGTATTCTAAGCTTTTAAAAACCTTGCTTGAGGACAAGCAAGTGACAACTATGGGGTATTTTGTTAGCATGAAATATTGCGATATTCTAGGCACTTATTTTGGTTGTTTTTCCCTCATTATTGTGTACATGGATAAAGTTTAGAAGCAAATGCTAGCTTGTTCATATATTTTGTCGATATGGAAGTCTACACTAGCTTTGTGTTGATTATAGGTGAATAGGAGCTAAATCGGATCAATTGAGAGAGAAAAGAGAGTGATCGATCATGTTCGAGGATTAGGAAACACATCAAGGAAGCTAAGGAAGGAGCTAGGATGAAGAATGGCACAATAGGAAGGAAACTACAAGCAATATACACTTCCACGCCCTGAATTACGGCCGTAGAGGAGTCCACGCTCTAAACCACGGCCGTGGATCTTGGCATCATGAGCGTGGAGCACTCCAGAAGGTTACACGGCCTAAATTATGGTCGTGGAAGTCACAAGACACTGTAATCCTTTTCCACGCTCTAAACCACGGTCGTGGAAAGCCATGAGACCGTGATTTAGGCGATCTTTTAACGTGTCATTAATTGCCACGTCATTTACGTATTGGGCCTGGACGGGTATTCTTTCTCGTCTTATAAAAAGGTCGGAAAAGAGAGTTTTGAGGAAAGGTTGCTTACGGACGCCTAAGGCCGCTTACCCTTGCTTTAGGCATTCTTGCCTAGGGTTGATTGAAGATTGCCGGAGGTTGCGAAAACGCCGGATTTGGAGAGAATTAGAGATTACCGGATGTTGAACATGTCATCCTCCAGCGGCTCTCCTCTCATTGCAGCAAGCAATGCAAATTCCACTTGATCTCCACCAATGTTGAATTTCAACTTGGCGTTCTTACAATCCACATTGCTACCCGAAGTTGCTAGAAATGGTCTCCCGAGAATGATAGGAACGGGATAATCTGCAGGTATGTCAAGTACAACAAAGTCTATAGGTAAATAGAAGTTACCTAACTTAATGGGAACATCTTCCAAGATGCCCACGGGATGGGTAATGGAGCGATCCGCCATGTAAGCCTTATCTTCACCGGCTTGGGCTCTCCAAGTCCGATCTTCTCACATACCTCCAGCGGGATGATGCTCACGTTGTCTCCTAGATCAGATAATGCCTCATAAGCTACATCCCCAACTTGAATGGGAAAGCAAAATGAGCCACGATCTATCAATTTGGGTGGCATCTTCTCCTTCATGATTTGAATGAGCTCTGAGGACTTAGATGTCATCCTAACTTCTCCAAAGTCTTTTAGCTTCCTCTTCCTTGATATAATCTCTTTCAAGAACTTCCCATAGGTAGGCATCCCTAGAATAGCATCAAAGAAAGGGATGTTAATATGTAGTTTATTCCTCAAGTCAAGAAACTTACCAAAATGCTTGTCTAGATGTGCTCTGGCCCTTGACTGGGGAATGGAAGTGGTGGTTTATAAGTGTTAGCATGAAATATTGTGATATTTTAGGCACGTTTTCTAAGTGTATTCCATCCATATAGGTAGTCATTGATAAAGCATTGAAGCATTTGTGAGTTAGTTTATCTATTTTGTCGATATAGAGATCTACATAAGCTTTGTGTTGATTGTAGGCAATTTAGAGCTAATTCCGAACGGATTGAGAGAGAATGGAGTTTGATTGAGCATGTCCAAGGATTGAGGAAATCTCTAGGAGCTAAGGAAGGTGCTAACTTGAAGGATAGCACGAGACTAAGGAAAATCACGAACTACCTCTAAACCACGCTCTAAAATAAGGCCGTACTAGATTCCACGTTCAAGTCCACGGCCGTGGAACCTTGGCAAGAGAGGCGTGGTGCATTCCAGCAACTTACACGGCCGTGGAGGGTTGTGACAAACCGTGACCAACTTCCACGCTCTAAATTACGGGCGTGGAACCCTTCCACGACCGTGATCTTGGCGATCTTTTACGCACACTTTGAAGCCACGATCTTCTACGCAATTGGGCCGGGCCAATATTTTATCTTACACTATAAAAGGACGGAAGAAGAGAGATTCCGTCACCTCTGCTTAGACACACTTTCGCTTACACTTTGGCTTACCCTAGTTTTACGCTTTTGCGGAGATCGTCGGTGAGATTCTTGCGCTTTGCCTATTGCGATTTCGGGATTGACGGAAAGAGAGAAGATTTGGAAGATTGTTCGTAAGAAGATTACGCTCCATTCTTAGGTTTGATTAGAAGACGGATTGACATCCCGTTCTTCCTTTTTATTCTAAGATTTGTGATTGTTTGTGTTATTCCAAATCTATTGACATTATTGTTCTTGATTTGTGGATTTGAGATTGACTTGAGATTTATTCAAGGTTGTCGGAAGTTTTCATCTTTCGTTCTTTTAATCTTGAATTTGATATCAATATGAATGTTGTTGGCTAAAACCCTTTAGCAATTCTAAGGTGAAGGGTTGATAGTTGTGGCTTAGATGATGATAGATCGATCGTAAACAGATTGGATCCTGAGAGTTAGAGACAATCGCCGACGAACCTAATCCACGGTCTGTTCTTGAGCTTCCACAGCCGTGGAACTCAAGAACTACCCGTAATTTTGTGTCAGTTTACGAACTTGCTTTTACTTTAATCCAAAGTTAAAGATTTGCTTTAACTTAGTATTGGCTTGTCTTTTCTAGGTGGTAGTGAAGCCTCAACAACCTCTACCTCGATTTTGAGTGTCACAACCTTAATCGGTTTAGTTAGTCTTGATCCTTGGGTTATAAGTTTGGGTATTTGACATTAATTCTTACCTTTAGATCTTTTCTATATTGAAGCCTCAACAACCTTTATAGAGGGTGTCCTTTAGGTGAGTCATATAAGGTTTTTGGAACTTCACCGTACGATTACCTTACATTCGCATACCTTTGCAAACCTCAACTCTGTCCTTATATCTTTAGTATATCTTGAATCGACTGCCACAGCTGGATTCCTGGATCTTTAGGATTCTTGTTTTCCCAATAATTACAAAAGCTCTTACATTTACTTGCTTGACAAATCTATAATTGGATTTAACCCCCCAAATCCCTGTGTTCGATACTTTGATATTCTTGCTCAACTATATCGATTCGTACACTGCGGGTTCGCTTGCTTGATTTCTAGTTTTATAATTAAAGCTTATTTGCACGCACGCTAAGTGGCGAACAAGTTTTTGGCGCCGTTGACGGGGATTTGGTCTAGGCCGAATTCGGTTATCGGTTGTCAAGCGTTGGAGCTTCTCCCTTGTTATTTGATATCTCTTCGAGTATATGCACAGGTCTAGGAATAACGAAGACCTCTTACCTCTTGATCAAGAGCTTGAGAGGAATTTAAGGAGAAAGCGTAAGGAAAGACAAATGGCTGAAGGAAACGAACGTGATCTCCAATCGGAGTTAGCGGAGAAGGAAGCTCAACTCCAATGGAGTGAGAAGACTCGTAGGGAAGAAACGGATCATCACCAAATGAAGGTTGATGATCTAACGGACATGATGTTCAAAATGAGGTTGGAAATAAACAACCTTAAGGAGAAAAAGAAAAAGAGGAGACCGGGAAGATCGGTTAGAGCCAACTCATCCAATGAGGATAGCGACTCCTCCATGCCACCGCTAGAGGAAATTGATCCCACGATCAATGTGAATCCATTCTTTCCACGGCCAGCTGCAAATCGCCGTGTTCCACCTAGGAATGCGAGGATCGAACGTGTGGATGAGGAGCCAAGAACTCTTGGCCAAAGGATGGATCCAACGCAGCAACCACGCCGTTTAGGTGTGAACTTTGATGTTGATGATGTACAAGGGTTTAGCTTCAACCCTCAAGTTATTACCATTGTTCGCCAAAACCAATTTGGTGGAACAAGTGCTGAATCTCCACACCAACATCTACAAAACTTTGAGATTATGATGGAGACAATGAAGCCTAAGTATGCAACTACCAACAGCTACAAACTCAAGCCTTTCTTCTTCTCCTTGAAGGGGAAAGCATTGTCTTGGTATCAAGCTCTTCCAAGTGGAAAGCTTGAGACATGGGAGGATCTTTCCGCGGAGTTCCTCACTAAGTTCTTTCCGCCATCCAAAACGGCGGAGCTAAGAGGTAAGATTAATGCATTTTCCATGAGATCTAATGAAAGTTTGTTTCAATCTTGGGAAAGATTTCAGGATTTGCTATTGGATTGCCCTCATCATGGCATATCCAAGCTTGCACTTTTGGAGATATATTATAAGGGGTTGGATGTGGAGACACAATTCAAGCTCCAATCCCTCTCATGTGGTACATTCATGGACATGAGGGAAGATGACGCTTGGGACTTCATTGAGAAGCAAGCGCGAGTCATAGAAAAGTATTCTCACCGGAAAGTGGAGGGGAATCGTGTGGATCAAGGAGCAAAGCTCACACATGAAGCTCAATCTCAAATCTTTTCTCTCAACAACGAGATTAAAGAGTTGAAAGAAGCTATCAAGACCAACTTTCCAAAGCAACAAGGAAAAGATGTGAGTTATTTAGGCAACAACAATAACCACAACGGTAGTGAGAATACAAACCGCAACAACAACAACAACCGGAACAACAACCGGAATAATTGGAACAACAACAACAACAACCGGAACAACAATTGGAACAACAATAGGGGTTCAAACAACAACAATTGGCGCTCCAATCAACAAAACTCCGGTAATTCTTATCCTTCCAATTCAAATTCACTAACTCCACCTTCCTCGTCTTCCACTCCTTTGAAAAGCCAGGGGCAAACATCTAATGGTGGAAGCACTTCGGAGAAGGAGAAGCCCGATCCCATGTTGGAAACGATTTTGGGGAAGCTTCAAGGGTTGGAGACTCGCATCATCAAGGTTGATGATCACATCTCTAAGGTTGATAAAGCCCAAAAGGTTTTAGAAAACCAAATGTTCAGCCATGCGGAGGAAGTTCCTAGGAATCAAGGGAAACTTCCAGGAAAAACGGAGGACAACCCAAAGGGAAGGGTGATGGCAATCACAACTAGGAGCGGGGTGACCACTACCGATCCGCAACCCAAGTTTGTAGAAGTCCCCGTTGAGAAAGAGAAAGAAAAGGGGAAGGAGAAGAAAGATGTCTACGTTCCTCCTCCAGCTTACAAACCTCCCCTACAATTCCCTCAATCTAGAGCAAGAGCGCGTCTAGATAAACAATTCGGTAAGTTTATAGAACTCATGAGTAAACTGCATATTAATATACCTTTCATTGATGCTATTATAGGTATGCCGGCTTATGGTAAGTTCTTGAAGGAAATCCTCTCTAACAAGATAAAGCTAGAGGATTTCGGTGAGGTTAAGATGAGTTCGGATTCTTCGGATCTTATCAAGACCATGAAAGAGAAGATGCCCCCAAAGCTAAAGGATCCGGGGTCATTTTGTATTCCCATAGGAGTAGGAGATGTCACATATGATGCATTATGTGACTTGGGAGCAAGTGTGAGCATCATACCACTTGCCTTATGTAGGAAGATCGGTTTAGGTGACCCTAAACCGGTGAAGATGACGTTGTACATGGCGGATCGATCCATAACTCGCCCCGTCGGTATTGTGGAAGACGTCCCGGTCAAGCTAGGTAAATTCTATGTTCCTATAGATTTTGTTGTGCTTGACATTCCTGCAGATAGTCCGGTCCCGATCATTCTCGGAAGACCGTTTCTTGCAACGTCCGGCTGCATAGTCGATTGCAAGAATGCTAGACTTGCCTTTGACATAGGAGAAGAGAAGGTAGAGTTTGTTCTTTCCACTCTAGTGAAGGAACCAATCTTTGATGAGGATATATTCAATATCCAAGATGAAGAAGGGTTGTCTAGAGAGGAGGTAAGTGCTATTCTCTTCAAAGATCCTTTGCAAAAGGTTATTACTATGAGTCTAATGAATGTAGGGGAAGAAGAGGAGTGCAATGAGGTAATTGAAGCCTTAGAATCACAAGATGAAGTGTGTGAAGAGGAGTTTGAGAAACTCCACGACGAGGCAGAAAACGTACGGATCCACGGCCATACACTATATTCCACGGCCGTGGATTTCACCAACAAAATCTTGGCTCACTCCAGAGGGTTACACGGCCGTGGAGGAGACAAAGCAACCGTATTCCCTTTCCACGCCCAAAACCACGGCCGTGGAGGATGCAGAGAGGCCGTAATTTTGGGTGATTCCGAAGGTAATTGTGTCTCTTCCTCAACTTCTTTTGATTCTTCTCCTACACCTTCTACACCCTTAGACACTTCTAAGGAGGCATCGGATGCTCCTCAAGAACCATTGGAAACTCCGATAGACATGGAACTAAAGCCACTTCCTACTCATCTAAGGTACGCATTTCTTGGACCTAATTCTACCTTTCCGGTTATTGTTAGTTCCGATCTAAGCATAGATGAACATAGTAAGCTCATGGTTGTCCTTAGGAAACATAGAAAAGCTTTAGGATATACTATTGAGGACTTAGTAGGAATCAAACCTTCCCTATGCATGCACAAGATATTAATGGAAGAGGACTTTAGGACTTCAAGACAACCTCAAAGGCGGTTAAATCCGACCATGAAAGAGGTTGTCAAGAAGGAAATTCTTAAATTGCTTAATGTAGGTATCATCTACCCTATCTCCGATAGCAAGTGGGTGAGTCCGGTACAAGTGGTTCCGAAGAAGGGAGGAATGACGGTCATAACCAACAAGAATAACGAACTCATTCCTACCCGAACCGTAACAGGATGGCGGATGTGCATAGACTACCGCAAGCTAAATAACGCGAAGAGGAAGGATCACTTCCCACTACCCTTCATCGACCAAATGCTTGAAAGGTTAGCACAACATTCGCATTTTTGCTATCTTGACGGTCATAGTGGTTTCTTTCAGATCCCGATACACCCGGATGATCAAGAGAAGACCACGTTCAAGTGCCCGTGGGGTACGTTTGCCTATAGGAGGATGCCGTTCGGGCTTTGCAACGCCCCAGCCACCTTTCAAAGGTGCATGATGGCCATATTCTCCGAATACATAAAGGAAATCATGGAGGTTTTTATGGATGACTTCTCCGTTTATGGTTCCTCTTTTGACAATTGTCTTTCTAACCTTGCTCTTGTGTTACAAAGGTGTGAAGACACTAACCTAGTTCTTAATTGGGAGAAGTGTCAATTCATGGTGAAGGAAGGCATTGTTTTAGGACACTTAATCTCTAGTAGAGGGATAGAGGTAGATAAAGCTAAGATAGAGACCATAGAAAAGCTTCCTCCCCCAACTTCGGTGAAAGGGATAAGAAGTTTTCTAGGACATGCTGGATTCTATAGGCGCTTCATAAAGGATTTCTCTAAAATATCAAAGCCGCTAACTAATCTATTGAAGAAAGATGCAGTTTTTGAGTTTTCGCAGGAATGCTTAGATGCGTTTAACATGATTCGGGAAGCTCTAATTTCAGCACCTATTATCCAACCTCCGGATTGAAATCTTCCCTTTGAGGTTATGTGTGACGCAAGTGACATAGCTATAGGAGTTGTTCTTGGACAAAGAAAGGAAGGGCGAACCCATGCCATATACTACGCTAGCAAGACGCTAGATGAAGCGCAGCTCAACTACGCCACTACGGAAAAGGAATTTTTAGCCATTGTTTATGCTATTGACAAATTTTGCTCTTATCTTGTAGGTGCAAAGGTGATTGTGTACACGGATCATGCTGCGATCCGGTATCTCCTTGCAAAGAAGGATGCAAAGCCAAGGCTAATTAGATGGATTCTTCTCCTACAAGAATTCGATCTAGAGATCCGCGACAAGAAGGGTTTGGAAAATTCTGTTGCGGATCATTTGAGTCGTCTAACGCATCTAGAGGACGACCATCTACCTATAGATGACTCCTTCCCGGACGAACACTTACATATCATAGAGGAGTGCATCGATGTGATCTCCAAAGCTAACGAACCATGGTTTGCTGATTTTGTTAACTATTTGGTTTGTCAGGAGATACCGCCCGGATTATCCTACGCACAAAGAAAGAAGTTCTTTAAGGATGTTCGGGAATACTTTTGGAATGAACCTCTCCTCTTTAAGAGAGGTCCGGATGGCATCATTCGGCGATGTGTGCCGGAAGATGAGATGCAAAGTGTCATCCGCTATTGTCATTCACTACCATGTGGAGGACACGCTAGTTCAAACAAAACTAGCGCTAACGTATTGCAATCTGGATTCTTTTGGCCTACTTTATTTAGAGATGTGCAAACCTATGTTTCCTGCTGCGATGCTTGTCAAAGAACAGGAAATATGTCTAGGAGGAATGAGATGCCTCTCAATAACATCCAAGAGGTAGAGATTTTCGACGTTTGGGGAGTTGACTTTATGGGACCGTTCCCATCATCTTGTGGAAACCAATACATACTCTTGGCGGTGGATTACGTTTCTAGATGGGTGGAAGCAATTGCCTCTCCCACCAATGATGCCATGGTAGTGGTCAAGTTCTTTAACAAGACCATCTTCCCACGATTTGGGACACCAAGGACTATCATTAGTGATGGAGGTTCTCACTTCATTGCCCGGCGCTTTGAAGCTCTTCTAGCTAAGTATGGGGTTACTCACAAGATCGCCACCCCTTATCATCCACAAACTAGTGGACAAGTTGAGATCTCAAACCGGGAGATCAAAGGAATCCTAGAGAAGACGGTTTCAAGGACAAGGAAGGATTGGTCCTTGAATCTTGA
This sequence comes from Fagopyrum homotropicum, assembly GCA_033239125.1. Lineage (NCBI taxonomy): Eukaryota > Viridiplantae > Streptophyta > Magnoliopsida > Caryophyllales > Polygonaceae > Fagopyrum > Fagopyrum homotropicum. The sequence continues at coordinate 84,210,276 of BSWB01000005.1, read as the reverse complement.
TGATGCATTGTGGGCGTACCGGACTGCGTACAAGACTCCCATAGGAACCACACCATACAACCTTGTGTATGGGAAGTCTTGTCACCTACCGGTAGAGTTAGAGCACAAGGCGTTTTGGGCCATCAAGTGGTTGAATTTCAGCATGAAATTAAGGTCAAGAGAAGCGTCTCTTGGACCTTAATAAACTTGAAGAACTCCGCTTGAACGCTTATGAAAATGCTAAGATTTACAAAGAAAGAGCAAAGCGTTGACATGATAAGCATATCATTCCAAAGGACTTCAAAGAAGGAGATCAAGGTCTCCTCTTCAATTCAAGGCTTCGTCTCTTTCCAGGTAAGCTTAAATCTCGTTGGACCGGACCTTTTCTAATCAAACGTATTTTCCCCCATGGTGCAGTTGAAGTATGGGGTGAAGCGGGCGGAAGCTTTAAGGTGAACGGTCAACGACTCAAGAAGTATACACCGGAACTCCAAGCCGAAGAGTTCGCGCCCACCGCACTCGAATAAGTGCGAATTTGGTCTAGCTACGGACCTTAAACAAAGCGCTTCTTGGGAGGCAACCCAAGGTATTGCATTTTCGTTTTGTCTTTGATTCATAGATTAGCTTAGTTTAGATGTTTTTGCTTTGTTTTGCCTTCGATTCCTTCCGGTATGTTTGTGTTTTTGGATGTAGGAACAGTGGAAAAGGATAGGGGAAGGAAAAACTTGAAGAAAAGTGACGAAACTTGGACTTTAGAGCATTACAGAGAGTTCTACGGCCTAAACCACGGTCGTGACAGCTATAGTGACCGTAATTTTCAAAAGCCTGAGAAAAATCACCAAAACCACGGTTCCGTACATTTCCACGGCCGTGGAACCCCCCGAAAGACCGTGATTTTCAGAAATTTTTACGGCCACTATATAAACCACTTTCCTTCACAAAACACAAACCAAACACCAAAATTACGCCCAAAATCGCCGAATCCTTCCCCTCACCTCAATTCTTCATTCGTTAATCGTTTTTAACGATTCTTTGACCAAAAATGAAGTAAATCCGATCACCAACGAGATCCAAGCAACAATTCAAGCGGCAAATCACCAGGGAAAGCAGAATTCGGATTTAAAAATCCGAAAACCTAGGTTTTTTCTCTCTTCTCTATCTTTGTCGATTCGGACTTGCATTTGCTAGAATTTTTAGGAATAACTGATTGGAATTGGAAGAGAATTAGTCTAGGACTGCTGTTGTGAAATTTGGTGTGATTCTGTTGAGATTTGCAAAAAGTCGACACAAACCACGGTTTCTGTAGCTTCCACGGCCGTGGAACACCAAGAACAAACCGTGGTTTTTAACAGAACATGGATTTTGTGAGGAGAGTGTCCGGTAGGAATAAGGACAAGAACAAAGATAAGGATAAGAGTAAAAAGAGGAAGGGCAACCCCTCTTCCTCTTCCTCCTCTAGAGCACCACCTCCTTCATCCCCTTCACCTCCATCACCACCTCGACCACCTCGCCCTAGGGTCCCTACCATTCACGAGGATCATCTCGATGCCTTAGAGAGGATCCATAAGAGGACGGTCATAGGACCTAGATACCTACTGTTGGAGGACTTAGCGCCTCTACATGTCATAGGGGACCTTACTTGGCTCTTGGATAGAGCCGGATTAGTCATCTTCTCCGCTATTCGGGAAGATGCATATGAGGAGATTACGAGAGAGGTTGTGGTTTCTTTTGAGCACAACCATGTTGACAGGACAGTTTCTTTCCGTCTGATGGAAAGAAACTATGATTTCTCCGTCCGGGAGTTTGGAGCCTTCTTTGGGTTCCACGAGACCTTCAATGGTCATTTCCCCAGTGGCGTATACGCCAAGGATTTCTGGGAAGAGGTCGCTATGATCTATGCCAGCGAGGACCGCTGGCAGCCAGCTGACACCAAGGCTAAGTTGATGTATCACTTAGCCTTGAAGATAGCTCACAGGGTACTTTCTAAGTGTCTCTTCCCTAGGACGGAGACACCTCAGAAGATCAAGACAAATGAGCTCTTTCTTCTCTACTGTATGCTATACGGTAGACCTGCTGACTGCGCCACCCTCTTAGCTGCAACCATGAGCAAGCTAAAGAATAAGAGGGCTGGCAACATTGGATACGGTGGGATAGTCACCCACCTTGCTAGGGCATTAGGGGTAGATTTCTCTGCTTGCACACGGATTGCTGTTGTACCCCTAGGACTTCAGGCCCTTATGACTAGAGGCCTTATCTTCCCTACCCATAGAGGTCCACCTTATGCTGCTATGCCATCGGAGAGTAGGACAGGGAGAGGCATTGAGTGGCTCCCTGAGTATTCCATTATGACTGGACGCCATAACTGGAAGGCGACGTTCGCTGCCATGCATGCGAACAGATTGGTAGCCCCCCTACGTTCCACCACCGCTAGTTGTAGAGGAGGAGATGGGAGGAGATGACTATGAGGGAGGAGGAGGAGCTGAGCAGGACTTTGGTACATTCCCGGATCAGCCGGACGCAGCTCCTGACATGCCTAGACGTTCTCCCCGCCCAGCTAGAGCTTCAGGATCTTCTTCTTGCCGCGCCAGCGTGAGCGAGAGGCCGACTTGGATGGCGGATCCACCTGCGTGGTATAGGACTCAGCCAGATTGGATGGCAGCTCCTCCACCATGGTCTACACAGGCACCACCAGCACCGGCACCTTCAGATGCACCGGCATGGTACAGCCAGCCTCTAGGTTGGTATGAGCAGTTGCCAGAGTGGGCCACCGATCTATCCAGCAGGGTTGGAGCATTAGAGATCCGCGCAGATGCGAGGGATGCACGAGTGGACGATCTTGACCATATGATGAGGGATGTTTACCGCCAGCAGTTCGGGCGGTACTATGATCCTAGCTTCTCTCCATTTCCACCTCCACCGGCGCCGCAGTGACACCGCTGAGGATCGACAGTTTAGCCACTCCACCACCATTTTGTGAGTTCTTTTTCTTTTTTTCTTTTCTTCTTTTTCTTTTCTTTGAACATTAGGGACAATGTTTGTTCCAAGTATGGGGTGGGGTGTGAATAATCGTTTGTAATAACTCTTACTCACTTTATTTGGTTCTATCGAGACTATCTTGCATGTTTCATTTTATTGCTACACGTTTCATTATTGCATTGCATGAAAAAGAGTTTGAAAAACCCATAAAAATTGGAAAATTTTGAAAATTTTGCGCCTCTAAGGATAGAGATGATTTCTATGATAATCACCACTTGTGAATTGAGTTTTGATGACAATCGCATGCTTAAACGAATAGTGAATTTAAAAGAAATTGAATGAGTTGGTTATTCCTCTTTTGCAAATTTCATAATGTGATGAATGTTACTTTAATCATGTTGAGGAAATAAGGTTGAAATCACATAATAAGTTCTTATGCTTCTTTTTGAGATGATTAAGGCAATTCGATTTTCTTTCTTCTTTCTTTGATCATTTAACCCCTCATTGAAATATTGACCTCCTTTACCTATCCGGGAATTTGGAGGAGTTGAATGAAAAAGGCATGTTTGATGTGGGAGGGCCATGAAAGCAATACTTTGCATTCAAAGGAATAGAAAGAAATTTTAGGTTTGGGCAAGTCAATCATGATGATGAGTAACTCGGCACCATTCACATAGCCGGGTGTTTGTGTCTTGCAAAAGTCGGATTGAGCGATATTCTTAGCGGATTATGGTATTTGCGCTAAGGGTTTGAGGCATCTCATAAAAATTGAGAAACGCCAATCTCCTAGGCTTCGGTTTTTGTGCACCTCTATCCATAACTCCAAAAGTAAAGTCAAAGTTGAAAGTGCTGCGGAAACCGAAAGAGAAGAAGAAAAGAGTAGTTATCCACTTTCTCGGATTCATGCACCACATTCCTTAAAGCTTTCCTCCCCTTTCCACATTCTAGACCTTGTTTGAAAGTCCTTAAGATCAAAAGAATGTTATATGACTTGGTGATCTAAATTGAAGTTTCTTATGATTGATTTTGATAATGTTTAAAGGTTATGATGTTTACATGGAAGTTTGATTGATTCATGAGCTTTCTTTACTCTTTACTCTTTAATTATGTGTATGAAAGTCTTATAAACGAATGAAGCAAGATTTGAGAATGATCTATTGATTAGAAGGCATATTCATCCAAAAGAAGTTTTGCTTTGAGAAGGTACACATATTTCATCCTAACTTGAGTTTTTAAAGCTTTGAATGACCTTGCTTAGGGACAAACAAGTGGCAAGTATGGGGTTATTTTTTAGCATGAAATATTGTGATATTTTAGGCACGTTTTCTAAGTGTATTCCATCCATATAGGTAGTCATTGATAAAGCATTGAAGCATTTGTGAGTTAGTTTATCTATTTTGTCGATATAGAGATCTACATAAGCTTTGTGTTGATTGTAGGCAATTTAGAGCTAATTCCAAACGGATTGAGAGAGAATGGAGTTTGATTGAGCATGTCCAAGGATTGAGGACATCTCTAGGAGATAAGGAAGGTGCTAACTTGAAGGATAGCACGAGACTAAGGAAAATCACGAACTACCTCTAAACCACGCTCGAAAATACGGCCGTACTAGATTCCACGTTCAAGTCCACGGCCGTGGAACCTTGGCAAGAGAGGTGTGGTGCATTCCAGCAACTTACACGGCCGTGGAGGGTTGTGACAAACCGTGACCAACTTCCACGCTTTAAATTACGGGCGTGGAACCCTTCCACGACCGTGATCTTGACGATCTTTTACGCACACTTTGAAGCCACGATCTTCTACGCAATTGGGCCGGGCCAATATTTTATCTTACACTATAAAAGGACGGAAGAAGAGAGATTCCGTCAGCTCTGCTTAGACGCACTTTCGCTTACACTTTGGCTTACCCTAGTTTTACGCTTTTGCGGAGATTGTCGGTGAGATTCTTGCGCTTTGCCTATTGCGATTTCCGGATTGACGGAAAGAGAGAAGATTTGGAAGATTGTTAGTAAGAAGATTACGCTCCATTCTTAGGTTTGATTAGAAGACGGATTGACATCCCGTTCTTCCTTTTTATTCTAAGATTTGTGATTGTTTGTGTTATTCCAAATCTATTGACATTATTGTTCTTGATTTGTGGATTTGAGATTGACTTGAGATTTATTCAAGGTTTTCGGAAGTTTTCATCTTTCATTCTTTTAATCTTGAATTTGATATCAATATGACTGTTGTTGGCTAAAACCCTTTAGCAATTCTAAGGTGAAGGGTTGATAGTTGTGGCTTAGATGATGATAGATCGATCGTAAACAGATTGGATCCTGAGAGTTAGAGAGAATCGCCGACGAACCTAATCCACGGTCTGTTCTTGAGCTTCCACGGCCGTGGAACTCAAGAACTACCCGTAATTTTGTGTCAGTTTACGAACTTGCTTTTACTTTAATCCAAAGTTAAAGATTTGCTTTAACTTAGTCTTGACTTGTCTTTTCTAGGTGGTAGTGAAGCCTCAACAACCTCTACCTCGATTTTGAGTGTCCCAACCTTAACCGGTTTAGTTAGTCTTGATCCTTGGGTTATAAGTTTGGGTATTTGACATTAATTCTTACCTTTAGATCTTTTCTATATTGAAGCCTCAACAACCTTTATAGAGGGTGTCTTTTAGGTGGGTCATATAAGGTTTTTGGAACTTCACCGTACGATTACCTTAAATTCGCATACCTTTGCAAACCTCAACTTTGTCCTTATATCTTTAGTATATCTTGAATCGATTGCTACAGCTGGATTCCTGGATCTTTAGGATTGTTGTTTTCCCAATAATTACAAAAGCTCTTACATTTACTTGCTTGACAAATCTATAATTGGATTTAACCCCCCAAATCCCTGTGTTCGATACTCTGGAATTCTTGCTCAACTATATCGATCCGTACACTGCGGGTTCGCTTGCTTGATTTCTAGTTTTATAATTAAAGTTTATTTGCACGCACGCTAAGTGGCGAACAATAAGCAGGAGGTGGGACATAAACTTCATATTTGTTCTCTGCTTTCTGGGTCTCCACCTCGGTTGGCACCTCGACCAAAGTGTTCCTCGTCTGATCCTGGACCGAGGTGTTCTTCCTCTGAACTAGCACCGACCAAGGTACTGCATCTGCAGTTTTTAGTCCACTTCTCATCGTTATTTCCATAATATGTCCTTTAGAGTTGCTCTCTGTCCTTGCTGGGAGCTTCCCTGGATCTCTTGGCGCTTTATTCGCCTTGTTAAAGAATTGTTGCTCTAAGGCTTTTTCTGCCTTCCAAAATAAAGTCATTGATGTCTCCATAGGGTTGAGCTTGATCAAGATTGCCTCCAGCACTGCATCTTTCTTCTCTGGTTGGGACGAACTCGATCCAGGCTCTTGGCTTCTCAATGGAGTAGAAGAATAAGAAGGGGGGGGGGGTTAAGATCATTTTGAGCATGAGAATAAGGGTTACCCGGATTTTGTTGATTAGATCTCCAATTGTTGCTGTTGGAGTTTCTATTGTTGTTGTAATTGTTGTTCCGTGACCCTTGGTTGTTGTTTCTTCCTTGATATCCTCCATCTTGCTCCTTCTTTGTGTGAGCTACTAAAAGCTCCTTCAATTGCTTCACATCATTGCTAAGCGAGATGAGTTGTTTTCCGTTTGATGAAGTGTCTTGGAAGTTAACTCTCCTTGCTCCATTTTCGGGTCCTTGATGGGAGTACTTCTCCATATGCAAAGCTTGATTTTCAATGAACTCCAAAGCTTCGTCTATCGGCATATCCGTGAATGTGCCGGCGGAAAGTAGTTGGAGATTGAATTGAGTAGCTCCATCCAATCCCTTGAAGTATATCTCCAGCAACTCTATCTTTGGAATCCCATGATGTGGGCAATCTAATAGAACATCTTTGAATCTCTCCCATGACTTGGACAAACTCTCCTTGTCCTTCATGATGAATGCATTGATCTTCCCTCTAATTTCAGCGGTCTTGGAGGGAGGAAAGAACTTTGTTAAAAACTCCGTCGTCATCTCTTCCCAAGTGTTGATCTTTCCGGGCGGAATAGATTGATACCAAGCAAGCGTCCTGTCTTTCAAAGAAAAATAGAAAGCCCTTAACTTGTAGTTGTTATTTTCCAGCCTTGAAGGTCTCAAGGTCTCCATCAGAATCTCACAGTTTTGCAAATGTTGATACAGAGATTCCCTCTCTAAACCTCCAAATTGGCATTGTCGGATCATAGATAGAACTTGCGGTCGAAGTTCGTAATCATGCTCAGCAGGATCACCTAGATTGACTCCTAGACGCCTCACTTGGTGATTAGGGTCCATCCTCTATCCTAGGGTTTGTGGAACTCCAGCAAAAAGAACATCTCGGACAGGCATCCGAGGTGGATGTATTTCGGCCGGGGCAAAATGGACTGGGTCTTGCCTCGGTTGAGGATCTGTGATCGGTCGAGGCAGAAACTTGGCCCTTAGAGCTGCCATATCTGCTTTGATCTCTTTAGTTCTTGCGCAAGTCTGCTCTCTCTCTCACTACATTTCTTCTTGGTTGAAGCGCAATTGTTCCAGCACCTCCTTCAATTCGGCCTCAAGATAGTGATTGTCTTGATTGGCCATCTTAGCTTCTCTTAATCGTCGCGTGTATGTATTTTCTGGTTCGGGATCATAAAGAACAATTTCCTTTCCAGCACGGGTTCTTCGCATAAACCTAAGAAAAAGATTCTGCGAAAACACTCAAGTAGAGTGGTTAATAGCAACAAGGGCAATTGCCCCAAAAGACAACCGAAACCGGCTTGGTCTAGACCACGTCCCCGTCAACGGCGCCAAAAATTTGTTCGCTCCAAACGGTGTGTGCAAGCTTTAAATTTATAACCCAAGAAGTATGCTTGAACAAATATGCGAACCCGCAGTGTACGGGTCAATTGTAATAAAAGCAAGAATTCCAGGGGTCGATCACAGGGACTTAGGTGAAACAGAGAACAGAATCAGGTTGTCGAATATTGCAATTAACTAAAACCAATTAAAGCAATCAAAGATGATGTAAAAGTCAAGTAAGGGGAAATGCGGATTCTAGGAATTAAAGCTTCTAGTTGTGGTTCCGACTCAAGATCTCAAAGGATAATGCGGACAAAGCTGGGGTTTGCAAAGAAAAGGTGTTTCTAAGGTGGAATAGATCATCGGGTAAGATGTAATATCCGGAATTTTTATTCCGTTTGATTCCGAATCAAATCGGACTTCGAGCCGTTGACGGTTTCCCATTCTATCTAGTATTTCTTCCTTCACAAATTTTATTATTTTATGTAGAATTTAATTCACATAAAACGATAAAATTATATCAAGCTCTAATTCTTATAATTATGTATTATTTTATGTAGAATTTAATTCACATAAAATGATAGATTTATATCAAACCCTAGTTATTATAATTCATTCTTATCGATGACTTTAGACGAGATCATGACAAGTTGTGACGAGATCATGACTAAGCTGAGACGAGGCCATGACAAAGCCCGACAAATCTGTGACAAACTCATTCATGGGCCTGACAAGGCCATGACGAGTTTTGACAGATTTTTGACAAACATTTCAGCCCACCTTTCTTGCCTTACCTCAGCCCACTTTCTCTCTTGTTTTTAGCCAGCCTTGCCTTACCTCAGCCCAAACTCTTTGTTTGAGCCCAGCCGGGAGCTAGCCAAGCAGCCCAGTGAGACGTCCAGCCCACGTACAGCAGCTTCTCTTCTCCTCCTTATGCTTCACGTAACGGCTGATAGGTATGCAGTAACTACCGGAAATCACGCTGAAGTTTATTCCCTTCCTTGAACAGCAAGGCCATATCGCCTCTCCTTCCATCTGAACGAGACCCTCCGCATTCTTGCTCCTTCTTCTGATTCCTTGCCTTCTCGCCAGATCTTCACTTCGGCACACATTCTTAAACAATCCCAGACGCAGAAAATTTCGAGGAAAGGAACCAGCAGGGAGGAGACGTTCAACAGCTATAATCGACAATCTCCCATCTGGCTGCACAACTTGCAACAGCAGCGCACTCGAAGAGCCCGGCCAAAGCTGCTACTCCTTCGACCCGGACTGCTTCCGGACCAAGATCTGTGAAGTTTCAGCCTTTTTCTGAATTTTCGAAACTGTGTCGAGGATCCAACTTCTGGGCCAGATTTAGGTATGCTAAACTCATTATTTTTGGCTGGTTTTCGGATATGTCATAGACGGTATTGTATAGTAAAGCATACTAAAATTTTATAGGAATCGGAGTTACGGTTTGAGAGTAATTGTGTTCCAATGTTGACGCCTCATGCAGTTTGTATATATGTGCTGAGTGTTGGGGAAAACAGCAAGTGATGCTGTTTTGTGAGATGGTTTTGATTAAGCTCTTGATCTCCGTTGGACTTGAATTTTGGATATGATATAGTTGACATATTGTTGTAGAACATATTAAAATTTGAGAGGCATCCAGCTAGTGGTTTGGGATTTATGATTTTTCAAAGATTGAGTCTTAAGCAGTTTTTCTGTTGTGCTGAAAATCGGTTTTGTGAGATAGTTTTAAATAGGATTTTGATCTCGTTTGCGGCTGAATTTTGGATATATTATAGAAAATATTTTATAGTAGAACGTAGAAAAATTTGGGATAAATCCAGCGAGTAGTTTAGGAGTTATGATTTTTCAAAGTTAAGACAATGTGTTGTTTGTTAAGTGTTATAACCAACTTTGGAAATTTTTGTAAAAGTGATGGTTGAACAGTTTTAAGAAATTCTTGCTCCTAGGAGTAGATGAGATATCATAGAAGATCTAGGAAATTATTTCGGAATTTTTATAAGATTATTCAAATTTTATATTTGAAGCTGAAGTTGGACCTTAACGATCTTTCCGAAAATAGGGAAATGGGTAAATTGCCAGTTTGTAACCAAACTCATCTTTAGGAGTTAGAATATGACTCTTTAGTCTCAAATAAGAGTTTAGGCATGAATTAGGGAATTTTTGGAAGTTTCGAGACCAAGGGTAAAATAGTCATTTTATCATAAATTAATACTGTAATCAATTCCGTCCTATTAAGACCTACTATCTTAGAAGTCTTAGACTTCTAATCACCTAGAAAGTGTGCTGACACACTTGCCTCCTTTGACAGGTCACTGAATTCCTACTGTACAGATCGATTTGCGAATTAGAAAGTCGAGATCTGATTCAGGTAAGTCCACGGACTTACTTAGCTGGCTTCTTGTATGAGTGTAATGTGTATGAGTGTTTGTTAGTTATGATAAATAACGAAACCGGATTAGGCCGACTTTATTATTTACATAATTGACCCAAGTGTATGATAACAGGTCGTGACATCATCTGCCTAGCTCTTGCGAGAGTGTAGGAGGTTCCCTGCGACCAGCCCAGTCAGGTAGACGGTCAGATGCATTAGTACCATTCCGCGTTGGTAAACGGGGACAGGGGCGAGGTTTGGGAATCCCTCGTGTCACAAAATAAGTATCATTAGTAATGACATATCACCTAATTAAAAGATAATAAAAAGGATTGAGTGTTGCATGTTGATTGTGTATGTTGTGTGTTTGTGCTGTTACCTTTATACTTATGCATAGAATGTTAGCTAACGGTTTTATCCATGTTGTAGATTTGTAGAGATAGACAGTTGCAAAGAGATCCGGAACGGATGGTCAGCCGGGTCCACGTATTCATTAGATGGGGACAGGGGGTCTCCCATACGACATGCATGTTATGTATCTATATATATGTTTTGTAAGGCTGTCACATGTGTACATTCATACATTAAAAATAATATGTTTTGAAATTGTTTTAAATACATTTGTGCCTTGTTGTAAGATCCAAGTTAAATTGTTGTCAAACTAAGGTCGGGACCCATTGTGAGGTCCTAACCAGTAACTCCCCGAGTTCTCAGAATTTGGGGTGTTACAAGTCTCACTACTAACTATCCCAAACTAAACCTCCTATCACCAGGTAAGTCTCAAGGTACTAAAGAAAGAAACTATAATCTAAAACCAACACACCACCCAAGGGAATAGAATCAACCTTTACCGGGTAAGTCTCAGGCTAACTCACAAAGATGGGATGAAGGCACACTCAAACCCCAATAAAGGATAAACCTTTATTACCTACACTCATGATCTTAGGTAAACAAACAAAGGAATCACCGAGTAAGTCTCATCCTAGGCTTGCATTGAACCAGGAAAGGTGTAATAAGAATAGGATTTGGCAAACTAGAACACTTGACTTCAGTTTTGGATCAGGAAAGGTCACCTCGTTCAGTTGGATCCCACCCTGGACGAGATGTTCTTCGACTGAGCGAGGTGTTCTAGGGTAAAGGTTAAAGACTCGAGCTTTCAGGGTCCTGTTGGGATTAAGATCATTCTATCATCGTCTTTCCCACAACTTTCAACCAATCACCCTAGAATTGCATAAGAAACTTAGCCAACAATCATCATGATAACAATAATCAATTTAATGAAAAGGAAATCAATATTCGAACAAGAAAACCTTAAGAACAAGGTCTCAATAACTGAATCAAATATCAAACAACAAGCGTTCCTCAATCACAAATCAGCAAAGACAATCAATCAAAAAGACAATCTAAGAAAGTCTTACAAAATCTTTTCAAAAGCTAACTCCAAACTAGATTCCTTCCTTCCTTATCTTCAATCCTTCAATCCTTCCTTCAAAACTTCCAGAAAATCCCTCAATTGCTGGATACTCCAAGCATGGTTGAACTTGTGGAAAATCCAACCCTTTGTATAGGAGAATTATCTTCCAAAGATAATAATATCATAAAAGATAATTTCCCACAAATATATCCATATCTCCTAAAATAAATCTCCCAAAAATAATATCTTCCTTCTAGAAATCTAGCCCAAAAATATAAGATATATTCTTTCCAAAATTAAAAGATCTCAACCAAAAATATGGATCTCGCCGGCGGCACGGTATTCGCCTCGGTCGGGACGCTTCTCAAGATCACCTCGGTCGAGGTGACACTGTAGCTGACCGAGGTGAATCTCAACTGAATGTGAAATATCTCGAATCTGGTCCAATGTGTAATATCCGGAATTTTTATTCCGTTTAATTCCATATCAAACCGGGTTTTGATCCGGTGATCTTTCTATGTCTACCTAGTCGTACACACTATCTCAAATTTTATCATTTTATGTAATCTCACTTCACATAAAATGATAGAATTTTATATCAAACCCTAATATATCAAACCCTAGTTTTTATTATGACATGTCCATGACAAAGTCATGACGTCCTTTTGACGAGACCAAGACGAGACCATGACGAGACCATGATGAAATCATGACAAGGCCATGCATGGGCTTGACAAAGCCATGACATATTTTTGACAAGGCCTTGACAACATCATCCCACTCTTATTCTCATCTTGTTTTCAGCCGATGTTTCTTGTTGGGTTCACATGAAAGCCCTTTGCTTCTGACTTGTCTACATGAATTGGAGCAGCCCAGGAGGCCCAGCTGGATGTGGCCCAAAGTACTCCTCTCTTGTGCGCTGGCCAGTGACGTGCAACAGCCTTGAAGAAGAAACAAACCGTCGACCCTCCCTCTCCCCACCTTTTTGTCCTCGCCAAAAGCCACCCTACCGCCATCCTTCAACGACCCTTTGTGCAGCTTGTCAAAGCACCCTACCTTGGAGCCTTCCGTGCAGCCACAGCTCAGGCGGGAGTCCTGATCTTCTCACCTTTGTACACAACCACCGGGACTGCTGGACGATCTCACAGGGACGATATCGCAGGGACTGTTGGACACTAGGGACCAGATCTTCTCCCCTCTGCACACAACCACAGGAAGTCAGACACCGCCCTTTTCCCCTCTGCTCGCTTCTGTCGAGCCAGCACGCAGCAGCACCCCTCTCCTCGCTTCTGTCGAGCCATCAGTGCAGGCGTGCCCTCTCCTCGCTTCTGTCGAGCCAGCCTCGACCCTCCTCTTCAGTCGCCTTCCAGCCCCTAGAGACGTGCACAACAACCTCCTATTGGACCTCTTCAGTTTCCGACAAGGCTATGAACGTGAGAGCCATCCTCGTCCTTCATGCCTTCGAGTTTGGAGCCGGGTAAGACCCACATCTACCTCCTTACTTCCCCTCCATGTTTATGTGTCAATGGGTGCCTCTAAACAATATTTAAACCCATACATTTCAGCCCAAAGGAGCAACTTCCGAGAGCTGTGACATCTCTCAGTTTTCTGAGTTTTCGGAAGTGACGAGCAGTCAACTACGGGTCCAATTTTGGGTAAGCTAGACTACTTCTTTTTGGCTGGTTTTCGGATATGTCATAGACGGTATTGCATAGTAAATCATACAAAAAATTTTAGACGAATCCATATTACAGTTTGAGAGTTATGGTGTTTCAAAGTTGACTCCTCCCACAGTTTTTATAACTGTGTTGAGTGTTGGGAAAAACAACATGTAATGCTGTTTTGTGAGATAGTTTTGAATAGGCTTTTGATCTCTATTGGACTTGAATTTTGGATATGATATAGTTGGCATATTATAGTAGAACATATCAAAATTTGGGATAAATCCAGCGAGTGGTTTAGGAGTTATGATTTTTCAAAGTGGAGCCAGAGTGCAGTTTTATTGAATGTTGTTGAATTTCCTAAGTGTTGAAAAACTGCATGTTGATATAGTTTTGTGATCCAGATTTGGCTAAGTTATACTCCTCCTTTATTTCTGATTTTTGGATATATTGTAGTGGGTATTATATAGTATAACATACTGAAATTTGGGAGTATTCCGAGTTATAGTTTAGGAGATATGATTCTCCAAAGTTGGTTTCTCATGCAGTTTTTAGGACTGCTGAAATATTCTAAGTGTTAGAAAAACTGCTTGTGATGTAGTTTTGTGAGGTAGATTTGAAGGGGTTATTGACCTCTGTCCGACGTTAATTTTGGATTTGTTGTTGATGGATATGTATAGGAGCATGTAGTAAAAGTTGAGAGCGATCCGTTGGTTAATCCAGATTTAGGATGTTTTGAAGTTGGGTATAAGTATAGTTTAGTTTAGAAGAGTTGTGTTAGGTTTTAAGTGTCGATCCATCTTATGCGTTTATGTTCTTGTGAGGATGTTGAGCCTAGAAGTCTAAGGACTTCTAGTTGAATAGAGCGTTGTTTGATTCATGTGCCTTGTCTTGAACAGGCGTTGTGCGTTTTTCCGAGGGGAACTTGAGAGTGTGTTGATCGGTTGCTCTTGGAGAGTGGTAAGTCCACGGACTTACTTAGCTGGCTTCTTGTATGAGTGTAATGTGTATGAGTGGTGTTTGTTAGTTATGATAAACAACGAAACCGGATTAGACCGACTTTATTATATTATGTAATTGACCCAAGTGTATGATAACGGGTCGTGAAATCATCTGCCTAGCTCTTGCGAGAGTCTAGGAGGTTCCCTGCGACCAGCCCAGTCAGGTAGATGGTCAGATGCATTAGTACCATTCCTCGTTGGTAAATAAGTTCACATCTAAATGATTGCATCAAGCTGCAATAACAATTTTCATAAACCAAAAGAGTCTATTTAACATTCAAAACAATCAAAATAGCACGATTTGAAGGTTAAATAAGTTCACAATTTGAAACTACAAAACCTAGATGTCCTTCATCTTTAATAAAGTGGTAATGAAATTCATAATCACACTTCCACGATCTAAACATCTTCTACTTGGACAAATTCTTCATCAACTACATCATTTTCACTAATTGGTTCCTTTTCTGATGCTACATGATCTCCATCTCCAATAGACTCTTTTCGATGTGCACTAGTTGCAACCTATAAAATATGAAATAATAACAATAGTTTAAATATGAAATAATAACAATAGTTTAGGTGGAGAAAATTTACGGTAACAAAGTCAGCATTTACTTATTAAACATGAGATTTTTACAGAATTTAAAGTGCTTATATGAGTTAAGTTTTTTCTCACTTCACATTCATTCGAGATCTAATGCATTAATTGTATAAGGAGACTCGACCAACACTCAATCTTTCAAAGAAAAAAGATACAACATTTGTCAGTTGACTTGTTTAGGTTGAATCAAATCAACTAAATAGTTTCAAATATCACATATTTAGAATATACAACTCACCAATAACAATTTACTCAACGATTACATGAAAGGATTATGTTAGATTAGCAGTATATATATATTCACAAACAAACCAAAAAATGATAGTTGAATAGAGTAAAAAAAGGAAAACTTACCGCAAACGGTCTTGACAAGATTCAGGGCGACATGATTTTTAGTAACATCGCCAAAAAGCTCAATATCGAAAAAGGCAACATAAGACAGTTTCATCCGGTTACCTTTATCGTTGGTGATGATCTCAACACGATCATGTTGCCAAACTCTAACGTAGGAGTAGGTAGTGCCGAGATCAATCAAATTGTTGAACCTTGTCCCTTTCCCATATCAAAATTCTTCAAATTTCAGTTAGATTCTACTTGTTCAACAACCTGCACAATGCGAGGTGCAAGGCTTGTTCATATATAATAGAATTTGGCATGACTTCCAGATTTGTTACAACCACTAAACAATCTTGTATATATATTCAAAACTTATGAATACTAACATAATAACGAGTTTTATTATGCAAAGAATGCTTGGCAGAAATTGGGGAGCATGATACCGAAAGAAGCAATGCAGGAATACATGAGGCTTCTATTTGAGAAGGTT
This sequence comes from Fagopyrum homotropicum, assembly GCA_033239125.1. NCBI lineage: Eukaryota > Viridiplantae > Streptophyta > Magnoliopsida > Caryophyllales > Polygonaceae > Fagopyrum > Fagopyrum homotropicum. The sequence goes on along the minus strand of BSWB01000005.1, from coordinate 84,194,631 downwards.
CCTGGATGGTTGGGCAAGCATCCTTATGTAAGTCTTTCCTTAAAGAGACCAAGTTGTTTGATATAATAAATCTTTTCTAATGATTAGATGTAACACCCAAACAATATTTAATATATAAAAAATTTTATCAAAAAAATGAACTATTGAAAGTCTAAAAGGAAAGGGGCTGTAAAGCAAAAGTTGTGATCATTGAGATTACAGAGATGTTATATTTAATATGTAAGATTGCAGGACACAACATTAGCACATGTTCCACGATACATTGTTATCAAAAGGGAGATTAGTTGCAGCTTTGCAGAATTTACCAGAGATAGTTGCACCTGCAACTCGTCTTTGTGACTCAACCAAAGAGAATAAACTCGAAACATAAAAATACAGTCATATGAAACACTGAAAAGAAGAGCGCTAATATACTGCAACCAGATCCTGCTCTCCTCTCGTAATGCCAAAACGGGCAACAATATTTTCTGAAGTGAAACCCATACGAATAAGGAAATTCAGAGCTTTCTCAAAATCTTGAACCTATCACACACAAAAAAAAGTAGAATTTAAAAATCACAATGGAAAAAGAGGGATGAGACAATATCACCTTGGGATTCAGAGATCCTTTCCATGTTGTCGGCATTGGGTTTGTAGACATGGATTCCACACCAACACCAATACCTACACGGAATTTGGGATATTGGTAACATCAAATCTATCCTTAGAGAAGCCATGGATCCATAACAATATCATAAAATCCAGCTTTGATAACTGCAGCTATATCTACAACAACTTGAAGACCCGATGCTCCTTGCCTATTCAAAGTTTTAACAGGCACAGTTTCTGTAACATTTCACATCATGAAATTAGGAACAAAGACAAGGAAAGTAAGGGAATCATGAGGAAAGTAGAATGACAGTAAGGGAAATGACCAGGAAACGCAGCATAAAATGTAGCCATCATACATTCCGTTGCCCTCTGAGAAACTTCTGCTATAAGAGCGCCCACAATAATATCCCAACTTCACTTGGATTAAGATTTGTCTTCTCTATCAGTGCCTAACATATATTGAAACCCAGAAAATTTTCCTTTATAATTAACAGTCATAGTAAACTAAAGAAGTTTGGTAATAGTGCAAGGATCGAATGCCTTTAAAACTGATGCAAGAAGGTCATCAGGATATGTATCCTTAAATCCCCAACTTCAGTTGTGTATACCAAGAAGGTGACAACCAAAACAATGAATTGGTAGGTTCCATAAGTCAGTGGTGACTTTTTTGCAAATTCAACGACCCGAATTGCAGAGCGCTTATCATCCTTGAACTCTAGTGTTAACTCTACAGCAGGAGTCATGGATATAAACTTTAGCAGATACAAGATAGAAGCATTAAATAAACCAAGCAAGCTGGAAAAGCAAATAAAAAGTCAAGATTTAACTATCAATCCAGCAACAATAAGCATATAACAACAGTTTCATTAATTTGATCTTTAATAGTACCAAATCAACTATTCATTGCAATCTCGTAAAAGAGGCCACAAATGAATATTGGACTCTGAATACAATTTTATGAATTCAAACATTACTCCTAACAAACCGACGACTCATCTACAAAGCTGATTATCAAGCAGGCCGTCACCACTTATCCCGGACCACCATTGGAAAGCAGGCGTACATCTTAAAAGAGAGGAGAATCGACGCAGAAAGGAGAAAGAAAAAAGCAAATCAAAGAAGTTATCAACATTCACGAGAAGCAATAACACCTACTCCCCCCAATGCATCATGCTCACATTAAACAACTTAAGCATAGAAATAAATAAATCTCCACAGAAATCCAGTGATCTGACACTCAAATGACACAATTCATAAAAGAAACTTATTAAAGAGGTCAAAATCTAAGGTCACGATATGAAGACTAGAGATTGGAAAATACCTTGCTCCTTCAAACTGAGCTCAACTCAACTCGATTGATTCCCCGCCCGTGTCTTCTTCAAAGAATGAACGAACAGACGATCTCGCTACAAGCGAAGCGGTGAGTTAGAAGCAAGAGGCGAGAGGGGGAAAACCGTTCCAAAATTGATTAACTAATTCAATTTACTTTAGAATTGACTAACTGATTCAAAATTTTCCTTAATTGAAAATCAGATTATTTGAGGAACAGAAGAACAAATTCAAGTATTCAAAAGATGAAGAAATTAAATGGAGTAATGGACCTCTCGGAGAAGGGCATCGGGGGGCGACTAGCCGAGAGGGAGACCGAGGCGAGGCCAAGGCGGAGGCGAGGCCAATGCGGAGGCGGCTGGCGAGGGACGACACCTAGGTGCGAGGCCCAGGCGGAGGCGGGGGAGAGGCCAAGGCGACTGGCGAGGGGCGAGGCCAAGGCGGAGGCGACTGGCGAGGGACAACACCAAGGTTATATAGTCGGGGCTAGGGCTGAATGCTGAAGTTCTAAATTAATATCGAGAAAAATTGAACGCTCTTTTTTTTAAATCAAAAGTTGCGATTACGGTTGCGGTTTGAACCGCATTTTGTGATTCGTTTCATTAACCGAACCACAAACAGTTACGCGTAATATCATGAACCACAAACCGAACCGGATAGCTGCGGTTTGGACCGTTTTCTACGATTTCGGTTCGGTTTTGCTCGGTTTAGTGAAACGAATCAACTATTGCTCGGAACCGCAGTAACGTCAATCCAAATTTAACTGCTGCTACCAATGAATCATGAACAGGACCCTATCAAAGTAACATCAATCCAAATTTAATGCAAACTCGATTTTATTTAATTAAATTACTAATGCAAACTCGGTAAAAATGTAAAATAAAAAATCAAGTTATACAAATATAAAATTTTATTTATTTTTTTAAAAACAAGTGTCAAACCGCCAAACTGCTTCAAACGCTGGTTTGGCGATTTGGCAAATCAAACCGCCGGTTTGGCTTCCAGCCGGTTTAGGTTTAGGCCAAACCTAAAATGTAGGTTCCCAAACCTAAACCGGCGATTTAGGTTTGAGACCCATGTCTATCAATAGTCGATTTGAGGAGACGATAGATAGAATATAACGGAGGATGAAGAATAATATAGGTTTTAAGTGCGGTTTTGAGAATTACTTCCGAGAATAACAACTTATATTCGATTTAAGTTTTAAGGAGATTTTTTTCAAGGTGTCAAATTAAATCCCGTGAGTGTACTTAAAAATTAAAAAAATACAAATAATATGTTCTCATCTTTTATAATAAAAACACCCAAAATAGTTTACAAGAATTTTTATCAACACCTACAAAATTATAAATGAGAGAGTACAAGTGAACCATGGAATAAACGAAGTCTAAAACATTACTCTCTCAACCTCACTTAATTTATTTTACTTTTTTAATTTTAAAACTGTTCAGAACAATTTAATAGGGTGTGAACCGGATCGGACAAATTATATTTAAAGGGTTATAACGATTTTATCATATTTTAACTAGTGAGAACTTTTAATTTTAAATATTTTTACGAAAATTTATTTATTTATATTATTTTATTTTTTTTACCGCAATATTTTCATATGACGCCAAATAATTTGGTTGTTGGCGTCAGCGACATAAACCGACACCAATGGTCCCTTCTATTAGCAACGGTAGTTATTAGCCGACGCCAATTACATGCCTATTGGCGACGGTTCTATACCACCGACGCCAATAATTGGTATTTTTGCCACGTTGATGTTGTCGTCGCTTAGCCGTCGCTTTTCCGTCGCCAAAAAAAGATCAATGACGACGGAAAAGACTTGCCGTCACCAATATGCGTGGCTAATTGAATTATTTTTTGTAGTGACAGCGGAATCCCGCAAGGTAAGCTCGGGTGGGCTCCCTCAATCTCCGTAAAAAGAGATAGACATGTTGGTCCGCCGGAGGTGCGGCGGGACTTTACAAGGCTAACTCCACCCTAAATCGCCTAATAGCCTCGATAACCGGGACATCCTCAAATTCTGCCTCCAAGAAGTTCCGGACTCTGTCTCTCCTCAATGAATCGGGACAAAAGGTCTCCCTAATGAGGCTCAACAACTGATCTATCCTGGTCACATCTCCCCTAATTGTCCTCCACTAGTACTGGGCCTGATCTTGGAATAGTGTTTGGATTACCTCAACCTGCCTCTCCTCCGGGCAATGGATTGCATCTAAAGCGGACTCTACATGCCCAATCCAATGCTCCACCTCTAACCCTACTTTCCCGTCAAAGTAGGGTACATGCTACTAGTTGAAAGCTTTCAACCATCAATCCGGTCTCGGAGACCTCAACTTGTATCTCGCCCTAACAATATCCATAACTGGCTTGGGTGAAACTACCCTTGGTGCAACTATCTCTAGTGTAGCTATCTCTGGTGCGGCACTAATCTGAGTCGCCTCTACGAGACCTTAGCTTATCTCGCATGTGCGGGTGCAGGTACCGGTGGTGCGGGAGGTGGTGCTCCCGTCCTAAACGCCTCCTCGACATGCCTAACATACTCTCTAAACACCGAAATCCCTATCGACGCTCCATCGGTTTCGGCGGATGGAGGACTTTGTCCCCTGGACCTCGCAACGGTCCTACCCCTGGCCTCAGGAATAATGCTCTCTACGATGTCCTCTACGGGATCCTCAGTTGCCGACGGATCTACAACTGGTGGGTCCGCAATGGGGATACGTCCTCGACCTCTCGTGCTGGAGGTCTCCCTACTCGTCCCCGTCTCGGGACGGTAGGAGGAAGAGGGGGTCTACCCCTGGCGGGTCCTACGTAAGCATAGCTCTCGTTCGTGTCATTTGATATCGTATGACGTATTCGTATAAACATATGTGCGTATATCTCATACGTTATTTGAAAAGCAAAAATAATAAGCATGCTCACAAAACACATCCAAGGCATAAAAGCCCAATCATCCTAAGGTCACATGCATAGCTTGGTACATACAAGTCCAAAAACATCCTAAGGCCATATACATATATAACTATAAAAGTATATACATAACACAAATCCAGAAAACTACGTCGCCGAGGTCTATAGAAGGAGTGGTGGTCCCGTACAATATATTCGAAGCCCGACTCATGCATATGATTTTGAAAACAAAAAGTTGGAACCCTTGGGGGTTTTGTTTATTCCTCATTCGGCCTTAAAAGATTGCGAGTGTTATTATTGTCAACCTAGGGCTCTGATACCACTTTGTAACACCCCGAATCCGCGGGATTCGGAGCGCTACGGGCGGAGACCTCACAATGGGTCCCGACCCTTAGCCTGACAACAATTTTACCAGATCTTTCCAACATGGCACAAATAAAAGCAAATATCAAAATTGTTTTAATGTAATGCAAACAATTCGAAAAGAAAGGTACAACTAGGAAACTCAGCCGAGTTCTCAAAATAATATAACTCCAAAACGATATCCAAAACGTACAACATAAACCACAAACTTACACCACAAAGACATAACCCCAAAAACGTCCCCGTCCTATAATGTACGAAATCCCGGCTGTCCACTCTTCCACCTCACTCGGCGGCATCCCTAACCTGCAAGGCATCTACACAATCGGTTTAAAACCGTTAGCTAATATCAACGCATTAGAAACAAGGTGATGACACAAACACACGTAAATAAACAAAACACTCAACATGGTCAAAACACACATGTCCGGTTCATTATATTTTTATTTATTAAGTCATATCCCGTTACTAATTCAATTTCCATTTATGACGCGAGAATCACCACATGATCTCGCCTCGGTCCCTACTCACCGTCAAGGAATGACACTGATGCATCTGGCCGTCTACCTGCCCGAGCTAGTCGCCGAGAATCCCCTAGCTCTCCGCAAGAGCTTGGTAGTGTTGTCAGCGCCCGTTATCATACACTTGGGCCAATAATAATAATGTAAAGGTCGTCCTATTTCCGGTTTTGTTGTTATAACATAAACAATACTAAAACACACACCATCAAACACGCATCGAAACTAATACAACGAATACGAGCTACGTAAGTCCGGAGACTTACCTCGTCCCAACCGCTAACTCACAAAACGATCTCGCTTCCCTTGGGAAGAAGTATACAACCTGCTCACAACAAGATATCTATCAAAACCCACTCAACTCAAGAAGTCTAGGACTTCTTCACAAATGATCTACGCAAGATCATTTAACTCTCATTCTAGGACCGCATCCTAGAGCCTATCATACTCGCATCTTCACACAACGGATGAGGAGATCTCTCAATAGTCTACTAACTCTCAAATGATCAAACTCCACAACCAAGGACAACGTAGAAGCCTATGAGGTCCAACATGCTCATCACACTCGCCTAAGGTTCAAATCCACTACTTGCATTCACTCTATGTTATGCTAGATCCAACCTAGCATGATACTACTAACAATAACTAAATGAAGCAGAAGGTAATCACACATGGTCCAAGGCGGAAGACGATCAATAGAAGTCGAGAACGGATTCGTTGGCCTTACCGGGGCGCTTCCGGATCTAAAACCAAAGCTAAGCAAATTTAGCTTAACCTCTAAATTTGAAAGGAAGATTTAACGCATTAAAAATCTAAGGAAACTCCCGCTTTCAAAACAAGGATAAAACTTGCAAAAACGCTTTCCGGGACGATCCATACAAAATTTATAAACATGGATAAAAATCCAAAATCAACTTTTATGACAACAAAGAAACTCACAAAACTCGGCCATTTTCCGAAATAAGCTTTGGGTAAAAACTATGATTTATACCCAAGGGCAAAAATTGCACATCTTAAAAATATAAGGTCATGACTACAATAATACAATTTAGTAGGGTATACACACAAATTCCAAGAGAGGGGGGCGGTCAAAACCGAAATATATGTAGAAGTGGGCACAATCTATTGTTAAGCTACAAGTATGGGGCTCGATTTTAATTAAAACAATGGGCTTCTTCAACCTCTTTACAAAGTAGAGGAGGCGGCAACAACTACAAGACAAGGGTGAGGAAGCCGTTGGTCGGCCTTCTGTCTCCGGCAAGGGCGAGGCTGCCGGCAGGCGGCCTTTTGTCTCCTGCAAGGACGAGGCACGCTACAGCCGGTTATTATTCCGGAGGATCCGAATGAAAGAGGGATGGAGAGGTGCTGCTGCTGCTATACCTTCCCAGATGAGAGCCTGGAGGTGCGACTCGAGGCAGCGTTCGTCTTCAGAATGTCCGGGTTGCTAGGAGTCTACGGGGAAGGGTTAGAACTGCCTCCTGCGGTGTGAAGAGAGGGAGAAGGATTCTTGCGTGGGGAGGGAAACAGAGGGAGAGGGTGAGAAGTTGTGGCGTGAAGGGAGAGTGGGAAAGGTTGGATAGGTTGGTGAGGGAGTAGGGCACAAAGGTGAGGACATAGAGGTCACTGCATGCTAGGGGAGGAGCGAGGGGTCGGCTGTAGGCTAGGTCCCGATAGGCTGCAGACGGAGGGGGAACGAGGAGGCAACTCTGCTTGTCTCCCCTGGCGGAAAGCTCTCCCACACACACAACAAAAGAAAGGAACGAAAAGAGAAGGAAGAAAAAGAATAAAATGGGGAAAAAGAAAGAGAATTAATAAACAAATAAATAGATAAAATAAAATGAAGCTAGATTCGATTCCAAAACGCTCGGAACTAGATTTTCGTGTCGGGAAGATTTTTCGAACCTTTCTGAAAGTAAACCAAAATATAGAAATACTCGGGAATTTAGTTTTACGTCTTAAAACACTTAAAAAAAATAAATGTATTTTACTAATAAAAAATTCGATAGAAGTAGGAGAATAAATACCGAAAACGCACTCAATAAATAGGGCGTTACATTTAATATTGATCAGGACATGGAACTATGGAGCATTATTCAAACTAGTCCAAAAATCCCAACAACCACGGTTGAAGGAGTCCAAGTTGAAAAGAAGGAAGGTGACTTCACTCAAACGGACTTGGTTAGTGTGTCAAAGAAGTACAAGTCCATGAACTTGCTCTATTATGGATTGGATGCTAATGAATTCAATCGTGTCTCATCATGCAAGAGCGCAAAGGCAATATGGGACAAGTTAGTAGTTACGTATGAAGGCACAAGTCAAGTCAAGGAGACAAAGATAAACGTCTTCCTTAGGCAATATGAACAATTCAACATGACTTAAAATAAGAAGGTAAAAGAAATGTTGACAAGATTCATTGAGATTGTGAACAATCTTGATTAACTTGGAAAGGTCTTCACAAATGAAGAAAAAGTAAAGAAAGTCCTAAGAAGCTTGCTTAAAGCTAAGTAGGGACCAAAAGTGATCTCCATTGAAGAAGCTCAGAATCTCACAACATTACCTCTCAACGACTTACTTGGAAAACTAATCACCCATGAAATTGTTCTTGGTGAAGAAGATGGAGAGCCACCGTCAAACGCAAAGAACCTTCCTTTAAGATCCAAGAATGATAACATTCCATCGGATGATGAAGAGAGTGATAATGAGGAGGAAGATCCATTCGCTTTGATTTCAAGAGGTCTTGCAAGAATTTTTCAAATGAAGAAGCAATTTTCAAACAAGAATATCCAGGATCATCAAGACTCAAAGGTAAGTTTTCTAACCCTAATAAGAAAACTAAAATATTGACTTGTTTTGAGTTTAGGTTATATTCCCTACAAATACAACGAAACGTGGTGTAGACCTCGATTCTTGCAATGTAACCGAATAATGACTTAAATGCAACAAATACGCATACATGCATACAAAATTATGATGAGAAAACAACAAAACCATGCCCGAAATATAGACAATAATTCACTCCATCACCATAGAGGTTTGGGTCCTCTTCTTGATAATTGAGATACCTTTGTTGTTTGCTTTATTCCCTTTTCTTGATATTCTTGATATTATTGATATTTCTTGATTATGATGATTGTTGGCTAAACACCCCTGCGATTCTAGGGTGATTAGTTGAAGGTTGTGGTATAGACGATGAAATACTAGACCTTTATCCAAGTGGACCCTGAAAGCTTGAGTTAACCCTAATCCGAAACCCGTCTCGGGCTGTTCGTTGAGCATCTCGACCGAGATCGATATATAACAGCACGAGATTGCCCACTGCTTTGCAGATCTTGAGTTTAGGTTATAGTTTGCCAAATTCTATCCTTTTTGCACCTTCCTAGTTTATACGCAAGCCTAGGATGAGACTTACCCGTTAATTCCTTTGATTGTATACCTATGATGATGAGTGTTAGGTAATATTAGTTTATCCTTTATTAGAGTTTGAGTGTGCCTTCATCCTACCTTTGAGAGTTAACCTGAGATTAACCCGGTGATGGTTAGTTCTGTACCCTTAAGTGATTGATGTTGGTTTGAGCGCCTTTACCTTTCCTTAGTTCCTTGAGACTTACTCAGTAATAGGAGTTTTGGTTTGGGAAAGTGGGTAGTGAGACTTACCCGGTGATCTATTCCATAGCAGTAACACCTTCCCTTAGCAAACCTTAGCTTTGCCCACGTTACCTGTAGAAATATTGAGTCGAAAGCACAACTTGATCTATGATCTTTAGAATCTACATTTTCCCATCTTGATTCATATTCTTGGTTTTGCTTTTGATTAATATTATTGAATGCTTTCGATATTGGATTGCTTTACTGTGATTGTTCTCACCGATTCCCTGAGATCGACTCCGAAATATAAGCTTTTACTGCGATTGATCCGTACACTGCGGGTTTGCTTATCGTTAGGTTAATTGTTCGGATTAAAAATTTAAAGCTTTATTTGCGCACACCCTTTGGAGCGAACAATGTTTTAGTGCTGTTGCCGGGGAATTGGTCAAGACCAATCCGTGTACGATTGTCCATTCTTGAGAGCTTCTTGCTTTACTATTGATCTTTTTGCTTGAGTGTTCTTGCAGGACCTTTCCTTAGGTTTATGCGAAGAACTAGAACTGGTAAAGAAATTGTTCCTTACGATTCGGAACCAGAAAAGACTTACAAGAAAATGTTGAAGGAAGCTAAGAAAATGGCCGTTGCCAATGATAAGGAAGTAGAAGATCATAGAGTTGAATTAGCTACAGCTCGAGATCCAACAAGGCTCCAAGAAGAAGCTCTAAGGCAACGGAGAGCTGACCAACTTACTCAACAGGAGCAAGTTCAAGCCGACATGGCCGCAATGAGAGAACAGATACGACAAGTGCATCTGGAAGCAGAGAGAGGTGCTAGGGTTGTGATCAACCTACCTCCACCAGCACCCGCTTATGTACCACCACCACCTACATCAAAATGCACCCCAAGCCTAGCTTGGAGGCGTCACTATACACTACAAAATCCTCTACGCTCTCAAGCTGGGCTAAAACGGGAGCGGAGGTCAACCTCCTCTTCAGCTCCTCAAAGCTGCGCTGACAAGGCTCGGACCAGACGAACCTGGTAGACTTACTCAGCAAGGATGTAAGTGGCCGTGCAATCACGGAGAAACCCTCAACAAATCAGCGGTAGTATCTCGCTAAGCCCAAGAAACTGCACACCTCCTTGACCGTCCTAGGAGGCGGCCATGAATAAACGCTCTCTATCTTCGCCGGGTTAACCATGACACCCACGACGGAAACTATATGACCTAGGAATGCCACCTTGGACATCCAAAACTCGCACTTAGAGAGGTTTACATAAAGCTCTCTATCCCGAATGACTCGAAGGACCGTCCTCAGGCATCCCGCATGCTCCTCCCTACTCCAGGAGTAAACTAAGATGTCATCTAAAAACACTACCACGACCTGGTCCAAGAAATCGATGAAAATGTTGTTAATCAACTCCATGAAGATGGAGGGTGCATTCGTGAGCCCGAATGGCATCACGACAAACTCATAATGGCCGTATCTCGTCCTCAATGCCGTCTTCGGCACGTCCTCCTCTCTCACCCTCAGCTGGTGGTATCCCGACCTCAAGTCGATACGTGAAAACACGGAGGCTCCCTCAATTTGTCTAGAAAATTATCGATACGCGGTAGAGGGTACTTGTTCTTGATGGTAACTTTGTTCAACTCCCGATAATCAATGCATAGCCTTAAAGATCCATCCTTCTTCCTGACGAAGATGACCGGTGCACCCCAAGGTGAAACACTTGGGCGTATAAAACCCCTCTCGGCTAACTCGTCGAGCTGCTTCTTCAGCTCCAGCATCTCGATCGGTGCCATGTGATATGGAGCCTTGGAGATCGGCCTCATGCCAGGCTCCAACTCAATAGCAAAATCAACGCTCCTCTGTGGTGGCAATCCGGGTGGCTCCCCGAAAACGTCCTCGTACTCACATGCCACGGGGATCTCCTCCAGCGATGGTCCCGATTCCTCTTTCATGGCATAACACTATAAGGCTTCACATCCCTGTCCGATAAGTCTCGCGGCTCGGACCACGCTAATGATTGTACCGGCCTTCCCGAGGTCCCAACCTCGGAAAATCACCTCATGTCCCGTCTCCGTGGTAACCGTCACGGACCTCCGGCTGATGTCCAACACGGCTCGATGGCGGTCCATCCAATCCATCCCAAGGATGACTTCTTCATGCACCAAGTGTATGACATAGAAGTCGGCTAACCAATCACATTTCCCCAAAAATGTATGGGACAACCGTGTACCTCTTGGGTACCACTAACCCTACCCTCATCGCGTAACCCCACAACAAAGGGTCTCCCCTCTACCGTAACAAAGGACAACCTAGCAACACAATCATCGGATATAAAAGAGTACGTAGCACCTTATAAAATAAAACTCGGACTAGAAGGCCATGAATCTGAATAGTACCTGTAGTTGCCGGTGCTACTAGATCAACAACACTCCTAAACTCAAACACCCTAGTGTTCGCTCCAAATCGTGTGTGCAAGCTTTAAATTTATATCCCAAGAAATATGCTTAAAACAAGGATGCGAACCCGCAGTGTACGGATCAATTATAGTAAAAAGCAAGAATTCCAGGGTGTTGATCCCAAGGACTTAGGTGAAACTAAGCAAGTAGAGGTTGTCAGTGCAACTAATAACCACAAAAGCGATTAAAGCAATCAAAGATGATAATAAGGTCAAATAAGGGGAATATGCAAAGTCTAGGGATTAAATCATCTAGTTCTGGTTCCGACTCAAGATCTCAAGATAAGCGGACAAAGCTGAGATTTTGCAAGGGGAAAGTGTTTCTAAAGTGGAATAGATCACCGGGTAAGTCTCACTACTCACAATCCCAAACCGAAGTTCCTATTACCGAGTAAATCTCAAGGTACTAAGGAAAGGAACTATAACCTCAAACCAACACACCAACTAAGGAAATAGAATCAACCTTTACCGGGTAAGTCTCAGGCTAACTCACAAAGATGGAATGAAAGCACACTCAAACCCCAATAAAGGATAAACCTTTATTACCTACACTTATGATCATGGGTAAACAAAAAAAGGAATCACCGGGTAAGTCTCATCCTAGGCTTGCATTGAACCAGGAAAGGTGTAATAAAAATAGGATTTGGCAAACTTTTTCACTTAACTCTCAGTTCCGGATCAGAAAAGGTCAACTCGGCCAGTCAAGTTCCACCCCGGCCGAGATGTTCATCGACTGAGCGAGGTACTCTAGGGTTAAGGTTAAAGACTCGAGCTTTCAGGTCCTACTGGGATTAAGATCATTCTATCATCGTCTTTCCCACAACTTTCAGCCAATCACCCTAGAATCGCACAAGGAATTTAGCCACTCGTCATCATGATAACAATAATAAAAAATATGAGAAGGGAATGAATATTTGAACACAAAAACCTTAAGAACAAGGCTTCAATAACTGAATCAAATAATCACAAATCAGCATTCCTTGAATCACAAATTAAACAAGACAATGAACCAAAAGGAATCAAAGAAAAATCTTACAAACTTCTTCAAAAGCTATCTCAAAGCAATGAACTTCCTTCAATCTTCAAAACTTCCTTCAAACTTCCAACAATCCTTCCTAACTGCAGCTTCTTCAATGATCCAAAGATGGTATATTAGATGGCTGAATCCTGGAAAATCCAACCCTTTATATAGGAGAATTATCTTCCAAAGTTAATAATATCTTAAAAAGATAATTTCCTACAAAATATATTATATCTCCAAAATAAATCTCCCAAATATATGATCTTCCTTCCAGAAATCCAGCCCAAAAATATAAGATATCTTCCTTCAAAAAATAAAAGATCTCAGCCAAAAGATATGATCTCGCCGGCGCCAGGCTGTTCGCCTCGGTCGGGATGCTCCTCAAGATCACCTCGGTCGAGGTGATACTGTAGCTGACCGAGGTGAATCTCAGCTGAATGTGAAATCTCTCAAATCTGGTCCAAAGTAAATCTTCTTCATAAATTCCTTGCTTCCTGAGTTCTTCTTTAAGCTCTAGAATGTAGCTCCTATGACTCCTTTGCTCTTTAGCTCCATTTTAGTTCAAAACATGCCATTTTACCAACGATCGCAACGAAACTTGGTGTAGACCTCGATTCCCGTAAAGGTAGATGAAACGACAATATAATCACATTATATACATCCAAACATGCAGATTATTGAAGATAAAACGTCTAAACAAGTCCCAAAATATAGACTATAATAAATGCTATCAAAATACCCCATACTTGTCCCTTGCTTGTCCCCAAGCAAGTTCCAAATCTTAAGTACAAGATAGAATGGATTATAAGTCATAAAGATCAATGAATAGTATTTCAAAACATTTTTGGTGGTGTGCTCCACTCATAGATCACTCTAAGGGAATGCTTCATGGTAAATAAAATCAAGATATGATCAAAACATGTTATAAATATAAGAAAGTTGTTCATCTTTGCATAAAATCATAGAATGCATAATAAATCATAATTATCGAAATAAATCATGTATAATCCAGTTTAAACCACCAAGTCAATCAACAAGCTCGAGGTCTCAAGGAATTTTCAAAAGAAGGTCAAGAAACGTGTGAGGGTGGGACGTATATAGGGAATGTGGTGCCAGAATCTGGGAAAAGGTTCTTCACTTCACTTGCTTTGAACTTCAACATCTTCCACCAATAAGCTTTGCTTATTTACTTTTTTACTTTTTGGGATGCATGGACAGAGGTGCACAATAACCGAAGCCTAGGAGATCAACAATCATCAATTTCTCGAGATGCCTCAAACCCTTAATGCACATACCATGACCCGTTAGGAATATCGCTCAATCCGACTTTGGCAAGAGACAAACACCCGGCTATATGAATGGTGCCGGGTTACTCATCATCATGATTGACTTCCCCAAACCTATTTTGTTTCTTTATAAAACTTCCAGCAAACATCTCAACTTCACTTTCACTTGCTTTTCACTTGTTTGCTTCCAAATTCCCGGATAGGTAAAGGAAGGCAAATATGTATATGAAGGGTTAAGCATGATCAAGAAGAAGAAGAGAAGAGAATGAATTACCTTAATCATTCCAGGAAGAGAGTGAGAGAACTCATCTTGTGGTGTCAACCTTCAAATTCAACATAATTTGGATAAAAACAAAGTATTAAACATGCCAAAATTTCAAACAAAGAATTTTGCAACTTAAACATATCACAAAACCTTTCAAACATATAAAGATTCTAAAATCAATCTGCAAACAAAATCGTCACTGAGGTCATATCCAGAAAAGAAGCACAAAAAATCGTTTCGAAAACTCTTTCAGTTAAACCGCCTCGGTCGAGGTGTACTAAGTCAACCGAGGTACTTGACCTCGTTTGGCAAGAATTATCCCAGTCGAGGTCATAAATTTTTTTTTCTTAACCAGTTTTTCACGTTTTTCTCAATCAAATAACATGTATGCATGCATGTAATCTCAAATAAGCACATAGAGCATAAAGAAAGATCATAAATAACAAGTCAAGTCATACAAGCATACATAATGTCGAATAATACACATAAATACCCCATAGTTGGGACACATTGTCCCAATGGGTCAAAATAAGTCTAAAAGCAAGATAACTCACCGGACAAGCGGAGCTGCGTAATAAATAAAGAAAAGAAAATCCATGCAAGCTCTAGTCCTGATCCGCTGGAGGTGGTGGATACGGGACGAAGGGATACTGAGATGGGTCAAACGGATAACCCATGGTATGCTGGAACTGTATCTCCATCATCGTGCGCTGGTAGTGCTGACTCTCCCTCATCTCCATCATCTTTAGTGACAAGGCGGCGTATGAGTCGATCATCTGGTCCGTCAGCTCATCAATCCGTCGGTGAGCTACGAGATCCCTCTGTCTGTGGACTCTACGCCTAGAAGGATGTGATGGTGCTGCAGCTGCCTCCTCCTTTGTAGCCTTGTCGTCTAAGTCGAAAACTGGCACACTGGGGCCAGAAATATCTGTACCTGTCTCCATGGCCACACCGCCATCATCATAATCCTCCTCCACCTGAGTTGGGGCAGCATCTCTAGCATCCTCTATGTAGGGCAGCCAAGCAGAAGACCAGTATTGTGGATCAAAAACTAAGAACTGATCTGACCATGGAATACCCTGAGGGGCAGTCTACTCCCAAGGCATCGCCACGTAAGGTGTAGTAAGGCCACGAGGAACCAGTATCCTCCTCGTTATCATCTCTTGAAGTCCAAGCGGCTTGGCAGCCGCCACCAGCGTACAAGCAGTCAAATCAAGACCCATAACTGTAGCGATATGAGTCACCAGTCCTCCACAACAAATGTCTTCCTTCCCCTTGGCCTTGATCCGATGCAGATCCTCAGCTAACATAGCCCCAAAATCAGGCACTCCTCCAGTCACCATACAGAAAAGACTCAGCAACTCTCCTTGTCTAATCTTCTGGGGCGTCTCAGTACATGCCAGAAGGGTCTCGCTAAAGATGCGGTGGGCTAGACGAAAAGCTAGATGGAATATAATGCGCTCCCTGGAGTCTCTAGGTCTCCATTTGTCAGCATGCTCCACTACATGGGAAATCTGCCCCCAGGAACTGTCGAGCTACGGCTCGAGAGGGAAAGTCGGGAACTGTAGGGGTCGGGAAGCCAAATATAACCCTGAACTGATCCATAGGAACCAGGTAGTTCTAGTTCATCAACCTGTACTTAATGTTGTTCCTCTCAGGCAAGTGAGTTACAGAACTCACAAACTCTATTGTTGGCTCAAGGTAGGCTGGAGCTCAAATCTCCATAAAACTCTCCAGCCCAATCATGGAAATCATCTTCTTCAAGTCCTCCACCATGTGGATGCACTCGAAGGACGGAACATCTAAGAAGCGCGGCGCAATCACAACGCGTGCATATACGGTCAAAGTCAACTTGGTGACGCTCATGTATCACCGGGATGAAAGGTCTAGAGGAAGGGGAAGGGGAAGAACCACTAGGGGTATCTCTCAGGGCAAGCTGAAGGTCGGAAGGAGAAGTCATTGTTTCTGCTAACAAGGCACCTCGGTCGGTCTGACAACTTGAAGAACACCTCGGCCGAGACACAGCTCGACTGGTCCGAGGCGAAAAGTTGTTCAAATTCTCTTATCTGATTTTCAGTTCTTTTCCCCCAAATTCACTACCAATTGCATCCTATGTTGTACTTATATTCTTTTCAGCACAAAAACGTGGCAACCATAGCCACAATCCTCTAAAATCAGTAAAGAGAGAGAGAGAGTTAGGGTTTCCGACAAATTACCCCAGATTAGGTCGATTTTAGGCGTTTTTCTTGCAGTTTCTCGCATGCAATCCGTTCCTCTTGCCTTTCCTTGCGAGATCGGAGCAAAAATTGTGGAAAACGGTCGAAAATTGAAGAAACGAGATGGAGAAGCGCCGCGGTCGAGAAGGAGTTGGGAGGGAAGAGAGAGAATTTGATTCTCCTTTTATACCTCTCGCCGATTCTGTTGTCACCTCGGTCGAGGTGGTTCCGACTGGACCGAGGTGGCTGACTGGATTGTCAGACCTAGTCGCCTCGGTTGCTCAAGAATCATCTCGGTCGAGGTGGTGTGACAGCAACCGAGATGTGTCTCAGTCAAACTCCGTCTTCTCAATTCCTCGAACTTATGTCCTTCTAGTGTTGCTTTTGAGTTCTAATCCTTCCATAGAGAGTACCTGGTTTCTGTCTAGAATGCCAAAAACAAAACAAAGCAAAGAAAAAGCAAACTATCTATAACTAAACTAGAAAAAAGGAAAAGAAAGTAATACCTTGGGTTGCCTCCCAAGAAGCGCTTGATTTAAGGTCGCTAGCAGGACCGTACGACATCCCTAAACAAGATATAGTGGTGCAATCTCCTCAACCTGGACTTCCGGTTGGTATTTCTTAAGCCTATGACCATTGAATTTGAAGCTTCCGCTTGTTTCTCTCCAAATCTCAATTGCACCATAAGGGAAAACATGTTTCACTACGTAAGGTCCTGCCCATCTAGATTTCAACTTACTTGGAAAGAGGTGAAGGCGGGAGTTGAAGAGTAGAACTAAATCTCCTTCTTTGAACTCCTTAGGAATGATACGCTTGTCATGCCATTTCTTTGTCCTTTCCTTGTAGATCTTGGCATTTTCATAAGCATTCAAACGCAGCTCTTCCAGCTCATTGATGTCCAATGACCGCTTCTCACGGGCTTCCTTGATATCGAAATTCAACCATTTGATTGCCCAATACGCCTTGTGTTCTAACTTAACGGGTAGATGGCAAGACTTCCCATATACCAAATTATAAGGGATGGTACCGATGGGAGTCTTGAATGCGGTCTTGTAAGCCCAAAGAGCGTCGTCCAACTTCATGGACCAATCCTTCCTCGTCCTAGAGACGTTTTTTTTTCCAAGATTGGCTTGATTTCTCTATTCGAGATCTCGACCTGTCCACTAGTTTGAGGGTGATAAGGAGTTTCTACCTTGTGGGTTACCCCATACTTCGATAGAAGTGTCTTAAACTTCCGGTTGAAGAAATGTGTCCCTCCATCGCTGATGATGATACGTGGTGTCCCAAAACGTGGAAAGATAGTCCGATTGAAGAACTTTACAACCACCATGACGTCATTAGTGGGGGAGGCAATAGCTTCCAACCATCTAGAGATGTAATCGAAAGCTAGGAGAATGTAGAGATTCCCTACGGATGATGGGAAAGGTCCCATGAAATCAACCCCCATACATCAAAAATCTCAACTTCCTGGATGTTGTTGAGTGGCATCTCGTTCCTTCTAGATAAGTTCCCTGTTCTTTGGCATGCATCGCAAGAAACAACAAACGTTTGCACATCCTTAAATAATGTAGGCCAAAAGAAACCGGAACGTAATACCTTAGCGCACGTTTTGTGAGCGCTAGCATGTCCTCCACAAAGAAGCGAGTGACAATGCCGTATAACACTAGTAACTTCATCTTCCGGAATGCATCTTCGAAGCATCCCATACGGACCTCTCTTAAACAGTAGAGGTTCATCCCAGTAGTAGTGGCGTACATCCTGAAAGGATTTCTTCCTTTGAGCGTACGTCAATCCGGGCGGTGTTTCCTGACAAACAAGATAATTAACAATGTCAGCATACCAAGGTTCTTTATTATCAGAAGCTTGGTCGAGCCAGTGCTCCACCAACTGTAAATGAGTTTCAGAAAAGGGTGTAAGAAGTTTGTTGATCTCAGTTGAAGGCATCTCGCTTGTTGTCTCGGTCGGTGCCCGAGGTGGGTAACCGAGCTGTTCTTCAGATAAGAACATCTCGCTTGGTCCTGAAAGTGCCTCGGTCGAGGTACTGGAACTGGGACCGAAACTGGAGTTTCTCCTCTCTTGGATTATTTTTTCAATCTTAGCTCTTGGATCTTCTTCTAGTGCCTTTAAGCTCCGTATATCTGCATCCCAAGAAGCATCTATACCTTCCTCCATTAAGCTAAAACTAATAACTCTTTCTAGAGGGTCATTAATAACGATAGAGCTCACCAATTCTCTTGATTCTTCTTCATCATAGATGTTGAAGATATCATCCGCTAGCGGCTCTCCTTTCATTGTAGCAAGCAATGCAAACTCCACTTGATCTCCGCCAATGTTGAATTTCAACTTGGCGTTCTTACAATCGACATTGCAACCCGAAGTTGCTAGAAATGGTCTCCCGAGAATGATAGGAACGGGATAATCTGCGAGTATGTCAAGTACAACGAAGTCTACAGGTAAATAGAAGTTACCTAACTTGACGGGAACGTCTTCCAAGATGCCCACGGGATGGGTAATGGAGCGGTCCGCCATGTATAACCTTTTCTTCACCGGCTTGGGCTCTCCAAGTCCGATCTTCACACATAGCTCCAGCGGGATGATACTCATGTTGGCTCCTAGATCACACAATGCCTCACAAGTTACATCCCCAACTTGAATGGGAATGCAAAATGAGTCGTGATCTCTTAACTTCGGTGGCATCTTCTCCTTCATGATTTGAATGAGCTTCGAGGATTTAGATGTCATCCTTACTTCACCAAAGTCTTCCAACTTCCTCTTACTTGAAAGAATCTCTTTTAAGAACTTCCAATAGGCGGGCATCCCCAGAATAACATCAAGGAAAGGGATGTTAATATGTAGTTTATTCATCAAGTCAAGGAACTTACCAAAGTTCTTGTCTAGATGTGCTCTGACCCTTGACTGAGGGAATGGAAGTGGTGGTTTATATGCAGGAGCGGGGACATAAACTTCAGATTTATCCGTCGCTTTCTGGGACTCCACCTCGGGTGGTACCTCGACCACAGTGTTCCTCGTCTGTACCTGGACCGAGGTGTTATTCGTCTGCACTGGCATCGACCGAGGCACTAGATTTGTAGTTTTCAGTCCACTTCTCGTCGTTATTGCTATAATTTGTCCTTTAAGGTTGCTCTCTGTCCTTGCTGGGAGCTTCTTCCCTGGATCTCTTGGAGCTTCATTCGCATTATTAAAGAATTGTTGCTCTAAGGCTTTTTGTGCCTTCAAAAATGAAGTCATGGACGTCTCCACAGCGTTGAGCTTGATAAAGATGGCCTCCAACACTGCATCTTTCTTCACTGGCTGGGACGAACTTGATCCAAGCTCCTGGCTCTTCAATGGAGTAGAAGAAGAAGAGGAGGGGTTAAAAGAATTATTAGAATTGGAATTAGAATAAGTGTTACCCGAATTTTGATTATTAGATCTCCAATTGTTACTGTTGGAGCCTCTATTGCTGTTGTAATTGTTGTTCCTGGGTCCTTAATTGTTGCTCCTTGAGCCTTGATATCCTCCTTCTTCCTTCTTTGTGTGAGCAACCAAAAGGTCCTTCAATTGCTTCACATCATTCTTGAGGGAAATTAGTTGATTATGATTTCATGGAGCTTCTTGGAAATTAACTCTCTTAACTCCATGTTCAGCTCCTTGGTGGGAGTATTTCTCCATGTGCAAAGCTTGTTTCTCAATGAACTCCGAAGCTTCATCAATCGGCATGTCCATGAATGTGCCGGCGGAGAGTAGTTGAAGATTGAATTGGGTAGCTACATCCAATCCCTTGAAGTATATCTCCAACAACTATATCTTTGGAATCCCATGATGTGGGCAATCCAAGAGAACATATTTAAATGTTTCCCATGATTTGGACAAACTCTCCTTGTCCTTCATGATGAATGCATTTATCTTCCCTCTCATTTCAGCGGTTTTGGAGGGGGAAAGAATTTTGATAGGAACTCCGTCGTCATCTCCCTCCAAGTGTTGATCTTTCCGGGAGGAAGAGACTGATACCAAGTAAGCGTCCTGTCCTTCAAAGAAAAGTAAAAAGGCCTTAGCTTGTAATTATTATTTTCCAGGCTTGAAGGTATCAAGGTCTCCATCAAAATCTCGTAGTTTTGCAAGTGTTGATGCGGAGACTCCCTCTCTAAACCTCCAAACTGGCATTGGCGGATCATGGAAAGAACTTGCGGTCGAAGTTCATAATCATGCTCCGCTGGATCAACTAGGTTCACTCCTGGACGCCTCACTTGCTGGTTTGGGTCCAACCTCTGTCCTAGGGTTTGTGGAATACCTGCAAAAAGAACATCTCGGACAGGCATCCGAGGTGGATGTATCTCGGCCGCGGCAACTGGGACGGGGTCTTGCTTCGGTCAATGCAGAATCTGGGCTCGTAAATCAGCCATATCTGCTTCTATCTCTGCAGTTCTGGTGCGAGTTTGCTCCCTCTCGCGCTGCAGTTCTTCCTTATTGAGGCGCAACTTTTCCAGCGCCTCCTTCAGTTCGGCCTCAAGATCGCGTGGTCTTGGTTGGCCATTTTTGCTTCTTTCAAGCGTCATTTGTATATCTTCTCTGGTTCGGGATCGTAAGGAACGATTTCCTTCCCAGCACGGGTTCTTCGCATAAACCTAAGAAAAGATCTTGCGAAAGCACTCAAGTAGAGTGGTTAGTAGCAACAAGGGCAATTGCCCCGAAAGACAACCGCAACCGGCTTGGTCTAGACCAAGTCCCCGGCAACGGCGCCAAAAACTTGTTCCCTCCAAATGGTGTGTGCAAGCTTTAAATTTATATCCCAAAAAATATGCTTAAAACAAGGATGCGAACCCGCAGTGTACGGATCAATTATAGTAAAAAGCAAGAATGACAGGGTGTCGATCTCAGGGACTTAGGTGAAACTAAGCAAGTAGAGGTTGTCAATGCAACTAATAACCACAAAAGCGATTAAAGCGATCAAAGATGATAATAAGGTTAAATAAGGGGAATATGGAAATTCTAGGGATTAAAGCATCTAGTTGTGGTTCTGACTCAAGATCTCAAGATAAGCGGACAAAGTTGAGATTTTGCAAGGGGAAAGTGTTTCTAAAGTGGAATATATCACTGGGTAAGTCTCACTACTCACAATCCCAAACTGAAGTTCCTATTACAGGGTAAGTCTCAAGGTACTAAGGAAAGGAACTATAACCTCAAACCAACACACCAACTAAGGGAATAGAATCAACCTTTACCGGGTAAGT
This sequence comes from Fagopyrum homotropicum, assembly GCA_033239125.1. Classification (NCBI taxonomy): domain Eukaryota; kingdom Viridiplantae; phylum Streptophyta; class Magnoliopsida; order Caryophyllales; family Polygonaceae; genus Fagopyrum; species Fagopyrum homotropicum. The sequence goes on along the minus strand of BSWB01000005.1, from coordinate 84,172,847 downwards.
CTCAGGCTTACTCACAAAGATGGAATGAATGCACACTCAAACTCCAATAAAGGATAAACCTTTATTACCTACACTTATGATCATGGGTAAACAAACAAAGGAATCACCGGGTAAGTCTCATCCTAGGCTTGCATTGAACCAGGAAAGGTGTAATAAAAATAGGAATTCGCAAACTAGAACACTTAACTCTCAGTTCCGGATCAGAAAAGGTCACCTCGGTCAGTCAAGTTCCACCCCGGCTGAGATGTTCATCGACTGAGCGAGGTACTCTAGGGTTAAGGTTAAAGACTCGAGCTTTCAGGGTCCTACTGGGATTAAGATCATTCGATCATCGTCTTTCCCACAACTTTCAGCCAATCACCCTGGAATCGCACAAGGAATTTAGCCACTCATCATCATGAAAACAATAATAAAAAATATGAGAAGGGAATGAATATTTGAACACAAAAACCTTAAGAACAAGGTTTCAATAACTGAATCAAATAATCACAAATCAGCGTTCCTTGAATCACAAATCAAACAAGACAATGAACCAAAAGGATTCTAAGAAAAATCTTACAAACTCCTTCAAAATCTATCTCAAAGCAATGAACTTCCTTCAATCTTCAAAACATCCTTCAAACTTCCAGAAATCCTTCCTAACTGCAGCTTCTTCAATGATCCAAAGATGGTATATCGGATGGCTGAATTGTGGAAAATCCAACCCTGTATATAGGAGAATTATTTTCCAAAGATAATAATATTTAAAAAAGATAATTTCCTATAAAATATATTATATCTCCAAAATAAATCTCCAAAATATATGATCTTCCTTCCAGAAATCCAGCCCAAAAATATAAGTATCTTCCTTTCAAAAATAAAAGATCTCAGCCAAAAGATATGATCTCGCCGGCGCTAGGATGTTCCCCTCGGTCGGGACGCTCCTTTGCTCTTTAGCTCCATTTTAGTCCAAAACGTGCCATTTTACCTACGATTACAACGAAACTTGGTGTAGACCTCGATTCCCGTAAAGGTAGATGAAACGACAATATAATCACATAATATACATCCAAACATGCAGATTATTGAAGATAAAACGTCTAAACAAGTCCCAAAATATAGACTATAATACATGCTATCACCTGGCCTGTGTGTCTCTAGTCTCCTAGTGCCCTCGCCACGGCCTCTACCTCGGCCCTGTCCCTGGGTTGACCCCTGGGTACGAGCCTGAACTTGACCCTAGCTCCTATACGAAGAGCCTTGTGACTAAAACTGTGGCGGCCTCTGACTACCTCCTGCTACGCCAACAGGAGATGAACCCTACTGCGACTTCGACTTGCCTTGACAGCAAAAAGCGGCTTGGTGACCCATCTGATCATAAAAGAAACAAGCCACGGGTGGTCTCCTACATGTGTTCCTCATGTGTCCATACTCTCCCCAATTGTATTACTGACGTCCCCCGTCTGGTGCCTACCTCGACGTCTGAGGACCGGGATGTCACGGAGTCTGGCTACGTCCATGTCCCCCTACCCATGTGCCTGAACTAGCTAGTGTTCTCCTTTGTCTCTTGTCTGGTCCTCGGGACTGTGCTACCCTCCTAAACTTATGACGGTCTCTCTCATAGGTCAAAGCTCGGTTCCGGTCCTCTACTAGTGAGTCACAATGAAATCCCGCAAGGTCAGCACGGGTAGACTCCCTCAATCTCTTGGAAAAGAGACAAACATGCTGGTCTGCTGGAGGGGTAGTGGGTCCCATCAATGCTAACTCCGCCCAAAAACATCTAATCGTCTCGATGATTGGGACGTCCTCGAATCCTGCCCCCAAGAAATCCTCGATGTTGTCCCTCAATAGTTAATCCAGGCAAAAGGTCTCTCTAACAAGGTTCAGTAGTTGATCCATCCTGGTCATTCCTCCCCTGACCGTACTCCACCAATACTGGGTCATCTCTCTAAACAAAGTCTAGACTATCTCCATTTGCCTCTCCTCTAGGCAACGGATCACCTCTAATGCCGACTCCACATGCCCAATCCAATGCTCCACCTCTAACCCTACCTTCTTGTCGAAGTATGGTACATGCTGCTGGTTGAAAGCCTTCAACCATGTATCGGGTCTCGAAGATCTCAACTCGTCTCTCGCCCTAACAACCTCCACAACCGGCTCGGGTGCAACTACCGTTGGTGCAACTATATCTGGTGCGGCTCTAATCTGAGTAACCCCCTACAAGACCTCAACTAATCTCGCAGGTGTAGGTGCACGTGCAGGCACCGGTGGTGCGGGAGGTGGTGCTCCCGTCCTAAACGCCTCCTCAACTCGACGTACATAGTCCTCAAACACGGTAGCCCCGATGGATGCTCCCCCGGTCCTAGCAGATGGGGAACTATGCACCCCAGACCTCACAACTGTCCTATCCCTAACCTCAGGAATGATGCTCTCTGCAACGTCCTCTACGGGTACCTCAACTGCTGGCAGATCCACAACTGGTGGGTCCGCAATGGGGAAACATCCCCGACCTCTCATGCTTGGAGGTCTCCCTACTCATCCCCGTCTTGGGACGGTAGGAGGAAGAGGGGGTCTGCCCCTAGCGGGTCCTACGTATGCGGTAGCTCTCGTACGTGCCATCTGATAGCGTATGGCGTTTATTTATATATTAAAACGTATGTAATACTTATGAATTAATATGATAAAAACGTACAAAGGCATAAGGGTAACAAAAGCCCAAACACACAATCCAAGGCATTCAAGCCCAATCATCCTAAGGTCACATGCATAACTAAGTACATACAAGTCCAAAAACATCCTAAGGCCATATACATATATATAACTATGTAAATATATATACATACATCAAATCCAGAAATCTACGTCGCCGAGGTTTGCGTGAGAAGTAGTTGTCCCGTACATTCTAACCCAATCCCGACTCATGCACATGATTTTGAGAATGAAAGGTCAGAACCTGTGGGGGTTCTGTTTATTCCTCATTCGGCCTTTAGAAGGTTGTGAGTGCCATTGTTGTCAACCTACGGCTCTGATACCACTTTGTAACACCCCAAATCTGCGGGACTCGGGAATGCTATAGGTGAGACCTAATAATGGGTCCCGATTCTTAGCTTGACAACAATCTCACCGGACCTTTCCAACATGACACAAATAAAGGCAAAAACTCAAATCGTTTGTAATGTATGCGAGAACTGAAATGTAAAGGTACAAGGTGGAAACTTAACCGAGTCCTCAAAACGACACAAACTTTAAAACATAAATCCGTACATCAAAACCATAAGTCCAAACATAACAAGATAATCCCAAAAATGTCCCTGTCCTATAATGTACGGTCACCCTCGGCTGTCCACTTCTCCACCTTACTCGGTGGCGTCCCTAACCTGCAGGACATCTACACAAACAATTTAAAACCGTTAGCTCATATTCTAAGCTTTAGAATCGAAAGGAAAGGCACATACACAAGTAAAACATCACAAGCACATAACATACATGAAAGCACACCAATCCGGATTAATATCTTTATTAATAATAAGTCGTATCCCGTTCTAATTCAACTTAGGTTTGTGACACGAGACCACCGTGGTCCCGCCTCGGTCCCTACTTACAGGCAAGGAATGATACTGATGCATCCGACCGTCTACTAGCACGGGCTAGTCGCCGTGAACTTCCTAGACACTCGCAAGAGCTAGGCAGATATTGTCACCGCCTGTTATCATGCACTTGGGCCAAAATAATATAGGGTCGGTGGTCCTACTACCGGTTTAGTTGTTTATAATATAAACAATAACATACACATACACCACCAAACACACATCAATGCTAATACGTAAAATACGAGCTAAGTATGTCCGGAGACTTACCTCGTCACCACACTCACTCACTAGACTCTCTCTTCCTTAGGGAGGAACCACACAACCTGCTCACAAAAGAATATACACATCAACACAAGCTCACACTCAAGAAGTCTTAGACTTCACACTAGTGATCTAAGCAAGATCACCTAACCCTCAAGCCAACAAAGCATCCTTGGATCCGCGGTACTCATAACACTCTCAATAAGCAAAGGAACTCACAAAAACCTATAGCTCAAAAGATCATAAACAACAACCTAGAGAGCCAATCTAGTCTAGAAAGGTCCAACATGCTCAACCAACTCAAGGTCAACAACTAGATTAAGCCATAAGCGCTCCAAGGTTCACAACCACTAGATGGCATTCTCATGCTACTCTAGGCCATCCTAAGCATGCTACTAACGAGATATAACCATAAGGCTAAGGAAGGAACAACAAGATATAACCTTAGTTATGAGAGGTGATGGTTAGTGTTTGAGAGTGACAGAGGGTCGCGCAAGAGCGGGCTGGTGGCGTGATGGAGGGCGGCGCAATGGTGGCACAAGGGCGGCAGGTAAAGTTGTGCAGAGGTGGCTTGAGGAGGATAGGGGGTTGTGGCGCAGGAGCATGAGGGTTTGTGAGGGATGAATCGAGAGAGATGAGTGGTAGGTGAGGAGAAGAGAGAGGGGTGGGTGGGGTAGGTGTAGGGTCTTATTGACTTTCTTTTTTTTTTCTTTTCTGGGTAAATCCGCAAGGGCGGGGGCTTTTCACCATGGGGGCGGTGACAAGGAAAGGGGTGACACAGACTCAGCGCAGGGGGTGGCGTTGGGGCTTCTGTCAAGGGGGACAACCGCAGGTGTGGGGGTCTGTCACCACGGGGGCGGTGACAGTGTTTGAGCTGGCGTAGACCCAGTACCGGGGGCGGCACTGGCCATGGGTTGTCACCGCAGGGGCGGTGACAAGGGGCCGTAGGGGCGGTTTTATTGACAGTTGCTCCTCTCCTTATTCTCTCGAGTTGCCTCCTGAGCAACGCCTTTGTTTTACGTCGTTGGCTCGACGTAAGGACCCTACTTCTCTACTTGGGCCTCCTCTAACAACATCTCATTTATGGGATCATTATTCACTCCTTCAAGATAGGGGTTGAGCCTTTGTCCATTGACCATGAATATCTTGTGCATTTTTGGATCATAAAGATCCACAACACCATGTGGATGGACCTCGGCTATCACATATGGACCTGTCCATCTTGAGCGTAGCTTTCCTGCAAAAAGTTTTAAATGGGATTGAAATAGGAGGACTTTGTTACCTGGTTTAAAGTCCTTTTGGAGAATGTTCCGGTCATGCCATGCTTTTGTCTTTTCTTTGTATGTTGTGGCATGGTCGTATGCATCGAGTCTTAACACCTCCAGCTCTTGCAATTGAAGCTTCCGGAACTCCCCTACCTAATCCACGTTCATGTTGCATTTCTTCACCGTCCACCATGCCTTGTGTTATAGCTCTACTGGAAGATTACAAGCTTTTCCGAACACATGTCGGAATGGGGACATTCCAATAGGAGTCTTGTACACTGTTCGGTATGCCCATAAAGCGTCATTGAGCCTGAAGCTCCGATCTTTCCTTCCGAGGGAAACTGTCTTTTCAAGGATGGTTTTGATCTCCCGGTTTGACACTTCCGCGTGACCGTTTGTTTGCGGGTGGTAGGCCGTTGACACACGTTGATAGACATGGTACTTATTTAGGAGAGCGGTGATTGTGTTGTTGCAAAAGTGAGTTTCCCTATCACTTATCAAAGCTTTTGGGATGCCAAACCTCGCAAAAATGTTGTCCTTAAGAAATGCTGCAACAACTTTAGAATCATCAGTTTTGGTGGCCTTTGCTTCCACCCACATGGAAACATAGTCCACCGCAAGTAATATATAAGTATGCCCAAAAGAGATAGGAAAAGAACCCATGAAATCAATCCCCCAAACATCAAAAATTTCCCAAAATATAAGTGAAGATTGAGGCATTTCATTTCTCCTAGAAACATTTCCCACGCTTTGGCACCTATCACACACCTTACAAAATGCAAAAGCGTCTCGAAAGATGTGTGACCAAAAGAATCCCGCATCTAAGACTTTCCTAACTATTTTGTTGGCCCCAAAATGTCCCCCACATGCTTTAGAATGACAAAATGAGAGAACAGATTGTACCTCATTATCCAGGATGTAACGGCGTATTACCTGATCACTACAATGCTTCCAAAGATATGGATTGTCACAAACGTAGTGCCTTGTCTCAGCCTTCACCTTCTCTCTTTGTGCTTTGGTGAAGTCTGGAGGGTACTCACCTCGAACAAGAAAGTTAACGATGTTAGCAAACCACGGTTTAAAAGAGTGAAGCTTAAACAGAATCTCTGTCGTGTAATCCGCAAGGGCGGCCAAGCCATACTTGGAAAACTCCCAAGTATGGCTTTTCCTCTTGTTGGTTCTTCCTCCTCTTTCACCAGCCTACTCAAGTGGTCGGCCACAAGGTTTTCTGCTCCCTTCTTGTCCCGTATTACCAAATTAAACTCGCTTAGAAGGAGCACCCACCGAATCAACCTTGGTTTGCTTCCTTCTTTGTCATGAGGTACCGGAGGGCTGCATGGTCAGTGAATACTATTACCTTTACACCAAGGAGGTATTGTTTGAACTTCTCTAGTGCAAACACCACCGCTAACATCTCCTTCTCGGTGGTGGAGTATTTTCTTTGAGCTCCATTAAGCGTCATGGATGACATGTGATGCTCTTCCGTCCTTTTGTCCTAGGACGGCTCCTACAACATAGTCGTTGGCGTCGCATATTATCTCAAAGGGCTTCTCCCAACTTGGAGATCGGATGATGGGTACACTAGTGAGACAAGCTTTCAAGGTGTCAAACGCCTTCTTGCAATCTTCATAAACAATGAAAGTTGCGTCTTTCTTTAGTAGCTCACACAACGACGCTGAGATCTTGGAAAAGTCCTTGATGAATCGCCGATAGAAACCTGCATGACCTAGGAATGAACAAATTTCACTGACATTAGTAGGGTAAGGTAAACTTTGAATTACATCAATTTTTGTCTTGTCTACTTCTATTCCTTTTGATGATATTACATTTCCTAACACAATTCCTTGTTCAACCATGAAATGATATTTTTCGGAATTAAGAACTAAATTGGTTTCTACGCATTTTTCAAGAACAAGTTTTAAATGTCCGAAGCATGCATCAAAACTATCCCTATGGACGGTGAAATCATCCATAAAAACTTCAATAAAATTCTAAATGTATTCCGAAAAAATACTTATCATGCACCGTTGGAAAGTGCCGGGAGCATTGCAAAGTCCAAGTGGCATTCTGCGGTATGCAAAAGTGCTAAAAGGACATATGAAGGTCGTCTTTTCTTGATCCTCCGGAGCGATGGCTATTTGGAAATAGCCCGAATATCCATGCAAGAAACAATAATAGGGGTGACTTGCAAGGCGTTCAAGCATTTGGTCAATAAAGGGCAAAGGGAAATGATCTTTACGAGTTACCGTCTTTAGTTTACGGTAGTCAATGCAAACTCTCAATCCGGTTTGTGTCTTGCTTGGGACCATCTCACCGTATTGGTTTTCCACCATTGCGATACCCCCTTTCTTCGTAACCACTTGGGTTGGACTAACCCATTTGCTATTTGAAATCGGGAATATCATGCCCGCTTGGAGGAGCTTCAATACCTCCGTTTTGACCACATCCATCATCGGCGGATTCAATCTTCGTTGGGGCTGCCTAGATGGTTTTGCCTCTTCCTCAAGGAGGATCCTCTACATACATTTGAAGGGACTAATCCCCTTGATGTCCGCAATGGTCCAACAAAGAGCCGTCTTGTGCTCTTTCAAAACCTTCACCAACTTCTCTTCTTGAATGGGGGACAAATTGCTAGAGATGATTACCAGCAAGGTGTTGTTTTCCCCTAGAAAAGGATATTTGAGATGGGGTGGAAGATCCTTCAACTCTATCTCCGGTGCCTGAACTATAGACGGAACAAGCTTTTCGCTTGGAGTTAGCAATGTGGGCCAAATGGCCAAAGTTGAGATATGAAGCCTTTTGTGCCCATCCAATTGAGCTAGAACTTCCTGCATGCTAGATGTTAATGCATAATCCGAAGTATGAATGTCAATATCATGTTCAATTATGTTTTTCAATTCATCTATATCGGATATGTAAAAAGCATCTTGAATAATAGGATCAATAACATCAATAGCAAAAAGAGAATAATCATCAATAGGGTGTTTTATTGCATCATAAATGTTAAACTCAACTACCTCCCCATCGAATTCCATAGTCAATTTACCACAACCATAATCAACTTTCATCTTAGTGGTTTTCAGAAAAGTTCTTCCCAACAATATAGGTGCAGCATGTGAATCATTTTCCATATCCATCACAAAGAAATCAACACGAAAAATCATATTATCAACCATTACTAATACATCTTCAATAATCCGTTTCGGGTAAACATTTGATCTATCAGCAAGCTGGACTACAATCCGAGTTTCAATGGGGGGCCCAAGTCCAAGAGATCGGTAGATGGAGTAAGGAAGAACATTAATGGATGCACCTAGATCAAGCATTGCTTTATCATAACGGGTTTCCCCAATAACGCACAGAATGCTTACCATGTTCGGATCACTACACTTTTTGGGCATTCGGCGTTGGAAGTTCTATCATAACGGGTGGAAAGGATCAACACACACTCCACAAGACTTGAGCTGTTGTGGGTTCCCATCAAAGTCAAGCTCTTAACCATCTCTTTTAGTTAAGCCATTTCTTGTACAATCGCTGGACGGCTGGGATTAATGGCATGGAGTCCTCTCTTGGTAGAGGATCTTCCAATGTTCCGTGTTCCTTCCGCCATTTCCTGCATTTTTTTCATAGCAACATCAGGAGTAGAGTTAAGAATGTTACCTCCGTATGCGGCATCCACTATCCTTCTTTCATTGTCCAACAAACCGTTATACAAATAGAGCACTAAGTCTAGCGTGGAGTATCTGTGGAAAGGGCAGCTTGATCTCAATTTGGCAACGTGCTCGAAGTATTCATAAAGTTTGCAACTCCTTACAAGTTTTGATAACAAAGATGGGATGAAGGCACAGTCAAACCCCAATAAAGGATAAACCTTTATTACCTACAGTTATGATCATGGGTAAACAAACAAAGGAATCACTAGGTAAGTCTCATCCTAGGCTTGCATTGAACCAGGAAAGGTGTAATAAGGATAGGATTTGGCAAAGTAGAACACTTAACTCTCAGTTTCGGATAAGAAAAGGTTCACCTCGTTCAGTCAAGTTCCACCCCGGCCGAGATGTTCATCGACTGAGCGAGGTATCTAGGGTTAAGGTTTAAGACTCGAGCTTTCAGGGTCCTGCTGGGATTAAGATCATTCTATCATCGTCTTTTCCACAACTTTCAGCCAATCACCCTAGAATTGCATAAACAGCTTAGCCAATCATCATCATGATAACAATAATAAAATATATGGGAAAGGAATGAATATTCGAACAAGTAAACCTTAAGAAAAATGTCTCAATAACTGAATAGAATAACAAACACACCAACGTTCCTCAAATCACAAATCGAGCAAGACAACAAACCAGAAGGGAATCTTAAGAAAGTCTTACAAAGTCCCTCTAAAGCTAACTCCAAACTATGAATCCTTCCTTGATTGATCATCAATCCTTCAATCCTTCCTTCAAAGCTTCCAGAAAATCTCCTAATTGCTGGGTGTTCTCAACCTCCAAGCATGGTTGAACTTGTGGAATATCCAACCCTTTATATAGGAGAATTATCTTCCAAAGGTAATATTATCTTAAAAAGATAAGTTCCTATAAATATATCTCTTCTCTAAAATAGATCTCCCAAAATTAAGATCTTCCTTCCAGAAATCCAGCCAAAAAATATAAGATATCTTCTTTCGAAAAATAAAAGATCTCAGCCAAAAATATGATCTCGCCGGCGGCAGGGTATTCGCCTTGGTCGGGACGCTCCTCAAGATCACCTCGGTCGAGGTGACACTGTAGCTGACCGAGGTGAATCTCAACTGAATGTGAAATCTTTCAAATCTGGTCCAAGTAAATCTTCTTCATTAATTCCAAGCTTCCTGAGTTCTTCTTTAAGCTTCCAGAATGTAGCTCCAATGACTCTGTACCTACTTAGCTATATTTTAGTCCAAAACGTGTCATTTTACCTACAATTACGAAGAAACTAGGTGTAGACCTCCATTTCCGTAAAGGTAGATGAAACAACACATAATCACATAATATACATCCATACATGCAGATTATTGAAGATAAAATGTCCAAACTAGTCCCAAAATATAGACTATAATACATGCTATCAACTAACACCTTCAGCCCAAAAGCTTTTTGGCAAACTATTTTCTAAAAGCATAGTCCTAGACATGTCCTCCAAGGCGCGGTTCTTACATTCCCCAACCCTGTTTTGTTAAGGTGTTCAAGGAGCTGGAAAGTTGTGTGAAATACCATATTTTGAGGCCGAATTGAAGGAGGCGCTGGAACAGCTGCGCCTCAATAAGGAAGAACTGCAGCGAGAAAGAGAGCGGACTCGCACTAGGACTGCAGAGATCGAAGCAGATATGGCCGATCTAAGAGGCCATGTTCTGCATCGACCGATCCCAGATCCTTGACCGAGGCAGGACCCAGTCCTAGTTGCCGCGGCCGAGATACATCCACCTCGGATGCCTGCCCGAGATGTTCTTTTTGTTGGAGTTCCAAAAACCCTAGGACAGAGGATAGACCCTAATCAACAAGTGATGTGTCCAAGAGTCAACCAAGGTGATCCAGCTAAGCATGATTACGAACTTCAACCACAAGTTCTATCCATGATCCGCCAATGCCAGTTTGGAGGTTTAGAGAGGGAGTCTCCGCATCAGCATTTGCAAAACTACAAGATTCTGATGGAGACCTTGAGACCTTCAAGGTTGGAAAACAACAATTACAAGCTAAGGCCTTTCTACTTTTGTTTGAAGGACAGGGCACTTACTTGGTATCAATCTCTTCCACCCGGAAAGATCAACACATGGAAAGAGATGACGACGGAGTTTCTAACAAAGTTCTTTCCGCCCTCCAAGACCGCTGAAATGAGAGGGAAGATTAATGCATTCAATCTTCAACTACTTTCCGCCGGCACATTCATGGATATACCGATAGACGAAGCTTGGGAGTTCATTGAGAAGCAAGCTTTGCATATGGAGAAGTACTCCCATCAAGGAGCCGAAAATGGTGTTAAGAGAGTTAATTTCCAAGACACTCCATCAAATGATAATCAACTCATCTCCCTTAAAAACGATGTGAAGCAATTAAAGGACCTTTTGGTGGCTCACACGAAGAAGGAAGATGGAGGATATCAAGGGAGAAACAACAACCAAGGGTCACGGAACAACAATTACAACAACAATAGAGCCTCCAACAGCAACAATTGGAGATCTAATCAACAAAATCCGGGTAACCCTTATTTAATTCTAATTCTAATAATTCATTTAACCCTTCTTCTTCTTCTTCTTCTTCTTCTTCTACTCCATTGAAGAGCCAGGAGCCTGGATCAAGTTCGTCCCAGCCAGAGAAGAAAGATGCTGTGCTGGAGGCCATCTTGATCAAGCTCAACGCTATGGAGACGTCTATGACTTCATTTTCGAAGGCACAAAAGGCCTTAGAGCAACAATTCTTTAATAAGGCGAATGAAGCGCCAAGAGATCTAGGGAAGCTCCCAGCAAGGACAGAGAGCAACCCTAAGGGACATATTATGGAAATAACGACGAGAAGTGGACTAAAAATTGCAGATCCAGTACCTCGGTCGGTGCTAGTGCAGACAAAGGACACCTCAGTCCAGATACAGACGAGGAACACTTCTGTCGAGGTGCCACCCGAGGTGGAGTCCCAGAAAGCGAAGGACAAATCTGAAGTTTATGTCCCACCTCCTGCTTATAAACCACCACTTCCATTCCCTTAGTCAAGGGCCAAAGCACATCTAGACAAGCATTTTGGTAAGTTCCTTGACTTGATGAATAAACTACACATTAACATCCCTTTCCTTGATGTTATTCTAGGAATGCCCGCCTATGGGAAGTTCTTAAAAGACATTCTATCAAGGAAGATGAAGCTGGAAGACTTTGGAGAAGTAAGGATGACATCTAAACCCTCGGAGCTCATTCAAATCATGAAGGAGAAGATGCCACCTCAATTGAGAGATCCCGGCTCATTTTGCATTCCCATTCAAGTTGGGGATATAACTTGTGAGGCGTTATGTGATATAGGAGCCAGCGTGAGTATCATCCCGCTGGAGCTATGTGAGAGAATCGGAGTTGGAGAGGCCAAGCCATTGAAGATAAGGTTGTACATGGCGGATCGCTCCATTACCCATCCCGTGGGCATCTTGGAAGACGTTCCCGTTAAGTTAGGTACCTTCTATTTACCTGTAGACGTTGTTGCACTTAACATACCCGTAGATTATCCCGTTCATATCATTCTTGGGAGACCATTTCTAGCAACTTCGGGTTGCAATGTGGATTGTAAGAACGCCAAATTGAAATTCAACATTGGTGGAGATAAAGTGGAATTTGAATTTCTTTCTCAATGAAAGGAGAGCCGCTGGAGGATGATATCTTCAACATCTATGATGAAGAAGAATCAAGAGAATTGGTGAGCTCTATCCTTATTAATGACCCTCTTGAAAGAGTTCTTAGTTTTAGCTTAATGAAGGAGGGTATAGATGTTTCTTGTGATGCAAATATACGGAGCTTAAAGGCCATGGAAGTAGATCCAGGAGCTAAGATTGAGAAACTGATCTAGGAGAAGAGAAAGTGGAGTTCCGGTCCCAGTTCCAGTACCTCGACCGAGGCACTTTCTGGACCAACCGAATTGTTCTTATCTGAAGAACATCTCAGTCACCCACCTCGGACACCGACCGAGACAGCAAGTGAGATGTTGTCAAGTGAGGACAACAAACTTCCTACACCCTTTTCTGAGACTCATTTACAGTTGGTGGAGCACTGGATCCATTAAGCTTCTGATAAAAAAGAACCTTGGTATGATGATATTGTTAATTATCTTGTTTGCCAGGAAATACCACCCGGATTGACGTACGCTCAAAGGAAGAAATTCTTCAAGGATGTACGCCACTACTACTGGGATGAACCTCTATTGTTTAAGAGAGGTCCGGATGGGATGCTTCGACGATGCATTCCAGAAGATGAAGTTGCTAGTGTTATACGGCATCGCCATCCGCTTCCTTGTGGAGGACATGCTAGCGCTCACAAAACGTGCGCTAAGGTATTGCGTTCTGGTTCCTTTTGGCCTACATTATTTAAGGATGTGAAAACGTTTGTTGTTTCTTGTGATGCATGCCAAAGAACAGGGAACTTGTCTAGAAGGAACGAGATGCCACTCAACAATATTCAAGAGGTTGAGATTTTTGATGTATAGGAGTTGATTTCATGGGACCTTTCCCATCATCCACAGGGAACCTCTACATTCTCCTACATGTTGATTACTTTTCTAGATGGGTGGAAGTCATTGCCTCTCCCACTAATGACGCAATGGTGGTTGTGAAGTTCTTCAATCGGACTATCTTTCCACGTTTTGGGACACCACGCATCATTATCAGCGATGGAGGGACACATTTCATCAACCAAAAGTTTAAGGCACTTCTATCGAAGTATGGGGTAACCCACAAGGTAGCAACCCCTTATCACCCTCAAACTAGTGGACAGGTCAAGATCTCGAATAGAGAAATCAAGGCAATTTTGGAGAAGACCGTCTCTAGGACGAGGAAGGATTGGTCCATGAAGTTGGACGACGCTCTTTGGGCTTATAGGACCGCATTCAATTTGGTATTAGGCAATCAAGTGGTTGAATTTCAATATCAAGGAAGCCGGAGAGAAGAGGTTATTGGACATCAATGAGTTGGAAGAGTTGCACTTAAACGCTTATGAGAATGTCAAGATCTACAAGGAAAGAACGAACAAATGGCATGACAAGCATATCATTCCTAAGGAATTCAAAGAAGGAGATTTAGTTCTACTCTTCAACTCCCGTCTTTGCCTCTTTCTAGGTAAGTTCAAATCTAGATGGACAGGACCTTACGTTGTGAAACATGTTTTTCCTTATGGTGCAGTTGAGATTTGGTGAGAAACAAGTAGAAGCTTCAAGGTCAATGGCCATAGGCTTAAGTAACAACCGGAAGTCCAGGTTGAGGAGATTGCACCACTATACCTCGTTTAGGGATGTCGTACGGTCTAGTTAGCGACCTTAAATCAAGCGCTTCTTGGGAGGCAACCCAAGGTATTGCTTTCTTTCCCCCTTTTTCTAGTTTAGTTTTAGATAGTTTGCTTTTGCTTTGTTTTGTTTTTGGCGTCCTTGAAAGAAACCAGGTACTCTTTAAAGAATGATTACAACTCAAGAACTACACTGGAAGGACAGAAGTTCGAGAAATTGAGAAGACGGAGTTTTACTGAGACACATCTCGGTTTCGGTCACAGCGCCTCGACCGAGATGTTCTTAAGGCAACCGAGGCGACTAGGTTTGACAATCCAGTCAACCAGCTCGGTCCGGTCGGGACCACCTCGACCGAGGTGATATCAGATTCGGCGAGGGGTAAAAAAGGCGAACAAATTTCTCTCTTCCCTCCCAACCCCCTTCTCGACCGCGGTGCACATCTCACCTCGTTTCTTCATTTTTCACTCGTTTTCTACGATTTCTGCTCCGATTTCACAAAGAAAAGCAAGAGGATTAGATTGCAAGCAACAAACTGCGAGATAAACGCCTCGAATCTGCGTAATTTGGGGTAAATTTTCAAAAACACTAAACTTCTCTCTCTTTACTGATTTAGGAGATATTTGGCTTTGGTTACCATATTTAATTGCTGAAAAGAGTATAAGTACCCCATAGGAAGCAATTGGTAGTGAATTTGGGGGAAAAGAACTGAAAATAAGAGAGAGGAAATCACACAGTTTTTCGCCTCGGTCCAGTCGAGCTGTGTCTCGGCCGAGGTGTTCTTCAGTTTGTTAGACCGACCGAGGTACCTTCTTGTCATAAATCATGAGTTCTCGATCTGATCGTCAGATTGTTTTGAGGGATCTTGCTAGTAGTTCTTCACCTTCTTCTGCTTCTCGACCTTCTATCCCGGTGATTCATGAGCGTCACTAGGCGGACTTCGATCGCATTTGCGGGCGCCCCATAATTGCATCGCGTTTCTTGGACATCCCAACCTTCGAGTGCCTCCACATGGCGGAGGACTTGAAGAAGATGATATCTATGGTAGGGCTGGTGCAGTTTATGGAGATCCGAGCTCCAGCCTACCTTGAGCCGACCATGGAGTTTGTGAGTTTTGTCACTCACATGCCAGAAAAGAACAACATCAAGTACCGGTTGCTGAACCGGGACTACATTGTACCTATGGATCAGTTCCGAGAGGTGTTTGGCTTCCCGACTCCCACCATGACTGACTTTCCATCCCGAGCAGTGGCTCGACAGTTCTGGGGGCAGATTGCCCATGTGGTGGAGCATAGCGACAAATGGAGACCTAGAGACTCCGGGGAGGGCATTATTTTCCATTTAGCTTTCCGTCTAGCCCACCGTCTTTTCAGTGAGACTCTTTTGGCGCGTACTAAGACACCTCAGAAGATCAAACATGGAGAGTTGCTAAGTTTATTTTGCATGGTGACTGGTGGAGTGCCTAACTTTGGAGGCATGCTAGTTGAGGATCTACACCGGATCAAGCGAAAGGTCAAGGGAGATATTCACTGTGGAGGGGTGGTGACCCATATCGCTATAGTTATGAATCTGGATCTGAGTGCTTGTACATTGGTAGTGGCTGCAAAGCCGCTTGTACTTCAGGAGATGATCACGAGGCGGATACTAGTTCCTCGTGGACTCACTACACCCTACGTAGCTATGCCTTGGGAGCAGACAACTCCTCAGGGTATTCTATGGTCAGCCCAGTTCACCGTTTTCGATCCATAGTATTGGTCTTCTGCATGGCTTCCCTACTTACAAGATACGAGAGATGATGCACCAGTTGAGGAGGAGGAGGAGTATGATGATGGCGGAGCTGCCATGGAGACTGGTACAGATACAGCCGGCCCTAGTGTGCAAGTTATCGATTTAGACGACGAGGCTACAGAGGAGAAGGCAGCAGCACCATCACGACTTGCCCAGCGTAGAGTCCGTAGACAAATAGATCCAGTAGCTCATTGACAGATTGACGAGCTGAAAGACCAGATGATCAACTCCTACGCAGCCCTAATAGTGGAGGTTATGGAGCTTAGAGAGAGCCAACAATACCAGCAGAGGATGATGGAGATCCAGTTTCAACACACTATGGGTTATCCGTTTGACCCATCTCACCATCCCTTCATCCCATATCCACCACCACCAGCGGATCAGGACAAGAGCAGCATGGATTTTCTTTATTATTTATTTTCGCTGCTCAGCTATGTCCGGTGAGTTCTCTTATTTTAGACTTATTTGACCCATTGAGACAATGTGTCCCTAGTATGGGGTATGTGGATATATTTACTTGACATTGTGTGTATGCTTGTATGACTCTAGTTGGATATTTATGATTTTATTTATGCTCTATGAGTTTATCTGAGATTACATGCATGCATACAGGTTTTTGTTTGAAAAAAACGTCAAAAACTGGTTTAAGAAAAAAAATTTTTATGACCTCGACCGGGATTATTCTGACCAAACGAGGTAAAGCACCTCGGATGACTTAGAACTCCTCGACCGAGGTGGTTTCTTAACTGAGAGTTTTTTGAAACGATTTTTGTGCTTCTTCTTTGGATATGACCTCAGTGATGATTTTGTTTGCAGATTGGTTTTGAAATCTTTATATGCTCGAAAGGTTTTATGATATGTTTAAGTTGTAACATGCTTTGTTTAAAGTTTTGGCATGTTTAATACTTTATTTTTATCAAAATTATGTTGAATTTGAAGGTTGACACCACATGATGAGTTCTATCACATTCTTCCTGGGATGATTAAGGCAATTCATTCTCTTCTCTTCTTCTTCTTGATCATGCTTTAGCCCCTCATATACATATTTGCCTCCCTTTACCTATCCGGGAATTTGGAAGCAAGAGAAGAAAAGCAAGTGAAAGTAAAGTTGAGATGTTGGCTGGAAGTTTTAGAAAGAAACAAATAGGTTTGGGGAAGTCAATCATGATGATGAGTAACTCGGCACCATTCACATAGCCCGGTGTTTGTGTCTTGCCAAAGTCGGATTGAGCGATATTCCTAACGGCTTATGATCTGTGCATCAAGGGTTTGAGGCATCTTGAGAAATTGATGATTGCTAATTTCCTAGGCTTCGATTATTGTGCACCTCTGTCCATGCATCCCAAAACGTAAAGTAAAAATAAGCAAAGCTTATTGGTGGAAGATGTTGAGATTCAAAGAAAGTGAAGTAAGATCCTTTTCCCGGATTCTAGCACCACATTCCCTATATACATCCCACCTTGACACGTTTCTTGACCTCTTTTGGAAGCCCTTGAGACCTCGAGCTTGTTGATTTACTTGGTGGTTTAAATTGAATTATACATGATTAATAAAATGTTTTGATCATGTCTTGATTTTATTTGTCATGAAGCATTCTATTAGAGTGATCTATGAGTGGAGCACACCATAAAAATGTTTTGAAATGCTTTTCATTGATCTTTATGACTTATAATCCATTCTATCTTGTACTTAAGATTGGAACTTGCTTGGGGACAAGCAAGGGACAAGTATGGGGTATTTGTAACGGCACCAAAAAACTTGTTCGCTCCAAACGGTGTGTGCAAGATATAAATTTATAACCCAAGAAGTATGCTTAAACAAGGATGCGAACCCGCAGTGTACGGGTCAATTGTAATAAAAAGCAAGAATTCCGGGGGTCGATCACAGGGATTTAGGTTAAACAAAGCACAAAATAGGTTGTCAAATAACTAATAACCATAAATTAAAGCAATCAAAGATGATATAATGTCAAGTAAGGGGAAATGCGAATTCTAGGGTTTAAAGCATGTAGTTGTGGTTCCGACTCAAGATCTCAAAGGATAACGCGGACAAAGCTGATGTTTGCAAAGGAAAGGTGTTTCTAAGGTTGGAATAGATCACCGGGTAAGTCTCACTACTCACTATCCCAAACCAAAGCTCCTATTACCGGGTAAGTCTAAAGGTACTAAGGAAAGGAACTATTATCTCAAACCAACATACCTAAGGGAATAGAATCAACCTTTACCGGGTAAGTCTCAGGCTATCTCACAAAGATGGGATGAAGGCACACTCAAACCCAATAAATGATAAACCTTTATTACCTACACTTATGATCATGGGTAAACAAACAAAGGAATCACCGGGTAAGTCTCATCCTAGGCTTGCATTGAACCAGGAAAGGTGTAATAAAGATAGGATTTGGCAAAATAGAGCACTTAACTCTTAGTTTCGGATCAGAAAAGGTTCACCTCGTTCAGTCAAGTTCCATCCTGGTAGAGACGTTCATCGACTGAGCGAGGTATCTAGGGTTAAGGTTAAAGACTCGAGCTTTCAGGGTCCTCTTGGGATTAAGATCATTCTATCATCATATTTCCCACAAATTTCAGCCAATGACCCTAGAATCGCATAAAAAGCTTAGCCAATCGTCATCATGATAACAATAATCAAATATATGGGAAATGAATGAATATTCGAACAAGTAAACCTTAAAAAAAAGGTCTCAATAACTGAATCAAATAACAAACAAACCAGCGTTCCTCAAATCACAAATCGAGTAAGACAACAAACCACAAGGGAATCTTAAGAAAGTCTTACAAACTCCCTCTAAAGCTAACTCCAAACTATGAATCCTTCCTTGATTGATCTTCAATCCTTCAATCGTTCCTTCAAAGCTTCTAGAAAATCTCCTAATTGCTGGGTGTTCTCAGCCTCCAAACATGGTTGAACTTGTGAAAAATCCAACCCTTTATATAGGAGAATTATCTTCCAAAGATAATAATATCTTAAAAAGATAATTTCCTATAAAAAAATATCTCCTCTCTAAAATAGATCTCCCAAAAATAAGAACTTCCTTCCAGAAATCTAGCCAAAAAATATAAGATATCTTCTTTCCAAAACTAAAAGATCTCAGCCAAAAATATGATCTCGCCGGCGGCAGGGTATTCGCCTCGGTCTCCTCGGTCGAGGTGACAATGTAGCTGACCGAGATGAATCTCAACTGAATGTGAAATCTCTCAAATCCGGTCCAAAGTAAATCTTCTTCATTAATTCTAGGCTTCTTGAGTTATTTAAGCTTCCAGAATGTAGCTCCAATGACTCCTTAGCTCCTTAGCTCCATTTTAGTCCAAAACGTGCCATTTTCCTACAATTACAATGAAACTAGGTGTAGGCCTCGATTCCCGTAAATGTAGATGAAACAACAATATAATCACATAATATGCATCCATACATGCAGATTATAGAAGATAAAACGTCCAAACTAGTCCAAAGTAAAGACTATAATATATGCTATCAAAATACCCCATACTTGTCCCTTGCTTGTCCCCAAGCAAGTTCCAAATCTTAACCACAAGATGGAATGAATTATAAGTCATAAAGATCAATGATAAGTATTTCAAAACATTTTTGTTGTGTGCTCCACTCATAGATCACTCTAAGAGAATGTTTCATGGCAAATAAAATCAAGACATGATCAAAACATTTAATGAATATAAGAAAGTTGTTCATTTTTGCATAAAATCATAAAATGCATAATAAATCATATTTATTGAAATTAATCATGTATAATCCAGTTTAAACCACCAAGTAAATCAACAAGCTCGAGGTCTCAAGGGCTTCCAAAAGAGGTCAAGAAACGTGTCAAGTTGGGATGTATATAGGGAATGTGGTGCTAGAATCCGGGAAAAGGATCTTACTTCACTTTCTTTGAATCTCAACATCTTCCACCAATAAGCTTTGCTTATTTTTACTTTACTTTTTGGGATGCATGGACAGAGGTGCACAATAACCAAAGCCTAGAAAATCAGCAATCATCAATTTCTCGAGATGCCTCAAACCCTTGATGCACATACCATGACCCGTTAGGAATATCGCTCAATCCGACTTTGGCAAGACACAAACACCCGGCTATGTGAACGGTGCCGAGTTACTCATCATCATGATTGACTTCCACAAACCTATTTGTTTCTTTCTAAAACTTCCAGCCAACATCTCAACTTTACTTTCACTTGCTTTTCTTCTCTTGCTTCCAAATTCCCGGATAGGTAAAGGGAGGCAAATATGTATATGAGGGGCTAAAGCATGATCAAGAAGAAGAAGAGAAGAGAATGAATTGCCTTAATCATCCCAGGAAGAATGTGATAGAACTCATAATGTGGTGTCAACCTTTAAATTCAACATAATTTTGATAAAAACAAAGTATTAAACATGCCAAAACATTAAACAAAGAATTTTGTAACTTAAACATATCATAACACCTTTGGAGCATATAAAAATTTCAAAACCAATCTGCAAACAAAATCATCACTGAGGTCATATCTAGAGAAGAAGTACAAAAATCGTTTCGAAAAACTCTCAATTAACAAACCACCTCGGTCGAGGAGTTCTAAGTCATCTGAGGTGCTTTACCTCGTTTGGCCAGAATCATCCCGGTCGAGGTCATAAAACTTTTTTTTCTTAAACTAGTTTTTGACGTTTTTCTCAAACAAAAACATGTATGCATGCATGTAATCTCAGATAAACTCATAGAGCATAAATAAAATCATAAATATCTAAGTAGAGTCATACAAGCATACACACAATGCCAATTAAATACATCCACATACCCCATACTTGGGACATATTGTCCCAATGAGTCAAATAAGTCTAAAATAAGAGAACTCACCGGACATAGTTGAGCTGCGAAAATAAATAATAAAGAAAATCCATGTTGCTCTAGTCCTGATCCGCTGGTGGTGGTGGATATGGGATGAAGGGATGCTGAGATGGGTCAAACGGAATCTCCATCATCCTTTGCTAGCCATCCTGGCTCTCTCTAAGCTCCATAACCTCCACTGTCAGGCTGCGTAGGAGTCGATCATCTGGTCTGTCAGCTCGTCAATCCGTCGCTGAGCTACTGGATCTCTCTGTCTGAGGACTCTACGTCGGGCAGGTCGTGATGGTGTTGTTGCCTCCTCCTCTGTAACCTCGTCGTCTAAATCGACAACTGGCACACTAGGGCCGGCTGTATTTGTACCAGTCTCCATGACAGCTCCGCCATCATCATACTCCTCCTCCTCCTCAACTGGTGCAGCATCTCTCGCATCTTGTAAGTAGGGAAGCCATGTAGAAGACCAGTATTGTGGATCGAAAACGGTGAACTGGGCTGACCATAGGATACACTGAGGAGCATTCTGCTCCCAAGGCATAGCTACGTAGGGTTTAGTGTGTCCACGAGGAACCAGTACAAGCCTTGTGATCATCTCCTGAAGTCCAAGCGGCTTTGCAGTCGCTACCAATGTACAAGCACTCAGATCCAGACCCATAACTGTAGCGATATGGGTCACCAGTCCTCCACAACAAATATCTCCTTTGGCCTTTCCCTTGATCCGATGCAGATCCTCGGCTAGCATGCCTCAAATTCAAGCACTTCACCATTCACCATGTAAAATAAACTCAGCAACTCTCCCTGTCTGATCTTCTGGGGCGTCTAAGTACGCGCCAGAAGAGTCTCACTGAAAATACGGTGGGCTAGACGGAAAGCTAAATGGAAAATAATGTGCTCCTTGGAGTCTCCAGGTCTCCATCTGTCGCTTTGCTCCACCACATGGGCAATCCGCCCCTAAAACTGTCGAGCCACTGCTCAGGATGGAAAGTCAGTCACGGTGGGAGTCGGAAAGCCAAACACCTATCGGAACTGATCCATAGGTACAAGGTAGTTCCGGTTCAACAATTGGTACTTGATGTTGTTCCTCTCTGGCATGTGAGTGACTGAAGTCACAAACTCCATGGTCGGCTCAAGGTAGGCTGGAGCTCAGATCTCCATAAATTGCTCCAGCCCTACCATAAATATCATCTTCTTCATGTCCTCCGCCACGTGGAGGCACTTGAAGGCTGGGATGTCCAAGAAACACGGGGCAACTATGGTGCTCCCGCAAATGCGATCGAAGTCCGCCTAGTGACCCTCATGAATCACTGGGATAGAAGGTCGAGAAGCAGAAGAAGGTGAAGAACCACTAGCAACATCTCTCAAAACAAGCTGACGATCAGATCGAGAACTCATGATTTTTTACAAGAAGGCACCTCGGTTGGTCTGACAAACTGAAGAACACCTCGGCCGAGACAGAACTCGACTGGACCAAGGCGAAAAACTGTGCGATTTCCTCTCTTATTTTCAGTTCTTTTCCCCCAAATTCACTACCAATTGCTTCCTATGGGGTACTTATACTCTTTTCAGCAATAAAATGTGGCAACCAAAGCCAAATATCTCCTAAATCAGTAAAGAGAGAGAAGTTTGGGGTTTTTGACAATTTACCCCAAATTACGCAGATTTGAGGCGTTTATCTCGCAGTTTGTTGCTTGCAATTTGATCCTCTTGCTTTTCTTTGTGAAATCGGAGCAGAAATCGTAGAAAACTAGTGAAAAATGAAGAAACGATGTGAGATGTACGCCTCGATCGAGAATGGAGTTGGGAGGGAAGAGAGAGAAAAATGTTCGCCTTTTATACCCCTCTCCGAATCTGATATCACCTCGGTCGAGGTGGTCCCGACCGGACCGAGGTGGCTGACTGTATTGTCAGACCTAGTCGCCTCGGTTGCCTCAGGAACATCTCGGTCGTGGCGTTGTGGCCGCAACCGAGATGTGTCTCAGTAATACTCCGTCTTCACAATTTCTCGAACTTCTGTCCTTCCAGTGTAGTTCCTGAGTTGTAATCCTTCGTTAGAGAGTACCTGGTTTTTTGTCTAGGACGCCAAAAACAAAACAAAGCAAAGCAAAAGCAAAATATCTAAAACTAAACTACAAAAAGGGGGAAAGAAAGCAATACCTTGGGTTGCCTCCCAAGAAGCGCTTGATTTAAGGTCGCTACCTGGACCATACGGCATTCCTAAACAAGGTATAGTGGTGCAATCTCCTCAACCTGGGCTTCCGGTTGGTACTTCTTAAGCCTATGACTATTGACCTTGAAGCTTCCGCTTGTTTCTCCCCAAATCTCAACTGCACCATAAGGAAAAATATGTTTCACAACGTAAGGTCCTGTCTATCTAGATTTCAACTTACCTAGAAAGAGGCGAAGATGGGAGTTGAAGAGTAGAACTAAATTTCCTTCTTTGAATTCCTTAGGAATGATATGCTTGTCATGCCATTTTTTCGTTCTTTCCTTATAGATCTTGGCATTCTCATAAGCATTTAAGCGCAACTCTTCCAACTCGTTGATGTCCAATAGCCTCTTCTCTCCGGCTTCCTTGATATCGAAATTCGATCAAACACTTGATTGCGCAATATGCCTTGTGCTCTAGCTCAACAAGTAGATGACAAGACTTCCCATATACCAAATTGTAAGGGGTGGTACCAATGGGAGTCTTGAATGCGGCCCTATAAGGCCAAAGAGCGTCGTCCAACTTCATGGAACAATCCTTCCTCGTCCTAGAGACGGTCTTCTCTAAAATTCCCTTGATTTCTCTATTCGAGATCTCGACCTGTCCACTAGTTTGAGGGTGATAAGGGGTTGCTACCTTGTGGGTTACCCCATATTAGTTATTTGACTTATAATCCATTCTATGTTGTACTTAAGGAGCAAAGGAGTCATTGAAGCTACATTTCGGAAGCTTAAAGAAGAACTCAGGAAGCATGGAATTAATGACGAAGATTTACTTTGGACCAGATTTGAGAGATTTCACATTCAGTTAAGATTCACCTCGGTCATCTACAATGTCACCTCGACCGAGGTGATCTTGAGGAGCGTCCCGACCGAGGCGAATACCCTGGCTCCGGCGAGATCATATATTTGGATGAGATCTTTTATTTTTGGAAAGAAGATATCTTATATTTTTGGGCTGGATTTCTGGAAGGAAGATCTTATTTTTGGGAGATCTATTTTAGAGAAGAGATATATTTTATAGGAAATTATCTTTTTAAGATATTATTATCTTTGAAAGATAATTCTCCTGTATAAAGTGTTGGATTTTCCACAAGTTCAACCATGCTTGGAGGCTGAGAACACCCAACAAGTAGGCGATCTTGGCTCTAGAAGCTTTGAAGGAATTATTGAAGGATTGAAGATCAAACAAGTAAGAATTCATAGTTTGGAGTTAGCGTTAGAGGGAGTTTGTAAGACTTTCTTAAGATTCCCTTGTGGTTTGTTGTCTTACTCGATTTGTGATTTGAGGAACGCTGGTTTGTTTGTTATTTGATTCATTTATTGAGGCCTTTTTCTTAAGGTTTACTTGTTCGAATATTCATTCATTTCCCATATATTTGATTATTGTTATCATGATGATGATTGGCTAAGCTTTTTATTCGATTCTATGGTGATTGGATGAAAGTTGTGGGAAAGACGATGATGGAATGATCTTAATCCCAGCAGGACCTTGAAAGCTCGAGTCTTTAACCTTAACCCTAGATACCTCGCTCAGTCGATGAACATCTCGGCTGGGGTGGAACTTGACTGAACGAGGTGTACCTTTTCTGATCCGAAACTGAGAGTTAAGTGTTCTAGTTTTCCAATCTCTATCCTTATTACACCTTTCCTGGTTTAATGCAAGCCTAGGATGAGACTTACCTGGTGATTCCTTTGTTTGTTTACCCATGATCATAAGTGTAGGTAATAAGGGTTTATCCTTTATTAAGGTTTGATTGTGCCTTCATCCCATCTTTGAGAGTTAGCGTGAGACTTACCCGGTAAAGGTTGATTCTATTCCCTTAGGTGGTGTGTTGGTTTGAGATTATAGTTCCTTTCCTTAGTACCTTGAGACTTACCCGGTAATAGGAGCTTTGGTTTGGGATAGTGAGTAGTGAGACTTACCCGGTGATCTATTCCCGCCTTAGAAACACCTTCCCTTTGCAAACCTCAACATTGTCCACGTTATCCTTTCAGATCTTGAGTCGGAACCACAACTAGATGCTTTAATCCCTAGAATCCGCATTTCCCCTTACTTGACTTTATATCATCTTTGATTGCTTTAATTTGTGGTTATTAGTTATTTGACAACCTATTATGTGCTTTGTTTCACCTAAGTCCTTGTGATCGACCCTTGGAATACTTGCTTTTTATTACAATTGACCCGTACACTACGGGTTCGCATCCTTGTTTAAGCATACTTCTTGCGTTATAAATTTAAAGCTTGCACACACCGTTCGGAGCGAACAAGTTTTTTGGCGCCGTTGCAAATGCCCCATACTTGTCCCTTGCTTGTCCCCAAGCAAGTTTCAAATCTTAAGTGCATGATATAATGGATTATAAGTCATAAAGATCAATGAAAAGTATTTTAAAACATTTTTGTGGTGTGCTCCACTCATAGATCACTCTAAAAGAATGCTTCATGACAAATAAAATCAAGACATGATCAAAAAATTTTATGAATATAAGAAAGTTGTTCATTTTTGCATAAAATCATAGAATGCATAATAAATGAAATTTATCGATATTAATAATGTATAATCCAGTTTAAACCACCAATTAAATCAACAAGCTCGAGGTCTCAAGGGCTACCAAAAGAGGTCAAGAAACGTGTCAGGGTGGGATGTATATAGGGAATGTGGTGCTAGAATTCGGGAAAAGGATCTTACTTCACTTTCTTTGAATCTCAACATCTTCCATAAACAAGCTTGAGTTGCCTTCATCCAATCTTTGTGAGTTAGCCTGAGACTTACCCGGTAAAGGTTGATTCTATTCCCTGAGGTAGTGTGTTGGTTTGAGATTATAGTTCATTTCCTTAGTACCTTGAGACTTACCCGGTAATAGGAGCTTTGGTTTGAGATAGTGAGTAGTGAGACTTACCCGGTGATCTGTTAAACGCCTTCCCTTTCCAAACCTCAACGTTGTTTTCCTTATCATCTTTACAAAAGCTTTTGTTTGCTTGACGATCTTTATAAACTGAATTTGTTCCCCCCAAATGCCTGAGTTCGATACTCTGTAATTGTTGCTTTACTACGCCGATCCGTACACTGCGGGTTCGCTTGCTTTGATTTCAGTTTTATAAATTTAAAGCTTATTTGCACGCACACTGTCGAACGAACAACCATAAAGGTTGTGCAAATAGCTGGAGTAAAGTCCTCTGGCGCTAAACCACGGGGGCGGGCTTGAAAGGCCACAGGGGCGGTTTAGGCCAAAACGCTTCATCTTCTTCTTGGCCACAGGGGCGGCCTTGAAATCCCGCAGGGGCGGGTCTTTAAAGCTCTCCAAACGTCCGACTCTTCATCTTTCTGTCGCTTTTGATGTCGAGCCGTAGGGGCGGCCCAATAACACTGGCTCTTCGGCTTCGTAGGTCCGTAGACAGAGGCGCAGGGGCGCCGGCTTCGCTTCTTCAGGGTGATTTACCGTAGGGGCGGCCAAAGGGGGCCGGAGGGGCGGTTACAGCCTTGTTCCGGGCGCTAGCGAAGGCGCAGGCTGCGTTCCGTGCCACCCGCAAGGGCGGTGGCACTGCTTTGTGGGGGCGGTGTGGCACCAGAAACTTGTCTTCGTAAATGATCTTCAACTCTCAAGTGTTGCTAACATCTTCTTTTACTCGTCCATACTTAGACCTATTAAACTCCTCCATACTTAGACCTTTTAAACTCCTCCATACTTAGACCTTTTACTCCATACTTAGACCTTTTAAACTCCTCCATACTTAGACCTTTTACTCGTCCTGAGTAATACATATAACAACAATTCAGCAAATGAAAGCCTCAGGAAGCATGGTGCAGATGATAAGATAAGGGTATCAAGAGAAAAGCCAAGAAAGAAAGAGAGAAAAGGAGAAGAAAGTGAGAAACTACCATCCTTATTGCTCCAAGAGTGACCTACCCGGACAACCTCCAACGTCGGAAGGAGAACCTACACTCGGTGCCGCTCATTTTGCCAAGGCACCTTTTCGGGTTTTCACCTTTCCACTCTTTTTCTTTTCACAACGTTCTCACTAAATCCTCACATCCCTGAAGTCCATTTTTTCACCAACCTAGGGTTGGTCGGACTACCTTCTTTTTACCTAAACCGCCCTTTCGGGTTTTCGGTTTATCCAAGGACTTCTTGCCTTTTTCTCAATTTCTTTGGCTTTTTTTTCTTTTTCTTTTTTTTAACTGAATTTCAACATGAACTACAAGTTGGAATCATGAAACAAACACACAAAGAAACTATACAAACATGATAGTGTTCCCTTCCCCGTACTTGAAGAACACTTTGCCCTCAAAGTGAAAACGAAAGCAAAGATTTTAATGTGGAGAAGGGAAAAAGAGGATAGCCACTAATGGGATTGTCCATGTGGACCATCCGGACAATGCTCCGGAGGATATGGGAAGTGACCAAAGAAATGCTTCTACCGTCGGTATATGTCATCAAGGCGGGTCTGTTGAGCGTCTAACCGAGCTCCAAAGGTAGTCTCAAAGTTGGCTTGCCAAGCTAACTGCTGAGACTCCAACCTCTGTTGTTGAGCCGTCTGCCAAGCATCCTGGTACGCATCAAAATGGGCGGTCATGCTTTGTTGAAAGCCCGTCTACTAAGATTGTTGCTGCTCCAACACGGTCCGTTGGTACTTTGTCTGCCAGGCTTGGTGCTGAGTGGTGAGAGCAACCATTTGTGCTTGGAGGATCTCAAGTGCGGGTCCATCCTCTCCTGTTGCAGTTGGCATCTCCTCATCATCGGGGATGGGCATGTGGTCCTCATATGGTGCCCGGTCGGAGCTCGCCGCATGCCTCTCAACAATGGCCACCTGAAGCCGCCTCGGGACAAAAGGATCAGCGGCAACATAGAGTTCGGAGAGCTCATCTCCGAATGGTAGTGGCTGAGGCAAGTAAGTAATGCGGCTCCCATCTGCAAAAGAGAGCCAAAACACGTTCTCATCATCTCGCCGGAGGAGCTTGCACCGCCGGAGAAGTCCTTCATTGTAGAATGGGATCGCAATCCCATCCTCCAACTCAGACAAGTCTCAGCAATCAAGGATATGACCCCACCTCTAACATTGCCTCGGGGCTCGTTCTTCCTAATCTGCTTCAAAGCGGTAAGGAAGAGGTAAGGGCAATCCGGCACGATTGCACATGCCGGAATGCAGAAGTATAGCAGCGGAAGGTCCTTGAGGGCGACCTTGTTCTCCTCCTTGTGTCCACACAAGACACACGTGATGATCTTGGAGAGAAGCCTCAAGCAAGGGTAAGTGAGTTTGTTGCTATACTTACCCCCAACATTAAACGCGGAGCCGGTGGCCACTGTCCAAAACACTACAAGGTCCGGTGTGGGTGCGGTCTCCCACCACTTGTCAATAGGGTTCGTAGTAACCCCAAACGCTTTCTGCAGCTACGAGAAGTTGATCGTGTACTTGTTCTTGTTGAATTTGAAGCTGAGGCCAACACAAACATGGTCCTCCTTCTCCATGGTGAAGGTGGCGATGAACTAGTGGGTGAGCTCAGGATACGTAGGGGCACTCTTGTGGAGGAAGTCCCCTATTCTAGCATTATCAAGGAAAGAATGCATGCTCTCCAACATGCCGAGCTTCTCCAAAGTCGGAACATGCAAAAACCGAGTTGCTTACACCACTCAGTCGTGCACAATCGCATACCAGGTGTTCTCAACCTCAGACATCTTATATTTCCTTTGTGGTTCCATCCTAGAAACACTTGCAAACAAAGTAATCAAAAATCACAAAGAAGGGAAATAAGACGAATCCTCTATTGTGATTTGCACAGGGGCGGCTGGGAGATTTGCATGGGCGGGGGCTTGCAGGCGCAGGGCTGGAGAAGTCTAGAATGGCGATTTTTGACAGCTTCGACAGAGGTGGCACCTGGGCTGCATTGTTGGCGTCGCTTGTGGTTGTGTGGGCTTCCGGTGGTGGGGGATAATGGTTGGTGTTGGCTGAGTGTGGTGTGAGGTGGTTAGGGCTTAGTTGTGAGAGGTGATGGTTAGTGTTTGAGAGTGATAGAGGGTCGCGCAAGAGTGGGCTGGTGGCGTGATAGAGGGCGGCGCAGTGGTGGCGCAAGGGCGGCGGGTAAAGATGCGCTGAGGTGGCTTGAGGATGAGAGGGGGTTGTGGAACAGGGGCATGAGGGTTTGTGAGGGATGAATCGAGAGAGATGAGTGGTAGGTGAGGAGGAGAGAGAGGGGTGGGTGAGGTAGGTGTAGGGTCTTATATTGAATTTCTTTTTTTTCTTTTCTGGGTAAATCCGCAGGGGCAGGGGCAGGGGCTTGTCACCGCGGGGGCGGTGACAAGGAAAGGGGAGATGCAGACTCAGCGCAGGGGGCGGCGTTGGGGCTTATGTCAAGGGGGATAGCCGCAAGGGCGGGGGTCTATCACTACGGGGGCGGTGACAGTGTTTGAGCTGGTGCAGACCTAGCACCGGGGGCGGCACTGGGCATGGGTTGTCATCGTAGGGGCGGTGACAAGAGGCCGCGGGGGCGGTTTTGTTGACAGTGGCTCCTCTCCTTATTCTTTTGGGTTGCCTCCTGAGCAACTCCTTTGTTTTACGTCGTTGGCTCGACTTAAGGACCCTACTTTTCTACTTGGGCCTCCTCTAACACCATCTCGTCTATGAGATCATTCTTCACTCCTTCAAGATAGGGGTTGAGCCTTTGTCCATTGACCTTGAATATCTTGTGCGTTTTTGGATCGTAAAGATCCACAACACCATGTGGATGGACCTCGGCTATCACATATGGACCTATCCACCTTGAGCGTAAATTTCCTGCAAAAAGTTTTAACTGGATTAAAATAGGAGGACTTTGTTACCTGCTTTAAAGTCCTTTCAGAGAATGTTCCGGTCATGCCATGCTTTTGTCTTTTCTTTGTATGTTGTGGCATGGTCGTATGCATCGAGTCTTAACTCCTCCAGCTCTTGCAACTGAAGCTTCCGGAACTCCCTTACCTCATCCACGTTCATGTTGCATTTCTTCACCGTCCACCATGCCTTGTGTTATAGCTCCACCGGAAGGTCTCAAGCTTTTCCGAACACAAGTCGGAATAGGGACATTCCAATAGGAGTCTTGTACGCTGTTTGTTATGCCCATAAAGCGTCATTGAGCCTGAAGCTCTAATCTTTCCTTCCGGGGGAAACGGTCTTTTCAAGGATGGTTTTGATCTCCCGGTTTGACACTTCCTCTTGACCGTTTGTGTGCGGGTGGTAGGCCGTTGACACAGGTTGATGGACATGGTACTTCTTAAGGAGAGCGGTGATTGTCTTGTTGCAAAAGTGAGTTCCCCTATCACTTATCAAAGCTTTGGGGATGCCAAACCTTGCAAAAATGTTGTCCTTAAGAAATGCTGCAACAACTTTAGAATCATCAGTTTTGGTGGCCTTTGCTTCCACCCACTTGGAAAATAGTCCACCGCAAGTAATATATAAGTATGCCCAAAAGAGATAGAAAAAGAACCCATGAAATCTATCCCCCAAGCATAAAAAATTTCGCAAAATATAAGTGAAGATTGAGGCATTTCATTTCTCCTAGAAACATTACCCACTCTTTGGCACCTATCACACACCTTACAAAATGCAAAAGCGTCTCGAAAGATGTGTGGCCAAAAGAATCCCGCATCTAAGACTTTCCTAGCTGTTTTGTTGGCCCCAAAATGTCCCCTACATGCTTCAGAATGACAGAATGAGAGAACAGATTGTACCTCATTATCCGGGTTGGAACGGCGTATTACCTGATCACTATGATGCTTCCAAAGATATGGATCGTCCCAAATGTAGAGCCTTGCCTCAACCTTCACCTTCTCTCTTTGTCCTTTGGTGAAGTCTTGAGGGTACTCACCTCGAACAAGAAAGTTAACGATGTTAGCAAACCACGGGTTAAAAGAGTGAAGCTTAAACAGAATCTCTGTCGAGTAATCCGCAAGGGCGGCCAAGGCTTTACGCATGAGGCACAGGGGCGCCAGAGTCTAGCCGCAAGGGCGGCAGTGCGTTGCGGGCCTCTGGTTGTGCAGGGGCGGTTACACAATAGAGAGTTGTGTAGAATGTGTGGTCTAGAAAACTCCCAAGTATGGCTTTTCCTCTTGTTGGTTCTTTCTCCTCCTTCACCAGCCTACTCAAGTGGTCGGCCACAAGGTTTTCTGCTCCCTTCTTGTCCTGTATTTCCAAATTAAATTCTCTTAGATGGATTTGCCTCTTCCTCAAGGAGGATCCTCTACATACATGTGGAGGGACTAATCCCCTTGATGTCCGCAATGGTCCAACAAAGAGCCGTCTTGTGCTCTTTCAAAACCTTCACCAACTTCTCTTCTTGAATGGGGGACAACTTGCTAGAGATGATTACCGGCAAGGTGTTGTTTTTCCCTAGAAAAGGATATTTGAGATGGGGTGGAAGATCCTTCAACTCTATCTCCGGTGCCTGCTCTATAGACGGAACAAGCTTTTCGCTTGGAGTTAGCAATGCGGGCCAAATGGCGAAAGTTGAGATAGGAAGCCTTTTGTGTCCATCCAATTGAGCTAGAACTTCCTGCATGCTAGATGTTAATGCATAATCCGAAGTGTCAATATCATGTTCAATTATGTTTTTCAATTCATCTATGTCCGATATGTCAAAAACATCTTGAATAATAGGATCAATAACATCAATAGCACAAAGAGAATAATCATCAATAGGGTGTTTCATTGCATCATAAATGTTAAACTCAACTACCTCCCCATCGAATTCCATAGTCAATTTACCACTAACATAATCAACTTTCGTCCTAGTGGTTTTGAGAAAAGGTCTTCCCAACAATATAGGTGCAGCATGTGAATCATTTTCCATATCCATCACAAAGAAATCCGCACGAAAAATCAGATTATCAACCATTACTAATACATCTTCAATAATCCCTTTCGGGTAAACATTTGATCTATCTACAAGTTGGACTACAATCCGAGTTTCAATGGGTGGCCCAAGGCCAAGAGATTGGTAGATGGAGTAAGGAAGAACATTAATGGATGCACCTAGATCAAGCATTGCTTTATCAAAACGGGTTTCCCCAATAACGCAAGGAATGCTTACCATGTTCGGATCACTACACTTTTTGGGCATTCGGCGTTGGAAGACAGCGGACACATGCTCACTGATTTGCACCTTCTACATGGCCTTCAACTCCTGGTTCCTCTTGATGGTGCAATGTTCCTCAAAAAGCGAGCATATTTAGGAATACTCTTCACAAGTTTAAGGAGGGGGATATTTACCGCACATTTGGAAAAGGTCTCAAAGAGATCCTTATCCTCAATCACCCTTCGCTCCTTCAATGCTTCAGGAAAGGGAGTCGGAGGTTTCTTAGCATATAGAGGGGGGACGTTTGGATGGATTTAAGAATCCTCTTAAGACAAACCCTTTGTCGTCTTTTCCGCAGGGGCAGAAGCTTGCAGGCGCAGGGGCGGCGACATCCAGATACAGGGGCGGCATTTGCACTGAGAGTAAGAGTTTAAGTTTGCCAAATCATATCCTTATTACACCTTTCCAGGTTCAATGCAAGCTTAGGATGAGACTTACCCGGTGATTCCTTTGTTTATTTACCCAAGATCATGAGTGTACCAGTTGAGCATAGTTTCTGCCAAGACCGATACCATATTCTCGACCGAGGCAGGACCCAGTCCCAGTTGCCCCGACCGATATGCACCGACCACCTCGGATGCCTATCCAGATGTTCTATTTGCTGAAGTTCCACAAACCCTAGAACAGAGGATGGACCCTAATCAGCAAGTGAGGCGTCCAAGAGTCAACCTAGGTGATCCAGTTGAGCATGGTTACGAACTTCGACCACAAGTTCTATCCATGATCCAACAATGTCAATTTGGAGGTTTAGAAAGCGAGTCTCGGCATTTGGAAAACTATGAGATTTTGATGGAGACCTTGAGACCTTCAAGACTGGAGAACAACAACTACAAGTTAAGGCCTTTCTATTTCTGTTTGAATGACAAGGCTCTTGCTTGGTATCAATCTCTTCCGCCCGGAAAGATCAACACTTGGGAAGAGATGACGACGGAGTTTCAAACTAAGTTCTTTCCTCCCTCTAAGACCGCTGAAATGAGGAGAAAGATCAATGCATTTATTATGAAGGACAAGGAGAGTTTGTCCAAGTCATGAGAGAGATTCAAGGATGTTCTATTGGATTGCCCATATCATGGGATTCCAAAGATCGAGTTGCTGGAGATATACTTCAAGGGATTGGATGGAGCTACTCAATTCAATCTCCAACTACTTTCAGCCGGCACATTCATGGATATACTGATAGATGAAGCTTGTGAGTTCATTGAAAAGCAAGCTTTACATATGGAGAAGTACTCCCATCAAGGAACGGAAAATGGAGCAAGGAGAGTTAGCTTTCAAGAAACATCATCAAATGGAGCTCAACTCACCTCGCTTAGCAATGAGGTAAAGACATTAAAGGAGCTTTTAGTAGCTCAAACGAAGAAGGAGCCAGATGGCGGATATCAAGGAAGAAACAACTATCAGGGTCGCGGAACAACAATTACAACAAAAAAAGAAACTCCAACAGCAACAATTGGAGATCTAATCAACAAAATCCCGGTAACCCTTATTCTCATGCTCATAATGCTCTTAACC
This sequence comes from Fagopyrum homotropicum, assembly GCA_033239125.1. NCBI lineage: Eukaryota > Viridiplantae > Streptophyta > Magnoliopsida > Caryophyllales > Polygonaceae > Fagopyrum > Fagopyrum homotropicum. The sequence continues at coordinate 84,139,316 of BSWB01000005.1, read as the reverse complement.
CTCCCTCTTCTTCTTCTACTCCATTGAGAAGCCAGGAGCCTGGATCGAGTTCGTCCCAGCCAGAGAAGAAGGATGTAGTGCTGGAGGCAATTCTGATCAAGTTCAACGCTATGGAGACATCAATGAATTCATTTTCAAAGGCACAAAAAGCCTTAGAGCAACAATTCTTTAACAAGGCGAATGAAGCGCTAAGAGATCCAAGGAAGCTCCCAGCAAGCACAGAGAGCAACCCTAAGGGACAGATCACGGCAATAACGACACAAAGCGGACTGAAAACTGCAGATCCAGTACCTTGGTCGAGCCACGACCAAAAGAACACTTCGGTCGAGGTGCCAACCGAGGTGGAGCCCCAGAAAGCGAAGCATAAATCGGAAGTTTATGTTCCAACTCCTACTTATAAACCACCACTTCCATTCCCTCAGTCAAGGGCGAGAGAACATCTAAACAAGCATTTTGGTAAGTTTCTAGACCTAATGAATAAATTACATATTAACATCCCTCTCCTTGATGCCATTCTAGGGATGCCCGCCTATGGGAAGTTTCTGAAAGAAATCCTATCAAGGAAGAGGAAGCCGGAAGATTTTGGAGAAGTAAGGATGACATCTAAGTCCTCGGAGCTCATTCAAATCATGAAGGAGAAAATGCCACCCAAATTGAGAGATCGGGGTTCATTTTGCATTCCCGTTCAAGTTGGGGATTTAACTTATGAAGCATTGTGTGATCTAGGAGCCATCGTGAGTATCATCCCGCTGGAGCTATGTGAGAAAATCGGACTTGGAGAGCCTAAGCCGGTAAAGATAAGGCTTTACATGGCGGATAACTCCATTACCCATGCCGTGGGCATTTTGGAAGACGTTCCCGTCAAATTAGGTAATTTCTATTTACCTATAGATTTTGTTGTACTTGACATTCCTGTAGATTATCCCGTTCCTATCATTCTCGGGAGACCATTTCTAGCAACTTCGGGTTGCAACGTTGATTGTAAGAATGCCAAGTTGAAATTCAACATTGGTGGAGATCAAGTGGAGTTTGCATTGCTTGTTGCAATGAAGGGAGAGCCGCCGGAGGATGACATCTCCAACATCTATGATGAAGAAGAATCACGAGAATTGGTGAGCTCTATCCTTATTAATGACCCTCTTTAAAGAGTTCTTAGTTTTAGTTTAATGGAGGAAGGTATAGATGTTTCTTGTGATGCAGATATACGGAGCTTAAAAGCATTGGAAGCAGATCCAGGAGCTAAGATTGAGAGACTAATTCAAGGGAAGTAAAGCAATTTAGGTTTCGGTCCCAGTTCCAGTGTCTCGGCCGAAGCACTTTCTGGACCAAGCGAGGTGTTCTTACCAGAAGAACATCTCGGTCACCCACCTTGGACACTGACCGAGACAGCAAGCGAGATGTTGTCAACTGAGGACAACAAACTGTAACACCCTAAATCCAAAGGACTTGGAATGCTACATTGGGCTAGGATCTCACAATGGATCCTGACCTTAGTCTGACAACAAGTTCACTGGATCTTACAACAAGACACAGGTAGATGAAAAACCAAATACATAAAAGTTGTATATGATACATCAAAAGTGTTTACAAACGCAAAGCCGAGTACAAAACATCAAACATCAATATTTGATACAAAAGATCCCATATCCCACGCATCCTAATATAAAAAAGTCCTCGGCTGGTCACACAACTTGGCTCACTCTGCAGTCTTCCTAACCTGCAGATCATCTACAACACGGTATACACCGTTAGCTACAGCAATGAATAAGTATGAAGGTAATAACACAAACACACATCAACATCTCATACTTGCAATGTCACACACATTAATTTGTTATCTTTCATTACGTTATTCCATTACTAATTCAACTTCTTTTGTAACACGAGGAGCCTCAAGAACCCCGTCCCATCCAACGTAACATAGGAATTTTGCATGGGGGTGATCATCACTCGTCCCCTCCTATGAGATCATCATCACACGCCCCGTTATATTACACTTGGGCCATTTAAAGTAATAAATGGTCATCCTAGTCCGGTTTAGGTTATGAATGCACAATCATATGAACACACACAACCATCACAAACGCACAAACTCATTACGGAACGCTAAGTAAGGCCTATTGACTTACCTCATATACTCGTATCCAATACCACGTCAAAGCTTCCCCTTGGGGAAGAAACCAATGCTTGAAATAGCAAGGCACACAACATCACATACTGCAAGGGTTAGGAAACTCGTCTCCATAACCATAACCAACCTATAACCTCAAACTAACACTCAAGGCCATAACAAGCTCATAGATTCCTACAACATAACCTCAACATCAACACGAGTGCCTAAGGCACATCTCTAACATACAACTCATCCTAACCAAGCTAGCCTAGACAATATCTAAGCCAAGCCCAAAGAAAAGGAAGGAAGGAAGACATACCAACAAGGTATGCACCAACAGAAGCAAGGAACTTCAAGCTGCCCAGTAAGGCGCAGGGGCGGCTCACTCAAGGGGCAGGGGCGGCTCACACACTAGGTGCGGGGGCGGTTGGGTTCAGGCGCAGGGGCGGCCAACTATGTAGAGAGTTGGTCCCGACTTCTCCCCGATCTCTTTCTCCAATCTCTTCACTTCTTCAACACACCACAACAACACATATACATATATACACATATATGATCATCAAACCATCCAAGAAAGGATCCACACAAGCTCAGCTTGTGATCCTAAGCTAGAAGAGGATGAAAGAAGCAAAGAAGAAGAAAGAAAGAAGATGGAGGAGAAGAGCTTACCACATCAAACCCTAAGCTGCAACAAGGAGCCTCTACACACCTCACCCCTCTAACACAACAGCAACAACTCTCAGCCACAAGCTCTTGATCATCTAAGCCTCAAAAATCTCAACAAATACTCAAAACCTTCTCACAAACTCAAAGGAAGATCAAGAAGAGAAGATGAAGAAGAAGAAGAACGTAAAGATGGAAATGGGGCTGAAGAGGATGAAGAAACCCTCTCTGAGAAGCTAAGGGAGGCTTATAAAGGAAGCCAGCCGCAAAGCACGAGTCAAAAGGTCAACAAAAGCGGCTGCACCAACACAGAGCCGCAGGGGCGGCTCACCCAAGGCGCAGGGGCGGCCCATGTGGTGCGCAGGTGTGACTGTGAGGATCAGCCTAAGGCTCAACAAGGACTCCTAGGCTCCAAAGACTAAGGCTATTAAATCACACTCCTCTAAAAACAAGTTTCGTCACAAAACTTGCAAAATCCCAGAACCTCTCGGAGCCATAAGCCGAGGTATAACTCTGAGCACTATCATCAACTCTCAACAAGGCCTAGAGGAAGATCATCTCTAGCCAAACACTAACCACATCACACTGGCATGGAGGAAAGTTGTCTCCAGCCAAAACATGCACATAACACTACTATGTGGAGGAAAACCATCTACACTCACACTATGTCCATCATAGGTAGCGTGGAGGAAAGAACCGTCTCCAGCTAATCCTAACACACACACCGTAGCATGAAGGAAAGAACCATCTCCAGCTATACCTATCTCGTACTAACAAACAAGATCTAACAGATCATATACACATATCACAGCTAGCACGAAAACACAGCATATCACATAAGCACATAACATAACATGCACTCACCAAGAAGGCACTAAGATCTACTCGTGGATCCTACTGGTGCATCTATCTCGGCATAGAACTCTGGATAGTTCCTCTGGATACTATCCTCTATCTCCCAGGTAGCCTCATCAAGTCCTCGTCTAGACCACCGTATCCTCATCATAAGAATGTCCTTCGAACGCAGGTATCTCACACCTCGCTCTAGGGCTGTAATAGGGTGCTTTGCAAATGTGTGGTCTAGCTAAACCACTAGATCATCATAACTCACTATGTGCCTCGGATTTGGTATATACTCCCTCAGCTGAGAAACATGAAATACAAGATGAACACCCTCTAACCTCGGAGGCAATGCTAATCTGTAGGTTGCTCTCCCAACTCTATCCAGGATCTCGAAAGGACCGACATATCGGGGACTTAGCTTCCCTTTTATGCCAAAACGTCTGACGCCTCGCGTCGGAGATACTCTCAACCAGACATGAGCTCCTACCATGAACTCTAGAGGTCGACACCTCCTATCTGCATACGACTTCTGGCGACTCTGTGCAGCCAGCATCCCCTTTCTGATCTACGCTACTCGAACCATATCATCCTGAATCTGCTCTGGCGCTATCCCACTGATACTACTAGGCTCATCCCAACATAAAGATGTACGGCACCTACATCCATACAGTGCCTCATAGGGAGTCATCCCTATAGATGCATGCTAGTTGTTGTTGTATGAGAACTCAACGAGTGGGAGGTAATCAGACCATCCTTGTCCCCAATCCAACACACAAGCTCGCAGCATGTCCTCTAAGGTCTGGATGTTCCTCTCTGACTGACCATTTGTCTGGGGGTGAAACGTTGTCATGAAGTGTACACTCGTCCCCAAGGTATTCTGAATCTACTGCCAGAATCTCGATGTAAATCGTCCATCACGATCAAAGACGATCGTCCTTGGTACTCCATGGAGTCTCACTATCTGTCTAGTGTACTCCTCAACTAATCTTCTCACTGGCCACCTCTCTCTGATGGGAATGAAAGGTGCCGTCTTCGTCAGTCTGTCAACGATCACCCAGATGGCATCAAAGCTCCTAGTGGTCCTCAACCCGGTCACAAAATCCATGGAGACGTCCTCCCACTTCCACTACGGCACTGGCAGTGAATGGAGCTCACCTCCAGGCCTGAAATGCTCTATCATGACCTGCATAAAGTTTGCACACTGAGCTACAGATCTGGCTACATCGGGCTTTAGCCCTCCTCACCAATATGAATGTCTCACATCATGGTACATCTTACTCGCACCTGGATGTACTGAGTAAGGTGTACAGTGAGCCTCCTGTAAAATCTGCTGTCTCAGCCTGCATCAGCAGGTACACAAATACGATCATGACGCCTCATAACTCCATTTGCTCCACTAGAGAACTGTGGTGCCTCTCCACGAGACATCCTCTCTCAGATCCTCGTCAGGGTCGGGCAGTCCCTTGCTTCTGTTGGATCTCATCCAACAGACTAGGTAGAACCTCTAAAGCAAATAACTGGGCATCCTCATCAGGAAACTGGATGTCCATCTCTAGCCAGGCTAGATCTCTCTAAAGCTGAGACTGTACAATAAGTCTGGCAATCGCCTTCTCTCGAGGCGTCTTCTTGCTCAAGGCGTCAGCTACTACATTCATCTTGCCAGGATGATACAAAATCTCAAGGTCAAAGTCCTTGATCAACTTAAGCCATCGACGTTGGAGGTTATTTAGTTCCCGTTGCGTGAAAATATACTTCAGACTCTTATGGCCTGTGAAGATCTGACATGTGGCACCATACAAGTAATGTCTCCAGATCTTCAAAGCATGAACTACCGCTTTCAACTCCAAATCATGAGTCGGGTAGTACTCCTCATACGTCTTCAGTTGTCGAAATGCATATGCAATCACTTTGCCTCGCTGCATCAGTACACATCCCAAGCCTAGCTTGGATGCATCACTATAGACCACGAAATCATCAGAACCCTCTAGATGTGCCAAGACAAGAGCAAAAGTCAAACGCTTCTTCAACTCCTCAAAACTCTAAGCGCATTGGTCGGTCCATACGAATCTGGTAGTCTTCCTCAAAAGACTCGTCAGTGGACGGGCAATCACAGAAAATCCCTCCACAAAGCGCCTGTAGTAACCGGCTAGGCCAAGAAAGCTACGCACTTCCTTGACGTTTGTCGGTGTTGTCCATGCAGCACCAGACTCGATCTTCGTTGGTCTACCATAATCCCGTCGGCGGAGACGATATGTCTAAGGAAAGAAACCTCAGACATCCAAAGCTCACACTTATAGAGCTTGGCGTACAGCTCTCTATCTCTCAAAATCCGCAAAACTATCCTCAGATGACCGGCATGCTCCTCTCTGCTATGAGAGTATATCAAAATGTCATCAATAATGACCACCACAAACTGATCCAGGAAGTCGATGAAGATGTTGTTCATCAACTCCATGAAAATTGTTGGGGCATTCGTCAGCCCAAATAGCATCAATACAAACTCGTAGTGTCCATACGGGTACGAAATGCTGTCCTGTGAACGTCCTGCTCTCTCACCCTCAGCTGGTGATATCTTGAATGCAAGTGGATACCTGTTCTTGATGGTCACCTTGTTCAGCTCTCTATAATCTATACACAATCTCAACAATCCGTCCTTCTGCACGAACAGGACAGGTGCACCCCATGGTGAAACGCTAGGGCATATGAAGCCCTCCTCATCCAACTCCTCGAGTTGCTTCTTCAGCTCTAACATCTCGACAGGTTCCATACGATATTGGGCCTTCGAGATGGACCTCATACCAGGCTCTAAGTCAATGCCAAAATCAACACTCCTCTGAGGTGGCAAGCTAGACGGCTTTGCAAATACGTCTGTAAACTCATAGACCATTGGTATGTCCTCCAAAGCCGGACTCTCTCCATCCTTCATGGCGTAGCACCAGAAGGCATCACATCCCTGTGCAATCAATCTAGCTGCTCATACTGCACTAATGACAGATCCTGCCTTCCCAAGGTCTCAACCCCCGAAAGACCTCTATCGGACCTATGTCGGTAGAGACAGTAACAATTCTCCTACCCACATCTAACACCGCACGGTGTCTACGCATCCAGTCCATACCTAATATGACTTCTTCATGCATCAAAGGCATGACTAAGAAGTCAATAAGTAACACACGAGTCCCTAAGCGTAGGGGACAACTACGTGTCTCCTGGGTACCTCTGACCCTACTACCATCAGGTAACTCTATAGTAAAGGGTGCCCCCTCTATGGTAGATAAACTCAAACGCTCAACACAAGTAGCAGAAATAAATGAATGAGTAGCACCCGTATCAAACATAACTCTAACAAGTAAACCATGTAACAGAATGGTACCTGTAGCAGCTGGTGTTGGCGGCTCCTCAGCACTCCTTAGCTCAAAAACTCTGCCTCGAGCTCCTCGGGCATCACTAGTACCAGCCTCTCTACCTCTACCTCTACTCGGTCTTGGAGCTGACCCTTGAGTAGAAGGTGTGTCTGGGACTCTATGATGTCCCTGTGTCTGATGCTGAGGCGGTCTCTGCCCACCTCCTGCTGCACCTCCAGCGGAAGAACCCTATTGTGATGACGCCTTGATGCGCTCTTCGTTAGTTGAACGCAAGGATCCGCCGGTGTTGTTCCTCCGACTACTTCTTCTTTCCTCAGAATCTCACTTCGGAAATTGGATCTCCTTTGTCCTCCTAGCCTCGCATCGTAAGGACACCACTCGGTCTCTCACCTTGCGGGTTTCGAAACTTTGGCCTTTCACCTTAGTCTGTAGGTTTGTTTTGCTTAAAGTGAAAACACAACTTTTGATTGACTCAACTGTATAATCTGCTTAAAAACGTGTGTGGGAGAAGGCCTTATATGCGCTGAAAATTCAGCACCAACTCCCCACAATAATAGCTTACAAGTAGTTCAAGAGTTGTGATATTAAATGAAGGCAAACCTAGGGTCTTTCAACCAACAACTTCAAGCAAATAAATGGCCTAAAAACCATAAAAATGGCCGGCCAATTAGAGCTCCAAGGGTCAAAAATGTGGCTGAAAGGAATTCCAACTAAATGTTGTTTTAATCCCTTGAAATAAAATCAAGCATGAACACATAAAATATAAAAGGTTACATCTAAGGTTTAAAGTGATCTGGCATCCTCAATCGCTTCAAGTATGTTCACCAAGTGATAGTCATGGACGTCCTCAAATGTCGGAGCTCCGAAAGGGTGGTAGGTCAAAGTGGTTTGGCCTAGCATGCGGGCTCTAGCTCGAGTGAGAGGTGGTGTTGATCTTGGTGTTGTCACATTAGTCTCGTTGCTTAAGTCCAGTGGGCTCACATCACGTCTTGCCCTGACGGCAAAACGTAACTCTATGTCCTGGCTTCCCGCATGAGAAGCAAGTCAGTGGTGCTCTAGGGCAATCAGCCCTTATATGCCCATAGGCCCCGCAGTTGTAACACTGCCGGCCTCTATCAGTAGTTTGTGCATAAACTGGAACACTCGAGCGACCCTGAGTCTAACCTCGCCCGTATCCAGATGCTCCTGCACTAGTCGGTGTTGTGCGCTGTCTCTTCTCATACCATCCTGTTTGAGAAGTCATCCTCTGGCTAGCACTCTCTCTCTCATAGGTAGAGGCCCGATCCTGGTAGTCTGCCAATGAGTCACAGTGAAATCCCGCCATGTATGAGCATGTGTTTTCCCTCAAACGACGGGCGAAAAGGTACACATGTTGGTCCTTAGATGGTGCAGTTGGACCCACCAATGCTAACTCAGTCTAGAAGCGGCGAATAGCGTCTGTAATAGGTACGTCCTCAAAACCCGCCTCCACGAAGTATTGCAGCTTCTCCCTCCTTAGTGAGGCAGGGCAGAATTGCTCCCTCAACATAGTCCTCATCTACTCATAGCTCGTAACTCGTACTCTAACTGTTCTCCACTATTGGTGTGCCAGATCACGGAATAGAGATTGTACTAGCTCAATCCGTCTGTGCTCAGGGCACCTAATAGACTCTAAAGATGAGTCTACATGCCCAATCCACACTTCAGTCTCTAGGCCAATCTCCCCTGAGAAGTGTTGAACTCTTTGCTGATGAAATGCCTTCAACCAAGTATCTGGCCGAGGCCCTCTGGTCTCCTCTATAGCTCGAGCAACCTCAGCGGCACGTGCCGGTATAGCTGGCACCTGAGTAGCTCCATGGGATCTCTCAGATGATCCCTCATGCCCTGGCAGATCTGGGGCTCATCTGCCCGCTCTAATGGCCTCCTCAAAGTGTTTGAGATACTCTCTGAACTCTGGTCCACCCATGAAGACACGGTCTAAACCATCAGACTGGCCTGGGTGGGCCTGCTGTCTCATGGACCCACCACTAGTCGTAGCTGGAACTACACTCTCAGCAACCTCCTCAGAAGACTCCTCTACCACTGGTGGATCTGCAGCGGGAGCTGGTCCCCGTCCTATCTCTCTTGGAGGAAGAGGTGGTCTACCTCTACCTCGGCCTGCAGCAGCAGTAGCTCTAGTCCAAGCCATCTGCGGGTATGCACACCTAACGTATAAGCCTCTATATAGGCCATATGTATATATATATATTTATATATATATATATATAATACTTAATAGTACATGTATACACATTAGCACATAGAAGATATATATATATATATATATATATATATATATGATACTTAATAGTATATATATATACTATCGAAATCCTCAGATGGGTGACGACTTTTGTACATACTATCCCAAAACATTTGTACTCTATCTTTATTACAGATAGCAAGTGCAATTGTTGTCAACCTAAGGCTTTGATACCAACTCTGTAACACCCCAAATCCACAAGAATTAGAATGCTACATTGGGCTAGGATCTCACAATGGATCCTGACCCTAGCTTGACAACAAGTTCACTAGATCTTACAACAAGGCACAGGTAGATGAAAAATCAAATACATAAAAGTTGTATATGATACATCAACAGTGTTTACAAACACAAAGCCGAGTACAAAACATCAAACATAAAGATCTGATACAAAAGATCCCATATCCCACGCATCCTAATGTACAGAAGTCCTCGGCTGGACACACCACCTGGCTCACTCTGCAGTCTTCCTAACCTACAGATCATCTACAACACGGTATACACCGTTAGCTACAATAATGAATAAGTATGAAGGTAATAGCGCAAACACACATCAACATCTCATACATGCAATGTCACACACATTCATTTATTATCTTTCATTACGTTATTCCATTACTAGTTCAACTTCTTTTGTAACACGAGGAGCCTCAAGAACCCCGTCCCATCCAATGTAACACACGAGTTTGGTATGGGGGTGATCATCACTCGTCCCCTTCTGTGAGATCATCTTCAGGGCACCTTCTCCTACCCGCAGGCAGAGGCAAGTGGTCACGACCCGTTATAATACACTTGGGCCATTTAAAGTAATAAATGGTCATCCTAGTCCGCTTTAGGTTATAAATGCACAATAATATGAACACACACAACCATCACAAACACACAAACTCATGACTGAACGCTAAGTAAGTCCTATGGACTTACCTCATATACTCGTATCCAATACCACGTCACAGCTTCCCCTTGGGGAAGAAACCAACGCCTGCAATAGCAAGGCACACAACATCATATACTACATGGGTTAGGAGACTCGTCTCCATAACCATAACCAACCTATAACCTCAAACTAACCCTCAAGGCCATAACAAGCTCACAGATGCCTACAGCATAACCTCAACATCAAGATGAGTGCCTAAGGCACATCTTTAACATACAACTCATCCTAACCAAGCTAGCCTAACTAACATCTATGCCAAGGCCAAATTAAAGGAAGGAAGGAAAACATACCAACAAGGTATGCACCAACAGAAGCAAGGAACTCCAAGATGACCCAGTGAGGGGCAGAGGTGGCTCACACGCCAGGCGCAGGGGTGGCTGGGTTCAGGCGCAAGGGCGGCTGGGTTCAAGCGCAAGGGCGGCCAACTGTGCAGAGAGTTGGTCCCGACTTCTCTTCGATCCCTTTCTCGACTCTCTTCACTTCTTCAACACACCACAACAACACATATACATACATACACATATATGATCATCAAACCATCCAAGAAATGATCCACACAAGCTCAACTTGTGATCCTTAGCAAGAAGAGGAAGAAAGAAGCAAAGAAGAAGAAAGAAGATGGAGGAGAAGAGCTTACCATAGCAAACCCTAAGGTGCAACCAGGAGCCTCTACACACCTCACCCCTCTAACACGACAGCAAGAACTCTCAGCCACAAGCTCTTGATCATCTAAGCCTAAAAAATCTCAACAAATACTCAAAACCTTCTCACAAACTCAAAGAAAGATCAAGAAGAGAAGATGAAGAAGAGGAAGAACGCAAAGATGGAAATGGGGCTGAAGAGGATGAAGAAACCCTCTCTGAGAAGCGAAGGGAGGCCTATAAAGGAAGCCAGCCGCAAAGCACGAGTCAAAAGGTCAACAAAAGCGGCTACACCAACACAGAGCCGCAGGGGCGGTTCACCCAAGGCGCTGTGGCGGCCCATGTGGTGCGCAAGTGCGGCTGTCAGAATCAGCCTAAGCCTCAAAAAGGACTCCTAGGCTCCAAAGACTAATGCTCTTACACAAACTTCCTGATTCTTTTTCTGAGAGTCATTTACAGTTGGTGGAGCACTGGCTCCGCCAAATGTCTGATGGTAAAGAGCCTTGGTATGTTGATATTGTCAATTACCTTGTTTGCCGGGATATACCACCCGGATTTACGTACGCTCAAATGAACAAACTCTTCAAGGATGTACGCCACTACTACTGGAATGAACCTCTATTGTTTAAGAGAGGTCCGGATGGGATGCTTCGACGATGCATTCCGGAGGATGAAGTTGCTAGTGTTATACGGCATTGCCATTCGCTTCCTTGTGGAGGACATGCTCGCGCACACAAGACGTGCGCTAAGGTATTACGTTCTGGTTTCTTTTGGCCCACGTTATTTAAGGATGTGCAAACGTTTGTTGTTTCTTGTGATGCATGCCAAAGAACAGGGAATTTGTCTAGAAGGAACGAGATGCCAATCAACAATATTCAGGAGGTTGAGATTTTTTATGTATGGGGAGTCGATTTCATAGGACCCTTCCCATCATCCGCAGGGAACCTCTACATTCTCCTAGTTGTTGATTACGTCTCTAGATGGGTGGAAACCATCGCCTCCCCCACAAATGACGCCATGGTGGTTGTGAAGTTCTTCAATTGGACTATCTTTCCATGTTTCGAGACACCACGCATCATCATCAGTGTTGGAGGAACACATTTCATCAACAGGAAGTTTAAGGCACTTCTATCGAAATATGGGGTAACCCACAAGGTAGCAACCCCTTATCACCCTCAAACTAGTGGGCAGGTCGAGATCTCGAATAGAGAAATCAAGGCGATTCTGGAAAAGGCCGTCTCTAGGACAAGGAAGGATTGGTCCATGAAGTTGGACGATGTTGTTTGGGCTTAAAGAACCGCATTCAAGACTCCCATTGGTACCACCCCTTACAATTTGGTATATGGGCAGTCTTTCCATCTACCTGTTGAGCTGGAGCACAAGGAATATTGGGAAATCAAGTGGTAGAATTTCGATATCAAGGAAGCCGGAGAGAAGAGACTATTGGACATCAATGAGTTGGAAGAGTTGCACTTGAACGCTTATGAGAATGCCAAGATCTACAAAGGAAGAACGAAGAGATGGCATGACAAGCATATCATTCCCAAGGAATTCAAAGAAGGAGATCTAGTTCTACTCTTCAACTCCCGCCTCCGCCTCTTCCAAGGTAAGTTAAAATCGAGATGGACAGGACCTTACGTTGTGAAAAATGTTTTCCCCTATGGTGCAGTTGAGATTTGGGGAGAAACAAGCTGAAGCTTTAAGGTCAACGGCCATAGGCTGAAGAAGTACCGACAGGAAGTCCAGGTTGAGAAGATTGCACCGCTACACCTTGTTTAGGAAGTCCAGGTTGAGGAGATTACAACTTAGGAGCTACACTAGAAGGACAAAAGTTCGAGAAATAGAGAAGATGAAGTTTGACTAGACACATCTCGGTTGTTGTCACATCACCTCAACCGAGATGTTCTTGGGGCAACTGAGGCGACTAGGTCTGACATCTAGTCAGACACCTCGGTCCGGTCGGTACCACCTCGACCGAGGTGAAATCAAATTCAGCGAGGGGTATAAAGGCGAGACGGCTTTTCTCTTTCCTCACTTTTCCCTCTCAACCGAACCTCGACCGCGGCGGTGCTTCTTCCTCAAAACTTCAAATCTTGCTCGCTTCTTGCATTTTTTGGCTCGATTTCACCGGAGGAAGCAAGAGGATCGGTTTTCAAGTATCAAATAGCGGGAAAAACGCCCTAATTCTGCAAAATCTGGGTATTTCTTCCAAAAACCCTAACTTCTCTTCTTCCACTAATTTAGGACAGATCTGGCTTTGGTTGCCAAATTTTCTTGCTGAAAAGGACATAAGTACCCCATAGGAAGCAATTGGTAGTGATTTGGGGGAAAAAAACTTGCAAATCAGAGAGGTCAATCGAGCAACCCTTCGCCTCGGTCTAGTCGGCTGTGTCTCGGCCGAGGTGATTGTCAGAGCAACCGAGGTGTTCATTTGTCAGAAGTCATGACTAGCAAATCTGATCGCCAACTTGTTTTGAGAGATAGACCCAGTAGTTCCTCTCCTTCTTCTGCATCTCATCCTACTATACTGGTGATCCATGAGCCTCACTAGGCCGACTTTGATCGCATTTGCGAGCGTCCCATTATTGCCCCTCGGTTTTTGGATGTTGCTGCCTTCGAGTGCCTCCACGTGGCGGAGGACTTGAGGAAGATGATCTCCATGGTAGGACTGGAGGAGTTCATGAGATCCGAGGACCGGCTTACTTAGAGCCGACCATGGAGTTTGTGAGTTCTATCACTCACGTCCCGGAACGCAACAGCATCAAGTACCGGTTGCTGAACCAGAACTACATTGTGCCAATTGACTAGTTCAAAGAGATCTTCGGCTTCCCGACCCCCACCGTTACTGATTTTCCTTCCGAGCCGTCGCTCGAGATTTCTGGGGTGAGATTGCCCATGTAGTGGAGCATAGTGATAGATGGAGACCTGGAGACTCCAGAGAGTGCATCATCTTCCACCTCGCCTTCCGCCTAGCACACCGGATATTTAGCAAGACTCTTTTGGCGCGTAGTGATACGCCCTAGAAGATCAGAGAAGGGGAGATGTTGAGTATGTTTTGTATGGTGACAAGTGGAGTTCATGACTTTGGAGGGATGTTGGCTGAGGACTTGTATAAGATAAAGGGCAAGTCGAAGGGAGACATCTCCTGTGGAGGTTTGGTGACCCATATTGCTACTGCCATGGGTTTAGATATGTCTGCATGTACAGTGGTTGCGGCTGTAAAGCCGCTTGGACTTCAGGAGATGATCACGAGGCGCATGCTCGTTCCTCGTGGTCTCGGTACGCCATATGTCGCTATGCCATGGGAGACGACAGCTCCACAGGGCATTCTTTGGTCATCCTAGTTTTCAGTCTTCGACCGACAGTACTGGTCTTCTGCATGGTTTCCTTACATGCAGGATGCCAGAGATGTTGTTGCTGATGATGAGGAGGATTATGATGATGGAGGAGCTGCTATGGAGACTAGTACCGATATCGGCTGCCCGAGTATCCCAGTTGTCAACCTTGATGACGAGGCGACAGAGGAGGAGGCAGCAACACCACCACCACCACCACCTCAGCACAAATTTTAGAGACGCGGAGATCCCGAAGCTCACCGACGGATTGATGAGTTGACTGAGCAGATGATTGACTCCTATGCTGCTATGACGGTTGACACGTCCCAACGCTTTGAGGATGAGCGTCGATATAACGATGGCTGGATGCATCAGATGGGGGAGAGCCAGCACTATCAGTGTCGTGTGATGGAGATCCAGTTTCAGCATATGATGGGCTACCCCTTTGATCCATCCCAACACCCCTATGTTCCATATCCACCACCGCCACCAATAGACGAGGATTAGACCTGCATGGATTTTCTTTATTTATTTACTATGCAGTTGTTAGCATGAAATATTGCGATATTCTAGGAACTTTTTCTAGTTGTTTTTCATCCATTATAGTGTTCATTGATAAGGCATTGAAGCATTTGTTAGCTAGCTTGTCTATATTTTTTATATGGAGGTCTACATTAGCTTTGTGTTGATTATAGGTGAATAAGAGCTAAAACCGGATCATTTGAGAGAGATAGGAGAAGATTTGAGCACATCCAAGGATTAGGAGCACATCAAAGAAGTCAAAGGAGATGCTAGGATGAGGAATGGCACGACACAAAAGAAACCACAAGCAATTTACACTTCCACGCTCTAAAATACAGTCGTAGAGAAGTCCACGCTCTAAACCACGGTCGTGGATCTTGGCATCATGAACGTGGAACATTCTAGAGAGTTACACGGTATAAAGTACGGTCGTGGAAATCATATGAAACCGTAATCCACTTCCACGCTCTAAATTATGGTCGTGGAACCACTTGAGACCGTGATTTAGGCGATCTTTTGACGAATTAATTATTGCCACATCATTTACGCAAATGGGCCAGACGGTTATTTTATCCTTTCTTATAAAAGGGTCAGAGAAGAGAGTTTCGGACATCCACGCTTATCGCTTATCCTTGCTTAGGGTTGTTGGAGAGAGTTCAAGAAGGACTTAGCGAAAGCGCCGGCAATTTGGATTTCGGAAGATCTTGTGTGGCGGAAGTTGCGCCTTTTTCTTAGGTTTTGTTATTGAAGACGGAAGTTGCGCCTTTTTCTTCGGATTTGAGATTGACTTTGAGTTATATTCGAGTTTTCAAGGGTTTTCATCTTTCATTCTTCTTAAATTGATTTGTGATATCATGACAATGGTTATTGGCTAAAACCCTTTAGCAATTCTAAGGTGAAGGGTTGATAGTTGTGGCTTAGATAATGATAGATCGATCGTAATTTGATTGGACCCTGAGAGTTAGAGAAATATCGTCGACACCCTAAATTACGGCCTATTCTTAGGTTTCCACGGCCGTGATTCTCAAGAACTACCCGTGATTTACTTCAGTTTACGAACCTTGCTTTTACTTTGATCCAAGGTTAAAGATTAGCTTTAATCTAGTCTAGGTTTATCCTTTCTAGGTAGTAGTGAGACTCATCACCCTCTATTTCGATTTTGAGTGTCACAACCTTAATCGTTTTAGTTAGTCTTGATCCTTGGGTTACAAGTTTGGGTATTTGAGATTAATTCTTGTCCGTAGATCCTTTCTATACTGAAGCCTCAACAACCTTTATAGAGAGAGTCTTTGGGTTAGACATATAGGGTTTTGGAACTTCGTCGTACATTACCTTACCTTAGTATACCTTTGCAAACCTCAACTCTGTCCTTATATCTATAGTATATCTTGAATCGATTGCCACAATTGGATACTTGGATCTTTAGGATTGTTGTTTTCCCAATATTTGCAAAGTTCTATACTTTACTTGCTCGATAATTTGTGAACTGAATTTGATCCCCCAAATCCCTGAGTTCGATACTCTGGAATACTTGCTAATCAACGCCGATCCGTACACTGGGGGTTCGCTTGTTTTTATTCTAGTTTTATAAATTTAAGACTTGATTGCACGCACGTTTTAGGGCGAACAGCAGTTCAGCTAGGTCCGGTGAGTTTCCTATTTCTCTAGACTTCTATTTGACCCATTGGGACAATGTGTCCCAAGTATGGGGTATTTGGATGTATTACTATTTGGATGTATTACTTGACATTATATGTGTATGCTTGTATGACTCTATCGGATATTTATGATCTTATTCTGCTTTACTTGCCTTTATGTGTTTATCTGGCATTACATGCATACATACAGGTTTTTGTTTGAAAAAAACGTCAAAAACTGGTTTGAAAAAAAAAATTATGACCTTGACCGGGATGTTCTTGATTGGACGAGGTAGACACCTCGGATCACGCTAGAACACCTCGACCGAGGCAGGTTCTTAACTAAGAGTTTTTCGAAAGGATTTTGTGCTTCTTCTCTAGATATGACCTCAGTGATGATTCTGTTTGCAGATTGGCTTTGAAATCTTTAAGTGCTCGAAAGGTTTTATGATATGTTTAAGTTGCAAAATGCTTTCTTTGAAGTTTTAGCATGTTTAATACTTTGTTTTTATCAAACTTTTGTTGGATTTAAAGGTTGACACCACATGATGAGTTCTATCACATTCTTCCTGGATGATTAAGGCAATTCATTCTCTTCTCTTCTTCTTCTTGATCATGCTTAGCCCCTCATATACATAATTGCCTCCCTTTACCTATCCGGGAATTTGGAAGCAAGAAAAGAAAAGCAAGTGAAAGTACAGTTGAGATGTTGGCTGAAAGTGTTAGAAAGAAACAAATAGGTTTGGGGAAGTCAATCATGATGATGAGTAACTCGGCACCATTCACATAGCCGGGTGTTTGTGTCTTGCCAAAGTTGGATTGAGCGATATTCCTAACGGGTCATGGTATGTGCACCAAGGGTTTGAGGCATCTCGAGAAATTGATTATTGTTGATCTCCTAGGCTTTGGTTATTGTGCACCTCTGTCCATGTATCCCAAAAAAGTAAAGTAAAATAAGCAAAGCTTATTGGTGAAAGATGTTGTAATTCAAAGAAAGTGAAGTAAGATCCTTTTCCCGGATTCTAACACACAAACCCTATATACATCCCACCCTGACACGTTTCATGACCTCTTTTGGAAGCCCTTGAGACCTCGAGCTTGTTGATTGACTTGGTAGTTTAAAATGTTTTGATCATGTCTTGATTTTATTTGTCATGAAGCATTCTCTTAGAGTGATCTATGAGTGGAGCATACCACCAAAAATGTTTTGAAATGCTTTTCATTGATTTTTCTGACTTATAATCCATTCTATCTTGTATCTAAGATTTGGAACTCCCTTGGGGACAAGCAAGGGACAAGTATGGGGTATTTTGATAGCATGTATTATAGTCTATATTTTGGGGCTGGTTTAGACGTTTTATCTTCATAAATCTACATGTATGAATGTATATTCGTTGATTATATTATTGTGGTATCTACCTTTGCGGGAATCGAGGTCTACACCTAGTTTTGTTGTAATTGTAGGTAAAATGGCACGTTTTTGGACTAAAATGGAGCTAAGGGAGCTAAGGAGTCATTGGAGCTACATTCTAGAGCTTAAGGAAGACCTCAGGAAGCATGAAATGATTAAGAAGATTGACTTTGGACCAAATTTGAGAGATTTCACCTTCAGTTGAGATTCACCTCGGTCAGCTACAGTGTTACCTCGACCGAGATGATCTTGAGGAGCGTCCCGACTAAGGCGAACACCTTGTCGCCGGCGAGATCTTTATTTTTGGTTGAGATCTTTTATATTTGGAGAGAAGATATCTTATATTTTTTGCTGGATTTCTGGAAGGAAGATATTATTTTAGGCTGATATTTTTTTAGAGATAGAGATATATATTTTATAGGAAATTATCTTGTTAAGATATTCTTTTCTTTGGAAGATAATTCTCCTATATTAAGGGTTGGATTTTCCATAAGTTCAACCATGCTTGGAGCATCCAGCAATTGAGGGATTTTCTGGAGGTTTGAAGGAAGAGTTGAAGGAAGTATTGAAGGATTGAAGTTCAAGGAAGAAAGGAATCATAGTTGGAGTTAGCTTTTGAAGGAGTTTGTAAGATCTTCTTAGATCTCTTTTTGTTATTGTCTTTTCTGAGTTGTGATTGAGGAAAGCTTATTTGTTACTTATTTGATTCAGTTATTGAGACCTTTTTCTTAAGGTTTTCTTGTTCGAATATTGATTCCTTTTCCATTAATTTGATTATTATTACCATGATGATTGTTGGCTAAGTTTCTTATGCGATTCTAGGGTGATTGAATGAAAGTTGTGGGGAAGATGATGATAGAATGATCTTAATCCCAGCAGGACCCTAAAAGCTTGAGTCTTTAACTTAACCCTAGAACACCTCGCTCAATCGTTGAACATCTCGGCCGGGGTGGAATCTAACTGAACGAGGTGAACCTTTCCTGAACCTATTCTGAGTTAAGAGTTTAAGTTTGCCAAATTCTATCCTTATTACACATTTCCTGGTTCAATGCAATCTTAGGATGAGACTTACCCGGTGATTCCTTTGTTTGTTTTCCCAAGCTCATGAGTGTAGGTAATAAAGGTTTATCCTTTATTGGGGTTTGAGTGTGCCTTTAATCCATCCTTGTGAGTTACCCTGAGACTTACCCGGTAAAGGTTGATTCTATTCCCTTGGGTGGTGTGTTGGTTTGAGATTATAGTTCCTTCCCTTAGTACCTTGAGACTTACCCGGTAAAAGGAGCTTTGGTTTGGGATAGTGAGTAGAATGACTTACCCGCTGATCTATTCCCACCTTAGAAACACCTTCCCTTTGCAAACCTCAGCTTTGTCCGCGTTATCCTTTGAGATCTTGAGTCGGAACCACAACTAGATGTTTTAATCTCTAGAATCCGCATTTCCTCTTACTTGACTTTATACATCATCTTTGATTGCTTTAATTGCTTTTAGTTAATTGCAATACTTGACAACCTGATTTTGTGCTTTGTTTCACCTAAGTCCTTGTGATCGACCCCTGGAATTATTGCTTTTATTACAATTGATCCGTACACTGCGGGTTCGCATATTGTTCAAGTATACTTTTTGGGTTATAAATTTTAAAGCCTGCACACACCTTTTGGAGCGAACAATGCACGCAGTGATAAAGCTATCTTTATAGGATATGCTTCAATTAGTAAAGCTTATCGAGTTTATAATAAACATACCAAAATTGTCGAGGAAAGTATTCATGTTAATTTTGATGAAAGCAATGATGGTATTTTCAACGATAGCTGTACAGATCTCAATCTGAATCGGCATGGAGATCAAAATTTTGATGGAGAAGAAGACCCTAAGGCACAAGATAAGAACATGCAAGAACAATTTCAAGATACCGGTGAACAACCTCAAGACCTTGAAACGCAACTTCAAGACCTTGAAATGACAAACAACAACACTTTTGAAAATCAATTTCAAGGCCTTGAAACCCAACTTCAAGGCCTTCGCATCGGAAACAAGGGCATAACTCCAGCGGTACTTGAATCAAGTCGAGCAACTGAACCTCAATCATTAGAATCCGTTCCACTCTTCAAGAGAAGAAAGTCCCAACATTCTTCATATCATCCACAAGAGAGCGTGATCTCCGATCCAAAAGCTGGTGTGCAAACCCGATCTAGGGTAAACAACTTGTCTGCTCTTTCTACGCTTGTATCTCTTGTAAAGCCCAAAAACTACGTTCAAGCACTTGAAGAACCAGATTGAATCAATGATATGCAAATTGAGCTAAATGAGTTTGAGAGAAACAAAGTCTGGACCCTCACGTCTAGACCTAAGCAACAATCCGCCATAGAAACAAAATGGGTGTTTCGAAACAAGTTGGATGAACATGGTAAAGTCATTCGAAACAAAGCACGACTTGTAGCTCAAGGCTATAACCAAGAAGAAGGTATTGATTATGCGGAGACTTTTTCTCTGGTTGTTAGGTTAGAAGCCTACGTATGCTACTTGCATTTGCATCCTTCGTGAACATAAAGCTTTTTCAAAAGATTGGTGTGCTTTTCTTAATGGCTTCTTAGAAGAAGAAGTCTACGTTGCTCAACCTCCTGGTTTTCAAACTGATGAATTTCTGGATCATGTTTTAAAATTGGACAAAGCTCTTTATGGTCTTAAACAAGCTCCTCGAGCTTGGTATGAAAGATTGTCCAAGTATCTCCTTGAAAATTAATTTCAAAGAGGTTTAATTGACAAAACTTTGTTTATCAAAACTAGAAGCAACGATTTATTAGTAGTACAAATCTATGTTGATGATATATTATTTGGTGCTACTATGCAAGAAAGTTTCATATATTATGTGTAGAGGATTCGAAATGAGGTTGATGGGAGAGTTAAATTTCTTTTTTGGTCTTCAAGTTACTTAAGCTAAGAAAAGATTTTTTCTTAACCAAAGCAAATATACCAAGGATTTGCTCAAGAAATATAAAATGGATCAATCCAAGGTAAAAAAAAGCTCCTATGAGTTCTAATGTTTCATTAGATCAAGACAAAAATGGTAAGCGTGTCATACAAAAGGATTATTGAGGTATGATCGGTTCTTTGTAATATCTAACCACTAGTCAACCTGACATTATGTTTAGTGTGTGTATGTGTGCTAGATTTCAAGTTGATCCCAAAGAGTTACACTTGATAGTTGTGAAAAGGATATTTCGATATCTTATTGGCACTAAGGATCTAGGGTTATGGTATCCATGTTAAAAACTCGTTTCAACTCGTTGGCTATTCAGATGCAGACTTTGCAGGCTATAAGGTCGATAGAAAGAGCACTTCTGAATGTTGCCAATTCTTAGGGTCATCCCTAATCAGTTGACACTCCAAAAAGAAAAATTATGTTGCCGTATCCATAGTTGAATCCGAGTACATAGTTGTTGGAGCCTGTTGCTCACAAATTCTATGGATAGCTCAACAACTTCGTGATCTTGGTTTTGATCTCAAAGGTGTACCTATGAAATGTGATAATATCAGTTCTATTTTCATTACCAAAAATCGCGTGCATCATTCAAGAACAAAGCACATCGATGTAAGACATCACTTCATACGTGATCATGTTGAAAAAGGTAATGTATCGATATCTTTTATTTCGACTAACTTGCAGCTTGTAGATATACTAACTAAGCCTCTACTTGAAGATCGATCCAATTTTATTAGATTGGCGCTTGGTATGCTTCCATTTCAAGACCTTGAAATGCAATACAATGTCTTCAAATGGATTCTAAAGACAAAAGTGATAAACCCGGATCGGATTTATGATTTTCATCTTTTTAGATGTTTGATCATTAAATCAATTTAAAAAATATGTTTAAGATAATTTCAAAAAATTTCACCAAGATTTTTTTTTCAAAATTCAAATCTTTGTTTTGAAAATTATTTGTGATTTATTAGGGAAGCATGCAAATCAAAATTCGGTTATCAAGGTCTTGATTCTATCAAGATCATGATGTGCCTTAAATTGATTGGACATTCCCTTTTTAAAAGCAATCTTCCATTCCAATTTATCACCTTCTTTCCTTTGTTCAAAAATTTACAGCCCACTATTGTGCACTTTACTCTTTTCGGTTTTCAAACTCTCTCTCTCACAAACACTCATCATGGCTCCCAAGAGTATCTTCAACCGTGTTGCATCATCATCAACCGCCAGAAATCCAAGCAGTTCTTCACCAGCACCACTAGAGATTCTTTGGCTCACATCTCCTCTGACTCGGCAGAACCATCTCCTCAAGAGAATGTTGAGATCTCCACTCACACAGGATTGCCAACAACTTGGTTCTGAAACATCAAAGCAATAAGGACTTGGCTAGACGGATTTCACAATCGTTCTCTCTACATGTGTGATTCCGTCGATCTAGAGTTCTTGAAGACTCTACAGTTGCCATGCATTGCTTTGCTAGAGGGTTGTTCCGTCTGGAAGATTCTTAACCCAGGGGAGGTAGCATTCACAAGACTAATAAGGTTGTTCTATGTGAATCTAACGACAAAAAGGGATAGGGGAACCCTAACCCTAGAATCAGTGGTAAAAGGTACGCCTATTATTCTCACACCAACAATTAATATGTCAGATTTTAGGGCTTTCACTACCACCTCCAATAGCCATCCCTCCCACTCTAAAACTATTAGGTTGGAAAAGGAACAATTTCTCATTCCCAACTCCTCTTCCCGTCAACTTACCCATACCTCTTTAACTCTAGAAGCCAAGATAATTTTTACTCTGCTGGTTAGATGTGTGATTTCTAGAGCAAATTCAAGAGAATTATTGACTAATCAAACTCTAGAGTTGATCCATCAAATAATGACCGGATTAGATGTTGATTTGCCCAACCTTATCCTAAATCATATGGTTCACACCATTAACTCCACCAGAGCCATTCCTGTACCATATGCAAATCTTCCCCCCAAAATATTTTCCCATTTTTTCATTGACACCTCTCTTGAGGACCAGCAGATGTCGATTGGGAAAATTGATGAACATTGCCTTGAATGTTTAATGGTTGAGAAAACACTGCCTGGGTATGGAAATTAAAGGGTAAGGCTTTGGTAGTGATATCTTCATCTAAGGTTCCATTAGTTCAGAAACGAGGTTAGATGGGTTAGAATTGGAAATGAATACTCTAAACAGGGAGATGATTGACTTCCAATTGGACATGATCAATAAGATGAATGCAAGTTATGAGGTTTTATCGGTGATGCATGCAAAGATAAACCATATGTTTCTCTTGAATGGTCTCACCTTCACTTCCACTAGAAATATCATGCCCTTAACTGAGGATGCAACTCAGGATACAGAGGAGAAAGCTGCAAATGTCCTACTAAATTGCCAATGAAGTGTGCAGAATAAACCTATCATTCGTCCCACTCATGTCGAACCAACTATTCAGACAACAGAAGAGTACACAGTCGTCAAGGAATCTCGAGAAGAAGAGAAAAGAAGACGAATGGAAAAGGAAATGCATGACATAAGCAAAGGCACTGCGCAATCAAGGTGGAGGAAGAAGTTCTATGAAGATAACTAGGAATAGATTTGAAAGCCTTGAAATCGATTTCAAGGCCTTGAAACAGAATGTCAAGGCCTTGACATGCGCTTCAAATTTTCTTTGTTTTAACTTTCAAGGCCTTGAAACGAGTTTGTGGGCCGTGTTTTAAAAACTTTGATTTGCTAAACTTGGATCTCTAATATTTCCAACTCGCGTACTTTAATTATTTTTCTTCCTTGTTGAAAGACAAAGGGGGAGAAATTATGCGATCCAACATTATTGCATTCTACATTTTATTTTCGAAATTATTTATATGCATGCATATATCTAACATTAAATGCAGGTATGATATTTATTTTGTCTTCTATCAAGGGGAGATTGATAACTCCACCTTTGATATGAATTGTTTTATTTAAATGATGGAAGACTTAACATATAAATGCAGTTTTATAAACTAACAAATATCGATTATATTTTTTGATTGCTTGTCTTGGTTTGTTTGTTAAAATGAGTGTATGTCTTGGATAACATTACAAGGGAAGATCTCGGCTAAGAGATTTATTAAAAAACACGGACGTTTACAACCAAAGAAGACGATCTAGGAGAAGATATTCAACAACCAACAAACCAACCAACCCAGAAGATATCGGATGAAGATTTGAAGAGAAGATCTTGGTTGATGATGAAAGAGAATATCTCGGAGAAAGAAAATTTTGTTGAGAAGAGAAGATATCGTACTTGAAGATATCCAACAGATTGTGAAGAGAAGATCTCGGATTAGAGAGATATCCAACAACCTTCAAGTGAATGTTGAAGAGAAGATCTCGGAGTCGAAGATATCCAACGGCGTTCAAGTGAAGAACCTTGAAGAGAATATCTCGGCAACTTGAAGATCTTATTTGTAATGGCTACTTCTCAAACAAACATCGGATTCTATAGAGGAAAGAAGACGTTACAACGGTTGCAAAACAACGGATAGAACAAGATCTCCATAGAAGACTATAAATGAAGACATCGAGTTAAGATGAAGATAGAGCTTGCAAGTGAAAGTAACCAAGTCTTCCAACGATCATCCAAGAACATCTTCATCGACCAAAAGTTTATCTTCCTCTTGAGCTTATTTTAGTTAATTCATTAGAGTGGGATAAACACAAGAGCTCCATTGGCATATCATTATAGTATTATACTTGAGTGTCTTACTTTGTGAAGTAACTAGGCTATTATCTCTAGAATAGAGTTGACTAGATCGTAGCGTTGAGGCTACATTAGAGAAGAAGGGAAGTTCTTCTAGGTTATATCTAGGACTCACAACAAGTAGATAATAAATTGTTAGAATTCTAGGGTCGGAAACCCTTGGCGGAGAGTAGGTTGTTAGGGACGAACTTCGTAAACATATCATTGTGTCGATCTCTTACATTCCGTACTTTATATCACATTTTATTGTGACTAATAACTTTCTGCAGGTTTTGAAGTTAAGGCCTTGAGATACACTTCAAAGCCTTGAGAAACAGTTTTGTCACTAAGTGCAAAGATCGACTTCAAGACCTTGAGATTTGTTTCAAAGTCTTTCAATAGCCATGAAGGTCCCACAAACCAACATCCAAGTACTAACTAGTTGATACAAAAGTAGCGGCTAACTCCGCAAAGAACTCGGGATAACTACGCCTGATGCACTCCTCTGTATCCCAAGTAGCCTCATCGGCTCCTCGCCTAGACCACTGGATCCTCAGCATCGGTATCTCCTTAGATTGCAGGATTCTAGTACTACGCTCTAGGACGGCTACTAGGTACTCCAAAAAATTGTGATCTAGCTTAACTATCAGATCCTCATGGTTGATGACGTGCCTAGGGTCCAGAATGTACTCTTTCCACTGAGATACCTGGAAGACCGGATGGACACCCTCTAGTCTCGGTGGCAGTGCTAGCCGGTAGGCAACATCACTAACTCTCTCCAAGATCTCAAAAGGCCATAAAAGGGACTCAGCTTCCCCTTAATGCCGAAACACCGGACGCCTCTCGTCGATGACACTCTCTACCAAATATGTGCACCTACTGTAAACTCCAGAGGTCGACGCCTCTTGTCGGCATAGGATTTCTAAAGACTTTGAGCTGCTAACATCTGCTCCCGGACTAGAGCGACTCGAGCGATGTCATCGTGTATCTACTCCGGAGCTAGTCCATCAACTTTGCTGGGCTCATCCCAGCACAATGGCATACGGCATTTCCGCCCGTACAAGGCCTTGTAAGGTGCCATCCCAATAGACGTGTGTCAAATGTTATTATACAAAAACTCTACAAAGGGGAGGTGGTATGGACTTACTTGTCCCCAATCCAACACAAATGCTCGTAGCATGTCCTCTAATGTTTGGATGGTCCTCTCAGACTGACCGTCAATATATGGGTGATAAAATAGTGGTAAAGTGGAGACTCGTCCCCAATGTCGTATGTACCTGCTGCCAAAATCTCGAGTTGAAACGTCCGTCTCTATTGGAAACGATAGTCCTCGGTACTCCATGGAGTCTCACAATGTGTTTGGTGAACTCCTTAGCTAGACAAATCACAAGACATATTTCTTTGATAGGAATGAAAAATGTGGTCTTTTTCAATCGATCAACCACTACCCAAAAGTTCTGCATAGAAAACTATAAATAGAGATGACGATTGAAGAGAACAACAACAAGCTTACACGGAAACATCCAAGTGTTCAAGAGATCAAAACATCTTCATTTGTTCCAAAAGTTTATCTTCCTCTTAGCTTACTAAAGTTTACATCCTTGGAGTGAGAAAAACACTAGAGCATCATTGGAATACCTAGACAGTGTTATACTCGAGTATGGGTTACTCTACAAAGTAATTAGGTTGTTATTGTTAGGTTAGAGTTCACTAGATCGTAGCATTGAGGCTACAGTGAGAGAAGAAGGGAATTTCTTCTAGGTTGTATGTAGGACTCTTTGAGCACATAATAGATAGTTAGATCCTAGGGTAAAGGAACCCTAGCATGGAGACGTAGGCTGTTAGAGCTGAACATCGTAAACATATCACCGTATCGATCTTTTAATTCTGCATTTCATATCGCATATATTTTAACTAACGTTGATTTTAAGGTTTCGAAGTCAAGACCTTGAAAACAAATTTTGTCACGAGACGCACAGATTGACTTCAAGGCCTTGAAATCAGTTTCAAAGCCTAGATATAAGATATTACGATACGTTTTCATACTCTATTCAACCCCCTTCTAGAGTATTTATATCCTTATTATTCACCTTTACGGTTCTTAACTCTTGAAATCAAGGCGAATGAATCTTCCTCCTCATCATCACTCTCTTCATCATCCGATGGAATGCTATCCTTCTTGGATCTTAAAGCAAGGTTCTTTGCGTTTGACGATGGCTCTCCATCTTCTTCACCAAGAACCATTTCATGGGTGATTAGTTTTCCAAGTAGGTCGTCGAGAGGTTATGTTTCGAGATTCTGAGCTTCTTCAATGACGGTCACTTTTGGTCCCCACTTAGCTTTAGCCATGCTTCTTAGGACTTTCCTTACTTTTTCTTCATTTGTGAAGACTTTTCCAAGTGAATCGAGATTGTTCACAATCTCAGTGAATCTTGTGAACATTTCTTTGACCTGTCTCATTTAAAGTCATCTTGAATAGTTCATATTGCTTAAGAAAGATGCTTATCTTCGTCTCCCTGACTTGATTTGTTCCTTCATACGTAACTATCAACTTTTCCCATATTTCCTTTGCACTCTTGCATGATGAGACATGATTGAATTCATTAGCATCCAATCCGCAATAGAGCAAGTTCATGGCCTTGTAGTTCTTTGACACACTATCCAAGGCCATTTGAGTGAAGTCAGCTTCCTTCTTTTCAACTTGGACTCCTTCAACCGTGGTGGTTAGGATTTTTGGACTAGTTCGAATAATGCTCCATAGTTCCATGTCCTTATCAATAATAAACATTTGCATTAGTGCTCTCCAATGGGCAAAGTTGTTACCACAAAAGAGGGGTGGTGAGATGTGGATCTTCCTTGAGCGAATCCTCCATCACCTACAGAGTTCATAATTAGTCTCACTGATGGTAAAATCAATATACGTGAGTCTAGCTCTGATACCAATTGAAGAATTGTGTAACACCCCGAATCCTAAAGGACTCCAAATGCTACGAGCTGGGACCTCACAGTGGGTCCCGGCCCTTAGCCTGACAACAACTTTATCGGACCTTACAACACGGCACAAATAAAAAGGCAAAATATAAAGTTTATATCATGAGCGAAGCGAAAATCCAAATCTGAAAACATTACAGCCAAGTCTCAAAACCAAAATACCAACATTAGTTTCAATAGTCATGAAATAAAATATAACAGACCCGTCCTATAATGCACGGAACCCCGGCTGCCCACTACCACCAGATCACTCGATCGCCTCCCTAATCTGCAAGGCATCTACAAGCGGTATAAAACCATTAGCTAACAATCTATGCATAAGTATAAAGGTAAAAGCACAAACACACAACATACACAATCAGCATGTAACACTCATTCCTTTTTATTATCTTTAATTAAGTGATACGTCATTACTAATGATACTTATTTTGTGACACGAGGGATTCCCAAACCTCGCCCCTGTCCTCATTTACCAACGCGGAATGGTACTAATGCATTTGACCGTCTATCGGACTGGGCTGGTCGCATGGAACCTCCTAGAATCTCGCAAGAGCTAGGCAGATGATGTCACGACCCGTTATCATACACTTGGGTCAATTATACAATATACTACAGTCGGCCTATTCCGGTTTCGTTATTTATCTTAACTATCAAACACCCACTCATACACATCACAAACATGCAAGAAGCCAGCTAAGTAAGTTCGTGGACTTACAAGAATCAAATCTCGACTCTCTCTTAACCACCACTAAATCAGTAACTGTAGAAACTCAACTGCCTGTCAAAGGAGGCACGTGGATCAACACATTTCCCTGGATACTTAGAAGTCTAAAACTCCTAAGATGTACGATTCTATGTGCAAAAGTCATTACAGTGTTTAATTAAGGTAAATTGACTATTTTACCCTTGGTCCCGGAACTTCCAAAACCCGGAATACATACTTAAACTCTAATTTGAGGCTAACTAACCATATTCTACTCCCTGGGATGATTTTAGGTATCAACTAGAAAAACTACCCATTTCCTATTTCCCGAAAAGTCACTAAAGTCCAACTACAGTTTCAAATATGAAATTAAAATAAACTTATAAAAATTCTAAAATAAATTTATAAAACATCTATGATATCTAATCTATTCATGGGAGCAAAAATTTCTTAAAACTGTTTAACCGTTACTTCTACAAAAATCTTTAAAGTTGAACTCAAACCAAAAATCTATACTTAGCATTTTTCTAGGATCATTTCCCAAACAGCCTAACCAGTCCATTTTGCACCTTCACAGATCTAAATCTAACCGTTGGTTAAGTCCCAGTTTTTTATACCTTACAGTATGATTATCACTCTATAACATCCTAAAATTTGAATGGTGGATTCTATCTCTATGGCATCGAACATTATGCTCAAACTTGACTGATGAACACGGTTTATGAAATTCCAAACTGAATGTGTAAACTGTATGATTTTATGTGTTTTACCTCCTACATTTTTCCTGGATAGCTGCTCCACACCAAGGTCAAACTCGAGTCCTACACTCGACCAAACAATCAACACATAATCAACATCTAGCCTCTCCTTTCATATACATTGGGCTAAGAATGGGAACACTCACCAAGTACTAAGGCTGCAGAAGATTGCTAGATCCGGAAGGGAGGATGATGGCTCACAGGTTGGATGCAGAGCCGCTCGGATCTATTATGGGAAGATCGTTCTTCTGTCCACCCCGGAAAAGGAGTAACTCAACCCCCTTCCGATTGCTATCTACTGGTTCCGGAAACGTGTGTGCAAAGTGTTAGATCCAGAAGGAGATAGTTGATTGAGACGCACAAAGGGAGGATAGAGACGAGGACATAAGAAGAAGGAAGTCTAGATTCACCTTGGTCCGGAAGCAGTCAAGGTCGAGGGAGTAGCAGCTCCGGCCGGCTCTTCAAGTGCTGCTGTTGCTGGCTGCGTTCCTTGCGTTTTTTCTGCGCCTGAGGACTCGGTTGAGCGTCTACAGAAAGGGAAGATCTCGTGTGAAGGCGGAATAGAAGAGGGAGTAAAGAGGAGCGTTCAATACGGGAGTTACAGCTCTTGTAACTTCTGAGTGTTTGCTCTCCTAGGTGGGTTGGAGGGGAGCTGTACGGGCTGCAAGAAGGTTGCTACTGGGCTCGTAAACAGGCTGGGCTACTGTTCGAGGATGGCTGGGCGGCAGCAGGTCCGTGTGGGCTAGAGGGTTATAGGTAGCTGGGCCATCATAGCAAAGGGATGGGCTGAAACAATTGCAAGAAGGATGGCTGAAACAATTGCAAGAAAGATGGGCTGAATAGTTTGTCAAAAACCTGTCAAAACTCGTCATGGCGTTGTCAAGCCCATGAATGAGTTTGTCACACAGTTGTCGGGCTTTGTCATGGCCTCGTCACAGCTTAGTCATGATCTCGTCACAGCTTGTCATGATCTCGTCTAAGGTCATCGTTAAGAATGAACTATAATAACTAGGGTTTGATATAATTCTATCATTTTATGTGAATTAAATTCTACATAAAATGATAAATAATTATAAGAATTAGAGCTTGATATAATTTTATCATTTTATGTGAATTAAATTCTACATAAAATGATAAAATTCGTGAAGAAAGAAATACTAGAAAATACTAGATAGAATGGAAAACCGTCAACGGCTCGAAGTCCAATTTGATTCGGAATTAAACGGAATAAAAATTCCGGATATTACATTAGTACCCCCTTAAAATAAGTTTTGTCCCGAAACTTAGGACATTGTACCAAATTAAATGAATTCCTTAAATAAACTGGTATGTCCTAGTCTCACTCAACTTTAATTTCTTTTTCTAAACTTCTCTAACCTTATCTAAGCATAACGGAAAAAAATTGGTCGTTACATCAGATCCCCCTCAAAATAAGTTTTGTCTCGAAACTTAGGGTAGTTCCCAAGATCATAAAACGTAAGCAATCCCTATGAATAACAAGTTACTACATCAAGACCACCTATGGTTCACACATAAGCACATCAAACATATCACACATACAATCACTAAAAGCAAACAAACAAGGGTGTAGAACTACCTGACGGTCCTATAGACGTCTAAAGATCCGCATAAAACTCGGGATAGCTCCGCCAGATACTATCCTCCGTCTCCCAAGTGGCCTCGTCAATCCCTCATCTTGACCATTGCACTCTCAACATGGGTATTACTTTCGATCGAAGGCGTCTCATACCTCTCTCCAAAACTGCTATCGGGTGCTCGAGAAATGTATGATCCGGCTCGACCACTAGGTCGTCATGGCTCACTATGTGTCTCGGGTCATGCACATACTCTCTCAACTGAGATACATGGAAAACTGGATGGACTCCCTCCAATCGGGGTGGCAATGCCAATCTATAGGCCACCTCTCCTATCCGCTCTAGGATCTCAAAGGGCCCGATATATCGGGGACTCAACTTCCCTTTAATGCCGAAACGTCGAACACCCCTCGTCGGTGACACCTTCAACCATACTTGGGCGCCGACCCTGAACTCCAGAGGCATGCGCATCTTATCAGCATAAGATCTCTGACGGCTCTGTGCGGTCAACATCCGCTCTCGGATCAATGCTACCCGACCCATCTCATCCTACACCTGCTCGGGCGCTACACCACTCATCCTCCCAAGCTCATCCCAACACAAAGGTGTACGACACCTCCACCCATATAGTGCCTCGTCATGTGCCAACTATTGTTATAAGAAAACTCCACCAAAGGGAGGTGGTCGGGCCATACCTGACCCCAATCAAGCACACATGCCCTCAACATGTCCTCAAGGGTCTAAATAGTCCTCTCAGATTGCCCGTCCGTCTGAGGGTGGTATGCCGTGGTGAACTTTCAGCTCGTCCCTAAGGCGGCGTGTACCTGCTACCAAAACCTCGAGCTAAAACACCCATCCCTATCTGAAATGATCGTCCTCGGCACTCCATGGAACCTCACAATCTGTCGGGTAAACTCCTCGGCTAAACGAGACACCGGCCACGTTTCCTTAATAGGAATGAATCGTGCCGTCTTCGTCAACCGATCCACTACAACCCATATCACATCAAAGCCTCTACTCAACCTCAGGCCAGTAACGAAGTCCATGGAAATGTCCTCCCACTTCCACTGTGGAACCGGAAGTGGTTGGAGCTCTCCTCCGAGCCTGTGGTGCTCGATCTTGACCTGCTGACAGGTCGCACACTGGGCTACATATCTAGCCACGTCGATCGTCGTATATCCTAATACATCTTACTCGCGCCGGGGTGGACGGAGTAAGGTGAGGAATGGGCCTCCTGCAGTATACGCTGCCTCAACTCTCTGTCAAAGGGTACACATATGCGCTCCTGGCGCCTCAAAATCACATCCGCACCCACCATAAATTGTGGTACCTCCCCTCTTGACATCCTATCTCTGACCCTCGTCAGTGCTGGACAACCCTCTTGTTTCTGCCGGATCTCTTCCGTCAGATCCGGTAAAACCTCTAACGCTGACAAATGACCGTTAGTATCCGGAAACTGGATGTCTACCTCCAACCAAATCAAATCTCTCTGAAACTAGGTTTGAACAGTCAATCTAGCTATCGCGGCCTCGCGAGGTGTCCTCCTACTAAGGGCATCGGCGACCAAATTTGCCTTCCCCGGATGATAAAGGATCTCTATGTAAAAATCCTTAATCAGCTCTAGCCATCTCCTTTGGCGGTTATTTAACTGCTGCTGAGTGAATATGTACTTCAGACTCTTGTGGTTTGTGAAGATCTGACAGGTGGCCCCATAGAGGTAATGACGCCAGATCTTCAAGGCATGAATGACTACAGATAGCTCAAGGTCGTGAGTAGGGTAATTCTCTTCATACGTCTTCAACTGTCGAGTCACATACGCAATGACCCTACCCCTCTGCATCAGGACGCATCCTAAGACTAGCTTGGAGGCATCATTGTAAACGACGAAGTCCTCAACGCCCTCTGACTGTGCTAACACCGGAGCGGAAGTCAATCTCTCTTTTAGCTCCTCAACGCTCCGCTGACAGGGCTCGGTCCATGCAAATCTGATGGACTTCCTTAACAAGGAAGTGAGTGGCCTGGCAATCACAAAAAAACCCTTCACAAACCTACGGTAGTATCTGGCCAGACCTAGAAAACTGCGTACCTCCTTGACCGTCTTAGGGGGCGGCCATGATGCAACTGACTCTATCTTTGCCGGGTCCACCTTGACTCCTTCGGCGGAGACAATGTGGCCAAGGAAGGCAACCTCAGGCATCCAGAACTCACACTTAGAGAGCTTAGCATAAATCTCTCTATCCTGTAAAACCCGCAACACCGTCCTCAGGTGTCCGGCGTGCTCCTCCCTACTCCGGGAGTATACTAAGATGTCGTCGATGAAAACTACCACAAACTGATCTAAGAAGTCAATGAAGATGCCATTCATCAACTCCATGAAGACAGCGGGAGCATTGGTGAGCCCGAAGGGCATCACCACTGTTCGCTCAAAAAGTGTGTGCGTCAAAGTCTTAAATTTATATCTAGAAATCAAAGCAAAGCGAACCCGCAGTGTACGGATCATCTGTAGTGAGGTAAGAATTCTAGAGTCGAACTCAGGCATTTGGTGAGAGTAAATTCAATTTCAATTATCTAGCGAAAATGCAAAAAGCTTTTGTAATCAAATAAGGGTAAAATGATTCCAAGGATTCAAGTATCCGATTTCGGCTTTCGATTCAAGACACTTCTATAGATATAAGGACAGAGTTTATATTGCCAAGATTATGTGTTCAAAGGTAGGTATCGTACGGTGAAGTTCCGAAACCTATATATCTAATCTAAAGGTTCTCTCTATAAGGGTTGTTGAGGCTGCAATATAGAAAGATCTAAAGACAAGAATTATGTTCAAACTAACTACCTAAAACTCCAGGATATGACTCTCCAAAGTAAAGAATAGAAAGTACACTTAGAATCTTAATAAAGGATGTTGAGTCTCTCTATTACCCAAATCTTGTAATCTTAATCTATTAAATGTAGAATCAAGTTTGAAGTCTCTTCATACACTCAAATAGAGGTTAAAAAGGTTAAACAAGGTTGGGATTTAGGCAAGGATTAGTTTTGGTTAAAGATTAATTCAATTAAAGTTCGTCAGAAGAATA
Source organism: Fagopyrum homotropicum (assembly GCA_033239125.1). Classification (NCBI taxonomy): domain Eukaryota; kingdom Viridiplantae; phylum Streptophyta; class Magnoliopsida; order Caryophyllales; family Polygonaceae; genus Fagopyrum; species Fagopyrum homotropicum. The sequence continues at coordinate 84,105,740 of BSWB01000005.1, read as the reverse complement.
AATCGTGTTGTTCATCATTAAATCGGCCGATTTACTCAAGAACACCCCGATTTTCCTGTTATCGCAAAACTAAAATCTAAACTCTCAGGGTCCTAATGTTTGAATGAGTTCAGTCTATCATCATCTAAGCCTTAATCATCAACTATTCTCCCGAGAATCACAATGGTTTAAGCCAACCATTTTCAAAATCAAATCAAATCAAAGGTTGAGTGAAATAATGCAATTAAACCCGAATCTTGAATAAAAACTCAATAACCTTCAAATCTGTAAACAATTCTCGAAACTGATCAATGTATCTCTTAAGTAACTCAAATTCGTGTTCAAAAACCACAATTACTTCAATGGAACAAAGAAATCTCACAAACAATGATCAAGATTGTCTTTCCGGCTAAAGTGCTTCAATCCTTCTCCAAGAATCTTCAATCTCTCTCAAACGTGTAAAGATTTCCCGCTGCGGCCTCCTCGTTTTCGTTCGTAGGGTTCCAACCTATAGTTTCTTGCTAATGGGCCGCTTGGCAAAACCCTCCTCTAGCCCAAAAGAATTGGGCTTTGTGTCGTCTTTATCATTTGGCCGAAAAACAAAGGAAATCGACCTAGTCGATTTATACACAAAACCGTTCGATTTCTAAAGAAGAAAATCGTCCGATTTATATGTATAATGGCATGATTTTCTTCAACAGAAAGTGCTCTTCTTTTGGCTCGTCTTCTTTCTCTCTTTTATGCTTCTCCTTTGCAACTCCTTAGCTCTTTGTGATCCCTCTAAGACTTCTTTAGCTTCCTTAATGACCTTAGGTGCTCCTTGCTCCACTTTTGCTTTCAATTCCACTCCATTTACCTATAATTCATCAAAAACTCGTGTAGACCTCTATTTCCGACATTTTGTTGAATAGAACATAAAAGGTACACAAAATCTCTCTAAATGCAAGGTAAATCAAGGTAATCATCTACAATATGCATGGATATAATGGTATATAATTCATGTCATCAAAATACCCCATACTTGCCCCTTGCTTGTCCCTAAGCAAGAATCAAATTTAGAATACAAGATGTCATGGATTATATATGTATGAAAACTCAAAAACTTTTCTTTTGATAGTGCTTCTTCTTATTGGATCACCCTCAAAGTGATATTTCAAGGCATAGGAAGGCAAAGTATGTATCAATGATAACTATAAGATGAACTAACTCTCATTTCTTTCTTGAAAACACAAATAAAGGACATGATAAAGATGTAGAGGTAATTAAAGTCATACAAATCTAAGCCATGAAGCCTTAAACACATGCATAAAAGTCTCAAGGTCTTCTAATCAAAGGAAAGGTCTAAGAAACGTATTAGGGGAAGGAATTCTTTTAGGCAATTGTGGTGCTAATCCGGGAAAGAGGAACAACATAATACCTTCAAAAATTTACTTCACCGTACATGCTTTGCATGTAGAAAGCTTTGCTTTCTTTATACTTTACTTTTAGAGAGTATGGACAGCGGTGCACAAAAACCGAAGCCTAGGAGATCGGCGTTTCTCAATTTCGAGATGCCTCAAACCCTTGATGCACATACCATATCCCGTTAGGACTTGTCATTCAATCGGATTTTGGTAAGACACAAACACCCGGCTATGTGAATGGTGCCGAGTTACTCATCCTCATGTTCAACGTCCCCAAACTTATGAATTGCTACACTTTCATTTAACACATTTTCTCTGGCCCTCCCACATCAAACATGCCTTTTTTTCTATCACTTATCCTAATTCCCGGATGGTAAAAGGAGGGTCACATATTTCATTGAGGGGCTAGCATGATCAAGATATGAGAAGAGAAAAGAAGTGAATTGCCTTAGTCATCCTTATATGATGTAAAAGAACTTGCAATATAGCTTCGACTATTATTTCATTCTATTATCAAAACATCTAAATCCTATAACTTATTCATGTGTTCAAGTAACAAAAGTAAGCTCATTCATGCTATGATTAACATCTCAACACAACTAAGTCATCTTTTTGCCTATCCACATACACAATTCTCATCATAGAGGTCATTTCCATCATAAGAAGCACAAAATTTTTTGAAAAGAGTCATAATTTCTGAAAAAGATCATGCAAATGCAATTGTCAAAGTGGAAAGCAAGTAGTGCAAGAGTTATTACAAGCCAAATCATCAAGAGTAGTGTAAAGTGCATAAAGTGCTAAGATAAAACAAAAGGTATTGTAAGTACGCCCACCCCATACTTAACATCCACATTGTCCCCAATGTGAAAATCAAGCATAAGATAGAGAAAAATACTTACAATGTAAAAGAAGTGGAAGCTCAATCCTCGGTCGGTGGTGGTGGTGGAGGATACATCGGTGCAATAGGATCGTAGAAGTGGCCGAACTGATGGTAGTATAAGTCTCTCATTTGGCCGTCGTAGGAAGAGTGCCTAGCGTCCGTCTTCTGCCTGTACTCTCTGAACTGAGTGTTCAAGGTGTCATAGTCGGTGTGGAGAGCGTGATAGTCGGTGCGGAGGCTCTGGAAGCTAGAGACTAAGTCTCTAAAGTGGCGGGGAAGTCGACGTCCTCGTCCATGGCTCGGGGCATGTGCATAGGAGTGGCGAGGTGGCTGGATGTCATCCTCTGTCTCCTCGTCACCTCTACTAGTCCTGCTAGGTCCTCCATCATGAGTGTCGGTGTCCATGGCATCCGTGGCGTGACCACTGTGAGTGTCACTCTCGAACTCGAGCATGGTCTCCTGGCCTCCATCCTCATCATCCTCAGTGTCACCTGCATCATCATCATCATAGTAAATAGGAGGAGATAACTCCTCAAGCATCAACTCGAATGTCTCCTTCCAGTTCCTCTTGCTCCGAATAGTGTACTCGGACTTCCAAATGATCTCGGATGGCTTCTTCTTTTGATCCTTGTGCCATGGCATGGGCACATGAAGGGTTCCTCTCCCTCGAGGAATCAAAACTTGGCGAACAACCAACCGCTGTGAACCTAAAGGTAGGGCACTCTCAGCTAGAGTGCATCCCGAGAAGTCTAACTCCAATGCCTTTGCCACATGAGTGACAAGGCCTCCAGCACAAATGTCACCCTTAGCTTTGTTAGCTATCTTTCCTAGATAGTCAGCAAGCATGGAGGTGATGTCGGGGATGGTGGTGGATGTCATACAGTATAGGATAAAAAGCTCATCAGCCTTGAGCTTCTGTGGAGTCTCTGTCCGTACGAATAGGCTCTCACTAAGGATCTTATGTACTACCTTAAAGGAGAGGTTGTACATACTAGTCTCCTTAGAATTCCCGGGTCTCCACTTATCTCCTCCATATTCGCCCACCGAAATAGACTCCCAAAAGGCACTAGCACTAACACCTCTCGCAAAAGTGCATGTATTAGAATGTGAAAACCCAAACAAATCTCCAAAAGTAGCAATAGACATAGCATGATCTTGGTTCATAAGGCGGAATGTGACCGTCCTCTCTATAGGGTCATGCTCAAATGTACTAAGGAACTCTAGGGTGATCTCAGTATATGCATCCTCCCTAATCATAGCAAATTGTCTTAGCCCAACTCTATCAAGCATCATATCTACATCCTCTCGAACAAACAAGGAATCTTGGTCATCTAGCACAATGTATCGAGGAGGGGTGAATGGGTGATCTAAGATACGTTCGTATCTTTTCTTGTGTTTGGATAGAGGGGGGAGCTTTGGAGTGTTTTGAGAGGGTGGTGGAGGTGGGGGAGGGGCTCTGGAAGAAGATCCCTTCTTCTTCCCCGTATTTCAGGTTATTCTCTTCACAATATCCATTTCTGCAGCAAAAAAAATCGACCTGTTCTTCACACAAATCGTCCGATTTTTCTGGGTAAGGTCGATTTTTCTCTCGATTTCAACGATTCTCACAATTCTGTAAAGTTCTGACTAAGCTATCACCACACACAGTTTCCTATAATGATTTCTAAGCAAACCCCTCAATCAATCTCAGCAAACAAACACTTTCTAAGCAAGATTCAATTTCAAATTAGAAACTTAGGTTTTGGAATGAAAAACCTGAATTCCGTATGGAAGAGTCGATTTCCGTGCTTGTTGTTGCAAGATCCTTGTTCCTTGTTGAAAATGCTTCAGTTTGGAGCCAAGAATCGTTCAAAACGATTAAGGAATGAGGATTGTAGGGTATGGGCGATTTTCGGAGTTCTTGAGAGAGAGAAATCGAGAGTGGAAGTGTTTGGAATGAGGGAATCGAGTGTTTAAGTCTTTATATAGGCTCGAGAAATTGTGAAGAAAATCGGACGGTTTTCTGGGTCGATTTAATCGTCGGGGCAATTTTCTTACATTTTCTCTGAACACATGAAAAATCGACCGATTTTTCTCTATAGGTCGATCTGGTGGGTCGATTTATCTTTCTGTTGTCAAAAATCGACTTGCTCTGTTCCTGAATCGAACGATTAACTTAATGTAACTCGATTTCCTTCCTTGTTCTTCTTGGAAATTGAAGATTGAACTGATTTATGCTCCCTTTCTCCATGGATCTCTCAATTTGGACCTAATTTCCTGCGATTAATGACACGACAAACCAAGAGTGCATCGAGGAACAAATAAAAAGCGAAAACAAAGAAACAAAGCAACTAATCTATTCTAACTAAGTGATGAAAGGAGGGAAAAACTATACTATCATGGGTTGCCTCCCAAGAAGCGCTTGATTTATCGTCTTTATCTGGACGGTGTATGGTTTGTGTTCAATGGAGGAGGATAGGAGCTATCTCCTCGACCGGAGCTTCCGGTGTGTATTTCTTCAACCGTTGGCCATTAACTTTGAAACTTCCGCTTTGTTCACCCCATACTTCAACTGCACTATGGGGGAAAATTCGTTTAATTACATAAGGTCCTGTCCAACGGGATTTAAGCTTACCTGGAAATAGACGAAGCCTCGAGTTGAATAGAAGGACTTGATCTCCCTCTTTCAAATCTTTTAGAATGATATGCTTATCATGCCAACGCTTTGTCCGTTCCTTGTAGATCTTTGCGTTCTCATACGCATTTAGCCGGATCTCGTCCAGCTCATTGATGTCTAAGAGCCGCTTCTCTCCGGCTTCTTTTATGTCAAAGTTGAGCCACTTGATAGCCCAATATGCTTTATGTTCTAGCTCTACAGGAAGATGACAAGATTTACCATAGACAAGATTATATGGAGTCGTACCTATTGGTGTCTTGAAGGCTGTCCTGTACGCCCATAATGCATCGTCAAGCTTCATTGACCAATCCTTCCTCGTTTTAGAGACGGTTTTCTCTAAAATTCCCTTGATTTCTCTATTGGATATCTCAACTTGTCCGCTAGTTTGCGGATGGTATGGTGTAGCTATCTTATGGGTCACCCCATACTTAGCCAATAGAGTCTCAAATCGACGGGCTATGAAATGCGTTCCTCCGTCACTAATGATGGTTCGGGGAGTTCCGAACCTTGGGAAGATCGTTCTATTGAAGAACTTCACCACTACCATTGCATCATTAGTAGGAGAAGCGATTGCCTCTACCCATCTTGAGACATAGTCTACGGCAAGAAGTATATATTGGTTTCTGCATGAAGATGGGAAAGGTCCCATAAAATCTACGCCCCATACATCGAAGATCTCTACTTCTTGTATGTTGTTGAGAGGCATCTCATTCCTCCTTGATATATTACTTGTCCTTTGACAAGCATCACAAGCAACAACAAACTTTTGCACATCTTTGAATAGTGTAGGCCAAAAGAAGCCGGAACGAAGTACCTTAGCACAAGTCTTGTGGGAACTAGCATGTCCGCCACATGGTAGGGAATGGCAATGGTGGATGACACTATCCACCTCATCTTCGGGGATACATCTCCTGTATATGCCATCGGGACCTCGTTTGAATAGAAGAGGTTCGTTCTAATAGAAATGCCGGACGTCTGTAAAGAACTTCTTCCTTTGAGCATATGAAAGTCCGGGTGGAATATCCTGACAAACAAGGTAATTCACAATGTCAGCAAACCATGGATCATTACCTTTTGAGATGTGTTGAAGACACTCTTCGATCTCATGTAGTTGCTCATCACGGAATGAGTCGTCTATAGGAAGTTCATCCGTCTCGTCGGTGAGTTGCGGAAGTCGACTAAGATGGTCGGCCACAGAGTTTTCCGACCCTTTCTTATCACGAATTTCTAAATCAAACTCTTGTAAGAGTAGGATCCATCTTAGAAGCCTTGGCTTTGCATCCTTCTTCGTGAATAAGTAGCGTATTGCCGAATGATCTGTATAGACAATCACTTTTGCACCTACAAGATAGGAACGAAACTTTTCAAAAGCGTAAACTACAGCTAAGAGTTCCTTTTCCGTGGTGGCATAGTTGTATTGAGCCTCGTCTAGAGTTTTGCTAGCATAGTAGATGGCATGAGTGCGACCATCTTTCTTCTGTCCAAGAACGGCTCCTATAGCAACATCGCTTGCGTCGCACATAACCTCGAAAGGAAGGGTCCAATCGGGTGGTTGGATGATTGGCGCTGAAATCAAAGCTTCTTTGATCCTGCAAAAAGCATCTAAACAATCCTTCGAAACTTCGAAAGTTGCGTCTTTCATTAAAAGATTAGTCAAGGGTTTTGAAATCTTAGAAAAATCCTTTATGAATCTCCTATAGAAGCCTGCATGTCCTAAGAAGCTTCTTATTCCTTTTATAGAAGAGGGAGGAGGTAACTTTTCAATAGTTTCTATCTTAGCTCTATCAACCTCTATTCCTCTTTGTGATACTAGATGACCTAACACAATCCCTTTGGTGACCATGAAATGACACTTTTCCCAGTTTAAGACTAAGTTAGTGTCCTCACATCTCTTAAGAACTAGTGAAAGGTTAGAGAGACATTTATCAAAGGAAGAACCATATACCGAAAAGTCGTCCATGAAGACTTCCATGATATTCTCTACGTATTCGGAGAAAATTGCCATCATACACCTTTGGAAGGTGGTTGGAGCGTTGCATAGACCGAATGGCATTCTTCTATAAGCAAACGTACCCCAAGGGCACGTGAAAGTCGTCTTCTCTTGATCATCCGGGTGAATGGGAATCTGAAAGAAACCGCTATATCTATCTAGATAACAAAAGTAAGAATGTTGGGCTAACCTTTCCAACATTTGATCAATAAAAGGAAGGGGAAAGTGGTCCTTCCTAGTAGCCACGTTCAGTTTACAGTAGTCGATGCACATTCGCCACCCTGTAATTGTCCGTGTGGGAATAAGTTTGTTGTTTTTGTTGGCAACAACGGTAATGCCTCCTTTCTTTGGTACTACTTGTACTGGACTCACCCATTTGCTATCGGAAATAGGAAAGATGATACCTGCATCAAGTAGCTTAAGGATTTCTTTCTTCACGACCTCTTTCATGACCGGATTTAACCGTCTTTGAGGTTGGCGTGAAGGCTTGTAATCCTCTTCCATTAGAATTTTGTGCATACATAGGGAAGGTTTTATTCCTACTAAATCATCAATAGTATAACCTAATGCTCTCCTATGTTGCCTTAGAACATGCATAAGTTTCTCTAGTTCAGCATCATTCAATTTCGCATTAACTATGACCGGATATGTAGAATTAATGCCAAGAAATGCATACCTTAAATGCGTGGGGAGTGGCTTCAATTCCAATGATGGAGGTGCTTTGACTGATGATTCATGACCTTCCAATGTCATTGGAGGAGCCTCTGAAGGTGGGGAAGGTGAATCGTTAGAGTTGAGAACAACTGCAGTCAAGTTTGTGGGATCCGGAGAATTCTTCGATAAATCGACCTCCCCTGAAGAAAGTCGGACGATCTGAGGGTCGATTTTTCTTTCTGTTGTCAAAAATCGACTTACCTCTTTTGAGATCGAACGATTTAACCTGTGACAGCCGATTTTTTCCACAGTTGTCTGGGTCGATTTTAGCTCTTCAAATCCTATTCCAGATTCTTCCTCACCATCTTCTAATGCTTTCACATCATCGTCACAATCATGTTCTACTCCTTCATCCATGATGCTCATACTAAGAACCTTTTGAAGAGGGTCTTTCATTAAGATTGAGCTTACTACCTCTCTAGACTCTTCTTCATCAAAGATATCAAAGACATCTTCTCTCAAGGCTGGTTCCTTGATTAGGGAAGAGAGTATGAATTTCACCTTCTCTTCACCTATATTGAAAGATAGCTGGCCATTCTTGCAATCTACCATGCATCCGGATGTTGCAAGGAATGGTCTCCCAAGAATGATGGGAACCGGATAATCTGCAGGGATGTCAAGAACGACAAAATCTATAGGAATGTAAAACTTACCAAGTTTTACAAGAATGTCTTCTAGAATCCCTACTGGCTTAGTGGTGGAACGATCAGCCATGTAGAGTGTGATCTTCACCGGTCTAGGCTCTCCTAGACCAACTGCTTTGCATAGAGCAAGTGGTATGATACTTACACTCGCTCCAAGGTCGCAAAGTGCATCATAAGTAGCCTCTCCCAAAGTGATGGGTATGCAAAAGGATCCTGGATCATGGAGCTTAGGTGACATATTTTCTGTCATAGTCTTGATGAGTTCGGATGACTCCATACTCATCTTGACTTCTCCAATGTCTTCTAATTTTCTCTTGTTAGAGAGGATCTCCTTGAGGAATTTCCCATAAGCCGGCATACCTAAAATTGCATCCATAAACAGTATATTAATATGCAATTTACTCATTAACTCAACAAACTTACCAAAGTGTTTATCTAAGCGCGCTCGCGCTCTAGATTGAGGAAATGGTAGACGTGATTTGTAGGCGGGAGGAGGAACATAGACGTCTTCCTTCTCCTTTTTCTTTCCTTCTTTGGTGGTGGTTTCAACTACTTTAGGTTGAGGATCGGTAGTTGTTACGCCACTCCTAGTAGTGATTGTCATAACCCTTCCCTTTGGATTATCTTCCGTCTTCCCGGGAAGTTTCCCTTGGTCTCTTGGAACTTCTCCGGCCTTGTTAAATACTTGGCTTTCCAAAGCTTTGTGAGCTTTATCAACCGAAGTTATATAGCTCTCCAATCCTTGTAGTTTCCCTAGGATCGTCTCCAACATGGGATCGGGTTTATTCGACCCATTCGATGATTGTTCCTGGCTTTTCAGGAGTAGAGGAAGATGGAGGTGTTAGAGCTTTTTCAGCATGGAAATAAGGATTACTTGGAGCTTGTTGATTCGATCTCCAATGGTTGCTATTGGAGTTCCTATTGTTGTTGTTCCAATTAGAGTTCCGGTTGTTGTGCTGGTAGTCATTCCTTTGATCGTTATCCCTTCCCATATCGTTGGCTTCCTGTTCCTTAGTCCTTTGAAGACTCGTTTTGATTACTTCCTTCAACTCTTTGATTTCATTGTTGAGGAAAAGTATTTGTGTTTGAGAAGCTTGGTTCAATTTAACTCCTGGATCACCTTGATTCCAGCTATTTGGTTCCATCTTCCGGTGGGAATACTTCTCAATCACTTGGGCTTGCTTCTCAATGAAATCCCAAGCGTCATCCTCTCTCATGTCCATGAATGTGCCACAAGAGAGAGATTGGAGATTGAATTGTGTTTGCACATCCAATCCTTTATAGTAGATCTCCAATAATTCCAGTTTTGAAATGCCATGGTGTGGGCAATCCAATAAGAGATCTTGAAACCTTTCCCAAGATTGAAACAAACTTTCGTTAGTTTTCATAGAAAAAGCGTTTATCTTACCTCTCAATTCCGCCGTTTTGGATCGGGAAGAACTTGGTGAGGAATTCCGAAGACAATTCCTCCCATGTAGCCAGCTTTGCAGCTGGAAGTGTTTGGTACCAAGCTAGAGCCTTGTCCTTCAAAGAAAAGAAGAACGGTTTGATCTTGTAATTGCTTGTAGTAGCCTTCTTCGGCTTCATAGTCTCCATGAGAATCTCGAAATTCTGCAAGTGTTGATGTGGAGATTCAGTACTTGCTCCGCCATATTGACTTTGGCGAACCATGGTGATAACTTGTTGTGAGAAGCTAAACTTATGGATGTCTTCAGCTCCGAAATCCACACCTAGACGGCGTAGTTGCTGAATTGGGTCCATCCGTTGCCCCAAAGTTCGGGGTCTATCACCTTCATTAGCAACTCTCCCATTCCTAGTTGGGAGGCGAGGAACAACCCGTGGTTTTGGGGTGTTTCGAACAGGATGAAGTAGTGGATCGATCTCCTCAAGTTCCGGCATGTCCGGGTCAAGTTCTTCATCATCGGATGAGTCATTCCTAATGGATTTAGTCGGTGTCTTGACTTTCTTCTTCTTCCTGGATTCGTTCAATTCCAACATCATAGCTCTTAGTTCATCAACCTGAAATTGATGACTCGTTTCAGCATCTAGACGTGCTTTCTCACTAAACTGAAGTTGGCGTTGAGCTTCGTTCAGTTCAGCCTGGAGGTTTCTCTCATTGTTCTCAGCCATTTTCTTTTCCTTCAACTTTCTTCTCAAAGTTTTCTCCAATTCGGGATCGAAAGGAACTATATCTTTAGTGGATCTAGTCTTTCACATATACCTAGGGGTGGGCATAAATCTCGCTTAATCCCGTCCCGTCCCGTATCCCGTCCCGATCCCGTCCCGATCCCGTCCCGATCCCGTCCCGATCCCGGCGGGATTTGGAAAAAAAAATGTGTATCCCGTCCCGTCCCGTCCCGCAAAAAATTTGCGGGACGGGACGAAGACTTCCCATCCCGGTTAATCCCGTCCCGCATATATATAAATAATATTTTTATATTTTTATAAATATTATATAGATAAATAATATACATAAATTATAATTTTTAAAAATTTTTTTTTTTAAAAATTACTAGATCGATGATTTTTCATCATTCATTCACTCATTCTTTACTACTCATTCGGTTGGATCTAAAATACTAGAGTTTTTGATCTCCCTTGATTTAGTCCGTTTTTCCGCCTTGTTCTAGTCCGTTCTATCGACACCCTTACTCTAGTCGGTTCCATCACCCTTGTATTTGTGGATTACCACAATTGTAATCAATAGTTAAATAAATATAATTTTCAATTAATTATCTGTTGTTATTTTTTGAATGTGAGTCGGTAAGACATTTTGATGTAAGTTGAATTTGTTTTCAATGTATAAACTTCTAATGTAGGCGTCATGAATCGATAATTCGGTATCGAGTTTTTTTCCGATCATTTATGTCTTTAAACACAAGAGAAAACAAGTATACATATTAAATATAATCTGTGCGTAATTTTCGCGGGATTTGTCCCGTCCCGTCCCGTCCCACATGGGACAAGGCCCACGCAGGACGAAGAAAAAATGTCATAAATCCCGTCCCGCAAATAACTTGCGGGACGGGACGTGGGACGACCCCTATCCCGTCCCGTCCCGTCCCGTCCCATGCCCACCCCTACATATACCTAAAGAACTTGCAAAGATCACTCAAGTAGACAAATCAAATCACAAGAGCAAGAGCTCTCAAGCTAGACAACCGAAAACCGAATTTGGTCTAGACCAAATCCCCGGCAACGGCGCCAAAAACTTGTTCGCTCAAAAAGTGTGTGCGTCAAAGTTTTAAATTTATATCTAGAACTCAAAGCAAAGCGAACCCGCAGTGTACGGATCGGTTGTAGTGAGGTAAGAATTCCAGAGTCGAACTCAGGGATTTGGTGAGAGTAAATTCAATTTCAATTATCTAGCGAAAATGCAAAAAGCTTTTGTGATCAAATAAGGGTAAAATGATTCCAAGGATTCAAGTATCCAATTTCGGCTTTCGATTCAAGACACTTCTATAGATATAAGGACAGAGTTTATATTGACAAGATTATGTGTTCAAAGGTAGGTATCGTACGGTGAAGTTCCAAAACCTATATATATAATCTAAATGTTCTCTCTATAAGGGTTGTTGAGGCTGCAATATAGAAAGATCTAAAGACAAGAATTATGTTCAAACTAACTATCTAAAACTCCAGGATATGACTCTCCGAAGTAAAGAATAGAAAGTACACTTAAAATCTTAATAAAGGATGTTGAGTCTCTCTATTACCCAAATCTTGTAATCTTAATCTATTAAATGTAGAATCAAGTTTGAAGTCTCTTCATACACTCAAATAGAGGTTAAAAAGGTTAAACAAGGTTGGGATTTAGGCAAGGATTAGTTTTGGTTAAAGATTAATTCAATTAAAGTTCGTCAGAAGAATAAATCGTGCTATTCATCATTAAATCGGCCGATTTACTCAAGAACACCCCGATTTTCCTGTTATCGCAAAACTAAAATCTAAACTCTCAGGGTCCTAATGTTTGAATGAGTTCAGTCTATCATCATCTAAGCCTTAATCATCAACTATTCTCCCCAGAATCACAATGGTTTTAGCCAACCATTTTCAAAATCAAATCAAATCAAAGGTTGAGTCAAATAATGCAATTAAACCCGAATCTTGAATAAAAACTCAATAACCTTCAAATCTGTAAACAATTCTCGAAACTGATCAATTTATCTCTTAAGTAACTCAAATTCGTGTTCAAAAACCACAATTACTTTAATGGAACAAATAAATCTCACAAACAATGATCAAGATTGTCTTTCCGGCTAAAGTGCTTCAATCCTTCTCCAAGAATCTTCAATCTCTCTCAAACGTGTAAAGATTTCCCGCTGCGGCCTCCTCGTTTTCGTTCGTAGGGTTCCAACCTATAGTTTCTTGCTAATGGCCGTTTGGCAAAACCCTCCTCTAGCCCAAAAGAATTGGGCTTTGTGTCGTCTTTATCATTTGGCCGAAAAACAAATTAAATCGACCTAGTCGATTTATACACAAAACCGTTCGATTTCTAAAGAAGAAAATCGTCCGATTTATATGTATAATGGCACGATTTTCTTCAACAGAAAGTGCTCTTCTTTTGGCTCGTCTTCTTTCTCTCTTTTATGCTTCTCCTATCAACTCCTTAGCTCTTTGTGATCCCTCTAAGACTTCTTTAGCTTCCTTAATGACCTTAGGTGCTCCTTGCTCCACTTTTGCTTTCAATTCCACTCCATTTACCTATAATTCATCAAAAACTCGTGTAGACCTCTATTTCCAACATTTTGTTGAATAGAACACAAAAGGTACACAAAATCTCTCTAAATGCAAGGTAAATTAAGGTAATCATCTACAATATGCATGAATATTATGGTATATAATTCATGTCATCAACCACGAACTCAAAATGACCGTATCTGGTCCGAAATGCTGTCTTCGGTATGTCCTCCTCCCGTACTCTCAGTTGATGATATCTTGACCTCAAGTCAATACGTGAAAACACCGTAGCTCCCTGTAACTGATCCAGCAAATCATCAATACGCGGCAACGGATACTTGTTCTTGACGGTGACTTTGTTCAACTCCCGATAGTCAATACAAAGCCTCATGGATCCGTCCTTCTTCTTGATAAAGAGGACTGGTGCCCCCCAGGGAGACACACTAGGTCGAATGAATCCCCTCTCTGCCAAATCCTCGAGTTGCTTCTTAAGCTCAAGCATCTCGACTGGCGCCATGCGGTATGGAGCCTTGGAGATCGGCCTCGTGTCGGACTCCAAATCAATTCCAAAATCTACACTCTTCTACAGTGGTAAGCCAGGCGGCTCGCCAAAGACATCCTCGAACTCACAAGCTACCGGGGTCTTTGCTAATGATGAACTCGTCTCCTCCTTCATGGCGTAACACCAGAAGGCCTCGTATCCCTGACCTATGAGCTTTGCGGCTCGGACCGCACTAATGACTATCCCGATCTTTCCGAGGTCCAACCCTTGAAAGACCTCCTCCTGCCCAGACTCCGTAGTGACCGTCACTGTCCTCCTCCTGACGTCCAGAACAGCTCTATGGCGGTCCATCCAGTCCATCCCGAGTATGACTTCTTCATGCACTAAGTGCATGACGTGAAAGTCGGCTAGCCAGTCACGACCTCCCAAGTGGATGGGACAATCGTGAATCTCCCAAGTACCACGAACCCTACTCCCTTCGGGTAACCTTATAAGGAAAGGTTCCCCCTCTACTATATCTAAGGTCAACCTATCTATGCAATCATCAAATATGAAAGAGTGTGTCGCACCCGTATCAAAAAGTACTCGGACTGGAAAGCCATGAATTATGATAATACATGTGGCTGCGGGCGCTGCTGGCTCTACGGCACTCCTCAACTCAAAGACTCGAGCTTGAGTACCCCTAGTCTCTGAAGTGCCTCCACCACGCCCTCTACCTCTAGCTGGAATCTGAGCAGAACCCTATGAATATGCCTGACCAGGAGCCCGCTGCTGCTGACCCCGAGCCTGATACTAAGACTGCCTCTATCCTCCTCCTGAGGTACCAGCAGGTGAGGACCCCTGTTGTGTTGTTACCTTACCTTGTCGGCAGAAGGTAGCTCTGTGGCCCAGCTGGCAGCAAGTAAAACATGTAACTGGTGGCCTCCTACACTCCGGCTTAATGTGTCCCTGCTCCCCACAATTGTAGCACTGACGTACTCTAGACCTCATCGGCGGTACCACCTGGTAACTAGAAAGGCCCTGGGACTGACCACGCCTATGACCTGACCCTCCTACTCCAGTGCTGACCGGTCTTGTCCTCTGCCTCTTGTCTGACCCTCAAGACTATATAGCTCTCCTGTGTCCTAGTCGGTCCCTCTCATAAGCTGAAGCCCGATCCTGATAATCAGCTAAGGAATCACAACGGAACCCTGCTAGATAGGAGTGGGTAGTCTCCTTCAGTCTCTGGGAGAACAGATACACGTGCTGGTCCACAGGTGGTGCAGCAGGACCCAACAGTGAAAGCTCCTCCCGGAACCTCCTAATGGCCTCAGCTATCGGAACATCCTCAAAATCTGCCTCCAAGAAGTCTTGCACTCGGTCCCTTCTCAGTGAGGTAGGGCAAAAGGTCTCTCTCACGAGACTCACCAACTGCTCAAATTGGGACACTCTGCCCTGCACTGTCCTCCACCAGTACTATGCCTGGTCCCTAAACAATGTCTGAACCAGCTCCACCTTACGACTCTCAGGGCAGCGAATCGCCTCTAGCGCGGACTCCACATGAGTGATCCAATCTTCCACCTCAAGTCCAACATTTCCGTCGAAGGTGGGAACTCGCTGATGGTTGAATGTCTTCAACTATTCATCTGGTCTCGGTACCCTCAGCTCGTCTCTCACTCGGTCATCCTCGACAACCCTCACTGGTGCAGCTACCACCGGTGGAACTACCACCTAAGTCACCTTCTGAGAAACCTCTGCTGACCTAGCTGGCACTAGCGGTGCTGGAGGTGGTGCTCCGGCCCTGTATGCCTCTTGCACCTGCTGGACATAAGCTCGATACTCCGATGCTCCAACCGATACACGGCCAAAATCAGCAGGCCCTACACTCCGTACTCCGGACCTAGTAGCGGTCACATCCCTAACCTCTAGAACAATACTCTCAGCCACCTCCTCAGCAGGTACATCTACAGTTGGCGGATCTACAATAGGAACACATCCCCGACCTCGGCCCCTCTGAGGCCTACCCACACGTCCATGTCTTTGAGCTCCTGGAGGAAGGGTAGGTCGGCCCTCCCCTCGTCCAACGTAAGTTGTCGCTCTCGTACGTGCCATCTGGTAGAGACGTGATCAATATAAGACTACTTTAGTTCCTAGTAAGGACATAACAATCTTATTACTCTAGGTCACTTATAAAGGTCACAACGTTACTAAATTTACAAGTTATAACAGAAGTCCAATAAACTATGCTATCGAGTTTAGCGGAGGTAGTGGCGGTCCGTGCATTCTATCCCAACCTGTTTATGCTCATGGTTTGGAAAAGAAATTCATTTCAATAGTTCGAAACCCTTGCGATTTCCGTTTATTTGTTTATTCGGCCTTTTTTGAAGATAGCGAGTGCCGTTGTTGCCAACCTAGGGCTCTGATACCATATTGTAATACCCCGAATCCTAAAGGACTCGAAATGCTACAAGCTGGGACCTCACAGTGGGTCCCGGCCTTTAGCCTGGCAACAACTTCATCGGACCTTACAACACGGCACAAATAAAAAGGCAAAACATAAAGTTTATATCATGAGCGAAGTGAAAATCCAAATTTGAAAACATTACAGCCAAGTCTCAAAACCAAAATACCAACATTAGTCTCAACAGTCATGAAATAAAATATAACAGTCCCGTCCTATAATGCACGGAACCCCGGCTGCCAACTACCGCCGGATCACTCGATCGCCTCCCTAACCTGCAAGGCATCTACAAGCGGTATAAAACCGTTAGCTAACAATCTATGCATAAGTATAAAGATAAAAGCACAAACACACAACATACACAATCAGCATGCAACACTCATTCCTTTTTATTATCTTTAATTAAGTGATACGTCATTACTAATGATACTTATTTTGTGACACGAGGGATTCCCAAACCTCGCCCTTGTCCCCGTTTACCAACGCGGAATAGTACTAATGCATTTGACCGTCTACCGGACTGGGTTGGTCGCAGGGAACCTCCTAGACTCTCGCAAGAGCTAGGCAGATGATGTCACAACCCGTTATCATACACTTGGGTCATTATACAATATACTACAGTCGGCCTATTCCGGTTTCGTTATTTATCTTAACTATCAAACACCACTCATACACATCACACACATGCAAGAAACCAGCTAAGTAAGTCCGTGGACTTACCAGAATCAAATCTCGACTCTCTCTTAACCACCACTAAATTAGTAACTGTAGAAACTCAGCTTCCTGTCAAAGGCGGCACGTGGGTTAACACATTTCCCTAGATACTTAGAAGTCTAAAACTCCTAAGATGTACGATTCTATGTGCAGAAGTTATTACAGTGTTCATTTAAGGTAAATTGGCTATTTTACCCTTGGTCCCGGAACTTCCAAAAGCCGGAATACGTACTTAAACTCTAATTTGAGGCTAACTAACCATACTCTACTCCCTAGGATGATTTTAGGTATCAACTAGAAAAACTACCCATTTTCTATTTCCCGAAAAGTCACTAAAGTCCAACTACAGTTTCAAATATGAAATTAAAATAAACTTATAAAAATTCTAAAATAAATTTCTAAAACATCTATGATATCTCATCTATTCATAGGAGCAAAAATTTCTTAAAACTGTTTAACCGTTACTTCTACAAAAATCTTTAAAGTTGAACTCAAACCAAAAATCTATACTTAGCATTTTTCTAGGATCATTTCCCAAACAGCCTAACTAGTCCATTTTGCACCTTCACAGATCTAAATCTAACCGTTGGTTAAGTCCCAGTTTTTGATACCTTACAGTATGCATATCACTCTATACCATCCTAAAATTTGAAAGGTGAATTCTATCTCTAAGGCATCGAACATTATGCTCAAACTTGACTGATGAACACGGTTTCTGAAATTCCAAACTGAATGTGTAAACTGTATGATTTATGTGTTTTACCTCCTACGTTTTTCCTAGATAGCTGCTCCACGCCAAGGTCAAACTCGAGTCCTACACTCGACCAAACAATCAACACATAATCAACATCTAGCCTCTCCTTTCATAGACATTGGGATAAGAATGGGAACACTCACCAAGTACTAAGGCTGCAAAAGATTGCTAGATCCGGAAGGGAGGATGATGGCTCGCAGGTTGGATGCAGAGCCGCTCGGATCTATTTTGGGAAGATCGTTCTTTTGTCCACACCGGAAAAGGAGTAACTCAGCCCCCTTCCGATTGTTATCTAATGGTTCCGGAAACGTGTGTGCAAAGGGTTAGATCCAGAAGGAGACAGTCGATTGAGTCGTACAGAGGGAGGATAGAGGCGAGGACAGAAGAAGAAGGAAATCTAGACTCACCTTGGTCCGGAAGCAGTCAGGGTCGAGGGAGTAGCAGCTCCGGCCGGCTCTTCAAGTGTTGTTGTTGCTGGCTGCGTTCCTTGCGGTTTTTCTGCGCCTGAGGACTCGGTTGAGCGTCTGCAGAAAGGGAAGATCTCGTGTGAAGGCGGAACAGAAGAGGGAGTAAAGAGGAGCGTTCAATACGGGAGTTACAGCTCTTGTAACTTCTGAGCGTTTGCTCTCCTAGGTGGGCTGGAGGGGAGCTGTATGGGCTGCAAGAAGGCTGCTACTGGGCTCGTAAACAGGCTGGGCTGCTGTGCGAGGATGGTTGGGCGACAACAGGTCCGTGTGGGCTGGAGGGTTATGGGTAGCTGGGCCATCATAGCAAAGGGATGGGCTGAAACATTTGCAAGAAGGATGGCTGAAACAATTGCAAGAAAGATGGGTTGAATAGTTTGTCAAAAACCTGTCAAAACTCGTCATGACCTTGTCAGGCCCATGAATGAGTTTGTCACAGAGTTGTCGGTCTTTGTCATGGCCTCGTCTCAGCTTAGTCATGATCTCGTCACAGCTTGTCATGATCTCGTCTAAAGTCATCGTTAAGAAGGAATTATAATAACTAGGGTTTGATATAATTCTATCATTTTATGTGAATTAAATTCTACATAAAATGATAAATAATTATAAGAATTAGAGCTTGATATAATTTTATCATTTTATGTGAATTAAATTCTACATAAAATGATAAAATTCGTGAAGAAAGAAATACTAGATAGAATGGAAAACCGTCAATGGCTCGAAGTCCGATTTGATTCGGAATTAAACGGAATAAAAATTCCGGATATTACAAACTGATTAGGTGATTAATAAAGATATAAATACTCTAAAAGGGGGGTTGGACAGAGTATGAGAACTTTTTGCAATATCGTATATCAAGGTTTTGAAACTAATCTCAAGGCCTTGAAGTTGATCTCTGCGCTTAGTGACAAAATTGTTTCTCAAGGCTTTGAACTTGATCTCAAGGCGTTGACTTCGAAACCTATAGAAAGTTGTTACTCACAATAAGATGTGACATAAAGTGCGGAATGTAAAAGATCGACAAGACGATATGTTTACAAAATTCGCCCCTAACAGCCTACTCTCCGCCTAGGGTTTTCGACCCTCGGATTCTAATTATCTATTATCTTCTTGTTGTGAGTCCTAGATACAACATAGAAGAACTTCCCTTCTTCTCTCAATGTAGTCTCAACGCTACAATCTAGTCAACTCTATTCTAGCAATAATAGCCTAGTTACTTCGCACAGTAACACACTCGAGTATAACACTATAATGATATGCCTATGGAGCTCTTGTGTTTATCTCACTCTAATCGAATAAACTAAGGTAAGATCAAGAGGAAGTAAAACTTTTGGATCGATGAAGATGTTCTTGTATGATCGTTGCAAGACTTGGTTACTTTCACTTGTAAGATCTATCTTCATCTTCAATCGATGTCTTCATTTATCGTCTTCTATGGAAATCTTCTTCTAGCCGTTGTCTTGCATCCGTTGTAACGTCTTCTTTCCTCCATAGAATCCGATGTTTGTTTGAGCGAGATCCTCTCATATTGTTTGAGATGTAACCGTTGTAAGTAAGATCATGTAGCTGAGATCTTCTCACATTGTTTGAGATGTAGCCGTTGTAAATAAGATCTTCGAGTTGCCAAGATCTTCTCTTTAAGGTTCTTCACTTGAAATCCGTTGGATATCTTCAAGTCCAAGATCTTCGCTTCATAATCTGATGAAGATCTTCTTTGACCGAAATATTCTCACAAGATCTTCTCTTCAATCAATCTTCTCTTTCATCGTTAGCCGAGATCTTCTTTGTTGGTTTGTTGGATGTTGAAGATCTTCTCCTAGATCTTCTCATTTAGTTATTGTAAGTCCGTTTGTAATAAATCTGTTTAGCCGAGATCTTCCTTTGTAATGTTATCCGAGTCCTACACACATTTTAACAAGCAAACCAAGACAAGCAATCTAGAAATATAATCGATATTTGTTAGTTTATAAAACTGCATTTATATGTTAAGTCTTCCATCATTTAAATAAAACAATTCATATCAAATGTGGAGTTATCACAAGGATATGCCCTAGTGTGGTGGGATCACCTCCTTAATGAAAGAAGAAGAATACTAGAGCCAGAGATCGATACTTGGAAACACATGAAGGAATTGATGAGAACAAGATTCATACCTCCATACTACGCTAGGAAGCAAGGCAGAGGTTGGAGAATTTCAAGCAAGGAACCCGCAATTTAGAAGAAGCCTACACCATCATGCAAATGGCGATAATTAAGGCTAACATTCACGAGGATGAGGAGTCGACTATGGATCGATTTTTAAGAATTTTGCATTTATCTTTAGCTAATAAAATTGATCTATATCCTTATGATAATATAACTAACTTATTGCATTTGGCTATTAAGGTGGAAAAGAAACTCCAAGGACGGAACCAAGAGACGAACTAATGGCACCAGAACAAATCTCGAGCCAATCAAGAAAAAATTGACCGAGATTTTGACCGAGATTTCTCTTAGAGAGATCCTCGAAGTAATAACGACAACCAAGGAGTATTGAGAGCTTCATCATCCGATTCCCCACATTCTAAACCTTTGAATGAGCCTTCAAAGGATCCTAGAGGGAGCACTTCTAACTCTACTTTACATTCTAGAGACATTGTGTATTTTAAATTTCAAGGTAGAGGTCATTATAAAAAGGATTGTCCTAATAACGAGGTTTTATTCATTAATCAACAAGGGGATGATGAAAGTGAAGAAGATCTTAAAAGTGTTAGTGAAAGTGATGAGAGTTGTGAATTTGAGCATGGAGAATCATTGATTGCTAGAAGAGCCTTGCATGTTAATTTTTCTCTAAATGAAAATACCCAACGAGAAAATCTATTTCATACTATGTCTTGTTAAGGGAAATGTGTGTAATATGATCATTGATGTAGGTAGTTGTTGTAATACTGCTAGTGTTGAAATGGTTACTAAATTGCAACTTCCTACTTTTTATCACCCTAGACCCTATAAACTATCACGGATGAATGAGTGTGGTACTTTGAAGGTCAACAAGCAAGTTAAGATGACTATCACAAAAGGACATTATACTGATGAGATTTTGTGTGATGGAGTACCTATGTAGGCATGTCATATTTTGTTAGGTCGTCCATGGCAATATGATCGAAAAGTGGAGCATGATGGTCATACCAACAAGTACATGTTCACATTCAATGGTAAAAGGATAAATTTGAAGCCCATGACTCCTTTATAGATCGTTGAGACCTACGAGAAGAAAAAGAAAGAAGGCAAGGAATGAGCATGGGACAAAGAAGTGGTCGAAGGACATTCCAGTAAAGAATTTCGGTCTGTTCTTGAAGAAAAATCTGTCGATATCCATGAGACTCGCCTAAGTTTTTTTGAAATTCGATCCACTACAGCCACCAATGCATCACTTGCAAGAGCTCTTCTGGTTGACCAAGAACCACTACAAATTGAGCATAACCCCATGGATTTTGAGGTTATATCATTCATGTCTTTGAGTGAATTCATTGAGCGGTGTGTGCTTAAGAAAGCTAGGAGTTATCACTCTTCTCTATCTTTTGATCTTATACCGTTGTCTTTCGGGAAGCGAGTAAGTGTTACTGTATGAAAGTTAGTAGAGGACAAAGGAGATCAAATGGACATGAAATTATTGTTTGACCCCGAAGATCTTAAGGAATCACCACCAAGAGAGGAAGGAATTGCAGTCCACTCTCAGTTAGCATCACCAACAGCGGCGTATGGATGCTTACTTAACATTTTGGACATTCCTGAAGCTAAATCTCACCCGAGATCTATGTTTGATGACCGAGATTCCATACTGTTAAGTGTTGCACGACTCGTCTTCAAGGCACGAGTTTTACAGACCCTCCACGGATCCTCCAAGAGAAGGGATACTGTAGTCCCTACCACCACATGACTTGAGTTCCGATGTGACTAGTGATGATCAAGATGAAGATTCGGGGACGAATCCTTTTCAAGAAGGGGAGTATGTTATGGGACCGTCCTCGACACATCCTATACAAGGACCAATGATAGGTGATGGAATCACTATCATTTATGATAGTTTTTAGAGTATTTTTATTGCATTTATGTTGGTTTATGCTACTAACACCTTGGTCCAGAAGAAGAAGACTAAAAGAAGCTAAGGAAGGAGTTATAAGCACTTAGGAGTAAAGATCGTTCACGAAGCAAAGCTTATGTTGCCTCACCGCCCCAGCGGAACCTTGTCACCGCCCCTGCAGGTGATGCCTTACACCGGAGCGCTCCATGCGCCTTCGCCAGCGCCGGCCATGAAGTGTGTCACCGCCCCTGCGCCACTCCTTGGCGCCCCTACAATGATTTGCCCTGAAGAAACGAAGACCAGCTCCCCTGCGCCTTCCACTGTGCCCCTGCCTGCGCCTCAACCTGGGAGTTGGAAGACGAAGAGGTTGTGTCACCTCCCCTGCGTTGACCTGGGGACGCCCCGGCGGCTTGGCATCAGAAACGTCAGGAAGTCGAAGGGTCAGACGGTTGAAGAGCATTAAAGATCCGCCCCTGCGGAATTTCCTAGCCGCCCCGGCGGCCATGAAGAAGATCAAGCGTTTTTGCCTTCACCGCCCCTGCCGAGCTGAAGGCCGCCCCTGCGGTTTAACGTCAGAAGCTTTACTCCGGCTATTTACACCACCTTTATGGCATTAAAGGTGGCTGTTTTGGGCCCGCCATTTACTCCTATTTAGTGTCTTTTGTAGAATAAATAGTCTTTGGTTGATTGCTAGAATCATCCAACTTGTTAGCCAAAAAATTATCCACTTTTCCCATTTGGATTATCTTGCTACCTTTGTAATGAGTTGCTAACTCCCTTGCTACATTGGGTTGGTTTGAAGATGCGTTGTTACTTTGGTTGTAAGTTTTCTTTAATATAAGTTTCCATTCAGTAATACTTTGTGTTTCCTTGATGTCAATTGCCTAATTGCATGTTTTACTATTACTTGAGATTGATCACCTTAGGTTCTAAAGTGCATGCAAATAACTAGGATTAATAGGTTCCGGGTTCGGGTCATTAATCTAGTAGTAACTTTAAGTAATAACGGGTTGTAATTACTTAAAGAAAAGGACACAAATATAAAGATAAGTTTAACGGTTTTAATCTTCTCTTTATATCCCTTAGTCTTTGTTTGAAAGCTAACTTGTTATTTGTTCTTGTAGGTTTACGGAACACTAACCTGTTAAGTTGTGTTGATGCCGGTTGGCTCAACACATATATATGATCGAGATGGGAGATTACTTGAAAACTTGTAAAAGGAACTCACCAAAGTAGCAATTGCATGCTTAGAATCAACCTAGTGTAGATTCACTCATCATTGTCTTACTTGTCGCATTAATCGTTTTCATAAGTTTTTGTCTGCATCAATTCAACCAAACCCCCCCCCCCCCCTTTGTTACTTGTTACTATAATCGATAATTACATCTAATAAAACACCTTAACTCTCTTGGGTTCGACCCTTACTTAACCACTATACTTGTTTAAGTGCTAAGTCGGGATTTACTTTTGATTGGGTATAGACGACCATAGAAATACCTTCAGTCAAATTTTGGCGCCGTTGCCGGGGAGTTTTAGTGTTTTATTTCATTGTTATTATTGATTATCGGTTTGAACCATTTTTATGGTTCGACCAGTGCTACTAACTCCGGCTTTGCTTCTTTTGATCTAGAAATTGAGATGACGCAGATCCGGCAACGAAGACAACAACAACTTCAACAAGAGATGGTTGACCGTACACTGCGTCAACTCACGCAGCCCACCTTGGCTCAAAACCCCCTTGCGGTCACTATACCAGCATTGGGGGAAGGAATCAACTTTGAACTCAAGCCAGGTCTCATCCACTTGCTTCCATCCTTCCATGGGCTAAGTGGTGAAGACCCCATCAAACACCTTGGGAAGTTCCATACCGTGTGTATGAGCATGAAGCCGGCCAACATTACCGAAGAACAAATCAAGATGAGGGCATTCGGCTTCACACTCAAAGATTCCGCAGATGATTGGTATTATCACCTTCCATCCGGGAGATCGACACTTGGGAGAACCTTCACAAGGCGTTTTTGGAGAAATACTTCCCAGCCAAGAAGGCCAATAGCTTGAAGAAAGCTATATGCAACATCGACCAAGAGGCGAACGAAACTCTTTATGTGTACTTCGAAAGGTTTGCACGCCTCCGATCCAGCTGTCCTTTTCACGGATATTCAACTCAAGATCTAGTCTTGTACTTGTACAATGGCTTGCTCGATAATGAAAGGAGGATCGTCGATGCGGCTTGCGGAGGTAATATTCTTAACTCTACTCCTGACCTTGCTTTGGAAAAGATACATGAACTAGCGGAAGGAACTCGGAACTATGGAAGGACCCCGTCTAAGAAAGGAGTTCATGTTGTGAGTTCCGGGAAGAGTGAGATCTCCACCGAGCTCGCAAAGCTGAAGGAAATGGTGAAGAGACTAACACTCATGGGAACCCCACAGCAGCTCAAAGCTTGTAGAGTATGTGCTGACCCATATCATCCAACGGACATGTATCCACAAGTCCAAGATGACGATACTGAAATAAACGCAATGGGTTATGGACAACCACAGCAGCAAAGGCCTAGGAACGATCCCTATGCGCAGAATTTCATGCCAAACTGGCGTGACCAACAAAACTTTCGTTGGAGGGATCAACAAAACCAACAACAACAACAACCCTATCAAGGTAAGTATCAATCAACTGAAGATATATTGCAGGTTTTGACTAAACACTTTGCTACTCATGTCCAAACAACAGAATCCAGCATCAAGAACCTTGAAAAACAGGTTGGTCAAATGGCAGAAGCCATTACAAGGATTGAAACTAGGTCCTTCGGGAGGCAACCCGAAGGAATAAGAAGAGGATCTTCTGTCAAGAAAACCGCCCCTGTGGCTGGGAGACCCCGCCACCGCGGTGACACCCTTGCCCAGCGCCGCCCCCGGCGCTGGGCCAGTGTTTGAAATAGACTGGCCACCGCCCTCGCGGTGACACCCCACGCCCCTGCGGCGGCCATCCTTGACACACACCCTCAACGCCGCCCCCGGCGCTGAGGCTGTGTACCCCCTCTTCCTTGTCACCGCCCCTGCATTGACAAACGCCGCCCCTGCGGTTCTGTTAAGGAAAGAAAAAAAATACACTTCCCAAAAATAACCTACAACTACCGCCCTTTACATTCCCCCTCCATTCACCCTCCGAACCCTAATGCACCTCACCTTCATACGCTCCTACGCCCTCCGCCACCCTGTCCAAACGCTCTTGCGCCAGCTCCGACGACTACCGCCCCTTTGCGACGCCAGCGCTCACCACCACCACACACAAACATCCCCTCAACCCTCTCACTCTCTCCCTCCATTGCCCCACCTCCGGCGACGTCTACAACAACAAGGAAGACACCGGAACAGCCCCATCACCAAAACCTTCGCCGAACTCCCAAAATTGCCCTTTGTTCATCGACCACCCCTGCGCCTGCAAGCACCCGCCCCTGCGCCTGCTTCAGCCGCCCCTGCGGAAAACACAACAGAGGGTTCGTCTCCTACTCAATTTTCTGAAATTTCTAATTCCTTTGATTGTTCAAACTGCAAGTGATGGAAGACCAGAGGAAATATAAATTGTCGGAAGTTGAGAAGGAACGACATAGGATCGTACAAGGTCGGGATGTGTATGCAACCCGGTGTTTGGACGTTCCTACTTTGGAACGTTTGGGCATGTTGGAGAGCATGCAAGAATTTCTCAACAACGCTGAGCTCGGTGATTTTTTGATAACGAGCGCTCCAACATACCCCGAGCTCAGCCGCCAATTCATTGCCACATTCAAAATGGAAACGGTGGACCACGGTTGTGTTGGACTTTCTTTCAAGTTCAACAAACGAAAGTATACATTGGACTACACCCAACTGCAGGAGGAATTAGGGGTGACTATAGCCACTTCCGACGACTGGTGGGACCCCATCCCGACACCCGACCTGATGGAGTTTTGGCAGGCCGCCACCAGATCTGAGTTTCATGCAGGGGGTGAGTATTCTAACAAATTCACTCGCCCCAATTTAAGGCTCATCTCGAAGATGTTCATGAGTGTCTTCTATGGACACAAGGAGGAAAATAAGATCGCTCTCAAGGACCTTCCATTTCTATATTCTTGCCTCCCCACAAACAACTGGGTACCGGATTGGCCATACCTCTTCCTTACCGTTTTGAAGCGGATTAGGAAGAATGAGACACGAGACATTGTGGAAGGCGGGATCATCTCCTTGTTAGCTGCACAGGTGATGGATCTCGCTGCCTTGGAGGACGGATTAGAGGCTCCACTATATACGGAGGGTATGTTGAGGAGGTGTAGGCTCCTCAGGAGGGACGGGGAGAACCTCTTTTGGCTCTCTTTAGTAGATGGGAGTCACATTACATACCTCCTCCAGCGACTTCCACTGGGAGACGAGCTCTCAGAGTTGTACGTACCAACTGACCTTGTTCCGCTGAGACGGCCTCAGGAGGATATTATTGGGAGATGTGCTACAGGCTCCAGCCGAGCCCCGGTCACTGATGAGGAGATGCCTATTGTAGCACGGAACGACAGTCAGGCCATGGAGAGCCTTCAGGCTCATATGGCTTACTTGACCACACAACATCAGGCATGGAAAACCGAGTACCAACAGTCCATGCTTGACCAACAACAGGCGTGGCAGTCCAACTTCGCCTCCTCCATGACCACTCACTTCGACCGCCGACATGATGCTTGGCAGGCGGCCCATCAGCAGCAAGTGGAGACTCAGCAGCTGGCTGGCAAGCTAGCTACGAGACTTCATTTAGAGAGAGGATGGAGGCTCAGGAGGGCCGCATCGACACGCTCTACCGCCGGCAGGAGCACTTCTTCCGCCATTTTCCTTACCCACCGGAGGAGGGTCCAGGTGGTCCATCCGGACCATCCCACTGAGGGGTACATTTCTCCTCCCTTTCCCACATTTATCTTTGACTCATTTTCACTTTGAGGGAAAAGTGATCTTCAAGTATGGGGGAGGGAATTATCATTGCTTGTACAGTTCATTTGAGTTGTTTTGTTTTAAGTTGCTTTTGAATTCAATTTGAAATTCACAAAAAAAAAAGAAGAAGAAGAAGAAGAAAAAGCCAAAGAAAATCCTTGGATAAACCAAAAACCTGAAAGGGCGGTTTAGGCAAAAAGAAGGTAGTCCGACCAACCTTACGTTGGTGCAAAATTGGACTTGAGGGAAGTGAGTTCAAGTGAGATTATCAAAAGAAGAAGAGTGGTAAGGTGAAAACCCAAAAGGGCACCTTGGCAAAATGAGCGACACCGAGTGTAGGTTTCCGTTCCGGCGTTTGGCGACATAAGAAGGGGAGTCATAAGGAGGTTGTCCGGGTAGGCCACTCTTGGAGCAATAAGGATGGTAGTTTCTCCCTTTTTCTCACATTTCCTCTCTTTTCCTTCTTTCTTTCTTGGTTTTTCTTTTGTTTTCATTGTCTTTTCCAGCTTGCCCATGCTTCCTAAGGCCTTTGAGTCTAGTTGCTGTCATTTGCATTACTCGGGACGAGTAAAAGTTCTAAGTATGGGGGAGTTTGATAGGTGTTGGAATCACTATCATTTAGGATAGTTTTTAGAGTCTTTTTATTGCATTTGTGTCGGTTTATGCTACTAACTCCTTGGTCCAGAAGAAGAAGCCTAAAAGAAGCTAAGGAAGGAGTTATAAGCACTTAGGAGTGAAGATGATTCATGAAGCAAAGCTTCTGTTGCCTCACCGCCCCAGCGGAGCCTTGCCACCGCCCCTGCGGGTGACGCCTTACACCGGAGCGCTCCCTGCGCCTTCGCCAGCGCCGTCCATGAAGTGTGTCACCGCCCCTGCGCCCCTGCGCCCCTGCGATGATTTGCCCTGAAGAAACGAAGACCAGCTCCCTTGCGCCTTCCACTACGCCCCTGCCTGCGCCTCAACCTAAGAGCTGGAAGACGAAGAGGTTGTGTCACCGCCCCTGCATTGACATAGGGACGCCCCGCGGCATGGCATCAGAAACGTCAGGAAGTCGAAGGGTCAGACGTTTGAAGAGCATTAAAGATCCGCCCCTGCGGAATTGCCTAGCCGCCTCGGCTGCCATGAAGAAGATCAAGCGTTTTTGCCTTCACCGCCCCTGCGGAGCTGAAGGCCATCCCTGCGGTTTAACGTCAGAAGCTTAACTTCGGTTGTTTACACCACCTTTATAGCATTAAAGGTGGCTGTTTTGGGCCCGCCATTAACTTCTATTTAGTGTCTTTTGTAGAATAAATAGTCCTTGGTTGATTGCTAGAATCATCCAACTTGTTAGCCAAAAAATTATCCACTTTTCCCATTTAGATTATCTTGGTACCTTTGTAATGAGTTGCTAACTCCCTTGCTACATTGGGTTGGTTTGAAGTTGCGTTGTTACTTTGGTTGTAAGTTTTCTTTAATATAAGTTTTCATTCAGTAATGCTTTGTGTTTTCTTGATCTCCATTGCCTAATTGCATGTTTTACTATTACTTGAGATTGATCACCTTAGTAACTAAAATGCATGCAAATAACTAGGATTAATAGGTTTTGGGTTCGGGTCTTTAATCTAGTAGTAACTTTAAGTAATAACGGATTGTAATTACTTAAAGAAAAGGAACATAAATATAAAGATAAGTTTAACGGTTTTAATCTTCTCTTTATATCCCTTAGTCTTTGTTTCAAAGCTAACTTGTTATTTGTTCTTGTAGGTTTACGGAACACTAACCTGTTAAGTTGTGTTGGTGCCGGTTGGCTCAACACATATATATGATCGAGACGGGAGATTACTTGAAAACTTGTAAAAGGAACTCACCAAAGTAGCAATTACATGCTTAGAATCAACCTAGTGTAGATTCACCCATCATTATCTTACTTGTCGCATTAATCGTTCTCATAAGTTTTTGTTTGCATCAATTGAACCAACCCCCCCCCCCTTGTTACTTGTTACTATAATCGATAATTGCATCTAATAAAACACCTTAACTCTCTTGGGTTCGTCCCTTACTTAACCACTATACTTGTTTAAGTGCTAAGTCGGGATTTACTTTTGATTGGGTATAGACGACCATAGAAATACCTTCAGTCAACCAGTCACTAGATCAAGGGCTAAAAGGATCCGAGAGGAGACACCATCAAGGAGATCAAGGAAAATTGGATATGAAGAATGTCAGTCCACCATATCCTGAAAATCGGTCGATATTTTCCCTAGGAAAATCGGCCGAAATTTAGACTCGATTTTTCATCTATGACGCGTGCTAGAAGATGCGGCCAAAATCTTTTAAATTTGTCAATTATCTTTTATATTTTAATTCCTTAAAGCTCTCAAACAATCTTAAGAAAGTTGTTAGTTTCTGATCCTATTTTTGGATTGTTATTTTTATATCATTTAAATATATTTTTCCTAGATTATCTTTAGAAGATATCTTTTCTTAGTTTAGATAGAGGATTTCGCTTATAAATAGCCTTTGAGGGGGGAGATTGTTAGATAGCTTAGATGTGATTATTGAACTCCACATTATTGTGAGATACTTGTGAATTCACTCACGGGGTTTGCATTTATCATTTCTATCCAATCAAAAGGAGAGTTTTTGATTGAAAAGTTGTGAGTCTTTGCTAGATTGTTTTTGTGTGTATTAATCTTTTTGAAGGTTGGTGCAACAAGTCAAACTGGTCCTTCCTTGTGTTTGTCTTATCTAGAAGGCTTGTGTAAGGTTAAAGAATGGTGAAAGGTAATTCTTTGTTAAGGGTTTTTATCCAATTGAGTTCAAGGTTCTTTACAAGTCTTATAATAGTTCTATCTTCCTATATCTGTCATTTATCATTCCATATAATCATCTTTCTGTTTTCCCATAACATTCATTATTCCGCATTCTAAATTCTAACAAATATCGGGTTGTTCTTGAGTAAATCTCGGCCGATATTTCCCTTAATTCATCTGATATTTCTTTTTATTGTTCGATTTGAGGACGTTCAATCTAGATCGGAAAACTACGGCTTTCACCCCACATCAGGGTTCTAAACGGGAAATTCGGGTTTAGACAGTGTTAATATGGTCTACAACACGGCTCAAAACTCTAATTACTAAACCAAACCATAAACCAATTTATGTGCAATCTTACTCCAATTCCTCTAATTCTCTTTTTTTTTCAACTAGCGTCTACGAGGATATCGATCGGCGACTGCAGAGTGGCTGGGACTAGTAACCTTTACGAGGATATCGATCGGCGACTGCAACACTCTGCCACGGACTGGGACTGGTAACCTTATCTCCCTCCCTTTCAGTGTCACTCTCACTCTCAGTCTCTATGTCCCTCACTTTGTCGTTCTCGCTCTTTGTCTCAAACTCTCAGGACTCGAAGTGGTAACCTAACAATCTCGTCCAGCATCCGTCTCAATCTTGACCGTTTAGGGTAAAGTACATAAAAATAAGCAAAAACGTCTTGGCCGTCTAGACGGTATCTCTCCGTTCCGTCTCCGTCTTGCGTCGTTTAGAACATTGGTACAGAGTGATGAATCGTTCAAACTCACAACCCATTATATACACGTATAATAACCTGATACTCTAAACATTAGAAATGATTCTAACCCGTCACTTTCCCAAATATGTATATTACTGTCTGATACTCTTGGCACGTACAAAATGTAGCCATTTGAAGGCCGACTTGAAGCTCAAACTCAACAAATCCCGAGTCGTAGAACACCTATATCGAAAACAATTAATAATCCTCGACAAAAGTTAGGTTGGCAGGCACTCTTACTCGTGAACTGGTAGTACCTTCTACCATGCTTACTAAGCTAGTTTCAGGACATTGCACAGCATATGAATATCACATGCTTCTGTTTTACAGTAAATTCAATATAGAGAAGGTGAGCAACATCAGGCTACCCTGCCAAGCAAATGGAACAGACAACATAAACACCGTAGCCATAAATTGTCTTAGATACCTAATCTTATCCATGATTTACCCTTGATCTTAAATTGGAACAAATCTAGAGATGATAAATAAACAAACACCGGTCCTCTTAATCCTCTGCAAAAGGAAAACTATAGTTCTAATATACATGAAAAAATCTATTCAGTTCTGCATTGCATACACAAAAAGAATCATTGTTGACTGTTAACAGTGTAAAATGACATATTAACGAGCAATTTTAACTCACTGTTATAGGTTGTCTGTCCCTTGCAAGCTCTGCAGCTTCTTACTCCAGATAAACTTCCAACACAGTCAAAGAGTAAGTGGATGTCCTCATCTACAAAACATAGTTTCCGACCTTCATTCTCCCTTCTCTTTGCAATGTTGACAATGGGCTCAAGAATGAGTTCTGAATCTATGATCTAAACATGAGTTGTCTCAACTTAAAAAGAGCTTCACTAGTCAAGGGCAGTCTTGGACTTTCCACCAGTGATTGGATTTGCCCAGCCATCAAGAATTGGTTTTGCAAAGGCCGAGTTTGACAAGGCCTGCAAATCAGGTTTCAAATTCCACGAACCTGACCAGATTGATCTGCTTGAGTTATTATCTTGATCATGTAAAGCAGGTGTGCTTGAAGACTTCCTCACTCCTAGTAAACCCTCACCTACAACAGAGGATTCTGGAGACAAATTGTTTTTACTCGATGTTTTTGTCCTAAGAGCCAAGCCCTTCCCTGCGATTGCAGAAAACCAACCACCAATGCCATTCTCCTCTTTCAAAATTTTATCGGGTGTACGTGAGGTAAAATCAGCTTCCGATTTCTGACGCCGTCTCACTGGTTTCTCAGTCCATTTATCTGAGTCCGTGTCACTGGATTCTCCAAGTGGCACATGATTCCCCGCATCATCTTCTTCCGTATTAAAAACATTAGCTAAACTTCTACATTTTCCACGAATGCTCAAAGGAGGTTTCATACCCGGGGATGGTTTCTTCAATGATGATCCATTTTCAAGAGAACCAGAAGTTTCTTTATTACTGTATACAGCCATTTCAAAAACCTCAGAATGGGTTCCATGGGGACGTGGCTCCTTGAGTCCATAGTAGCCTTGTAAGGAACTCATTGCTGGTGAGACTTTATGCTCTGGAGTTGCTTTTAGGGATTCAAATGAATCAAGGATGTCAGGCAGCATACGTCGAGGTGGGGTCTTTCCAGAGACAGTTGGCCTGTACCAAGATTTACAATTGCAAAATCAGACTGTAAATGCACCAGCAATTAACATCTATAAGGTAAGAAACACAGGTATCTAACTCGGGTTATTTTGAGTTACAAGTTTCATTGTCTAATTACTATATCAGCCTTCGTGCATGTTGATGGTTCATCTCCAGAGGTCAGTTTCGTTTTTCCAGGTCAGTAAAATAAATTCTAAAGATCAAACTACATAATTAAATTTATTATGCAAGTTAATGAAAAAGAAATTCAATTAACTTCGTAAGTTTCACAAGAAACTACACTAGAAGTTAAGGCTATTCTGAAAAGATTCATGAACTGATGATACGGTATGTAGGTAATCAAGAAAAGACATACTATAGAAGTATTCTTACTAGAACTAGGATATCAATTTCAAAAGTTAACAGTATTTGTCTTGCAAATTTTGTGTAGAAAGCATACACTGTAAATTTTTCATAGGATTTCTATCAACCATATTGCAATCATCAAAAGTATATCATACACAAAAACAATTCATCATTTTCGAATGATAAAGTTGTTAGATAAGGTTCTTCCAAATGATACAAGTTGAGAACTGCAAAATGCTATAATATGCAGCAATATTTATCAAGGAAAAGAACACCTTTAAACATAAGCAAGAAGAATAAATTACAATTTCAAAAATAATTAACATTAAGCTTCACTAACTAGTCTACAACATGAGCAAGTTGGATGAAAGATACCCTGTAGTGCTGCAGCCATTAGACACAGAAGGTGATGGGGGATGCCTCCCTGGTTGAGGAATACGAAGTGTCTTAAGAGCAAACATTTGATGATCAGTGACCAAACCGTTCATCCTTCTAATGTCAGCCACCTAACATTGCCATAAAAATAGAATAAAAGCCAATTCATATAGGATATCAAGATATCTTGCAGAACCTGATATATATCTTCTATGCATGCTCAAGTTAAAAAAGGAAAAAAAAAAAAAAAGAAAAGAAAAAGGAATGTCATTGTTCTGACATTAACATAGAAAGAGATCGCCCTAAATTCAAATAGTTTGTTCAGACCAGATAAGTTCAGCTCATGGTTCTCAGATAGGGGCAGGGATTACAAGTCATCATCATTATTCATTAATCATGACAATGAAACTCCACATTTAAGTTTCTAGCAAGGACAAGGACGGACCATTAGCAATTATGAAATTGTTTGTGCATCTGTAACTACGCACTAATCTACGTTGGAAACCGTTGTAGGAAAAGTAACCTATAACTCCACAGGCACTCAAAACAACAGGAATCAAGGCACACCCAGGTAAATACAAATCCAAAACTCAACGCTGCTGGAATTAATATAAAGGCAATGAAAGGGTTATATACCTCCACTCCATATTTGATAGCAACACCAGCAAGCGTATCCAGCTTGGAGACGGAATGCTCGAAGAATCGACAAGGAGAATAAGATGACGAAGACAACGAATGCTCTGATGAGGTCGAAACAGGAAAAACCCTGGAGGTCCCAGCAGGACTATTCATGAAATCTCTATTCCCATTCAATCCGTCCGTATTGTTCTCTCCATAATCATATTGCTCACTTCTCATCATCTGCACAAACACCAAATTCCCACCGATGAACCTCCTTTCCTTGTTTCCTCTCTCTCCCCTTCCCTCCCTGAAAATGTTCCTATTTCAACCAAAATCTCATTCCAAATATCAATTTCAACCTAGCATGCCCAGTGAAACAATGAGAACAAATATTTCACATCACGCAGCAACTCCAATTCTGACCGACAGCACAACCTAAACAGATTCCTACGATGAACGCGAATCTGAATCCGTCAATATCACGCCAAAAACAAATAGTTCGCGAAAGAAACAGATCACCGAGAGTGACGATCGAACAAAGGATACTAGACAAGCCGCGGTGGAATCTGAGGACGCCGATCAGATTAACGAGCAAAAATTGAACAAGATCCCGGAACCTGTCGAAAATTTGAAGTATCGATCGGAGAAACAGAGGAGAGAATCACAGATCTAGAGAGAGAGGAAAACAGAATATTTTGTGGATTGTGGAAAAAAAATTCCGCGTTTATGGATTTTCTGATTTTTTCTGAAAGAAGCGAACCCTGTGTTGTGTTGATGTTGGCTGTTTATTACTTTTCCATCTCTTTCCTTCCAATCACCGGTCTTTCTTCCCCAAACCCCAAATATTTATTGGGCTTTGATATAATTTAATAACAAAAAGCTATATATACTCCCTTAAAATCTTAAATTTACTACAGTATCAAAGTTAAAACTCGCATTTCGTTTCTCATCAAAAAAAACAAAAATCGCATTTCGTCGACCTTAATTCGTCGGAACATTAGAACTCGCATTCCGTCGACCTTCGTTGAATTCGTACATCGGACGTCGTCCAGATTTACAAGTTATATTTATTTAATATTAGGATTTTGGGCGCACATAAAATTTAAATTCCCTTTTTTCTGCTAAATTATTATTTGGAGCGGCGGGGAACTGGTTATGTTTATTGTGCAACATAATCAAGTACATGACCAATTCAAGAGCATGAAGGTCATGGACCATAGAGTGAGTCGTGTCGGTTGGGTTTGGGGCAGTGTTGTTCATTCAGACTTTCTCCTAACGTGTTTTATAGTTCTTGGGTCGGGTTAATTTTATAAGTCCGGTTTATCGTTGATCGTTGATGTTCGCTCCAAACGGTGTGTGCAAGCTTTAAATTTATAACCCTAGACGTAAACTTAACACAAGGATGCGAACCCGCAGTGTATGGGTCAATCGTAGTAAAAAGCAACGAATTTCAGGGGTCGATCACAGGGACTTAGTGAAACAAAGTCCAGTTACGGTATGCTAAGCAATCACTAACCACAAAGCAATTATAACAATCAAAGATGATATAGAAGTCAATAAAGGAAATATGCAATTCTAGGGATTAAAGCATCTAGTTGTGGTTCCAACTCAAGATCTATAGATAAGCGGACAAAGCTGAGGTTTTTGCATAGGGAAGGTGTTACTAAAGTGGAATAGATCACCGGGTAACTCTCACTACTCACTAATCCTAAACCGTAACTCCTATTATCGGGTAAGTCTCAAGGAATCAAGATAAAGAACTATAATCTCAAACTAACACACCATCTAAGGGAATAGAATCAACCTTTACCGGGTAAGTCTCAGGTTAACTCACAAAGATGGGACAGAAGCACACTCAAACCCCAATAAAGGACAAACCTTTATTACCTACACTTATGATCTTAGGTAATCAAACTAAGGAATTACCGGGTAAGTCTCATCCTAGGCTTGTATTGAACAAGGAAAGGTGTAATAAGAATAGGATTTGGCAAACTCTAACACTTAACTCTCAGTTTCGGATCAGATAAGTCACCTCGGTCAAAAGAATTCCACTCCGGCCGAGATGTTCATCGACTGAGCGAGATGCTTAGGGTTAAGGTTAAAGACTCGAACTTTCAGGATCCTACTGGAATCTAAGATTATTCTATCATTGTTTTTCCCACAACCTTCAGCCAATCACCCTAGAATCACACAAGGAAATTAGCCACTCATCATCATGAAAGTATTAATCAAATATATGGGAAGAAGGTGAATATTTGAACAAGAAGAATTTAATGAAAAGACTTCAATAACTGAATCAAATATCACAACAAAGCGTTCCTTGGATAAAAATCCAACAAGACAAGACAACAAGGAAGAGAATCTAAGGTAATCTTACAAGAAAACCTTCAAAAGCTATCAAAGCTACAATCTTCTTTCTTCAACCTTCAAAAAGGTTTTTCAAATCTCCCAACTGGAGTATGGCTGCTGTGGGTGTAAACACGATCTTGCGCTGATAGCGGATGTTGGATTTGTGGGAAAACCGACCCTTTTTATAGGAAAAATAACTCTCTAAAGATAAGATATCTTAGAAAGATCTCTTCTCATAAAAATAGGTAAAATATAAGATCTAGTATATCTTCTTCCTTCCAGGAGCCAAGCCCAAAAATATAAGATCTCTTTCCAAAGATAAAAGATCTCAGCCAAGAATAAAATATTCTCGCCGCGTCCCAGGTGTTCGCCTCGGTCGAGTCGACTTCTCTGGATCACCTCGGTCGAGGTGAATTTGTGGTCAACCGAGGTGAATCACGACTGAATGTGAAATCTCTCAAATCTGGTCCAAAGTGAATCTCTAATCCATGGCTATGCTTCCTGGATGTAGCTCCAATGACTCCATAACTCCTTTTGCTCCTTTTCGATGCAAAACGTGCCATTTTACCTACGATTACAACAAAACTAGGTGTAGACCTCGATTCTCGCAAAGGTAGATGAAATGGTAATATAATCACATAATATACATACAAACATGCAGATTATGAAAGATAAAACGTCCAAACAAACCCCAAAATATAGACTATAATTCATGCTATCAAAATACCCCATACTTAGCCCTTGCTTGTCCCCAAGCAAGTTCTGCACATAGAAGACAAGATAGAATGGATTATAAGTCAATAAAATAAATGAAAGGTCTTTCAAAAACATTTTTATGGTGTGCTACAATCATAGATCACTCTAAGAGAATACTTCATGGAATTTAAAATCAAAACATGTTCAAAACATTTTATAAATATAGAAAAGTTGTTCATCTTTGCATAAAATCATAGAATGCATAATAAGTCATAATTATCGAAATTAATCATGCATAATCCAGTTTAAACCACTAAGTCAATTAACAAGCTCGAGGTCTCAAGGGCTTCCCAAAAGAAAGGTCAAGAAACGTGTAGAGTAGTGATGTATTTAAGGTAATGTGGTGCTAGAATCCGGGAAAAGGATGAACTTCACTTTCACTTTGACTTGCAACATCTTCCACCAATAAGCTTTGCTTATTTCACGCTTTTTCTTTTTTTTACTTTACTTTTTGGGATGCATGGACAGAGGTGCACAATAACCGAAGCCTAGGAAATCAGCAATCATCAATTTCTTGAGATGCATCAAACCCTTGATGCACATACCATGACCCGTTAGGAATATCGCTCAATCCGACTTTGGCAAGACACAAACACCCGGCTATGTGAATGGTGCCGAGTTACTCATCATCATGATTGACTTCCCCAAACCTATTTCTTTCTTTCTAACACTTTCACTTCCAGCCCACTTCTCAATTTTAACTTGCTTTCACCACTTCGCTTGCTTCCAAATTCCCGGATAGGTAAAGGGAGGCAAAATGTATATGAGGGGCTAAGCATGATCAAGAAGAAGAAGAGAAAAGAATGAATTGTCTTGGTCTTTCCAGGAAGAAAGTGAGAGAACTCATAATGTGGTGTCAACCTTCAAATTCAACATAATTTGGATAAAAACAAAGTATTAAACATGCCAAAATATTCAAACAAAGCATTTAGCAACTTAAACATATTACAAAATCTTTCAAACACATAAAGATTTCAAAAATCATATCCAGATTAGTAACACAAAAATCATTTTCGAAAACTCTCAGTCAACCCACCTCGGTCGAGGTGTTCTTAGGTCAACCGAGGTGAAACACCTCGTTCGGCCAGAACTCCCCCGGTTGAGGTCCAACATTTTTTTTTTAAAACCAGTTTTCTTTCAGTTTCGACGTTTTTCTCAATCAAATAACCTGTAAGTATGCATGTAATCTCAGATAAACATATAAATGCAAAAGTGAAGCATAAATATGAATAAATATCCGGTCAAGTGGAGTCATACATAGGTGTCAAATAATACATCACATAAACACATAAACACCCCATACTTGGGACACACTGTCCCAGTGGGTCAAAATAAATCTAAGAGAATAAAAATACTCACCGGATAATAAGTTGAACTGCATAAAAATAAGAAAAGAATATCCTGCAGCTCTCAGTAATCCTGATCCGGTGGTGGTGGTGGTGGTGGCACATATGGATACTGGGATGGGTCAAATGGATAACCCATAGTCTGTTGGAACTGTATCTTCATCATCCTGCGCTGATAGTGCTGTCCCTCTAGCATCTGATGAGTCCAACTGTCAATCTGTCGGTGCTGGGCAGCAAATCTCTCATGCATGTCCACAGTAAGGGCAGCATAAGAGTCGATCATCTGATCCGTCAGATCATCGATCCGACGGTGAGCCTCTGAATCTCTGTGCCGGCGCGCCCTGCGCCTAGCAGGTCTCACCGGAGAAGTAGCAGGTGCAGGCTCAGTGTCCTCATCATCCAGATCTATAACTAGTGCGCTCATCCTTGCAGTATCTGTCCCTGTATCCATCGGGACTCCACCCTCTCTATCATCAGCCGTCTCCTCATCATTAGTCGTCTCCTCATCATCAGCCTCCTCCTCAGCTGGGGCAGCTGCTGCCTCTCTATAATCCTCCATCAGTGGAGCCCAAATGGTATGCCAATAGTGAGGGTCATAAACAGTGAACTGGGCAGACCACCTGATCCCCTATGGTGCAGTCAACTCCCACGGCATAGCTACGTATGGTGTAGTCAGACCTCGGGGAACTAGAATCCTCCGAGTGATCATCTCCTGCAGTCCAAGCGGCTTGGGAGCCGCCACCATCGTGCAAGCGCTGAGATCCATGTCCTGATAACTGGCGATGTGGGTGACAAGCCCTCCGCAGCAGATGTCTCCCTTCCCCTTGGCCTTGATCTTGTGCAGATCCTCTGCCAGCATCAAGCCAAAGTCCGGGATACCCCCAGTCACCATGTAGTACAAACTGAATAGCTCTCCCTGTCGGACCTTCTGGGGCGTCTCAGTACGCGCCAGAAGTGTCTCACTGAAGATCCTGTGGGCTAACCTAAAGGCTAAGTGGAAGATGACCTTCTCCCTAGAATCTCCAGGGTGCCATCTGTCTGCATGCTCAACAATATGGGCTATCTGCCCCCAAAACTCCCTAGCTACAGATCGGGAAGGGAAGTCAACAGCTGTGGGCTCAGGAAAGCCAAAAATCTCTCGCCAGTACTCTAGTGGAACTATGAAGTTCCGGTTCATCAACCGGTACTTCACAAAACGCTCTGTGGGGAGGTAAGTGAAGGAGCTAACGAACTCTAAGGTCGGCTCCAAATAGGCTGGGGCTCGGATCTCACTAAACTGATCCAGCCCAACTGTAGAAATCATCCTCCTAAGGTCTTCGTCTACCTGGAGACAATCAAAAGCAGACACGTCCAGGAAGCGAGGTGCAATCACTGGACGGCCGGAAATACGGTCGTAATCGACCTGGTGTCGCTCATGGATCACCGGTCGATAGGGTCGGGAAGAAGAGAAATAAGGGGAAGGTGAGGATCTATCCCTAAGGGCAAGGCGTCGCTCAGAACTCATTTTCAAAATTCACTCTGTCAGATCACCTCGGTTGACTGACAACGCTCAAGAATCACCTCGGCCGAGGCACAGTTCGACTAGACCGAGGCGGAAGACTGGATTCTAATTCCCTCAGAAAATTCAGTTCTTTTCCCCCACATTCACTACAACTGCTTCCTATGGGGTACTTAAGCCTTTTCTCAGCAAATGCAGGGGCGACCAAAGCCCAAATCGAAGCAAAACAGTGAGGTAGGGTTTCAGTTTTAATTTACCTTGTTCGGCCGAATCAGTTCGATTTTCTTGCAGATCGACGATGCACTGGGTTCCTCTTTGCCTTAATCGTAGTTTGGAAGCGGAAATCTTCGAAAACGAGCAAGAATCGGAGAAGCGAGGTGAAACTGTCGCCGCGGTTGAGGAAGAGGGTAAAGTGAGGAGAGAGAAATCTTCAGCCTTTTTATACCCTTTTCTGGAACTGCTGTCACCTCGGTCAAGATGGTCTCGATTGGACCGAGGTGATATGGACCGAGGTGGTTCTTCAGAAACCCTAGTCGCCTCGGTTGCTCATGAATCGTCTCGGTCGAGGTGCTCTGACAGCAACCGAGATGCCTCCGTCTTCTTAAATTCTCGATCTTCTGTCCTTCCAGTTATGCTCCTTCCTTAGATGTCTTCTTTATCTGTCTAGAACGCCAAAAACAAAACAAAGCAAAGCAAAAGCAAAAACTATCTAATCTAGACTAGAAAAGAGGGAAAAGAAAGCAATACCTTGGGTTGCCTCCCAAGAAGCGCTTGGTTTAAGGTCGCTAGCTGGACCATGATGCGTCTCAAACGTGATGGGAGGTGCCCTCACCCCATACTTCACCTCTATCGTGGGGTGAAGTAAGTAAGTCTATCAAACGCTCCAACAAGTGTAAGTGCTCATCGGGGAATGAATCGTCTATGGGCGGGTCGTCCTTCTCACGTAAAGATGCAGGTAGCCGGCTGAGGTGATCCGCAACAGAATTTTCGGATCCCTTCTTATCGCGGATCTCTAGATCAAACTCTTGAAGTAAGAGAATCCATCGAATAAGGCGTGGCTTGACATCTTTCTTAGCCAACAAGTAACGGATGGCTGTATGGTCGGTGTAGACAATGACTTTTGCCCCCACTAGATAGGAACAAAACTTCTCGAAAGCATATACATCCGCCAATAATTCTTTCTCGGTGGTAGCGTAGTTGCGTTGTGCTACATCTAGCGTCTTGCTAGCATAGTAAATGGCGGTGGTCCGGCCATCCTTCTTCTGTCCAAGCACCGCTCCTACGGCTACATCACTAGCATCGCACATGATCTCAAAGGGCAAGGTCCAATCCGGAGGTTGGATAATGGGAGTGGAGATCAACGCTTCCTTAATCCTGTAAAAAGCATCAAGACATTCCTGCGAAAACTCAAAAACAACATCTTTATTCAAGAGGTTAGTTAGAGGTTTAGAAATCTTAGAGAAGTCCTTGATGAATCTCCTGTAGAAACTTGCATGCCCGAGAAAACTCCTCAAACCCTTGACAGAACAGGGGGGAGGGAGTTTCTCAATAGTCTCGATCTTAGCGCGATCGACTTTAATGCCTCGATTAGAAACGAGGTGTCCTAGCACAATGCCTTCATTAACCATAAAATGAGACTTTTCCCAATTCAAAACGAGATTAGTGTCTTCACATCTTTTAAGCACTAGAGAAAGGTTAGATAGGCAGTCATCAAAAGAGGAACCATATACAGAAAAATCATCCATAAATACCTCCATGATCTCCTCTATGTACTCGGAAAAGATAGCCATCATGCATCGCTGGAAGGTAGCGGGTGCGTTGCACAATCCAAATGGCATCCTCCTATAAGCAAATGTCCCCCATGGACAAGTGAAAGTGGTCTTCTCCTGATCATCCGGATGGATAGGAATCTAGAAGAATCCACTATAACCGTCTAAGTAGCAAAAGTGTGAATGCTGGGCCAACCGCTCGAGCATTTGATCAATGAAGGGAAGTGGAAAATGGTCCTTCCGTGTGGCTGTATTCAGCTTCCTATAATCGATGCAAACCCTCCAGCCCGTAACGGTCCTGTTGGGATCAACTCGTTTTTCTTATTTGTCACAACAGTCATCCCTCCTTTCTTCGGAACTACATGCACCGGGCTAACCCACTTGTTGTCCGAGATAGGATATATGATACCTGCATTCAACAACTTAAGAATTTCCTACTTCACAACCTCTTTCATGATCGGATTTAACCATCTTTGAGGTTCCCGTGAAGTCTTATGATCATCCTCCATTAAAATTCTATGCATGCAGAAAGAGGGCTTAATGCCAATAAGATCATCTATAGTATAACCCAAAGCCTTTTGATGCTTTCTTAGGACATGCATTAGTTTAGATAATTCAGTTTCGGAAAGAGAAGCACTAACAATAACGGGATAAGTGGAATCTGGTCCAAGAAAGACATACCTCAAGTGATTTGGGAGTTGTTTAAGCTCCACAACTGGGGGTGCTTTCTGAGGGGGATCCTTGCTTCCTCCTTCTAGTGGAGTAGATCTAGAAACTGGACTTTTGGAAGTCTCAGTTGAAGTCGTTTCGCCATCGACCTCGGTCGAGGCGCAGAGGCATTGACCGAGATGTTCTTCAGTCGCCTCGTTCAGTCCAGAAAGAACCTCGGTCGAGGTACTGCAACTGGAACCGAAACTGGAGATCTTCGTCTCCTGGGTTAGCTTCTCAGTTTTAGCTCCTGGACCCTCTTCCAATGCTTCTAAGCTCATATATCTGCATCACAAGAAACATCTATACCTTCCTCCATTAAACTGAAGCTAATAACTCTTTCGAGTGGATCGTTAGTAAGGATAGAGCTCACCAATTCTCTTGATTCTTCTTCATCGTAGATGTTGAAGATATCATCGCTCAGCTGCTCCCCTTTCATGGCTGCAAGTAATGCGAAATCCACCTCATCGCCACCAATGTTGAATTTCAACTTGGCGTTCTTGCAATCCACGTTGCAACCCTAGAATAGCATCAAAGTCTTCCAGTTTCCTCTTCCTTGATAGGATCTCCTTCAAGAACTTCCCATAGGCGAGCATCCCTAGAATAGCATCAAGGAAAGGAATGTTAATGTGTAGTTTATTCATCAAGTCAAGGAACTTACCAAAGTGCTTGTCTAGTTGTGCTTTGGCCCTTGACTGGGGGAATGGAAGTGGTGGTTTGTATGCAGGAGGTGGAACATAAACTTCAGTTTTCCCCTCCACTTTCTGTGGCTCCACCTCGGTTGGCATCTCGGTCGAAGTGTTCTTCGACTGCATCTGGACCGAGGTGGTCTGCGTCGGTACTGGAACCGACCGAGGCACTGGATCTGCAGTTTTCAGTCCACTCCTCGTAGTTATGGCCATGATCTGGCCCTTAGGGTTGCTTTCCGTCTTTGCTGGAAGCTTCCCTAGATCTCTTGGCGCTTCATTCGCCCTATTTGCAAGTTGTTGTTCAAAGACTTTTTGGGCCTTCGAAAATGAAGTCATAGAATTCTCCATAGCGTTGAGCTTGATCAAGATAGCCTCCAGAATTGCGTCTTTCTTTTCTGGCTGGGACGAACTTGATCCTTGCCCCTGGCTCTTTAAGGGAGTAGAAGAAGAAGAAGGGGAAGAGAGGAAAGGGTTAGAGGAATCGTTAGAGTTGGAGTTTGAATAATTGTTACCAGAATTTTGGTTGTTCGCCCTCCAATTGTTGCTATTGGATCCTCTATTGTTGTTGTTGTTGTAATTATTGTTCCGGGAACCGTTGTTGTTGTTGCGGTATCCATTGTTGTTCCTTTGTCCTTGCTCTTCCTTCTTGGTTTGAGCAACCAAGAGTTCCTTCAATTGCTTCACATCAT
This sequence comes from Fagopyrum homotropicum, assembly GCA_033239125.1. Lineage (NCBI taxonomy): Eukaryota > Viridiplantae > Streptophyta > Magnoliopsida > Caryophyllales > Polygonaceae > Fagopyrum > Fagopyrum homotropicum. The sequence goes on along the minus strand of BSWB01000005.1, from coordinate 84,062,588 downwards.
TCTTCAAAGACGTGAGTTGATTGTTGTTGGGCTGAGTTTCTTGGAAGTTAACTCTTTTAACTCCACCTTCAGCTCCTTGGTGGGTGTACTTCTCCATATGCAAAGCTTGCTTCTCGATGAAGTCCCAAGCTTCGTCAATCGCCATGTCCATAAAGGTACCGGCGGAGAGTAGTTGGAGATTGAACTGGGTACTTCCGTCCAGTCCTTTGAAGTATATCTCCAATAATTCTAACTTTGGAATCCCATGGTGTGGGCAATCCTAAAGAATGTCCTTGAACCGCTCCCATGACTTGGACAAGCTCTCCTTGTCCTTCATAATGAAAGCGTTGATCTTCCCTCTCATTTCGGCGGTCTTTGAGGGGGGGAAGAATTTGGCCAAAAATCCGTCGTCATCTCTTCCCATGTGCTAATTTTTCCTGGAGGAAGAGATTGATACCAAGTAAGAGCTCTATCTATTAAAGAAAAGTAAAAAGGTCTTAGCTTGTAGTTGTTGTTCTCAATTCTTGAGGGTCTCAAGGTCTCCATTAAGATCTCATAGTTTTGAAGATGTTGATGCGGTGATTCCTTTTCTAGCCCTCCGAATTGGCATTGGCGAATCATGGATAGAACTTGCGGTCGAAGTTCATAGTTATGGTCCGTTGGATCTCCTAGGTTAACTCCTGGACGCCTCAGTTGTTGATTGGGGTCCATCCTTTGACCTAGGGTTTGTGGGATTCCTGCAAGAAGAGCGCCTCGGACTAGCATCCGAGGTGGAAGTACCTCGGCCGGGGCATCAGGTACTAGAACCTGCCTCGGTCGAGGATCAGCGACTGGGACCTGGATCGGTCGAGGATCTGGAACAGGATCTTCCCTCGGTCGAGGCAGAAATTGGTCTCGTAAAGCTGCCATATCAGCTTTGATCGCTTCAGTCCTGGTGCGAGTCTCTTCTCTTTCCTGCCTTAGCTCTTCCCTGCTGAGGCGTAGCAGCTCTAGCGCCTCTTTCAATTCGGCCTCAAGATCGCGGTTGTCTTGGTGGGCCATCTTCGCTTCTTTCAAGCGTCTTTTGTATGTCTTTTCTGGTTCGGGATCGTAAGGAACGATTTCCTTCCCAGCGCGGGTTCTTTGCATATACCTAAGAAAGAACCTGCAAAAGTCACTCAAGTAGAGTGGTTAGTAGACACGGGGGCAAGTGCCCCAAGAGCAAACCGTAACCGGCTCGTTCTAGACCAAGTCCCCGGCAACGGCGCCAAAAACTTGTTCGCTCCAAACGGTGTGTGCAAGCTTTAAATATATAACCCTAGACGTAAGCTTAACACAAGGATGCGAACCCGTAGTGTACGGGTCAATCGTAGTAAAAAGCAAGGAATTTCAGGGGTCGATCACAGGGACTTAGTGAAACAAAGTCCAGTTACGGTATGCTAAGCAATCACTAACCACAAAGCAATTAAAACAATCAAAGATGATATAGAAGTCAATAAAAGAAATATGCAATTCTAGGGATTAAAGCATCTAGTTGTGGTTCCAACTCAAGATCTATAGATAAGCGGACAAAGCTGAGGTTTTTGCATAGGGAAGGTGTTACTAAAGTGGAATAGATCACCGGGTAAGTCTCACTACTCACTAATCCTAAACCGTAACTCCTATTACCGGGTAAGTCTCAAGGAATCAAGATAAAGAACTATAATCTCAAACTAACACACCATCTAAGGGAATAGAATCAACCTTTACCGGGTAAGTCTCAGGTTAACTCACAAAGATGGGACGGAAGCACACTCAAACCCCAATAAAGGACAAACCTTTATTACCTACACTTATTATCTTAGGTAAACAAACTAAGAAATTACCGGGTAAGTCTCATCCTAGGCTTGTATTGAACCAGGAAAGGTGTAATAAGAATAGGATTTGGCAAACTCTAACACTTAACTCTCAGTTTCGGATCAGATAAGTCACCTCGGTCAAAAGAATTCCACCCCGGCCGAGATGTTCATCGACTGAGCGAGATGCTTAGGGTTAAGGTTAAATACTCGAACTTTCAGGATCCTACTGGAATCTAAGATTATTCTATCATTGTTTTTCCCACAACCTTCTGCCAATCACCCTAGAATCACACAAGGAAATTAGCCACTCATCATCATGAAAGTATTAATCAAATATATGGGAAGAAGGTGAATATTTAAACAAGAAGAATTTAATGAAAAGACTTCAATAACTGAATCAAATATCACAACAAAGCGTTCCTTGGATAAAAATCCAACAAGACAAGACAACAAGGAAGAGAATCTAAGGTAATCTTACAAGAAAACCTTCAAAAGCTATCAAAGCTACAATCTTCCTTCTTCAACCTTCAAAAAGGTTCTTCAAATCTCCCAACTGGAGTATGGCTGCTGTGGGTGTAAACACGATCTTGCGCTGATAGCGGATGTCGGATTTGTGGGAAATCCGACCCTTTTTATAGGAAAAATAACTCTCCAAAGATAAGATATCTTAGAAAGATGTCTTCTCATAAAAATAGGTAAAATATAAGATCTAGTATATCTTCTTCCTTCCAGGAGCCAAGCCCAAAAATATAAGATCTCTTTCCAAAGATAAAAGATCTCAGCCAAGAATAAAATATTCTCGCCGCGTCCCAGGTGTTCGCCTCGGTCGAGTCGACTTCTCTGGATCACCTCGGTCGAGGTGAATCTGTGGTCAACCGAGGTGAATCACGACTGAATGTGAAATCTCTCAAATCTGGTCCAAAGTGAATCTCTAATCCATGGCTATGCTTCCTGGATGTAGCTCCAATGACTCCATAACTCCTTTTGCTCCTTTTCGATGCAAAACGTGCCATTTTACCTACGATTACAACAAAACTAGGTGTAGACCTCGATTCTCGCAAAGGTAGATGAAATGGTAATATAATCACATAATATACATACAAACATGCAGATTATGAAAGATAAAACGTCCAAACAAACCCCAAAATATAGACTATAATTCATGCTACCAGTTGACAATCTTGTTTCATTATTGGGTTTTGATACCTCTTTGTGATTGACGTCATGGGACGCCTTTCGCTTTTCTATGCTATTATTATTTTTCGCAAGTCAAGGCCATCCGTGTCATGTTGTAATTCATTTCCTTATCACTTTCTTTATTGAAGTTAAAATCCTTTGAGGGATCCCGGTCCAGCTTCCCTAGCATTTTGATGTTTGTCCCGCTTTTCGGGGTGTGCCAAAAGGTGGTTGTTAATATGATCACACTTAAGATAGTTAAGACATGCTACCTTAAAATTCTCACCTAATGGAATAAATAAGTTACCTCCAATTATTATGGTTACTCTTTGATCTAAACACCTAAGACTCCCGCCCAGACTTCACAAGAGTGGATTGGATAGCGCCGTTACTTCTATTTCTAAGGCTCAAAAGACTTTAGAAAATCAAGTGTTCCACAAGGCGGCAGAAGATCAAAGAGATCCAAGGAAGTTGCTTGAAAAAACAGAAGACAATCCTAGAGGGCAAGTTGTGGCTATAAATACTAGAAGTGGATTGAAGACTAATGAGTCATTGCTCAAGATAGTTGATAAAGGAAAGCAAGTGATGATTGAGGAAGATCCAAAGCCAGTTGAGGATGATAAAGGAAAGGATAAAGAACCAGTCTATGTGCCCCCTCCAGTATAAAAGCCACCACTTCCATTCCCACAATCGCGAGCTAAAGCGCCTAGGACAAGCACTTTGGAAAGTTCCTTGAACTAATGAGTAAACTACATATTAATATTCCGTTCATGGATGATATTATAGGTATGCCTGTGTATGAGAAGTACTTGAAGGAAATCCTCTCTAACAAGAGGAAATTCGAGGAAGTTGGGGAAGTGGGAATGACTAAAAGGTCATCCGAACTCATTCAAATTATGATAGAAGAGAAGTCACCAAAGCTAAGGGATCCAATATCCTTTTGTGTTCCTATTGGAGTCAGAGAAGTGACTTATGAGGCCTTGTGTGACCTTGGAGTGAGTATGAGCATAATACCGCTTGTATTATGCAAAAAGGTTGGACTTAGGAAGCCAAAACCAGTCAAGATGACACTTTGCATGACAGATAGGTCAATCACGCATCCGGTGGGAATCCTAGAAGACAATCCCGTACTGCTTGGTAAGTTCTATGTACCTATTGATTTTGTGGTGTTAGATATTCATGAAGATTATCCGGTTCCAATCATTCTTGGAAGACTATTCCTTGCAACTTTTGGATGTATGGTTGATTACAAGAACGCTGCACTCTTCTGCAACATTGATGAGGAGAATATTGAATTCATCTTGTCCACTATGGTTAAAGGACCAACCCTTATAGAAGATATAATCAATATTTATGATGAACAAGAATTAAGGGAAGTAGTAAGCTCAATTTTTCTTAAAGATCCGCTTGAAAAGGTCACAAGTATGAGCATTACTGAAGAAGGAATCGAGGAAACTGCAATACTAAAAATTACCCCGGTTTTATAATAACCGGGGTCCAAAAATTACCCCGGTTATTATAAAAACCAGGGTAATGTTTAGACTCCGGTTATTATAAAAAAACCGTGGTCCGAAAAATACCACGGTTTGTTTTATAATAACCCGGGTCCGAAAATACCACATTTTTTTATAATAACCGGGGTCCGAAAAATACACTAGTTTTTTTAATAACCGGGATCCGAAAATTACTCTGGTTATTAATAAACTGGGGTCCGAAAAAATAACCCGGTGACATTTACTGTGGTGTGAACGCCCGAACCTCGCTCCCGTTAACCACACTTCCTTAACCGGGTTCCCATGTACAATATAACCGTGGTCTGGGGGGGTATTTGTACTAGTGTTAGAGACCTTGGAAGAAGACCCCAAGACTAAGACGAACATTAATAAAAATCCCGGTCAAGAAGCTAAAATATCGCCGAGATTTCCCAAGTCGATTGCAACTTCGATTAAAATCTCGGCCGAGATTTCTCCATGCGAGTCGATATTTTTGAAACTCCGGAATTTTTTTCCAAAGTTGCATGGAGGTGTTCAAGGATGCAATTATACTTCTTCCACAACCATGGAAGCATCCCAAGATGCTTCGGAAGATCAAAAATTCTTCATCGAAAGATCCTCCTATATTGGAGTTGAAGCCTCTTTCTTCATTCTAAGATACGCTTTTCTCGGACCTAACTCTATATATCCAACTATAGTGAGTGCCAACCTTAATGATGATGACCTTGGCAAGCTGATGCATAACATTCTTATGGATGATGATTACAAATCTTCACGTGAACCTCAAAGACGGTTAAATCCGGTCATGAAAGAGGTGGTGAAGAAGGAAGTTTTTAAATTACTTGACATTATTTATCACATTAGATTAAGCAATCTCTTAGGTAGATTTTACCCTTGTTTATGCATGATTTGGCATTAGTTCGTGACATTTACGCTTATTCGAGTCATATCGTTAGAAAAGATGTCTACACGAGCTTTTGTCAGATTTTTAGGTGTTTCAACGGTCTTTTGGACGTTATTGACAAACTCGAGGATCAAGTCTCGTGGTGGTTCGAATTCAATGTTCCGAAGGAAGAATATTCGGAGCAAAGAAGAATGCAAGAACCCTAGTGTAACACCCGATTTCAATATTGTCTCCCTTGCGTACTCCTATCGATATTCCCTTTTTAATAAATTCATTTTTATATTTTTAAAAAGCGTTTAAGACGTAAAAATAAAATTCCCGAGTATGATTATATTTTGGTTTATTTTCGGGAAGGCTCGAAAAATCTTCCCGACTCGGAAATCCCATTCAGGATTTTGATTACAAGTTTATCCCTTATTTCTTTTATTATTTTTATTTTTATTTCTGATAGCATGAAATATGACATTAGTTTAGGCACATATTTAGGTAGTTTTTCCCCTTCTTTTTTGTACATGGATATGAGTTTGAAACATATATGAGCACATTCACCTATTATGCTGGTATAGAGATCTACACATGCTTTGTTGTGATTATAGGTGAATAAAGGCTTGGATTGGAGCATAAATGGAGTATGTGGCCGTGATTGATCATGCTAGACATCAAGAGGATGCATTGGAGCAGCTAAGGAAGGAGCATAATTGGAAAGCTTTGGAGAACAAAGGATTATACGCCAATTTTAGGATTTCCACGGCCAAGTACATAAAACCACGGCCGTGGTTTTGGTAATTAATTGAATTAAGGGCGTGGAAAGCCATGTCGTAAGCACCCACGGTCAAAACCACGGCCGTGAAAATCTGAGATGACCGTGGTTTTCCAATGACTGCCACGTGGCACTTTTGCCACGTCAGCATTCGTTGCGGGCCCTTTCGTAACCCTAGTTTTTCTTGTAAGACGGCGGAAGAAAGAGAGACAGAGGCACGCTGGACCATTCGCAAGGTTACACATTTTGGATCTTCACTTACACATCGTAAGAGGAGATTTGGGATTGAAGGTTTAAAGGAAGATTTGAGGAAAGACACACTTTCCTATTTCGGAGTTAGAAGATCTTAGGGTTGCACTTTGAAGGCGGATTGACATCCCGTTCTTCCTTGTTCTTTAAGAATTGTAAGAGATTTTTGACTCTATTCTGTATCCATTGAACACAAGCACGGATTTTGAGTTATTTGAGATTTATTTTGCATTCATTATTGAGTTTTCGAAGTTCTATATTTTCTTTCTTCTAAACTTGATTATTGATTTAATGACAATGATTGTTGGCAAAAACCCTTAAGCGATTCTAAGGTGAAGGGTTGATAGTTGTGACATAGATGATGATAGATTGAACCAAAACAGATTGGACCCCAAGAGTTGGGACAAACCTCGCCGTCGCACTTTTCCACGACCTGTTCTTGAGTTCCACGGCCATGGTTCCTCAAGAACTAACCGTGGTTTTTCCTGTTTGACGTGCTTAGCTTTTGCTTTGATCCAAAGTTAAAGATTGGTCTTAACCTAGCCTTGGTTTACCTTTTCTAGGTAGTAGTGAGACTCAACACCCTCTACTTATGTTATGAGTGTCACAACCTTAACTTGTTTGGCTTATCTTTGATTCCCTTGGGTTTGGGCATGGGTATTTGAGAGTTTAATCTTGTCCTTAGATCCTCTTTGAAGAATCGGTAGGTGATATAAATAGGATAAATAATACTCTAAAAGGAGGGTTGAATAGAGTATGAGAACTTTTCGCAAACCCAAATCTCAAGGTCTTGAAACCTCTTTCAAGGGCCTTGATGTCAATCTGTGCTCTTTGTTAAACTTTGATTTCAAGGGCCTTGAAACTCCTTTCAAGGGCCTTGACTTCTTTCTCCTGCAAAACAAAGTTAGTCACAGTAAAGTATATATGGTACGGAATTGAAAAGATTGACACGAGGATATGTTTACGAAGTTCGGCTCTAAATAGCCTACTCTCCGTCCCAGGATATATCCGTAGGATCTAACTATTTATTATCAGCTTCAAAGAGTCCTAGATACAAACTAGAAGAAATCCCCTTCTTCTCTCACTGTAGCCAACGATACGATCTAGCTCCAACTCTTAACCTAGCTATAATAGCCTAGTTACTTCGTAGAGTAACACACACTCTAATATAATACTATTTAGATCTTCCAATGGAGCTCTATTGTTTTCTCTCTCTAAGAGGATAAAGCTTTTTGAATGAGAGAAAGAAAAACAACGAATGAAGATGATCTAGTTGCTTGAACATGTAAAAGATATTTAACGATGTAGGCTTGTGTATTCTTCTTCTTCGACCATCATCTTCATTTATACTCTTCGATGGAAAGGTCTTTTAGCCGTTGTGAAGATGACCGTTGAAGGTGAATCTTCGTTTCCATTTCCACGAAGATCGTTTTCTTGTTCGGAGATAAGCTAGAAGTTGTAAAACTATAACCCTTATTAACACGTTGATCTTTTACTCCGATCTTCTCGTGTTCTATGTGAAGAAAAGATATTGTTGCCGTTGAGGTTGTTTATGAAAATCTTCTGAAAAGATTCTCTTGTCTTCATTTAAGATCTTCGATGATTCTGTAGTTGACGAGATCTTCGGCTCAAATCTTCAGCTGGATCCTTATCAAAATCTTCTGAAAAATCTTTATGCGTATTTTGAATTCTTGTTTGCATTCTTATAACTCCAAGGCTCTTGATATCTTCCTTTGTAATCGCCATCTTCCTTCGTCCTTAGAATTATACTTCAAGGCCCTTGAAACTAATATCAAGGCCTTTGACATATGCATTGTTGTACCTGCATTAAATTCAAACCAACCGAATATCTAGAAATATAATCAAGTACATTGTTAGTATATCCAACTGCTTATATTTGTGTGAAGTCTTCCATCATCGTTAACACCTGTAAACTATTTCAATCAAGGTGGAGTTTTCAATCTCCCCCTTGATGGAAGACAACATAAATTTTCGTACCTGCATTTGTTAGTTTAACAATGCATATGAAAACCTCAAAAACTAAAATGCAGAATGCAGTATATCGGAATGTCGGATCATATTTCTCCCCCTTTGTCTTTCAATAAGGGAGGAAAAGCAGTCAAACCAAGGAGTTTAAAAACATACGATTATAGACCCAAAAAAAAAAATTGTATTTCCAAAACAAAAACAAACAATTTAAATTCCCTCATAGAACTTTCTCTTGCCTTTTGATGAGGATTTCTTATAACGCCAGTCATCCATTTCAGTTTCCATACGTCTTCTCTTTTCTGCAGCTCTTCTCTGTTTAACAACTTCATACTCAACTATAGGTAAGAACATTGGTTCCTCATGAGTTGGATACAGAATAAACTTATTCTGTACACGCCTTTTACAATTCATCAGCATATTCTCAACATGTTCTTGAGTATGTTGAGCCACATCTTCAGGTATAGGCAAAATACTTCCCATTGTAGTTAGTGTAAGAGCGTTCATCAAGTACATTTTATTGACTTTGGCATTTATAGAGGCTAGCAACTCAAAATTTGCATCCATTTTCCTCTTGGCATCAAACTTAAAATCAGGTATTTCACGACTAAGACAAGCTATTTGGTTCTCACAACCATCTAATCGGATTTCTGGAGTAAGAGTAGATTTTGCTTCTTCATTCTGAGTAACTCCTTTTCCTTTTAGAATCCATGTTCCTGCAAGAGTTTTCTCAATACCTAGACGTTCTAAGCAATTTTCATCAATTTTGTTGTTTAGACTGTCTTACCTCAGAAAATGTATCAATTCTATAATACTCAAAGACTTTAGGCAGCAAATTTCCATAAGGTAAAGGAATGGATCTCTTGGAATTTACAGAATGCAACATATGGTTGAGAATCAAAGTAGGTACATCTATAGCCACCTCAGTCATAAGCAGATGAATTAATTCCAGAGTTTGATCCGTCAACAACTCTCTTGAATTTGCACGAGGAATAACACATCTAACTAGTATAGTAAACAATATTTTTGCCTCTAGGGTTAAAGATGTATGAGTCAATTGACGGGAGGTAGAATTTGGAACTAGAAAATTTTCCTTAGCAATATTAACACTCTCTGATTTTGAAGGATAGTCAAATGCCAAATCTGTAGGAATTCCTAAGATCTCACTTAAGATAGAAGGATTGAGTGAAATCGGAGTACCTTTAATTGAAGATTCAAGGGTGATACATCCTTTATCCCTTTTTGTGATGAGATTAACATAAAACAGTCTCGTAAGTCTTGGAAAGGCAAAATCTCCAGGGTTTAGCACATTCCAAATCGTTGAGATCTTCAGCTTGTCAATACAAGACATCTTGAGTGAATTCAGAAAGTCAATATCTACCAAGTCGCACATACATAGTTGTCGATTATGAAACCCATCCAGCCAAGATCCAAATGCTTGAAAATTAATGAACCATGAGGAAGGAAGAGCAGTCATTTGAGATATATCTTGATTTTCAGAAAAATTCTCTCTTTTCTCAATCGAAGACTCCTTATCTTTCTGTTTGAGAGTTTGATGAGCAGACCGCTTGCTTCTGGGTGCCATGAGAAAGGTATCAAAGAATTTTGAAATAGGGTTTTTGTGTGAAAGACTACAAGAAGATCCTTTTTAAGAATGAAATAATAATTCTTTGAAAAGATTTGGCTTTAGAAATCTTAACTACAAATCTTTTTTTTTTTTTGAAATTTTTTTTTAAGAATTAAAATATCTAAAAGATATTAACTCTTAAAAGATCCGTATCATTTTTATACCCTGAAAAATGTTTCAAGGTCCCCTTGAATTTCATTTCAAGGCCCTTGAAAACATCAATTGAGGTGCATACATAGGATGATTAAAACTTATTAACTCCCCCTACGTTAATGCTTCCTTGTTTAGCATACCAAGCTCTAATCTAATAAAATTAAATTGTTCCTCAGGAAGAGGCTTGTTAAAGATATCTGCAAGCTGCAAGTTAGTTGAGATAAAAGAAATCAAAACATCACCTTTCTCAACATGATCACGAATGAAGTGATGCCTCACATCAATATGCTTAGTTCTTGAATGCTGCACAGGATTTTTAGTTATAGAAATAGCACTAGTATTATCGCAGTTAATAGGAATACCTTTTAAATCAAAGCCAAGATCACGAAGTTGTTGAGCAATCCAAAGGATTTGAGCACAACAGGCTCCAGCCGCTATATACTCAGCTTCAACTATGGATAGTGCAACAGAATTTTGCTTCTTGGAGTGCCAACTGATTAGGGATGACCCTATGAATTGACAACATCCAGAAGTACTCTTTCTGTCAACCTTATAGCCTGCAAAGTCTGCATCTGAATAGCCAACAAGATGAAATGAGCTTTGACGTGAGTACCATAACCCTAGATCCTTAGTGCCATTTAGATACCGAAAAATTCTTTTCACATCAATCAGGTGTGACTCTTTAGGATCAGCTTGAAATCTTGCACACATGCACACGCTAAACATAATGTCAGGACAACTTGCAATTAGATATAACAATGAACCGATCATACCTCTATACTCCTTTTGTACTACACTTTTGCCATTTTTGTCATGATCTAGCGAAAGTGTTGAACTCATAGGAGTCTTTGCAACCTTAGATTGATCCATTTTGTACTTTTTAAGTAAGTATTTAGTATACTTGCTTTGATTGAGAAAAATTCCTTTCTTTGCCTGTGTCACTTGAAGTCCAAGAAAGAAATTTAATTCTCCCATTAAGCTCATTTCGAATTCCTTACACATAATATCTGAAAATTCCTTGCAAAGAGAATCGTTAGTAGCACCAAATAATATATCATCAACATAGATCTGTACTACTAGTATGTCATTGCCTCTAGTTTTGATAAACAATGTTTTATCAATTAAGCCTCTTTTAAAACTATTTTCAAGAAGATATTTAGACAATCTTTCATACCAAGCTCGAGGAGCTTGCTTAAGACCATAAAGAGCTTTGTCTAATTTAAAAACATAATCTGGAAAATCATCATTTTCAAAACCAGGGGTTGAGCAACATAGACTTCTTCTTCTAAGAAGCCATTTAGGAAAGCACACTTTACATCCATTTGAAAAAGTTTTATGTTCATGAAGGATGCAAATGCAAGTAGCATACATATGGCTTCTAACTTGGCAACCGGAGCAAAAGTCTCCTCATAATCAATACCTTCTTCCTGGTTATAGTCTTGTGCTACAAGTCGTGATTTATTTTGTATGATTTTTCCACTTTCATCCAGTTTGTTCCTGAAGACCCATTTTGTGCCAATAATTGATTGATGCTTTGGTCTTGAAGTAAGAGTCCATACCTTGTTCCTCTCAAACTCATTCAATTCATTTTGCATGGCTATGATTCAATCTGGTTCTTGAAGAGCTTGAGTCTAGTTCTTTGGCTCGATCAGTGATACAAAGGCGGAGAATGCACAAAGATTGTTTACTTTAGATCTAGTTTGAACTCCGACATTTGGATCTGAGATCACATTTTCTTGTGGATAATATGAGGAGTGTTGAACTTTTCTTCTTTTAACAGATGAAGTAGATCATGAAGGTTGAACTGTATATGTTTGACTAGATTCAGGTACCGTTTGTATATTTCCTGCTGTTCCAATCTCAAGGCCTTAAAGTTGGATTTCAAGCCCTTGAAGTGGAGTTCTGTTCTCACAGTTTCCAGTTTCAAGGTCTTGAAGGTGTGTTTCAAGGTCTTGAGGATTTTCTTTGGTATCTTGAATCTTTTCCTGCATATTTTTGTCTTCGTCTTTAGGATCTTCCTCTTCATTCAAAATGTGATCTTCTCTTTGATTCAGGTCTAAGTCTGCAAAACTTTCACTCAAAGTACCATCATTGCTTTCATCAAAAATAATATGAATGCTTTCCTCAACAATTTTGGTACGTTTGTTATATACTCTATAAGCTTTGTTGTTTGAGGCATATCCAATGAATATACCTTCATCACTACGTGCATCAAATTTCCCAAGATTGTCTTTTCCATTGTTGTGAACAAAACAAGTACATCCAAAGGGTTTGAAATATGAAATATTTGGTTTTCTACCTTTAAAAAGTTCATAAGGAGTCTTTTTCAAAATAGGGCGAATTAAACATCTGTTTAAAATATAATTTGCAGTGTTTACTGCTTCACCCCAAAAGCTCTTTGGTAGATTGTTTTCTAAAAGCATTGTCCTAGACATATCCTCAAGAGTGCGATTCTTGCGTTCCACAACTCCGTTTTGTTGAGGAGTTCTAGGAGCTGAAAAATTATGAGAAATACCATATTTTGCACAAAACAAATCAAATTTTAATTGATCAAATTCTCTACCATGATCACTTCTTATCGAAACGATTGGTAGATCTTTCAAGCTTTGTAACTCCTTAAATAGTTTTGAAAACTCAAACAAAGCTTCAGATTTTTCACGTAGAAAAGAAATCCATGTAAAGCGAGAAAAGTCATCCACTATAACAAAAATGTATTGTTTTCCTCCGGGAGATTTGACACGCATAGGTCCACAAAGATCCATGTGTAAAAGTTCAATGGGTCGAAAAGAACTTACACCTTTCTTGGGTTTGAAAGAACCTCTTGTTTGTTTACCTTGTGTACATGCCTTACAAAGATCATCAGCCTTGAAATTTAGGTTTGGCAAACCATGTACCAAATCTTTTGTAAGTAACTTTTGCATGGTGTGCATGCTTACGTGACCAAGTCTTCTATGCCAAAGCCTTGGATCATCAGTCAAGGCCTTTAGACATTTTAACTTTGTTCCTGCAACTTGGTTAGTACTCAAGGAGTAAACATTGTTACATCTAGGAGCAGTAAGCAATACTTCGTTCGTTTTTATGTTTTGAACTACACATTTTTCTGAATCAAATATAACCTTATTACCTTTATCACAAATTTGAGAAATACTTAGCAAATTATATTTCAAGCCATCAACTAAATAAACATCATCAATAAAGTTGGATGAATTATAGCAAATTTTACCAATGCCATTATGTCACACTTTCATTTATCACCAAGAGTAATAGTTCCGGATGATTGCTTCTTTAAATATGAGAATAACGAACTTTTTCCACTCATGTGTCTTGAACAACCACTATCTAGTATCCATTTGTGCTCCTTTACCTTGGTGATATCCTGTAAAACAACAAACATCAACCTTTCCGGGTTGACCATATGGCATATTTTGGTTCATACTCTAGCTCGATCATGTTTGGCGGTCTAGTACCTTTAGGATCCCATATTTGTTTGACCTGTTTCCTTAGACATAAAGGATAGGTGTTTCTAATAATATAAGGATCATTTATTCTATAAGGACATGTGGATTTAACATGACCCTTTTTACAACAATAGAAGCACGTAGGCATATGACTGCTTCCTTTGGCCATAAAAAAAGTGGTGGTAGGTTTTCTAGGAAAGCTTTTATGATACCCTATACCATTTTTGTTAAGGGAAGATTGTTGTTCACCCATCATTCTTTCCAGATTATCTTTTGAATGAGTAAACTTAATGAGTGATGCCTTCAGGTCTTGACACGTTAAAGTCAGATCAACTTTCTCTTTCTCTAGGTCGATATAATTTTGATGTAGAGAAGAGAGGTTGTCCTTGAGAATCAGATTTTATAATTCCAAGGCCTTGATATTGTCATCAAGTTCTTCCTTTTCCGTGTTAAGATTTTCAATCTCCAGAGACATTTCTCTCATTTGTTTATCTTGTTCATTAAGCTTGTTTGTTAAAGAATTTATCCTTATTCTATGTTCCTTATCACTTAAGATAATATCTTTAAGGAATTGTTTAAGATCAATATCCGGTTGAGAAAAAATTGTACTTACCATATTGTCGATGTACAGATTTGAGTCATCTTCATGATCATCCATAAGACACAAGTTTGCTTGTTTTTTTTCATCTTCTAATTCATTTGATGATTCTGAATCACTCCATGAAGCAACCATAGCTTTCTTTTTTTCGATCATTTTTCTTGAAGTTGGTCCTCTTCTTTTATGGACAATCCTTTACCAGATGGTCTATTTTACCATATTCAAAGCAAGTCAGTACTTTTGTTTTCTTATTAGGGTTAGAAAACTTACCTTGGGGTTTTGATGCTCGTGGGAATTCTCTGTTAGCCGATTATTTCTTTAGCTTGAGAATTCTTACGAGACCCTTTGAGATCATGGAGATTGCATCTTCTTCATCGTCATCATCACTATCTTCTTCCTCAGATGGTAACTCATCTCTTCTGGATTTTAATGCCAAATCCTTGGAGTTGGATGGGAGTTCTCCATCTTCTTCACCAAGAACCATTTCATGTGTGATGAGTTTTCCGAGTAAATCATTAAGAGGAAGAGTTGTGAGATTTTGAGCTTCTTCAATTGCAGTCATCTTTGGTACCCACTTTGCTTTAGGTAAGCTCCTCAGAACCTTCCTTACTTTTTCTTCATTAGTGAAAGTGAGTCCAGATTGTTCACTATCTCAGTGAATCTGGTGAACATCTCTTTGACTGTTTCATTTGGATTCATCTTGAATAGCTCATATTGTCTTAGGAAGATGCTAATCTTTGTCTCCTTGACTTGACTTATTCCTTCGTAAGTAACAACAAGCTTGTCCCATATCTCTTTAGCGTTCTTACATGATGATATCCGGTTGAATTCATTAGCATCTAATCCACAATAAAGTAGATTCATAGCTTTGTAATTCTTTGACACACTGTCCAAGTCAGCCTGTGTGAAGTCTGATTCCTTCTTTGGGACTTGTACGCCTTCAACCGTGGTCATTGGAATTTTGGGTCCATTTTGAGTAATGCTCCAAAGTTCCATATCCTGGTCAATAATGAACATACGCATGAGTGCTCTCCAATGAGCAAAGTTGTTGCCACAGTAGAGTGGTGGTCGGGATGATGATCTTCCTTGAGCAAATCCACCATCACCTACATGATTCATGATTAGTCTGACTGATGGTTAAATCAATAAACGTGAGTCTAGCTCTGATACCAATTGAAGAACCGGTAGGTGATATAAATAGGATAAATAATACTCTAGAAGGGGGATTGAATAGAGTATGGGAACTTTTTGCAAACCCAAATCTCAAGGCCTTGAAACCTCTTTCAAGGGCCTTGATGTCAATTTGTGCTCTTTGTAAAACTTTGATTTCAAGGGCTTTGAAACTCCTTTCAAGGGCCTTGAATTCTTGCTCATGCAAAACAAAATTAGTCACAATAAAGTATATATGGTGCGGAATTGAAAAGATTGACACGAGGATATGTTTACGAAGTTCGGCTCTAAATAGCCTACTCTCCGTCCCAGGGTATATCCGTTGGATCTAACTATCTATTATCAGCTTCAAAGAGTCCTAGATACAAACTAGAAGAAATCCCCTTCTTCTCTCACTGTAGCCAACGCTACAATCTAGCTCCAACTCTTAACCTAACTATAATAGCCTAGTTACTTCGCAAAGTAACACACACTCTAATATAACACTATTTAGATCTTCCAATGGAGCTCTAGTGTTTTCTCTCTCTAAGGGGATAAAGCTTTTTGAATGAGAGAAAGAAAAACAATGAATGAAGATGATCTAGTTGCTTGAAGATGTAAAAGATATTTAACGATGTAGGCTTGTGTATTTTTCTTCTTCGACCATCATCTTCATTTATACTCTTCGATGGAAAGGTCTTCTAGCCATTGTGAAGATGACCGTTGAAGGTGAATCTTCGTTTCCATGAAGATCGTTTTCTTGTTCGGAGATAAGTTAGAAGTTGTAAAACTACAACCCCTATTAACACGTTGATCTTTTACTCAGATCTTCTCGTGTTCTATGTGAAGAGAAGATATTGTTGCCGTTGAGTTTGTTTAAGAAAATTTTCTGAAAAGATTCTCTTTTCTTCATTTAAGATCTTCGATGATTCTGTAGTTGACGAGATCTTCGGCTGAAATCTTTGGCTGGATCCTTATCAAAATCTTATGAAAAAGTCTTGATGCGTATTTTGAATTCTTGTTTGCATTCTTATAACTCCAAGGCTCTTGATATCTTCCTTTGTATTCGCCATCTTCCTTCGTCCTTAGAATTATACTTCAAGGCCCTTGAAACTAATATCAAGGCCTTTGACATATGCATTGTTGTACCTGCATTAAATTCAAACCAACAGAATATCTAGAAATATAATCAAGTACATTGTTAGTATATCCAACTGCTTATATTTGTGTGAAGTCTTCCATCATCATCAACACTTGTAAACTATTTTAATCAAGGTGGAGTTTTCACCCTTTATAACGAGACTCAACATCCTTTATTGAGAGAGCCTTTGGGTAAGATATATGGGTTTGGAACTTCACCGTACAACACCCTACCTTAGATTTATACCTTTTAATCCTAACTCTGTCCTTATATCTTTAGAACATCTTGAATCGATTGCCACAATTGGACACCGGAATCTTTAGAATCGTTGTTTTCACATTAATCTTTACAAAAGCTTATTTACTTGCCAGACGATTTTACGAACTGAATTTGATCCCCCAAATCTCAGAGTTCGACTCTGGAATTCTTGCTTTACTATAGCGATCCGTACACTGCGGGTTCGCTTCTTTGCTTGATTTTGGATATAAATTTAGGACTTTGCATGCACACTTTTGAGCAAACAAGTTTTTGGCGCCATTACCGAGGATTTGGTCAAGACCAAATTCGGTTTTCGGTTGTCTGGCTTGAGAACTTTGCTCTAGTCATTTGATCCATCTACCTTAGTGATTTTGCAGATTTCTCTTTAGGTACATGCGAAGTTCTCGACCTGAGAAATACCTTGTTCCTTTTGACCCTGAACATGAGAAGACTCTCAAGAAACGGTTAAGAGAAGCAAAAATGGCTGAACACAATGAAAGAAACCTTCAAGCTGAATTGGATGAAACTCGAGTTCTCCTTAATACAAGTGAAAGAAGACTTCTTGAGGAGAGATTTGTAGCTCGTGCTGATAGAGAGCAATTACAATATGAAATGGATGAAATCCGGGCGATGGTACAACAAGTAAACTTGGAGAAAGCCGTTAAAGCTAAGAAAGACGAATCATTTGATGATGATATGCCTGAGATGGAAGAGATAACGCATAATCCACTACCTAATCCTCGTATCCTAGCTAGAGATGCGAGAGTTGCTCCTATCGTGGCTGAACCACGAACTCTTGGGCAACGTATGGATCCAAATCAGCAACTATGCCGTTTGGGCGTGAATCTTGGAGATCTAGATGAACATGACTATGGGTTTCACCCTCAAGTCATTACTATGATCCGCCAAAGTCAGTTTGGTGGAATGGAAACTGAATCTCCACATCAATATTTGCAGAACTATGAGATTCTTATGGAGACTTTGAAGCCTCCAAGAGCAACCAACAACAACTATAAGTTGAGATCTTTCTTTTTCTCTTTGAAAGACAAGGCCTTAGCTTGATATCAATCTCTTCCAACTGGAAGAGTTAACACATGGAAGGAGATGACTTCAGAATTCCTCACCAAGTTGTTTCCGCCATCCAAGACGGTAGAATTGAGAGGTAAAATCAACGCCTTTGCTATATAACCTAATGAAAGTTTGTTTAAGTCTTGGGAAAGGTTTAAGGACCTTCTATTGGATTGCCCCCACCATGGCATTCCAAAGCTTGAGTTGTTGGAAATCTACTACAAGGGATTGGATGGGGAGACTCAATTCAAACTTCAATCTCTTTCGTGCGGAACCTTTATGGAAATGAGAGATGATGATGCTTGGGGCTTTATTGAAAAGCAAGCTCTAGTGATCGAGAGGTACTCTCATAGGAAGATTGAAGGTGAAAATCGAAATTCCGGAGATCCGGGATTGAATTTGAATCAAGCGAGCCAAGCTCAAATTTTCTTTCTTAACAATGTGATTAAGGAGTTGAAAGAACTCTTGAAGCCCAACATTAAATCGAAAAAGGAGCAAGACGTTGGCTATCTAGGAAGAGAGAACAATCAAGGTAATAGGAATAACAACTGGAACAACCATTGGAACAATAACAACAACAACAACAAGAACTTCAACAACAATTGGAGATCCAATCAGCATAATCCTGGTAATCCTTATTCACATGCTGAAAATTCACTAACCCCTCCTCCTTCTTCTTCTTCTTCTTCTTCTTCTTCTTCTTCTTCTTCTTCTTCTTCTTCTTCTTCTTCTTCTTCTTCTTCTTCTTCTTCTTCTTCTTCTTCTACACCTTTGGAAAGTTAGGGACAAGCTTCATCGAGTTCAAGCCAACCGGAGAAGGACACGCTTGAAGCGATGATGAAAACAATCTTGGGGAAGATGCAAGGGATGGAGAATTCCATCACTTCGATTTCTAAAGAACAAAAAGCTTTATAGAATCAAGTGTTTAGAAAATCCGGAGAAGTTCCTAGAGATCAAGGGAAGCTTCCCGGAAAAACGGAGGACAATCCGAAAGGGAGGGTGATGACAATTACTACAAGAAGTGGAATAACAACCACCGATCCACATCCCACATTCATTGAGGTTCCCGTTGACAAGGTGCAAGAAGATGTCTACATACCTCCTCCAGCTTATAAACCTCCCTTGCCATTCCCGCAGTCTAGAGCGAGAGCGCGTCTATACAAACACTTTGGTAAGTTCGTTGAACTCATGAGCAAACTGCAAATTAACATACCTTTTCTTGATGCAATTTTAGGTATGCCCGCTTATGGGAAGTTCTTGAAAGAGATCCTCTCTAACAAGAGGAAGCTTGAAGATTTTGGTGAAGTTAAGATGACTTCGGAGTCGTTGGAACTCATCAAAACAATGATAGAAAAGATGCCCCCAAAGCTGTGAGATCTGGGGTCATTTTGCATACCAATAGGAGTGAGAAGTCACATATGATGCATTTTGTGACTTGGGAGCAAGTTGAGCATCATTCCACTTGCTTTGTGTGAGAAGGTTGGTTTAGGTGAAACTAAACCGGTGAAGATGACGTTGTACAGGGCGGA
Organism: Fagopyrum homotropicum; assembly: GCA_033239125.1. Lineage (NCBI taxonomy): Eukaryota > Viridiplantae > Streptophyta > Magnoliopsida > Caryophyllales > Polygonaceae > Fagopyrum > Fagopyrum homotropicum. Next base: position 84,043,243 of record BSWB01000005.1, on the reverse strand, counting down.
TTGATCCATTACTCGACCTGTTGGTATCATTGAAGACGTCCTAGTTAACCTTGGCAATTTCTATATTCCTATAGACTTTGTTGTGCTTGACATTCCGGTTGATTGTTCGGTCCAATCATACTTAAGAGACATTTTCTTGCAACTTCAGGCTGCATGGTTGATTGAAAGAACGTTAAATTGGCCTTTGATATTGGAGAAGAGAAAGTTGAATTTGTACTCGCAACTTTGACAAAAGAACCATCACTTGGAGAGGATGTTTTCAACATATATGATGACGAGGATTCTAGAGAAGAAGTAAGTTCGATCTTGTTCAAAGATCCTTTACAAAAGGTTATAAGCATGAGCATCATGGAACAAGGAGCGGAAGAGGATTGTAACCTTGAAGTTGAGGCTTTGGAAGAGTTAGAAGACGTGTAAACTGAAAAATTCGAAGAATTGCACGATAGTTAGGAAAATTTCCGAACTCACAGGTCAGAGGTGTTTTCCACGGGCGTGGTTTCACTAATTCCACCGTGGAAACCTATGTTGAGAGCAGCCACGGCCGTGGAAGTATCAAAGGGGCCGTGGTTTCTGAAAATTCAGAGGGAGATTCCGTTCTGTCTACAGACGTTTTTTCTCCTTCTTCTACCACTTTCACACCCTTGGAGACATCCAAGGAGACTCCGGACAGCCCTCACAACACACCAAAGGCATCTACAACTTTGGAATTGAAGCCTCTACACACACATCTAAGGTACGCTTTTCTTGGATCTAATTCAACATTTCCCGTTATAGTTAGTTCTAGATGAAATGAAGACGAACATGATAGGCTTATGATTGTCTTGAAGAAACATAGGAAAGCCTTAGGTTACACTATAGAGGATCTTGTAGGGATTAAGCTATCACTATGTATGCATAAGATACTAATGGAGGATAACTATCAGCCTTTACGTGAACCTCAAAGACGGTTAAATCCGATCATGAAAGAGGTATTGAAGAAGGAAATCCTTAAGCTTTTTGATGTAGGAATTATATTCCCTATTTCTGATAGAAAATGGGTGAGCCACATTCATGTTGTGCCAAAGAAGGGAGGAATGACCGTTGTGACAAACAAGAACAACGAACTCATTCCAACAAGAACATTGACGGGATGGAGAATGTGTATAGACTATCACAAGCTGAATATTGCAACGAGGAAGGATCACTTCCCGCTGCTCTTTATTGATCAAATGCTTGTGAGGTTATCACAACATTCTTATCTTTGCTATCTTGATGGTTATAGTGGCTTCTTTTAGATTCCGATCCATCCGGTCGATCAAGAGAAGACCACATTCACGCGCCCATGGGGTACGTTCGCTTATAGGAGGATGCCATTCGGATTCTGCAACGCTCCAGCCACCTTTCAAAGGTGTATGATGGCCATCTTCTCGGAGTACATTGAGGAAATCATGGAGGTTTTTATGGATGATTTTTCTATTTATGGTTCCTCATTCGATAATTGTCTTGCTAATCTATCTCTAGTTCTACAAAGATGTGAAGACACTAACCTAGTTTTTAATTGGGAGAAGTGTCATTTTATGGTTAGTGAGGGCATATTATTAGGACACTTGATCTCTAATAGAGGAATCGAGGTTGATAGGGCTAAGATTGAAACAATAGAAAAGCTTCCTCCTTCATCTTCGGTGAAGGGGATTATAAGTTTTCTAGGACATGCTGGATTCTATAGGAGGTTCATTAACGATTTTTCAAAAATGTCTAAACCGTTGACTAATCTATTGATGAAGGGTGCAATTTTTGAATATTCGAAAGAGTGTTTTAGATGCTTTCTACAGGATCAAAGAAGCCTTAATCTCAACCCCAATAATTCAACCTCCATATTGGAAGCTTCCATTTGAGATCATGTGCGACGCAAGTAACGTAGTAGTGGGCGTGGTGCTTGGACAAAAGAAAGATGGACACACTCATGCCATCAATTATGCTAGTAAAACGTTAGATGAAGCTCAGCTCAACTACGCCACAAACGAGAAGGAATTACTTGCTATTGCGTATGCATTTGAGAAAATTCGTTCTTATCTTGTAGGAGCGAAGGTGATTGTATACACGGATCATTCAACCATTCGGTATTTTCTTGCCAAGAAAGATGCAAAACCAAGACTAATTAGATGGATTCTTCTCCTTCAAGAATTCGATCTTGAGATTCGTGATAAGAAAGGATCCGAAAATTCAGTTGCGGATCACTTGAGCCGTCTACCACATGTCACCTATGATGACCTTCCTATTGATGACTCTTTCCCGGACGAACAGTTGCATCTAATGGAAGAGTGTCTTGATCATATTTCTAGAGGTAACGAACCTTGGTTTGCTGATTTCGTAAATTATTTGGTATGTCAAGAAATACCTCCCGGACTATCCTACGCTCAAAGGAAGAATTTGTTTAAGGATGTCCGCCAATACTATTGGAATGAACCTCTACTCTTCAAGAGAGGTCCAAATGACATCATTAGAAGATGTGTACCTGACGACGCAATGCAAACTGTCATACGTCATTGCCATTCACTTCCTTGTGGAGGACATGCTAGTTCTCACAAGACTTGTGCTAAGGTATTGCAATCCGGATTCTTTTGGCCTACATTATTTAAGGATGTGCAAACCTCTGTTGCTTGTTGCGATGGTTGTCAAAGAATAGGGAACATATCTAGGAGGAATGAAATGCCTCTAAACTACATCCAAGAAGTAGAGATCTTTGACGTTTGGGGATTTGACTTCATGGGTATAAGAGCCTTAGTCTTGGAGCATTTGTGATCTTTGTTGAGCTAGGCAACCGCCCTTGTGGACCCAGAGGGCCGCCCCTGCGCCTCACAAGGTCCGCCCCTACGGCTCTGTGGGGCTGCAGCCAACTTCGTTGACCTTGACTGGTGCTTTACGGTTGGCTTCCTTTATAAGCCTCCCATTGCTTCAGATGAAGGGTTTCTTCATCTCTCCAGCTCTTTTCTTCCTTCTCACGTTCATCTTCTCCTTCCTTCTTCCTTGGATCTCTTCTTGACCTTCCTTGAGTTTTGTGTGAGTTTGAGAGCTTATGAACTTGGGTTGTTGATGATGATGCTTGTTGATGTTGCTGTGATTGAGCCAACCTTGAGGTGTTGATGGTGTGCTGCTTCTTGTTGGTTCAGCTTGGTGAGCTTTCCTCCATCTCTTCCTATCTTTCCTCTTTCTTGTTTCTATCCTTCCATTCTAGCTTAGGTTCCAAAAGCTTGATCTTGTGGTAGCCTTGAATGGCTTCAATTGATGTATATATGTATGTATATGTATGTGTATGGATGCTGGATGAAGAATAAGTGAAGAAGCAAAGGACAACCGGAAGTGCACCTTCTGCACAACAGCCGCCCCTGTGCTTGTCTTGAGCCGCCCCAGCGCCACCTCCTAGCCGCCCCTATGGCCACATGCATCAGCTAGGCTTTGCTCTTGGCTCTGTAGGTGTGTCTTGCTTCTAGGCTTGCCTATGGATGGAATTTCCGCTTCCTTGCCTAGTGTGAGAGTGTAGTACCATGCTAGGTTTAGATGAGAGTGTTTGGATGATATATGATCATGTTATGCCTTATATGGCTTTTGAGGATTATAGGTTGTGAGGTTTAGGTTAAGGATGATCCTATGGATCCCTTGGGTCTAGGTGTGACCCCTTTGATGAATAGGAGATTGATATATCTTTATGCCTTGTTGTTAGGCAGTGTCCTTCTCAGGATTGGAGGTTGATCGTGGTTGAGTGTTGTACAAGGTTGAGGTAAGTCCGTAGGACTTACTTAACTACCATCTTTATATTGGGTGTTTGCATGAGTGGTGTGTGTGTTATATATTTGCTATGATAGCATGAGATGTCGTTATTACCGACCTATGTTTTATTGATTGCCCTGTATGCGTGGTTGTGATAACCTTTCCCTTTCATCCCGCCGTGGAGTTTGGAAGGTTTTCTGACGTCAGGCCATACTGACTTTATAAGAAGGGCGCAATCCATTCTCATAGGGTGCACGGATTGTGTGACCGATACTAGTACATCTGGCTAGCAAGCCTAAAGGCGATGATGTATCGGTCCTCGTGTCACATACTTTCATCTATCTATATATACACGATTTGAATGAATGATTATTATACAAAGATGATAAATGGGTAAATGTGTGATAACATGTTGATGTGTTTATCTTTCATGATTGTGCTTGTACTTATGCATTACCCCATATATGTATGGTTAGCTAATGATTTTATACCATGTTGTAGATGCCCTACAGGATAGGCATGCTGCTGAGTGATCTGGCAGGGTGGCAAGCTGAGGACCTCTCGTACATAGGATAGTTGTGGTCTTTTGGGGTTGTTATGTTTCCCTCCTACGCGAGGATGACCTTTTGTTACCTCCTGTGTGAGGATGTTGTTTTTTATACTCAGTTATGATGTTGTTACCTTTTGGTTGTACAAATTATGCAGTTTTATGCATTTGTTTCATATATGTCAGTGCCATGTTGTAAGGTCTAGTGAACTAGTTGTCAGGCTAGGGTCAGGATCCACTGTGAAATCCTAGCCCAATGTGCCATCCCGAGTCCCGTGGATTCGGGGTGTTACAGAGTTGGTATTAGAGCCTTAGTGATGACATGAATTATACCCATTATAATCATGCATATTGTAGAGGTTTTACCTCAATTTCCCTTGTGTTCGGAGAGATTTGTCTACCTTTAAGGTTTATTTCATTTATATTTCAGAAATAGAGGTCTACACGAGTTTTGGTTGAATTATAGGTAAATTCGATGGAATGGGAAGCGAAAAGTGGAGCAAAGAGTGCCCAAGGTTGATGAGGAAGCTTAGGGAACCTTTGAGGAACCATGAAGAACAAAGTGCGTAGAAGGACAATGCAAGGAAGGAAGAAAACAATTCAAGAGGAATACACTCACTATGGAAGAAAATCGCCTGATTAATGAAGAAAATCGGACGATTTTCATGTGTAAAAATCGGACGGTTTTACTTGCCTTTGGATCGAACGATTTCTTCAGTTATCGCCAAAAAATATTAAGATCAAAAGCCCATCATTTGTTGGCCTGAGAAGTGATATGCCAAGCGGCCCATTGGTGTGAACGTATACATTGGAACTTTAGCAACAAAAATCGCGGGTTCGCAGCGTGAAAGATTTAGAGGATTTTTCGGAATTGAAGATTCTTGGAGAAGAGAATTGAAGGAAAGGAACGAAAGTGAAGGTTCAAGAAAGTTTGATAGATATTTTGTTCCCTTCTTGTTACTGTGATTTGTGAACACATTGTCGAGTGTTTTGAGAGATTCTTTGCAAGATTTTGAGATTTGATTACAAATTTGGAGATTATTTGGTTTTATGCGAAGTTCGAGTTTTAATTGGTTTTCTTTATTCAATCTTGATTTTGATTTAAATATGAAAATGATTGGTTAAAAACCTTGTGATTCTAGGGAGAATAGTTGATGATTGAGGCTTAGATGATGATAGACTGAACTCATTTAACCATTTAGACCCTGAGAGTTGAGATTTATCCTTTAACCAAAGTTAAACCTTGCCTAAATCCTAACCTTGCCTAACCTTTTTAACCCTTATTCAAGTGTGAGAAGAGACTTCATCATTGGTTCTTCACTTGATAACTAAAGTTTACAAGATTTGGGTAATAAAGAGACTCAACATCCTTTATTACCCAAATTTTAAGACTTTGACGCACACACTTTTGAGCGAATAAGTTTTTGGCGCCGTTGCCGGGGATTTGGTCTAGACCAAATTTGGTTTTCGGTTGTATGGCTTGGGAGCTTTTGCTCTTGTTATTTGATCTATCTACTTGAGTGATCTTGCAGATTTCTCTTTAGGTACATGCGAAGGTCTCGATATGCAAGAGACCTCGTCCCTTTTGATTCCGAATCAGAGAAAACTATGAAGAAGAAGTTAACAGAGCAAAGGATGGCCGCCCACAATGAAAGAAACCACCAACAAGAGTTGGAGGAGACTAGAGCTCTACTCAATGCAAGTGAAAGGCTACATCTCGAAGAGCAAGCTGTTGCTCGGGCTGATCGAGAGAGAAATCAATCTCAAATTGACGAGCTTATGGCGATGGTTCTTCAGATACAATTGGAGAATAAAGGCGCCGGAAGTAAGAAAGCTAACTCAACTAAATCTGTTAGAGCTGAATCGTCCGATGACAATGATATGCCAAAACTAGAGGAGATACCACCATTTATTCCTCAAGTGAATGTTAATCCTCGCATTCCCTCTAGAGATGTGAGAGCTGATGATATCGTGGATGAGCCACGAACCGTTGGGCAAAGAATGGACCCAATTCAACAACCACGCCGTTTAGGTGTGAATCTTGGAGGCTAAGATGACAAAGATTTCGGGTTTACCCTGCAAGTGATTACTATGATCCGCCAAAGTCAGTTTGGTGGATTGGATGCTGAATCTCCACACCAACATTTGCAAAACTTTGAGATCTTTATGGAGACTATGAAGCCGAAGAGGGCTACCAATAACAACTACAAGCTGAAACCGTTCTTTTTCTCTTTGAAGGACAAGGCTTTAGCTTGGTATCAAGCTCTTCCAACTGGAAGACTCAACACATGGGAGGATTTGACTTCGGAATTCCTCACCAAGTTCTTTCCGTCATCCACAAAGGCGGAACTAAGAGGTAAGATAAATGCTTTTTACATGAAACCTAAAGAAAGCTTGTTTAAATCTTGGGAAAGGTTTCAAGATCTTCTATTGGATTTCCCAAACCATGGCATTTCAAAGCTGGAGTTATTGGAGATCTGCTACAAGGGATTGGATGTGGAAACACAATTCAAACTCCAATCCCTCTCTTGTGGAACATTCATGGACATGAGAGAAGATGATGCTTGAGACTTCATTGAGAAGCAAGCCCAAGTGACTGAGAGATATTCCCATAGGAAAGCCGATAACGATCAAGGAGCAAAATTAAATCCGGCAGCTGAAGCTCAAACTTTCTCCCTCAACAACGAGATTAAAGAGCTGAAGGAAGTACTAAAATCCACCCTTCAAAAGACGAAGGATTGGGACGGTGGCTAACTAGGAAGGGAGAACAACAATCAAGACAATAGGAACAATTACCGGAACAATAACTACAACAACAACAACAATAATAGGAGTTCCAACAACCGTTGGAGATCCAACCAACAAAATCCCGGTAATCCCTATTCACATGCTGAAAATGCATTAGCATCACCTTTTTCTTCTTCTACTCCTTTGAAAAGTCAGGGGCAAGGTTCAAATAATTCAAGCAAACCGGATAAGGACAAACATGATGCTTTGCTAGAGACAATTTTGGGAAAACTCCAAGGATTGGAAAGTCACATTACTTCGGTTGACAAAGCACAAAAGGCTTTGTAGAACCAAGTATTCAGCAAAGCTGGAGAAGTTCCTAGAGATCAAGGGAAACTCCCTGGGAAGACGGAGGACAATCCGAAAGTTAGAGTGATGGCGGTTACAACTAGGAGTGGTGTAACAACCACCGACCCGCAACCTAAGCTCGTTGAAGTCCCCGCCGAGAAAGAGAAGGAAAAGGAGAAGCAAGATGTCTATGTTCCTCCTCCAGCTTACAAGCCACCTCTACCCTTTCCAAGTCTAGAGCAAGAGCGCGTCTAGACAAACACTTTGGTAAGTTCATTGATGTTATGAGTAAGCTGCATATTAACATACCTTTTATGGATGCAATTTTAGGTATGCCATCTTACGGGAAGTTCCTGAAGGAAATCCTCTCTAACAAGAGGAAACTGGAAGATTTCAGTGAAGTCAAGATGAGTATGGAGTCATCCGAACTAGTCAAGACCATGACAGAAAATATGCCACCTAAGCTACGTGATCCAGGATCATTTTGCATATCTATCACCTTAGGAGAAGTCACATATGATGCACTCTGTGACCTTGGAGCAAGCGTAAGCATCATACCACTCGCTTTGTGCAAGGCGGTCAGTTTAGAGGAACCTAAACCGGTGAAGATGAAACTCTACATGGTTGATCGTTCCATAACTAGGCCTGTCGGAATCATAGAAGACATTCCCGTAAAGCTTGGTAAGTTTAACATTCCTATAGATTTTTTCGTTCTAGACATTCTTGCAGATTATCCAGTTCCCATCATACTTGGGAGACCATTCCTTGCATCCTCCGGATGCATGGTTGATTGTAAAAATGGGCAGCTATCATTCAACATAGGAGAAGAGAAGGTAGAATTTGTACTCTCCTCTTTGATCAAAGAGCCAGCTGTAGGAGAGGATGTTTTTAACATCTTTGATGAGGAAGAGTCTAGATTAATGGTGAGTTTAATTTTGATCAAAGATCCACTCCAAAAGGTTCTTAGCATGAGTATCATTGAAGAAGGAGTGGAACATGATTGTAATGATGAGATTCGAGCATTGGAAGATGCAGAGGAAGATCCTGAAGCAAGATTTGAGGAGCTGAAAAGAACTTCGGAAGAAGCTGAAAAAATCGACACACACAAAAGAAATCGACCGATTTTTATTGATGAAAGTCAATTTTTGTCAACAGTGAGAAAAATGGAACCAGAGATCGACCGGTTTTCGTTAGGGGAGGTCAATTTTTCGGCAATTTCTCCGACTTCTACAAATTCAATTGCAAGTGTTCTTAACTGTAGTAGCACATTTCCTCAACCTATAGAGGTTCCTCCAATGTCACTCAAGAGTCAAGAATCATCAATCAAAGCACCCCCTTCATTGGAATTGAAATCCCTCCCTACACATCTAAGGTATGTATTCCTAGGACCTAACTCAACATATCCTGTTATAGTTAGTGCAAATTTGAGCAATGATGAACTCGAGAAGCTTATGAATGTTCTAAAACAACATAGGAAAGCCCTAGGCTACACCATTGATGATTTGGTAGGCATTAAACCTTCTCTTTGTATGAATAAAATGTTAATGGAAGAGGATTACAAACCTTCACGACAACCTCAACGACGGTTAAACCCGATCATGAAAGAGGTTGTGAAGAAAGAAATCCTTAAGCTACTTGATGCAGGTATCATCTTGCCTATTTCTTATAGCAAGTGGGTGAGCCCCGTGCAAGTAGTTCCAAAGAAGGGAGGCATAACCATTGTTGCTAACAAGAACAACGAACTCATTCCCACAAGGACAGTTACAGGATGGCGAATGTGCATTGATTACCGTAAACTGAATTTCGCCACAAGAAAGGACCACTTACCTCTCCCTTTCATTGATAAGATGTTGGAAAGGTTAGCCCAACACTCTTACTTTTGCTATCTAGATGGATACAGTGGTTTCTTTCAGATTCCCATTCATCCGGACGATCAAGAGAAGACAACTTTCACGTGCCCATGGGGTACGTTTGCCTATAGAAGGATGCCATTCGGTTTATGCAACGCTCCAGCCACCTTTCAAAGGTGTATGATGACAATCTTTTCAGAATATGTAGAGAATATCATGGAAGTATTCATGGACGACTTTTCAGTATATAGTTCTTCCTTTGATAACTGTCTCTCTAACCTTTCTCTTGTTCTTAAGAGATGCGAAGACACCAACCTAGTCCTGAACTGGGAAAAGTGTCACTTTATGGTCACCGAAGGAATTGTGTTAGGACACTTGATTTTGAATAGGGGGATTGAAGTTGATAGAGCAAAAATTGAAACCATAGAGAAGTTGTCCCCTTCATCTTCGGTGAAAGGAGTTAGAAGCTTTTTGGGACATGCAGGTTTTTATAGGAGGTTTATAAAGGATTTTTCTAAGATTTCAAAACCTTTGAATAATCTTTTGATGAAGGACATAACTTTCGAGTTTTCGAAAGAATGTTTGGATGCCTTTTGCATGATCAAGGAAGCTTTAATTTCAGCTCCTATTATCCAACCACCTGATTGGACACTTCCATTTGTGGTCATGTGCGATGCAAGCGACGAAGCCATAGGAGCTGTACTTGGACAAAATAAAGATGGTCGCACTCACGCCATCTACTATGCTAGCAAGACGCTAGACAAAACTTAACTGAACTACGTGACCACGGAGAAAGAGCTCCTTACTATTGTTTACGCCTTTGAGAAATTTTGTTCCTATCTTGTAGGTGCGAAAGTGATAGTCTACACGGATCATTCAACAATCCGTTACCTATTCACTAAGAAGAATGCAAAGCCTAGACTCCTAAGATGGAACTTGCTCCTTCAAGAATTCGATCTAGAAATCCGTGATAAGAAGAGCTTGGAGAACTCGGTCACCGATCACCTTAGCCGTCTTCCACACCTCAGTGGCGAGACAGATGAGCTACCTATCGACGATTCATTCCCCGACGAGCACCTACACGAGATCGAAGAATGCCTCCATCAGATTTCGAAAGGTAATGACCAATGATTTGCTGACATTGTCAATTACCTTGTTTGCTAGGAACTCCCACCCGGACTCTCATATGCTCAAAGGAAGAAATTCTTTAAAGACGTCTGACACTTCTATTGGAACGTGAAAACTCCACCTTGTTTATAATGTTTTACAAGTATTAATGATGGAAGACTTAACATAAATGTAGTAGTTGGATATACTAACAATGTATTGATTATATTCTCTAGATATTTGGTTGGTTTGAATTCAGTGCATGTTTTATCAAATGTCAAGGGCCTTGATATTAGATTCAAGGGCCTTGAAGCATAACTCCAGGACAAGTAAGAAAGCGTTACAAGGGAATGATTTGCTCAAAGGCCTTGGAGTTATATAGATGCACGGTTCAAGGATTCAATTACAAAAGAAAGATTTTCTAGGAAGATTTGATCAAACAGAAACGATTTTATAGGGACGATCTTTTTCAACCAAGGATCTCAACCGAAGATTAGAGAATCTTTTTAGAAGATTTTATAACAACAAAAAGCGCCAAAATATCTTCTGTTCCGACTCAACAAAGGACGAGAAGATCAAGGAGCTAAGGTTTCGATGTGTTGTCAGGAGTTGAAGTTTTACAACGGCTACCTTATCTCAAAACAAGAAACGATCTTCTTGGAGAAGAAGATTCATCTTCAAAACGGTAATCTTTGCAACGGCTAGAAGACCTCTCCATAGAAGAGTAGAAAAGAAGATGATGGTCGAAGAAGAAAAAAAACACAAGCTTACACAGGAAAACATCCTTACATCTTCAAGAAACCTGATCATCTTCATTCGTTGTTTTTCTTTCTCTCATTCACACAAAAGCTTTATCTCCTTAGAGAGAGAGAAAACACTAGAGCTCCATTGGAAGATCTAAATAGTGTTATACTGGAGTGTGTGTTACTATGCAAAGTAACTAGCCTATTATAGCTAGGTTAAGAGTTGGAGCTAGATCGTAGCGTTGGCTACAGTGAGAGAAGAAGGGGATTTCTTCTAGTTTCTATCTAGGACTCTTTGAAGCTAATAATAGATAGTTAGATCCATACCATGGGACAAAGTGTAGGGTATTTAGAGCCGAACTTTGTAAACATATCCTCGTGTCAATCTTTTACGTTCCGCACTGTATCTTGCTATTGTGACTAACTTTGTTTTGCATGAGCACGAAGTCAAGGCCCTTGAATGTTGTTTCAAAGCCCTTGAAATCATAGTTACACGAAGAGCACAGATCGACACCAAGACCCTTGAAAGGAGTCTCAAGGCCTTGAGATTTGGTTTGCAAAAAGTTCCCATACTCTATTCAACCCCCCTTCTAGAGTATCTTTTAACTTATTTATTTCACCTACCGGTTTTTCAGTTGGTATCAGAGCTAGACTCACGCTTATTGATTTAACCATCAGTGACACTAATCATGAATCCTGTAGGTGATGGTGGATTTCCTCAAGGAAGATCCTCATCCCGACCACCACTCTTCTGTAGCAACAACTTTGCTCATTGGAGAGCACTCATGCGTACGTTCATTATTGACTAGGACATGGAGGTTTGGAGCATTACTCAAAATGGACCTAAAGTTCCAATGACAACGGTTGAAGGCGTCCAAGTCCCAAAGAAGGAATTTGACTTCACACAGGCTGACCTGGACAGTGTGTCAAAGAATTACAAAGCAATGAATCTACTTTACTATGGATTAGATGCAAATTAATTCAACCGCATCTCATCATGCAAGAGTGCTAAAGAAATATGGGACAAGCTTGTTGTCACCTACGAAGGAATAAGTCAAGTCAAGGAAACAAAGATTAGCATCATCTTAGACAATACGAGCTATTCAAGATGAATCCAAATGAAACAGTCAAAGAAATTTTTACCAGATTCACTGAGATCATGAACAATCTGGACTCACTAGGAAAGATCTTCACAAATGAGGAGAAAGTAAGGAAGATTTTAAGGAGCCTACCTAAAGCCAAGTGGGACCAAAGATGACTGCTATTGAAGAAGCTCAAAATCTCATAACTCTTCCTCTTGATGACCTACTCGGAAAGCTCATCACACATGAAATGGTTCTTGGTGAAGAAGATAGAGAACTCCCATCCAACTCCAAGAATTCGGCATTAAAATCAAGAAGAGATGAATTACCATCTGGTGAAGAGGACAATGATGACGATGATGAAGAAGATGCAATCGTCATGATCTCCAAGGGTCTCGCAAGAATTCTCAAGTCAAAGAAACAATCTGCAAGTAGAGAATTTCCACGAGCATCAAAACCCCGAGGTAAGTTTTCTAACTCTAATAAGAAAACCAGAGTACTGACTTGTTTTGAATGTGGTGAAACAGATCATCTTGTGAAGGATTGTCCACAAAAGAAGAGGACCAACTTCAAGAAGAATGATCGAAAGAAGAAAGCTATGACTGATATTGTCATCAAGGTCTACCTACTTCAAGAAGAATATCAAGGCCTTGATGAGAATATCAAGGCCTTTAAAAGAAAAGCTTGTTGAACAAGATAAACAACTAAGTGAACTGTCTTTGGAGATTGAAAATCTTAACACGGAAAAGGTAGACCTTGATGAGAATATCAAGGCCTTGGAATCAGAGAACTTGATTCTCAAGGACAACCTCTCCTCTCTTCATCGAAATTATATCGATCTAGAGAAAGATAAAGTTGATCTAACTTTGACGTGTCAAGACCAGAAGGCTGCACTTATTAAGTTTACTCGTTCCAAAGCTAATCTTGAGAGAATGATGGGTGAATAACAGTCCTCCCTTAACAAAAATGGTATAGGTTATCATAGGAGCTTTCCTAAAAAACCTACCACCACTTTTGTCAAAGCCAAAGAAAGCATTCATATGCCTACATGCTTCTACTGTTGTAAAAAGGGCCATGTTAAATCTACATGTCCTTATAGAAGAAATGATCCTTATATTATCAGAAACACCTATCCTTTTTGTCTAAGGAAACAGGTCAAACAAATCTGGGTTCCTAAAGGTACTAGACCACCAAACATGATCGAACTTGAGTATGAACCAAAATATACCATTTGGTCTACCCGGAAAGGTTGATGTTTAATGTTTTGCACGATATCATCAAGGTAAAGGAGCACAAATGGATATTAGATAGTAGTTGCTCAAGACACATGAGTAGAGAAAGCTCTTTATTTTCAAATTTAAAGAAGCAATCATTTGAAACCATTACTCTTGGTGATAAAGGAAAGTGTGACATAATTGAAATTGGTAAAATTTGCTATAATTCATCTAATTTTATTGATGATGTTTATCTGGTTGATGGTTTGAAATATAATCTGCTTAGTATAACTAAAATTTGTGATAAAGGCAATAAAGTCATGTTTGATTTAGAAAAATGTGAGGTTCAAGACAAAAAGACGGATGAAGTGTTGCTTATTGCTCCTAGATGTAATAATACTCTTTGAGTACTAACCAAGTTGCAGGAACTAAGATAAAATGTCCAAAGGCCTTGACTGATGATCCAAAACTTTGGCATAGAAGACTTGGTCACGTAAGCATGCACACCATACAGAAGCTACTTACAAAAGATTTGGTACGTTGTCTGCCAAACCTAAATTTCAGGGTTAATGATCTATGTAAGGCGTGCACACAAGGTAAACAAACAAGAGATTTATTCAAACCTAAGAAATCTGTAAGTTCTTCTCGACCCATTGAACTTTTACACATGGATCTTTGTGGACCTATGAGTGTCAAATCTCCCAGAGGAAAACAATACATCCTTTTTATAGTGGATGATTTCTCTCGTTTCACATGGATATCTTTTCTACGAGAAAAATCCGAAGCTTTATTTGAGTTTTCAAAATTGTGTAAGGAGTTATAAAGTTTGAAAAACCTACCAATCATTTCAATAAGAAGTGATCATGGTAGAGAATTTGATCAACTGAAGTTTGATTTGTTTTGTGCAAAATATGGTATTTCACATAATTTTTCAGCTCCTAGAACTCCTCAACAAAATAGAGTTGTGGAACGCAAGAACCGCACTCTTGAGGATATGTCTAGGACAATGCTTTTAGAAAACAATTTGCCAAAATTTTTTTGGGTTGAAGCAGTAAACAATGCAAATTATATTTTGAATAGATGTTTAATTCGCCCTATTTTGAAAAAGACTCCTTATGAACTCTTTTAAGGAAGAAAGCCAAATATTTCATATTTCAAACCCTTTGGTTTACTTGTTTTGTTCATAACAATGGCAAAGATAATCTTGGGAACTTTGATGCACATAGTGATGAAGCTATATTCATTGGATGTGCTTCAAATAGTTATCGTGTTTATAACAAACGTACCAAAGTGGTTGAAGAAAACATTCATATTATTTTTGATGAAAGAAATGATGGTACTTTGAGTGAGAGTTTTGCAGATTTAAATCTGAATCAAAGAGAAGATCACAATTTGGATGAAGAAGAAGATCCTGAAGATCAAGACAAGAATATGCAGGAAAAGATTCAAGATACCGAAGAAAACACTCAAGATCTTGAAACACACCTTCAAGACCTTGAAACTGGAAACTTTGATAACATAACTCCACTTCAAGGGCTTGAACCCCAACTTCAAGGCCTTGAGATTGGATCAACAGGTAATACACCAACGGTACCTGAATCTAATCAAACATATGAAGCTCAACCTTATAGATCTACTTCATCTGTCAAAAGAAGAAAAGTTCAACACTCCTCGTATCATCCACAAGAGAATGTGATCTCAAATCCAAACGCTGGAGTGCAAACTAGATCTAAAGTGAACAATCTATGTGCCTTCTCCGATTTTGTATCACTTTTCGAGCCAAAGAACTACATTAAAGCTCTTCAAGAACTAGATTGGATCATTGCCATGCAAAATGAATTGAATGAATTTGAGAGGAACAAGGTATAGACTCTTACTTCAAGACCAAAGCATCAATCAGTTATTGGCACGGAAAATGTCTTTCGAAACAAATTGAATGAAAGTGGCAAAGTCATACGAAACAAAGCACGACTTGTAGCACAAAGTTATAACCAAGAAGAAGGTATTGATTATGAGGAGACTTTTTCTCCAGTTTCCAGGTTAGAAGTCATACGTATGCTACTTGCATTTGCATCTTTCACGAGCATAAAACTTTTTCAAATGGATGTAAAATGTGTTTTTCTAAACGGATTCTTAGAAGTAGAATCTATGTTGCTCAACCTCCTTGTTTTGAAAATGATGAATTTCCAGATCATGTTTTTATACTTGACAAAGCTCTTTATGGTCTTAAGCAAGCTCCTCGAGCTTGGTATGAAAGATTATCTAAATATCTTCTTAAAAACAATTTTAAAAGAGGTTTGATTGATAAAACATTGTTTATCAAAACTAGAGGCAATGACATTCTAGTAGTACAAATTTATGTTGATGACATATTATTCGGTGCTACTAATGATTCCCTTTGCAAGGAGTTTTGAGATATTATGTGCAGGGAATTTGAAATGAGCTTAATGGGAGAGCTAAATTTCTTTCTTGGACTTCAAGTTACACAAGCAAAGAAAGGAATTTTTCTCAATCAAAGCAAGTATACTAAAGACTTGCTTAAGAAGTACAAAATGGATTAATCTAAGGTTGCAAAGACTCCTATGACTTCAACACTTTTGCTAGATCATGACAAGAATGGTAAAAGTGTAGTACAAAAGGAGTATCGAGTTATGATCGGTTCATTGTTGTATTTTTAAGGCTAGTCGTCCTGGCATTATGTTTAGCGTGTGCATGTGTGCAAGATTTCAAGCTGATCCTAAAGAGTCACACTTGATAGATGTGAAAAGAATTTTTCGGTATCCCAATGGCACTAAGGATCTAGGGTTATGGTACCTACGTCAAAGCTCATTTTATCTTGTTGGCTATTCAGATACAGACTTTGCAGGTTATAAGGTCGATAGAAAAAGTACTTCTGGATGTTGTCAATTCTTATGGTCATCCTTAATTAGTTGGCACTCCAAGAAGCAAAATTTTGTTGTCCTATCCACAGCTGAAGCCGAATATATAGTTGCAGGAGCCTGTTGTGCACAAATTCTTTGGATAGCTCAACAACTTCGTGACCTTGGTTTTGACTTGCAAGATATTCCTATAAAATGTGATAATACTAGTGCTATTTCTATAACCAAAATCCTGTGCAACATTCAAGGACTAAGCATATTAATGTAAGGCATCACTTCATACGTGATCATGTTAAGAAAGGTGATGTTTCGATTTCTTTTATCTCAACTAACTCGAAGCAAAATTCTCTGTCTCTCTTGACTGTTTTAAAGATATCTGCAACCTACAAGTTAGTTGAGATAAAAGAAATCGAAACATCACCTTTCTTAACATGATCACGTATGAAGTGATGCCTTACATCAATATGCTTAATCCTTGAATGTTGCACAGGATTTTGGTTATAGAAATAGCACTAGTATTATCATATTTTACAACCGATTCTATGCTTTAATTCCTTTTGGTTAATTGCAACATTTGACAACCGATTCTGTGCTTTGTTTCACTTAAGTCCCTGAGATTGACCCCTGAAAATCTTGCTTTTTATTACAATTGACCCGTACACTGCGGGTTCGCAACATTGTTCAAGCATACTTCCTGGGTTATAAATTTAAAGCTTGCACACACCTTTTGAAGCGAACGAGTTTTTGGCGCCGTTGCAGGACCTAGTCCCTGAGATCGACTTTAATTCCTTTTGGTTAATTGCAACATTTGACAACCGATTTTGTGCTTTGTTTCACTTAAGTCCCTGAGATCGACCCCTGAAATTCTTGCTTTTTATTACAATTGACTCGTTCCTTTTGATTACTTTAATTCCTTATGGTTAATTGCAACATTTGACAACCGATTCTGTGCTTTGTTTCACTTAAGTCCCTGAGATCGACCCCTGAAATTCTTGCTTTTTATTACAGTTTCTACCTCGACTGATCCCAGATCCTCGACCGAGGCAGGACCCGGTCCTAGATGCCCCGACCGTGATACATCCACCTCGGATGCTTGTCCGAGATGTTCTATTTGCTTGAATTCCACAAACCCTAGGACAGTGGATTGACCCTAACCAGCAGGTGAGGCGTCTAGTAGTCAACCTAGGTGACCCAACTGAGCATGATTACGAACTTCGACCGCAAGTTCTATCCATGATCCGCCAATGCCAGTTTGGAGGTTTAGAGAGGGAGTCTCCGCATCAACATTTGCAAAACTACGAGATTCTAATGGAGACCTTGAGACCTTCAAGGCTGGAAAACAACAACTACAAGCTAAGGCCTTTTTACTTTTCTTCGAAAGACAGGGCGCTTACATGGTATCAATCTCTTCCACCCGGAAAGATCAACACTTGGGAAGAGATGACGATGGAGTTTCTAAAAAAATTCTTTCCCCCTCCAAGACCGCTGAAATGAGAGGGAATATTAATGCATTCATCATGAAGGACAAAGAGAGTTTGTCCAAGTCATGGGAGACATTCAAAGATGTTCTATTGGATTGCCCACATCATGGGATTCCGAAGATAGAGTTGTTGGAGATATACTTCAAGGGATTGGATGGAGCTACTCAATTCAATCTTCAATTACTTTCCGCCGGCACATTCATGGATATGCCTATAGACGAAGCTTGGCAATTCATTGAAAAGCAAGTTTTGCATATGGAGAAGTATTCCCACCAAGGAGCCGATAATGGAGTTAAGAGAGTTAATTTCCAGGATACTCCATCAAATGATAATCAACTCATCTCCCTTAAGAACGATGTGAAGCAATTGAAGGACCTTTTGGTGGCTCACACAAGGAAGGAAGAGGGAGGAAGAAACAATAACCAAGGGCCACGGAACAACAATTACAACAACAATAGAGGCTCCAACAACAACAATAGAGGCTCCAACAACAACAATTGGAGATCTAATCAACAAAATCCAGGTAACCTTATTCTCATGCTAATAATGCTCTTAACCCCCCTTCTTCTTCTTCTACTCCATTGAAGAGCTAGGAGCCTGGATCAAGTTCGTCCCAGCCAGAGAAGAAAGATGTAGTGCTGGAGGCCATCTAGATCAAGCTCAACGCTATGGAAACGTCCATGACTTCATTTTCAAAGGCACAAAAGGCCTTAGAGCAACAATTATTTAATAAGGTGAATGAAGCGCCAAGAGATCAAGGGAAGCTCCCAGAAAGGACAGAGAGCAACCCTAAAGGATAGATTATGGCAATAACGACGAGAAGTGGATTAAAAACTACAGATCCAGTACCTCGGTCGGTGCTAGTGCAGACAAAGAACACCTCGGTCCAGGACCAGACAAGGAACACTTCGGCCGAGGTGCCAACCGTGGTGGAGCCCTAGAAAGCGAAGGAGAAATCCGAAGTTTATGTTCCACCTCCTGCTTATAAACCACCACTTCCATTCCCCTAGTCAAGGGCCAAAGCATATCTAGACAAGCATTTTTGTAAGTTCCTTGACTTGATGAATAAATTACACATTAATTTCCTTTCCTTGATGTTATTCTAGGAATGCTCGCCTCTGGGAAGTTCTTAAAAGAAATCCTATCAAGGAAGAGGAAGCTGAAAGACTTTGGAGAAGTTAGGATGACATCAAAGTCCTCGGAGCTCATTCAAATTATGAAGGAGAAGATGCCACCCAGGTTGAGAGATCCCGGCTCATTTTGCATTCCCATCCAAGTTGGGGATGTAACTTGTGAGGCGTTGTGTGATCTAGGAGACAACGTGAGCATCATCCCGCTGAAGCTATGTGAGAATATCGGTCTTGGAGAGCCCAAACCGGTTAAGATAAGTATATACACGGCGGATCGCTCCATTACCCATCCCGTGGGCATTTTGGAGGATGTTCCCGTCAAGCTAGGTAACTTCTATTTACCTATAGACTTTGTAGTACTTGATATTCCCGTAGATTATCCAGTTCCTATCATTCGCGGGAGACCATTTCTAGCAACCTCGGGTTGCAATGTGGATTGTAAGAACACCAAGTTGAAATTCAACATTGGTGGAGACCAAGTGGAGTTTGCATTGCTTGCTGTAATGAAAGGAGAGCCGCTGGAGGATGACATCTTCAACATCTATGATGAAGAAGAATCAAGAGAATTGGTGAGCTCTATCCTTATTAATGACCCTCTTGAAAGAGTTATTAGTTTTAGCTTAATGGAGGAAGGTATAGATGCTTCTTGTGATGCAGATATACGGAGCTTAAAGGCACCGGAAGCGGATCCAAGAGCTAAGATTGAGCAACTAATCCAGGAGAGGAGAAAATCAAGTTTCGGTCCCAGTTCCAGTACCTCGACCGAGGCACTTTCTTGACCAAGCGAGGTGCTCTTATCTGAAGAACACCCCGGTCACTTACCTCGGACACTGACCGAGACATCAAGCGAGATGTTGTCAACTGAGGACGACAAACTTTCTAAACCCTTTTCCGAGACTCATTTACAGTTAGTGGAGCACTGGATCCACCAAACTTCAGATAATAAAGGACCTTGGTATGCTGATATTGTTAATTATCTTGTTTGCCAAGAAGTACCACCCGGAATGACGTACGCTCAAAAGAAGAAATTCTTCAAGGATGTACGCCACTACTACCGGGATGAACCTCTACTGTTTAAATGAGGTCTGGATGGGATGCTTAGACGATGCATTCCAGAAGATGAAGTTGCCAACGTCATAAGGCATTGCCACTCTCTTCCTTGCGGAGGACATGCTAGCGCAAACAAAACGTGCACCAAGGTATTACGTTTCGGTTTCTTTTGGCCTACATTGTTTAAGGATGTGCAAGCTTTTGTTGTTTCTTGTGATGCATGCCAAAGAACAGGGAACTTATCAAGAAGGAACGAGATGCCACTCAACAATATTCAAGAGGTTGAGATTTTTGATGTGTGAGGAGTTGATTTCATGGGACCTTTCCCATCATCTACAAGGAACCTCTACATTTTCCTAGTTGTTGACTACGTCTCTAGATGGGTGTAGTGCTTCTCCCACTAACGGCGCTAAGGTGGTTGTGAAATTCTTCAATCGGATTATCTTCCCACGTTTTGGGACACCACGTATCTTCATCAGCGATGGAGGGACACATTTTATCAACCGGAAGTTTAAGGCACTTCTATCGAAGTATGGGATAACCCACAAGGTAGCAACCCCTTATCACCCTCAAACTAGTGGATAGGTCGAAATCTCGAATAGAGAAATCAAATCAATTTTGGAGAAGACCGTTTCTAGAACGAGGAAGGATTAGTCCATGAAGCTGGACGATGCTCTTTGGGCTTATAGGACCGCATTCAAGACTCCCATAGGTACCACCCCTTACAATTTGGTATATAGGAAGTCTTGTCATTTACCCGTTGAGCTGGAGCACAAAGCATATTGGGCAATCAAGTGGTTGAACTTTGACATCAAAGAAGCCGGAGAAAAGAGGCTATTGGACATCAATGAGTTGGAAGAGTTGCGCTTGAACGCTTATGAGAATGACAAAATCTAAAAGGAAAGGACAAAGAAATGACATGCCAAGCGTATAATTCCCAAAGAACTCAAAGAAGGAGATCTATTTCTACTTTTCAACTCCCGACTTCACCTCGTTCCACGTAAGTTGAAAGCTAGATGGACAGGACCTTATATTGTGAAACATGTTTTTCCTCATGATGCAGTTGAGATTTGGGGAGAAACAAGCGGGAGCTTTAGGGTCAATGGTCATAGGCTTAAGAAATCCCAACCGGAAGTTGAGGTTGAGGAGATTGCACCACTATACCTTGTTTAGGGATGACATACGGTTCAGCTAGCGACCTTAAATCAAGTGCTTCTTGGGAGGCAACACAAAGTATTGCTTTTTTTTCCCTTTTTCTAGTCTAGTTTTAAATAGTTTGCTTTGTTTTGTTTTTGGCTTCTTCTAGACAACAACCAGGTATTCCAAAAGGAAGGATCACAGCTGAGGAGCTACACTGGAAGGACAGAAGTTCGAGAAATTGAGAAAACGAAGATTGATTGAGATACATCTCGGATGTGTCAGAACACCTCGACCGAGATGTGCTCCGCCAACTGAGATGATCTTATCTAGGAGCTGTTTCTTATTTCTTTATGCAGTTTAGATATGTTCGGTGAGTATCCTGTCCTTCGACTTATTTTGACCCATTGGGACAATGTGTCCCAAGTATGGGGTATTCGGATGTACTTATTTGACATTATATGTATGTTTGTATGACTCTTTATGGATATCTACGATTTTATCTTGCTCTATGTGATTATTTGCCATTACATGCATGCATATAGGTTTTTGTTTGAGAAAATGTCAAAATCTGGTTAAAAAAAAAAAAATTTGGCCTCGACCGGGATGGTTCTAGCCAAACGAGGTTGGACACCTCGGATGATCTAGAATACCTCGACCGAGGTGGTTTAACTGAGAAGTTTTCGAATTGATTTTTGTGCTTCTTTTCTGGACATGACCTCAGTGAAGATCTTTTGTTTACAGATTGGCTTTGAAATCTTTATATGCTTGAAAGGTTTTATGATATGTTTAAGTTGCAAAATGCTTTGTTTGAAGTTTTGACATGTTTAATACTTTATTTTTATCAAAATTATGTTGAATTTGAAGGTTGACACCACATGATGAGTTCTCTCACTCTCTTCCTGGAAAGACCAAGGCAATTCATTCTCTTCTCTTCTTCTTCTTGATCATGCTTACCCCTCATATATATATTTGCCTCCCTTTACCAATCCGAGAAGTTGGAAGCAAGCAAAAAGAAAAGCAAGTGAAAGTGAAGTTGAGATGTGGGCTGAAAGTTTTAGAAAGAAACAAATAGGTTTCGGGAAGTCAATCATGATGATGAGTAACTCGGCACCATTCACATAGCCGGGTGTTTGTGTCTTGCCAAATTCAGATTGAGCGATATTCCTAACGGGTCATGGTATGTTCATCAAGGGTTTGAGGCATCTCGAGAACTTGATGATTGCTAATCTCCTAGACTTCGGTTATTGTGCACCTCTGTCCATGCATCCCATAAAGTAAAAAAGTAAGAATAAGCAAAGCTTATTGGTGGACGATGTTGAAATTCAAGGAAGTGAAGTAAGATCCTTTTCCCGGATTCTAGCACCACATACCTTATATACATCCCGCCCTTACACATTTCTTAACCTCTTTTGAAAAGCCCTTGAGACCTCGAGCTTGTGATTGACTTGTTAGTTTGAACTGGATTATACATGATTAATTTCGATATATATGATTTATTATGCATTCTATGATTTTATGTAAAGATGAACAACTTTCTTGTATTTATAAAATGTTTTGATCATGTCTTAATTTTATTTTCCATGAAGTATTCTCTTAGAGTGATCTATGAGTGAAGTACACCACAAAAATATTTTGAAAGGTTTTTCATTGATCTTTTCTGACTTATAATTCATACTATCTTGTATCTAAGATTTGGAACTTGCTTGGGGACAAGCAAGGGACAAGTATGAGGTATTTTGATAGCATGTGTTATAGTCTATATTTTGGGACTTGTTTAGACGTTTTATCTTCAATAATCTGCATGTATGGATGTATATTATGTGATTATATTGTCATTTCATCTACCTTTACGGGAATCGAGGTCTACACCTAGTTTCGATGTAATCGTAGGTAAAATGGCATATTTTGGACTAAAATGGAGCAAAGGAGCTAAGGAGTCATAGGAGCTACATTCTGGAGCTTAAGGAAGAATCCAGGAAGCATGAAATTAATGAAGAAGATTTACTTTGGACCAGAATTAAGAGATTTCACATTCAGTTCAGAGTCACCTCGGTCAGCTACAGTATCACCTCGACCGAGGTGACCATGAGGAATGCCCCGACCGAGGTGGACACCTTGTCGCCGGCGAGATCATATTTTTTGGCTGAGATCTTTTAATTATGGAAAGAAGATATCTTATATTTTTGGGCTGAATTTCTGGAAGAAAGAAAAGATATTCAGCTGATTTATTTGGATATATTTTATAGGAAATTATGTTTTAAGATATTATTATTTTTGGAATATAATTTTCCTATATAAAGGGTTGGATTTTCCACAATTCAACCATCTAATCTTTGGATCAGCGGATGCTTAGAGGCTGAGAGTATTCAACAATTGAAGGATTTTCTGGAAGTATCTAAGGAAGGATTGAAGGATTGAAGATCAAGGGAGGAAGGATTCATATTTTGGAGTTAGCTTTTGAGGGAGTTTGTAAGACTTTCTTAGATTCCCTATTTATTGATTGTCTTGCTTGGTTTGTGATTTAAGGAACGTTGTTTGTTGTTATTCGATTCAATTATTGAAGCCTTTTCCTTAAGGTTTTCTTGTTCGAATATTGATTCCTTTCCTATATATTTTATTATTGTCATCATGATGATGGTTGGCTAAGTTTCTTGTGCGATTCTAGGGTGATTGACAGAAAGTTGTGGGAAAGACGATGATAGAAAGATCTTCATCCCATTAGGACCTTGAAAGCTCGATTCTTTATCTTAACCCTACACACCTCGCTCAGTCGATGAACATCTCGGCCGGGGTGGAACTTGACTGACCGAGGTGCACCTTTTCTGATCCGAAACTAAGAGTTAAGTGTTCTAGTTTGCCAAATCCTATTCTTATTACACCTTTCCTAGTTCAATGCAAGCCTAGGATGAGACTTACCCAGTGATTCCTTTGCTTGTTTACCCAAGATCATGAGTGTAGGTAATAAAGGTTTATCCTTTATTGGGTTTTGAGTGTGTGTTCCATCCAAATGGTGTGTGCAAGCTTTAAATTTATAACCCAAGAAGTATGCTTAAAACAAGGATGCATAGTATACGGGTCAATTGTAATAAAAAGCAAGAATTTCAGGGGTCGATCACAGGGACTTAGGTGAAACAAAGCAGGTATAGGTTGTCAATATTGCAACTAACCACAAAAGCAATTAAAGCAATCAAAGATGATAATATAGTCAATTAAGGAAATATGCAAATTCTAGGGATTAAAGCATCTAGTTGTGGTTCCGACTCAAGATCTCAAGATAAGCGGACAAAGCTGAGGTTTTGCAAAGGGAAGGTGTTACTAAAGTGGAATAGATCACCGGGTAAGTCTCACTACTCACAACCCCAAGCCAAAGAACCTATCACCGGGTAAGTCTCAAGGTACTAAGGAAAGGAATTATAATCTCAAACCAACACTCCAACTAAGGAAAAAGAATCAACCTTTACCGGGTAAGTCTCAGGCTAACTCACAAAGATGGGATGAAGGCACACTCAAACCCCAATAAAGGATAAACCTTTATTACCTACACTTACGATCATGGGTAAACAAACAAAGGAATTACCGGGTAAGTCTCATCCTAGGCTTGCATTGAACTAGGAAAGGTGTAATAAGAATAGGATTTGGCAAACTCTAACACTTAATTTTCAGTTATGGATCAGAAAGGTCACCTCGGTCAGTCAAATTCCACCCCGGACGAGATGTTCATCGATTGAACGAGATGTTCTAAGGTTAAGGATAAAGACTCGTGCTTTCAGGGTCCTACTGGAATTTAAGATTATTCTATCATTGTTTTTCCCACAACTTTCAGTCAATCACCCTAAAATCGCACAAGGAAATTAGCCACTCATCATCATGAAAGAAATAATCAAATATATGGGAAGAGAATGAATATTTGAACACAAAAACCTTAAGAACAAGGCTTCAATAACTGAATCAAATAAACAAATCAGCGTTCCTTGGATTACAAATCCAACAAGACAATCAAACAAAAAGGAATATAAGAAAGTCTTACAAATCCCTTCACAAAAGCTATAACAAGCTATGAACTTCCTTCCTTCAATCTTCAAACCTCCTTCAAAGCTTTCTTCAAAGCTCCAGAAAATCCCTCAATTGCTCTAAGCTTCTAAGCATGGTTGAACTTGTGGAAAATCCAACCCTTTATATAGGAGAATTATCTTCCAAAGATAAAATATCTTAAAAAGATAATTTCCTAATAAAATATATCTATATCTCATAAATAGATCCCTAAAATATATGATCTTCCTTCCAGAAATCCAGCCCAAAAATATAAGATCTCTTCTTCCAAAAATAAAAGATCTCAGCAAAATAAAATATATCTCGCCGCGTAAGGGTGTTCGCCTCGGTCGGGGCGCTCCTCGAGATCACCTCGGTCGAGATGGTACTGTAGCTGACCGAGATGACTCTCCGCTGAAGGTGAAATCTCTCAAATCTGGTCCAAAGTAAATCTTTAATCCATTTCCATGCTACCTGGGTTCTTCCTTAAGCTCCTGAATGTAGCTCCAATGACTCCTTAGCTCCTTTAGCTCCATTTTGATGCAAAACGTGCCATTTTACCTACGATTACAACGAAACTTGGTGTAGACCTCGATTCCCGCAAAGGTAGATGAAATGACAATATAATCACATAATATACATTCAAACATGCAGATTATTGAAAATTAAACGTCTAAACAAGTCCCAAAATATAGACTATAATTCATGATATCAAAATACCCCATACTTGTCCCTTTCTTGTCCCCAAGCAAGTTCTAAATCTTAGATACAAGATAGTATGAATTATAAGTCAGAAAAGATCAATGAAAAACCTTTCAAAATATTTTTGTGGTGTACTTTACTCATAGATCACTCTAAGAGAATACTTCATGGAAAATAAAATTAAGACATGCTCAAAATATTTTATAAATATAAGAAAGTTGTTCATCTTTGCATAAAATCATAGAGTGCATAATAAATCATAATTATCGAATTAATCATGTATAATCCAGTTTAAAGCACCAAGTCAATCAACAAGCTCGAGGTCTCAAGGTCTTTTCAAGAGAAGGTCAAGAAACGTGTGAGGGTGGGATGTATATAGGGAATGTGGTGCTAGAATCCGGGAAAAGGGATCTTTTACTTCACTTCCTTTTGAACTTCAACATCTTCCACCAATAAGCTTTGCTTAATTTTACTTTTTTACTTTTTGGGATGTATGGAAAGAGGTGCACAATAACCGAAGCCTGGAAGATTAGCAATCATCAATTTCTTGAGATGCATCAAACCCTTGATACACATACCATGACCCGTTAGGAATATCTCTCAATCCGACTTTGGCAAGACACAAACACCCGGCTATGTGAATGGTGCCGAGTTACTCATCATCATGATTGACTTCCCCAAACCTATTTGTTTCTCTCTAACTTTCAGCCAACATCTCAACTTTTCTTTCACTTGCTTTTCACTTGCTTACTTCCAAATTTCCGGATAGGTAAAGGGAGGCAAATATGTATATGAGGGGTTAAGCATGATCAAGAAGAAGAAGAAAAGAGAATGAATTGCCTTAATCATCCCAGGAAGAATGTGATATAACTCACCATGTGGTGTCAACCTTCAAATTCAACATAATTTGGATAAAAACAAAGTATTAAACATTCCACAAATTTCAAACAAAGCATTTAGCAACTTAAACATATCATAAAATCTTCCAAACACATAAAGATTTCAAAACCAATATGCAAACAAAATCTTCACTGAGGTCATATCCACATAAGAAGCACAAAAATCATTTCGAAAACTGTCTCAGTTAAACCACCTCGATTGGTCAGAGTCACTTCAGTCGAGGTCATAAAATTTTTTTTTAACCTGTTTTTGACGTTTTTCTCAATCCAATAACCTGTAGGCATGCATGTAGTCTCAGATAAACACATAGAGCAAAATAAGATCATGTGAGTCATACACACATAAAGTCAAATAAGTACATCCACATACCCCATACTTGGGACACATTGTCCCAATGGGTCAAGATAAGTCTAGAAAGAAAAGTACTCACCGGACATAAGTTGTGCTGCATAATAAATAAATAAAAAAAAAATCCCTGCAAGCTCTAGTCCTGATCTGGTGGTGGTGGTGGTGGATATGGCACGTACTGGTGCTGGGATGGGTCAAAAGGGTAGCCCATAGTGTGCTGGAACTGTATCTCCAACATCCGGCTGCTGGTAGTGCTGACTCACCCTCATCGCCAACATGTCCAAGGATAGAGCGGCGTAAGAGTCGATCATCTGATCCGTCAGCTCGTTTATCCATCTGTGAGCTACGGGATCCCACTGTCTGCGGACTCTGCGCTTGGTTAGACGTGATGGTGGTGCAGCTGCCTCCTCCTCAGTCTCCTCGTCGTCCAGATCGATGATTGGCACACTAGGACCGGTTGTATCCGTCCTTGTCTCCATGGCAGCACCACCATCGTCCTCATCCTCATCCTCCTGCACCGGAGCTGCTGCGTCTCTAGCGTCCTCAATGTATGGATTCCAATGCAGTGGACTAGTACTGAGGATCATAGACAGAAAACTGGGACGACCACCTAATACCCTGAAGGGTAGTCTGCTCCCAAGGCATCGCCACATATGGCATAATAAGTCCACGAGGAACGAGAATCCTCCTGGTGATCATCTCCTGCAGCCCTAGCGGCTTAGCAGCCGCCACTAGTGTACATGCACTCAGATCCAGCCCCATCACTGTAGCTATATGGGTCACTAAGCCGCCGCAACAAATGTCTCATCTCCCCTTTGCCTTGATCCGGTGCAGATCCTCAGCTAGCAAGACACCGAAATCAGGCACACCCCCAGTCACCATGCAAAATAAACTCAAAAGCTCCCCCTGTCTAACCTTCTGGGGCGTCTCAATACGCGCCAAAAGTGTCTCGCTGAATATCCTGTGGGCGAGTCTGAAAGCGAGGTGGAAGATGATCCGCTCCCTGGAGTCTCTAGGTCTCCACCTATCAGCATGCTCAACTACATGAGCTATATGTCCCCAGAACTGTCGTGTTACAGCTCGACAAGGGAAATCAGTTACTGTCAGGGTCGGGAAGCCGAAGACCTCTCTCGACTGGTCCATCGGTATGAGATAATTCCGGTTCAGCAATCGGTACTTGGTGGCCTGCTCTGCAGGCAGGTGAGTCATAGAGCTAACAAACTCCAGTGTAGCCTCGAGGTAGGCTGAAGCTCTGATCTCCATAAACTGCTCCAACCCTACCATCGATACCATCCGTCTCAAATCCTCCGCAACATATAAGCAATCAAAAGCGGAGATGTCCAAAAACCGCGGCGCAACCACATGACGCGTACATATACGGTCGTAGTCGGCCTGGTGACGCTCGTGTATCACCGGTACAGAAGGCCGAGAAGAAGAAGAAGAAGAAGGGGAAGATCCATCCCTCAGGACAAGTTGTCTAGAACTCATTTTTTTGTTTTTTTTTTCTGTCAGATCACCTCGGTTGCCCTGACAATTCTCAAGAATCATCTTGGCCGAGGCGTAGGTCGACTGGACCGAGGTGCGAAGTTGTTCGGTTTCAACTCTCTGGAATTCAGTTCTTTTCCCCAAATATCACTACCAATGGTTCCTATGGGGTACTTAAGCCTTTTCCAACAAAAATAATTGGCAACCAAAGCCAATTTCTTCCAAAATCAGTAAAAGACGAGAAGTTAGGATTTTCGATTTTGTTACCCTAGATTCGATCGGTTCGAGGCGCTTTTGTTGCAGTTTCTTGCTTGCAATCCGTTCCTCTAGCCTTTCCTCTTGGAACTGAAGCAAAAATCGTCGAAAGGAGTGAGAATCGAAGAAGCGAGGTGAGATCTGTGCCGTGGTCGAGAGGGTGAGGGAGGGAAGAGAGAGAAACCGTTCCCCCTTTTATACCCCTCGCTGAATCTGTTGTCACCTCGGTCGAGGTGGTCCCGACTGGACCGAGGTGTCTGGACCGAGGTGGATTGTTGTCAACCCTAGTCGCCTCGGTTGCTCAAGAATCATCTCGGTTGAGGTGCAGTGACAGCAACCGAGATGTTTCTCAGTCAAACTCCGTCTTCTCAATTTCTCAAAATTCTGTCCTTCTAGTGTTGCTCCTGGGTTGTAATCCTTCCTTAGAGATTACGTGTTTTCTGTCCAAGACGCCAAAAACAAAGCAAAGCAAAGCAAAAGCAAACTAGCTAAAGCTAGACTAGAATAGGGAAAAGAAAGCAATACCTTGGGTTGCCTCCCAAGCAGCGCTTGGTTTAAGGTCGCTAGCTGGACCGTAGTGCGTCCCTAAACAAAGTATAGTGGTGCAATCTCCTCAACCTGGACCTCCGGTTTGTATTTCTTAAGTCTATGACCATTGACTTTGAAGCTTCCACTTCTTTCTCCCCAGATCTCGACTGCACCATAAGGGAAAACATGTTTCACAACGTAAGGTCCTGTCCGTCTAGATTTTAACTTACCCGGAAAGAGGCGAAGGCGGGAGTTGAAGAGTAGAACTAAGTCTCCTTCTTTGAACTCCTTAGGAATGATACGCCTGTCATGCCATTTCTTTGTCCTTTCCTTGTAGATCTTGGCATTCTCATAAGCGTTCAAACGCAGATCCTCCAACTCATTGATGTCAAATAACCGCTTCTCACCGGCTTCCTTGATATCGAAATTTAACCATTTGATTGCCCAATACGCTTTGTGTTCTAGCTCAACGGGCAAATGGCATGACTTCCTATATACTAGATTATAGGGGTTGGTACCAATGGGAGTCTTGAATGCGGACCTATAGGCCCATAGAGCGTCGTCCAACTTCATGGACCAATTCTTCCTCGTCCTAGAGACAGTCTTCTCCAAGATTGCTTTGATTTCTCTATTCGAAATCTCAACCTGTCCACTAGTTTGAGAGTGATAAGGGGTTGCTACCTTGTGGGTTACCCCATACTTCGATAGAAGTGCCTTAAACTTCCGGTTGATGAAATGTGTCCCTCCATCGCTGATGATGATGCGTGGAGTCCCAAAACGTGGGAAGATAGTCCTATTAAAGAACTTCACAACCACCATGGCGTCATTAGTGCGAGAAGCAATGGCTTCCACCCATCTAGAGACGTAGTCGACAACTAGGAGAATGTAGAGGTTTCCTCCGGATGATGGGAAAGGTCCCATGAAATCAACTCCCCATACATCAAAAATCTCAACTTCCTGTATGTTATTGAGTGGCATCTCGTTCCTCCTAGATAAGTTCCCTGTTCTTTGGCATGCATCACACGAAACAACAAACGTTTGCACATCCTTAAATAATGTAGGCCAAAAGAAACCGGAACGTAATACCTTGGCGCATGTTTTGTGAGCGCTAGCATGCCCTCAACAAGGAAGCGAGTGGTAATGCCATATAACACTTGTAACTTCATCTTCCGGAATGCATCTTCGAAGCATCCCATCCGGACATCTTTTAAATAGTAGAGGTTCATCCCAATAGTAATGGCGTACATCTTTGAAGAATTTCTTCCTCTAAGCGTACGTCAATCCGGGTGGTATTTCCTCGCAAACAAGATAATTAACAATGTCAGCATACCAAGGCCCTTTATTATCAGAAGTTTGGTGGAGAAAGTGTTCCACCAACTATGGATGAATTTCAGAAAAGGGAGTAAGAAGTTCGTTATTCTCAGTTGACTTCGTCTCGCTTCCGACCTCGGTCGAGGTCTAGAGAGGGTGACCGAGATGTTCTTCAGTCAAGAACACCTCGCTTGGTCCAGAAAGTGCCTCGGTCGAGGTACTGCGATTAGAACCGAAACTGGGGATTCTCTTCTCCTGTATTAACCTTTCAATCTTAGATCCTGGATCTTCTTCCAGTGCCTTCAAGCTCCGTATATCTGCATCACAAGAGGCATCTATACCTTCCTCCATTAAGCTAAAACTAATAACTCTCTCAAGTGGATCATTAATAAGGATAGAGCTCACCAATTCTCTTGATTCTTCTTCATCATAGATGTTGAAGATATCATCTCCCAGCAGCTCTCCTTTTATTGCCGCCAGCAATGCAAACTCAACTTGATCACTGTCAATGTTGAATTGTAACTTGGCGTTCTTACAATCCACATTGCAACCCGAAGTTGCTAGAAATGGTCTCCCGAGGATGATAGGAACGGGATAATCTGCGGAAATGTCAAGCACAACAAAGTCTATAGGTAAATAGAAGTTAGCTAACTTAACCGGGACGTCTTCCAAAATGCCCACGGGATGGGTAATGGAGCGGTCCACCATGTATAATCTTATCTTTACCGGCTTGGGCTCTCCAAGTCCGATCTTCACACATAGCTCCAGCGAAATGATGCTCACGCTGGCTCCTAGATTACACAACGCTTCACAAGTGACATCCCCAACTTGGATGGGAATGCAAAATGAGTCGGGATCTCTTAACTTGGGTGGCATCTTTTCCTTCATGATTTGAATGAGCTCCAGGGATTTAGATGTCATCCTTACTTCACCAAAGTCTTCCAACTTCCTCTTCCTTGATAGAATTTCTTTCAAGAACTGCCCATAGGCGGGCATCCCTAGAATAACATCAAGGAAAGGGATATTAATATGTAG
This sequence comes from Fagopyrum homotropicum, assembly GCA_033239125.1. Lineage (NCBI taxonomy): Eukaryota > Viridiplantae > Streptophyta > Magnoliopsida > Caryophyllales > Polygonaceae > Fagopyrum > Fagopyrum homotropicum. The sequence goes on along the minus strand of BSWB01000005.1, from coordinate 84,011,605 downwards.
TTTATTCATCAAGTCAAGGAATTTACCAAAGTGCTTGTCTAGATGTGCTCTGACTCTTGACTGGGGGAATGGAAGTGTTGGTTTATATGCAGGAGGTGGGACATGAACTTCAGTTTTGTCCAACGCTCTCTGAGGCTCCACCTCGGTTGGTACCTCGGCCGAAGTGCTCTTCGTTTGTACCTGGACTGAGGTGTTCTTATTGGCATCGACCGAGGCACTGGATCTGCAGTTTTCAGTCCACTTCTCGTCGTTATTTCCATGATCTGTCCCTTGGGGTTGCTCTCTGTCCTTGCTGGAAGCTTCCTTGGGTCTCTAGGCGCTTCATTCGCCTTATTAAATAATTGTTGTTCTAAGGCTTTTTATGCCTTTGAAAATAAAGTCATGGACGTCTCCATAGCATTGAGCTTGATCAAGATAGCCCCCAGCACTGCATCTTTATTTTTTGGCTGGGATGAACTTGATCCAGGCTCCTGGCTCTTCAATGGAGTAGAAGAAGAAGAAGAAGGGAGGAAAGGATTAGAAGAGTTGTTCGAATTAGAGTTAGAGTAAGAGTTACCCGAATTTTGATTGTTTGGCCTTCAATTATTGTTGTTGGATCCTCTATTGTTGTTGTAGTTGTTGTTCCGGGAACTGTTGTTGTTGTTCCGCTAACCATTGTTGTTCCTTGAGCCTTGATATCCTTACTCTTCTTTCTTGGTGTGAGCAACCAAGAGTTCATTCAATTGCTTCACATCATTCTTGAGGGAGGTGAGTTAATTATCATTTGATGGAGCTTCTTTGAAGTTAACTCTCTTAACTCCATTTTCAGCTCCTTGGTGCGAATACTTCTCCATGTGCAAAGCTTGTTTTTCAATGAATTCCCAAGCTTCATCAATCGGCATGTCCATGAATGTGCCGGAGGATAGTAGTTGAAGGCTGAATTGGGTAGCTCCATCCAATCCTTTGAAGTAAATTTCCAACAACTCTATCTTTGGAATCCCATGATGTGGGCAATCCAAAAGAACATGTTTAAATCTCTCCCATGACTTGGACAAACTGTCCTTGTCCTTCATGATGAATGCATTGATCTTCCCTCTCATTTCAGCAGTCTTGGAGGGGGGAAAGAATTTTGTTAAGAACTCCGTCGTCATCTCCTCCCAAGTGTTGATCTTTCCGGGAGAAAGAGACTGGTACCAAGTAAGCGCCCTGTCCTTCAACTAAAAGTAAAAAGGCCTTAACTTGTAATTATTATTTTTCACTCTTGAAGGTTTCAAGGTCTCCATCAAGATCTCATAGTTTTGTAGATGTTGATGTGGAGACTCCCTTTCTAGACCTCCGAACTGGCATTGACGGATCATGGAAAGAACTTGCGGTCGAAGTTCATAATCATGCTCCGCTAGATCTCCTAGGTTGACTCCTAGACGCCTCACTTGCTGGTTTGGGTCCATCCTCTACCCTAGGGTCTGTGGAACACCTGCAAAAAGAACATCTCGGACTGGCATCCGAGGTGGAAGTATCTCGGCCGCGGCAACTGGAGCGGGGTCCTCCCTCGGTCGAGGGTCTGGTCGATGCAAAATCTGAGCTCACAACTCAGCCATATCAGCTTCAGTCTCTACAGCTCGGGTGCGATTTTCCTCCCTTTCGCGCTGCAGTTCTTCCCTATTGAGGCGCAGCTATTCCATCGCCTCCTTCAATTCGGCCTCAAGATTGTGATTGTCTTGGTTGGCCATTTTCGCTTCTTTCAAGCGTCTCTTATATGTCTTTTCTGGTTCAGGATCGTAAGGAACGATTTCCTTCCCAACACGGGTTCTTCGCATAAACCAAAGGAAAAGTACGTGCGAAAGTCACTCAAGTAGAGTGGTTAGTAGTAACAGGGGCAATGACCCCGAAAGACAACCGCAACCGGGTCGGTCTAGACCAAGTCCCCGGCAACGGCGCCAAAAACTTGTTCTTTGGCGAAACTCTGTTCCGTTACCGGAACGAGAAATTCGTATGTACCTAAAGAACACAAACCTGCAAGAACACTCAAGCAGAATGATTAATAGCAAAAGCAAGAACAGTCCCCGGCAACGGCGCCATAAACTTGTTTGCTCCAAATAGTGTGTGCAAGCTTTAAATTTATAACCCAAGAAGTATGCTTTAAACAAGGATGCGAAGCCGCAGTGTACGGATCAATTGTAATAAAAAGCCAGAATTCCAGGGGTCGATCACAGGGACTTAGGTGAAACAAAGCAGGTATAGGTTGTCAATATTGCAACTAACTACAAAAGCAATTAACGCAATCAAAGATGATAATATAGTCAATTAAGGAAATAGCAAATTCTAGGGATTAAAGCATCTAGTTGTGATTCCAACTCAAGATCTCAAGATAAGCGGACAAAGCTGAGGTTTTGCTTCACCATAGTCCCTCTGATCGAACCCCGGAATTCTTACTTTTATTACAATTGATTCGTACACTACAGGTTCACATATTGATCAAGCATACTTCTTGGGTTATAAATATTAAAGCTTGCACACACCTTTTGGATCGAACAAGTTTTTGGCGCCGTTTATGGGGACTGGTCTAGGCCAAGTTCGGTTTCGGTTGTCTTTCGGGGTTGTTGCCCTTGTTGCTATTAACCACTTTACTTGAGTGTTTTTGCAGGATCTTTACTTAGGTTTATGTGAAGAACTCGCGCTGGAAAGGAAATCGTTCCTTACGATCCCGAACCAGAAAGACCTACAAGAGAAGGTTGAAAGAAGTTAAGATTGCCGGTCAAGACAATCGCAATCTTGAGGCCGAATTGAAGGAGGCATTGGAAGAACTACACTCCAGTAAGGAAGAACTGCAGCGAGAAAGAGACGAGACTCGCGCAAGAACTGAAGTGATTGAAATTCAACATTGGCGGAGATGAAGTGGAGTCGCATTACTTGCGGCCATGAAGGGAGAGCAGTTAGGAGATGATATCTTCAACATCTATGATGAAGAAGAATCAAGAGAATTGGTGAGCTCTATCCTTATTAACGATCCACTTGAGAAAGTTATTAGTTTTAGTTTAATGGAGGAAGGTATAAATGCCTCTTGTGATGTAGATATACGGAGCTTAAAGGCACGGGAAGAAGATCCATCTCGGTCAACGCCTCTGCGCCTCGACCGAGGTCGAAGGCGAGATGATTTGAACTGAGACTTCCGAAAGTCCAGTTTGTGGATCTACTCCACTGGAAGGAGGAAGCAAGGAGCCCCCACAGAAAGCACCCCTAGATGTGGAGCTTAAACAACTCCCAAATCACTTGAGGTATGTCTTTCTTGCACCGGATTCCACCAATCCCGTTATTGTTAGTGCTTCCCTCTCCGAATCTGAATTATCTAAACTAATGCATGTCCTGAGAAAGCATCAAAAGGCTTTGGGTTATACTATAGATGATCTTATTGGCATTAAGCCTTCTTTCTACATTCATAGAATTCTAATGGAGGGTGATCATAAGACTTCACGAGAACCTCAAAGACGGTTAAATCCGATCATGAAAGAGGTTGTGAAGAAAGAAATTCTTAAGTTTTTGGATGCAAGTATCATATATCCTATCTCGGACAGCAAATGGGTTAGCCCGGTGCATGTAGTTCCGAAGAAAGGAGGGATGACCGTTGTGACGAATAAGAACAACGAGTTGATCCCAACCAGGACCGTCACGGGCTGGAGGGTTTGCATTGATAATAGGAAGCTGAACACGGCCACTCGGAAGGACCATTTTCCACTTCCCTTCATTGATCAAATGCTCGAACGATTGGCCCAGCATTCACACTTCCAGATTCCTATCCATCCGGATGATCAGGAGAAGACCACTTTCACTTGTCTATGGGGGACATTTGCTTATAGGAGGATGCCATTTGGATTGTGCAATGCACCTGCTACCTTCCAGCGATGCATGATGGCCATCTTTTCCGAGTATATAGAGGAGATCATGGAGGTATTTATGGATGATTTTTCAGTATATGGTTCCTCTTTTAATGATTGCCTATCTAACCTTTCTCTAGTGCTACAAAGATGTGAGGACACTAATCTTGTTTTGAATTGGGAGAAGTGTCATTTTATGGTTAACGAAGGGATTGTGCTAGGACACCTCGTTTCTAATCGAGGTATTGAGGTCGATCGCGCTAAGATCGAGACTATTGAGAAACTCCCTCCCCCTCTTCTGTTAAAGGTGTGAGGAGTTTTTTCGGGCATGTAGGTTTCTACAGGAGATTCATCAAGGACTTCTCTAAGATTTCTAAACCTCTAACTAACCTCTTGAATAAAGATGTTGTTTTTGAGTTTTCGCAGGAGTGTCTTGATGAATTTTACAGGATTAAGGAAGCGTTGATCTCCGCTCCCATTATCCAACCTCCGGATTGGACCTTGCCCTTTGAGATCATGTGTGATGCTAGTGATGTGGCCGTAGGAGCGGTGCTTGGACAAAAGAAGGATGGCCAGACCACCGCCATTTACTATGCTAGCAAGACGCTAGATGAAGCCCAGTGCAACTACGCCACCACCGAGAAGGAGCTATTGGCGGTTGTATATGCTTTCGAGAAGTTTCGTTCTTACTTAGTAGGAGCGAAAGTCATTGTCTACACCGACCATGCAGCCATCCGTTACTTGCTTGCTAAGAAAGATGCCAAGCCACGCCTTATTCGATGGATTCTCTTGCTTCAAGAGTTTGACCTAGAGATCCGCGATAAGAAGGGATCCGAAAATTCTGTTGCGAATCACCTCAGCCGGCTACCTCCATCTTCACGCGAGAAGGACGACCCACCCATAGACGATTCATTCCCCGATGAGCACTTGCACTTGTTGGAGCATTTGATAGACTTACTTACTTCACCCCATAATGGAGGTGAAGTATGGGGTGAGGGCACCTCCATTCACACATAGAGACGTCGTATGGTCCAGCTAGCGACCTTAAATCAAGCGCTTCTTGGGAGGCAACCCAAGGTATTGCTTTCTTTTCCCTTTTTCTAGTCTAGCTTAGATAGTTTGCTTTTGCATTGCTTTGTTTTGTTTTTGGCGTCCTAGACAGACAACAGGTGACATCTAAGGAAGGAATACAACTCAGGAGCAAAACTGGAAGGACAAAAGTTCGAGAATTTGAGAAGACGGAGTTTGACTGAGGCACATCTCGGTTGTTGTCACAGCACCTCGACCGAGATGACTCTTGAGCAACCGAGGCGACTAGGGTTTCTGAAGATCCACCCCGGTCCGTACCACCTTGGTCCAGTCGAGACCACCTCGACCGAGGTGACAGCTGTTCCAGAAAAGGGTATAAAAGAGGGCTGGAATTTCTCTCTCCTCCTTTACCTTCTCCTCGACCGCGGCACGCCTTTCGCCTCGCTTCGCCAATCTTCGCTCGTTTTCGACGATTCTTGCTTCCAATCTACTAAGAAAGGGTAGAGGATCACAGTGCAAGTGCGAATCTGCGAGAAAAACGAGCCAATCGACTGAATCGGGGTAAATATCGAAAAAACCCTAACCTCGTCTTTCTCTACTGTTTTCCTTCAATTTGGGCTTTGGTTGCCCCTTCATTTGCTTGAGATTTACCCGGTAATAGGAGTTACGGTTTGGGATTAGTGATTAGTGATTAGTGAGACTTACCCGGTGATCTATTCCACTTTAGTAACACCTTCCCTATGCAAAATCCTCAGCTTTGTCCGCTTATCTTTAGATCTTGAGTTGGAACCACAACTAGATGCTTTAATACCTAGAATTGCATATTTCCTTTATTGATTTTTATCATCTTTGATTGTTTTAATTGCTTTTGTGGTTAGTATTTACAAGGCTTACCTATTCCGACTTTGTTTCACTAAGTCCCTGTGATCGACCCTTGGAATTCCTTGCTTTTTACTACGATTGCCCCGTACACTACGGGTTCGCATCCTTGTTTTAAGCTTACGTCTAGGGTTATAAATTTAAAGCTTGCACACAACGTTTGGAGCGAACACACCACCTCAACGCTTATCCCGCCGCAGGTTCAGAGATCCCGAGGCACACCAGAGGATTGATGATCTTACTTATCAGATGATCGATGCTTACGCAGCATTGACCGTTGACATTAATGAGCATTTCGAGGACCAGCGCCGAGGTATTGAGGGTTGGACACATAAGATGTTGGAGAGCCAACACTACACTAGACGGATGATTGAGATCCAGCATTAGAAGATTGTGGGCTATCCATTTGACCTATCCCAGCACCCCTACATTCCACATCCACCACCACCAGTTGACAAGGACTAGAGCTTTATGGATTTCTTTCTTTATTTATTATTCAGTTCAGCTAGGTCCGGTGAGTATTCTCTTTCTTAAACTTATATTTGCCCATTGGGACAATGTGTTCCAAGTATGGGATATTTATTTGGATGTACTTTATGTGACTTATGTGTATGACTCCCTCGGATATTTATGATCTTATTATTGTTTACTAAGGTGAAATCGAATCAAATAAATGATTATGGATAGTGCAAATCTAGTCTAAGAAAAGAGAAAGGAATAAAGAAATGAAAATCATAATGTTTTTGGGTTGGTTTTGTGGTGATCAAACAAGATCACAAGTGATGCAAGATTATAAAAAAACTAACAAATCTAGCTAGCAACACAAACAAGCAACTCAAACACGAGATATGTGATCAAAGAGAGAAAAGTGGATTCTAGGGGTTAGGAATTCCGGTTATGGATTTGGACTCAAGCTTCTAATCAACCTTGGACTAGCTATGGTATGTTGGGAAGGAATGTTTCTTAAATGGGATCAATCACCGGGTAGGTCTCATGATTCACTAATCCCGCAACTAAGGTCCTATCACCGGGTAAGTCTCTAGGAGCCTAAGGTTGGGAAATCTACACAAACCGGATTGCTATCTAGGGGTCTAACCTCTCCTTGCCGGGTAAGTCTCGGGAAGGCAAGTCCTAAACATCAATCGTAGCACACTCAGTCCAATAGCAACTTCTGAGGCTCACTACTACCTACAGTTCGTCATCATTGGTACTTAAGGTCGGAAATAACCGGGTAGGTCTCTTACCTCACTAAGTTTGCTAGCATTAGGTCACCCTAGGCTAGATTATGCATAACAAACACTAGGATTTCAACAATCTAACATCCTAACATTTAGATTTATCAATACAAGCACAACAGAGCAAACCACGGGCCGATAATCAAGAACCACGGCCGTGGTTATGTAAGAACTACCCGTAATTTTCAACAACAGTTAAGTTCGAGCAAGCAAATCATCCAATGATATATTTAAGTCTAGTCTATCATCGTCCAAGCCATTACCATCATTCATTTACCCTAGAATCTCAACTACTTAGCCAACAACATGCATTTTAATAATCAAACTCAACAAGCATACATTCATGGCTTCCATAGCAAGAAAATGAAATGAAAGAGAGATGAAACAAGTAGAACAAGAAAACCAAGCTGAATAAATGTTAAGAAAGACTTACAACCCTTCAAAAGAAGGTTCAAATCGTTCCTTATAAAGCCTTGCAAATGTCTTTAACAAGTTCACTCAAAAATCTCTCAATAACTATGAAAAACTCTAAGACTAATGTTCTTCTTCTTCTCCAAATGAGAGTGTTTTTGCACTCCTCCAAGAGTAGCCTCCAATGGAATGTTGTGTAATGAGAGAGTGTGGGAGATGATCCTCTAGCATCAGCCTGCAGGACCACTTATATCCTCCATCAAGGGCAAGAGTTGGTTATGGAGATCGTGGGACAGCTATCACAGCTGTCCAGAGAAAACCACGGCCAAAACCACGGGCGTGGAAATGGCCTCTAGGTCGTGGTTTTGGTGAAACAACTCTCTTTTGATCGTTAAGTCATCAGTTGATGCAAGGCATGCACCAACAAGGTCCTATGTGCTTTCCTTAGCTCCTAGCTTGCTTCTTAATGAGTCCGGAAGTGTGTCTTCGCGAGGAATGATCCTCAAATGAATCGATTAAGCTCCAAAAGCTCCCCAAAATACCTACAAAACCGACAATAGTTCGTGTAGACGTCTATCTCGACAACATGCATGAATCAAACGACGTCATGAACTAATGCCAAACTATGCATAAATAGCGGGAAAAACTATCTAAATGGATACCTAAACTAACGTCATAAATTGTGTTATCAAAATACCCCATACTTAAGATTTGCTCGTCCCAAAGCAAGATCCAACTATAGGCTAAGAGATGACATGATTTATGAATGTAGAAAAGCAACAAAATCTTTTTGGAATTGTGCATCTAACATCGGATCACCTTCATAGTCATGTTTCATGGCAATGGAACAAGCAATCATGCATCAAATGAATGAAGGCATGGAAAGACAATTATACTTAACTCAAAGGCATGCATGCAAGGTGAAAATGAAGAAGTCAAGATGATCAGAGTATATCCAATCTAGATCACTAAGTCTTACACACATCCAAATACGTCACAAGGACTTAAGAAAGAAAAGGCCAAGAAACGTTGCGAATAGGTTTGAATTTTTCTAGGTCATGTGATGCTAATCTAGAAAAGGAACTAACTCCACAATTTCATTTTGATCAATTTCCCCACAAGTGTATATTTTTATCCATCTTTTCATTGTTTTCATTTCTTTTTCTTTCACTTATTTTTGAGGCAATGGCATTGGTGTACAAAAGCCGAAACCTTGGTGATTAGAGGACCTCGGGATTTTTCCGAGGTTCCTCACACCGGGCATACATACAAAGGCTCGTTAGGAAATTCGGTTTATTCGACTTTGGCAAGGCACAAACACCCGATTATGTGAATGGTGCCGAGTTACTCGTCATCAAAACCAAAGTCCCCAAACCTATATTTTTTTCTACACTTTTGACAACAAATTCAGCACTTCATTCACAACATTCATCCATCAACAACTTCACCCCACACTTGCTTTTCACACACTTAACACACTAGCATGCTCCAATTCCCGGACGGGTCAAAAGAGGTCAAATTTTATATCAATTCAGGTGCTCAAACAACATGATCAAGATGAGAAGTAGAGAAAGATGAATTGCCTTAATCTCTCGTAAATGATGTGCAAGAACTAGAATGTAATTTCGACTATCAATCCTCAATCCAATCAAGGCAAACATCATGATCACAATCCATACATAGGATTCAAGATAAGTAATTCAAGTCCACATATACATACATTCATTCAACACATAAGGCCATCCATAGCCAATTCACAAGACAATCTCATCATAAGGGTCATACCCAAGCATAGAAGCACCAAATTTTTTTAAAATTTTCTAATTTTTTTGGATTTTTTTCGAAATATTTTGTACAATGCAAAACATAATGAAACATGTGACATTATTAAACTATCCTAGGTGCTAATCATGCAAATGATCATGAAAACCCCACCCCATACTTAGAAAAACATTGTCCGCAATGTGCAAATCAAGTAAAGAAGAGTGAAAGAGAGTCCTCACAATGAAAAAATGGTGTTGCTTTGGTATTTTGGTTCACTCATGTGGAGTGATGGTGGATGATCAATCAAAGGTGGTAGAGAGCTCTTGATGTTCGATATGGCATCGGGACCCGCGCTAGGCACCGCTAGCCGTCCAAGTCCCACGTCCGCTCCACCCACGTTTGATGCGGGATCACCATCATCATCCTCATGCCATGCAAGACTTCCATGCTACTTAGACTCTAGCACACAAACACCAAATACACACAAACACACAAAAACAGAAAAATGAAAGCAAAAAAAAAACGGAAAGGGAAAGACATGTACCAATGGGTTGCCTCCCATTAAGCGCTTCTTTAAGGTCATTAGCTTGACCAAATTCGGGGGCGTCTCACTCAAGGTGAAGTGGGGCAATCATATCCACCGGAGCTCCCGGGATATACTTCTTCAACCGGTGCCCGTTCACCTTAAAATCTCCACAATGATCCCCTCCTATCTCAACCGCTCCACGGGGAAAGATCTTCTTCACCACATAAGGACCCGTCCATCTTGACTTTAGCTTTCCGGGGAAGAGCCGCAGCCTCGAGGTGAAGAGAAGGACAATGTCGCCTTCACTCAAGTCCTTTGGGATGAGATGCTTGTCATGCCAACGCTTGGTCCTTTCCTTGTAGATCTGGGCGTTTTCATAGGCATCCAACCGGATCTCCACAAGAGCATTGATGTCTAGCAATCTCTTCTCACTTGCTTCCTTGAGGTCAAAATTCAGCCACCTTATGGCCCAATACGCCCTATGCTCCATCTCCACCGGAAGGTGGCAAGACTTGCCATAAACTAGCTTGTAGGGAGTGGTGCCAATCGGTGTCTTGAAGGCGGTCCTATATACCCACAAAGCATCATCGAGCTTCATAGCCCAATCCTTTCTTGTTGTAGAAACCGTCTTCTCAAGTATCCCTTTTATCTCCCGGTTGGAGATCTCCACTTGGCCACTAGTTTGGGGATGGTAAGGTGTTGCCACCTTATGAGTCACCCCATACTTAGCCAAAAGTTTCCTAAAGTTCCTATTGGTGAAATGCTTCCCTCCATCACTTATGATCACTCTTGGTGTTCCAAACCTAGAGAAGATGACTGGGTTGAAGAACCGCACCACAACTTTGGCATCATTTGTGGGAGAGGCGATTGCCTCCACCCATCTCGACACATAGTCCACCGCCAATAGAATGTAGAGGTTGCCACATGAAGAGGGGAATGACCCCATGAAGTCCACACCCCACACATCAAACACTTCAACCTCTTGTATGTTGTTCAAGGGCATCTCATTCCTCCTTGAGATGTTGCCCGTCCTTTGGCAAGCATCACATGCCACCACAAAATTCTACACATCCCTAAACAAGTGAGGCCAATAAAAGCCGGATTGCAATACCTTTGCATACGTCTTGTGTGAGCTAGCATGGCCTCCACATTGGCAAGGAGCGTCAATGGCGGATCACACTCTCCACCTCATCCTCCGGGATGCACCTCCTAAAGACTCCATCCGGTCCTCTCTTGAACAAGAGAGGTTCACTCCAATAGTAATGCCTTACATCCTTGAAGAACTTTTTCCTTTGGGCATAGGACAAACCGGGTGCACCTCCTCACGCACAAGGAAGTTCACTATGTCGGCATACCATGGCTCACTCCCCCTAGACACTTGAAGCAAGCACTCCTTCACCATTCGAAATTGCTCAACCCAGAATGAGTCATCAATCGGGATGTCATCTCTCTCGATCTCCAATGGTGGGAGCCTACTAAGATGGTCCGCCACTGAATTTTCGGAACCCTTCTTGTCCCGAATTTCCAAGTCAGACTCTTGGAGGAGAAGGATCCACGTAATCAAGCGAAGCTTGGCATCCTTCTTTGTGAGGAGATAACGGATCGCAGCATGATCGGTGTACACAATGACCTTGGCTCCCACAAGATATGACCGGAACTTCTCAAAGACATACACCATCGCTAGCAACTCCTTCTCGGTTGTGGCATAGTTGAGTTGGGCGTCATCTAGCGTCTTGCGAGCATAATAAATGGAACGTGTAAGCCCATCTTTCCTTTTTCCCAAAACAGCCCCAACGGCCACATCACTTGCATTACACATTATCACGAACGGAAGGCTCCAATCCGGAGGCTGCATGATAGGGGCGGAGATCAAGGCATTCTTTAACCTTCAAAACGCTTCAAGGTAGTCCTTGGAGACAACAAACTCATCATCTTTCATTAGTAGGTTAGTGAGAGGCTTAGAAATTTTAGAGAAATCTTTTATGAACCTCCGGTAAAAACCGGCATGCCCTAAGAAACTCCTTACCCCCTTCACCGAGGTAGGTGGTGGCAACTTCTCTATTGTTTCTATCCTTGCCCTATCAATCTCAATGCCTCGTTGGGAAACCAAATGTCCCAACACAATGCCTTCACTCACCATGAAATGGCATTTCTCCCAATTCAACACAAGGTTAGTCCCCTCACATCTTTTTAACACCAAAGATAAGTTAGCCAAGCAATCATCAAATGAAAAACCATACACCGAGAAATCATCCATAAACACTTCCATGATGTTTTCAATATATTCAGAAAAAATAGCCATCATACACCTTTGAAAGGTGGCGGGCGCATTACACAACCCAAATGGCATTCTCCTATATGCAAATGTTCCACAAGGACATGTAAATGTTGTTTTCTCTTGGTCATCGGGGTGAATAGGGATTTGGAAAAATCCACTATAGCCATCTAAGTAACAAAAGTGTGAATGTTGAGCTAATCTCTCTAGCATTTGGTCAATGAAGGGGAGAGGGAAGTGATCTTTCCTAGAGGCCACATTAAGCTTCCTATAGTCAATACACATTCTCCACCCCGTAACCGTCCTAGTTGGGATTAGTTCATTGTTCTCATTAGTTACTACGGTCATACCACCCTTCTTAGGAACAACATGTACGGGACAAACCCACTTACTATCCGAAATTGGGAAAATGATTTCTGCATCTAGCAATTTAAGGATCTCTTTCTTGACTACCTCTTTTATTATAGGGTTCAATCTCCTTTGAGGTTCAATTGAAGGTTTATGATTATCTTCCATCAAGATTTTCTGCATGCACAAGGAAGATTTGATTCCAACTAAATCATCAATGGTGTAGCCAATAGCTCTCCTATGAAATCTCAACTCATACAACAATCTATCAAGTTCATTATCATTCAAAGATGCATCACAATCACCGGATAAGTAGAATTTGCACCAAGAAAAGCATACTTTAAATGAGAAGGGAGGTGCTTCAAATCAAGTTTAGGAGGACCTTTATCGGTTGGAGACGCTCCATACAATGTAGGTTGAGATGATTCCAAAGCCATGGAATACTCTCCAAGACTCTTTGAAGCTTGATCAACAACCAAGGCACTTTCAGGAGAAACCACGGGCAAAACCACGGCCTCTAGCACAACCACGGTCGTGGAATCTGAGAAGCTGGCACATTTGAGCATTTCAGAGAGTTCCATAGGCAAAATTACGGCCGTGGTTCCCTCTCCCTTGCCGTGGTTCATACAGTGGTTCAGCATAACTTCGTGCACTTCAAATTCAGCACTTGTCTCCTTTTCTAATGCATCCAAAGCCTTGATTTCCTCATTGCAATCATCCTCAACTTCTTCCTCCATCAAATTCAAGCTAAGAACCTTCTCCATGGGATCCCTGATCAAGATTGAGCTCACAATTTCTCTACATTCCTCTTGCTCGACAATGTTGAACACATCTTCACCAAGTGTTGGCCCCTTCATCATTTTGGATAGCTTGAACTTGATATTCTCTCTCCTATGTTGAAGGAGAGGATTCCACTTTTGCAATCCACTAAGCATCCGGAGGTGGCTAAGAATGGTCTTCTCAAAATGATAGGAACCGGGTAGTCCGCTGGGATGTCCAAAACAACAAAGTCGATTGGCACATAGAACTTCCCAAGCTGAACCGGTATGTCCTCTAGGATTCCTACGGGGTGAGTGATTCAACGGTCCGCCATGTAGAGGGTCATCTTGACCGGCTTTGGCTCTCCTAGCCCAACCTTGTTGCAAAGGGCAAGCGGGATAATGCTTACACTTGCTCCAAGATCCCATGGGGCTTCATATTGCACTTCTCCAACCCCAATTGGCACACAAAAAGATCCCGGATCTCTTAGCTTAGGAGGCATCTCCTCCCTCATAGTTTGAATCAACTCGGAAGATCTCTTTGTCATTCTAACTTCTCCATACTCCTCCAACTTCCTCTTGTTGGAGAGTATCTCTTTAAAAAAATTTCCATAGGCCATCATACCTAGAATAGCATCCATGAACGGAATGTTAATATGCAATTTAGACATGAATTCAAGGAATTTACCGAAATGTTTGTCCAAACGAGTTCTTGCTCGTGATTATGGGAATGGTAGTGGTGACTTGTATGGAGGCGGTGCCACATATGTTGGCTCATCATTCTTGCTCTTGCCTCCTTCTTCTTACAATGGCTCTTCTTTCACCACTACTTGATTTCCCTTGTCATTCCCCTTTGGTAAGGGGTCCTTCATGCTCAGCCCACTCCTTATTATAATGGCCAACACTTGGCCTCTTGGGTTATCCTCGGTCCTTCCGGGAAGCTTTCCCGGATCCCTTTGTGCTTCACCCGCCTTTTGGAACACTTGTGCTTCTAGCACCTTTTGAGCTTTAGAAATGGAAGTCACCGTTCTCTCAAGTCCACTCAACCTTCCAAGCAATTGTTCAAACATCATCTCGGTTCTATCCTTTGGAGATTGAGCAAAACCGGGTCAAGGCACTTGTGAAGCCTTAGGTGGTGGTGTTGCACTTGTGGAAGCGGGAGGGTTCAAGGCTCCATCTGGGTTATAATAGGAGAACCCGGGATGGTTGGGATTAGGCCGGTAATTGTTGAATTGCCGGCTGTTGTTGTTGAAGTTCCTAGGGCCTTGATAATTGTTGAAGTTACCCCTTCCCATGTAGTTAATGTCCTCCTATTTGGAAGCCAAATTGGCTTGCACTTGCACTTGAGGACTAGCTTGATTCTTCAGGGTTGTAGCACACAACTCCCTCAAAGACTTAAGCTCATTGTTGATTGCATCAAGCTTGTAGTTGCTCATGGTGACTTCACTCACTTCATAAACTCCCCCTCCAATCACTCTTCCTATGGGAGTACTTCTCTATCACCAAAGCTTGCTTCTCAACAAACTCCCAAGCCTCATCCACATTCTTTTCCATGAATGTTCCATCAGAAAGCGATTGGAGCTTGAATTGGCTATCCTCATCAAGCCCCTTGAAGTAGATCTCCAATAGCTCTATCTTCGGTATACCATGGTGTGGACAATTTAGGAGGAGGTCCTTGAACCTCTCCCAAGACTTGAATAGGATTTCTCTATCCTTCATCACGAAGGCATTGATCTTCCCTCTTAGCTCGATTGTCTTGGAATGTGGGAAGAACTTTTTCAAGAACTCGGTTGTCATCTCCTCCCAAGTACTCACACGTCCTAGTGGAATCGATTGGTACCAAGTCAAGGATTTATCCTTAAGTGAGATGGAAAAAGCCCTAAGCTTATGGTTGTTGTTCTCCAATCTAGGCGGCCTTAGAGTCTCCATCAAGATCTCATAGTTCATCAAATGTTGATGAGGAGACTTTCCTTCCATCCCTCCAAATTGATTGTGCCGGATCATTTGTAGCACTTGAGGGCGGAGCTCATAATCGTGGGCTACGGGATCTCCTAAGTTCACACCCGGACGGTGCACTCTTTGGTCCGGATCCATACATTGCCCTAACGTTTGTGGGTCCTCAATCATGATCGGCTCAAACCGAATATTGACCTCCGGCTGCGGTGGTGGTGGTGGTGGAGATTGTTGACGATTAAACTCTCTTTGTACAAGAGCTTGCCTAATCTCTTCAATTTCCCTCCTAGTTTCTTCTTGCCTCTTATTGGCAAGTCTCCTCTCATTCTCCAAGAGTTCATCTCTTAACCTAATTTGCTCTAAGGCATCATCCAACTCAGCTTGAAGATCTCTTGCGGCCCTCTCTTCTTCTTCTTCTTAATGCTCTTAGATATAGCTTTAAGGGTTTTCTCCGGTTCGGGATCAAATGGAGCTAAATCCTTGCCACGAGATCTTCGCATGCACCTAAAGAATAAGAGATGTCCTGAAAATTCAAAGACACAAACCAAACAAGATCAAAAGCAACAAGAAAGACCTACACTATAAACAATCACAAACAATGATTCAATCTAGACCTAGTCCCCGACAACGGCACCAAAAACTTGTTACGCTAAGATTGTGTAGCACAAAACTCTTAAATTTATAACTCGATATATTTTCCTAACTCCTAGCGAACCCATAGTGTATGGGTCGTTTTATAGCAAGGATAGTATTCCGAGGTCGAACACAAAGACTAAGGTGAAATCGAATCAAATAAATGATTATGGATAGTGCAAATCTAGTCTAAGAAAAGAGAAAGGAATAAAGAAATGAAAATCATAATGTTTTTGGGTTGGTTTTGTGGTGATCAAACAAGATCACAAGTGATGCAAGATTATAAAACAAACTAACAAATCTAGCTAGCAACACAAACAAGCAACTCAAACACGAGATATTGATCAAAGAGAGAAAAGCGGATTCTAGGGGTTAGGAATTCCAGTTATGGCTTTGGACTCAAGCTTCTAATCAACCTTGGACTAGCTATGGTATATTAGGAAGGAATGTTTCTGAAATGGGATCAATCACCGGGTACGTCTCATGATTCACTAATCCCGCAACTAAGGTCCTATCACCGGGTAAGTCTCTAGGAGCCTAAGGTTGGGAAATCTACACAAACCGGATTGCTATCTAGGGGTCTAACCTCTCCTTACCGGGTAAGTCTCGGGAAAGCAAGTCCTAAACATCAATCCTAGCCACTCAGTCCAATAGCGGCTTCTGAGGCTCACTACTACCTAGAGTTCGTCATCATTGTTACTTAAGGTCGGAAATAACAGGGTATGTAATACCCGGAAATTTTCTCCCTACTATTTCCGAAACAAATAAGAACTTGACCGATTATGACCTTTTCGGCGCTTTAGTTCTTTAGTATAAATTCCAACCTTATGTTTCTTCTTTTAAGTTTCGAGACAAAACTTATTTTCATGGGGTACTGATGTAATACTCAGAAATTTAATTTCCAGTAAATCCCGAGTCAACATAAATCTTGTCATTTTATGTGAAGAGTTAATCACATAAAATATTCTTTTACCAACTTTTATGAATTTATGTGAAGGTTAATCATATAAATCATTCTTAAAACACTCTTGCAAGCCTTATAGTTTTCGACCCAATTGACAAACCCATGACTAAGTCATGAAAAAGCCATCCGGGCCCAATTTGACAAGATCCCTTGAGTCCAAAGACAAGGCCAACCCTGGCAGCCTTCCACCTTCACGTAAACAACACTCTTGCTGCGGCACAAAAAAAAAAGAAATGACAGCCCTGTCTTTCTCGCACACGCAGGGCAGTGCGGGTGAGCCGTTCAACTCCTCCGTCCTCCACGCAGCCACCAACTCTTCTATAGTGGACCGTCGCTGGCAAAACTCTCTCTCTCCTCGTCGATCTCGAACATGCGCATCACTCTTCTCTTCGATCTCCAAGCGGACTCTATCCTCGTCTCAAACCAGCAGACGAATGGCACCCGGAGCAATAGGTCGCCGCCCTCGTCCTTCTGCACGCATCTGCAACCACAACAACACCGGTGTGCCCTCCCTCGCACATACGAGCCTTTCCTTCAGCCAGGCGGTGCATAAATTCGTGTCTAATGAGTGCCTTTTATGTCTCCTAACTCTACCCAGAACAGCCATAGAGGAGCAGTATAGATTCATGCTATTTTCCGAGTTTTCAGGAAGTGACAAGCAGGCATTTTCGAGTCCAGATTTTGGTATGTTAGACACCTCCTCTATTTTTGAGTTTTGGATATGTTGTAGTCAGTAGTACATAGTAGATCATACTAAAATTTGGGAAGAATCGGAGTTACGGTTTGAGAGTTATGATGTTGCAAAGTTGACTCCTCATGCAGTTTTTATAAGTGTGCTGAGTGTTGGGAAAAACAGCATGTGATGTAGTTTTGTGAGATGGTTTTGAATAGGCTTTTAATCTCCTTTGCTGCTGAATTTTGGATATATTATAGACAAGATTTTATAGTAGAACATATCAAAATTTGGGATAAATCCAGCAAGCAGTTTAGGAGTTATGATTTTTCAAAGTTAAGATAGTGTGCTGTTTAATTAAGTGTTTGCTGAAATTCCAGAAACTAAGTTGATTAGTCAGTTTGAACATGCTTTTCGATGCCTTAGAGATAAGATCCACCGTTCATTTTTTGGGATGTTGTTAAGTGTCATGAATAGGTTAATATGTCAAAAGTTGGGTTGAATCCAACGGTGGGACTTAGAGTTATAGAGGCTCAAAGTGGACTTGTTGTACAATTAGAAAATATACTCAGATTTTGGCTAAGTATAGAAAATTTCAAGTGTTGTAACCAACTTTGGAAATTTTTATAGAAGTGATGGTTGAACAGTTTTAAGAAATTCTTGCTCCTAGGAGTAGATGAGATATCATAGATGAACTAGGGAATTATTTCGGAATTTTTATAAAATTATTTGAATTTTAGATTTGAAGCCGAAGTTGGACCTTAATGATCTTTCCGAAAATAGGAAAATGGTTAAATTGTCAGTTTGTAACCAAACTCATCTTTAGGAGTTATAATATGACTCTTTAGTCTCAAATAAGAGTATAGGCATGAATTATGGAATTTTTGGAAGTTTCGGGACCAAGGGTAAAATAGTCATCTTACCATAAATTGGTACTGTATTAAATTCCTTTCTAATAGGATCTACTAACTTAGAAGTCTTAGACTTCTAATTACCTAGAAAGTGTGCTGATACACTTGCCTCCTTTGACAGGCAACCGAGTTATACAGTTACTGATTGAGTTGTTATTAAGAGAGTCGATATCTGATTCCGGTAAGTCCACGGACTGACTTAGCTGGCTTCTTGTATGAGTGTAATGTGTATGAGTGGTGTTTGTTAGTTATAATAAATAACGAAACCGGATTAGGCCGACTTTATTATTTACGTAATTGACCCAAGTGTATGATAACGGGTTGTGACATCATCTGCCTAGCTCTTGCGAGAGTCTAGGAGGTTCCCTGCGACCAGCCCAGTCAGGTAGACGGTCAGATGCAGTAGTAACATTCCGCGTTGGTAAACGGGGACAGGGGCGAGGTTTGGGAATCCCTCGTGTCACAAAATAAGTATCATTAGCAATAACCTATCATTAATACCATTCCGCGTTGGTAAACGGGGACAAGGGCGAGGTTTGGGAATCCCTCGTGTCACAACATAAGTATCATTAGCAATAACCAATCACCTAATTAAAGAAAAAAAAAGGATTGAGTGTTGCATGTTTATTGTGTATGTTATGTGTTTGTGCTTTTACCTTTATACTTATGCATAGAATGTTAGCTAACGGTTTTATATTGCTTGTAGATGCCTTGCAGGTTAAGACAGTTGTAGAGATATCTGGAGGAAATGATCAGCCGGGTCCACATACTCATTTAGTTGGAGACGGGGATGTCTTTTGTTCTTCATATGCGTCGGTTTAGTATTTTTTCTTGTAAGGCTGATACATATCTTCCATGTATATATTATTTATAGTTTACAAATGTTTTAAATAATTTTGTGCCTTGTCGTAAGATCCAAGTAAAATTGTTGTCAAACTATGGTTGGGACCCATTGTGAGTTCCTAACCAGTAGCTCCCTGAGTTCTTAGAATTTGGAGTGTTACAGGGTAGGTCTCTTTCCTCACTAAGTTTGCTAGCATTAGGTCACCCTAGGCTAGATTATGCTTAACAAACACTAGGATTTCAACAATCTAACATCCTAACATTTAGATTTATGCAAACAAGCACAAAGCAAACCACGGGCTGATAATCAAGAACCACGGCCGTGGTTATGTAAGAACTACCCGTAATTTTCAACAACAATTAAGTTCGAGCAAGCAAATCATCCAAGGATATATTTAAGTCTAGTCTATCATGGTTGTTCGCTCAAAACTGTGTGCGTCAATGTCTTAAATTTATATCTAGAACTCAAAGCAAAGCAAACCCGCAGTGTACGGATCGGCTGTAGCAAGGTAAGAAATTCCAGAGTCGAACTCAGGGATTTGGTGAGAATAAATTTGAATTCAATTATCTAGCAAAATGCAAAAGCTTTTGTGATTAATAAAGGGGAAATGATCCCAAGGATTCAAGTATCCGACTGCGGCTTTCGGTTCAAGACACTTCTAATGGATATAAGGACAAAGTTTATATTGCCAAGATTACGTGTTCAAAGGTAGGTATCGTACGGTGAAGTTCCGAAACCTATTTGTCTAATCCAAAAGTTCTCTCTATAAGGGTTGTTGAGGTTGCAATATAGAAAGATCTAAGGACAAGAATTATGTTCAAACTAACTACCTAAAACCCCAGGATATGACCCTCCAAGGTAAAGAATACAAAGCACACTTAAAATCTTAATAAAGGATTTTGAATCTCTCTATTACCCAAATCTTGTAATCTTAATCTATTAAATGTAGAATCAAGGTTGAAGTCTCTTCATACACTCAATTAGAAGTTAAAAAGGTTAAGCAAGGTTGGGATTTGGGCAAGGATTAACTTTGGTTAAAGATTAATTCAATTAAAGATCGTCAGGGGATTAAATCGTGTTGTTCATAGATAAATCGGACAATTTATTCAAGAACAGGTCGATTTTCCTGTTGTCGCAAAGCTAAAATCTAAACTCTTAGGGTCCAAATGTTTGAATGAGTTCAGTCTATCACCATCTAATCCTCAATGTTCAACTATTCTCCCCAGAATCACAATGGTTTTAGCCAACCATTTTCAAAATCAAATAATAATTAAGATTGAGTGAAATAATTCAAATAAACCCGAATCTTGAATAAAAACTCAATAATCTTCAAATCTGTAAACCAATCTCAAAACTAATCAATGTATCTCTCAATTTACTCAATGTCGTGTTCAAAAACCACAAAGATCTCAATGGAAAAAAGAAATCTCACAAATATGATCAAGATTGACTTTCCGGCAATATTGCTTCAATCCTTCTCCAAGAATCTTCAATCTCTCACTAACATGTAAATATTTCCCGCTGCGGCTTCCTCGATTTCGTTCCTAGGGTTCCAACCTATAGTTTCTTGCTAATGGGCCATTTGGCAATACACTTCTCTAGCCTAAAAGTGATGGGCTTCGAGTCGTCTTTACCATTGAGCCGAAAATAGAGAAAATCGAACAAGTCGATTTACACACTAAACCGTCCGATTTTTAGAGGGGAAAATCATCCGATTTATGTAGTAAATAGCACGATTTTCTTCAATAAAGAATGCTCGTCTTTTGGCTTGTTTTCTTCCTCCCTTTATGCTTCTTTTACGCAACTCCTTTGATCTTTGTGATTTCTCTAAGACTCCTTTAGCTTCCCTAATAACCTTATATGCTCCTTGCTCCACTTTTGCTTCCAAATCCACTCAATTTACCTATAATTCAACCAAAACTCGTGTAGACCTCTATTTCCGAAATATCATTGAATAAAACATAAAAGGTACACAAGTTCTCTCTAAATGCAAAGTAAATTGAGGTAAACCTCTACAACATGCATGATTATAATGGTATATAATTCATGTCATCAAAATACCCCATACTTGCCCCTTGCTTGTCCCCAAGCAAGACTCAAATTTAGAATACGAGATGTCATGGATTATATATGTATGAAAACTCAAAAACCTTTTATTTGATAGTGCTTCTTCTTATTGGATCACCCTCAAAATGACATTTCAAGGCATAGGAAGGCAAGGCATGTATCGATGATAATAATAATATGGATTAACTTTCTTTTCTTTCTCAAAAGCACAAATAAAAGACATGATAAAGATGTAGAGACAATTAAAATCAAACAAGTCTAAGCCATGAAGTCTTAAATATATACATAAAAGTCTTAAGGCCTTTTAATCAAAGAAGGGTCTAAGAAACGTGTTAAGGGAGGGAATTCTTTTAGGTAATTGTGGTGCTAATCCCGGAAAGAGGAACAACATAATACCTTCAAGAGTTTTACTTCACCACACATGTTTTGCATGTAAAAGCTTCGCTTTCTTTATAAGTTACTTTTTGAGAGTATAGACAGAGGTGCACAATAACCGAAGCCTAGGAGATCGGTGTTTCTCAATTTCGAGATGCCTCAAACCCTTGATGGACATACCATATCCTGTTAGGACTTGTCGTTCAATCGGACTTTGGCAAGACTCAAACACCCGGCTATGTGAATGGTGCCGAGTTACTCATCCTCATGTTCAACGTCCCCAAACTTATGAATTGCTAAACTTTCACTTAACACATTTTTATTGGCCCTCCCACACCAAACATGCCTTTTTCAATCACTTATCCTAATTCCCGGATGGTAAAAGGAGGGCCACATATTTCATTGAGGAGCTAGCATGAACAAGATATGAAAAGAGAGAAGAAGTGAATTGCCTTGGTCATTCTTATATGATGCAAAAGAACTTATAATATAGCTTCGACTATTATTTCATTCTCTTATCAAAACATCAAAATCATATAACTTATTCATGTGTTCAAGTAACAAAAGTAAGCTCATTCATGTTATGATTGAGATCTCAACATAACCAAGTCATCTTTTTGCCTATCCACATCACAATTCTCATCATAGAGGTCATTTCCATCATAAGAAGCATAAAATTTTTGAAAACTCATAGTATTTGAAAGAAAGCATGCAATTGCGAATGTCGTAGTGGAAAGCAAGTATTGCAAGTGTTATTAAAAGCCAAATCATCAAAAGTAGTACAAAGTGCATAGAGTGCTAAGATGAAGTAAAAGAGATTGTAAGTACCCCCACCCCATACTTAACATCCACATTGTCCCCAATGTGAAAAATCAAGCATAAGATGGAGAAAAATACTTACAATGTAAAAGGTGTGGAAGCTCAATCCTCGGTCGGTGATGGTGGAGGTGGAGGATATGGATACATTGGTGCACTGGGATCATAGAAGTGGCCAAACTGATGGTAGTACATGTCTCTTATCTGTCCGTCATAGGAGGAGTGCCTAGCATCTGTCTCCTGCCGGTATTCCTTGAACTGAGTGTTCAAGGTGCTATAGTCGGTGTGGAGAGCATGACAGTCGGTGCGGAGACTTTGGAAAGTAGAGACTAAGTCTCTAAAATGGCGGGGAAGTCTACGTCCTCGTCCATGGCCTCCACCATGGCTAGGGGCATGTGAAAAGGAGTGGCGAGGAGGCTGCATGTCTTCCTCTGTCTCCTCAGTGCCTCGACTAGTCCGGCTAGGTCCTGCACCATGAGTGTCGGTGTCCATGGCATCCGTGGCGTGACCACTATAAGTGTCACTCTCGAACTTGAGCATGTTCCCCTGGTGTACTCCATCCTCATCCTCCTCCTCATCCTCAATGTCACCCGTATCATCATTATAATACAAAGGAGAAGCTATCTCCTCAAGCATCAGTACGAATGTCGCCTTCCAATTCCTCTTGTTCCGAATAGTGTATTCGGAATTCCAAACAATCTCGGTTGGCTTCTTCTTTGGATCCTTTGCCCATGGCATGGGCACATGAAGGGTTCCTCTCCCTCTAGGAATCAAGACCGGTCTAGCAACTAATCTCTGTGATCCTAAAGGCTGGGCACTCTCAACTAGGGTGCAACCCGAGAAATCTAACTCCAATGCCTTTGCCACATGAGTGACAAGGCTTCCAGCACAAATGTCACCCTTTGCCTTGTTGGATATCTTTCCAAGATAGTCAGCAAGCATAGAGGTGATGTCGGGAATGGTGCTACATGTCATGCAGTACAAGATAAAGAGCTCGTCAGCCTTGATCTTTTGTGGGGTCTCCGTCCGTGCAAATAAGCACTCACTAAGGATCCTATGCACTACCTTAAAAGAGAGGTTGTACATACTAGCCTCTTTCGAATTTCCGGGTCTCCACTTATCACGACCATACTCTCCCACTGAGATGGTCTCCCAAAAGGCACTAGCACTAACTCCTCTGGTAAATGTGCCTGAATTCCGGATGGATGAGTCGATTGCCAAGCTTGCTGTTGCTAGATCCTTGTTCCTTGTCGAAAATGCTTCAGTTTAGGGCTAAGAATCGTTCAAAACGATTAAGGAATGAGGAAATGGGAGGGTGGGCGATTTTCGGTTTTTTGAGAGAAGGAAATCGGGAATGAAGGTTTTGTGGAATGAGAGAATTGAGTGTTTAAGGCTTTATATAGGCCTGAGATTTAACGAAGCAAATCGGACGATTTATCTGGGTGATTTGCTCGTCGGGACAATTTTCTTTCATTTTCTCAGCTCATGAAGAAAATCGGACGATTTTTATAGGGGGGGTCGATCTAATGGGTCGATTTTTCTTCCTGTTGCCAAAAATCGACTTGCTCTATTCCTGAATCGAACGATTTGCTTTGTGTAACTCGATTTCCTTCCTTGTGCTTCTTGAAGATTGCAATTTTAACTAATTTATGCTCCCCTTCTTCATTGATCTCTCAAATTGAACCTAATTTCCTGCAATTATTGACACAAACAAACCAAGAGTGCATCGAGGAACAAACAAAAGCGAAAATAAAAGAAACAAAGCAACTAAACTAAGCTAACTAAGTGATGAAAGAAGAAAAGAGTTATACTATCATGGGTTGCCTCCCAAGGAGCGCTTGATTTATTGTCTTTAGCTGGACGGTGCATGGTTTTGTGTTCAATGGAAGAGGATAGGAGCTATCTCCTCAACCGGGGCTTCCGGTGTGTATTTCTTAAATCGTTGGCCATTAACATTGAAATTTCCGCTTTGTTCACCCCATACTTCAACTGCACCATGGGGGAAAATTCGTTTAATTACATGAGGCCCTGTCCAACGGGATTTAAGCTTACCTGGGAATAGTCGAAGCCTTGAGTTGAATAGAAGGACTTGATCTCCTTCTTTCAGATCCTTTGGAATGATATGCTTATCATGCCAGCGCTTCGTCCTTTCCTTGTAGATCTTTGTGTTCTCATACGCATTTAGCCGGATCTCATCCAGCTCGTTGATATCCAAAAGCCGCTTCTCTCCGGCTTCTTTCATGTCAAAGTGGAGCCATTTGATAGTCCAATATGCTTTATTCTCTAGCTCTACAAGAAGATGACAAGATTTACCATAAACGAGATTATATGTAGCCGTACCTATCGGTGTCTTAAAGGCAGTCCTGTACGCCCATAGTCATCGTCAAGCTTCATTGACCAATCCTTCCTTGTTTTAGAGACAGTTTTCTCTAAAATTCCCTTGATCTCTCTATTGGATATATCAACTTGTCCACTAGTTTGCGGATGGTATGATGTAGCTATCTTATGGGTCACCCCATACTTAGCCAATAGAGTCTCAAATCGACGGGCTGTGAAATGCGTCCCTCCGTCACTAATGATGGTTCGGGGAGTTCCGAACCTTGGGAACATCGTTCTATTGAAGAACTTCACCACTACATTGCATCATTAGTAGGAGAAGCGATTTCTTCAACCCATCTTGAGAAGTAGTCTACGGCTAGAAGTATGTATTTGTTTCCACAAGAGGATGGGAAAGGTCCCATAAAGTCTACTCCCCCTACATCAAAGATCTCTACTTCTTGTAAGTTGTTGAGAGGCATCTCATTCCTCCTAGAAATATTACTTGTTCTTTGACAAGCATCACAAGCAACAACATATTTTTGCACATCTTTGAATAGTGTAGGCCAAAAGAAACCGGAACGAAGTACCTTAGCACAAGTCGTGTGGGAACTAGCATGTCCTCCACATGGTAGAGAATGCCAATGGCAGATGACACTTTCCACCTCATCTTCTGTATATGCCATCAGGGACCTCTTTTGAATAGAAGAGGTTCGTTCCAATAGAAATGCCGGACGTCCTTAAAGAACTTCTTTCTTTGAGCATACGAAAGTCCAGGGGGAATCTCTTGACAAACAAGGTAATTCACAATGTCAGCAAAACATGGATAATTACCTTTTGAGATGTGTTGAAGACACTCTTCAATCTCATGTAGTTGCTCGTCAGGGAATGAGTCGTCTATAGGAAGTTCATCCATCTCGTTGGTGAGGCGTGGAAGACGACTAAGATGGTCAGTAACTGAGTTTTCCGACCTCTTCTTATCACCGATCTCCAAATCAAACTCTTGTAAGAGTAAGATCCATCTTAAAAGCCTTGGCTTCGCATCCTTCTTCGTGAATAAGTAGCGAATTGCTGAATGGTCTGTATAGACAATCACCTTCGCACCTACAAGATAGGAACGAAATTTTTCAAAAGAATAAACTACAGCTAGTAATTCCTTTTCCGTAGTGGCATAGTTGGATTGAACCTCGTCTAGCGTCTTGCTAGCATAGTAGATGGCATGAGTGCGACCATCTTTCTTCTGTCCGAGTACGGCTCCTATAGCGATGTCTCTTACGTCGCACATGACCTCGAAAGGAAGAGTCCAATCGGATGGTTGGATGATTGGTGCTGAAATCAAAGCCTCTTTGATCCTGCAAAAAGCTTCTAAACAATCTTTCGAGAATTTTAAAGTTGCGTCTTTCATTAAAAGGTTAGTTAAGGGTTTTGAAATCTTAGAAAAGTCCTTTATGAATATCCTATAGAAGCCTGCATGTCCTAGGAAGCTTCTAATTCCTTTCACAGAGGATGGAGGAGGTAGCTTCTCAATAGTCTCTATCATAGCTCTATCAACCTCTATTCCTCTTTGTGATACTAGATGACCTAACACAATCCCTCCAGTGACCATGAAATGACACTTTTCCCATTTTAAAACTAAGTTAGTATCATCACATCTCTTAAGAACTAATGAAAGGTTAGAGAGACAATTATCAAAGGAAGAACCATATACCGAAAAGTCATCCATGAATACTTCCAAGATATTCTCTACATATTCTGAGAAGATCGTCACCATACACCTCTGAAAGGTGGCTGGAGCGTTGCATAAACCGAATGGCATCCTTCTATAAGCGAACGTACCCCAAGGGAACGTGAAGGTCGTCTTCTCTTGATCATTCGGGTGAATGGGAATCTGAAAGAAACCGCTATATCCATCTAGATAACAAAAGTAAGAGTGTTGGGCTAACCTTTCCAACATCTGGTCAATAAAAGGAAGGGGAAAGTGATCCTTCCTAGTGGCTACGTTCAGCTTACGGTAGTCGATGCACATTCTCCACCCCGTAACTGTCCTTGTTGGAATAAGTTCGTTGTTTTTGTTGGCAACAATGGTAATGCATGGACAGAGGTGCACAATAACCGAAGCCTAGGAAATCAACAATCATGAAACGTGTGAGGGTAGGATGTATATAAGGAATGTTGTGCTAGAATCCGGGAAAATGATTTTCACTTCACTTGCTTTGAATTTCAACATCTTCCACCAATAAGCTTTACTTATTTTACTTTACTTTTTGGGATGCATGGACAGAGGTGCACAATAACCGAAGCCTAGGAAATCAATAATCATCAATTTTTCGAGATGCCTCAAACCCTTGATGCACATACCATGACCGGTTAGGAATATCGCTCAATCCGACTTTGGCAAGACACAAACACCCGGCTATGTGAATGGTGCCGAGTTACTCATCATCATGATTGACTTCCCCAAATCTATTTGTTTCTTTCTAACTTCCAGCCAACATCTCAACTTTTCTTTTACTTACTTTTCACTTGCTTGCTTCCAAATTCCCGGATAGGTAAAGGGAGGCAAATATGTATATGAGGGGCTAAGCATGATGAAGAAGAAGAGAAGATAATGAATTGACTTAATCATCCCAGGAAGAAAGTGAGAGAACTTATCATGTGGTGTCAACCTTCAAATTCAACATAAGTTGGATAAAAACAAAGTATTAAACATGCCAAAATTTCAAACAAAGCATTTAGCAACTTAAACATATCATAAAACCTTTCAAACAAATAAATATTTCAAAACCAGTTTGCGAACAAGATCTTCACTGAGGTCATATCCAAATAAGAAGCACAAAAATCATTTCGAAAACTGTTTTAGTTAAACCACCTCGGTTGAGATGTTCTAAGTCAACCGACGTATTGCACCTCGATTGGTCAGAGTCACTTCGGTCGAGGTCATAAATTTTTTTTTCTTAACCAGTTTTTGACGTTTTTCACAATCAATTAACCTGTATGCATGCGTGTAGTCAGAGATAAACACATAGAGCATAAAGAAAATCATAAATATCCGAACCGAGTCATACAAGCATACACATAAGTAATATAAATACATCCAAATACCCCATACTTGGGACACATTGTCCCAATGGGTAAAAATAAGTCTGAAGGTCGAGAAGAAGAAGAAGGGGATGATCTATCTCTCAAGACAATTTGGCGATCTGCCTCCTCCTCAGTCTCCTCGTCGTCCAGATCGACGACTGGCACACTAGGACCGGTTGTGTCCGTCCTTGTCTCCATGGCAGCACCGCCATCGTCCTCCTCATCCTCATCCTCCTTCATATGAGCTGCTGCGTCTCTAGCGTCCTCAATGTAAGGTATCCACACAGTGACCGGTACTGATAGTCGTAGACCGAGAATTGAGACGACCACCTAATACCCTGAGGGGCAGTCTGCTCCCAAGGCATCGCCACATATGGCGTAGTAAGTCCATGAGGAACTAGAATCCTCCTGGTGATCATCTCCTGCATCCCTAGCGGCTTGGCAGCCGCACTAATGTACAAGCGCTCAAATCCAATCCCATCACTGTCGCTTAGTGAGTCACTAAGCCGCCACAACAAATATCCCCCTTTGCCTTAGCCTTGATCCGGTGTAGATCCTCAGCTAGCATCGCACCAAAATCAGGCACACCCCCAGTCACCATACAAAATAAACTCAATAGCTCCCCTTGTCTAACCTTCTGGGGCATTGTAGTACGCGCCAGAAGTGTCTCGCTGAATATACGGTGGGCGAGTCTGAAAGCGAGGTGGAAAATAATCCTCTCCCTGGAGTCTCCAGGTCTCCACCTATCAGCATGCTCAACTACATGAGCTATATGTCCCCAGAACTATCGAGCTATGACTCGAGAAGGGAAATCGGGAACTGTAGGGTCGGGAAGCCGAAGACGTCTCTATACTGATCCATCGGTACTAGGTAATTCTGGTTCAACAACCGGTACTTGATGGCCTTCTCCTCGGGCAGGTGAGTCACAGAGCTCACAAACTCCAATGTAGGCTCGAGGTAGGTTGGAGCTCTGATCTCCATAAATTGCTCCAGCCCTACCATCGAGATCATCCGTCTCAAATCATCAGCACCATATAAACAGTTAAAAGTAGAAATGTCTAAAAACCGCGGCGCAATCACATGGCGCGTACAGATGCGGTTGTAATCAGCCTGGTGACGCTCATGTATCACCATTATGGAAGGTCAAGAAGAAGAAGAAGGGGATGATCTATCTCTCAAGACAATTTGGCGATCTGACCTGGAACTCATTCTCTCTTTCTCTGTCTGACAGTTCACCTCGGTTGCTTGTCAAAACTCAAGAGTCACCTCGGCCGAGGCGCAGGTCGACTGGACCGAGGTGCAAAGCTTCTTGATTTCAACTCTTGGAATTTCAGTTATTCTCCCCCGATTTCACTACAAATTGTTCCTATGGGGTACTTAAATCTTTTTCAACAGAGATCTATGGCAACCAAAGCCACTAAATTCCGAAATCAGTAAAGAGAAGGAGTTAGGCTTTTGACTTTTTACCACGGATTCGGTCGATTCCAGGCGTTCTTGTTGCAGATTGTTGCTTGCAATTGGTTTCCCTAGCCTTTCCTCGCAAAATGGGAGCAAGAATCGTCGAGAACGATCAAGAAACAAAGAAAGTGAGGTTAGGGCGTGCCGCGGTCGAGGGGTAAGTTAGGAGGGAAGAGAGAGAAATTGTTTCCCCTTTTATACCCCTCGCCGATTCTGCTGTCACCTCGGTCGAGGTGGTCCCGACTGGACCGAGGTGCCTGTACCGATGTGGATCGTTGTCAGCCCTAGTCACCTCGGTTGGTCAAGAATAATCTCGGTCGAGATGTTGTGACTGCAACCGAGATGTGTCTCATCTAAACTCCGTCTTCTCAATTTCTCGAACTTCTGTCCTTCCAGTATTGCTCCTGGGTTGTATTCTTTCCTTAGAAAGTACCTGGTTTCTGTCTAGGACGCAAAAAACAAAGCAAAGCAAAGCAAAAGCAAACTATCTAAAGCTAGTCTAGAAAAGGGAAAAGAAAGCAATACCTTGGGTTGCCTCCAAAGAAGTGCTTGGTTTAAGGTCTCTAGTTGGACCTTACGGTATCCCTAAACATGTTGGAAGGTATCCTCACCCCATACTTCACCTTAATCGTGGGGTGAGATAAAGAAGTCTATAAAACGTTCCAGCAAATACAAGTGCTCATCGGGGAATGAATCATCTATGGGTGGTTCGTCCTTCTCGCGTGAAGAGGGAGGTAGCCGGCTGAGGTTATCCGCAATAGAATTTTTTGTTCCTTTCTTATCGCGGATCTTTAGGTCAAACTCTTAAAGCAAGATAATCCATCGAATAAGAGGTGGCTTAGCATCCTTCTTAGCAAGCAAGTAACGAATAGCTGCATGGTCAGTGTAAACAATAACTTTCGCTCCCACTAGGTAAGAGCAAAATTTCTCAAAAGCATATACAACCGCCAATAGCTCCTTTTCGGTGGTGGCGTAGTTCAGCTGGGCTTCATCTAGCGTCTTTCTAGCATAGTAAATCGCGTTGGTCCGGCTATCCTTCTTTTGTCCAAGCACTGCTCCTACCGCCACATCACTCGCGTCACACATGATCTCAAAGGGCAAGGTCCAATCCGGAGGTTGGATAATGGGAGCGGAGATCAATGCTTCCTTAATCCTATAAAATGCATCAAGACATTCCTGCGAAAACTCAAAAACAACATCCTTATTCAAGAGTTTAGTCAATGGTTTAGAAATCTTCGAGAAATCCTTGATGAACCTCCTATAGAAACCTGCATGCCCGAGAAAACTCTGCACACCCTTAACAGAACAAGGGGGAGGAAGTTTCTCAATAGTCTCGATCTTAGCTCGATCGACCTCAATACCTCGGTTGGAAACGAGGTGTCCTAGCACGATGCCTTCATTATCCATAAAATGACACTTCTCCCAATTCAAAATGAGATTAGTGTCGTTACATCTTTGTAGAACTAGAGAAAGGTTAAATAGGCAATCATCAAAAGAGGAACCATATACTGAAAAATCATCCATAAATACCTCCATGATCTCCTCTATGTACTCGAAAAAGATAGTCATCATGCATCGCTGGAAGGTAGCCGGTGCATTACAAAATCCAAATGGCATCCTCCTATAAGCGAATGTCCCCCATGGACAAGTGAAAGTGGTTTTCTCTTGATCATCCGGATGGATAGGAATCTGAAAGAAGCCACTATAACCATCTAAATAGAAAAAATGTGAATGCTGGGCTAACCGTTCAAGCATTTGATCGATGAAGGGAAGTGAAAAATGATTCTTCCGAGTGGCCACGTTCAACTTCCTATAATCAATGCACATCCTCCAGCCCGTGACGGTCCTAGTTGGGATCAACTCGTTGTTCTTATTTGTCACAACGGTCATCCCTCCTTTCTTCGGAACTACATGCACTGGGCTCACCCACTTGCTGTCCGAGATAGGAAGTATGATACCTGCATCCAACAACTTAAGAATTTCTTTCTTCACAACCTCTTTCATGATCGGATTTAACCATCTTTGAGGTTCCCATGAAGTCTTATGATCATCCTCCATTAGAATTCTATGCATGCAGAAAGAAGTCTTAATGCCAATAAGATCATCAATAGTATAACCCAAAGCTTTTCGATGCTTTCTCCGGACATGCATTAGTTTAGATAATACAGATTCGGAGAGGGAAGCACTAACGATGACAGGATAAGTAGACTTCGGTTTTAGGAAAACATACCTCAAGTGACTTGGAAGCGGTTTAAGCTCCACAACTGGGGGTGCTTTCTGAGGGGGGGGTCCTTGCTTCCTTCTTCCAATGGAGTAGATTTAGATCGGAGAACTGGACCTTCAGAAGTCTTAGTTGACATCATCTCGCTTTCGACCTCGGTCGAGGTCCAGAGTGGGTGACCGAGATGTTCTTCAGTCAAGAACACCTCGCTTGGTCCAGAAAGTGCCTCGGTCGAGGTACTGCAACTGGGACCGAAACTAGAGATTCTCTTCTCCTGGATTAGCTTTTCAATCTTAGCTCTTGGATCTTCTTCCAATGCCTTTAAGCTTCGTATATCTGTATCACAAGAAGCATCTATACCTTTGCTCCATTAAGCTAAAACTAATTAATCTTTCAAGTGGATCATTAATAAGGATAGAGCTCACCAATTCTCTTGATTCTTCTTCATCATAGATGTTGAAGATATCATCCTCCAGCGGCTCTCCATTCATTGCAGCAAGCAATGCAAACTCTACTTGATCACCGCCAATGTTGAATTGCAACTTGGCGTTCTTACAATCTACATTGCAACCCGAAGTTGCTAGAAATGGTCTCCCGAGAATGATAGCAACGGGATAGTCTGCGGGAATATCAAGAACAACAAAGTCTATAGGTAAATAGAAGTTACCTAACTTAACCGGGACGTCTTCCAAAATGCCCACGGGATGGGTAATGGAGCGGTCCGCCATATATAACCTTATCTTCACCGGCTTGGGCTCTCCAAGTCCAATCTTCAAACATAGCTCTAGCGGGATGATGCTCACGCTGGCTCCTAGATCACACAATGCCTCACAAGTGACATCCCCATCTTGAATGGGAATGCAAAATAAGCCGGAATCTCTCAACTTGGGTGGCATCTTTTCCTTCATGATTTGAATGAGCTCCGAGGATTCAGATGTCATCCTTACTTCACCAAAGTCTTCCAACTTCCTCTTCCTTGATAGAATCTCTTTTAAGAACTTCCCATAGGCAGGCATCCCTAGAACAACATCAAGGAAAGGAATGTTAATATGTAATTTATTCATCAAGTCAAGGAACTTACCAAAATGCTTGTCTAGATGTGCTCTGGCCCTTGACTGGGGGAATGGAAGTGGTGGTTTATATGTAGGAGGTGGGACATAAACTTCAGTTTTGTCCGACTCTTTCTGTGACTCTACCTCGGATGGTACCCCGACCGAAGTGTTCTTCATCTGTACCTGGACCGAGGTGTTCTTCACTGGCATCGACCGAGGCACTGGATATGCAGTTTTTAATCCACTTCTCAACGTTATTGCCATGATCTGTCCCTTGGGGTTGCTCTTTGTCCTTGTTGGGAGCTTCCCTGGGTCTCTTGGCCCTTCATTCGCCTTATTAAAGAATTATTGTTCTAAGGCTTTTTGTGCCATCGAAAATGAAGTCATGGACATCTCCTTGGCACTGAGCTTGATCAAGATAGCCTCAGCACTGCATCTTTCTTCTCTGGCTGGGACGAGCTTGATCCAAGCTCTTGGCTCTTCAATGGAGTAGAAGAAGAAGAAGAAGAAGAAGAAGAAGAAGAAGAAGAAGAAGAAGAAGAAGAGAGGAAAGGATTAGAAGAATTAATTGAATTGGAGTTTTAGAGTAAGGGTTACCCGGATTTTGATTTTGATTGTTGGGCCTCCAATTGTCGTTGTTGGACCCTCTATTGTTTTTGTAGTTGTTGTTCCGGGAACCATTGTTGTTGTTGTTGTTCCGGTAACCATTATTGTTCCTTGAGCCCTGATATCCTTCCTCTTCCTTCTTGGTGTGAGCAACCAAAAGATCCTTCAATTGCTTCACATCATTCTTGAGGGAAATGAGTTGATTATCATTTGATGGAGCTTCTTGGAAATTAACTCTCTTAACTCCATTCTCATCTCCTTGGTGCAAGTACTTCTCCATGTGCAAAGCTTGTTTTTCAATTAATTCCCAAGCTTCATCAATCGGCGTGTCCATGAATGTACTGGCGGATAGTAGTTGAAGGCTGAATTGGGTAGCTCCATCCAATCCCTTGAAGTAAATCACCAACAACTCTATCTTTGGAATCCCATGATGTGGGTAATCCAAAAGAACATCTTTAAATCTTTCCTATGACTTGGACAAACTCTCCTTGTCCTTCATGATGAATGCATTGATCTTCCTTCTCATTTCAGTAGTTTTGGAGGGGGGAAAGAATTTTGTCAAGAACTCAGTTGTCATATCCTCCCAAGTGTTGATCTTTCCGGGAGAATGAGACTGGTACCAAGTAAGCGCCCTGTCTTTCAAAGAAAAGTAAAAATGCCTTAACTTGTAATTATTATTTTCCACCCTTGAAGGTTTCAAGGTCTCCATCAAAATCTCCTAGTTTCGTAAATGTTGATGCGGAGACTCCCTTTCTAAACCTCCAAACTGGCATTGGCGGATCATGGAAAGAACTTGCGATGGAAGTTCATAATCATGCTCCACGGGATCTCCTAGGTTGACTCCTGGACGCCTCACTTGCTGGTTTGGGTCCATCCTCTGCCCTAGGGTTTGTGGATTACGTGGAAAAAGAACATCTCAGATTGGCATCCGAGGTGGAAGTATCTCGGCCGGGGCAGCTGGAGCGGAATCCTGCCTCGGTCGAGGGTCTAGTCGAGGCAAGATCTGAGCTAGTAACTCAGCCATGTCAGCTGCAATCTCTGCAGCTCTGGTGCGATTTTCCTCCCTTTCACGCTGCAATTCCTCCCTATTGAGGCGCAGTTGTTCCATTGCCTCATTCAACTCGGCCTCAAGATCGCGATCGTCTCGATTGGCCATTTTCTCTTCTTTCAAGCATCTCTTATATGTCTTTTCTGGTTCGGGATCGTAAGGAA
The DNA here is from genome assembly GCA_033239125.1 of Fagopyrum homotropicum. Taxonomy (NCBI): domain Eukaryota; kingdom Viridiplantae; phylum Streptophyta; class Magnoliopsida; order Caryophyllales; family Polygonaceae; genus Fagopyrum; species Fagopyrum homotropicum. The sequence continues at coordinate 83,977,347 of BSWB01000005.1, read as the reverse complement.
CGATTTCCTTCCCAGCACGGGTTCTTTGCATAAACCTAAAAAGAAGAACATGCGAAAGTCACTCAAGTAGAGTGGTTAGTAGCAACAGGGGCAATAGCCCTAAAAGAAAACCGTAACCGGCTTGGTCTAGACCAAGTCTCCAACAACGGCGCAAAAAACTTGTTCGCTCCAAATGGTGTGTGCAAGCTTTAAATTTATAACCCAAGAAGTATGCTTAAAACAAGGATGCGAACCCGTAGTGTACGGATCAATTGTAATAAAAGCAAGAATTCCAAGGGTCGATCACAGGGACTTAGGTGAACCTTAGCAAGTATAGGTCGTCTATGTAACTAATAACCACAAAAGCGATTAAAGCAATCAAAAGATGACAATAAGGTCAATAAAGGGGAATATGCAAATTCTAGGGATTAAAACATCCAATTGTGGTTCCAACTAAAGATCTCAAGATAAGTGGACAAAGCTCAGATTTTGCAAAGGGAAGGTGTTACTAAAGTGGAATAGATCACCGAGTAAGTCTCACTACTCACAATCCCAAGCCAAAGAACCTATCACCGTTTAAGTCTCATGGTACTAAGGAAAGGAATTATAGTCTCAAATCAACACACCAACTAAGGGAACAGAATCAACCTTTACCGGGTAAGTCTCAGGCTAACCACAAAGAAGGGACGAAGGCACACTCAAACCCCAATAAAGGATAAACCTTTATTACCTACACTTATGATCATGGGTAAACAAACAAAGGAATTACCGGGTAAGTCTCATTCTAAGCTTGCATTGAACCAGGAAAGGTGTAATAAGAATTGGATTTGGCAAACTCTAACACTTAACTCTCAGTTACGGATCAAATAAGTCACCTCGGTCAGTCAAGTTCTACCCCGGCCGAGATGTTCATCGACTGAACGAGATGTTATAGGGTTAAGGATAAAGACTCGAACTTTCAGGGTCCTACTGGGATTTAAGATTATTCTATCATTGTTTGTCCCACAACCTTCAGCCAATCACCCTAGAATCACAAAAAGAAATTAGCCACTAATCATCATGAAAGCAATAATCAAATATATGAAAAAAGAGAATGAATATTTGAACACAAAAACCTTAAGAATAAGGCTTCAATGACTGAATCAAATAAACAAATCAGCGTTCCTGGGATTAGAAATCCAACAAGACAATCAACAAGAAGGGAATCTAAGAAAGTCTTACAAATCCCCTTAAAAGTTATAACCGAACTATCAATCCTTCCTTGATTGATCTTCAATCTTCCTTCCTTCCTTCAAAGCTTCCAGAAAATCCTCTCTTTGCTGGTTATTCTCATCCTCTAAGCATCGTTGAACTTGTGGAAATTCCAACCCTTTATATAGGAGAATTATCTCCCAAAGATAATAATATCTTAAAAAGATAATTTCCTAATAAAATATATACCTATCTCTAAAATAGATCTACCAAATATATGATCTTCCTTTCAGAAATCCAGCCCAAAAATATAAGATCTCTCCTTCCAAAAATAAAAGATCTGAGCCAAATATAATATATCTCGCAGCGTCAGACTATTGGCCTTGGTCGGGGCGTTCCTCTAGATCACCTCGGTGGAGGTGACTCTATGGTCAACCGAGGTAAATCTCAGCTGAAGGTGAAATCTCTCAAATCGAGTCCAAAGTGAATCTTCTTTGTTAATTCCATGCTTCCTGAGCTCCTCTTTAAGCTCCTGAATGTAGCTCCAATGACTCCTTTGCTCCTTAGCTCCATTTTGATGCAAAACATGCCATTTTACATACGATTACAACGAAACTTGGTGTAGACCTCGATTCCCGTAAAGGTAGATGAAACGACAATATAATCACATAATATACATTCAAACATGTAGATTATTGAAGATAAAACGTCTAAACAAGTCCCAAAATATAGACTATAATACATGCTATCACAAGGCGACTAGGTTTGACATCCAGTCAAACACCTCGGTCCGGTCGGGACCACCTCGAACGAGGTGAAATCAAAATCAGCGAGGGGTATAAAAGGCGAGACGATTTTCTCTCTCGTTACTTTTCCCTCCCAACAACGCACCTCGACTACGGCTGTTCCAAATCCTCAAATCTTCGTTTCTTGCTCATTTTTCACGATTATTGGCTCGATTATACAGGAGGAAACAAGAGGATCAGTTTACAAGCATCAAAAAACAAGGAAAATGCTCCAAATTTGCAAAATCTGGGTATTTCGTTCCAAAACCCTAACCTCTTCTCCTTTTACTGATTTCGCACAGATCTGGCTTTGGTTGCCACTGTGTGTTGTTGGAAAGGATATAAGTACCCCTTCGGAAGCCTTTGGTAGTGATTTAGGGGAAAAGAACTTACAAATTCAGAGAGTGAATAAGAACAATCCTTCACCTCGGTCCAGTCGGCTGTGTCTCGCTCGAGGTGTTCATGAGGCAACCGAGGTGACTTTGCCAGAAATCATGAGTAGCAGATCTGATCGCTAGTTGTTCTTGAGAGACGAACCCAGTAGTTCCCACCAGTCTTCTGCTTCTTCTGCTTCACAGTATTCGATTCCGGTGATCAACGAGTGACACCAGACTTACTATGACTGTATTTGCAGGCGTCCAATCGTTGCCCCGCGCTTTCTTGACGTTTTTGCCTTCGAGTGCCTCCATATGGTGGATGACTTAAGGAAGATGATCTCCGTGGTAGGTCTGGAGGATTTCATGGAGATTAGACCGCCGACTAATCTAGAGCCGACTATGGAGTTTGTGAGTTCCGTCACTTACGTGCCGGAGCGTAGTGGGATCAAGTACCGGTTGCTGAACCGGAATTATGTAGTGTCCATGGATCAGTTTAGGGAGATTTTCGGCTTCCCTACCCCGACAGTTTCTGATTTTTCTTCCTGAGCTGTAGCTCGAGGTTTCTTTGCCGAGATAGCTCATATGACTTAGCATAGTGATAGGTGGAGACCCGGAGATTCCCGGGAGCACATCATATTCCACCTTCCCTTCCGCCTAGCTCACAAGATATTTAGTGAGACATTGGTTGCGGGGTCTATGGGTCTGGATCTCTCTACGTGTACATTGGTTGCGGCTGCGAAGCTGCTAGGGTTGTAGGAGATGATCACCTAACGTATACTCGTTCCTCATGGTCTTGGCACGCCATACGTTGCCATGCCATGGGAGACGATGGCTCCACAGGTCATTTTGTGCCATATTATTCTTATAATGCCTAGAATGTGAGCTAACGGTTTAAACCGTTTGTGTAGATGCCTTGCAGGTAAGGGATGCCGCCGAGTGAGGTGGAGGAGTGGACAACCGAGTGGTCTCCGTACATTGTTGGACGGGGGCGTTTTTGGGTTTTCCTTGTATTGTCGGATTATGTCGTGTTGTACGTTTAGATTCCTTTACGTTTTATGTCGTTTTGAGGACTCGGCTGAGTTTCCAACTTGTATCCCTTCCTTTCTTTTCTTGCATACATTATGAACTATTTGAGTTTTACGCCTTTATTTGTGCCATGTTTGAAAGGTCCGCTGAGATTGTTGTCAGGCTAAGGGTCGGGACCCATTGTGTGGTCTCGCCCGTAGCATTTCGATATCCGGCGGATTCGTGATGTTATATCTGTGGGACCAACTGAAGCTTCCGGATCAAAGAGGAAGCAACGGGCTGAATCAGATAGTGGAAAAGCAAGTATGGTGAATGTTGGACCAAGTCAGGTACCAGGAGAATCAAGTTGTCCTTTGGCCATGATGACGGCTGGCAAGGAACTATAGTGTTTTAATTGCGAGAAGTTTGGACACCGGCGAACTGAGTGTCCAAAGCCGTTAATAACATGCTTTACGTTTGATAAAGCAAGTTATTGAGCGAAATTTTGCCGACAAGGCAAGGCGCTGCCTCTACAAGTTCCATTCCGCTGCACAAGTTGCGAGGACGGGACGATTGTGTTCCAACTGTGGTGATCCAGGCTATTTGTGCTTTTAGTGTTCTTTAGCACCGATAGCTTGCTTCACATGTGGTGAACTAGGCCATTTGGCTCCCTTTTGTCAGCAAAGCAGTGTTCCTTCTTAGTTGGACTCTCCTCTTTCCGGTGTAGATTGAGTAGAGGCAGAGATCATGAAGATGACGTCAGTGATACCTGAAGAGTGTGACTCGAGTTATGAGCGGTGAGTTGTAGTGGAGTTGTTAACTTTACTTGTTTTTTGGTACCATTCTTAGTAATGGTTTACATTTTTCAGTTCTTTAGGTGGTGGTGTTATACCCTTTTTATGTATGTGTTGAACGTGGGTTTAGATGTGATATAGGGAGTACGCTTTACTTAAGGTCACTCAGTTGTTTTGGGGTCAGAGGTACCCGTAAGATGTGTGTTAGCCCAATTATACCGGGACTTGTGATTTTCTCTTGTAGACTTCTTTGTTATGTCTTTGAACATGAGAAAGTAATGGATCGAGTAGATCGCTATAAGTGTAGTTTGAACTATGATAGATGGACCATATTGACCAATGTTATGATGGATTAGATTGTTACCTTTCTTGTGATAGAGATCTTGATGGATGTGTATTGTTATCAACAGCAAGGCTGATTGTGTGAGTCTTTGAGGCCTTCTGATGTATGTAATGAGGAATACGAGTGTCTTGGTAATACGAGGATTTGTGAATATGTTTGATATACCATATAATCTATGGTATGGAAGAGCGTGGATTCCGGCATCAAGTTAGAGCTGGAGCATCTGAATGATTTTGAATATATTCATGTTTTTGTATGGAAGAAGGAATGTTGTGGCTGTGCACGAATTTTCTAGAGTAAGTAAGATGATTATTAAGAGCGAGTGTTCATTACCCCACAGGGATGAATTGATAGATTTGTTGCAAGGAACTTCTGAGTTTTCTAGATAAGAGTAGAGACCTGGATATCACCGGATGAGAATGAGCAAATAGGATGTGCCCAAAACGGCATTACGGACTCGGTATGGCCACTACGAGTTGTAGTGATGTCATTTGGGCTCACGAAAACGCCGCCACATATATGGTGAGGAACGAAGTTTTATTAACTTAATGGATCACTTGTAGTGAGTTTTGTAGATGATACCCTAGTGTATTCTCAAAGTTGAGAGGGACACGTGGAACATTGGAGAATATTTTATGAGTCTTGTAAGATTAAGAGTTGTATGTTAAGTACGAGTTTGAATATGTGACCTGACCTTTTGAGATTGTGTGACCTGTTGAAGGAATCTAGATTGATTCGAGAAGGATTATAACTGTTGTAGTTGGAACAATACCGATGAATGTCGATGAAGTTCGTAACTTTATAAAGTAGCCTTTTCGGAGTAACCATATATTATCGTTGTATGTGGAAGAGTTTATATAATAGCCCGATCATGTATCAGTCTGTTGAGAAGACTATTTGATTTGTATAGTCCGAGCCGTGTTCTTATTGATTGATGAGCAGAAGGAATATGGACTTCTACTCTTATGTGAGCACAACCATAGGGCACTGGTGGTTTCGTGTAGTATGATGATGTTTCAATCTTGGCTAAGATGTTTGTTGATACTGAGGGGCAGAATTATTGCATATGCCTCTCGACAGTTGAAGACGTTTGAGGGGAACTACCCGACTCCTAATTTAGAGTTAGTAGTGGTAGTTCATGCTTTGAAGATATGGAGACATTACTTGTATGGTGCTATATGACAAATCTTCACAGACCGTAATAGTGTGAAGTATAGTTTTACGCAGCAGGAATTGAATAACCGCCAGCGTAGATGATTTGAGCTAATCTAGGATTTTGACCTTGAGATTCTGTATCATCCAGGGAATGCGAACGTTGTTGCCGACGCCCTGAGTATGAAGACGCCTCGAGAGAAAGCGATTGCGAGACTGATAGTTCAACCTCAGCTTCAGAGGGATCCAACTTGGCTAGGGTTGGAAATCCAGTTTCCTGATGAGGATGCCCAGCTATACGCTTTAAAGGTTCTACCTCATCTATTGGATGAGATCCAACAGAAGTAGGGGACCTGCCCGACGTTGACGAGGATACAAGATAGGATGTCTCGTGGTGAGGCACCACGGTTCTCTCTTGGAGCAGATGGAGTGATGAGACGTCGCGAATGCGTCTATGTACCTATTGATGCAGAGTTGAGACAAAGAATTTTACAGGAGGCTCTATGTACACCTTACATCCAGGTACGAGTAAGATGTACCACGACGTGAGACGATCATATTGGTGGGGAAGGTTGAAGCCCGATGTAGCCAAATTTATGGCACAGTGTGCGACATGTCAACAGGTCAAGAAAGGGCATTATAGACCTGGAGGCGAGCTTCATCCACAGTCAGTACCGTAGTGGAAGTGGGAGGATGTCTCCATGGATTTTGTGACTGGATTTAGGCCCAGTAGGAGTTTTGATGCTATCTGGGTTGTTGTTCATGGACTGACGAAGACAACACGTTTTATTCCCATCAAAGAGACGTAGCCGGTGAGTAGATTGGTTGAGGAGTACATTAGACAGATAGTGAGACTCCATGTTATACCAAGGACGGTCGTCTCTGATCGAGATGGGCAATTTACCTCAAGGTTTTGGCAACAGGTTCAGACTACTTTGGGGACGAGTCTACACTTCATCACTACGTTTTACCCCCAGACCGATGGTCAGTCGGAGAGGACTATCCAGAACTTAGAGGACATGTTGCGAGCTTGTGTTTTGGATTGGGGACAAGGATGGTCAGATTACCTCCCATTGGTTGAGTTCTCATACAACAAAAACTAGCATGCATCTATTTGGATAGCTCCATATGAGGCACTATATGGACATAGGTGCCGTACACCTTTATTGTGGGATGAGCCTAGCAGTATTAGTGGTATAGCGCCAGAGCAGATTCAGGATGTTATGACCCGAGTAACATTGATCAGAGAAGAAAATGTTGGCTACATAGAGTCGTCAGAAGCTCTATGTAGACGAGAAGCGTCGACCTTTAGAGTTCAGAGTGGGAGTTCATGTTTGGCTGAAAGTATCTCCGACGCATGACGTTACACATTTTGGCATATAGGGGAAGCTGAGTTCCCAATATATCGGTCCATTTGAGATCTTGGATAAAATTGGGAAGGCAGCATACCAATTAGCTTTTCCTCCGGGGTTAAAGGATGCTCACCCAGTGTTCCATGTGTCTTAGCTGAGGGAGTACATGCCAGATCCGAGACACATTGTGAGTTATGATGATTTAGTAGTTGAGCCGGACCACACAATTATTGAGCATCCGATTCCAATCCTAGAGCGAGGTATGAGACACCTACTTCGAAGAACATTTTCATGATGAGGATACAGTGGTCGAGACTTGGACATGAGGACACTACATGGGAGACTGAGGATAGTATCCAGAGGAACAATCCAGAGTTCTCTGTTGAGATAGATGCACCTAGGGTCGATGAGTAGATCTTAGTGCTACCTTGGTGAGTTTATGATTATGTGATTATGTGCTTATATGCCTTGATATGTTTCTTCTATGCTAGCTATGATGTGATTTACGATCTTATTAGATATTGATCTGCTAGCATGATGTATGTTTATAACCGGAGATGGTTCTTTCCTCCATGCTATCTGAGTGTGAATAGGATTCAGCTGGAGATGGTTCTTTCCTCCATGCTACCTTGATAGACATAGTTTCATCAAAGATGTTATTCCTCCATGCGATGTATGTGAGTATGGTTTTTTGTTACCTTCTGCATGAGGATTTATAATCAATACATACTTCTAGCTGTAGATTATATTTCAAGATGGGTTGAAGCTATTGCTTCTCCAACTAATGATGCGATGGTGGTTGTACAATTCTTTAATCGAACTATTTCCCCAAGGTTTGGGACACCCAGAACCATCAATAGTGACGGAGGATCACACTTCATTGCGCATCGATTTGAGGCTCTGTTAGCTAAGTACGTGGTGACTCACAAGATCGCCACCCCTTACCATCCGTAAACAATGGACAAGTGGAGATTTCCAATTGAGAAATCAAGAGAATTCTAGAGAAAATTGTCTCTATAACAAGGAAGGATTGGGCGTTAAACCTAGATGACGCATTGTGGACGTATAGAATGGCATACAAGACTCCCATTGGCACAACACCATACAATCTTGTGTATGGGAAGTCTTGTCATCTTCTGGTGGAGTTTGAACACAAGGCATATTGGGTTGTCAAGTGGTTGAACTTTGGCATGAAGGAAGCGGGAGAGAATCGTCTCTTGGACCTCAATGAGTTAGAAGAACTCCGCTTGAATGCATATGAGAATGCCAAGATTTACAAGGAGCGAGCGAAGCATTGGCATGATAAGCACATCATTCCGAAGGACTTCAAAGATGGATACCTTGTTCTTCTTTTCAATTAGATACTTTGACTAATTCCGGGTAAGCATAAGTCTCGTTGGACAAGACCTTATGTTATTAAGTACGTTTTTCCCCATGGTGCAGTTGAAGTATGGGGTGAAAAGTGCAAAATTTTCAAGGTGAATGGCCAACAACTCAAGAGATACTCGCCAGAACTTCAAACTAAGGAGATAGCACCGATTCTCCTCACTTAAGCACAAAGGATAGGTCTAGCTAAGGACCTAATACAAAGCGCTACTTGGGAGGCAATCCAAGGTAATTCATTTTTTCCTCTTTTTTCTTAGAATAGATTAGCGTAGATTTTTTTAGTTTTCTTTATCGTTGGTGTATTTCCGGTATGTCTTGTGCCTTTGAATGTCAGGCTCGAATAACAACCAAGAGAAGTGAAGAAAGCCAAAGGAACGACAAATTTGGATTTTTGGCAAAAATTCAGTATTCCACGGGTTTAAATAGGAAACCACGGACGTGGTTTCTTAATTTTTGGCCGTGGAGACCCAGGTCCAGAGCACCCACCTCCAAAACCACGGCCGTGAAAGAAGCAGGTGGCCGTGGTTCTCAAAAATTTTTGCTGAGGGTATATAAAGCCGTCTTCTTCACAAACCCACACAACCTTTACCCCTTTCCACACCTCTCATTCCACGACAAAGCCCTCAACTCCAAATCTTCATTCAGTAACCGTTTCGCATGATTCTTCATCCCAAGTTGAAGCAAACTCCATGTTATTAAAGATTGTGATCACATACAATGCAAACAATCAACAATCAAGCGACATTTTGGATTTTTCAAATCCAAAACCTAGGTTTTTCTTTAACTCTATCTTTGGTTGAATCTTTCGATTTCTTCAAAGATATATAGGAGAACAGAACGGAATTGAACATAGGAATAGTCTAGGGCTGTTGTTGCTGAAATTGTTGTTAGATCTTTGGTGATTTGCGAAAAATCGTAAGATTCCACGGTCTGTCGCACCTTTCCACGGGCGTGGTTTGCCAAGTAGAAGCCGTGGTTTTAGTGAAAATGGAGGGAAATTGTAGGTCCAGCCGAAGTAAAACCCCAAGAGGCAATAGCTCCTCTTCCCAACCCCCTCCCGCTCCTCAACCGGTCCCTATGATTCCTAAAATCCATGAGGACCACAAAAAAGACTACCTAAAAATTCAACCCCGCATAGTTATAGCCCCTAGGTACATAGTCCTTTAGGAATTTGAGGATCTACATGTTGTAGATGACCTTAGGATGATGATTGTTAGGGCTGGACTTACCACATTCGTGGATATCAGGGAGGATGCATTGTAACACCCCAAATTCTGAGAACTCGGGGAGCTACTGGTTAGGACCTCACAATGGGTCCCGACCTTAGTTTGACAACAATTTCACTCGGATCTTACAACAAGGCACAAAAGTATTTAAAACATTTGAAAACTTTAAACAATATATACATGGAGAATATGTATCATCCTTACAAAGCAAAGGTACTAAAACGACGCATATGAAGAACAAAAGGCATCCCCGTCCCCAACTAAAAGAGTACGTGGACCCGGCTGACCATTCCCTCCGGATCTCTTTACAACTGTCTTAACCTGCAAGGCATCTACAAGGGGTATAAATTCGTTAGCTAACATTCTATGCATAAGTATAAAGGTGCAAGCACAATCACACATCATACACAATCAACATGAAAAAGTCAATTCTTTTATTATCTTTAATTAGGTGATATGTCATTACTAATGATACTTATTTTGTGACACGGGGGATTCCCAAACCTCGCCCCTGTCCCCGTTTACCAACGCGGAATGGTACTAATGCATTTGACCGTCTACCTGAGTGGGCTGGTCGCAAGGAACCTCTTAGACTCTCGCAAGAGCTAGGCAGATGATGTCACGATTCATTATCATACACTTGGGTCAATTACGTAAATAATAAAGTCGGCCTAATCCGGTTTCGTTGTTTATCATAACTAACAAACACCACTCATACACATTACACTCATACAAGAAGCCAGCTAAGTAAGTCCGTGGACTTACTTGAATCAGATCTCGACTCTCTTAAACACAACTCAATATGTAACTGTATAACTCGGTTGCCTATCAAAGGAGGCAAGTGGATCAACACATATCCAATATACTTAGAAGTCTAAGACTTCTAAGATATAAGATCCTATCGGAGGAGAATATACTAAAATACACGTTTAAGGTTAAATGACCATTTTACCCTTGGTCCTGAATCTTCTAAAAATCTCATAATATGTACTGAAATTCTTACATGAGACTAACTATCATATTCTAACTCTTAAAGTTGAGTTTAGGTCAAGACTAGAACATTACATGTTTTCTTTAACCTTTCAAAAGGTCACTAGGGTCCAACTTTGCCTTCAAATATGAAATTCAAATAAACTTATAAAAATTCCGAAATAATTCTCTTGATCATCTATGATATCTCATCTACTCCTAGGAGCAAGAATTTCTTAAAACTGTTCAACCATCACTTCTACAAAAATTTCCAACGTTGGTTACAACACTTGAAATTTTCAATACTTTGAGCCTCTGTAACTCTAAATCCCAACGTTGGATTAATCCTAAATTTTTGACTTATTAACCTATGCATGACACTTAACAACATCCAAAAAACGGAACGGTAGATCATATCTCTAAGTCATCGAAAGGTATGCTCAAACTTGACTGATCAACACAGTTTCTGAAAATTCAGCAAACACTTAACAAAACAGCACACTATCATAAATTTGTAAAATCATAACTCCTAAACCACTCGCTAGATTTATTCCAAATTTCGATATGTTATACTAAAATATGCCAACTATATCATATCCAAAATTCAAGTCCAACAGAGATCAAAAGCCTATTTAAAACTATCTCACAAAACAGCATCACATGCTGTTTTTCCCAACACTCAGCACAATTATAAAAACTGCACGAGGAATCAACTTTGCAACATCATAACTCTCAAACCGTAACTCCGATTCCTCCCAAATATTAGTATGATATACTATGTACTACTGACTACAACATATCCAAAATTCAGCCAATAAGAAGAAGTCTAACTTACCCAAATCTTGACCCGAAGTTGACTGTTTGTCACTTCCGAAAACTTAGGAAAACGCTTGAATATGTACAGCACACTTATGGTTGTTCTGAGTAGGTTTAAAAACGGAAGTAGTACACGTTAGGCAAGGAAAAGGTGGACTAAAATGTAGTGTAGCAAGGGGTATGTTACGCTAAGATTGTGTAGCACAAAAGTCTTACAATTTATAAACTTGATATAATTTCCTAACTCCTAGCGAACCCACAGTGTATGGGTTGTTTTGTAGCAAGGATAGTATTCCGAGGTCGAACACGAAGACTAAGGTGAAATCAAATCAAACAAGTGATCATAGATAGTGCGAATCAAGAAAGAAATAAAGAAATGAAAATCATGATATTTTTGGTTGGGTTTTTATGGTGATCAAGCAAGATCACAAATCAAGTAAGATAATGAATCAAACTAACAACTCAAACTAGCAAAATAAACAAGCAACACAAACACAAGATATGTGATCAAAGAGAGAAAAGTGGATTCTAGAGGTCAAGATTTTCGGTTATGGCATTGGGCTCAAGCTTCTAAAGATTCTAAGGACAAGTTGTGGTGTTGGGAATGGGTGTTTCTCTAATGGAAGCAATTACTGTAACACCCCAAACCTGCGGGACTCGGGATGTTACGGGTTGGGACCTCACAATGGGTCCCGACCCTTAGCCTGACAACAATTTCATTGGATCTTACAACAAGACACAAATAAAGGCAAAACCGAAATTCATTTTAATGCAATGATATGAACCCCAAAAGAAAACAACGAAAGACTTCAGCCGAGATACAACGCTAAAGGCAACCGCCATACACGCGACATACATAATACCCTAAACAATACATAAAAACAACCCCCAAAACCCATCCTAAAATGTACGGACCCCGGCTGCCCACTCTTCCGGATCTCTCGGCCACGCCCCTAACCTGCAAGGCAACTACAACAATATCGGTATAAAACCGTTAGCTAGCATTCAAGGCATTAGAATCATGGTATTGGCACACACACACATAAGGCATCATAAACACACAACATGTTCCAAAACACACAATCCGGTTTATTATCAATTTATTATTAGGTCATATCCCGTTCTAATTCAACTTCTTATGTGACACGAGAATCTTAAAGATCTCGCCCTTGTCCCCTTTCACCATACGGGTTTGTACTTGATACGGATCAGCATCACCCGATGGGCTGGTCGCAAGGCACCTCCCAGTCATCCCCATTTTGGACTGGACAAGCGGTCACCGCCCGTTATCATACACTTGGGCCAAATATAAACATATAAAGTCGGTGGTCCTATTACCGGTTTAGATGTTATAACATAAGCAATAACACACACATAAACAATAAACACACACCACCAAACACGCATTGAAACTAATACAGAGAATACGAGCTAAGTAAGTCCGAAGACTTACCTGTCGCAAAGCTAACCCCCTAAATCCCGTACTCAATTTCCCGCAGGAATGTAACTCAACGCCTGATCAGACAAGGCACACAATAAATAACTAACCAACAAGCTAGAAGCCCTCGGGCTTCTAGTCTCCCAAACCTATATGAGGTCACAACCCTAGCATGCTAGGTCCAACTCCTAATTCCGAAGATCATCCTATGATCGTACCAAAACATCAAAATACTCATAAACCATTTAACAACCATATACGGTTCAAGGCCACTACTTGGCATTCTCTCTGAGTTATGTTAGATCCAACCTAGCATGATACTAATACTAATCGTAACTAGATCGAGGAAGAAGGTAACTCACACGACGTCAAAAGACGGAAGTCGGTCTATGGATGTCGAGTTTGGAATCGTTGGCCTTTATCGGGGAGCTTCCGGACCTAACACCCAAACTACACAAATTTAGCTCGTACTCTAAATTGCTCGTAATATGTAGTATATATATATATAACTTAAGGTAAAACTCGTTTTTCAAACTCCAATGTTAAAACTCGTAATTAACCCTTCCGGGGCAAAATATGAAATCCTGGAAACTTGGTCGTAAAACCGCAATTAAAAACTTGAGCCATAAACCAAATGTAATCCAACAAGGGCATAACATATAGTATAAATAAATATAAGTATATCCCCGCAATTTAAAAATCCAAGGTTAAAATCCGCTAACACATTTTCCGGGGCAATTCATACAGTTTCATGAATATGGGTCATAATCTGCAATTAGATTTTCTGGGCCAAATCTGTAATTAATTCCAGTAGAGGATAGTTTTGCAACTTCACAAAAGTTGGGAAAAAAAACTATAAATATGAAGTATGGGTACTTTTCTGCAATTATACCAAATAAGGGGGTGGCCCGATTTAAGTTCATTGAAAGGGTTTCCAACCCTGGAGTAACACACGCTGGGCAAGAGGAAGATGCAGAGGCGGCGGCTGGAGTGTCCCCGGTAAGCGAGCAGGCGAGGGCGGAGGCGGCTACAACGCCTAAGGTCGGGGCTGTGCAGGGCTCCGACAGCAAGGGCGAGACGGAGACGGCGCGGGCGGCCTTGGCCTTCGGTGGCAAGGGCGAGACGGTTGCGGCGAGGCAAAGGTGGCCTTGGCCTTCGGTGCCTCCGGTAAGACGAGGCAGTGCAGATGGAGACGGCGCAGGCTCCCCGGCGTCAACAGGGCACGTCTCCCCGGCAGTGCATCGAGGTCGGGGCTTCCCAGCGTCTCTAGACAGAAGGTGAAGAAGGTTGCGAAGAGAGGAAACAGGGGGGGGAGAGGCTATTTCTGGCTCCATAGTGGGTGTGGCTCAACGACAACTCGAGAGGGACGAGTTCGAGGTGGCATCGGTCAGGCGAGGATGGTGTCTCTCTAGTTGCAGAATGGTTCAATATAGAGGAGGGAATGGTTAAGAGCGAGGGGAGGGGTTGCCATGTGCAGGGCTTGCTTCTTGAGATGGGAATGAAGGTGAGGCACAGAGGGAGATGGGAGGGTACAAGGCTGGTGTCCCAAAAGTTGTGAGGGAGATTGAGTGTGAGGGAGAAGATCAAGAGAGGCTGAAGGGTCGGGCTAGGGAGTAGCAGAAATTGGAGGCTGCAGAAGATGCAATTGTCGTTGGCTAGGCTGCTCAGGAGAGGCCAACCGGGGCGGGGTTCAGCAGAGTAGCACTAGGTCCCACCAAGGGTAACAGAGAAAAAGAAAAGAGTAAAAAGGAAATAGAGAACTATAATATACTAGATCGGATATAATCGGAACGGAAATTTTGGATCGGAAAACTTCCCGACTTTTCCGAAAACTAAAAGTACGGGTATGAAGGAGCGTATCTGCAATATAAATATACTCGGGAATAAAATAAGTTGATCGAATCTATGATCAAACTCACCAAAATATACTTTGTGACGTATAAACAATCTCGTAACCAAATTACGAGATTTGAATAATAATAAAATAGCGTTAACCTACAATATAAACATATACTCGTAAAATTAAATTTACGACTTAAAGTACTCGTAAACATACATAAGATAATAATTAAAAAAATATCGATACCCGTCGGAAAGATAAATACGCAAACGCGCCTACAAATTGGGGCGTTACAATTACCGGGTAAGTCTCTTGCTTCACTAATCCTGCATCAAACTCCTATTACCGGGTAGGTCTCAAGGGGTTAAAGTTGGGAATTCAACACAAACCGGACTCTACATAAGGGGCAAACCTCTCCTTACCGGGTAAGTCTCGGAAAAGGCAAGTCTCGAGCATCAATCCTAGCACACTCAATCCAATAGCGGCTTATGAGGCTCACTACTACCTAGAGTTCATCATCTTAGGTATCTAAGATCGGAAATCACCGGGTAGGTCTCTCCCCTCACTTAGATTGCTAGCTTTAGGTCACCCTAAGCTATATTATGCTTAATAAACACTAGGATTTCAATAACCTAACATCCTAACATACAAATTCATCATTTATAGAGCAACATGGAGAAAAATGGGGTGGATCATAACATAAATCGGACGATCTATCCTATGAACAGGTCGATTTTTCTGTCTGGGTTAGGTTTTGTGCATACGAATCATCCTAAACTAACATACAAGTCCATTCTATCATCACCCAAGCCATAACCATCAATCCATCACTCCAGAATCACAATAAACTAGCCAATAACATGCATTTCAAGATCCAAAATCATCATACAAGCATACATGGTTCTCATGAGTAGATGATGAAAGATAAGCAAGTAAAACAAGAAATCTAAGCTGAAAATAAGTTTAAGCAAGACTTACAATCCTTCAAAAGAAGTTCCAAAACGTTCCTAACAATCCTTCCAAAAGTTCTTCAACCAAAAACTCTAAAAATCACTCAAAATCACTCAAAAACTCACTATCACTCTAAGTTTGGTGTTCTTCTTCTTCCCCCAAAATGAGAGAGTTTTTCTTCTTCTCCAAGTCTATCCTCCAAAGGAATGAGGTATGTGAGAGAGAATGTGGGAGAGATCCCTCAGCAACAGCTTGCAAGACCACTTATATTCTCCATCAAGAGCAAGGGCCGGACAAAGAGACCGTGGGACACGTGGCTCAAGCTGTCAAAGGCCAAAAAATCGACCCAGACAGAAAAATCGGACGATTTTCCTGAGTGTTGGTCCGATTTTCTTCAACAGAGGCTTGTTATGATCGTCTAGCCATGAGTTGCTCCATTGCTTGCACCAATAAGGGTCCTTGTGTCCTTCATTTCTCCAATTATGTTCCTTCAAAGCCTTGGATGTGTACCACCATGAGGCTTGACCCTCGAATGTATTGATTAATGTCCAAAAGATTCCCGAAATACCTACAAAACCGACAAAAGCTTGTGTAGACGTCTTTTCTAGAAATATGCACGAAATGAGTGTAAACGTCATGAACTAATGCCAAACCGTGCATGAATAACGGGAAAAACTATCTAAATGAATGCCTATACTAACATCATAAATAACGTTATCAAGATACCCCATACTTAAGATTTGCTCGTCCCCGAGCAAGACCCAACTATGGACTAAGAGATGGCATGACTTATGCATGCAGAAAAACAACAAAATCTTTTTGGAATTGTGCTTCTAACATTAGATCACCTTCATAGTCATGTTACATAGCAATGGACAAGCAATCATGCATCAAATCAATGAAGGCATGGAAAGACAATTATACTTAACTAGAAAGATGATCATGAGTATGTCCAATCTAGATCACTAAGTCTTACACACATGCATTTAGGTCACAAGGACTTAGAAAAGAAGAAGCTAAGAAACGTTGTGATTAGGTGGGAATTTTCAGGTCATGTGATGCTAATCCGGGAAAGGAAGTAACTCCACAATTTCGTTTTTGCTCAACTTCCCAACAAGTGTATAATTTTCTCCATCTTTTCATTGTTTTCTTTTCTTTTTCACTTATTTTTGAGACAATGGCATTGGTGTACAAAAGCCGAAACCTTGGTGATTAGCCGTCCTCGGGTTATTTTATTTTTGGAGGTGCATCCACACCGGGCACACATACCAAAGCTCGTTAGGACTATCGGTTTATTTGACTTTGGCAAGGCACAAACACCCGATTATGTGAATGGTGCCGAGTTACTCGTCATTTAAACCAACGTCCCCAAACCTATATTTTTGTCTACACTTTCACAACAAATTCAGCACTTCATTCACGACATTCTTTCATCAACAACTTCACCCCACACTTGCTTTTCACACACTCAACACACTAGCATGCTCCTATTCCCGGATGGGTCAAAAGAGGTCAAATTTTATATCAATTGAGGTGCTTAAACAACATGATCAAGATGAGAAGTAGAGAAAGATGAATTGCCTTAATCACTCCTAAATAATGTGCAAGAACTAGCATGTAATTTCGACTATCAATCCTCAATCCAATCAAGGCAAGCATTCATGATCACAATTCACACATGGGATTCAAGATAAGTACTTCAAGTCCACATATGCATACATCAATTCAACACATAAGGCCATCCATAGCCAATTCACAAGACAATCTCATCATAAGGGTCATTCCCAAGCTTAGAAGCACTAAAAGTTTTAAAATTTTCTGATTTTTTTTGGATTTTTCGAAATATGTATGTACAATGCAAGACATAATGAAACATGTGACAATATTAAACTATCCTAGATGCTAATCATGCAATTCATCATGAAAACCCCACCCCATACATTGAAACACATTGTCCCTAATATGCAAACTAAATAAAGAAGTGAAAGAGAGTCCTCACAATGTAAAATTGGTGATGCTTTGGTATTTCGGTTCACATCGAATGATGATGGTGGATGATCGATCAAGGATGGTAGAGAGCTCTTGATGTTCATTAAGGTGTCGGAACCCGCGCTCGGCACCGCAAGCCGTCCAAGTTCCACGTCCGCTCCACCCATGCTTGATTGGAGATCATCACTTTCTTTGACAGAGGGAAAAATCGGACCAACTACCCAGGAAAATCTGCCGATTTTGTGCAAGATCAGTCCGATTTTCCTGGGTGCTTTCTTCCTCATCCATGTGCTCGGATCTTGTACCTTCAACAGTTCCATGAGGTTTTCACATGACCTCCAACATCTCATCACACATGACAATCAACAAGATCTAGCACCTAAAAACACAAAAGAAAAACAAAGGACACCAAGAGCAAGATCAAACAAAAACAAGAAAAATAAAAGGGAAAAATATGTACCAATGGGTTGCCTCCCATTAAGCGCTTCTTTAAGGTCATTAGCTTGACCAAATTCAGGAGCGTTTCACTCAAGGTGAAGTGGGGCAATCACTTCCACCGGGGCTTCCGGGATGTACTTCTTCAAACGGTGCCCATCCACCTTAAAGTTACCACAATGATGTCCTCTTATCCCCACCGTACCATGAGGAAAGATCTTCTTCACAACATAAGGACCCGTCCATCTTGATTTGAGCTTTCCGGGGAAGAGCCGCAGCCTTGAGTTGAAGAGAAGCACTAAGTCACCCTCACTCAACTCCTTTGGGATGAGACGCTTGTCATGCCAACACTTGGTCCTCTCCTTGTAAATCCGGGCATTTTTATAAGCATCCAACCGGATCTCCACAAGAGCGTTCATGTCTAGCAACCTCTTCTCACCGGCTTCGTTGAGGTCAAAATTCAGCCACCTTATGGCCCAATATGCCCTATGCTCCATCTCTACCGGAAGATGGCAAGACTTGCCATAAACTAGCTTGTAGGGAGTGGTGCCAATCGGTGTCTTGAAAGCGGTTCTATAAGCCCACAAAGCATCATCGAGCTTCATAGCCCAATCCTTTCTTGTTCTAGAAACCATCTTCTCAAGTATCCATTTTATCTCCCGGTTGGAGATCTCCACTTGGCCACTAGTTTGGGGATTGGAAGGTGTTACCACCTTATGAGTCACCCCATACTTAGCAAAAAGTTCCCCAAAGTTCCTATTAGTGAAGTGCTTCCCTCGATTACTTATGATCACCCTTGGTGTTCCAAACCTAGGGAAGATCACTCGGTTGAAGAACCGCACCACAACCTTGGCATCATTTGTGGGAGAGGCGATTGCCTCCACCCATCTCGAAACATAGTCTACCGCCAATAGGATATAGAGGTTGCCATATGAAGAGGGGAATGGCCCCATGAAGTCCACACCCCATACATCAAATATCTCCACCTCTTGTATGTTGTTCAAGGGCATCTCATTCCTCCTTGAGATGTTGCCCGTCCTTTGGCAAGCATCACATGCCACTACAAAATTTTGCACATCCCTAAACAAGTTAGGCCAATAAAAACCGGATTGCAATACCTTTGCACACGTCTTGTGTGAGCTAGCATGGCCTCCACGTGGCAAGGAGTGACAATGGCGGATCACACTCTCCATCTCTTCCTCCGGAATGCACCTCCTAAAGACTCCATCCGGCCCTCTCTTGAACAAAAGCGGTTCACTCCAATAGTAATGCCTCACATCCTTGAAGAATTTCTTCCTTTGGGCATAGGATAAACCGGGTGGCACCTCCTCACACACAAGGTAGTTCACAATGTCGGCATACCATGGCTCATTACCCCTTGACACTTGAAACAAGCACTGCTCTACCATTTGCAATTGCTCATCCCGGAATGAGTCATCAATCGGGATATCGTTTCTCTCAAGTTCCAATGGTGGGAGTCTACTAAGGTGATCCGCCACAGAATTTTCGGACCCTTTCTTATCCCGGATTTCCAAGTCAAACTCTTGAAGAAGAAGGATCCACCGAATGAGGCGAGGCTTGGCATCCTTCTTTGTGAGGAGGTAACAGATTGCATCATGATCCGTGTACACAATGACCTTGCTCCAACAAGATATGACCGGAACTTCTCAAAGGCATACATCACCGCTAGCAACTCCTTCTCGGTTGTGGTATAGTTAAGTTGGGCATCATCTAGCGTCTTGCTAGCATAATAGATGGCATGTGTACGCCCATCTTTCTTTTGTCCTAAAACAGCCCCAACTGCCACATCACTTGCATCACACATCACTTCAAATGGTAAGCTCCAATCCGGAGGTTGCATGATGGGGGCGGTGATCAAAGCATCCTTCAACCTCCAAAAAGCCTCAAGGCAATCCTTGGAGAAAACAAACTCAACATCTTTCATTAGTAGGTTAGTAAGAGGCTTAGAAATCTTGGAGAAATCTTTAATGAATCTCCGGTAAAAACCGGCATGCCCTAGAAAACTCCTTACCCCCTTCACCGAGGTAGGTGGTGGCAACTTCTCTATCGTCTCTATCTTAGCCCTATCAACCTCAATGCCACGGTTGGACATCAAGTGTCCCAACACAATACCTTCACTTACCATGAAGTGGCATTTCTCCCAATTGTAGACAAGATTTGTCTCCTCACATCTCTTAAGCACCAAAGACAAGTTAGCTAAACAATCATCAAATGAAGATCCATAAAGAGAGAAATCATCCATAAACACTTCCATGATATTTTCAATATATTCAGAAAAGATAGCCATCATACACCTTTGAAATGTGGCGGGTGCATTACACAACCCAAATGGCATTCTCCTATATGCAAATGTACCCCAAGGACATGTGAATGTAGTTTTCTCTTGGTCATCCGGGTGGATAGGGATTTGGAAGAATCCACTATAGCCATTTAAGTAACAAAAGCGTGAATGTTGAGCTAATCTCTCTAGCATTTGGTCAATGAAATGAAGAGGGAAGTGATCTTTCCTAGAGGCCACATTTAGTTTCCTATAGTCTATGCACATCCTCCATCCCGTAACCGTTCAAGTAGGGATTAGTTCATTATTCTCATTTGTCACTACGGTCATACCACCCTTCTTAGGAACCACATGAACGGGACTAACCCATTTACTATCCGAAATCGGGTAGATGATTCCCGCATCTAGCAACTTAATGATCTCTTTCTTGACTACCTCTTTCATTATAGGATTCAATCTTCTTTGATGTTCAATAGAGGGTTTATGGTCATCTTCCATCAATATCTTATGCATGCACAAAGAGGGCTTAATGCCAACAAGGTCATCAATGGTGTATCCTATTGCCTTTCTATGCAGTTTCAATTCAGTCAATAATCTATTAAGCTCATCATCATTCAAAGATGCATTCACAATCACTGGATAAGTAGAATTTGAACCAAGGAAAGCATACATTAAATGAGAAGGAAGAGGTTTTAGATCAAGTTTAGGAGGACCTTTATCGGTTGGAGATGATCCATACAATGTAGGTTGAGACGATTCAAAAGCCATTGAAGCTTCACCTAAGTCCCTTGATGATTGCTCACAAACACTTGGATGATGCTCAAAAGACTCAGGAAAATCGACCCTCTGTGAAGAAAATCGGCTGATCTGGGGGTCGATTTCAGCTACGGCATTTACAAAATCGGATGAAAATTCAGGATTTATGCAAAATCAGCCGATTTGGGCACCCTCTGTCCGATTTTTCTGCAGGTATTTGTCCCTTCTTTTAATACTTCAAATCCAACACTTGGTAGCTCATCCAATGCATTCAAGGCCTTGATCACTTCATTGCTACTCTCCTCAACTCCTTCCTCCATCAAACTCGAGCTAAGAACCTTCTCAAGCGGATCCTTGAGCAAGATTGAGCTCACAACTTCTCTAGACTCCTCTTCCTCAACAATGTTGAAGACATCTTCACCTAGGGCTGGCCCCTTCACCATTGTGGACAAATTAAACTTGATGTTCTCTTCTCCAATGTTGAAAGAGATAATTCCATTTTTGCAATCCACCAAACATCCGGAAGTAGCTAGGAAAAGTCTCCCCAAGATGATAGGAACCGGATAGTCCGCCGGGATGTCCAAAACAACGAAGTCTATGGGCACATAGAACTTCCCTAGTTGCACCGGTATGTCTTCCAAGATTCCAACCGGGTGAGTGATTGAACGGTCCGCCATGTAAAGGGTCATCTTGACCGGTTTTGGCTCTCCTAGCCCAACCTTGTTGCAAAGCGCAAGCGGGATGATGCTTACACTTGCCCCAAGATCACATAGGGCGTCATACTTCACTTCTCCCACTCCTATTGGCACACAAAAAGATCCCGGATCTCTTAGCTTAGAAGGCATCTCCTCCTTCATAGTTTGAATCAACTCCGAGGACCTCCTTGTCATCCTCACTTCCCCATACTCCTCCAACTTCCTTTTGTTGGAGAGTATTTTCTTCAAGAATTTGCCATATGCCGGCATACCTAGAATAGCATCCTTGAACGGAATGTTAATATGCAATTTAGACATAAGTTCAAGGAATTTATCGAAGTGTTTGTCCAAACGAGCTCTTGCTCGTGATTGTGGGAACGGTAGTGGTGGCTTGTATGGAGGTGGTGCCACACATGATGGCTCATCATCCTTGCTCTTTCCTCCATCTTCTTGCAATGGCTCTTCTTCTATCACCACTTGCTTCCCCTTGTCATTTCCCTTAGGTAAGGGATCCTTCATGCTCAGCCCACTCCTTGTTGTAATGGCCAACACTTGGCCTCTTGGGTTATCTTCGGTTATTCCGGGAAGCTTTCTTGGATCTCTATGAGCTTCACCCGCCTTTTGGAACACTTGTGCTTCCAACACCTTTTGAGCTTTAGAAATGGAAGTCACCGTGCTCTTAAGACCACTCAACCTTCCAAGCAATTGCTCAAACATCATATCGGTTCTATCTTTTGGAGGTTGAGTAAATCCGGGTGGAGGTTCTTGTGAAGCCTTTGGTGGTGGGGCTGCGCTTGTGGAAGCGGGAGGGTTCAAGGCTCCATCCGGGTTAGAATAGGAAAACCCGGGATGGTTATGGTCAGGCCTGTAATTGTTGAATTGCCGGTTGTTGTGAAGTTCCTTGGGCCTTGATAGTTGTTGTAATTGCCCCTTCCCATGTAGTTCACATCTTCCTCTTTGGAAGACAAGGTTGCTTGCACTTGCACTTGAGGGCTTGCTTGACTCTTCAAAGTTGTAGCACATAACTCCATCAAAGACTTAAGCTCATTGTTGATTGCATCAAGCTTGAAATTACTCATGGTGACTTCACTCACCTCATATGCTCCCGCTTTCCTCCCATCACTCTTCCTATAGGAGTACTTCTCAATCACCAAAGCTTGTTTCTCTACAAACTCCCAAGTTTCATCCACATTATTTTCCATGAAAGTCCCACCGGAAAGAGATTGAAGCTTGAATTGGCTATCTTCATCAAGTCCCTTGAAGTAGATCTCCAATAGCTCAATTTTCGGTATACCATGGTGTCGACAATCTAGGAGAAGGTCTTTGAACCTCTCCCAAGACTTGAATAAGCTTTCTCTATCCTTCATCACGAAGGCATTGATCTTCCCTCTTAACTCGGTAGTCTTGGAAGGTGGGAAGAACTTTGTCAAAAACTCGGTTGTCATCTCCTCCAAAGTACTCACTCGCCCTTGTGGAATAGATTGATACCAAGCCAAGGCTTTATCCTTAAGTGAGAAGGAGAAAGCCCTAAGCTTATGGTTGTTGCTCTCCAATCTAGGCGGTCTAAGAGTCTCCATCAAGATCTCATAGTTCATCAAGTGTTGATGAGGAGACTCTCCTTCCATCCCTCCAAATTGATTATGCCGGATCATTTGTAGAACTTGAGGGCGGAGCTCGTAATCATGGGTTGCGGGATCTCCTAAGTTCATACCCGAACGGTGTGCTCTTTGTGCCGGTTCCATACGTTGCCCTAACGTTTGTGGCTCTTCAATAGCAATGGGCACAACCCGAATATCAACCGCCGGCTGCGGTTGTGGTGGAGGTGGAGGTTGTTGACGATTAAACTCTCTTTGCACAAGAGCTTGCATAATCTCTTCAATCTCCCTCCTAGTTGCTTCTTGCCTCTCATTGGCAAGTCTCCTTTCATTCTCCAAGAGCTCATCTCTTAGCCTAATTTGCTCTAAAGCCTCATCCAACTCAGCTTGGAGATCTCTTCCGGCCATATCTTTTCCCTTTCTAATGCTCTTGGATCTAGATCTAAGGGTTTTCTCCGGTTCGGGATCGAATGGAGCTAAATCCTTGCCACGAAATCTTCGCATACACCTAAAGAGTGAGAGATGTCCTGAAAAGCAAAGACACAAACCAAACGAGATCAAAAGCAACAAGAAAGATCTACACTATAAACAATCACAAAAATGACTCAATCAAGACCTAGTCCCCGGCAACGGCGCCAAAAACTTGTTACGCTAAGATTGTGTAGCACAAAATTCTTACAATTTATAAACTCGATATAATTTCCTAACTCCTAGCGAACCCACAGTGTATGGGTCGTTTTGTTGCAAGGATAGTATTCCGAGGTCGAACACGAAGACTAAGGTGAAATCAAATCAAACAAGTGATCATAGATAGTGCGAATCTAGTCTAAGAAAAGAGAAAGAAATAAAGAAATGAAAATCATGATATTTTTGGTTGGGTTTTTATGGTGATCAAGCAAGATCACAAATCAAGTAAGATAATGAATCAAACTAACAACTCAAACTAGCAAAATAAACAAGCAACACAAACACAAGATATGCGATCAAAGAGAGAAAAGTGGATTCTAGAGGTCAAGATTTCCGGTTATGGCATTGGGCTCAAGCTTCTAAAGATTCTAAGGACAATTTGCGGTGTTGGGAAGGGGTGTTTCTCTAATGGAAGCAATTACCAGGTAAGTCTCTTGCTTCACTAATCCCGCATCAAACTCCTATTACCGGGTAGGTCTCAAGGGGTTAAAGTTGGGAATTCTACACAAACCGGACTCTACTTAAGGGGCAAACTTCTACTTACCGGGTAAGTCTCGGAAAAGGCAAGTCTCAAGCATCAATCCTAGCACACTCAATCCAATAGCGGCTTATGAGGCTCACTACTACCTAGAGTTCATCATCTTAGATATCTAAGATCGGAAATCACCGAGTAGATCTCTCCCCTCACTTAGATTGCTAGCTTTAGGTCACCCTAAGCTATATTATGCTTAATAAACACTAGGATTTCAACAACCTAACATCCTAACATACAGATTCATCATTTATAGAGCAACATGGAGAAAAATCGGGTGGATCATAGCATAAATCGGACAATTTCTCCTATGAATAGGTCGATTTTTCTGTTTGGTTTAGGTTTTGTGCATACGAATCATCCTAAACTAACATACAAGTCCATTCTATTATCACCCAAGCCATAACCATCAATCCATCACTCCAGAATCACAACAAACTAGCCAATAACATGCATTTCAAGATCCAAAATTATCATACAAGCATACATGGTTCTCATCAGTAGATGATGAAAGATAAGGAAGTAAAACAAGAAATCTAAGCTGAAAAGAAGTTTAAGCAAGACTTACAATCCTTCAAAAGAAGTTCCAAAACGTTCCTAACAATCCTTCCAAAAGTTCTTCAACCAAAAACTCTAAAAATCACTCAAAAACTCACTATCACTCTAAGTTTGGTGTTCTTCTTCTTCCCCCAAAATGAGAGAGTTTTTCTTCTTCTCCAAGTCTATCCTCCAATGGAATGAGGTGTGTGTGAGAGAATGTGGGAGAGATCCCTCAGCAACAGCTTGCAGGACCACTTATATTCTCCATCAAGAGCAAGGGCCGGACAAAGAGATCGTGGGACACGTGGCTCAAGCTGTCAAAGGCCAAAAAATCGACCCAGACAGAAAAATCGGACGATTTTCCCGAGTGTTGGTCCGATTTTCTTCAACAGAGGCTTGTTATGATCGTCTAGCCATGAGTTGCTCCATTGCTTGCACCAATAAGGGTCCTTGTGTCCTTCATTGCTCCAATTATGTTCCTTCAAAGCCTTGGATGTGTACCACCATGAGGCTTGACCCTCGAATGTATCGATTAATGTCCAAAAGATCACCGAAATACCTACAAAACCGACAAAAGCTCGTGTAGACGTCTTTTCTAGAAATATGCACGAAATGAGTGTAAACGTCATGAACTAATGCCAAACCGTGCATGAATAACGGGAAAAACTATCTAAATGAATGCCTATACTAACGTCATAAATCACGTTATCAAGGTACAAGCCTTACTCGATTCTGAGACTCGAATGCACGGAAAAGAAGATACCAAGTTGCTGCTGAGTATGCGTTTTGCACAGAAGGGGAGAAACCATGGTCCCTGATTGCTCGAGGCTGCAGCAGCAAGAATAAGGAGGCGGTTACTGTCCTTGGACGCGCACCAGCAGCTCAGCGTTGTGCACTGCAGGGTTGGAGGAAAAAGGCTCGTCTGCTGCTGTGTGAAGGATGGTACAATGGAGGAGGAGAGGAGAGCGTGAGGAAGAGCGTGAGAAGGAGCGGCGTCTGTCTGCTGCAGATGCGTAATCCCAGCCATGAAGGAAATTGTCTCTGTAGTTGCCTAGGGTTGCCGGACGTCTTCGTTTGGAAGAGCTGCTAGGGTTGCCGATCAAGGGAGTGGGCTGGCTAAGAAATGGGTTGAGCTGTTCTTGGGATTGAGGCAAGGAAGGTTGCGGCTGACATGTATTAAGGGGCTGGGCTGCAATAAAACAAGATAAAAGATGGGCTGTAATAAGAGTCAAAATTATGGGGGCTGAGTTTGTCAAAACTTGTCAAAAACTCGTCATGGCTTTATCAGGCCCATGCATGACTTTGTCATAGAGTTCTCGAGCTTCGTCTCAACTCTGTCATGGTCTCGTCACAGCTTTGTCACATTCTCGTCTCAGCCTTGTCATGATCTCGTCTAAAGTCGTCGTTAAGGATTAATTATAAGAATTAGGGTTTGATATAATTCTATCATTTTATGTGAATTAAATTCTACATAAAATGATAATTATAAGAATTAGGTTTTGATATAATTCTATCATTTTATGTGAATTAAATTCTACATGAAATGATAAATAATTATAAGAATTAGGGTTTGATATATTTCTATCATTTTATGTGAATTAAATTCTACATAAAATGATAAAATTTGTGAAGAAAGAAATACTAGATAGAATGGGAACCGTCAACGGCTCGAAGTCCAAATTGATTCGGAATTAAACGGAATAAAAATTCCTGATATTACATCAATACCCCCTTTCGTCCCAAAACTTAGAACACGATACTTAATTAAATGACTTCCATAAATAAAATGGTATGTCCTAGTCTCACTAAATTTTTTATTCGTTTCCTAAACTTCTCTAACCATATCAACGTGTAACGAAAAAAACTGGTTGTTAAATCAGATCCCCCTCAAAATAAGTTTCGTCCCGAAACTTAGGGTAAGACAATCCTGATCGGCCTTTAAGGTACCAAATGGGTGTGTTTGATCACTACAAAAAAGTCTCGTCCTTTCCACATTTAAGTTTCCCGCACATCAAGATTACCAAAAACACACATCACTGACTAAACACTCAATCATGAAATAAACACGCAGTCTAAAAATATCACACATCCAAGGTCAAGCCCTAACTCGTCACTCTCGAGGTTACGACTATCACCACATAGCTCTTTGAAAGGTTACGTCTCTTACTATCCCCAGTATCTTAGGTAGCCTTATCAGCTTTTCATAAAACTACTAAATCTTAAATCTTTTCAGGTATTTAGATCACAAGCGCCTGCTACCATGTTCTAGAGTGGTTACTGGATATCTCACCGGTATCATCCGGCTTAACTATCTGATCCTCTAATATGATAACCTAACCCGTGTCTGCTAGGTATCTCTCCACTGAAATTCTCAAACTCAGTTCCCAAACTTAGTCTCCGTGGAAAACTGAAGCTACCCTCTTCAATAGGGTGAGAAATACTAGTCCATCAGTCACTTTTAAACCGCTTTAAAACTTCCAATGGTCATCCTTTGTGTTCACTTGGCTTATAATACTATTTATAGATCTATAATATATCGTTAGCTCAACCTTAGGCTTCTCACGCATTTTCCAAGATCTTAAGTGACCTAGAACATGTGCAGAATGACGGTATTAGACACAAAGTGATCTCCTATCACCGTATTTGATCATAACTACTCAATAATTGTTAGCATACCATCAGCAGTGCACACTTTTATCCACCACATTTACCAGTCCGATAGTATCCCTCTGACTCAAAACGCAACTCGGATCCGTTCTGATATAACATTACACGTAAAATCTGCTCCGAGATTATGATTTCTTTAAGCACGGTTACTGGGTTGTAAGTATACTCCTGTTATGTATCTTTGACTTAGGATGGTAGTTACTCACTTTGAGCTTTCTAGTGCAGGCCATGCACAATACTTTTATTACATCATTAATTCTTTCCAAATTCATCCAGAAAACTCACTCTAGAGTATTCCATTAGTATAGAATTCCAAAACTACTTGTCTGGCAACATGTAACAAAGCCATCACTCTTCACTCGGATCCATAATAGGGTACCAGTCTCCTTCTATTACCTCTACATGCACATAAGTTTCCGTACAACATTTCCAGTCACTCACATAGCCTATCTCACGTTTCTTCCAACTAGAATGCATTTCCCCAACTATCACCATCTTAAACTCGACACGACATTCATCAATACCCTTGAGCTTCTTGTTTGTGGGGTAGGACCCACCACGTTTCGGCTGCGCTACTCTACTTATCCTGTTGTCACTCATTAATCCTAAGGACCTTTTTTGTAAGTATAAAATGATTGACCTCAAAACTCTTTCTTCCAATTACACCATGAGTCGTATATCGATGAAGTACCAAGTACCTTCTTTACTTGCCTTAAGAAAATAAAACAACGATTGAAAAACAACTTCTTCCGCTTACTTTCTTAATTCTTCTACCACGGATCCAAACTCTCTGACTTGACCGGAGTTTGATCTTAACTAGCCAAGAAGTAACCCTTAAAACGTTTCTCTTAATACCTTTAATTCATCCAAGAAGGTTGTAGTTGCCTACTTGAGGGAATCCTCTAAGGCGTGGGTAAAGCTACTCCATAGATCCACAGTCACCAATATCTCTTCTTAACGGCACATACCTCGTCAATACCCAACAATACTTGCACGTCCTTGGTTGACATCGGTCAGTCTATAATTGACTTATCTCAGTTTCATACCTCTACTGGTATTAAAATTTTGGTACACATCACCTACTAGATTAATCCTTTTATCCTTCTTTAGCTTGTCTTATCTTTCACTTTTCTGCTTCCTTTGGGACAACTCTCCTTCTCAAGTCTCATTGTGCAATTCACCTGACGTTAAAAGTCGTTCCTAACACTCCACGATAGATGGTAAACGTCTTGTAGTTCCGATGACTTTTAATTACCTCCCAATTGTAGTCCCTTTACAGGGACCGTCTATGTTGATGACCTATGTTCTGTTATAAATGGGGGTTACCTTGGACTCTTGAGTCCACCACACGATTCTCACAAGCACATGTTCCTTAATCGGTGTTGGTTGTAATATTTCATTCCAAATCTCTATTGACTATGTTACATGGCTTCCATCCTTTCGATACTAGTGTTGTGATTCCTTTTAGAATTCTTATCTTTAAAGAAGACAAAACATCTCCAGGCTTGTGAAGTCTACCTTTCACTCTTACATTAAGTTGTAAGTCTCCATTCCGTGTTAATTGTGATATGTCAAAATTTCCTTAGCTAGTAGGTAAATAGTTGCTCACAACAATCCTTTTATACTTCTTTACTTCGTTCAACCTTCCACCCTTCTGCTTCTTATGGGCTAACTCCATTTCTCTAGTTCGATTGTGTCATTCATGTGACATAAATAGTCGTTTCAAGTTTTCCAGGATAGCTTGCAAGCGTCTTTGCAATTCTTATGGCCGTAATGATCATCCACTTGTAGTTCCTTATGCATGGACCGTCTGTGTTGATGGCTTAGGTCCCGTGATAATTGGGGTTAACCTGGACTCTCGAGTCCAGCAAGGTCGTTCTCCCATACACATTTCTTCATTGAAGATAGTAGTAATATCGCCTTCATGAAACTCCGTTGACCCAGCTACAAGCTTCCATTCTTTAGATATTAGCGTCGCGGTTTCTTTCAAACTTCTTATACCTCTGAGGAGGTCAAAACCTCCCCACACTTGTGGGGTCTGCCTTTCCGCTTTTACACTCAATTGTAGGTCTTCATTCCGTGCACCTTAGATTCCCATACCCGGATTAACACTCTGTCTCTTCTGGTTTCTCATGCCCATACTGGTCTATGGGGCATCGGCCTCTATTGTAATGTCCTTGATTCCGCAATCTTGGTTGTACTCAATTCTACTTGTCTCGTTCCAATATTGTTATCTCTACTCCGCACTCTTGTAGTCTCTTGCATAGTTCTTATAATTCATCTCTCGGCTTCATATGACCAAGTCCCTTGTATGACCTTCTATTTCTTCTATCTGAGTTGACTCGTGAATTCTTCCTCATTTGATTGTACTAATGGTCAAAATTATCTCCACATCTTTACTTCTTCGCCTATTAGTTCTTTGGATGGTTAACAAGGGTTACTAGGACGCCTATACGAGTATAATACTTGATCCAAGGTCTGAGTCCTTTGTCTCGTGTAGAAAACTCTTCAAGTCCGCAACCGATTTATCATGAGGCGATAATCGCTTCATGATATCACAACTAAAGGATATATTATATCCTTTAGGATACTAACATGCTACACATATACATATATATAACATACATTAATACACATCATAATAAGTCTATATGGTAAATCATATCGATCCAAGTTGTAGAGATCCACGTAGAGCGATGGTGGTCCGACGTACTACTAACCCAATAACCCGGCTATGCGTGTGTATAAAAACAAAAATCCGTTTTGAAAATTTTAGACCCCTTTCGGGTTCTAGTTATTTTATACATTCGGTCTTTCAGAAGATTTCAAGTGCCATTGTTGTCAACCTAGAGCTCTGATACCAAATTGTAACACCCCAAATTCTGAGAATTCGGGGAGTTACTGGTTAGGACCTCACAATGGGTCCCAACCTTAGTTTGAGAAAAATTTCACTCGGATCTTACAACAAGGCACAAAAGTATTTAAAACATTTGAAAACTTTAAACAATATATACATGGAGAATATGTATCAGCCTTAAAAAGCAAAGGAACTAAAACGACGCATATGAAGAACAAAAGGCATCCCCGTCCTCAACTAAAAGAGTACGTTGACCCGGCTGACCATTCTCTCCGGATCTCTTTACAACTGTCTTAACCTAAAAGGCATCTACAAGCGGTATAAAACTGTTAGCTAACATTCTATGCATAAGTATAAAGGTAAAAGCACAATCACACATCATACACAATCAACATGAAACAGTCAATTCTTTTATTATCTTTAATTAGGTGATATGTCAATACTAATGATACTTATTTTGTGACACGAGGGATTCTCAAACCTCGCCCCTGTCCCCGTTTACCAACGCGGAATGGTACTAATGCATTTGACCGTTTACTTGAGTGGGCTGGTCGCAAGGAACCTCCTAGACTCTCGCAAGAGCTAGGCAGATGATGTCATGACCCGTTATCACACACTTGGGTCAATTACGTAAATAATAAAGTCGGCCTAATCCGGTTTCATTGTTTATCATAACTAACAAACACCACTCATACACATTACACTCATACAAGAAGCCAACTAAGTCCGTGGAGTTACTTGAATCAGATCTCGACTCTTTTAATCACAACTCAATTTGTAACTGTATAACTCGGTTGCCTTTCAAAGGAGGCAAGTGGATCAACACATATCAAATATACTTAGAAGTCTAAGACTTCTAAGATATAAGATCCTATTAGAAGAGAATATACTAAAATACACGTTTAAGGTAAAATGACCATTTTAAACTTGGTCCCGAATCTTCTAAAAATCTCATAATATGTTTCAAGATGGGTTGAAGCTATTGCTTCTCCAACTAATGATGCGATGGTGGTTGTAAAGTTCTTTAATCGAACTATTTTCCCAAGATTTGGGACACCCCGAACCATCATTAGTGACGGAGGATCACACTTCATTGCGCATCGATTTGAGGCTCTATTAGCTAAGTATGTGGTGACTCACAAGATCGCCACCCCTTACCATCCGTAAACAATGGACAAGTAGAGATTTCCAATAGAGAAATCAAGGGAATTCTAGAGAAAACTGTCTCTATAGCAAGGAAGGATTGGGCGTTAAACCTAGATGACGCATTGTGGACGTATAGAATGGCATACAAGACTCCCATTGGCACAACACCATACAATCTTGTGTATGGGAAGTCTTGTCATGTTCCGGTGGAGTTTGAACACAAGGCATATTGGGCTGTCAACTGGTTGAACTTTGGCATGAAGGAAGCGGGAGAGAATCGTCTCTTGGACCTCAATGAGTTAGAAGAACTCCGCTTGAATGCCTATGAGAATGCCAAGATTTACAAGGAACGAGCGAAGCGTTGGCATGAAAAGCACATCATTCCGAAGGACTTAAAAGATGGATACCTTGTTCTTCTTTTTAATTATAGACTTTGACTCATTCCGGGTAAGCATAAGTCTCGTTGAACAACACCTTTTGTTATTAAGCACGTTTTTCCCCATGGTGCAGTTGAAGTATGGGGTGAAACGTGCAGGAGTTTCAAGGTGAATGGCCAACAACTCAAGAGATACTCGCCGGAACTTCAAACTAAGGAGATAGCACCGATTCTCCTCACTTAAGCACAAAGGATAGGTCTAGCTACGGACCTAATACAAAGCGCTACTTGGGAGGCAACCCAAGGCAATGCATTTTTTCCCCTTTTTTCTTAGAATAGATTAGCGTAAATTATTTTTTGTTTTCTTTATCGTTGGTGTCTTTCCGGTATGTCTTGTGCCTTTGAATGTCAGGCTCGAAAAACAACCAAGAGAAGTGAAGAAAGCCAAAGGAACGACAAATTTGGATTTTTGGAAAAAATTCAGTATTCCACGGGTTTAAATAGGAAACCACGGCCGTGGAGACCCAGGTCCAGAGCACCCACAACCAAAACCACGGCCGTGGAAGAAGCAGGTGGCCGTGGTTCTCAAAAATTTTGGCTGAGGGTATATAAAGCCGTCTACTTCACAAACCCAGACAACCTTT
The DNA here is from genome assembly GCA_033239125.1 of Fagopyrum homotropicum. Classification (NCBI taxonomy): domain Eukaryota; kingdom Viridiplantae; phylum Streptophyta; class Magnoliopsida; order Caryophyllales; family Polygonaceae; genus Fagopyrum; species Fagopyrum homotropicum. Next base: position 83,944,525 of record BSWB01000005.1, on the reverse strand, counting down.
ACCCCTTTCCACGCCTCTCATTCCACGACCAAGCCCTCAACTCCAAATCTTCATTCAGTAACCGTTTCGCACGATTCTTCATCCCAAGTTGAAGCAAACTCCATGATATTGAAGATTGTGACCACAAACAACGCAAACAATCAACAATCAAGCGAGATTTTGGATTTTTCAAATCCAAAACCTAGGTTTTTCTCTAACTCTATCTTTGGTTAAATCTTTCGATTTCTTCAAAGATATATAGGAGAACTGAACGGAAATTAACATAGGAAGAGTCTAGGGATGTTGTTGCTGAAATTGTTGTGAGATCTTTGGTGATTTGCGAAAAATCGTAAGATTCCACGGTTTGTCGCACTTTTCCACGGGCGTGGTTTGCCAAGAAGAAGCCGTGGTTTAGTGAAAATGGAGGGAAATTGTAGGTCCAGCCGAAGTAAAACCCGAAGAGGCACTAGCTCCTCTTCCCAACCCCCTTCCGCTCCTCAACCTGTCCCTATGTACATAGTCCTTTAGGAATTTGAGGAATTTGAGGATCTACATGTTGTAGATGACCTTAGGATGATGATTGTTAGGGTTGGACTTACCACATTCGTGGATATCAGGTTGGATGCATTGTAACACCCCAAATTCTGAGAATTCGGGGAGCTACTAGTTAGGACCTCACAATGGGTCCCGACCTTAGTTGGAGAACAATTTCACTCGGATCTTACAACTAGGCACAAAAGTATTTAAAACATTTGAAATTTTAAACAATATATACATGGAGAATATGTATCAGCCTTACAAAGCAAAGGTACTAAAACGACGCATATGAAGAACAAAAGGCATCCCCGTCCCCAACTAAAAGAGTACGTGGACCCGACTGACCATTCTCTCCGGATCTCTCTACACCTGTCTTAACCTGCAAGGCATCTACAAGCGGTATAAAACCGTTAGCTAACATTTTATGCATAAGTATAAAGGTAAAAGCACAATCACACATCATATACATTCAACATGAAACAGTCAATTCTTTTATTATCTTTAATTAGGTGATATGTCATTGCTAATGATACTTATTTTGTGACACAAGGGATTCCCAAACCTTGCCCCTGTCCCCGTTTACCAATGCGGAATGGTACTAATGCATTTGACCGTCTACCTGAGTGGGTTGGTCGCAAGGAACCTCCTAGACTCTCGCAAGAGCTAGGCATATGATGTCACGACCCGTTATCATACACTTGGGTCAATTACGTAAATAATAAAGTCGGCCTAATCCGGTTTCGTTGTTTATCATAACTAACAAACACCACTCATACACATTACACTCATACAAGAAGCCAGCTAAGTAAGTCCGTGGACTTACTTGAATCAGATCTCGACTCTATTAAACACAACTCAATCTGTAACTATATAACTCGGTTGCCTGTCAAAGGAGGCAAGTGGATCAACACATATCCAATATACTTAGAAGTCTAAGACTTCTACGATATAAGATCCTATCGGAAGAGAATATACTAAAATACACGTTTAAGGTAAAATGACCATTTTACCCTTGGTCCCGAATCTTCTAAAAATCTCATAATGTGTACTTAAATTCTTACTTGAGACTAACTATCATATTCTAACTCTTAAAGTTGAGTTTAGGTCAAGACTAGAACATTACATGTTTTCTTAAACCTTCTAAAAAGGTCACTAGGGTCCAACTTTGCCTTCAAATATGAAATTCGAATAAACTTATAAAAATTCCGAAATAATTCTCTAGATCATCTATGATATCTCATCTACTCCTAGGAGCAAGAATTTCTTAAAACTGTTCAACCATCACTTCTCCAAAAATTTCCAAACTTGGTTACAACACTTGAAATTTTCAATACTTAGCCAAAATCTGAGTATATTTTCTAATTGTACAACAAGTCCACTTTGAGCCTCTATAACTCTAAATCCCACCGTTGGATTCATCCCAACTTTTTGACCTATTAACCTATGCATGACACTTAAAAACATCCCAAAAACGGAACGGTGGATCTTATCTCTAAGGCATCGAAAAGTATGCTCAAACTTGACTGATCAACACAGTTTCTGGAAATTCAGCAAACACTTAACAAAACAGCACACTGTCTTAACTTTGAAAAATCATAACTCCTAAACCACTCGCTGGATTTATTCCAAATTTTGATATGTTCTACTAAAATATGCCAACTATATCATATCCAAAATTCAAGTCCAACAGAGATCAAAAGCCTATTCAAAACTATCTCACAAAACAACATCACATGCTGTTTTTCCCAACACTCGGCACAATTATAAAAACTGCATGAGGAATCAACTTTGCAACAACATAACTCTCAAACCGTAACTCTGATTCCTCCCAAATATTAGTATGATCTACTATGTACTACTGACTACAACATATCCAAAATTCAGCCAAAAAGAAGAATTCTAACTTACCCAAATCTGGACCCGAAGTTGACTGTTTGTGACTTCCGAAAACTCAGGAAAACGCTTGAATCTGTACAGCTCACTTATGGTTGTTCTGAGTAGGTTTAAAAACGGAACTAGTACACGTTAGGCAAGGAAAAGGTGGACTGAAATGTAGTGTAGCAAGGGGTACAAGCCTTACCCGATTCCGAGACTTGAATGCACGGAAAAGAAGGTACCAAGGTTGTTGCTGAGTATGTGTTTTGCACAGAAGGGGAGAAACCATGGTCCCTGATTGCTCGAGGCTGCAGCAACAAGAATAAGGAGGCGGTTACTGTCCTTGGAGGCGCACTAGCAGCTCGGCGTTGTGCACTACATGGCTGGAGGAAAAGGCTCGTATGCTGTTGTGTGAAGGATGGTATGATGAAGGAGGAGAGGAGAGCGTGTGGAAGAGCGTGAGGAGGAGCGGTGTCCGTCTGCTGGAGATGCGTAATTCCAGCCATGAAGGAAATCGTCTCTGCAGTTGCCTAGGGTAGCCGGACGTCTTCGTTTGCAAGAGCTGCTAGGGCTGCCGATCAAGGGAGTGGGCTGGCTAGGAAATGGGTTGAGCTGTTCTTGGGATGGAGGCAAGGAAGGCTGCGGCTGGCATGTATTAAGGGGATGGCCTACAGTAAAATAAGAGAGAAAGATGGGCTGAAATAAGAGTCAAAATTATGTGGGCTGAGTTTGTCAAAACTTGTCAAAAACTCGTCATGACTTTGTCAGGGCCATGCATGACTTCGTCAGAGTTGTCGTGCTTCATCATGACTTCGTCTCAGCTCTGCCATGGTCTCGTCACAGCTTTGTCACATTCTCGTCTCAGCCTTGTCATGATCTCGTCTAAAGTCGTCGTTAATGATTAATTATAAGAATTAGGGTTTGATAAAATTTGTGAAGAAAGAAATACTAGATAGACTGGGAACCGTCAACGGCTCGAAGTCCGAATTGATTCGGAATTAAACGGAATAAAAATTCCGGATATTACATCAGTACCCCCTTAAAATAAGTTTCGTCCCAAAACTTAGAACACGCTACTTAATTAAATGATTTCCATAAATAAACTGGTATGTCCTAGTCTCACTAAATTTTTATTCGTTTCCTAAACTTCTATAACCATATCAACGCGTAACAAAAAAAACTTGTCGTTACATGCATATGATGAGATAACTATGGAGTTCTTGAGTTCGTTTAATCATAGTGCCGTGAATCGAATGGTTTATTTCCGTTTGATGAACCGCCCCCACCACTTATCCATAGTTCAGTATGGAGTTTTGTTTGGTTTTGGGAAAACTTATAATGGGACATTTCCTAGCAACGCTCACTCTCGCGAGTTTTGGGAAGAGATAGCCATAGTGGTGGGTTCCGAGGATTGTTGGCAACCTGCAGATTCAACGGCTAAGTTGATTTACAACTTATCCTTTAAGATAGCTCATAGGATCCTTTTTGAGTGCTTATTTCCTGGAGCCGAAACCCCACAAAAGCTTAAGGCTGACGAACTTTATATTCTCTACTGCATGGCAACCGGTATCACTCCAGATTGTGCTACCATGCTTGCTGCTACCCTTAGTAAGATTAAGAACAAAGGTAAGGGGAATATTGGATATGGGGGGATTGTTACACACGTAGCATGAAAGTTGGGGATTGACTTTTCAGCTTGTGAGTTAGCGGCATCTGCGAGGCCTCTAGGGCTTTACGGTTTTATGACTCGGGGGCTCTGGATTCCCCACCACCGAGGTCCTCCATACATCTCCATGCCTTGGGAAGGCAAGGGAGGACGGGGCATTCCTTGGAGCGCTGATTACACCATCCGGGACTGGTAGAATTGGAATGAAACTTTTGTCCCGATGCATGCTAATCTCCTTGGACCTCCTGGCTATTATCCCGAGGATGAGCATGCAGCTGCTGAGGAGGAGGGTGATCAGGAGATAGGGGGAGATGCGTACCAGGATGCTACAGCTGCTGAGCAGTGTTTTGGAGGTTTTCCGGATCAGTCAGCGGACTTCGAGAAGCCAGCCAGGAGGTCTAGTTATCAGCAACGACCTTATGCTTCCTCTTCTTTCCGGCGTGCGAGCGTTAGTGAGAGACCGACATGGATGGACGCGCCGCCATTATGGATGAGAGCCCAGTTGGAGTGGATGGCACAGAGGCCGGCGTGGATGGATCAGTACCTTGGATTGGTCACTGGACTTGAGGATCAGTTGAGGGCACTTGAGCTCCGTTTTGATGCAGCTGAGGAGGAGTGTCTGACAATGGAAGGATCCTTCTAGATGTCTACAACCAGCAGTTTGGGCGTCCATACGACCCGAACTTCTTCCCATTTCCAGCACCGCCGCCCATGTGATGAGTTGGTTCGTTTGAGTTGCTTCATAGACTTTGTTAGTGTCTTTGTTCTTTTCCTTTTTCTTTTATCGCACATTAGGGACAATGTGTAATTCAAGTATGGGGTGGATTAAGATTCTCAATGTGTTGTAATGACTTGACATTATGCTTTGTTTCTTATCCATGAACATTTTCACTTTTATTTCTTGTCACACGTTTCTTATTTGTCTTGCATTTTTAAGCTTTGAAGAACCCATAAAAATTTGAAAATTTTTGAAAAATATTGTGCTTCTAGGATTGGAAAAGACCTCAATGATAATAATTCTTATGGATTGAATTTTTGATGACTTTTGTGTGATTGAGATGAGTTGTGAATTGTGGAGAAGTTGATATATTTTTTGAAATTCTTGCAAGTTTCATAATGTAAAAATTCTTGTCTAAATCATGTTGAGGAATGAAAGTTGAAATCGCATTCAAGGTTCTTACACTTCTTTTTGAAATGATTAAGACACATCGATTTTTCTTGCTTCTTCTAAATCCATTTAGCTCCTCAATAAATTGTTGCCTCCTTTACCTATCCGGGAATTAGGAAGTGTGTAATGTATGGCATAATTGATATGGGAGGGCCTTGGAAAAGTGTAATTCAAAGTATAGAAAAATAGGTTTGGGGACATAGAACATGAGGATGAGTAACTCGGCACCATTCACATAGCCGGGTGTTTGTGTCATTCCAAAGTCCAAATGAACGATAGTCCTACCGGGATATGGTATGTGTACCAAGGGTTTGAGGCATCTCGAAAAACTTGAGAATAGTTGATTTCCTAGTCTTCGGTTGATATACACCGCTGTCCATAGTTCCAAAAGGTAGAGTACAAGAAAATTTGCATGCAAAGCATGTTTGGGAAGCAATATTCTTCTTACTTGTGTTGTGTAGTTCCTTTTTCCTGGATATCGCACCACATTACCTTACAAAAGTCCTACCCATTCACGTTTCTTGACCTTTGCTTGAAAGGCCTTAAGATCTTCGAGTTGTTGTTTGACTTAGTGATCTAAATCGGATTTTCACATGATTGATATTGACATTACTTTGGGTTATGATGTTTTTCTTGGAGCTTTTGCGATGTATCATGTTTCTTTTGCATGACATGATTCATTTTGTGTGCATAGAGGTTTTCAAGGAAACATGAAACAAGATTTGAGAGCGATCTATTGAATAGAAGCACAATACCGAAAAGATTTGTTTTTCCCTTGTTTTGCATTCATATTTCATCCTATCTTGTGTTCTAGATTTTTAAAAACTTGCTTGGGGACAAGCAAGAGACAATTATAGGGTATTTTGATAGCATGAAATATGACATTAGTTTAGCCACTTATTTAGGTAGTTTTCCCCTTCTTTTGTGTACATGGATATGTGTTTGAAACATATATGAGCACATTCACCTATTATGTTGGTATAGAGATCTACACCAGCTTTGTTGTGATTATAAGTAAATAAAGGCTTGGATTGGAACATGAATGGAGCATGTGGGCGTGATTGATCATGCTAGACATCAAGGGGATGCATTGGAGCAACTAAGGAAGGAGCATAATTGGAAAGCTTTGGAGAACAAAGGAATGTACACCAATTTTAGGATTTCCACGGCCAAGTACATAAAACCACGGCCATGGTTTTGGTAATTAATTGAATTAAGGGCGTGGAAATCCATGTCGTAAGCACCCACGGTCAAAACCACGGCCATGGAAATCTGAGATGACCTTGGTTTTCCAATGACTGCCACATGGCACTTTTGCCACGTCAACATTCGTTGCGGGCCCTTTCTAACCCTAGTTTTTTCCTATAAGAAGGCAAAAGAAAGAGAGATGGAGGCACACTGGACCATTTGCAAGGTTACGCATTTTGGAGCTTCACTTACACATCGTAAGAGGAAATTTGGGATTGAAGGTTTGAAGGAAGATATGAGGAAAGACGCACTTTCCTATTTTGGAGTTGGAAGATCTTAGGGTTGCACTTTGAAGGCGGATTGACATCCCGTTCTTCCTTGTTCCTTAAGAATTGTGAGAGATTTATGACTCTATTTTGTATTCATTGAACAGAAGCACGTATTTTGAGTTATTTGAGATTGGTTTTGCATTCATTATTGAGTTTTCGAAGTTCTATCTTTTCTTTCTTCTAAACTTGATTATTGATTTAATGACAATGATTGTTGGCTAAAACCCTAAAGTGATTCTAAGGTGAAGGGTTAATAGTTGTGGCATAGATGATGATAGATTGAACCAAAACAGATTGGACCCTGAGTGTTGCGAGAAACCTCGCCGTAGTACCTTTCCACGACCTGTTCTTGAGTTCCGCGACTGTTGTTCCTCAAGAACTGACCGTGGTTTTTCCTGTTTGACGTGCTTAGCTTTTTCTTTCATCCAAAGTTAAAGATTGGCCTTAACCTAGCCTTGGTTTACCTTTTCTAGGTAGTAGTGAGACTCAACATCCTCTACTTAGGTTATGAGTGTCACAACCTTAACCTGTTTGGCTTATCTTTGATTCCCTTGGGTTTGGGCATGCGTATTTGAGAGTTTAATCTTGTGCTTAGATCCTCTTTATAACGAGGCTCAATATCCTTTATTGAGAGAGCCTTTGGGTAAGATATATGGGTTTGGAACTTCACCGTACAACACCTTACCTTAGATCTATACCTTTGCAATCCTAACTCTGTCCTTATATCTTTAGAGCATCTTGAATCGATTGCCACAATTGGATACCCGAATCTTTAGAATCGTTGTTTTCCTATTAATCTTTACAAAAGCTTATTTACTTGCCCGATGATTTTAGGAAATGAATTTGATCCCCCAATCCCTGAGTTCGACTCTCGAATTCTTGTTTTACTATACTAATCCGTACACTGCGGGTTTGCTTCTTTGCTTGATTCTGGATATAAATTTAAGACTTTGCACGCACACTTTTGAGCGAACAATTTCCTTCTTTTCTTTTTCCTTTTTTTTCCTTTCTTCCCTTTTTTCTCTTGCTCTTGCGGATGAACGCTTTCTGATCGACCCGTGGCCTCCCCGACCCCTCGTTGATAGTAGGGCAGTGACCCCTTGTTGGCACCCTCTCCTGACCTCGCACTCTTCCAAACGCTAGCCAGCCCCACCTCTTTTCCCCTTCTCTTGCTTATGTTGAAAGCTTACCATTCTAGGAGAGTTGTAGCCGCTGTAGAGGAACCACCGTGTCGAAGAGAGCCTCCCCACTGCTGCATCGATCGACCGGAGCCACCAGTACCACTCTCCTCTCCTTTCTACTCCGCCTCGACCCACCGGAGACGCCGGCACGGTAAGCGCCGCCACCTCTCTCCCTCCTCTCTCTTTTCTCTCTTACCTGTGTAACACTGTGGCCCCGGGTTTTCTGTGACAGCCGCCGGAAGAGCCGTACCACCTCCTCCCTTGCTCATTGCCAAAGACGCCGCCTCGCTAGGGAGTCCCGCCGCCGGACTGCCTCCTCCCTTTCTTCCTTCCTCTTCGACGTGCGGCTAGGGCAAGAAGAGAAGAGATTTTCTGTAAATTACAATTTTTTGCCCAACTTATGTATATTATCATTTGTGACCCTATTTTCTAGATAACTGGAGTTTGTACCAATATTTATTAAAAATTGCAGTTTTGGCCACTGTAGAGTTTTATTACAAGTTTTAGCCCAGTTTTGGATCTCCGGAAACTGGCCGAGTTGTTGAGTTGTACGTCTTACCGGAAAAAAAATATTAAATTCGGATCTTTTGGTCTAAACCGTGTTTTTCACCTTGGAAATGTTTTACGGGTTTTGACCTTGTTTTGAAAACGAGTTTCTCTAGTTATATCTAAACCGTTGTTCAACCAATCTAGCTTATAAGCTAAATTCTTATAGCTTTAATGTATAGGTTCCAAAGCACCCATTAAGTCCACTAAATCCGTTCTCGACATCCGTAACCCGTGCTCTACCTTGGACCTCGTGTGAGTACCTTCTCCGTCTCTTAGTTCAATAGAGGTAGTGTATCATACTAGGTGAATCTAGCATAACGTATAGCAAATGCCATATAGTGGCCATGACCTTAGGTGTTAAGAATAGTTTATGAATTGTTGTGTGCATCGGCATGTTTTCTTAGATGATCAAGGATCTAGGATCTAGCATGCTAAGTGATGACCATAAGAGTTGAGAATATAGAAGTATGAGAGTTGTTATCTTGTCGGATAGTTGATGATAGTATGCCTCGTTGTGACCAGGCATTGAGCGTTTCCAGCAAGAAGCCTAGAGGCTTTATTCGTGTACCTTGAGTGAGGTAAGTTGTCGGACTTACTTAGCTAGTTTTTGCATATTGGTTGATACATATGGGTGGTGTGTGCTTATCATTGTTGTGATAACTATTAACCGGATTAGGATCTGGACTTGTATATTATTTTTAAATATGGCCCAAGTGTATGATAACGGACGGTGACCGCTTGTCCAATCCAAAATGGGGTGACTGAGAGGCACCTTGCGACTAGTCCAACGGGTGATGCTGATAGGCGTCAAGTACAAACCCGGCATGGTGAAAGGGAACAAGGGCGAGGGATTCTGTGTCACACCATAAGTGGATTAGTAAGGGAATAACGTTGAATAAAGATAATAACCGGACTTGGCGTGTTTGAGCATGTTTGTGTGTTTTTACTTTGTTATATGTGTATATGCCTTATCGTTCTTCTTATATTCGGATTGCTAGCTAACGGGTTCACTACTAGAAAAGCGGGTCTAAAGCGACACTTTTAATAGCATTTAACACCTTAAGGTGTCGCAAATATGTTCAGCGACACGTTGAAAGGGTGTCACAATTTCCGCCGTCACAATTGGAATATGTGTCAATTGAGACAACTTAAATTGCGGCACCTTAATATGTCACATTAGTTAATAATTTTGCGACAAGTATATCTATCATTGTTTTGAGACATTTCCGACACTTTAACATGACTGTCTTCGGTACTTGCTTTGCTTTTTAACACAACTATTTCTGACACCTCAAGGTGTCGCAATTTACAATTAACTTATGAATAAAAAAATTACGATTCTTTGTCTTCGACACCATTTGCAATTATATCAAATGACATGTATATAAAAAAAGGAGAATGCTCCAATACACAAGATTTTCATATTGATCGCTTCACAAACTAGTAAAAATAAAAGAAAATTTATTACATTAAGAATTCTTGCAAAATATACTCTTAATCATAAACCTCCTTCAAAGAACATTAGATTAAGATACTGTTTTTACACAATTTTCTTGAAAACACTTTCCAAACTTATTGAGCGTAAGGGACGAGTGAGACGCCATTGTTAATGCTTCCCTCTTCGAGGTCTAATTTTGTGTGATTAAGTAACGTGATCTTGAAGACCTTGGTTTTTTATTGCTTTGTCTGCAATAAATGATGATGATTAGGTTAGCTAAACCTGAAAGAGCAAGAACAACAGTAGGAAGAAGCAGCAACAGTGGTAAGATAAAGATAATAATTATGTTTGTTGATGACACTATTGATGCATTGAAAAGAAGGTTGAGATTTAGAAGAAAGAAATACCTAACAGAGGAATTACCACTGGTTTACTGATTGAATCTGTCAAATGAGGTAATAAAAGTGAATAAACTTGATATACATAACAAATTGGTGATGGAAGTCATATTTAACATATACTAGTTGGTTTTTGGTTAATACAGTAGTACTTTGATTATTTTTGTAAAAAAAAAATTGGATTAACTTATTTTAAAAAATTTATATAGTAAATAATGTAATCCACGTTACACGCCTAATTAAATAATGTTACTTTTAAGTGTTAGTAAAGAACAAATTATATGAAAACATGGTAAATTTTGAATCTAACAAATAAGAGTTGTGAAATGAATGGTCACAAACCTCTTTTGCCACTAGGAATGTCTGCATCGTTGTATGGCTTCGGAAGTTGGGAGGAATAGCTGGAAGCTCTTAGGTAAAAAGGAACTATTAAGAGTAATGAAGCATTAGCATTTGTTGATTGAGGAAGGAACAAAATTAAATACAAGTGTTTACACGCGTACCTTTGTCAGGGCGTGGAAAAGTGTGGAACTGTATACAGTGGAGAGGAATTTTGTTAGGAGGAAAATCAAAAGGACCATAGACAATGGAGTTACTATCGTGGCAAGTCTGGTTTCTTGTAGTCTCCAAGTGACAAATGCTTGATGATGTCGTCTGCTATGACATAGAGGAAACAAAGTCATGATGTGGGGAACTTTGATGCCCAAAAAACTCAACATTTACGTCCAAATAGCTTCTCTATTGCAATGATGAAATCTTGCTTTACTCTCTCAACATGAATGCTTAGAAGATGGAAGCAATCCATCCGGGATAAGTATACGACTTGGAGTTCTGGAGGGTATATCAGGCAATGGGAGTAGTACACGTCCAACTCGGTTCAGATTGCCGGATCCTTGAAAACCAACCTGAAGGACATACAATGAAGTCATTATAAAATGAAGAAATGAGTTCTTCATTTTGAAAATTGGTCATCTAGTTGCATCCTTACCAACAGTATCAAAACTATGTGCCATAGGAACAAGGATCATAGACACAAGGAAGTTGTAAAATGAGGGGAGAGTGTGTCAGCACACTAACTTGTTATATCACTTAGCATGTTAGAAATGTGGAAAATAAAAACTCTATTGTACGTAATATGAACATGGTTTCATACATTAGCCGAGCCTTTTATGATTATATTATTGGGAGGTAGTGGTACGTCGGTGAGAGAATCCTTGTCATACATCCATCCGCGCATTAAAGTATACAGTCACAGTAATATTTGTTAGAATTAGGAAAAAAGCATGTTGCAATGTGCAACCAAAATCCTTTAATTGTCTTAAGTAGAAAGCATCAAAAGCACTATCTATAATATCTCCCTGAAGGTGTAAACATACTACAACAGACAATTTGCTTCATACATTTGACCGTTTTTAACACAAGATTTGGATGCTTTCTTAACACTAGGCTATCACAAGGGCCAAGCATGGTTGTTCCATTGATCCCCTATTCAGAAAATGACAGTTGATCATAAGCCAAATATTGTATACTTCTATGATTAACCGAATAACCAAAAAATGACAGTTGGTCACAGTTATATTGATGTTAAGAATACTGCTTTAGTCCCTCACCTAGAAGATGAGTCCGGCCTTGCAGGGTCCACTAAATATAGTAGGTGTAATAGCTAGGATTTCCGCATTTTAATTAATGCTGATTAACTTAATCGTTGATAGTAATTGACATATAACTCGCGAAGATTTTTGCAAGTGATGAGTAAGAGTCCCACCGTTATGTTCCTGGCGTAATTTTGGACGTTTGGGGAAATTTTTTACTTTTTCCCCCGGGTAATTATTTTTACCCTCTGGTGTTATTTGGAGCATTTGGGAGCTCCAATTAACAAAAATACAATTGAGAGAAATGATCAGGACATCGGATATGTCCTAGATATGAAATAATATGGAAAGGCAAAACGGCCAAAAGAGTCGCTATTCCAATTCTTAGCGGTTAATTAAATGCGGCTTAGGAATGCCCTTTTACGAGATAGTTATGGATTAACTATCCCGATAATATTCCGAAATTTCTATTCCAATTTGGTAAAAATTTAGAAACCGGAAATTATAACTACGTTTCAATTAAATGGATCTATATATATATATATATATATATATATATATATATATATATATATATATATAAATGAAGGCGGCTAAGCTTGCTTATCCTCACCTTTCATCTTATATTATATATATATATATATATATATATATATATATATATATATATATATATATATATATATATATATATATATATATATATATATATATATATATATATATATATATATATATATGATGATAAGAAGACGGCTATGTTATACCTTCATCCTTACTTTACATTTACAATTGAAGTTACAGAGAGAAGCGAGAGCCACCGTACGACTCAACTTCGATCTCTCACTCACCTTTCACTTTCGATCCATTTTCAAATCCGCTTGTACCAACGAGTCCCTTATCTTGTCCTCTACATCGTGGTACAAATCTATTTTCCGTTTGTTAGCTTTTTGGTAAAGCTTCCGTTTACCGCTATCGGAGCGCCGACGGACCACCGCAAGTCATCAAATGTAAGGTTTCATACCGTGCTCTTACTCCCCGTATCGCCAGGAGTCCGTACCTTCTTCCGGATCGTATATCGGGTTAGTAACGAATAAGTTATGAATTTATTCGTTTTCCGTTTTTCGGGTTAGTATAAATTGACCTTGAGTTGGTTAAAATGGATAATTGGAATTTCCATTATGCTCATTATATTATTCTGGTGATTATGGATAGTTTGTTTGTTGAAATCTGATGACAAGGGGTTTAGAAATTGCCTGCGGGCGAAACGTTATTCTAGCGAAATCTAATTAATTAATTAAAGGTTAATTAATTAAATTAGAATTAAAATTGAAATTGAGAAATGTTATTAGATACTACCTTGAGATTTGAGGAATTGTGAGTTATGCTGAGATATTAAGGTTTAGTTGGTTGTGAGGCTCATAGATTGAGTATGATCCTTATGGATTCCTTTGGGTCTAGGTGTGACCCCTTTGATGAATAGAGGTTGATATATCTCTTTATGCCTTGTTTATAGGCCGTGTTGTCCCTCCAGTGTAGAGGTGATCGTGGTTGAGGTTGTACGAGGTTGAGGTAAGTCCGTAGGACTTACTTAGCTACCATCCATATATTGGGTGTTTGCATGAGTGGTGTATGCTTTATATGTTTGCTATGATAGCATGAGTTGTCGTTTTTATCGACCTATGTTCTATTGACTGCCCCACTGCGTGGCTGTGATAACCTTTCCCTTTCATCCCGCCGTGGAGTCTGGGAGGTTCTCTGATGTCGGGCCAGACTGGTTTACAGGAAGGGCGCAATCCACTCCCATAGGGTACACGGATTGTGTGACCGATACTCGTACAGCTGGACATTGTACTCAGAGACGGGGATGTATCGGTCCTCGTGTCACATACTTTCATCTATCTATATATATACGGTTTTTGAGTGAATGGTTATTATATAAAGATAATAAATGGGTAAATGTGTGATAGCATGCTGATGTGTTTATCTTTCATGATTGTGCTTGTGCTTATGCATTACCTCATATATGTATGGTTAGCTAACGGTTTCATACCGTGTTGTAGAAGTTTACAGGTTAGGCGCTACTGGGTGATCTGGCAGGGTGACAGGCCGAGGACTCTCGTACATTAGGTGGTTGGTTTGGGGTTGTTGTGTTTCCCCTCCTGTGTGAGGATGATCTTTTGTACCTCCTATGTGAGGATGTCGTTTTATATACTCGGCTATGTTGTTATTTAATTTGGGTCGTACAGTTTATACTGTTTTATATATTTGTTTTTATATCTGTCAGTGCCATGTTGTAAGGTCCAGTGAACTTGTTGTCAGGCTAGGGTCAGGATCCATTGTGAGATCCTAGCCCAATGTGACATCCCAAGTCCCGCGGATTCGGGGTGTTACAGAGTTGGTATCAGAGCCCAGGTTGACAACAATGGCACTTGCTACCTGCAATGAGGTTTGATAGGTAAAATAAACAGAGCCCACATGGGATCTGACGTTTTCAAAGGTTTTGGTTTTAAGTGTGGTTTTGGGATAGAATGTACGAGAAGTCGTCACCTCTGCCATGGATCTCTGCAGCGTAGATATGTATATATATCTGTGTGTACTATGGATTATGTGGATGTATTATATACATATCGATACCTATGGCATATATATAGCCTTATAAGATTAGGTGCGTATATCCTACAGATGACTCATACTAGAGCAGTATCTGTAGTGGGATGAGGTAGGGGTACACCCCCTCTTCCTCCAGTGGTGATAAGTCAGGGACTAGTTTCCGCTGTTGTATCGCCTATGGTAGAGAACGAGTTTGAAGAGAATGATCTTGTCTCCATGAGTAGATCCGAGTTTCAAGAATATAGGCGCCAAGTATATGAGGCTGTAATAGCGGGTAGACCTACACCGGATTTACCAACATCTGTGAGATCAACCGAAGCTTCTGGATCAGAGAAGAAGCAACGGATTGAATCAGTTAGTGGAGAAGCAAAGATGATGAATGGTGAACCAAGTCAGATACCAGGACAACCAAGTGGTCCTTTGGCCATGAAGACGACTGACACGGAACTACAGTGTTTTAATTGCGGGAAGTTGGGACACTGGCGAGCTGTGTGCCCAAAGACGCCCATCATATGCTTTACGTGTGGTAAAGTAGGGCATAGAGCGAAGTTTTGTCGACAGGGCAAGCCATTGCCTTTACAAGTTCCCTCTCTGAATAAGATCATTCAAGGTGGACGACGAAGATCGAGTTACCCTTCAGTTGCACAGGTTGCAAGAATGAGACGATTATGTTACAATTGTGTCTATCCAGATCATTTGCGTTCTGTGTGCCCTTTGGCACTAATAGCTTGTTTCACTTGTGGTGAGTTAGGTCATTTGGCCCTTCCTGTCAGCAAGGTAGTGTTTCTTCCTAGCAATACCTTCCTCTTTCCGGTGCAGAAAGAGTGGAAGTGGAGGCTATAGTAATGACCTCAGTGATACCTGAGGAGCATGGATCTGACATTGAGTGATGATATGTAGAGGAGCTACGAGTGTTAGCTATTATAGGTACCATTTTCGTTAACGGTTTACCTAGTGAAGTTTTGCTTGTTGTGAGTGTTATGCACGTCATGTCTTTCAATGCATGCGTTAATGGTTGAATTTTGGTATATAGTGGAAGGTGGATTTTCCTTTATAGGATTACCTTTTTGGGTCTGAGATACCCGTGAGATGCGTGTTTGTTCCCATATTTCAGGGACCCGTGTATGGTTGCAGACTTCTTTGTCATGTCGTAGGTGCATGAGGAAGTCATTATGTGTATGGTTTGGATGAATAGATATCCTATGGTGTTAGCTTTTAATAGTAAGACTATTATAGTCTTTACTAAGTTGAGTTAAATAGAGGTCTTCTGAGATTAAGACCTTTGAAGAGACGGGTTTGTCATCAGGACTGTACGAGCATCGAGCTGATAGCACAGGGATGTGACGCCTTCTAGTGTTATACCATGAAGGAGCGAGATAGTCCAACATTGGAAGGTATTCCAGCTGTTTATGAGTTTATAGACGTGTTAGTGAACCGTCTAGTTGTCACCTCAGCGGAGTGTGGACATTGTTATCAAGTTGAAGTATGATACAAGATTGAATGGGAAAGCCACACTATACAGTGCTTGTTGAGATATTGTACTATTAACTTGAAAAGTTGACTGAAACGGGTTTACCCTAGTGGGTTCCATGTTCTATATTGACGACCTGATGAGTTAGTTTCAAGAAGCAATTGTGTTTTCAGGATTCCTTTGTGTTCAAGATATCCCTAGTCATGGATGAGAGAGCAACATGTGTATGTGATAGTATCCCATATCCGTTATGGACACTACGAGTTTGTAGTGATGTCATTTAGGTTGACAAGTGTTTTAGTAGTTTTTATGGAGTTGATGAACAGTATCTTCATCGACTTCCTTGATTAGTTGGTGGTGGACTTCATTGATGACATGTCGGTATACTCTCATAGTAGAGAATAGTAGACCGATCGTCTGAGGACCGTTCTGCAGATTTTGAGAGATAGAGGGTTGTATTCTACGCTCTCTAAGTGTAAGTTGAGATGCTAGTGGTAGCCTTTTTAGGCCATGTTGTCTCCACCAGTGGGATCATGGTTGACCTGGCGAGAATTAAGTATGTTGTAACATGGGAGATACTAATGAACATTAAGGAATACGTAGTTTTCTCGGCTCAGCTGATTGCTACCAATGCTTTGACGAAGGATTTTATATGATTACGTATTCATTTGCGAGTCTTTTGAGAAGACCGTACCGGTGTGATCTTCATGTCAGATTTCTATAAATCATAGAAATCTGAAGTATACTTTATGCAACAGGGGTTGAATAAACGCTGGTGTTAAGAGCTTAAGTTGATCAAGACTTTGACCTGGAGGTTCCATATCATTCCGAGAAGTTGAACGTTGTCACCGACAACTGGAACGGAAATACGCTCCAAGAGAAGATGATTGTGAGACAGATAGTTCAGCTTCAGCTTAAGAGAAATCTAGCTTGGCTAGAGTTGGATAATCAGTTCCTTGATGAGGATACCCAGTTATACCTCAAAGGTTCTACCTGGTCTGTTGGATGAGGTCCAACAGAAGTAGGGGACCTGCCCGGCCTTGACAAGGTTTAGAGAAAGGATGTCTCGTACTGAGGCACCATAGTTCTCCATGGAAGTAGATGGACTGATGAAGAGTCATGTCCACTTTGTGTACCTGCTGATGTAGATGGAGACAGAGAATATTATGGTATATCCACTATAAGCCTTATTCAGTACATTCAGGTACGAGTAAGATGTACCACGAGATGAGACGATTATATTGTATGAAGCCGATATTACCAGATTTGTGATATAGTGTGTGACCTGTCAGCAGGTCCAAATAGAGTATTTCTGATCTAGAGATAAGCCCCACCCACTACCAGTGCAGTAGTAGAATTTGGGAGGACATCTCAATGGATTTTTTTTATGGGATTGTGACCCAGTAGAAGATTTATGTTATCTGGATTGTTGGTAACAAATTAATGAAACCGGCACGTTTCATTTCTATCAGAAGGACATGGCTAGTGAATGAATTGGCTGAGGAGTACACTAGACAGATAGTGAGACTCCATGGTATATCGAGAACGATCATTTCTGATCGAGATGGATGTTTTTACTTTGAGATTTTGGGCAGTAGATTCAGACTGCTATGGGGACGAGTCTTTACCTCATGACTACACTTCACCCCCTGACAGATGGTCAGTTAGAGAGGATCATCTAGATCTTAAAGATCTATTATAAGTTGTAAGTTGAATGGGAAACGTGGATGGTTATATTACCTTCCATTAATGAGTTTATTATATAACAATGAAGGACGTGCATCTTTCTGGGATGGCCCTATGAGGCAATATATATAGACATAGATATCGTATATCCTTATGCTAGAAGTGATCTAGCAGTAGTAGTGGAATAACACCTGACCAGATTCAGGATTTTATAGTTCAAGTAACGTTGATTGAAAGAAGAATGCTGGTTTTACAGAGTCTCCAGATATTATATGTAGACAAGAGACGTTAACCTCTAAAGTTCAAGCGAGAGTTCATGTCCGGCAGTAAGTATCTCAGCTGCGAGACGTTAGACATGTTAATATGGAAAGGGAACTGAGTTTCCAATATGATGGTTTATTCGAGATCGACTAGTACTGAGAAGGTAGCATGATGTTTAGCTTTTCCTATGAGATTAGAGGATATCCACCCAATGTTTTATATGTCTCAATTGAGGAAGTATATACCAGACTCGAAACATCTTGTGAGTTACGATGATTGATGGTTGAGTCCAACCACACTTTTTTTTGAGCATTCGATTACATTCTTGGAATGAGATATGAAACGATTGCATTCGAAAGACATTGCCATATTGAGGATATGATGGTCAAGATGAAGACCTGAAGAGGCTATGTGAGAGACTGAGGATAGTGTCCTGAGGAACTATCTAGAGTATATGTTGGGACAGACCCATTTGTAGGAGCACGAGTAGATCTTAGTGCTATCTTGATGAATATTGTGTTTATGTGCTTATATGCCTTGATGTGTTATTCTATGCTAGTTGTGATGTGATTTACGATCTTAGTAGATCTTGATGTGCTAGCGTGATGTATGCTATAGCTGGAGATGATTACTTCCTCCACGTTATGATTATATTTATAGCTGGAGATGGTTCTTTCCTCCATGCTATTTGAGTGGGATTAGGATTCAGCTGGAGATGGTTCTTTCCTCTATGCTACCTTGATGGACATAGCTCAGTGGAGATGTGATTCCTCCATGCGATATATATGTTTATGGGTTGGCTAGAGACATATTTCCTCTATGCATGTGATATGTTTTGGCTAGAGATGTGCTTCCTCTATGCCTTGTGATGTGGTATGGCGAGAGACGTGATTCCTCTACGCCTGTGGGTAGCGTTATGGCCCTGTTTCCTGGAGTGATGATTCCTCCATGTTTATACTTGAGGTTATAGATTGTTATAGGTTGTGATCTTTTGAACGGAGATGTGATACCTCCGATAGAAAGAGTGAGAGTTATACCTCGGCGTATGGGTCCGAGAGAATTTGGGAATTGTTCAAGTTTCGGGACGAAACTTTTTTTTTAGGGGTGTGTGATGTAATAGCTAGGATTTCCGCATTCTAATTAATGCTGATTAACTTAATCGTTGATAGTAATTGACATATAACTCGCGAAGATTTTTGCAAGTGATGAGTAAGAGTCCCACCGTTATGTTCCTGGCGTAATTTTGGACGTTTGGGGAAATTTTTTACTTTTTCCCCCGGGTAATTATTTTTACCCTCTGGTGTTATTTGGAGCATTTGGGAGCTCCAATTAACAAAAATACAATTGAGAGAAATGATCAGGACATCGGATATGTCCTAGATATGAAATAATATGGAAAGGCAAAACGGCCAAAAGAGTCGCTATTCCAATTCTTAGCGGTTAATTAAATGCGGCTTAGGAATGCCCTTTTACGAGATAGTTATGGATTAACTATCCCGATAATATTCCGAAATTTCTATTCCAATTTGGTAAAAATTTAGAAACCGGAAATTATAACTACGTTTCAATTAAATGGATCTATATATATATATATATATATATATATATATATATATATATATATATATATATATATATATATATAAATATGAAGGCGGCTAAGCTTGCTTATCCTCACCTTTCATCTTATATTATATATATATATATATATATATATATATATATATATATATATATATATATGATGATAAGAAGACGGCTATGTTATACCTTCATCCTTACTTTACATTTACAATTGAAGTTACAGAGAGAAGCGAGAGCCACCGTACGACTCAACTTCGATCTCTCACTCACCTTTCACTTTCGATCCATTTTCAAATCCGCTTGTACCAACGAGTCCCTTATCTTGTCCTCTACATCGTGGTACAAATCTATTTTCCGTTTGTTAGCTTTTTGGTAAAGCTTCCGTTTACCGCTATCGGAGCGCCGACGGACCACCGCAAGTCATCAAATGTAAGGTTTCATACCGTGCTCTTACTCCCCGTATCGCCAGGAGTCCGTACCTTCTTCCGGATCGTATATCGGGTTAGTAACGAATAAGTTATGAATTTATTCGTTTTCCGTTTTTCGGGTTAGTATAAATTGACCTTGAGTTGGTTAAAATGGATAATTGGAATTTCCATTATGCTCATTATATTATTCTGGTGATTATGGATAGTTTGTTTGTTGAAATCTGATGACAAGGGGTTTAGAAATTGCCTGCGGGCAAAACGTTATTCTAGCGAAATCTAATTAATTAATTAAAGGTTAATTAATTAAATTAGAATTAAAATTGAAATTGAGAAATGTTATTAGATACTACCTTGAGATTTGACGAATTGTGAGTTATGCTGAGATATTAAGGTTTAGTTGGTTGTGAGGCTCATAGATTGAGTATGATCCTTATGGATTCCTTTGGGTCTAGGTGTGACCCCTTTGATGAATAGAGGTTGATATATCTCTTTATGCCTTGTTTATAGGCCGTGTTGTCCCTCCAGTGTAGAGGTGATCGTGGTTGAGGTTGTACGAGGTTGAGGTAAGTCCGTAGGACTTACTTAGCTACCATCCATATATTGGGTGTTTGCATGAGTGGTGTATGCTTTATATGTTTGCTATGATAGCATGAGTTGTCGTTTTTATCGACCTATGTTCTATTGACTGCCCCACTGCGTGGCTGTGATAACCTTTCCCTTTCATCCCGCCGTGGAGTCTGGGAGGTTCTCTGATGTCGGGCCAGACTGGTTTACAGGAAGGGCGCAATCCACTCCCATAGGGTACACGGATTGTGTGACCGATACTCGTACAGCTGGACATTGTACTCAGAGACGGGGATGTATCGGTCCTCGTGTCACATACTTTCATCTATCTATATATATACGGTTTTTGAGTGAATGGTTATTATATAAAGATAATAAATGGGTAAATGTGTGATAGCATGCTGATGTGTTTATCTTTCATGATTGTGCTTGTGCTTATGCATTACCTCATATATGTATGGTTAGCTAACGGTTTCATACCGTGTTGTAGAAGTTTACAGGTTAGGCGCTACTGGGTGATCTGGCAGGGTGACAGGCCGAGGACTCTCGTACATTAGGTGGTTGGTTTGGGGTTGTTGTGTTTCCCCTCCTGTGTGAGGATGATCTTTTGTACCTCCTATGTGAGGATGTCGTTTTATATACTCGGCTATGTTGTTGTTTAATTTGGGTCGTACAGTTTATACTGTTTTATGTATTTGTTTTTATATCTGTCAGTGCCATGTTGTAAGGTCCAGTGAACTTGTTGTCAGGCTAGGGTCAGGATCCATTGTGAGATCCTAGCCCAATGTGACATCCCAAGTCCCGCGGATTCGGGGTGTTACAGTAGGCTATATCATGAATGTATAGCCACTTGGTGCAAGAAGCATAGAGGATTCAGTCTCGTCATAGGCTTGACGTGCTTTTGCCATTTGTCAAGTTTTTCATGTTTCAGCCTGTGTCTTTGGGGATCCCGAAGCTTGAACCACATTACAGATGATGCTTGGTAGGAGAGAAATGAAAAAAGTCCTAGATAGTTGAGCCCACCTTTTCCGATAAAAAAATGAACCTTCTAGAATCATCACAAATTAAAAATTAGACTGTTTTATATATGAACAAATGGACTATCTCCTTTGAGCTCACATAACCATTTAGAATTGTGCTTTGAAGTTTTTTCTCAGATGTTCATTTCACTACATGACATTTAGTATTATCATGCCACTTGGTCAATCTACTCCTATTGCCTTCCCTTTTTTTTTCTTAAACTTTGAGGATGCAGATATTATCCAGGAAAATCATACAGTAATAATATTGTCATGCTGATGATTCGTGTAACACACAATTAGTAAATAGGAAACCTTCTTTTGATTTGTTATTAAGTTAGCTCCTTGAAGATAGATGCCTTTGCAGTTCAGTCTAATCTCATCTACCTATGAGTTCATCTCAATCATGTCCTAAACTATGTTTCAGCTTGTTAACCATTAGTTGATCTTAACTTAATATCAAGCTGGTTTGACATGCTTATAGAACAAAAGTAACAGTATATCCTTCATTACAGTAAATTAAACCATTGAATGTAACTTTGTACTAGCCACATAGACTAAATTAATAATGTAGTTCCATTTTAAACCGATTCCTAATAGCTACTTTTGAAGAGCCAAAACTATGACAGAACAAACCGGAACCATTACACTGACAGACTGATTACGAAAACGAGCAACTCCGAATCATTTATATGAGAAAGGAATTGGTGAAGTTCTTGTAATGTCAACAGCAAATGATCCAATTGACATCAAGAAAAATGAGCAGCCCCAAATTATTCAGGAAATGAACAAGAAGAAGAAAGAAAATGATCAGATCCAATTAACAACAACAACAACAACACGAGCAGATGTTCAGAGGAATTAACAACAAAATAAACCAGCAGCAGATCCAATTGACTCAGGAAGAAGAACATACCTTCGGTTTAGGGAGAGAACGAACAGGAGAGGAAGACCGACGAGCAACCAAGAGCAGATTTAAAATGTATGCGCGTCTTTCTTATCCCTGATTTTAACTAGTATATTACCCGGGTCCTGCACCGATTTGTTTTTAATCATTATTGTTAGAACTGATATTTAATCATATTATTAACATTAACAATAACTACAAATATTTAATACATTATATAGATTTTCAAACAAACCTCTTATATTAAAGATTTTCAAACAAACCTCTATTATATGGGTGGACTCCTTTATGTACTTGGTAGCTTTTGTTTTTTTTATACCATCTTTCGTTTTCAGTTAAATTATTTTGTAATGATTTGATTTAAATTGCTGAATTAAAAGATTAGTAAAATTTAATAGATTAGAAGATTACTGTTTTTAAGAGATTTTTAAACAAAATAGTTTTGCTGGATTCCTAAATAATAGTAAGATTTAAAAACTTATTTATAGATACATGCATTTGTTTTTTTTCTATAGAAAATAATTAAAATAATAACTTTAAAAAAAATATTTTTGGAAGCTGCGTGAATTGTGGCGTTGACACGTGACAAATAAGGTCTCTCCGTCAATACATAAAAGATAAGATGGTGTTGTGTTTACTTTAGGTTAGTCATTGAGGGAATTTTAGGGTTATACTTTTTATATATTACCGGATATTCGAGTTACAAAATACATTTCAAATTTGATAAGTAGATTTGGAAATTTTATGTGTCTCTATTTGAGTCAATTGTGACACCTTGAGTTGTCTCTTTTTGTGTCATTTGTGAAACCTATATGTGTCCGAAATTTGCGACACATTAACGTGTCTCTGATATTGCCATTTGCGACACCTGTATGTGTCAAAAAATTGCGACACCATAAGGTGTCGCAATTTAGCGAGGGTTTTGCGGATGCAAATTTTTAGCGACACATTGGCATAGTGTTGGAAGAAAAGCGTCGCATATAGTCCGCATTTCTAGTAGTGGTTTAAACCGGTTGTTGTAGACGCTTTGCAGGATAGGATGCCGCCGAGTGAGGCGGAGGAGTGGACAACCGGGGTTTACGTACATTATAGGACAGGGATGGTAATGTGTTGATTTCGTTTTTGGATTATGTTGTACCTTATGGATTTATGTTTTGGAGTTGTGTCGTTTTGAGGACTCGGCTGAGTTTCCAAGTTGTATCTTTCTTTTCGAGATTGTTTGCATTACATTAAAACGATTTTGGTATTTAACTTTATTTGTGCCATGTTGAAAAGATCCGGTGAAATTGTTGTCAAGCTAAGGGTCGGAACCCATTGTGAGGTTTCTGCCCATAGCATCCCGAGTCCCACGGATTTGGGGTGTTACTAAAGTGGTAAAGGCCGAATGAGGAATAAACAAAACCCATAAGGGCTCTGACTTTTTCATTTTCAAATTCATATGCACGAGCCGGGCTTTGGTTAGAATGTACGGGACCACCACTCCTTACGCAAACCTCGGCGATGTAGATTTCTGGATTTGATGTACATATATATTACTACATAGTTATCTTCATGCTTTCGAAAATTTTATTATATCAAAATTGTAAGTATTACATACATATTCATATACAAATATACGCCATACGCTATCAGATGACACGTACGAGAGCTACCGCATACGTAGGACCCGCCAGGGGTAGACCCCCTCTTCCTCCTAACGCCCCGAGACGGGGACGAGTAGGGAGACCTCCAGGCACGAGTGGCCAGGGACGTACCCCCATTGCGGACCCACCAGTTATGGATCCACCACCAGCTCAGGTTCTCATAGAGGACGTCGTGGAGAGCATCATTCCCAAGGCTAGGGACCCACCAGTTATGGATCTCACCTTAGTCTTTGTGCTCGACCTCGGAATACTATCCCTACTACAAACGTCCCGTACACTGCGGGTTCGCTAGGAGTTAGGATAAATATAACGAGTATAAATTTAAAGCTTATTGCGTGCACATACATTACATATCCTAAGTGTAACAACTTTTTGTCCCCGGCAACGGCGCCAAAAACTTGTTACGCTCAGGATATGTAATGTATGTGCACGCAATAAGCTTTAAATTTATACTCGTTATATTTATCCTAACTCCTAGCGAACCCGCAGTGTACGGGACGTTTGTAGTAGGGATAGTATTCCGAGGTCGAACACAAAGACTAAGGTGAGATTGATTCGATTAGTGATTAGATTTAGTAAAGGTCTAGGTGAAGAAAAGGGAAGGGAATAAAGAAAAGAAAATCTCGAATGTTTTTGGTTGGTTTTTAGGTGATCAATCAAAGATCATAATTCATGCAAAGTAAACAATCAACTAAACTTAACAAATCATTGCAAACAAACAAGCTAAACAAGAGATGTGAATCAAAAAGAGAAAAGCGGATTCTAGGGATTGGAAGTTCCGGTTATGGCAAAGGACTCAAGCTCTCTAAACGTTCCTTGGATTAACTATGATATGTTGGAAATGAGTGTTTCTAGGTTGGGATCAATCACCGGGTAGGTCTCATGGTCCACTAGTCCGTCCCTAGGGTCTTATCACCGGGTAAGTCTCTAAGAACCTAAAGGATGAAATTCTACACAAACCGGATTGTCACCTAGGGATCTAACCTATCCTCACCGGGTAAGTCTCGAAAGGGTTGGTCCTAAACAACTATCCTAGCACACTTAGTCCAATGGCGGCTTATGAGGCTCACCACTACCTAGGGTTTGTCATCTTTGAAATCTAAGAGTAAGAATCACCGGGTAAGTCTCTTCTAACACTTAGTTGCTAACACTAGGTCACCCTAGGGTAGAATTAACTCAACAAATACTAGGATTTCAACATTATAACAATCTAAAGCTAGATCCATCGAACCAGGGAGAATCACGGGTTGTTCTACTAAGTCCACGGTCGTGGTTTGGCAAGAACTGACCGCGGATTCAAACAGAGGTTCGTTCAAGTACACAAGTCATCCAAGGGCAAATCTAAGTCTATCCTATCATAGTCCTAGCCATAACCATCATTTCCTTACCCTAGAATCACATCTATTTAGCCTACAACATTCTTCATAACAATCGAAACCATCAAGCATAAAATCATGGCTTCCTTATACAAGATAATGAAGAGAAAGAGATGAACAAATGAAATAAACAAAACCAAGCTGAAAGTAAGATTGAAATGACTCACAACCCTTCCAAAAGAAGGTTTAGATGCTTCATACAACTCTAGAAATCAATTCCGAAATTCTTCACTACAAAAGCTATCAAGGTCTATCAATGGTGTGTTCTTCTTCTTCCTCCTCCAATGGTAGCTTTCTTCCTTAGAGAATCTTCTTCTTCTTGAGAGAGTATTTTTGATTGGGTTCTAGAGGATAATGGAGAGCTGCTCCCAGATACCTTTTCTCAGCAATGCAGGACCATTTTTATAGTACAACTTTGCAAGAGCTGGCCAAGAAATCGTGGCACAGCTGTCATAACCGCCTGGCAAGAACCACGGTTGGTTCCACGGCCGTGGACCTTCAGTGAACCGTGGTTTGGTGCTTCAGCGTTGCCTTGGTTCATTAAGCTTTGATTTGGTGCATGGCTTGTGTTGGCAAGGTTCCATGAGTCCTCCTTAGCCCTTGGCTTGCATCCTAATGAGTCCGAGGGTGTATCATCTCGATGAACGATCCTCAAACGTATCGATTTAGCTCCTAAATCTCCCAAATTACCTATAAAGCAAACAAAAGTCCGTGTAGACGTCTATCTCGACAAAATAGGTGAATTAAGTGCAAACGTTACGAACTAATGCTCGACCATGCGTGAATGAGTGAGAAATCTATCTAAATGAGTGTCTAATCCTAAGTCATAAATCGTGTTATCAAAAATACCCCATACTTAAGGTTTGCTCGTCCCCGAGCAAGTTCCCAACTATAGACTAATAGATGACATGATTTATGTATGCAGAAAAATGGCAAAATCTTTTTGAAGTTGTGCTGCTAATATTGGATCACCTTCATAGTCATGTTTTATGGCAATGGACAAGCAATCATGTATCAAATAAGTGAAGGCACGGAAGGACAATTGTACTTAACTCGAAAGCATGCATGAAATGTAAAAACGAAGAAGTCAAGATGATCAAGAGCATATCCAATCTAGATTACTAAGTCTTACAAATATGCAAATAGGTCATAAGGTCTTATGCAATAAAAGGCCAAGAAACGTTGTGATTAGGTGGGGATTTTTCTAGGCTATGTGATGCTAATCCGGGAATGGAACTAACTCCACGACCTTGTCCTCAATCAACTTCCCACAAGTGTATATTTTCTCCATCTTTTCTTTTTCTTTCACTTATTTTTGAGACGATGGCATTGGTGTACAAAAGCTGAAACCTTGGTGATTAGCCGTCCTCGGGCTTTTTTCTATTTTTTTAGGTGCATCCACACCGGGCACACATACCAAAGCTCGTTAGGACTATCGGTTTATTTGACTTTGGCAAGGCACCAACACCCGATTATGTGAAGTGTGCCGAGTTACTTGTCATTTAAACCAATGTCCCCAAACCTATATTTTTTTGTCTATACTTTCACAACAATTTCAGCATTTTATTCATGGCATTCTTTCATCAACATCTTCACCCCACACTTGCTTTTTACACACATCAACACACTAGCATGCTCCTATTCCCGGATGGGTCAAAAGAGGTAAAATTTTTCATCAATTTAGGTGCTCAAATATCATGATCAAGATGAGAAGTAGAGAAAGATGAATTGCCTCATTCATTCCTAGATGATATGTAAGAACTAGCATGTAATTTCGACTTTCAATACTCAATCCAATCAAGGCAAACATCATGATCACAATCCATTCATGGGATTCAATATAAGTACTTCAAGTCCACATATGCGATTCATAAATTCAACACACAAGGCCATCTATAGCCAATCCACAAGACAAGATTCATCATTAGGGTCATATCCAAGCCTAGAAAGCACAAAAAATTTTAAATTTTCTGAATTTTTTTTTTATTTTTTTATTGTTTGGTATTTTTCGAATTGGTTATATACAATGCAAGATATGTGACAATATTAAAATATCCTAGATGCTCATCATGCAAAGGATCATGCAAACCCCACCCCATACTTAGAAACACATTGTCCCCAATGTGTAAATGAAGTAAAGAAGAGTGAAAGAGGGTTCTCACAATGTAAAATTGTTTGCTATGGTATTTGGGATTTCTCAAGTGAATTGATGGTAAATGATCCTTTCAACAATGGTAGAGAGCTCCAAGTGTTCATCAAAACATCGGGACCCGCGCTAGGCACCGCTAGCCGTCCAAGTTCCGCGTCTGCTCCACCCATAGTTGATGAGGGGTTCATCATCATCATTCACATGCCATGCAAGGCTTCCAATGTTACCAAGACTCTAGCACACACACAAAAACACACCAAACACACAAAAACAGAAAAATCAAAAAGCAAAAACGAAAACGAAAAGGGAAAACGTTACTGATGGGTTGCCTCCCATCAAGTGCTTCTTTAAGGTCATTAGCTTGACCAAACTCGGGGGCGTCTCATTCTAGGTGAAGTGGGGAAATCATATCCACCGGAGCTCCCGGGACATACTTCTTTAACCGGTGCCCATTCACCTTGAAATCTCCACAATGCTCCCCTCCTATCTCAATTGCTCCATGGGGGAAAATCTTTTTCACCACATATGGTCCGGTCCATCTTGATTTTAGCTTTCCGGGGAAGAGCCGCATCCTTGAGTTGAAGAGAAGGACAAGGTTGCCTTCACTCAACTCCTTCGGGATGAGGCACTTGTCATGCCATCGTTTGGTTCTCTCCTTGTAGATCCGGGCATTCTCATAAGCATCCAACCGGATCTCTTCAAGGGCATTCATATCAAGCAACCTCTTCTCTCCCGCCTCCTTGAGGTCGAAATTTAGCCACTTAATGGCCCAATAAGCTCTATGCTCCATCTCTACCGGAAGGTGGCAAGACTTGCCATAGACTAACTTGTAGGGAGTGGTGCCAATTGGTGTCTTGAAAGCGGTTCTATATGCCATAAAGGCATCATCGAGCTTCATAGCCCAATCTTTTCTCGTCCTAGGGACCGTCTTCTCAAGGATTCCCTTTATCTCCCGGTTAGAGATCTCCACTTGGCCACTAGTTTGGGGGAGGTAAGGTGTTGCCACCTTATGAGTCACCCCATACTTAGCCAAAAGCGCCCCGAAGTTCCTATTGGTGAAGTGCTTTCCTCCATCACTTATGATTACCCTTGGTGTTCCAAACCTAGGAAAGATCACTCGGTTGAAAAACCGCACCACCACCTTGGCGTCATTTGTAGGAGAGGTGATTGCCTCCACCCATCTTGAAACATAGTCAACCGCCAATAGGATGTAGAGGTTGCCACATGAAGAAGGGAATGGTCCCATGAAGTCCACACCCTATACATCAAATATTTCCACTTCTTGAATGTTGTTCAAGGGCATCTCATTCCTCCTTGAGATGTTGCCCGTCCTTTGGCAAGCATCACAAGCTACCACAAATCTTTGCACATCCTTGAACAAACTTGGCCAAAAGAAACCCGATTGCAACACCTTCGCACATGTCTTGTGTGAGCTAGCATGCCCTCCACATGACAAGGAATGACAATGGCGGATCACACTCTCCACCTCATCTTCCAGTATGCATCTCCTAAACATTCCATCCGGCCCTCTCTTGAACAAAAGTGGTTCACTCCAATAGTAGTGCCTCACATCCTTGAAGAACTTCTTTCTTTGGGGATATGTCAATCCGGGAGGCACTTCCTCACACACTAGATAGTTCACAATGTCGGCATACCATGGCTCACTTCCTCTAGACACTTGGAACAAGCATTCCTCCACCATTTGCAATTGCTCATCCCGGAATGAATCATCAATCGGGATGTCATCTTTCTCAAGCTCCAATGGTTGGAGTCTACTAAGGTGATCCGCCACGGAATTTTCCGACCCCTTCTTGTCCCGGATTTCCAAATCAAACTCTTGAAGAAGAAGGATCCAACGAATCAACCTAGGCTTGGCATCCTTCTTGGTAAGTAGATAACGGATCGCGGCATGATCCGTATACACTATGACCTTCGCTCCAACAAGATATGAGCGGAACTTCTCAAAAGCATACACCACCGCTAGCAACTCCTTCTCGGTGCTAGCATAATTGAGTTGGGCATCATCTAGCGTCTTGCTAGCATAATAAATGGCATGTGTGCGCCCATCTTTCCTTTGCCCCAAAACAGCCCCAACGGCTACATCGCTTGCATCACACATGATCTCAAATGGTAAACTCCAATCCGGAGGTTGCATGATAGGTGCGGAGATCGAAGCGTTCTTCAACCTACAAAAGGCCTCAAGGCAATTCTTGGAGAAAACAAATTCAACATCCTTCATTAGTAGGTTAGTAAGAGGCTTATAAATTTTAGAGAAGTCTTGAATAAACCTCCGGTAAAAACTGGCATGCCCTAAGAAACTCCTTACCCCTTTCACCGAGGTAGGTGGTGGCAACCTCTCTATCGTTTCAATCTTGGCCCTATCAACCTCAATGCCACAGTTAGACACCAAGTGTCCCAACACAATACCTTCACTTACCATGAAGTGGCATTTCTCCCAATTCAAGACAAAATTTGTCTCCTCACATCTTTGCAATACTAATGACAAGTTAGCCAAGCAATTATCAAAGGAAGAACCATAAACAGAGAAATCATCCATGAACACTTACATGATATTTTCTATGTATTCCGAAAAGATAGCCATCATACACCTTTGGAAGGTGGCGGGTGCATTACATAACCCAAATGGCATTCTCCTATAGGCAAAAGTTCCCCATGGACATGTAAAGGTGGTTTTCTCTTGGTCATCGGGGTGGATAGGGATTTGGAAGAATCCACTATAGCCATCTAAATAGCAAAAATGAGAATGTTGAGCTAATCTCTCTAGCATTTGGTCAATGAAGGGAAGGGGGAAGTGATCTTTCCTAGAGGCCATGTTCAATTTCCTATAGTCAATGCACATCCTCCATCCCGTAACCGTCCTAGTTGGGATTAGTTCATTGTTCTCATTGGTCACTACGGTCATCCCACCCTTCTTAGGTACTACATGAACGGGACTAACCCACTTACTATCCGAGATAGGGTAGTAATCCCCGCATCTAGCAACTTAATGATCTCCTTTTTGACTACCTCTTTCATTATAGGATTTAATCTCCTTTGATGTTCAATAGAGGGTTTATAGTTATCTTCCATCAATATCTTATGCATGCACAAAGAAGGTTTTATCCCAACCAAATCATCAATAGTATAGCCAATGGCCTTCCTATGCAATCTTAGCTCATGCAACAACTTAGCAAGTTCATCATCACTCAAGCATGCATTCACAATCACCGGATATGTAGAATTATCACCAAGGAAAGCATACTTTAAATGAGAGGGGAGGGGTTTGAGTTCAAGTTTAGGAGGACCTTTATCGATTGGAGACGATCCAAATAGTGTTGGATGAGATGAATCCAAAGCAAATGAAGTCCCTTCAAGGCTCCTTGAAGCTTGATCATCAATGAAGGCTGCTTCTGGGGGAATCACGGCCAAGTCCACGGTTGGCTCCACTTCCACGGCCGTGGAAGTTGCCAGGGTTGTTTGTTGAGGCTTTACAGAGAGTTTTACGGCCGTGGAACATATTCCACGACCGTGGTTCCTACAGGAACTCATCATGCATTCGTGAACCTCAAATCCAGCCCTTGTCTCTTTTTCTAGTGCTTCCAAGGCCTTGATTTCTTCATTGCAAGCCTCCTCAACACCTTCCTCCATCAAACTTAAGGTAAGAACCTTCTCCAACGGATCCTTGATCAAAATCGAGCTCACAACTTCTCTAGACTCCTCTTGCTCGACTATGATGAATACATCCTCATCAAGGGTTGGCCCTTTCATCATTGTGGACAACTTGAACTTGATGTTCTCTTCTCCAATGTTGAAGGAGAGAGTCCCGTTCTTGCAATCCACTAGGCATCCGGAAGTGGCTAGGAAAGGTCTTCCTAAAATGATGGGAACCGGATAGTCCGCCGGAATATCCAAGACAACAAAATCAATCGGCACATAGAACCTTCCTAGTTGCACCGGAATGTCTTCTAAAATCCCAACCGGGTGAGTGATTGAACGGTCCGCCATGTAGAGGGTCATCTTGACCGGCTTTGGCTCTCCTAGCCCAACCTTGTTGCAAAGTGCAAGCGGTATGATGCTTACACTTGCCCCAAGATCACAAAGGGCTTCATACTTCACATCTCCCCCTCCAATTGGGATGCAAAAAGAACCCGGATCTCTTAGCTTGGGAGGCATCTCTTCCTTCACTGTTTAGATCAAGTCCGAGGATCTCTTTGTCATTCTTATTTCCCCATACTCCTCCAACTTCCTTTTGTTGGAGAGTATTTCCTTCAAGAATTTGCCATACGCCGGCATACCTAAGATAGCATCCATGAACGGAATATTAATATGCAATTTAGACATAAGTTCAAGGAATTTACCAAAATGATTGTCCAAGCGAGCCCTTGCTCGTGATTGAGGGAACGGTAGTGGTGGTTTGTAGGGAGGCGGTGCCACATATGTTGGCTCAACATCCTTACCCTTGCCTCCATCTCCTTGCAAAGTCTCTTCCTTTATCACCACTTGCTTCCCCTTAGCATTCTCCTTGGGCAAAGGGTCTTTCATACTCAACCAACTCCTCGTTGTAATGGCCAACACTTGGCCTCTTGGGTTGTCTTCGGTCCTTCCGGGAAGCTTCCCCGGATCTCTATGGGCTTCACCCGCCTTTTGGAACACGTGTGCTTCCAAAACCTTTTGAGCCTTAGAAATTGAAGTCACCGTGCTCTCAAGACCACTCAACCTTCCAAGCAATTGCTCAAACATCATTTCGGTCCTATCCTTTGGAGGTTGAGTAAATCCGGGTGGAGGTTCTTGTGATGCTTTTGGTGGTGGAGTTGTGCTTGTGGAAGCGGGAGGGTTCAAGGCTCCATCCAGGTTAGAGTAGGAAAACCCGGGATGGTTGTGGTTGGGCCGGTAATTGTTGAATTGCCGGTTGTTGTTGAAGTTCCTTGGGCCTTGATAATTGTTGTAATTGCCCCTTCCCGTGTAATTCACATCCTCCTCTTTGGAAGACAACTTAGCTTGTGGAAGCACTTGAGGGGTTGCTTGGTTCTTCAAAGTTGTAGCACACAACTCCCTCAAAGACTTCAACTCGTTATTGATGGCATCAAGCTTGAAGTTGCTCATGGTGACTTCACTCACCTCATATGCTCCTGCCTTTCTCCCTTCACTCTTCCTATGGGAGTATTTCTCAATTACTAGAGCTTGCTTCTCCATAAAATCCCAAGCTTCATCTACATGCTTCTCCATAAAAGTCTCACCGGAAAGAGATTGGAGCTTGAATTGGCTATCTTCGTCAAGTCCTTTGAAGTAGATCTCCAATAGCTCAATTTTTGGTATACCATGGTGTGGACAATCTAGGAGAAGATCTTTGAACCTCTCCCAAGACTTGAATAAACTTTCTCTATCCTTCATCACGAAGGCATTTATCTTCCCTCTTAACTCGGTAGTCTTGGAAGGTGGGAAGAACTTAGTCAAAAACTCGGTTGTCATCTCCTTAAGTGAGAAGGAAAAAGCCCTAAGCTTATGGTTGTTGCTTTCCAATCTTGGCGGTCTAAGAGTCTCCATCAAAATCTCATAGTTCATCAAGTGTTGATGAGGAGATTCTCCTTCCATCCCTCCAAATTGATTATGCCGGATCATTTGTAGAACTTGAGGGCGGAGCTCGTAGTTGTGGGTTGCGGGATCTCCTAAGTTCACACCCGGACGGTGTGCTCTTTGTGCCGGATCCATACGTCTCCCTAATGTTTGTGGCTCTTCAATGGCAATGGGCACAACCCTAACATTCGCCGCCGGCTGCGGTTGTGGTGGTGGAGGAGGTGGAGGTTGTTGACGATTAAGCTCCCCTTGTACAAGGGCTTGCCTAATCTCATCAATCTCCCTCCTAGTTGCTTCTTGCCTCTCATTGGCAAGTCTCCTTTCTTCCTCCAAGAGCTCATCTCTTAACCTAATTTGCTCTAAAGCTTCATCTAATTCAGCTTGGAGATCTCTTCCGGCCATCTCTTTTCCCTTTTTAATGCTCTTGGATCTAGATCTAAGGGTTTTCTCCGGTTCGGGATCGAATGGAGCTAAATCCTTGCCACGAGATCTTCACATACACCTAAAGAGTAAAAGATGTCCTGAAAAGCAAAGACACACACCAAAGAGAGATCAAAAGCAACAAGAAAGATCTACACTAATAACAATCACAAAATAGACTCAATCTAGACCTAATGCCCGGCAACGGCGCCAAAAACTTGTTACGCTCAGGATATGTAATGTATGTGCACGCAATAAGCTTTAAATTTATACTCGTTATATTTATCCTAACTCCTAGCGAACCCGCAGTGTACGGGACGTTTGTAGTAGGGATAGTATTCCGAGGACGAACACAAAGACTAAGGTGAGATTAATTCAATTAGTGATTAGATTTAGTAAAGGTCTAGGTGAAGAAAAGGGAAGGGAATAAAGAAAAGAAAATCTCGAATGTTTTTGGTTGGTTTTTAGGTGATCAATCAAAGATCATAATTCATGCAAAGTAAACAATCAACTAAACTTAACAAATCAATGCAAACAAACAAGCTAAACAAGAGATGTGAATCAAAAAGAGAAAAGCGGATTCTAGGGATTGGAAGTTCCGGTTATGGCAAAGGACTCAAGCTCTCTAAACGTTCCTTGGATTAACTATGATATGTTGGGAATGAGTGTTTCTAGGTTGGGATCAATCACCGGGTAAGTCTCATGGTCCACTAGTCCGTCCCTAGGGTCTTATCACCGGGTAAGTCTCTAAGAACCTAAGGGATGGAATTCTACACAAACCGGATTGTCACCTAGGGATCTAACCTATCCTCACCGGGTAAGTCTCGAAAGGGTTGGTCCTAAACAACTATCTTAGCATACTTAGTCCAATGGCGGCTTATGAGGCTCACCACTACCTAGGGTTTCTCATCTTTGAAATCTAAGAGTAAGAATCACCGGGTAAGTCTCTTCTAACACTTAGTTGCTAACACTAGGTCACCCTAGGGTAGAATTAACTCAACAAACACTAGGATTTCAACATTCTAACAATCTAAAGCTAGATCCATCGAACCAGGGAGAATCACGGGTTGTTCTACTAAGTCCACGGTCGTGGTTTGGCAAGAACTGACCGTGGATTCAAACAGAGGTTCGTTCAAGTACACAAGTCATCCAAGGGCAAATCTAAGTCTATCCTATCATAGTCATAACCATCCTTTCCTTACCATAGAATCACAACTATTTAGCCTACAACATTCTTCATAACAATCGAAATCATCAAGCATAAAATCATGGCTTCCTTATGCAAGATAATGAAGACAAAGAGATGAACAAATGAAATAAACAAAACCAAGCTGAAAGTAAGATTGAAATGACTCACAACCCTTCCAAAAGAAGGTTTAGATGGTTCATACAACTCTAGAAATCAATTCCGAAATTCTTCATTACAAAAGCTATCAAGGTCTATCAATGGTGTGTTCTTCTTCTTCCTCCTCCAATGGTAGCTTTCTTCCTTAGAGAATCTTCTTCTTCTAGAGAGAGTATTTTTTATTGGGTTCTAGAGGATAATGGAGAGCTGCTCCCAGATACCTTTTCTCAGCAATGCAGGACCATTTTTATAGTACAACTTTGCAAGAGTTGGCCAAGAAATCGTGGCACAGCTGTCATAACCGCCTGGCAAGAACAACGGTTGGTTCCACGGCCGTGGACCTTCAATGAACCGTGGTTTGGTGCTTCAGCATTGCCTTGGTTCATTAAGCTTTGATTTGGTGCAGGGCTTGTGTTGGCAAGGTTCCATGAGTCCTCCTTAGCCCTTGGCTTGCATCCTAATGAGTCCGAGGGTGTATCATCTCGATGAACAATCCTCAAACGTATCGATTTAGCTCCTAAATCTCCCAAATTACCTATAAAGCAAACAAAAGTCCGCGTAGACGTCTATCTCGACAAAATAGGTGAATTAAGTGCAAACGTTACGAACTAATGCTAGACCATGCGTGAATGAGTGAGAAATCTATCTAAATGAGTGTCTAATCCTAAGTCATAAATCGTGTTATTAGAAGCATTGTAAGGAACGTTTGTAGCTGTGTTTGAAGGGTTTTAAAATCTTGTTTAATCTCATATTCAGCTAAGATTACTTTCTTGTTTTCACTCTTATTTCATTTTCTTGCTATGGAAACCATGAATGCTTGCATGATGAGTTTGGATCTTAAAATGCTTGTTGTTGGCTAAGTAGTTGTGATTCTAGGGAGATCGAATGATGGTTATGGCTTGGACTATGATAGAATATATTTGAATATACCTTTTGATGATTTGCTTGCTCAAAACCTAACCCCCGATAGAAACCACGGCTTGTTCATACATTTCCACGCCCGTGGTTTAGGATGATCAACCCGTATTTTGCTCTGTTGTGCTTGTATTGATAAATCTGAATGTTAGGATGTTAGATTGTTGAAATCCTAGTGTTTGTTAAGCATAATCTAGCTTAGGATGACCTAATGCTAGCAAGCTAAGTGAGGGAAGAGACTTACCCGGTAATTCCTAATCTTAGACACCAAAGATGACGAACTATAGGTAGTAGTGAGCCTCACAAGCCGCTATTGGACTGAGTGTGCTAGGATTGTTACTTAGGACTTGTCTTCCCGAGACTTACCCGGTAAGGAGAGGTTTGACCCTTAGATAGTAATCCGGCTTGTGTAGAAATCCCAACATTAGGTTCCTAGAGACTTACCCTGTAATAGGACCTCAGGTGCCGGATTAGTAGACCATGTGACCTACCCGGTGATTGATCCCATTGGAGAAACACCCTTTCCCAACATACCGCAACTTGTCTAAGGTTGATTAGAAGCTTGAGTCCAATGTCATAACCGGAAGTTTCAATCCTTAGAATCCGCTTTTCTCACTTGATCACATATCTTGTTCTTTTGTTGCTTGTTTGTGTTGCTAGTTTGAGTTGTTTATTTTATTCAATATCTTGCATGACTTGTGATCTTGCTTGATTACCACAAAAATATCATGATTTTCATTTCTTTATTTCTTTCATCTTTTCTTAGACTAGATTTGCACTATCCATGATCACTTGTTAGATTTGATTTCACCTTAGTCTTTGTGTTCGACCTCGGAATACTATCCTCGCTACAGATCGACCCATACACTGTGGGTTCGCTAGGAGTTAGGGAAATATATCGTGTTATAAATTGTAACACTTTTGAGTGGTACAATTCTAGCGTAACAAGTTTTTGGCACCGTTGCCGGGGACTAGGTCTAGATTGAATCATTGTGTGTGATTGTTTATAGTGTAGGTCTTTCTTGTTGCTTTTGATCTTGTTTGGTTTGTGTCTTTAATTTTACAGGACATCTCGCACTCTTTAGGTGCATGTGAAGATCTCGTGGCGAGGATTTAGCTCTATTCGATCCCGAACCGGAGAAAACCCTTAAGACTAGATCCAAAGGCATTAAGAAGAAGAAGGAGATGGCCGAAAGAGATCATCAAGCTAAGTTGAATGATGCTTTAGAGAAAATTATGCTAAGGCATGAAGCCTTGGAGAATGAGAGGAGACTTGCAAATGTGAGGCAAGAAGCAACTAGGAGGGAAATTGAAGAGATTAAGCAAGCTCTTGTGCAAAGGGAGCTTAATCTTCGTGGACTGAGTGTGCTAGGATTGTTACTTAGGAATGAGTGTGCTAGGATTGTTATATTCAAAGGCATGAAGCCTTTGAATGTACCTTTTGATGATTTGCTTGCTCAAAACCTAACCCCCGATAGAAACCACGGCCTGTTCATACATTTCCACGCCCGTGGTTTAGGATGATCAACCCGTGGTTTGCTCTGTTGTGCTTGTATTGATAAATCTGAATGTTAGGATGTTAGATTGTTGAAATCCTAGTGTTTGTTAAGCATAATCTAGCTTAGGATGACCTAATGCTAGCAAGCTAAGTGAGGGAAGAGACTTACCCGGTAATTCCCGATCTTAGACACCAAAGATGACAAACTATAGGTAGTAGTGAGCCTCACAAGCCGCTATTGGACTGAGTGTTCTAGGATTGTTACTTAGGACTTGTCTTCCCGAGACTTACCCGGTAAGGAGAGGTTTGACCCTTAGATAGTAATCTGGTTTGTGTAGAATTCCCAACATTAGGTTCCTAGAGACTTACCCGGTAATAGGACCTCAGGTGCGGGATTAGTGGACCATGTGACCTACCCGGTGATTGATCCCATTGGAGAAACACCCTTTCCCAACATACCGCAACTTGTCTAAGGTTGATTAGAAGCTTGAGTCCAATGTCATAACCGGAAGTTTCAATCCTTAGAATCCGCTTTTCTCACTTGATCACATATCTTGTTCATTTGTTGCTTGTTTGTGTTGCTAGTTTGAGTTGTTTATTTTATTAAATATCTTGCATGACTTGTGATCTTGCTTGATTACCACAAAAATATCATGATTTTCATTTCTTTATTTCTTTCATCTTTTCTTAGACTAGATTTGCACTATCCATGATCACTTGTTAGATTTGATTTCACCTTAGTCTTTGTGTTCGACCTCAGAATACTATCCTCGCTACAGATCGACCCATACACTGTGGGTTCGCTAGGAGTTAGGGAAATATATCGTGTTATAAATTGTAACACTTTTGCGTGGTACAATTCTAGCGTAACAAGTTTTTGGCACCGTTGCCGGGGACTAGGTCTAGATTGAATAATTGTGTGTGATTGTTTATAGTGTAGGTCTTTCTTGTTGCTTTTGATCTTGTTTGGTTTGTGTCTTTGATTTTACAGGACATCTCTCACTCTTTAGGTGCATGTGAAGATCTCGTGGCGAGGATTTAGCTCTATTCGATCCCGAACCGGAGAAAACCCTTAAGACTAGATCCAAAGGCATTAAGAAGAAGAAGGAGATGGCCGAAAGAGATCATCAAGCTAAGTTGAATGATGCTTTAGAGAAAATTAGGCTAAGGCATGAAGCCTTGGAGAATGAGAGGAGATTTGCAAATGTGAGGCAAGAAGCAACTAGGAGGGAAATTGAAGAGATTAAGCAAGCTCTTGTGCAAAGGGAGCTTAATCTTCGTGGACTGAGTGTGCTAGGATTGTTACTTAGGAATGAGTGTGCTAGGATTGTTATATTCAAAGGCATGAAGCCTTTGAATGTACCTTTTGATGATTTGCTTGCTCAAAACCTAACCCCCGATAGAAACCACGGCCTGTTCATACATTTCCACGCCCGTGGTTTAGGATGATCAACCCGTGGTTTGCTCTGTTGTGCTTGTATTG
This sequence comes from Fagopyrum homotropicum, assembly GCA_033239125.1. Taxonomy (NCBI): domain Eukaryota; kingdom Viridiplantae; phylum Streptophyta; class Magnoliopsida; order Caryophyllales; family Polygonaceae; genus Fagopyrum; species Fagopyrum homotropicum. The sequence continues at coordinate 83,905,689 of BSWB01000005.1, read as the reverse complement.
ATAAATCTGAATGTTAGGATGTTAGATTGTTGAAATCCTAGTGTTTGTTAAGCATAATCTAGCTTAGGATGACCTAATGCTAGCAAGCTAAGTGAGGGAAGAGACTTACCCGGTAATTCCCGATCTTAGACACCAAAGATGACAAACTATAGGTAGTAGTGAGCCTCACAAGCCGCTATTGGACTGAGTGTGCTAGGATTGTTACTTAGGACTTGTCTTCCCGAGACTTACCCGGTAAGGAGAGGTTTGACCCTTAGATAGTAATCTGGTTTGTGTAGAATTCCCAACATTAGGTTCCTAGAGACTTACCCGGTAATAGGACCTCAGGTGCGGGATTAGTGGACCATGTGACCTACCCGGTGATTGATCCCATTGGAGAAACACCCTTTCCTAACATACCGCAACTTGTCCAAGGTTGATTAGAAGCTTGAGTCCAATGCCATAACCGGAAGTTCCAATCCTTAGAATCCGCTTTTCTCACTTGATCACATATCCTGTTCTTTTGTTGCTTGTTTGTGTTGCTAGTTTGAGTTGTTTATTTTATTCAATATCTTGCATGACTTGTGATCTTGCTTGATTACCACAAAAACTCAACCAAAAATATCATGATTTTCATTTCTTTATTTCTTTCATCTTTTCTCAGACTAGATTTGCACTATCCATGATCACTTGTTAGATTTGATTTCACCTTAGTCTTTGTGTTCGACCTCGGAATACTATCCTCGCTACAGAACGACCCATACACTGTGGGTTCGCTAGGAGTTAGAGAAATATATCGAGTTATAAATTGTAAGACTTTTGCGTGGTACATAGCTAGCATAACAACGTCAAAATATGTTGACCCAGAGGGTGCTTACGTTGTGTTTTATGTTTCTCAACTGAGGGAGTATATACCCAATTCGAGACACCTTGTAAGTTATGATAATTTGGTGGTTGAGCTGGACCCCCACCTTTGTTGAGTATTCGAGTACATTCGTAGAATAAGATATGAACACTTACATTCGAAAGACATTCCCATATTGAGGATATAGTGGTCAAGATGAGGACCTGAAGAGGCCACGTGAGAGACTGAGGATAGTATCCTGGGGAACTATCCAGAGTTATGACGGAACAGATCCATCTGTGAAAGCACGAGTAGCTCTTAGTGCTATCTTGATGAATGTTGTGCTTATCTGCCTTGAAATGTTTATTCCATGCTAGCTATGTGGTGATTTATGATCTTAGTAGATCTTGATGTGCTAGCGTGATGTATGTTATAGCTAGAGATGATTACTTCCTCCACGCTATGTGAGTATGATTATATTTATGGCTCGAGATGGTTCTTTCCTCCGTGCTATTTGAGTGTGTTAGGATATAGTTGGAGATGGTTCTTTCCTCTATGCTACTTGATAGATATAGTTTTAGTGGACATGTTATTCCTCCATGCGATGTTTATGAGTATGTTTTGGCTAGAGATGTACTTCCTCTATGCCTTGTGATGTGGTATGGAGAGAGATGTGATTCCTCTATGCCTTTGGGTAGCATTATGACCTTGTTTTCTGGAGATGATGATTCCTCCATGTGCATGATTGAGGTTTTAGATTGATATTGGTTTTGATCTTTTAAACGGAGATATGATACATCCGATAGAAACAGTGAGAGTTATACCTCGGCTTATGAGTCTGAGAGGATTTAGAATTTTGCAAGTTTCGGGATGAAACTTGTTTTTAGGGGGGTGAGATGTAAGTGCCTCGTTGCTGAGTTGCTGAGTGTGTGAGTTGAGTGCTAGGATTTAGCCTGGACCGCCTTTACGTGACCTAGAGGCCGCCCCTACGGTTTGCCTGGGCCCCACCTGCGCCTCACAAAGTCCGCCCTTGCGGCTTTGTATGGCTGCAACCGTCTTCTTTGACCCGAGCCTTGCTTTTGACCTCTCTTTCCTTTACATCTTCTTCTTCTCCTCCAGATGAGGGTTACCTCATTCTCTCACCTTCTCCATCTCCCTCGGGATCTTCTTCTCCTCTCCTAGCTCCTTTGATCTTCTTGGATCTTTCTTTGAGTTTGGAAGGATCTTGAAATAGTTTGATATTTTTGATGATGGTTTTGCTTCCTGATTAGTGATGGTTGAGGTTGATGTATCTTGTTGAGCCAGCTTGGAGTGCTTGGTGAGAATTACGTAGCTGGATAGGTTCAGCTTGGTGAGATCTCTCCTTCTTCCCTTTCTTTCTTATTTTCTTCCTTCCTATGCTCTTTCCTTCCTCTTTAGCTTAGGATCCACAAGATTGATCTTGTGGCAGCCTTGAATGGCTTCCTTTGATTTAATATGTATGTTTGTGTATCTGTATGGTTGCTGGATGAAGAAGGAGTGAAGAGATCGATTGAAGAAACAAGGAGGAGATGATGGTATGTCTTTCTGCACACTAGCCGCCCCTACGCCTAATTTGGACCGCCCCAGCACCGGCTTGAGCCGCCCCTGCACCACCTGTGAGCCGCCCCTTCACCCACCTACATCAGCAAGGTCTTACACTTGGTTCTGCAGGTGTGTATTGCTTCTAGGCTTTCCTTAGGATGCTTTTGTTCCCTTCTTTCCTAGTATGAGTGTAGGAGCATGCTAGAGGTGTGAGGATGTGTTTGGTTGAGGTTATGATCGGTTTATGCCTTGTACGGCTTTAAGGACTTAGGTTGATGTGGGTTAAGATTTGAGGTTGAGTATGATCCCTATGGAACCCTTTGGGTCTAGGTATGACTCCTTTGATGAATAGAGGTTTATATCTTTCTATGCCTTGTTATTAAGCAGTGCCCCTCTCTCAGGATTGGAGGTTGTTTGTGATGAGCTATGTACGAGGTTGAGGTAAGTCCGTAGGACTTACTTAGATTACATCCTTATATTGGGTGTTTGCATGAGTGGTGTGTGATTTATGTGTTTGATATGATAGCATGAGATGTCGTTTATACCGACCGATGTTTTCTTGATTGCCCCGTATGCGTGGTTGTGATAACCTTTCCCTTTCATCCCGTCGTGGATTCTAGAAGGTTCTCTGATGTCAGGCCAGCCTGACTTTACAGGAAGGGAACAATCCACTCTCATAGGGTACACGGATTGTGTGATAGATACTTGTTTAACTGGCTAGGAGGCTTAGAGGCGAGGATGCACCGGTCCTTGTGTCACATATTTTCATCTATATATATATACGCGATTTGAGTGAATGGTTATCATTTAAAGATAATAAATGGGTAAATGTGTGAAATCATGTTGATGTGTTCATCTTTCAAGATTGTGTTGTGCTTATACATTACCTCATATATGTATGGTTAGCTAACGGTTTCATACCGTGTTATTGATGTTTGTCGGATAGGCGTTGCTGAGTGATCTGGCAGGGTGACAAGCCGAGGACTCTCGTACATTAGGTGGTTAGTTTGGGGTTGTTTATGTTTGCCTCTCGTGTGAGGATGATCTTCTGTGCCTCTTGTGTGAGGTTGTTATTTATATACTCGGCTATGATGTGTTTACCTTTGGTTGTACTTTTTACATAGTTTTATGTATTTGTTTTATATTTGTCAGTGTCATGTTGTAAGGTCCAGTGAACTTGTTGTTAGCTAGGCTAGGGTCGGGATCCATTGTGAGATCCTAGCCCAATGTGACACTTTGAGCCCCGCGGATTTGGGGTGTTACAGTTCAAGTATTGGGAGAGGTTCAAGGACCTCTTGTTGGATTGCACACATCATGAGATTCCAAAGATCGAGTTGCTGGAAATATACTTCAAGGGTTTGGATGGAGACACTCAATTCAAGCTCCAATTACATTCCACCGGCACCTTCATGGACATGTTGATCGATGAAGCTTGGGATTTCATTGAAAAACAAGCTTTGCACATGGAGAGATATTCCCATCAAAGAGTTGAAGACGGAGCAAGGAGAGTTAGCTTTTAAAATACAACATCAAATGGAGCTCAACTGACCTCGCTTAACAATGAAGTAAAGGCATTAAAGGAGCTTTTAGTAGCTCAAACGAAAAAGGAGCAAGATGGTGGATACCAAGGAAGAAACAACTATGTAGGGCCGCGGAACAACAACTACTACAACAACAACAGAAACTCCAACAACAATGATTGGAGATCAAATCAACAAAATCCCGGTAACCCTTATTGTCATGCTGAAAATTCTCTTAATCCCTCCTCTTCCTCTTCTACTCCATTGAGAAGCCAAGAGCCTTCATCAAGCTTGTCCCAACCACCAAAGAAAGATGTTGTGCTGGAGGCAATTTTGATGAAGCTCAATGCTATGGAGACATCGATGAATTAATTTTCGAAGGCACAAAAAGCCTTAGAGCAACAATTTTTTAACAAGGCGAATGAAGCGCCAAGAGATCTAGGGAAGCTCCCAGCAAGGAGAGAGAGCAACCCTAAAGGATAGATCATGGATATTACAACACGCAGTGATTGAAGACTGCAGATCTCGTACTTCGGTCAAGGCCTGACTAGACGAGGAACACATCGGTCGAAGACCAGACGAGGAACACCTCGGTCTAAGTGCCAACCGAGGCGGAGCCCCAGAAAGCAAAAGTTAAATCTGAAGTTTATGTTCCACCTCCTACTTATAAACCACCACTCACGTTCCCTCAGTCAAGGGCGAGGGCGCATCTAGACAAGCACTTTGGTAAGTTTCTAGAACTTATGAGTAAACTACATATTAACATCCCTTTCATTGATGACATTCTAAGGATGCCCGTATATGGGAAGTTCTTGAAAGAGATCTTATCAAGGAAGAGGAAGTTGGAAGACTTTGGTGAAGTAAGGATGACATATAGATCCTCGGATCTCATTCAGATCATGAAGGAGAAGATGCCACCTAAATTAAGAGATCCCGGTTCATTTTGCATTACCATCCAAGTTGGGGATGTAACTTATGATGCATTATGTGATCTAGGAGCCAGCATGAGCATCATACCGCTAGAGCTATGTGAGAAAGTCAGACTTGGAGAGCCCAAGCCGGTGAAGATGATATTATACATGGCGGATTGCTCCATTACCCGTCCCGTGGGTATCTTGGAAGACGTTCCCATCAAGTTAGGTAATTTCTACATACCTATAGACTTTGTTGTACTTGACATTCCCGCGGATTATCCTATCCCTAACATTATCGGGAGACCATTTTTAGCAACTTCGGGTTGCAACGTGGATTGGAAGAACACCAAGTTGAAATTCAACATTGGCGGCGATCATGTGGAGTTTGCATTGCTTGCTGGCAATGAAGGGAGAACCGCTGAAGGATGACATCTTCGACATCTATGATGAAGAAGATTCACGAGAATTGGTGAGCTCTATCCTTCTTAATGATTCTCTTGAAAGAATTCTGAGTTTAAGTATAATGGAGGAAGGTATAGATGTCTTTTGTGATGTAGATCTACAAAGCTTAAAAGCATTGGAAGCAAATCTAGGAGCTAAATTTGAGAAACTGATTCAGGAGAAGAAAAACACATTAGGTTTTGGTCCCAGTTCCTTGACCGAGGCACTTTCTGGACCAAGCTAGATGTTCATGTCTGAAGAACACCTCGGTCACTCACCTCGGACCACGACCGAGACACTTTCTGTACCAAACGAGATGTTCATATGTGAAGAACACCTCGGTCACTCACCTCGGACCACGACCGAGACAACAAGTGAGATGTTGTCAACTGAGGACAGCAAACTTTCTGAAAGACACTTACAGTTGGTGGAGCACTTGCTTCGCCAAGTTTCTGATGGTAAAGAACCTTGGTATGTTGATATCGTCAATTACCTTTTTTGTCAAGAAAGAAGTTCTTGCGGAGGTCATGCTACGCTCAAAGGAAGAAGTTCTTCAAGGATGTTCGTCACTACTATTGGAATGAACCTCTTCTGTTCAAGAGAAGACCGGATGGGATGCTTCGACAATGCATTCCGGAGGATGAAGCTACTAGTGTCATACGGCATTGCCACTCGCTTCCTTGCGGAGGTCATGCTAGTGTTCACAAAACATGCGCTAAGGTGTTACGTTCTGGTTTCTTTTGGCCTACATTATTTAAGGATGTGCATGCGTTTGTTGTCTCTTGTGATGCATGCCAAAGAACATGGAACTTGTCTAGAAGGAACGAGATGCCACTTAATAATATTCAAGAGGTTGAGATTTCGATGTATGGGGAGTAGACTTCATGGGACCTTTCCCATCATCCGCGGGGAACCTCTATATCCTCTTAGTTGTTGATTAATTTTCTAGATAGGTGGAATCCATCGCTTCTTCCACTAATGACGCCATGGTGGTTGTGAAGTTCTTCAATAGAACTATCATTCCGCGCTTTGGGATGCCACGCATCATCATCAGCGATGGGGGAACACATTCATAAACCGAAATTTCAAGGCACTTTTGTCGAAGTATGGGGTAACCCATAAGGTAGCAACCCCTTATCACCCTCAAACTAGGGGGCAAGTAGAGATCTCGAATAGATATATCAAAGCAATTTTGGACAAGACCGTTTCATGGACAAGGAAGGATTGGTCCATGAAGCTAGCCAATGCTCTTTGGGCTTATAGGACCGCATGCAAGACTCCCATTGGTACCACCCCTTACAATTTGGTATATGGGAAGTCTTGTCATCTACCCGTTGAGTTGGAGCACAAGGCGTATTGGGCAATCAAGTGGCTGAATTTCGACATCAAAGAAGCCGGAGAGAAGAGACTATTAGATATTAATGAGCTGGAAGAGTTGCGCTTAAACGCCTATGAGAATGCCAAAATGTACAAAGAAAGAACGAAGATGGCATGACAAGCATATTATTCCTATGGAGTTTAAAGAAGGAGATCTTGTTCTACTCTTCAACTCCCGTCTCCGTCTCTTTCCAGGTAAATTAAAATCTAGATGGACAAGACCTTACGTTGTGAAAATTGTTTTTCCCTATGGTGCAGTTGAGAAATGCGATGAAACTAGCAGAAGCTTTAAGGTCAACGGTCATAGGCTGAAGAAATACCGACCGGAAGTCCCAATTGAGAGATTGCACCATTGCACCATGTATAAGGATGATGTACGGTTCAGCTAGCGACCTTAAACCAAGCGCTTCTTGGGAGGCAAACCAAGGTATTGCTTTCTTTTCCCTTTTTTAGCTTAGTTTTAGATAGTTTGCTTCACTTTGTTTTTGCGTCCTCTAGACAGAAAACAGGTACTTTGTAAGGAAGGATTACACTCCAGGAGCTACACTAGAAGGATAAAATTTCGAGAAATTGAGAAGACGGAGTTTGACTGAGACACATCTCGGTTGCTGTCACAGCACCTCGACCGAGATGTTCTTGGTCAACCGAGGCGACTAGGTCTGGCACCATCTCTGACACCTCGGTCCACTTAGGAACACCTCAGCCGAGGTGTAATCAAATTCAGCGAGGGGTATAAAAGGCGCGATGGTTTCTCACTCTTCACCTTTTCCCTCTCTACGCTCACCTCGACAACGACGGCTTTTTACTCCTTAATCCTCGATTCTTGTCCGTTTTCTACGCTTCTTGGCTCGATTTCACAAGAGGAAGCAAGAGAATCACTTTCCAAGCATCAAACAGCAAGGAAAACGCTTCAAATCTGCAGAATCTAGGTATTTTGTTCCAAGCCCCTAACTCCTTCTTCTTTTGTCGGTTCTGCACAGACGTGGCTTTGGTTGCCACTATTTGTTGTTGAAAAAGCTATAAGTACCCCTTACGAAGCCTTTGGTAGTGATTTGGGGGAAAAGAACTTACAGATTTGAGATTTGCGCTCGAACAGTTGTTCGCCTCGGTCTTGTCGACTGTGTCTCGGCTAAGGTGTTCTTGAGCAACCGAGGTGTTCTTCATCCAGAAACATGAGTAACATATCTGATCGACAATTGGTCTTGAGAGACAGACCCAACAGTTCACACCATTCTTCTCCTTCCTCAGCTTCTCAGCATTCCATTCCAGTGATCCACCAGCGTCACTAGAAAGATTATGATCGTATTTGCGGGCGTCCGATCATTGTCCCGCGTTTTCTAGATGTTAATGCCTTCGAGTGCCTCCATGTGGTGGAGGACTTGAAGAAGATGATCTCCATGCTTGATCTTGAGGAGTTCATGAATATCAGGGCGACGGCTTATCTGGAGCCGACGATGGAGTTTGTCAATTTTGTGACATATGTGCTGGAGCACAATGGGATCAAGTACCGGTTGCTGAACCGGAAATATGTGGTTCCTATGGATCAGTTCAGGGAGATTTTTGGCTTCCTACTCCTACAATTTCCGATTTTCCTTCCCGAGCAGTGGCTTGGAATATTTGGGGCGAGATAGCCCATGTGACAGATCATAGTGGTAGGTGGAGGCCCGGAGATTCCCTGGAGCATATTATATTTCATCTTGCTTTCCGCCTTGCTCACAAGATCTTTAGTGAGACTCTTCTGGCACGTACTGAGACACCCCAAAAGATCCGACAGGGAGAGTTGTTGAGTTTGTTCTGTTGGTCATTGGAGGAGTACCGGACTTCACAGTTTGTTCTGTTTGTTCTGTTGGTTCCTATGGATCAGATGATTGACTCCTACGCGGCCTTGACATTCGACATGACCGAGCGCTTTGCTGACCAGCGCCGAGACATTGAGGGATGGACGCATCACATGATGGAGAACCAACACTACACTAGATGGATGATGGAGATCCAGCATCATCAGATTATGGGCTATCATTTCGATCCTTCTCTATATCCCTACGTACCACATCCACCACCGCCAGCTGACGAGGACTAGAGCTTCATGGATTTCTTATTTATTTATTATGTAGTTCACCTAGGTTCGGTGAGTTTTCTGATTCCTTAGACTTATATTTAACCCATTTGGACAATGTGTCCCAAGTATGGGGTATTTGGATGTATTTAAATGACTTATGTGTGGATGACTTGTATGACTCTTGGATATTATTGTTTATTTGGCTTTATGTGCTTATTTGTCATTACATGCATACATACAGGTTTTTGTTGAGAAAAACGTCGAAAACTGGTTTGAATTTTTTTTTTTCATAGCTCAACCGAGACCTTCGTGGCCAATCGAGGATGAACACCTCGGATGACCTTAGAACACCTCGACTGAGATAGGTTTTTAACTGAAAGATTTTCGAAATGTTTTTGTGCTTCTGTTCTGGATATGACCTCAATGAATATATTTGTTTGCAGATTGGCTTTGAAATCTTTATATGCTCGAAAGGTTTTATGATATGTTTAAGTTGCTAAATGCTTTGTTTTAAAATGCTAGCATGTTTGATTCTTTATTTTTTATCAAAATTATGTTGGATTTGAAGGTTGACACCACATGATGAGTTCTCTCACATTCTTCCTAGGATGACTAAGGCAATTCATTCTCTTCTTCTTCTTCTTGATCATTTTTAGCCCCACATATACATATTTGCCTCCCTTTACCTATCCGGGAATTTGGAAGCAAGTGATGAAAAGCAAAGTGAAGTGAAGTTGAGATGTTGACTGAAGGTGTTAGAAAAAAAACATTAGGTTTGCGGAAGTCAATCATGATGACGAGTAACTCGGCACCATTCACATAGCTGGGTGTTTGTGTCTTTCCAAAGTCGGATTGAGCGATATTCCTAACGGGTCATGGTATGCGCATCAAGGGTTTGAGGCATCTCGAGAAATTGATGATTGCTAATCTCCTAGGCTTCGGTTATTGTGCACCTTTGTCCATGCATCACAAAAAGTAAAGTAAAAAGTGAAAATAAGCAAAGCTTATTGGTGGAAGATGTTGTGATTCAAAGAAAGTGAAGTAAGATCATGTTCCCAGATTCTAGCACCACATTACCTTCTATACATCCCACCCTGACACGTTTCTTGACCTCTTTTGGAAAGCCCTTGACACCTCGAGCTTGTTGTATGACTTGGTGGTTTAAACTGGATCATACATGATTGATTTCGATAAACATGATTTATTATGCATTATATGATTTTATGCAAAAATGAACAGCTTTCTTATATTTATGAAATGTTTTGACCATGTTTTGATTTTATTTGCCATGAAGCATTCTCTTAGGGTGATCTTTGGATAGAGCACACCACCAAAAGGTTTTGAAAGGTTTTTCATTGATCTTTTTGATGACTTATAATCCATTCTATCTTATATCTAAGGTTTGAATCTTGCTTGGGGACAAGCAAGGGACGAATATGGGGTATTTTGATAGCATGTATTATAGTCTATATTTTGGGATTGGTTTAGACGTTTTATCTTCATAAATCTGCATGTATAGATGTATATTCTACGGTTATACTTTTATTTTGTCTACCTTTGCGGGAATTAAGGTCTACACCTAGTTTCGTTGTAATTGTAGGGAAAATGGCACGTTTTGGTCTAAAATAGAGCTAAAGGAACTAAGGAGTCATTCGAGCTATATTCTGGAGCATTTAGGAGAACTCAGGAAGCATGGAATTGGAATGGAGACTTGATTTTGGACCACATTAGAGAGATTCACTATAAGATGAGATTCACCTCGGTCAGCTACAATACCACCTCGACCGAGGCGAATATCGTAACGGCCACAAGATCTTTATTTTTGGCTGAGATCTTCTATTTTTGGAAAGATAATATCACATATTTTTGGCTGGATTTTTGGAAGGAAGATATCTTTTTGACTGATTTATTTTGGAAGATATGGAGATATATTTTAGAAAACAATCTTTTTAAGATATTTTATCTTTGGAAGATAATTCTTCTACATAATAGGTTGGATTTTTAGCAATCCAGCCATCCTTGGACAATCTCCGGATCACCCATTCACTGAAGGAAGTTGGAAGGAAAGTTGATGATCAAGGAAGGAAGGAATCTAGCTGGAGATAGTTTTGAAGGAAGTAGTAAGACTTTCTTTAGTTGGCTTGTTTTTTGTCTTTTCTAGTTGCAATTGAGGAACGTTGTTTGTTTTTTTTGTTTGTTTGATTCAGTTATTGAGACCTTCGTCGTAAGGTTTTCTTGTTTGAATATTTATTTCTTTCTTATATATTTGATTATTGATATCATGATGATTGTTGGCTAAGTTCTTTATGCGATTCTAGGGTGATTGGCTGAAAGTTGTGGGAATGATGATGATAGAATGATCTTTACCCAAGTGGACCCTGAAAGCTCGAGCCTTTACCTTAACCAACGAACACTTCGGTCAGCTGTTGAACACCTCGGTCGAGGTGGAATACAACTGAACGAGGTGAAACCGTTCCTGGTCCGTAACTGAGTTTAGGTTTTAGTTTTCCAAATCATATCCTTGTTATACCTTTCTTGGTTCAACACAAGCCTAGGATGAGACTTACCCGGTGATTTCTTTGTTCGTTTACCCATGATCATGAGTGTAGGTAATAAAGGTTTATCCTTTATTGGGGTTTGAGTGTGCCTCCATCCCATCTTTGAGAGTTAGCGTGAGACTTACACGGTAAAGGTTGATTCTATCCGCTTGGGTGGTGTGTTGGTTTGAGATTATAATTCCTTTCCTTAGTACCTTGAGACTTACCCAGTGAGAGGATCTTTGGTTTGGGATAGTGAGTAGTGAGAATTACCCGGTGATCTATTCCCACCTTAGAAACACCTTCCCTTTGCAAACCTCAGTTTTGTCCAAGTTACCGTTTGAAATCTTGAATCGGAACTACAACTGGATGCTTTAATCCCTAGAACCGCATTTCCCTTTATCTGATTATTTCATCTTTGATAGCTTTGCTTGTTGCGTGATTGTTATTGACAACCTGTTTTATCGACCTTTGTTTCACCATAGTCTCTATGTTCGACCTTGGAATTCTTTTTTTTTATTACAATTGATCCGTACACTACGGGTTCGCTTATTTGAAATTATTTTTGGTATAAATTTAAAGCTTGCACACACCTTTTGGAGCGAACACAACAAAGGAATCACCGGTAAGTATCATCCTAGGCTTGCCCGATCCTGGTAGTCTGCCAATGAGTCACAGTGAAATCCCGCCATGTATGAGTGTGTACTCTCCCTCAAACGACGGCCGAATAGGTACACATGTTGGTCCTCAGATGGTGCAGTTGGACCCAGCAACGCTAGCTCAGTCTGGAAGCGGCGAATGGCATCAGTAATGGGTACATCTTTAAAACCCGCCTCCACGAAGTCCTGCAGTTTCTCCCTCCTCAGTGAGGCAGGGCATAACTACTCTCTCCACATGGTCCTCATCTACTCATTGGTGGTGACTCGTGCTCTAACTGTCCTCCACTACTGATGTGCCAGGTTACGGAATAGAGATTGTACTAGCTCTATCCGTCTGTCCTCTAGGCAACGAATAGACTCTAAAGCTGAGTCTACATGCCCAATCCACACCTCAGTCTCTAGGCCGATCTCCCTAGAGAAGTGTGGTACTCCCTACTGGTGGAATGCCTTAAACCAGGTGTCTGGTCGAGGCCCTCTGGTCTCCTCCACAACTCGAGTTGGCTTAACTACATGAACTAGTGCAGTTGGCACCTGAGTAGCTCCATGGGATCTCCTAGATGATCCCTCATGCCCTGGCAGATCTGGGGCTCGTCTGCCCGTTCTAATGGCCTCCTCAAAATGCCGAATGTAATCTCTGAGCTCTGATCCGCCCATAGAGACACGGTCTGAGCCATCAGATTGGCCTGGATGGGTCTATTGTCTCCTGGACATACCACTTCTCGTAGTTGGAACCACGCTCTCAGCAACTTCCTCATGAACCTCCTCCACCACTGGTGGATCTGCAGCGGGAGCTGGTCCCTGTCCTATCCCTCCTGAAGGAAGAGGTGGTCTACCTCTGCTTGCAGCAGTAGTAGCTCTAGTCCGAGCCATCTGCGGGGTATGCACACCTAACGTATAAGGCTCTATATAGGTCATATGTATAGATATATATATAATACTTAATAATACATGCACACATATCATCAGATAAAAGGTATCTATATATATATATATATATATATATATATATATATATATATATATATATATATATATATATATATATATATATATATATATATATATATATATATATATATATATATATATATATACTGTCGAGATCCTCAGATGGGTGACGACTTCTGTACACACTATCCCAAAACATATGTACTCGCTTTAAAATCAAAACCTTTTAAAAAGTCAGACCCCATGTGGGTTCTATTTATTTATCCACTCTACCTTTATTGCAGATAGCAAGTGCCATTGTTGTCAACCTAAGGCTCTAATACCAACTCTGTAACACCCGGAATCCGCTGGAATCGGAATGCTACATTGGGCTAGGATCTCACAATGGATCCTGACCCTAGCCTGACAAAAAGTTCACTAGATCTTGCAACAAGGCACAAGTAGAGTAAAAACAAATACATAAAAGATGTATGATACAGCAAAAGAGTTTACAAACTCAAAGCCGAGTACAAAACCATAACAACAACATAGGATACAAAAGATCCCAACCCACGCATCCTAATGTACAGAAGTCCTCGGTTGGTCACACCATCTGGCTCACTCTGTAGTCTTCCTAACCTGCAGATCATCTACAACACGGTATACACCGTTAGCTACAGCAATAGATAAGCATGAAGGTAATAGCACAAACACATATCAGCATCTCATACATGCAATGTCACACACATTCCTTTATTATCTTTAATTACGTTATTCCATTACTAATTCAACTTCTTTTGTAACACGAGCAGCCTATAGACCCCGTATTTTCCCCCTTTAACCCAGATATTGAATGGGGATCTACCTCCCCCCTGAGCTACTGGCTTCCGAGCACCTCCTTCCATTCTAAGCGAACTTTAGACAAGTGGTTACCGCCCGTTATAATACACTTGGGCCAAATAAATGTAAAATATGGTCGTCCTAGTCCGGTTTAGGTTATAAATGCACAATCATATGAACACACACAACCATCACAATCATACAAATCCATAACTGAATGCTAAGTAAGTCCTATGGACTTACCTGATACACTCGTATCCTCTACCACGTCACAGCTTCCCCTTGGGGAAGAAACCAACGCCTGCAAGAGCAAGGCACGCAACATCACAACCTAAAAGGGTTAGGAGACTCGTCTCCATAACCAGAACCAACCTACAACCTCAAGATCATAACAAGCTCACATATGCCTATGGTATAACCACAACATCAACACAAGTGCCTAAGGCACATCTCTAACATACAACTCATCCTAACCATTCTAACCTAGCTATCAACTAAGCCAAGGCCAAAGGAAAGGAAGGAAGGAAGACATATCAACAAGGTATGCACTAATAGAAGCAAGAACACACCAGCCAGTCCAGTGAGGCGCATGGGCGGCTCACCAAAGGCATAGGGGCGGCTCCACACCAGGTGCAGGTGCGGCTCAGGACAGGCGCAGGGGCGGCCAACTGTGCAGAGAGTTGGTCCCGACTTCTCTTCGACCCCTTTCTCGATTCTCTTCACGTCTTCAACACACCACAATAACACATATGCATATATACACACGTATGATCATCAAGATAGCCAAGAAAGGATCCAACACAAGCCTAGCTTGTGATCCTAAGCTAGAAGGAAGAAGAAAGAAGCAAGAATGAAAGAAAGAAGAGAGAAGAAGAGAAAGAACTTACCACACCAACCTAGGCTGCAACTATGGAGCATCAACACCTCTCACCACTTCACCACATCAACAACAACACACAACAACATCATCAAAGTCATCCAAGGCCAAAGCCACACTCAAACTCTCAAAAACTCTCTCACAAGATCAAGAAGAAGCAAAGATGAGAAGAGGAAGTAGAAGAATAACGTAAAGGTGATGAAAGAGCTGGAATGAAGTGAAGAAACCCTTCATTAGAAGGTTGGGAGGCTTATATATAAAGCTTCCAAAAAAGCAAGGTCAAGAGTCAACAAAGGTGGCTGCAGCCGTACAAAACCACAGGGGCGGACCGACTAAGGCGCAGGGGCGGCTCACCTGTGGCACAGGGGCGGCCCATGTAGTGCGCAGGTGCGGCTAACAGGGTCCAACAAGGCTCAGCCAAGGCTCAACAAGGACTTCTAGGCTCCAAGGACTAAGGCTCTTACACCTAACCACTCAGCAAAACAAGTCGTAGACAAGGTTCGAGTACAGAGTTTCATATTTGCTCTGTCACCAATAGACTTAGTGGTAGTCAGGTTACACAAAGAGGATGCGCAACCATATGGATGAGCAACGGGCCTGACATATGAGCAAAGAATTTTTGCTCGGATGGAATAGTAGGGTCGCCAGATCACTGAGCTCCGCCAACGATACAACCACTTTTTCTACCATTTCTTTTACCCGCCGGAGCACCCAAATGGTCCACCCAAACCATCTCATCGGTGAGTTATCCTTTCCCTTCTCCATTTATATTTTTTCCTTTATTTTTACACTTTGAGGGTAAAGTGATCTTCAAGCATGGGGGAGAGATTCTATCTTGCATGTTTCATTATTGATTTTGTTTGTTTGTTTGATTGACAAATTTGTTTGTATAGTTGAAATTAGGTATATAGAGAGAGAAAAGCCAAAAAATGAAGAAAAAAAGGCAAAGAAAAATCCTAGGATAAGTCAATAACCCGAAAGGGTGGCTTAGGTAAAAAGTAGGTAGTCCAACCAACATTAGGTTGGTGCAAAAGTGGACTTGAGTGATGTGAGAATTTGTGAGTTTATCATAGAAAAAAAAAGAGTGACAAGGTGAAAACCAAAATGGGCACCTTGGCAAAAAGAGTGACAAATCTCAGTGATTAGGTTCATTCTTTTGGCGATGGTGACAAAAGAAGAGGGGTTATAAGGAGGATTTCGGGTAGGCCACTCTTGAAGCAATAAGGATGGCAGTTTTCTTTTTTCACATCACTTGGTAGATTTTCGATTTTTTTTTTGCTCTTTTCATACTTTATTTCCTTTCTATTTCATCATGCTTCCTAAGACTTTTTGATTCATATTGGATAGAGTTTTTATTACTCGGGATGCGTAAGAGTCTAAGCATGGGGTAATTTGATAGGTGATGAAATCACTATCTCGTTTGGGTTATTTTTAGCTTGGTTTTTAGAGTATATTGGTTGTGCTTTGTTTCCATTCTGTAAATCCAGTTGAGGAGTGAATCAAAAAAGAATTCAAGACGAACATTTAGCTGAATATCCGCAACCGCGGCCAAGAGTCAACATCTCGTGGTGACTGGCACTTGCAGCGCCCTTTGTTGCGGCCTTGCCAGCAGCGTGAGACCCTTGTCACCGTGGTTGTAGTGACATTGGCCCGCGTCCGTGGTGACTCCACCTGAAGGTCAGTGCCTAGCGCCAAGATGAAGCCCAAGTGTTTGTGTCACCACGCTTGCGGTGACACCCCGCAGCCGCGCCTTAAGAACTCGCCTTGACGACCCTCTGTATTCCCACCATTGCGGCCTCTGTTCTGAAGAGACAAAATTCTTCACCTTCCCGCACCCGCGGCCATCCAGTACCGCGCCCGCGCCTCAACGAAAAAAAGTGAAGACTCACAAGCGTTTCAAGAGTTGAGAAGAACCCTTGGCCGCGGCTGGAAAGAAGTTGAAGCATATTGTGCTATTTTGCACTAAACCGCTCCCACGGCTCCTAGACGCCGCACCCGCGGTTATGAAACAGTTATAATAAGTTCAGTTGTTTAGACCTTCACTTTATGACATTTAAAGTGACGGTTTAGGCTGCCTATTTACTGCAATTTAGAGTCCTAAGTTGTATAAATAGAGATGCAAGGATGGTGTTAGAATCATCTCTTTCACATCCAAAACCTCTCTTTGTTATTTCCTTTCATAGTTTTTGTATGGAGTGTTAAAGTCTCCTTGCTACATTTGGTTGACTGAAGCTTTTGTAACACCCCGAATTTTTGGGAACTCGAAGCGTTACAACATAGGACCTCACAATGGGTCCCGACCCTCAGAGTAGCAACGACAAACGGATCTTACAACAAGGCACAAACAGATGAAACCCAAAACTGAATATAAAACCAAGGTTATCTCAAAACAAAACAAGAGTCAAGACTCACAGCCGAGTTCAAAGCAACAAAAAAGGGAAAACAACAACGAAACCAGAAAACCCGATCCCGTCCTATAATGTACGGGAACTCCGTCTGACCACACCATCCAGATCACTCAGCAATACCTATATCCTGCAAGGCATCTATAACACAACATAAACCGTTAGCTAACATTCTAAGCAACGGAAATAAATGCAAAGGCACACATAACACATAAGATAATCGTAAACACATAGCATGCTTTCACACAACTCATTTATTATCTTTCATTAGGTCATCCGTTACTAATTCAACTTATGTTGTTACACGAGAATCACCGTGACCTCGCCTTTGTCCCCTTTCACCAACAAGAATAGAGCGCACGCATCCCTCCGTTACTTGTTGGACTGGTTGCAAGAGTACCTCTCAGTTTCCCCATTTTGAACTGAGCAAGTAGTAACAGCCCGGTTATAATGCACTTGGGCCAATTACGTAAACAAAAGTGATTCCCATTATCCAATTATCCGTTATAACAATAATGAACACAAACATGCCAATAACACTCAAACTGAAACCCGGAATGAAGCTAAGTAAGTCCAAGGGACTTACCTCATACTAAGCAACTCAGTTGGTACAACAACTACTCAGATTCCCTCGGGAATGGGACAAAAACAAGCCTTTTCAACAAGGTGGAAAGAATTAAGAACCGAACGAAAGCTAGAAGTCTATCACTTCTTGTCCCAAGACCTTTAAGAGATCAAAACACCAAGCTAGGGTCTCACCCTAGTTTTACTAGACCACAAAGGATCAGTCAAGACCAACGAAAACCAAATGAACGAACGAGGAAAGAAGAAAGAAAACACATCTCGCCGAAGATGGTTCACTGTAGAGAAACCGCAGGGGCGGCTGGATAAGGCGCAGGGGCGGACGACGTAGCAGATGCAGGGGCGACTGACACTGGCGCAGGGGCGGCGGCACACATAGGTGCGGGGCGGCACGGACAAGCGTTGGGGCGGCGATATTGTAGAAGCGGCATTCGACTCCTTGGACAGCAAGGAACAACACCAAAGGCCAAGCTTGCTTCTTCCAACTCTTCAACCACGACAACCTCAACTCGAGGAGCCTGAGGACAACCACACATCAACGATGGAACGCCAAACAAGGATCAAAGTTCTCACCTTGATACTTGAAAGAAGAACAAGAAGAAAACAAAGCAACGCAAGAGGGAAGAAGAAGAAGAAGAAGATGATGATGAAGGGCATGACTGTAAGCCTTAAATCAAGAGAAGAACAAGGGAGAACAAACTTACACGTTCCAGCAAGGGTTCAAGGCTGCAGCACTCGAGGATGAAGAAGCACGGGAGAAAAAGGGTGAAAAAGAGGAAGAAAGAAGGAATATAAAGAGAAGGAAAAGAAAAACAGAAAGAAAACAGATCGTCCCGATATGGGGCAAAACCGCAAGGGCGGTTTGCCAGCCGCTGGGGCGGTGACAGATGCACGCTTGCCGCTGGAGCGGCCACTGTCATCGTGGAGGCGGGTGACAGCTAAACACTGGGTTGTTACATTAGATCCCCCTAAAAAGAATTTTCGTCCCAAAACATCAAAAGAACCACAAGGTTACACAGCACATAGAAACACAACTGAACTCATATAGTCCCACACGGGGCACATAACTCACAGCATCACAAAAACACAAAACACACACTCACATTTAAGCTAGGGGCACATCTAAGGTCGCGCAGAACTCTGGATAGTTCCTCATGATATCCTCGGTCTCCTATGTCGACTTGTCAAATCCTCTCCTTGACCACTGAATCCTCAACATCGGGAAGTCCTTCGATCGTAAATGTCTTGTACTGCGCTCAAGGACACGTATCGGATGCTCAACAAACGTGTGATCTGGCTCAACCACAAGATCCTCATAACTGATGATGTGCCTAGGGTCCGGTATGATCTCTCTGAGTTGTGACACATGAAAGACGGGATGCAAACCCTCCAAACTCGACGGTAAAGCAAGCCTGTACAACCTCTCCGACTCTGTCTAAAATCTCGAACGGTCCCACATATCTCGGACTCTGCTTCACTGTTCGCTCCAAACGGTTGTGTGCAAGCTTTAAATTTATAACCCTAGATGTAAGCTTAAAACAAGGATGCGAACCCGCAGTGTACGGGTCAATCGTAGTAAAAAGCAAGGAATTCCAGGGGTCGATCACAAGGACTTAGTGAAATAAAGTCGATAACGGTAAGCTTATGTAAATACTAACCACAAGAGCAATTAACACAATCAAAGATGAATAAGAAGTCAATAAAGCAAACATGCAATTCTAGGGATTAAAGCATCTAGTTGTGGTTCCAACTCAAGATCTATAGATAAGCGGACAAAGCTGAGATTTTTGCATAGGGAAGGTGTTACTAAAGTGGAATAGATCACCGGGTAAGTCTCACTACTCACTAATTCTAAACCGTAACTCCTATTACCGGGTAAGTCTCAAGGAATTAAGATAAAGAACTATAATCTCAAACTAACACACCATCTAAGGGAATAGAATTAACCTTTACCGGGTAAGTCTCAGGCTAACTCACAAAGATGGGATGGAAGCACACTCAAACCCCAATAAAGGACAAACCTTTATTACCTACACTTATGATCGTTGGTAAACAAACTAAGGAATTACCGGGTAAGTCTCATCCTAGGCTTGCATTGAACTAGGAAAGGTGTAATAAGAATAGGATTTGGCAAACTCTAACACTTAACTCTCAGTTTTCGGATCGGATAAGTCACCTCGGTCAGAAGAATTGCACCCCAGCCGAGATGTTCATCGACTGAGCGAGATGCTTAGGGTTAAGGTTAAAGACTCGAATTTTGAGGATCCTACTGGAATCTAAGATTATTCTGTCATTGTTTTTCCCACAACCTTCAGCCAATCACCCTAGAATCACACAAGGAAATTAGCCACTCATCATCATCATAAAAGTATTAATCAAATATATAGGAAGAAAGTGAATATTTGAACAAGAAGAATTTAATGAAAAGACTTCAATAACTGAATCAAATATCACAACAAAGCGTTCCTTGGATAAATATCCAACAAGAAAGACAACAAGGAAGAGAATATAAGGTAATCTTACAAAGAAAACCTCCAAAAGCTATAACAGCTAAAATCTTTAATCTTCCTTCAACCTTCAAAAAGGTTCTTCGAATCTCCCTACTGGAGTATGGCTGCTGCTTGTATAAACCCTGATCGATGGTATAGCATGATCCGGTGTAAGCGGGATGTTGGATTTGTGGAAATCCAACCCTTTTTATAGGAAAATAACCCTCCAAAGATAAGATATCTTAGAAAAGATCTCTTCCCATAAAAATATATAAAATATATGATCCAGCATATCTTCTTCCTTCCAGGAGCCAAGCCCAAAAATATAAGATCACTTTCCAAAGATAAAAGATCTCAGCCAAGAATAAAATATTCTCGCCGCGTCCTAGGTTTTCGCCTCGGTCGAGTCGGCTTCTCTGGATCACCTCGGTCGAGGTGAATCTGTGGTCAACCGAGGTGAGTCACAACTGAATGTGAAATCTCTCGAATCTGGTCCAAAGTAAATCTCTAATCCATGGCTATGCTTCCTGGATGTAGCTCCAAATGACTCCATAACTCCTTTTGCTCCTTTTTGATGCAAAACGTGCCATTTTACCTACGATTACAACAAAACTAGGTGTAGACCTCGATTCCCGCAAAGGTAGATGAAATGGTAATATAATCACATAATACATACACAAACATGCAGATTATGAAAGATAAAACGTCCAAACAAACCCCAAAATATAGACTATAATTCATGCTATCAAAATACCCCATACTTAGCCCTTGCTTGTCCCCAAGCAAATTCCGCATATAAAAGACAAGATAGAATGGATTATAAGTCAATAAAATCAATGAAAAGTTCTTCAAAAACATTTTATGGTGTGCTACAATCATAGATCACTCTAAGAGAATACTTCATGGAATTTAAAATCAAAATATGTTCAAAACATTTTAAAAATATAGATAAGTTGTTCATCTTTGCATAAAGTCATAGAATGCATAATAAGTCATAATTATCGAAATTAATCATGCATAATTCAGTTTCAACCACTAAGTCAATCAACAAGCTCAAGGTCTCAAGGGCTTCCCAAAAGAAAGGCCAAGAAACGTGTAGGGTAGGGATGTATGTAAGGTAATGTGGTGCTAGAATCCGGGAAAAGGATATACTTCACTTTCACTTTCAACATCTTCCACCAATAAGCTTTGCTTATTTCACACTTTTTTTCTTTTTACTTTACTTTTTGGGATGCATGGACAGAGGTGCACAATAACCGAAGCCTAGGAAATCAGCAATCATCAATTTCTTGAGATGCATCAAACCCTTGATGCACATACCATGATCCGTTAGGAATATCGCTCAATCCGACTTTGGCAAGACACAAACACCCGGCTATGTGAATGGTGCCGAGTTACTCATCTTCATGATTGACTTCCCCAAACCTATTTCTTTCTTTCTAACACTTTCACTTACAACCCACTTTTCAACTTTTACTTGCTTTCACCACTTCGCTTGCTTCCAAATTCCCGGATAGGTAAAGGGAGGCAAAATGTATATGAGAGGCTAAGCATGATCAAGAAGAAGAAGAAGAAGAAGAAGAGAATGAATTGCATTAATTATCCCAAGAAGAAAGTGAGAGAACTTATCTTGTGGTGTCAACCTTCAAATTCAATATAATTTGGATAAAAACAAAGTATTAAACATGCCAATAATTTCAAACAAAGCATTTAGCAACTTAAACATATTATAAAACCTTTCAAACACATAAAGAATTTAAAACCAGTCAGTAAGCAAGATCTTCACTGAGGTCATATCCAGATAAGAAGCACAAAAATCGTTTTCAAAAACTTTCTGTTACCCACCTCGGTCGAGGTGAAAATATGGTCAACCGAGGTGAAACACCTCGTTCGGCCAGAACTCCCCCGGTCGAGGTCGAAATTTTTTTTTTAAAACCAGCTTTTTTCGGTTTCGACGTTTTTCTCAATCAAATAACCTGTAAGTATGCATGCAATCTCAGATAAACATATAGATGCAAAAGTGAAGCATAAATATAAATATCCGGTCAATAGAGTCATACATCAAAGTCAAATAATACATCAAATACCCCATACTTGGGACACACTGTCCTAGTGGGTCAAAATAATTCTAAAGGATAAAAGTACTCACCGGATAAATAGCTGAACTGCATAAAAATAAGAACAGAAAATCATGCAGCTCTCAGTAATCCTGATCCGGTGGTGGTGGTGGTGGCACGTACGGATACTGAGACGAGTCGAATGGATAACCCATAGCCTGCTGGAACTGGATCTCCATCATCCTGCGCTGATAGTGTTGTCCCTCTAACATCTGATGAGTCCAGCTGTCAATCTGTCGGTGCTGGGCAGCAAACCTCTCATGCATGTCCACAGTAAGGGCAGCATAAGAGTCTATCATCTGATCCGTCAGATCATCGATCCGACGATGAGCCTCTGAATCTCTATGACGGCGTGTCCTACGCCTAGCAGGTCTAGCAGGTGATGCAGCAGGTGCAGGCTCAGTATCCTCATCATCCAAATCTATAACTGGTGCACTCGTCCCTGCAGTATCCGTCCCTGTATCCATCGGGACTCCACCCTCTCTCTCATCAACCGTCTCCTCATCATCAGCCTCCTCCTCAGCTGGGGCGGCTGCTGCCTCTCTGTAATCCTCCATCAGTGGAGCCCAAGCGGTCTGCCAATAGTGAGGGTCGTGAACAGAAAACTGGGCAGACCACCTGATCCCCTGTGGCGCAGTCAGCTCCCACGGCATAGCCACGTACGGAGTAGTCAGACCTCTAGGAACTAGAATCCGCCGAGTGATCATCTCCTGCAATCCAAGCGGCTTCGGAGCCGCCACCATCGTGCAAGCACTGAGATCCATGTCCTGCTAACTAGCTATGTGGGTGACAAGCCCTCCGCAGCAGATGTCTCCCTTCCCCTTGGCCTTGATCTTGTGCAGATCCTCTGCCAGCATCAAGCCAAAGTCCGGGATACCCCCAGTAACCATGCAGTATAAACTGAAAAGCTCTCCCTGTCGGATCTTCTGGGGCGTCTCAGTACGCGCCAGAAGTGTCTCGCTAAAGATCCGGTGGGCTAACCTAAAGGCTAGGTGGAAGATGACCCTCTCCCTGGAATCTCCAGGGCGCCATCTATCTGCGTGCTCAACAATATGGGCAATCTGCCCCCAAAACTCTCTAGCTACTGATCGGGACGGGAAGTCAACAGCGGTGGGCTTCGGAGAGCCAAAAATATCTCTCCAGTACTCAAGTGGCACTAAGAAGTTCCGGTTCATCAACCGGTACTTCACAGACTGCTCTGTGGGAAGGTAGGTGAAGGAGCTAACGAACTCTAGGGTCGGCTCCAAATAGGCTGGGGCTCGGATCTCAGTAAACTGATCCAGCCCAACTGTAGAAATCATCCTCCTAAGGTCTCCATCTACCTGGAGGCAATCAAAAGCGGACACGTCCAGGAAGCGTGGTGCAATCACTGGACGGCCAGAAATACGGTCATAATCGACATGGTGTCTCTCATGGATCACCGGTCGATAGGGTCGGGAAGAAGAGGAAGAAGGGGAAGGTGAGGATCTATTCCTAAGGACAAGCCCTCCGCAGCAGATGTCTCCCTTCCCCTTGGCCTTGATCTTGTGCAGATCCTCTGCCAGCATCAAGCCAAAGTCCGGGATACCCCTAGTAACCATGCAGTATAAACTGAAAAGCTCTCCCTATCGGATCTTCTGGGGCGTCTCAGTACGCGCCAGAAGTGTCTCGCTATAGATCCGGTGGGCTAACCTAAAGGCTAGGTGGAAAATGACCCTCTCCCTGGAATCTCCAGGGCGCCATCTATCTGCGTGCTCAACAATATGGGCAATCTGCCCCCAAAACTCTCTAGCTACTGATCGGGACGGGAAGTCAACAGCGGTGGGCTTCGGAGAGCCAAAAATATCTCTCCAGTACTCAAGTGGCACTAAGAAGTTCCGGTTCATCAACCGGTACTTCACTGACTGCTTTGTGGGATGGTAGGTGAAGGAGCTAACGAACTCTAGGGTCGGCTCCAAATAGGCTGGGGCTCGGATCTCAGTAAACTGATCCAGCCCAACTGTAGAAATCATCCTCCTAAGGTCTCCGTCTACCTGGAGGCAATCAAAAGCGGACACGTCCAGGAAGCGTGGTGCAATCACTGGACGGCCAGAAATACGGTCATAATCGACCTGGTGTCTCTCATGGATCACCGGTCGATAGGGTCGGGAAGAAGAGGAAGAAGGGGAAGGTGAGGATCTATTCCTAAGGACAAGGCATCGGTCAAAACTCATTTTCAACTCAGTTACTGTCAGATCACCTCGGTCGACTGACAACACTCAAGAATCACCTCGGCCGAGGCACAGCTCAACTGGACCGAGGCGGAAAACTGGGTTCTAATTCCTTCTGAAAATTCAGTTCTTTTCCCCCAAAAAAATCACTACAATTGCTTCCTATGGGGTACTTAAGTCTTTCCTCAACAAATACAGGGGCAACCAAAGCCCAAATCGAAGCGAAATAGCGAGGTAGGGTTTCGGTTTCATTTTTACCACGTTCGGCCGAATCGGTTTGGTTCTCTTGCAGATCGATGTTGCACTGGGATCTTCTGAGTCGTAATCGCAGTTTGGAGACAGAAATCGTCGAAAACGAGCAAGAAATCAGAGAGGCGAGGTGAACTGTTGCCGCGGTCGAGGAGAAAGAGTAAAGTGAGGAGAGAGAAATCTTCTGCCTTTTATACCCTTTTCTGGACTGCTGTTACCTCGGTCGAGATGGTCTCGACTGGACCGAGGTGGTGTGGACCGAGGTGGTTCGTCAGAAAACCCTAGTCGCCTCGGTTGCTCAAGAATCGTCTCGGTCGAGGTGCTCTGATAGTAACCGAGATGCCTCTGTCTTCTTAAATTCTCGATCTTCTATACTTCCAGTTATGCTCCTTCCTTAGATGTCTCCTGTTATCTGTCTAGAACGCCAAAAGAAAACAAAGCAAAGCAAAAGCAAAAACTATCTAAACTAGACTAGAAAAAGGGAAAGAAAGCAATACCTTGGGTTGCCTCCCAAGAAGCGCTTGAATTAAGGTCGCTAGCTGGACCTTGATGCGTCTCAAATGTGATGGGAGGTGCCCTCACCCAATACTTCACCTCCATCATGGGGTGAAGTAAGTAAGTCTATCAAACGCTCCAACAAGTGTAAGTGCTCATCGGGGAATGAATCGTCTATGGGTGGGTCGTCCTTCTCGTGTAAAGATGCAGGTAGCCGGCTGAGGTGATCCGCGACAGAGTTTTCGGATCCCTTTTTATCGCGGATCTCTATATCGAACTCTTGAAGCAAGAGAATCCATTGAATAAGGCGTGGCTTGGAATCTTTCTTAGCCAACAAGTAACGGATGGCTGCATGGTCGGTGTAGACAATGACTTTCGCCCCTACTAAATAGGAACGAAACTTCTCGAAGGCATATACAACCGCCAATAATTCTTTCTCGGTGGTAGCGTAGTTGCATTGTGCTACATCTAGCGTCTTGCTAGCATAGTAAATGGCGGTGGTCCGTCCATCCTTCTTTTGTCCAAGCACCGCTCCTACGGCTACATCACTAGCATCGCACGTGATCTCAAAGGGCAAGGTCCAATCCGGAGGTTGAATAATGGGAGCGGAGATCAGCGCTTCCTTAATCCTGTAAAAAGCATCAAGACACTCCTGCGAAAACTCAAAAACAACATCTTTATTCAAGAGGTTAGTTAGAGGTTTAGAAATCTTAGAGAAGTCCTTGATGAATCTCCTGTAGAAACCTGCATGCCCGAGAAAACTCCTCACACCTTTAACAGAACAAGGGGGAGGGAGTTTCTCAATAGTCTCGATCTTAGCGCGATCGACCTCAATGCCTCGATTAGAAACGAGGTGCCCTAGCACAATGCCTTCACTAACCATAAAATGACACTTCTCCCAATTCAAAACGAGATTAGTATCTTCACATCTTTTAAGCACTAGCGAAAGGTTAGATAAGCAATCATCAAAAGAGGAACCATATACAGAAAAATCATCCATAAATACCTCCATGATCTCCTCTATGTACTCGGAAAAGATGGCCATCATGCATCGCTGGAAGGTAGCGGGTGCATTGCACAATCCAAATGGCATCCTCCTATAAGCAAATGGCCCCCATGGACAAGTGAAAGTGGTCTTCTCTTGATCATCCGGATGGATAGGAATTTGGAAGAATCCACTATAACCGTCTAAGTAGCAAAAGTGTGAATGCTGGGCCAACCGCTCGAGCATTTGATCGATGAAGGGAAGTGGAAAGTGGTCCTTCCGTGTGGCCGTGTTCAACTTCCTATAATCGATGCAGACCCTCCAGCCCGTAACGGTCCTAGTTGGGATCAACTCGTTGTTCTTATTCGTCACAACGGTCATCCCTCCTTTCTTCGGAACTACATGCACCGGGCTAACCCACTTGCTGTCCGAGATAGGATAAATAATACCTACATCAAACAACTTAAGAATTTCCTTCTTCACGACCTCTTTCATGATCGGATTTAACCGTCTTTGAGGTTCCCGTGAAGTCTTATGATCATCCTCCATTAGAATTCTATGCATGCAGAAAGAGGGCTTAATGCCAATAAGATCATCTATAGTGTAACCCTAAGCCTTTTGATGCTTTCTCAGGACATGCATTAGTTTAGATAATAAAGTTTCGGAAAGGGAAGCACTAACAATAACGGGATAAGTGGAATCCGGTCCAAGAAAGACATACCTCAAGTGATTTGGAAGTTGTTTAAGCTCCACAACTGGGGGTGCTTTCTGAGGGGGATCCTTGCTTCGTCTTTCCAGTGGAGTAGATCCAGAAACTGGACTTTCGGAAGTCTCAGTTGAAATCGTCTCGCCGTCGACCTCGGTCGAGGCACAGAGGTGTTGACCGAGATGTTCTTCAGTCGCCTCGCTCAGTCCAGAAAGTGCCTCGGTCGAGGTACTGCTACTGGAACCGAAACTGGAGATCTTCGTCTCCTGGGTTAGCTTCTCAGTTTCAGCTCCTGGATCTTCTTCTAGTGCTTTTAAGCTCCGTATATCTGCATCACAAGAAGCATATATACCTTCCTCCATTAAACTGAAGCTAATAACTCTTTCGAGTGGATCGTTAGTAAGGATAGAGCTCACCAATTCTCTTGACTCTTCTTCATCGTAGATGTTGAAGATATCATCGCTCAGTTGCTCCCCTTTCATGGCTGCAAGTAGTGCGAACTCCACCTCATCGCCACCAATGTTGAATTTCAACTTGGCGTTCTTGCAATCCACGTTGCAACCCGAAGTTGCTAGAAATGGCCTCCCGAGAATAATAGGAATAGGATAATCTGCGGGAATGTCAAGTACAACAAAATCTATAGGTAGATAGAAGTTACCTAACTTGACCGGAACGTCTTCCAAGATTCCCACGGGATGGGTGATGGAGCGATCCGCCATATAAAGTCGAATCTTGACCGGCTTGGGCTCTCCAAGACCGATCTTCACACATAGCTCCAGCGGGATGATGCTCACACTGGCTCCTAGCTCACAAAGGGCTTCACAAGTGACATCCCCAACTTGAATGGGAATGCAAAATGAGCCGGGATCTCTCAATTTAGGTGGCATCTTCTCCTTCATGATTTGAATGAGCTCCGAGGATTTAGATGTCATCCTAACTTCACCAAAGTCTTCCAGTTTCCTCTTCCTTGATAGGATCTCATTTAAGAACTTCCCATAGGCGGGCATCCCTAGAATAGCATCAAGGAAGAGAATGTTAATGTGTAGTTTATTCATCAAGTCAAGGAACTTACCAAAGTGCTTGTCTAGATGTGCTATCGCCCTTGACTGGGGGAATGGAAGTGGTGGTTTGTATGCAGGAGGTGGAACATAAACTTCAGTTTTCCCCTCCGCTTTCTATTGCTCCGCCTCGGTTGGCATCTAGGTCGAAGTGTTCTTCGACTGCATCTGGACTGAGGTGGTCTGCGTCGGTACTGTCACCGACCGAGGTACTGGATCTGCAGTCTTCAGTCCACTCCTCATGGTTATGGCCATGATCTGGCCCTTAGGGTTGCTTTCTGTCCTTGCTGGAAGCTTCCCTGGATCTCTTGGCGCTTCATTCGCCCTACTTGCAAGTTGTTGTTCAAAGGCTTTTTGGGCCTTCGAAAACGAAGTCATAGAATTCTCCATAGCGTTGAGCTTGATCAAGATAGCCTCCAGAACTGCGTCTTTCTTTTCTGGTTGGGACGAACTTGATCCTTGCCCCTGGCTCTTTAATGGAGTAGAAGAAGAATAAGGGGAAGAGAGGAAAGGGTTAGAGGAATCGTTAGAGTTGGAGTTTGAATGATTGTTACCGGAATTTTGGTTGTTCGCCCTCCAATTGTTGCTATTGGACCCTCTATTGTTGTTGTTGTAGTTGTTGTTTCGGGGACCGTTGTTGTTGTTACGGTACCCGTTGTTGTTCCTTTGTCCTTGCTCTTCCTTCTTGGTTTGAGCAACCAAGAGTTCCTTCAATTGCTTCACGTCATTCTTCAAAGACGTGAGTTGATTGTTGTTGGGCTGAGTTTCTTGGAAGTTAACTCTTTTAACTCCACCTTCAGCTCCTTGGTGGGTGTACTTCTCCATATGCAAGGCTTGCTTTTCGATAAAGTCCCAAGCCTCGTCTATCGCCATGTCCATGAAGGTACCGGCGGAGAGTAGTTGGAGATTGAACTGGGTGCTCCCGTCCAGCCCTTTGAAGTATATCTCCAATAATTCTAGCTTTGGAATCCCATGGTGTGGGCAATCCAAAAGAATGTCCTTGAACCGCTCCCATGACTTGGACAAGCTCTCCTTGTCCTTCATAATGAAAGCGTTGATCTTCCCTCTCATTTCAGCGGTCTTTGAGGGGGGAAAGAATTTGGTCAAGAATTCCGTCGTCATCTCCTCCCATGTGCTAATTTTTCCTGGAGGAAGAGATTGATATCAAATAAGAGCTCTATCTTTTAAAGAAAAGTAAAAAGGTCTTAGCTTGTAGTTGTTGTTCTCAATTCTTGAGGGTCTCAAGGTCTCCATCAAGATCTCGTAGTTTTGAAGACGTTGATGTGGTGATTCCTTCTCCATCCCTCCGAATTGGCATTGGCGAATCATGGATAGAACTTGCGGTCGAAGTTCATAGTCATGGTCCGCTGGATCTCCTAGGTTAACTCCTGGACGCCTCAGTTGTTGATTGGGGTCCATCCTTTGACCTAGGGTTTGCGGGATTCCTGCAAGAAGAGCGCCTCGGACTGGCATCCGAGGTGGAAGTATCTCGGCCGGGGCGTTAGGTGCTGGAAGCTGCCTCGGTCGAGGGTCAGCAACAGGGACCTGTATCGGTCGAGGATCAGCGACTGGATCTTCCCTCGGTCGAAGTAGAATCTGGTCTCGTATGACTGCCATTTCTGCTTCGATTGCTTCAGTCTTGGTGCGAGTTTCTTCCTTCTCTTTCCTTAGTTCTTCCCTGCTGAGGCGTAGCAGCTCTAACGCCTCTTTCAATTCGGCCTCAAGATTGCGGTTGTCTTGTTGGGCCATCTTCGCTTCTTTCAAGCGTCTTTTGTATGTCTTTTCTGGTTCGGGATCGTAAGGAACGATTTCCTTCCCAGCGCGGGTTCTTCGCATATACCTAAGAAAGAACCTACAAAAAGTCACTCAAGTAGAGTGGTTAGTAGACACGGGGGCAAGTGCCCCAAGAGCAAACCGTACCGGCTCGGTCTAGACCAAGTCCCCGGCAACGGCGCCAAAAACTTGTTCGCTCCAAACGGTGTGTGCAAGCTTTAAATTTATAACCCTAGATGTAAGCTTAAAACAAGGATGCGAACCCGCAGTGTATGGGTCAATCGTAGTAAAAAGCAAGGAATTCCAGGGGTCGATCACAGGGACTTAGTGAAACAAAGTCGATAACGGTAAGCTTATGTAAATACTAACCACAAGAGCAATTAACACAATCAAAGATGAATAAGAAGTCAATAAAGCAAACATGCAATTCTAGGGATTAAAGCATCTAGTTGTGGTTCCAACTCAAGATCTATAGATAAGCGGACAAAGCTGAGATTTTTGCATAGGGAAGGTGTTACTAAAGTGGAATAGATCACCGGGTAAGTCTCACTACTCACTAATCCTATACCGTAACTCCAATTACCGGGTAAGTCTCAAGGAATTAAGATAAAGAACTATAATCTCAAACTAACACAACATCTAAGGGAATAGAATTAACCTTTACCGGGTAAGTCTCAGGCTAACTCACAAAGATGGGATGGAAGCACACTCAAACCCCAATAAAGGACAAACCTTTATTACCTACACTTATGATCGTTGGTAAACAAACTAAGGAATTACCGGGTAAGTCTCATCCTAGGCTTGCATTGAACCAGGAAAGGTGTAATAAGAATAGGATTTGGCAAACTCTAACACTTAACTCTCAGTTTCGGATCGGATAAGTCACCTCAGTCAGAAGAATTCCACCCCGGCCGAGATGTTCATCGACTGAGCGAGATGCTTAGGGTTAAGGTTAAAGACTCGAACTTTCAGGATCCTACTGGAATCTAAGATTATTCTATCATTTTTTTTCCCACAACCTTCAGCCAATCACCCTAGAATCACACAAGGAAATTAGCCACTCATCATCATCATGGAAGTATTAATCAAATATATGGGAAGAAAGTGAATATTTGAACAAGAAGAATTTAATGAAAAGACTTCAATAACTGAATCAAATATCACAACAAAGCGTTCCTTGGATAAATATCCAACAAGAAAGACAACAAGGAAGAGAATATAAGGTAATCTTACAAAGAAAACCTCCAAAAGCTATAAAAGCTATAAAAGCTAAAATCTTCAATCTTCCTTCAACCTTCAAAAAGGTTCTTCGAATCTCCCTACTGGAGTATGGCTGTTGCATGTATAAACCCTGATCGATGGTATAGCATGATCCGGTGTAAGCGGGATGTTGGATTTGTGGAAATCCAACCCTTTTTATAGGAAAATAACCCTCCAAAGATAAGATATCTTAGAAAAGATCTCTTCCCAAAAAAATATATAAAATATATGATCCAGCATATCTTCTTCCTTCCAGGAGCCAAGCCCAAAAATATAAGATCACTTTCCAAAGATAAAAGATCTCAGCCAAGAATAAAATATTCTCGCCGCGTCCTAGGTATTCGCCTCGGTCGAGTCGGCTTCTCTAGATCACCTCGGTCGAGGTGAATTTGTGGTCAACTGAGGTGAGTCACAACTGAATGTGAAATCTCTCGAATCTGGTCCAAAGTAAATCTCTAATCCATGGCTATGCATCCTGGATGTAGCTCCAAATGACTCCATAACTCCTTTTGCTCCTTTTTGATGCAAAACGTGCCATTTTACCTACGATTACAACAAAACTAGGTGTAGACCTCGATTCCCGCAAAGGTAGATGAAATGGTAATATAATCACATAATACACACACAAACATGCAGATGATGAAAGATAAAACGTCCAAACAAACCCCAAAATATAGACTATAATTCATGCTATCATTCACCTTGACACCGAAGCGTCTGATGCCTCGTGTCGGAGATACCCTCAATCAAACCTGAGATCCAACCTGAAACTCTAGTGGTTTGCGCCACTTATCTGCATAAGAATTCTGTCGACTCTGAGCTGCTAACAACCTCTCTCCGATCAACGCTACTCGTGCCATGTCATCGTGTATTTGCTCAGGTGTCATACCAACGGTGTGCGACATCTTTGACCATAACGGTGTGCGACATCTTTCACCATACAAAGCCTCATACGGATCCATACGAATCGAAGTGTGCCAACTATTGTTGTATGAGAACTCAACCAACGGTAGATGATCTGGCCAAATTTGTCCCCAATCTAGCACACAAGCTCTAAACATATCCTCTAACGTCTGAATTGTCCTCTTTGACTGTCCATCTGACTAGGGATGGTAAGTTGTGGTGAAGTGTAGACTCGTACCTAGGCAGGCATGCACCTGCTACCAAAACCTCGAAGTGAACCGGCTATCTCTGTCAAAGACTATAGTCCTAGGTACTCCATGGATTCGCACTATCTGTCTGACGAATTCATCTGCTAATCTGCTCATTGGCCAAGTTTCCTTAATCGGAATGAAACGTGTGGTCTTCGTTAGTCGATCCGCTATGACCCAAATGGCGTCGATCTTGACTTCTGACGACATGAATTATGACCTATATTTAGGCATGTATTTATGTAGATTTTCCCTTTATTTTGCATTCATAGACATACATTCATAGCAATTATGGTCATATTTACCTATATTGTTAGAATAAAGATCTACGCAAAGTTTTATTATATTTGTAGGTAAATTGGGGAATTATGGAGCAAAATCGCACATTTAAGGAATAAGCCTTGACGCGGAACAAAAAGGAGCATAAAAGGAAGCTAGGAAAGAGCTGGAGTGAACTCTAATACCACGCCAAAGTATTCTCATATACCATCTGGCGCGCCAAAGTATTTGATAGCATGTATTATAGTCTACATTTTGGGATTGGTTTGGACGTTTTATCTTCATAAATCTGCATGTATGGATGTATATTTTTTTATCATTATGTTGTTTTGTCTACCTTTGCGATAATCAAGGTCTACACCTAGTTTCGTTGTGATTGTAGGGCAAATGGCACGTTTTGGAACGAAATGGAGCTAAGGAAGCTAAGGAGTCATTGGATCTACATTTTGGAGCATTGAGGAGTCATAAGAAGGCTCAGGAAGCATGGAAATGAGATAGAAGATTTATTTTGGACCAGATTAGAGATATTTAAGCTCGGCTGAGACTCACCTCGGTTGGCTACAGTGCCACCTCGACTGAGGTGATCTTAAGGATCGTCTGGACCGAGGCGAAGTGATGACGGGACACGAGATCGTTATCTTTGGCTCAGATCTTCTATTTTTGGAAAGTAAATATCAAATATTTTAGGATGGATTTCTGTAATGAAGAATATCTTTTTGCCTAATATATTTTGGAAGATATGAAGATAGTTTAGATAAGGAAATTATCTTGTTAAGATATCTTATCTTAGGAAGGTAATTCTCCTATATATAGAGGCTTATTTTCTGGAAATCAGCCATCTTCGGATCACCAAATCTCCGATTCAAGAAGTTGAAGGAATTTTTGAAGGAAGTTTTGAAGGTTGAAGATCAAGAAATGAAGAAAGCTATTTTGAAGGAAGTTGTAAGATTTTCTTAGTTTGGTTTGGTTTGTTGTCTTTTCTGATAGTGATTGAGGAACGCTGATTGTTTGTTTGATTGTTTGATTGAGTTATTGAGGCCTTTGTGTTAAGGTATTCTTGTTTTAATATTGATTCCTTTCTCACATATTTGATTATTGTTATCATGATGATTGTTGGCTATGTTCTTTATGCGATTCTACGGTGATTGGCTGAAAGTTGTGGGAAAGACGATGAAAGAATGATCCTTTATCCCACTGGACCCTGAAAGCTCGAGCCTTTACCTTAACTGACGAACACCTCGGTCAATTGAGGAACATTTCGACCGAGATGGTAAATAAACTGAGCGAGGCAAGCCTTTTCTGATCCTTATCTGAGTTGAGGTTTCTGTTTTCCAAATCATATCCTTGTTATACCTTTCCTGGTTCAATGCAAGCCTAGGATGAGACTTACTCGGTGATTCATTTGGTTTTATTACCAAGATCATGAGTGTAGGTAATAAAGGTTTATCCCTTATTGGGGTTTGAGTGTGGGTTCATCCCATCTTTGAGTGTTAGCCTAAGACTTACCCGGTAAAGGTTGATTTTATCCCCTTGGGTGCTGTGTTGGTTTGAGACTATTGATAACACGATTTATGACGTTAGTCTAGGCATCCATTTAGATAGTTTTTCCCGCTAATCATGCAATAGTTTAGCATTAGTTCATGACGTTTACATTCAATACATGTATATTTGTCGAGATAGACATCTACATGAACTCTTGCATGTTTTGTAGGTATTTTGGGAGCTTTTGGAGCCTAATCGATACATCCGAGGATCGTTCCTCGTGATGACACGTATCCGAGCTCATTGGGAAGCAAGTTAGGAGCAAAGGAGAACACATGGGACCATGTTGGTGCATGACTTGCATCAAATCATGGTTCAACGATCAAAAGAAGGCTGAAGCACAAGAATCACGGTCATTGGGAGATCCACGGCCGTGGAAACTGCCCGTGATTCCCTCTGCACGGCTGGGACAGTTGTCCCACGATCTCCATAACCGACTCTTGCAAATGGTGAATGCTATAAGTACTCTTGCAGGCTGATAGGAAAGGAAATCCTCCACACACCACACCTCACACACATTCTCTCCCATAATCTCTCATTTTGGAATTGGATTGGAGCTACTCTTGGAGGAGGAGAAACACTCTCATTTTGGAGAAGAGGAGAAGAACACACCATTTCTAGAGTTTCATAGTATTTAGAGTGAAGTTTGTTGGAAACATTTTCTAGGGTTGTAAGAACGATTCAAACCTTCTTTTGAAGGGTTGTAAGTATCTCTTTTAACATTTATTCAGCTCGTTTTTCTTGTTCTATTTGCTTCATCTCTCTTTCATTTCATCCTCTTTATATGGACTCCATGATTGTATGCTTGATGATTTTGATTGTTGAGATGCATGTTGTTGGCTAAATAGATGTGATTCTATGGTAAGGAAATGATGGTTATGGCTTGGACTATGATAGAATAGACTTAAACGTACCTTTGGATGATTTGTTTGCTCGAACCTATCCTTTGTTGTAAATCATAGCCTGTTCTAGTAGGTTCCACGTCCGTGGAAGTGATGAACTGACCGTGATTCTGTTTGTCTTGCTTGTATTGATAAATCTAAGTGTTAGGTTGTTAGATTGTTGAACCCCTAGTGTTTGTTGAGATAGTTCTATCCTAGGGTGACCTAGTGTTAACAACTAAGTGTAAGAAGAGACCTACCCGGTGATTCTTTCTCTTAGGTACCGAAGATGATGAACTCTAGGTAGTAGTGAGCCTCACTAGCCGCTATTGGACTGAGTGTGCTAGGATTTATGTTTAGGATTTGCCTTCCCGAGACCTACCCGGTGAGGAGAGGTTAGATCCCTAGATAGCAATCCGGTTTGTCTAGAATTCCTAACCTTAGGTTCTTTGAGACTTACCCAGTAATGAGACCTTAGAAACGGACTAGTGGACCATGAGACCTACCCGGTGTAATAGCTAGGATTTTCGAATTCTAATTAATGTTGATTAACTTAATCGTTGATAGCAATTGCCATATAACTCGCGAAGATTTCGCAAGTGATGAGTAAGAGTCCCACCGTCATATTCCTGGCGTAATTTTGGATGTTTGGGAAAATTTTTACTTTTTCCCCCGGGTAATTATTTTTACCCTCCGGTGTTATTTGGAGCATTTGGGAGCTCCAATTAATAAAAATGCAGTTGAGAGAAATGATCAGGACATCGGATATGTCCTAGATATGAAATAACATGAAAAGGCAAAACGGCCAAAAGAGTCGCTATTTCGTTTCTTAACGGCTAAGAAAGACGGCTTAGGAATACACGTTTTCC
Organism: Fagopyrum homotropicum; assembly: GCA_033239125.1. Taxonomy (NCBI): domain Eukaryota; kingdom Viridiplantae; phylum Streptophyta; class Magnoliopsida; order Caryophyllales; family Polygonaceae; genus Fagopyrum; species Fagopyrum homotropicum. The sequence goes on along the minus strand of BSWB01000005.1, from coordinate 83,870,122 downwards.
GAGATAGTTGTGGAATAATTATCCCTACAATATTCCAGATTTAATGTTCCAATCTCAAGAAGTTTGGAGAAAGAGGTTCGACCCGCCTTTGGATCGGTTAAAGGATAATTATCAACTTTACTAAAGGATAATTATCGTCTTCACTATAAATAGCGGAAAATCTTTTATTAATTCATTTCATTTCACGTTTTCTCGTAAAAGCTCTGATTTCTCTCAACCTTCAAACTCAGATCTACTCTCCGTTTCTAATCCGATTTCAATTCTGTTTGAGTTTCTGGATTCCTCTCTTCATTCTCTTCATATCGGTACCGAGTTTCTGCATTTCCGAGTATATGGAGGGCTGGTCGAGCATATATGTCACCAGGACGGTTCCGTCGCTCAGATTCCGGTGAATTTGATGTTGTCCATGCGTAGCCTGCGTCGTTGTGTTTCCGAATCTTCTTTCAGATCGTCAATCGGGTTAGTAACGAATAAGTTATGAGTTTATTCGTTTTCCGTACTACGATTTGGCCTAAATTGACTTTAGGCTTGTCAAATAGGACAATTAGAAATTTCATTATGGTCGTTATATTATTCTGGTGATTATGGGTTGTTTGTTTGATGAAATCTGATGACAGGTGGGTTTAGAAATTGCCTGCGGGCAAAACGTTATTCTGGCGAAATCTAATTAATTAATTAAAAATTAATTAATTAAATTAGGATTAGATTTGAGATTGAGGAATGTTGATTAGATACTACCTTGAGATTTGAGGAATTGTGAGTTATGTTGAGATATTGAGGTTTAGTTGGTTGTGAGGCTCATAGATTGAATATGATCCTTATGGATCCCTTTGGGTCTAGGTGTGACCCCTTTGATGAATAGAGGTTGATATATCTCTTTATGCCTTGTTTATAGGCCGTGTTGTCCCTCCAGTGTAGAGGTGATCGTGGTTGAGTTTGTACAAGGTTGAGGTAAGTCCGTAGGACTTACTTAGCTACCATCCCTATATTGGGTGTTTGCATGAGTGGTGTGTGCTTTATATGTTTGCTATGATAGCATGAGTTGTCGTTTTTATCGACCTATGTTCTATTGACTGCCCCACTGCGTGGCTGTGATAACCTTTCCCTTTCATCCCGCCGTGGAGTCTGGGAGGTTCTCTGATGTCAGGCCAGACTGGTTTACAGGAAGGGCGCAATCCACTCCCATAGGGTACACGGATTGTGTGACCGATACTCGTACAGCTGGACATTGTACTCAGAGGCGGGGATGTATCGGTCCTCGTGTCACATACTTTCATCTATCTATATATATACGGTTTTTGAGTGAATGGTTATTATATAAAGATAATAAATGGGTAAATGTGTGATAGCATGCTGATGTGTTTATCTTTCATGATTGTGCTTGTGCTTATGCATTACCTCATATATGTATGGTTAGCTAACGGCTTCATACCGTGTTGTAGATGTTTACAGGTTAGGCGCTACTGGGTGATCTGGCAGGGTGACAGGCCGAGGACTCTCGTACATTAGGTGGTTGGTTTGGGGTTGTTGTGTTTCCCCTCCTGTGTGAGGATGGTCTTTTGTACCTCCTATGTGAGGATGTCGTTTTATATACTCGGCTATGTTGTTGTTTACTTTGGGTCGTACAGTTTATACTGTTTTATGTATTTGTTTTATATCTGTCAGTGCCATGTTGTAAGGTCCAGTGAACTTGTTGTCAGGCTAGGGTCAGGATCCATTGTGAGATCCTAGCCCAATGTGACATCCCGAGTCCCGCGGATTTGGGGTGTTACAGAGTTGGTATCAGAGCCCAGGTTGACAACAATGGCACTTGCTACCTGCAATGAGGTTTGATAGGTAAAATAAACAGAGCCCACATGGGATCTGACGTTTTCAAAGGTTTTGGTTTTAAGTGTGGTTTTGGGATAGAATGTACGAGAAGTCGTCACCTCTGCCATGGATCTCTGCAGCGTAGATATGTATATATATCTGTGTGTACTATGGATTATGTGGATGTATTATATATATATCGATAGCTGTGGCATATATATAGCCTTATAAGATTATGTGCGTATATCCTACAAATGACTCAGACTAGAGCAGTATTTGTAGTGGGATGAGGTAGGGGTACACCCCCTCTTCCTCCAGTGGTGATAGGTCAGGGACCAGTTTCCGCTGTTGTTTCGCCTATGGAAGAGAACGAGTTTGAAGAGGCTGATCGTGTCTCCATGAGTAGATCCGAGTTTCAAGAATATATGTAACAAGTATATGAAGCGGTGATAATGGGTAGATCCACACCGGATTTACCAACAATTGTGAGAGTAAATGAAGCTTCTGGATCCGGAAAGAAGCAATGGACTGAATCAGTTACTGGAGAAGCAAAGATGATGAATGGGGAACCAAGTCCAATATCAGGACAATCTAGTGATCCTTTGGCCATGAAGATGACTAGCAAGGAACTAGTGTTTTATTTGCGTGGAAGTTGGGACACTAGCGAGCTGTGTGCCCAAAGGCGCCCATCATATGCTTTACGTGTGGTAAAGCAGGGCATAGAGCGAGATTTTGTCGACAGGGCAAGGCATTGCCTTTACAGGTTCCCTTCAAGAGTGAGATCATTCCAGGTGGACGACGAAGGACGAGTTACCCTTCAGTTGCACATGTTGCAAGAATGGGACAATTATGTTACAATTGTGGCTATCCAGATCATTTGCGTTCTGAGTGCCCTTTGGCACCGATAGCTTGTTTCATCTGTGGTGAACTAGGCCATCTGGCCCCTTTCTGTGAACAAGGTAGTGTTTCTTCCCAGCAAAACCTTCCTCTTTCCGGTGTTGAAAGAGTGGAAGTGGAGGCTATAGTGAGTACATCAGTGATACTTGAGGAGCATAGATCCGAGATCGAGTGATGATATCTAATGGAGATACGGGAGTTAGTTGTTACAGGTACCATTCTCGTTAATGGTTTACCTGGTGGATTTTTGCTTGTTCTGAGTGCTATGCACGTCATGTCTTTCGATGCATGCGTTAATGGTTGAATTTTGGTATATAGTAGAAGGTGGATTTTCCTTTACAGGATTACCTTTTTGGGTCTGAGATACCCGGGAGATGCGTGTTTGTTCCCTTATTTCAAGGACCCGTGTATGGTTGCAGACTTCATTGTCATGTTGTAGGTGCATGAGGAAGTCATTATGTGTATGGTTTGGATGAATAGATATCATGTGGTGTTAGCTTTTAATAGTAAGACTATTATAGTCTTTACTGAGTTGAGTTAAATAGAGGTCTTCTGAGGTTAAGACCTTTGAAGAGACGGGTTTGTCATCAGGACTGTACGAGCAGCGAGCTGATAGCACAGGGATGTGACGCCTTCTAGTTTTATACCATAAAGAAGCGAGATAGTCCAACAATTGAAGGCATTCTAGTTGTTTATGAGTTTATAGACGTGTTACTGAACCGTCTAGTTGCCACCTTAGTGGAGTGTGGACATTGTTATCGAGTTGAAGTATGATACAAGATTGAATGGGAAAGCCACACTATATGGTGCTTGTTGAGATATTGTACTGATAATTTGAAAAGTTTACTGAAACGGGTTTACCCTAGTGGGTTCCATGTTCCGTATTGACGACCTGACGAGTTAACTTCAAGAAGCAAATGTGTTTTCGGGATTCCTTTATGCTCAAGATATCCCTAGTCATGGATGAGAGAGCAGCATGTGTATGAGATAGCATCCCATACCCGTTATGGACACTACGAGTTTGTAGTGATGTCATTTGGGTTGACGAATGTTTTAGTAGTTTTTATGGAGTTGATGAATAGTTTCTTCATCGACTTCCTTGATTAGTTGGTGGTGGACCCCATGGATGACATGTCGGTATACTCTCATAGCAGATAATAGTAGACTGATCGTCTGAGGACCGTTCTACAGATTTCGAGAGATAGAAGGTTGTATGCTACGCTCTCTAAGTGTAAGTTGAGATGCCAGTGGTAGCCTTTTTAGGCCATGTTGTCTCCACCAGTGGGATCATGGTTGACCTGGCGAGAATTAAGTATGTTGTAACATGGGAGATACTAATGAACATTAAGGAATACGTAGTTTTCTCGGCTCAGCCGATTGCTACCAATGCTTTGACGAAGGATTTTATATGATTATGTATTCATTTGCGAGTCTTTTGAGAAGACCACCATAACTACGTGATGAAAGCAGTGTGTCTATGTTCTGAAGAGTTGAGGAGGCATTTGACCTCTGCTTCCATTCTGTTGTAGTTAGAAGATTTTTGGGATCCCGTGATTTACGGTGATACATCCCAGATAAGTTTGAGATGTGTATTACTACAAAGGAGTAGGGTTATTGATATGTGTGTTTACAGCTGAGAACGTATGCTCGACTCATGATTTAGAGTTAGTAGTGGTAGTTTAAGCCTTTAAATTTTTAAGACCGTACCGATGTGATCTTCATGTCAGATTTCTATAGATCATAGAAATCTGAAGTATATTTTATGCAACAGGGGTTGAATAACCGCCAGTATTAAGAGCTTAAGTTGATCAAGACTTCGACTCGAAGATTCCATATCATTCAGAGAAGTTGAATGTTGTCGCCGATAACTTGAATGGAAAGACGCTCAAAGAGAAGATAATTGTGAGACTGATAGTTCAGCCTCAACTTTAGAGAGATCTAGCTTGGCTAGAGTTGGACAATCATTTCCTTAATGAGGATATCCAGTTATACCTCAGAGGTTCTACCTGGTCGGTTGGATGAGGTCCAACAGAGGCAGGAGACCTGCCCGGCCTTGACAAGGTTTAGAGAAAGGATGTCTCGTAATAAGGCACCATAGTTGTCCATGGGAGTAGATGGACTGATGAAGAGTCATGACCACTTTTGTGTACCTGCTGATGTAGATGGAGACAGAGAATATTATGGTATAACCACTGTACGCCTTATTCAATACATTCAGGTCCAAATAGAGTATTTCCGATCTAGAGATAAGCCCCGCCCACTACCAGTGCAGTAGTAGAATTTGGGAGGACATCTCTATGGACTTTTTATGGGATTGTGACCTAGTTGAAGATTTATGTTATCTGGATTGTTGGTAACAAATTATTAATAAAACTGGCACGTTTCATTTCTATCAGAAGAACGTGGCTAGTGAATGATTTGGTTGAGGAGTACACTAGACAGATAGTGAGACTCCATGATATACCGAGAACGATCATTTCTAATCGAGATGGATGTTTTTACTTTGAGATTTTAGGCAGCAGATTCAGACTGCTTTGGGGACGAGTCTGTACCTCATGACTACACTTCACCCCCTGACAGATGGTCAGTTAGAGAGGATCATCTAGATCTTAAAGATCTATTATAAGTTGTAAGTCGAATGGGAAACGTGGATGGTTATATTACCTTCCATTAATGAGTTTATTATATAACAATGAAGGACATGCATCTTTCTGGGATGGCCCTATGAGGCAATATATATAGACATAGATGTCGTATATCCTTATGCTAGAAGTGATCTACAGTAATAGTGGAATAACATCTTACCAGATTCAGGATTTTATAGTTCAAGTAACGTTGATTGAAGGAAGGATGCTGGTTGTACAGAGTCGGTAGATATTATATGTAGACAAGAGGCGTTAACCTCTAAAGTTCAAGCGAGAGTTCATGTCCGGCTGTAAGTATCTCAGCTGAGAGACGTTAGACGTGTTAATATGCAAAGGGAACTGAGTTTCCAATATGATGGTTTATTTGAGATCGACTAGTACGGAGAAGGTAGCATGATGTTTAGCTTTGCCTATGAGATTAGAGGATATCCACCCAGTGTTTTATATGTCTCAACTGAGAAAGTATATACCAGACTCGAGACACCTTGTGAGTTACGATGATTGATGGTTGAGTCCAACCACACTTTTTTTTGAGCATTCGATTACATTCTTGGAATGAGATATGAAACGATTGCATTCGAAAGACATTGCCATATTGAGGATATGATGGTCAAGATGAAGACCTGAAGAGGCTATGTAAGAGACTGAGGATAGTGTCCTGAGGAACTATCTAGAGTATATGTTGGGACAGACCCATTTGCGGAAGCACGAGTAGATCTTAGTGCTATCTTGATGAATGTTGTGCTTATGTGCTTATATGCTTTGATGTGTTATTCCATGCTAGATGTGATGTGATTTATGATCTTAGTAGATCTTGATGTGCTAGTGTGATGTATGTTATAGCTGGAGATGATTACTTCCTCCACGCTACCCGAGTATGATTATATTTATAGCTGGAGATGGTTCTTTCCTCCATGCTATTTGAGTGAGATTAGGATTCAGCTGGAGATGGTTCTTTCCTCCATGCTACCTTGATGGACATAGTTCAGTGGAGATGTGATTCCTCCATGCGATATATATGTTTATGGGTTGGCTAGAGACGTATTTCCTCTATGCATGTGATATGTTTTGGCTAGAGATGTGCTTCCTCTATGCCTTGTGATGTGGTATGGCGAGAGACGTGATTCCTCTACGCCTTTGGGTAACGTTATGGCCCTGTTTCCCGGAGTGATGATTCCTCCATGTTTATACTTGAGGTTATAGATTGTTATAGGTTGTGATCTTTTGAACGGAGATGTGATACCTCCGATAGAAAGAGTGAGAGTTATACCTCGACGTATGGGTCCGAGAGGATTTGGGAATTGTTCAAGTTTCGGGACGAAACTTTTTTTTTAAGGGGTGTGTGATGTAATAGCTAGGATTTTCGAATTCTAATTAATGTTGATTAACTTAATCGTTGATAGCAATTGCCATATAACTCGCGAAGATTTCGCAAGTGATGAGTAAGAGTCCCACCGTTATATTCCTGGCGTAATTTTGGATGTTTGGGAAAATTTTTACTTTTTCCCCCGGGTAATTATTTTTACCCTCCGGTGTTATTTGGAGCATTTGGGAGTTCCAATTAATAAAAATGCAGTTGAGAGAAATGATCAGGACATCGGATATGTCCTAGATATGAAATAACATGAAAAGGCAAAACGGCCAAAAGAGTCGCTATTTCGTTTCTTAACGGCTAAGAAAGACGGCTTAGGAATACACGTTTTCCGAGATAGTTGTGGAATAATTATCCCTACAATATTCCAGATTTAATGTTCCAATCTCAAGAAGTTTGGAGAAAGAGGTTCGACCCGCCTTTGGATCGGTTAAAGGATAATTATCAACTTTACTAAAGGATAATTATCGTCTTCACTATAAATAGCGGAAAATCTTTTATTAATTCATTTCATTTCACGTTTTCTCGTAAAAGCTCTGATTTCTCTCAACCTTCAAACTCAGATCTACTCTCCGTTTCTAATCCGATTTCAATTCTGTTTGAGTTTCTGGATTCCTCTCTTCATTCTCTTCATATCGGTACCGAGTTTCTGCATTTCCGAGTATATGGAGGGCTGGTCGAGCATATATGTCACCAGGACGGTTCCGTCGCTCAGATTCCGGTGAATTTGATGTTGTCCATGCGTAGCCTGCGTCGTTGTGTTTCCGAATCTTCTTTCAGATCGTCAATCGGGTTAGTAACGAATAAGTTATGAGTTTATTCGTTTTCCGTACTACGATTTGGCCTAAATTGACTTTAGGCTTGTCAAATAGGACAATTAGAAATTCCATTATGGTCGTTATATTATTCTGGTGATTATGGGTTGTTTGTTTGATGAAATCTGATGACAGGTGGGTTTAGAAATTGCCTGCGGGCAAAACGTTATTCTGGCGAAATCTAATTAATTAATTAAAAGTTAATTAATTAAATTAGGATTAGATTTGAGATTGAGGAATGTTGATTAGATACTACCTTGAGATTTGAGGAATTGTGAGTTATGTTGAGATATTGAGGTTTAGTTGGTTGTGAGGCTCATAGATTGAATATGATCCTTATGGATCCCTTTGGGTCTAGGTGTGACCCCTTTGATGAATAGAGGTTGATATATCTCTTTATGCCTTGTTTATAGGCCGTGTTGTCCCTCCAGTGTAGAGGTGATCGTGGTTGAGTTTGTACAAGGTTGAGGTAAGTCCGTAGGACTTACTTAGCTACCATCCCTATATTGGGTGTTTGCATGAGTGGTGTGTGCTTTATATGTTTGCTATGATAGCATGAGTTGTCGTTTTTATCGACCTATGTTCTATTGACTGCCCCACTGCGTGGCTGTGATAACCTTTCCCTTTCATCCCGCCGTGGAGTCTGGGAGGTTCTCTGATGTCAGGCCAGACTGGTTTACAGGAAGGGCGCAATCCACTCCCATAGGGTACACGGATTGTGTGACCGATACTCGTACAGCTGGACATTGTACTCAGAGGCGGGGATGTATCGGTCCTCGTGTCACATACTTTCATCTATCTATATATATACGGTTTTTGAGTGAATGGTTATTATATAAAGATAATAAATGGGTAAATGTGTGATAGCATGCTGATGTGTTTATCTTTCATGATTGTGCTTGTGCTTATGCATTACCTCATATATGTATGGTTAGCTAACGGCTTCATACCGTGTTGTAGATGTTTACAGGTTAGGCGCTACTGGGTGATCTGGCAGGGTGACAGGCCGAGGACTCTCGTACATTAGGTGGTTGGTTTGGGGTTGTTGTGTTTCCCCTCCTGTGTGAGGATGGTCTTTTGTACCTCCTATGTGAGGATGTCGTTTTATATACTCGGCTATGTTGTTGTTTACTTTGGGTCGTACAGTTTATACTGTTTTATGTATTTGTTTTATATCTGTCAGTGCCATGTTGTAAGGTCCAGTGAACTTGTTGTCAGGCTAGGGTCAGGATCCATTGTGAGATCCTAGCCCAATGTGACATCCCGAGTCCCGCGGATTTGGGGTGTTACAGAGTTGGTATCAGAGCCCAGGTTGACAACAATGGCACTTGCTACCTGCAATGAGGTTTGATAGGTAAAATAAACAGAGCCCACATGGGATCTGACGTTTTCAAAGGTTTTGGTTTTAAGTGTGGTTTTGGGATAGAATGTACGAGAAGTCGTCACCTCTGCCATGGATCTCTGCAGCGTAGATATGTATATATATCTGTGTGTACTATGGATTATGTGGATGTATTATATATATATCGATAGCTGTGGCATATATATAGCCTTATAAGATTATGTGCGTATATCCTACAAATGACTCAGACTAGAGCAGTATTTGTAGTGGGATGAGGTAGGGGTACACCCCCTCTTCCTCCAGTGGTGATAGGTCAGGGACCAGTTTCCGCTGTTGTTTCGCCTATGGAAGAGAACGAGTTTGAAGAGGCTGATCGTGTCTCCATGAGTAGATCCGAGTTTCAAGAATATATGTAACAAGTATATGAAGCGGTGATAATGGGTAGATCCACACCGGATTTACCAACAATTGTGAGAGTAAATGAAGCTTCTGGATCCGGAAAGAAGCAATGGACTGAATCAGTTACTGGAGAAGCAAAGATGATGAATGGGGAACCAAGTCCAATATCAGGACAATCTAGTGATCCTTTGGCCATGAAGATGACTAGCAAGGAACTAGTGTTTTATTTGCGTGGAAGTTGGGACACTAGCGAGCTGTGTGCCCAAAGGCGCCCATCATATGCTTTACGTGTGGTAAAGCAGGGCATAGAGCGAGATTTTGTCGACAGGGCAAGGCATTGCCTTTACAGGTTCCCTTCAAGAGTGAGATCATTCCAGGTGGACGACGAAGGACGAGTTACCCTTCAGTTGCACATGTTGCAAGAATGGGACAATTATGTTACAATTGTGGCTATCCAGATCATTTGCGTTCTGAGTGCCCTTTGGCACCGATAGCTTGTTTCATCTGTGGTGAACTAGGCCATCTGGCCCCTTTCTGTGAACAAGGTAGTGTTTCTTCCCAGCAAAACCTTCCTCTTTCCGGTGTTGAAAGAGTGGAAGTGGAGGCTATAGTGAGTACATCAGTGATACTTGAGGAGCATAGATCCGAGATCGAGTGATGATATCTAATGGAGATACGGGAGTAAGTTGTTACAGGTACCATTCTCGTTAATGGTTTACCTGGTGGATTTTTGCTTGTTCTGAGTGCTATGCACGTCATGTCTTTCGATGCATGCGTTAATGGTTGAATTTTGGTATATAGTAGAAGGTGGATTTTCCTTTACAGGATTACCTTTTTGGGTCTGAGATACCCGGGAGATGCGTGTTTGTTCCCTTATTTCAAGGACCCGTGTATGGTTGCAAACTTCATTGTCATGTTGTAGGTGCATGAGGAAGTTATTATGTGTATGGTTTGGATGAATAGATATCATGTGGTGTTAGCTTTTAATAGTAAGACTATTATAGTCTTTACTGAGTTGAGTTAAATAGAGGTCTTCTGAGGTTAAGACCTTTGAAGAGACGGGTTTGTCATCAGGACTGTACGAGCAGCGAGCTGATAGCACAGGGATGTGACGCCTTCTAGTTTTATACCATAAAGAAGCGAGATAGTCCAACAATTGAAGGCATTCTAGTTGTTTATGAGTTTATAGACGTGTTACTGAACCGTCTAGTTGCCACCTTAGTGGAGTGTGGACATTGTTATCGAGTTGAAGTATGATACAAGATTGAATGGGAAAGCCACACTATATGGTGCTTGTTGAGATATTGTACTGATAATTTGAAAAGTTTACTGAAACGGGTTTACCCTAGTGGGTTCCATGTTCCGTATTGACGACCTGACGAGTTAACTTCAAGAAGCAAATGTGTTTTCGGGATTCCTTTATGCTCAAGATATCCCTAGTCATGGATGAGAGAGCAGCATGTGTATGAGATAGCATCCCATACCCGTTATGGACACTACGAGTTTGTAGTGATGTCATTTGGGTTGACGAATGTTTTAGTAGTTTTTATGGAGTTGATGAATAGTTTCTTCATCGACTTCCTTGATTAGTTGGTGGTGGACCCCATGGATGACATGTCGGTATACTCTCATAGCAGATAATAGTAGACTGATCGTCTGAGGACCGTTCTACAGATTTCGAGAGATAGAAGGTTGTATGCTACGCTCTCTAAGTGTAAGTTGAGATGCCAGTGGTAGCCTTTTTAGGCCATGTTGTCTCCACCAGTGGGATCATGGTTGACCTGGCGAGAATTAAGTATGTTGTAACATGGGAGATACTAATGAACATTAAGGAATACGTAGTTTTCTCGGCTCAGCCGATTGCTACCAATGCTTTGACGAAGGATTTTATATGATTATGTATTCATTTGCGAGTCTTTTGAGAAGACCACCATAACTACGTGATGAAAGCAGTGTGTCTATGTTCTGAAGAGTTGAGGAGGCATTTGACCTCTGCTTCCATTCTGTTGTAGTTAGAAGATTTTTGGGATCCCGTGATTTACGGTGATACATCCCAGATAAGTTTGAGATGTGTATTACTACAAAGGAGTAGGGTTATTGATATGTGTGTTTACAGCTGAGAACGTATGCTCGACTCATGATTTAGAGTTAGTAGTGGTAGTTTAAGCCTTTAAATTTTTAAGACCGTACCGATGTGATCTTCATGTCAGATTTCTATAGATCATAGAAATCTGAAGTATATTTTATGCAACAGGGGTTGAATAACCGCCAGTATTAAGAGCTTAAGTTGATCAAGACTTCGACTCGAAGATTCCATATCATTCAGAGAAGTTGAATGTTGTCGCCGATAACTTGAATGGAAAGACGCTCAAAGAGAAGATAATTGTGAGACTGATAGTTCAGCCTCAACTTTAGAGAGATCTAGCTTGGCTAGAGTTGGACAATCATTTCCTTAATGAGGATATCCAGTTATACCTCAGAGGTTCTACCTGGTCGGTTGGATGAGGTCCAACAGAGGCAGGAGACCTGCCCGGCCTTGACAAGGTTTAGAGAAAGGATGTCTCGTAATAAGGCACCATAGTTGTCCATGGGAGTAGATGGACTGATGAAGAGTCATGACCACTTTTGTGTACCTGCTGATGTAGATGGAGACAGAGAATATTATGGTATAACCACTGTACGCCTTATTCAATACATTCAGGTCCAAATAGAGTATTTCCGATCTAGAGATAAGCCCCGCCCACTACCAGTGCAGTAGTAGAATTTGGGAGGACATCTCTATGGACTTTTTATGGGATTGTGACCTAGTTGAAGATTTATGTTATCTGGATTGTTGGTAACAAATTATTAATAAAACTGGCACGTTTCATTTCTATCAGAAGAACGTGGCTAGTGAATGATTTGGTTGAGGAGTACACTAGACAGATAGTGAGACTCCATGATATACCGAGAACGATCATTTCTAATCGAGATGGATGTTTTTACTTTGAGATTTTAGGCAGCAGATTCAGACTGCTTTGGGGACGAGTCTGTACCTCATGACTACACTTCACCCCCTGACAGATGGTCAGTTAGAGAGGATCATCTAGATCTTAAAGATCTATTATAAGTTGTAAGTCGAATGGGAAACGTGGATGGTTATATTACCTTCCATTAATGAGTTTATTATATAACAATGAAGGACATGCATCTTTCTGGGATGGCCCTATGAGGCAATATATATAGACATAGATGTCGTATATCCTTATGCTAGAAGTGATCTACAGTAATAGTGGAATAACATCTTACCAGATTCAGGATTTTATAGTTCAAGTAACGTTGATTGAAGGAAGGATGCTGGTTGTACAGAGTCGGTAGATATTATATGTAGACAAGAGGCGTTAACCTCTAAAGTTCAAGCGAGAGTTCATGTCCGGCTGTAAGTATCTCAGCTGAGAGACGTTAGACGTGTTAATATGCAAAGGGAACTGAGTTTCCAATATGATGGTTTATTTGAGATCGACTAGTACGGAGAAGGTAGCATGATGTTTAGCTTTGCCTATGAGATTAGAGGATATCCACCCAGTGTTTTATATGTCTCAACTGAGAAAGTATATACCAGACTCGAGACACCTTGTGAGTTACGATGATTGATGGTTGAGTCCAACCACACTTTTTTTTGAGCATTCGATTACATTCTTGGAATGAGATATGAAACGATTGCATTCGAAAGACATTGCCATATTGAGGATATGATGGTCAAGATGAAGACCTGAAGAGGCTATGTAAGAGACTGAGGATAGTGTCCTGAGGAACTATCTAGAGTATATGTTGGGACAGACCCATTTGCGGAAGCACGAGTAGATCTTAGTGCTATCTTGATGAATGTTGTGCTTATGTGCTTATATGCTTTGATGTGTTATTCCATGCTAGATGTGATGTGATTTATGATCTTAGTAGATCTTGATGTGCTAGTGTGATGTATGTTATAGCTGGAGATGATTACTTCCTCCACGCTACCCGAGTATGATTATATTTATAGCTGGAGATGGTTCTTTCCTCCATGCTATTTGAGTGAGATTAGGATTCAGCTGGAGATGGTTCTTTCCTCCATGCTACCTTGATGGACATAGTTCAGTGGAGATGTGATTCCTCCATGCGATATATATGTTTATGGGTTGGCTAGAGACGTATTTCCTCTATGCATGTGATATGTTTTGGCTAGAGATGTGCTTCCTCTATGCCTTGTGATGTGGTATGGCGAGAGACGTGATTCCTCTACGCCTTTGGGTAGCGTTATGGCCCTGTTTCCCGGAGTGATGATTCCTCCATGTTTATACTTGAGGTTATAGATTGTTATAGGTGGTGATCTTTTGAACGGAGATGTGATACCTCCGATAGAAAGAGTGAGAGTTATACCTCGACGTATGGGTCCGAGAGGATTTGGGAATTGTTCAAGTTTCGGGACGAAACTTTTTTTTTAAGGGGTGTGTGATGTAATAGCTAGGATTTTCGAATTCTAATTAATGTTGATTAACTTAATCGTTGATAGCAATTGCCATATAACTCGCGAAGATTTCGCAAGTGATGAGTAAGAGTCCCACCGTTATATTCCTGGCGTAATTTTGGATGTTTGGGAAAATTTTTACTTTTTCCCCCGGGTAATTATTTTTACCCTCCGGTGTTATTTGGAGCATTTGGGAGCTCCAATTAATAAAAATGCAGTTGAGAGAAATGATCAGGACATCGGATATGTCCTAGATATGAAATAACATGAAAAGGCAAAACGGCCAAAAGAGTCGCTATTTCGTTTCTTAACGGCTAAGAAAGACGGCTTAGGAATACACGTTTTCCGAGATAGTTGTGGAATAATTATCCCTACAATATTCCAGATTTAATGTTCCAATCTCAAGAAGTTTGGAGAAAGAGGTTCGACCCGCCTTTGGATCGGTTAAAGGATAATTATCAACTTTACTAAAGGATAATTATCGTCTTCACTATAAATAGCGGAAAATCTTTTATTAATTCATTTCATTTCACGTTTTCTCGTAAAAGCTCTGATTTCTCTCAACCTTCAAACTCAGATCTACTCTCCGTTTCTAATCCGATTTCAATTCTGTTTGAGTTTCTGGATTCCTCTCTTCATTCTCTTCATATCGGTACCGAGTTTCTGCATTTCCGAGTATATGGAGGGCTGGTCGAGCATATATGTCACCAGGACGGTTCCGTCGCTCAGATTCCGGTGAATTTGATGTTGTCCATGCGTAGCCTGCGTCGTTGTGTTTCCGAATCTTCTTTCAGATCGTCAATCGGGTTAGTAACGAATAAGTTATGAGTTTATTCGTTTTCCGTACTACGATTTGGCCTAAATTGACTTTAGGCTTGTCAAATAGGACAATTAGAAATTCCATTATGGTCGTTATATTATTCTGGTGATTATGGGTTGTTTGTTTGATGAAATCTGATGACAGGTGGGTTTAGAAATTGCCTGCGGGCAAAACGTTATTCTGGCGAAATCTAATTAATTAATTAAAAGTTAATTAATTAAATTAGGATTAGATTTGAGATTGAGGAATGTTGATTAGATACTACCTTGAGATTTGAGGAATTGTGAGTTATGTTGAGATATTGAGGTTTAGTTGGTTGTGAGGCTCATAGATTGAATATGATCCTTATGGATCCCTTTGGGTCTAGGTGTGACCCCTTTGATGAATAGAGGTTGATATATCTCTTTATGCCTTGTTTATAGGCCGTGTTGTCCCTCCAGTGTAGAGGTGATCGTGGTTGAGTTTGTACAAGGTTGAGGTAAGTCCGTAGGACTTACTTAGCTACCATCCCTATATTGGGTGTTTGCATGAGTGGTGTGTGCTTTATATGTTTGCTATGATAGCATGAGTTGTCGTTTTTATCGACCTATGTTCTATTGACTGCCCCACTGCGTGGCTGTGATAACCTTTCCCTTTCATCCCGCCGTGGAGTCTGGGAGGTTCTCTGATGTCAGGCCAGACTGGTTTACAGGAAGGGCGCAATCCACTCCCATAGGGTACACGGATTGTGTGACCGATACTCGTACAGCTGGACATTGTACTCAGAGGCGGGGATGTATCGGTCCTCGTGTCACATACTTTCATCTATCTATATATATACGGTTTTTGAGTGAATGGTTATTATATAAAGATAATAAATGGGTAAATGTGTGATAGCATGCTGATGTGTTTATCTTTCATGATTGTGCTTGTGCTTATGCATTACCTCATATATGTATGGTTAGCTAACGGCTTCATACCGTGTTGTAGATGTTTACAGGTTAGGCGCTACTGGGTGATCTGGCAGGGTGACAGGCCGAGGACTCTCGTACATTAGGTGGTTGGTTTGGGGTTGTTGTGTTTCCCCTCCTGTGTGAGGATGGTCTTTTGTACCTCCTATGTGAGGATGTCGTTTTATATACTCGGCTATGTTGTTGTTTACTTTGGGTCGTACAGTTTATACTGTTTTATGTATTTGTTTTATATCTGTCAGTGCCATGTTGTAAGGTCCAGTGAACTTGTTGTCAGGCTAGGGTCAGGATCCATTGTGAGATCCTAGCCCAATGTGACATCCCGAGTCCCGCGGATTTGGGGTGTTACACCCGGTGATTGATCCCAATTTAGAAACACCTACTCCCAATAATACTTTAGTTTATCCAAAGAATGACTAGATAGCTTGAGTCCTATGCCATAACCGGAATTTCTAACCCCTAGAATCCGCTTTTTTCTCTTTGATTACCTTACTCATGTTTGTGTTTGCTTATTTGAGTTGCTAGCTTAGTTGTTCGATAAACTTGCATGATTTGTGATCCTTGATTGACCACCACAAAACAAGCCAAAAACATTGAGATTTTCATTTCTTTATTTCTTTCTCTTTTCTTAGCCTAGATTTACACTATCCTTAGTCACTATTGACTCAATTTCACCTTAGTCTTTGTGTTCGACCTCGGAATACTATCCTTACTACAAAACGACCCATACATTGTGGGTTCTCTAGGAGTTAGGAAAAATATATCGAGTTATAAATTTAAGACTTTTGCGTGTCACGATCTTAGCGTAACAAGTTTTTGGCGCCGTTGTCGGGGACTAGGTCTAGATTCAGTCATTTTTGTGATTTTTTATAGTGTAGGTCTTTCTTGTTGCTTTTGATCTTGTTTGGTTTGTGTCTTTGCATTTTCAGGACATCTCTCACTCTTTAGGTGTATGCGAAGATCTCGTGGCAAGGATTTAGCTCCATTTGATCCCGAACCGGAGAAAACCCATAAAGCTAGATCCAAGAGCATCAAGAAGGGAAAAGAGATGGCTGGAAGAGATCTCCAAGCTGAGTTAGATGAAGCTTTAGAGCAAATTAAGCTAAGGGATGAAGCTTTGGAGAATGAGAGGAGACTTGCCAATGAGAGGCAAGAAGCAATTAGGAGGAAGATTGAAGAGATTAGGCAAGTTCTTGTGCAAAGAGAGTCTAATCCTCAACAACCTCCACCTCCACCACAACCGCAGCCGGTGGTTAATATTCGGGTTATGCCCATTGCTATTGAGGAGCCACAAACGTTAGGACAATGTATGGATCCGGCTCAAAGAGTGCACCATCCGGGTGTGAACTTAGGAGATCCCGCGGCCCATGATTTTGAGCTCCGCCCTCAAGTTCTACAAATGATCTGGCATAATCAATTTGGAGGGATGGAAGGAGAGTCTCCTTATCCACACTTGATGAACTATGAGATATTGTGGAGAATCTAAGGCCGCCTAGGTTGGAGAACAACAACCATAAGCTTAGGGCTTTTTCCTTCTCACTTAAGGATAAAGCCTTCGCTTGGTACCAATCGATTCCACTAGGGCGTGTGAGTAGTTGGGAGGAGATGACAACCGAGTTCTTGACTAAGTTCTTCCCACCTTCCAAGACTACCGAGTTAAGAGGGAAGATCAATGCCTTCGTGATGAAGGATAGAGAAAGCCTATTCAAGTCTTGGGAGAGGTTCAAAGACCTTCTCCTAGATTGTCCACACCATGGTATACCGAAAATAGAGCTTTTGGAGATCTACTTCAAGGGACTTGATGAAGATAGCCAATTCAAACTTCAATCTCTTTCCGGTGGAACGTTCATGGAGAAGAATATGGATGAAGCTTAGGAGTTTATAGAGAAACAAGCTTTGGTGATTGAAAAGTACTCCCATAGGAAGAGTGATGGGAGGAAAGCGGGAGCATATGAGGTGAGTGAAGTCACCATGAGTAATTTCAAGCTTGATGCAATCAACAATGAGCTTAAGTCTTTGAGGGAGTTGTGTGCTAAAACTTTGAAAAATCAAGCAAGCCCTCAAGTGCAAGTACAAGCAAATTTGTCTTCCAAGGAGGAAGATGTGAACTACATGGAAAGGGGAAACTACAACAACTATCAAGGCCCAAGGAACTTCAATAACAACCGGCAATTCAACAATTACCGGCCTAACCACAACCATCCCGGGTTTTCCTATTCTAACCCGGATGGAACCTTGAACCCTCCTGCTTCCACAAGCGCAGCTCCACCGCCTAAGGCTTCACAAGAGCCTCCACCCGGATTTACTCAACCTCCAAAGGATAGAACCGAGATGATGTTTGAACAATTGCTTGGGAGGTTGAGCGGTCTTGAGAGTACGGTGACTTCCATTTCTAAGGCTCAAAAGGTGTTGGAAGCACAAGTGTTCCAAAAGGCCGGTGAAGCTCATAGAGATCCGGGAAAGCTTCCCGGAAGAACCGAAGATAACCCAAGAGGCCAAGTGTTGGCTATTACAACAAGGAGTGGGCTGAGCATGAAGGATCCCTTACCTAAGGGAAATGATAAGGGAAAGCAAGTGGTGATAGAAGAAGAGTCATTGCAAGAAGATGGAGGCAAGAGCAAGGATGATGAGCCAACATATGTGGCACCACCTCCATACAAGCCACCACTACCATTCCCACAATCACGAGCAAGAGCTCATTTGGACAAACACTTCGGTAAATTCCTTGAACTTATGTCTAAATTGCATATTAACATTCCGTTCATGGATGCTATTCCAGGAATGCTGGCATATGGCAAGTTTTTGAAGAAAATACTCTCCAATAAGAGGAAGTTGGAGGAGTATGAAGAAGTGAGGATGACAAAGAGGTCCTCGGAATTGATCCAAACTATGAAGGAGGAGATGCCTCCTAAGCTAAGAGATCCGGGATCCTTTTGTGTGCCAATTGGAGTGGGAGAAGTGAAGTATGAAGCCCTTTGTGATCTTGGAGGGAGTGTAAGCATCATACCGCTTGCACTTTGCAACAAGGTTGGGTTGGGAGAGCCGAAGCCGGTCAAGATGACCCTCTATATGGCGGACCGTTCAATCACTCACCCGGTTGGAATCTTGGAGGACATACCGGTGCAACTCGGAAAGTTCTATGTGCCCATAGACTTCGTTATTTTAGACATCCCGGCGGACTATCCGGTTCCTATTATCTTGGGAAGACCTTTCTTGGCCACATCCGGATGTTTGATGGATTGCAAAAATGGAATTCTCTCTTTCAACATTGGAGAAGAGAATATCAAGTTCAAATTATCCACAATGATGAAGAGGCCAGCCCTTGGTGAAGATGTGTTCAACATTGTCAAGCAAGAGGAGTGTAGAGAAGTTGGGAGCTCGATCTTGATCAAGGACCCCTTGGAGAAGGTTCTTAGTTTAAGTTTGATGGAGGAAGGAATTGAGGATGATTGTAATGAAGAAATCAAGGCCTTAGATGCATTGGAAGAGGACGCAAGAGCTGAATTTGAAGTACACAAAAGTGTGCTGAGGAGCTGTAGGAATCACAATCTGGCACAGAGGACCACGGCCATGGTTTGTCCCGTGGAACTCTCTGGAGTGCTCCACGATGCTAGCTTCTCATATTACATGCCCGGGGTTTCGCCAGAGGCCGTGATTCAGACTGTGATTTTGCCAAAAAGAGCCTTAGTGGTTGATCAAGCTTCAAGGAGCCTTGAGGAGTCTTCCATAGCTTTGGATTCATCTCAACCTACATTATATGGAGCGTCTCCATAGCTTTGGATTAATCTTGTCTTTAGAACCTCTTTATAACAAGACTCATCATCTTTTATTGAGAGAGCCTTTGGTGAGACTTATGGGTTTTTGGAACTTCACCGTACAATTCCCTACCTTAGATCTATACCTTTGCAATCCTAACTTTGTCCTCATATCTTTAGAACATCTTGAATTGATTGCCACAATTGGATACCTGAATCTTTAGAATCGTTGTTTTTCATTAATCTTTAGAAACGTTGTTTTCCATTAATCTTTTATTCCCTTGGGTTTTGGAACTTCACCGTACAATTAAGGCATTGCAGGCACACTTTTGAGCAAACAACCTGCTGACAGGTCGCGCACTGAGCTACATATCTAGCCACATCGGGCTTCAGGCCTCCCCACCAGTAGAAGTGCTTGATGTCTTGGTATATCTTACTCGCACCTGGGTGTACGGAGTAAGGTGTAGTATCATCCTCCTCTAGGATTTGTTGTCTCAACTCTCGGTCTGACGGCACACAAACTCTTCCCTGACGTCTTATAACTCCTTCAACATCAACTGAAAACTGCGGCGCTACTCCTTGAGACATCCGGTCTCGGATCTGTGTCAAGGACGGACAACTCTCCTGCTTTTGTCGGATCTCTCCCAACAAATCAGGTGATACTTCTAATGTGGACAAGAAAATGTTGGAGTCTGAAAACTAGATGTCCATCTCCAACCAAGCAAGATCTCTCTGAAGCTGAGGCTGAGCGGTCAGCCTCACTATCGCCATCTCTCGTGGAGTCTTTCGACTCAGCGCATCGGCGACTACATTCGCCTTCCCCGGGTGGTACAGAATCTCAAGATCAAAGTCCTTGATCAACTCCAGCCATCTCCTTTGGCGATTGTTCAACTCCCGTTGAGTGAATATGTACTTCAAACTCTTATGGTCTGTGAAGATCTGACACGTAGCTCCACAAAGACAATGCCTCTAGATCTTCGAAGTGTGAACAACAGCAGCTAACTCAAGGTCGTGGGTAGGGTAATTCTTCTCATACGTCTTTAGTTGTCGAGACGCATATGCTATTACCTTACCCCTCTGCATCCAAACACATCCCAATCCTAGCTTGGATGCGTCATTGAAAACTATAAAATCCTCAATGCCCTCTAGCTGGGCCAATATAGGAGCGGATGTCAAGCTCCTCTTCAGCTCCTCGAAACTGTGTAGACACTGTTCACACCAGACAAAACGGGTAGTCTTCCTCAGCAAGGAAGTGAGCGGTTGAGCAATCACTGAGAACCCCTCAACAAACCTCCAATAGTAGCCAGCCAAACCTAAGAGGTTACGTACCTCCTTAACGTTCCTAGGGGTGGCTACGATGCAACAGACTCAATCTTTGTCGGATCCACCTTGATCCCTTCGGCGGAAACTATGTGGCCAAGGAATGCGACCTCACGTATCCAAAACTTGAACTTAGAGAGCTTAGCGTAAAGCTCTCTGTCTTGTAGAACTCGTAGAATTGTCCTCAGGTGTCCCGCATGCTCCTCTTTGCTCCGCGAGTACACGAGGATACCGTCAATGAAGACCAAAACGTACTGATCCAGGAAGTCGATGAATATATTGTTCATAAACTCCATGAACATTGTTGGTGCATTAGTGAGCCTGAATGGCATCACTACAAACTCGTAATGACCATATCTGGTCCGAAATGCCGTCTTGGCGATGTCTTGCTCTCTCACCATCAGCTGGTGATAACCTTATCGCAAATCGATCCAGGAAAAGACCAAAGCTCCATGCAGCTGATCTAGCAGATCGTCGATATGGGGTAGAGGATACTTATTCTTGATCGTAACCTTATTCAGCTCCCGGTAGTCGATACACAACCTCATAGATCCATCCTTCTTCCTGACGAAGAGGATTGGTGCGCCCCAAGGCAATACACTAGGGCGGATGAAGCCCTTATCCGCCTAACTCCTCGAGTTGCTTCTTTAGCTTAAGCATCTCAACTGGCGCCATATTGTAGGGAGCCTTCGAGATTGGTCTCGTCCCGGCTCTAACTCAATGCTGAAATTTACGCTCCTTTGTGGCGGCAAACTTGGTGGATCTCCAAAAACGTCAGCAAACTCACACGCTATTGAAATCTCCTCAAGTGCCGGACTCACAGCTTCCTTCATGGCATAACATCATAAGGCCTCGCATCCCTGTCCGATAAGTCTCGTAACTCGGACTACACTGATGATTGTACCGGTCTTCCTGAGATCCCATCCTTGGAAGATCTCCATGTCACCTGTCATTGTAGTGACGGTCACTGTCCTCCGGCCGATGTCTAAAACTACATGATGACGATCCATCCAGTCCATAACGAGAGTGACTTCTTCATGTACTAAGTACATGACGAAGAAGTCAGCTGGCCAGTCACGGCCTCCTAAACAAATGGGACAACCACGGAGCTCCCGTGTACCCCTAACCTTGCCCCCATCAGGTAATCCTATGATAAAAATGTCTACTCTCTACGGTAAGTAAGGCCAGTCTATCAACGCATGCATCAATTATAAAAGAATATGTGGCACTAGTATCAAAAAGAACTCTAACAAGAAAGCCATTGATGAGAATGGTACATGTGGTCACTGTGGTGCCAGTGGCTCCGCTGCACTTTGCAGCTCATAGACTCTAGCCTGAGTACCTCGGGTGTTTGTGGTACCTCCACCACGTCCTTGACCTCTCCCATGTCCCTGAGTTGATCCTTGGGGAGCGGTGTAACCTGGAGCTCTCTATTGATGTTGAGGGTAGAACAAAGGCGGCCTCTGTCTACCTCCTGCTATACTAGTTGGAGAAGAACCTTGTTGAGATGGCGCCTTGCCCTGGCGGCAAAACGCTGCACGATGTCCTAACTTACCACAAGAAAAGCAAGTCACAGCGGTCTTCTTTGCGTCAGCTCTCATATGTCCGACACCACCGCAGTTATAACACTTCCATCCTTTGTCAGAACTCTGCATAGGTTGTTGATCGCCTGAACGTCTTGACGCCTAACTGCATCCAAAAACGGAAGTGTTACGCTAAGATTGTGTGATGCGCAATTGGGTTTTAAATTTATACTCGTTATATTTCTCCTAACTCCTAGCGAACCCGCAGTGTACGGGACATTCGTAGTAGGGATAGTATTCCAAGGTCGAACACAAAGACTAAGTTGAGATTGATTCAATTTATGATTAAGTCTAGTGAAAATCTAAGTTAAGAAAAGGGGAAGAAATAAAGAAGCGAAAATCTCAAATGTTTTTGGTTGGTTTTCGATGATCAATTAAAGATCACAATTCATGCAAGTATTTAATCAACTAAACTATGAATAAACGCAAATAAACAAACTAAACAAGATATAGATCAAAGAGAGAAAAGACGGATTCTAGGGATTGGAAGTTCCGGTTATGGCATAGGACTCAAGCTATCTATTCATTCCTTGGATTAACTATGTTGGGGTTAAGCGTTTCTATGATTGGGATCAATCACCGGGTAAGTCTCATGATCCACTAGTCCATTCCCTAGGCCTTATTACCGGGTAAGTCTCTAAGAAACTAAGGGACGGAATTCTACTCAAACCGAATTATAACCTAAAGATCCAACCTATCCTTACCGGGTAAGTCTCGGAAGGGTCAGTTTTAAGTTACCATCCAGCACACTTAATCCAATGGCGGCTTACTAGGCTCACCACTACCTAAGGTTTGTTATCTTTGGAATCCAAGAGCAAGGATTACCGGGTAAGTCTCTCCTAACACTTAGATGCTAACACTAGGTCACCCTAGGATAGATTTAACTCAACAAACACCTAGGATTTAAACATTCTAACAATCTAAGATTAGATCCCTTGAACCAGGAAAATCACGGTTTGTTCTACCTAAACCACGGCCGTGGTTTGTCAAGATCTGGCCGTGATTCCTAACAGAGGATACGTTCAAACATACAAGTCATCCAAAGGTAAATCTAAGTTCATCCTATCATAGCCCTAGCCATAACCATCCTTTCCTCACCCTAGAACCACATCAATTTAGCCTACAACATTCATAATAGAAACCGAAACAAACAAACATAAAATCATAACATCCATTGCAAGATAATGAAGAAAAAGAGATGAACAAGTGAACTTAAAGCCAAACCAAGCTGAAAATAGAATTAGAGCAACTTACAACCCTTCCAAAAGAAGGTTCAAGGGTTCATACAACTTTAGAAATAGAATCCGGAAATCTTCAATACAAAAACTAGCAAGAGTGGCAATGGTGTGTGTGTTCTTCTTCTCCTCTTCAATGGAGCTCTTCTTCTTCTCTTTTACACTTTCCTTCCTAGAAAAACCTCTTGTTTTGAGGATATTTTTGTTAGAGAGAAATGGGAAATGGATGAGCTGCTCCAAGATGCTCCCAGCTACCTCTCACAGCCCATGAAGGACCACTTTTATAACAAACTTGCATGAGCTGGCCATGAGAGTCGTGGCACAGCTGTCACAAGAATCTGGCAAAAACCACGGTTGATTCCACGGCCGTGGAGTGTCAGAGAACCGTGATTCTGTGCAGAAACTTCGCCTTGGATCATTAAGCTGTGATTTGGTGCATGGCTAGTGTTGGTAAGGTTCCATGAGTCCTCCTTAGCCTTTAGCTTGTGTCCCAATGAGTCCGAGGGTGTGTCATCTAGGTGAACGATCCTCAAACTCGTCGTTTTGGCTTCTAATTTCCCGAAATACCTATAAAACACGCACAAGTCCGTGTAGACGTCTATCTCAACAAAATACATGAATTGAGTGCAAAACATCTTGAACTAATGCTAAACCATGCATGGATGAGTGAGAAATCTATCTAAATGAGTGTCTAAATCTAGATCATAAATCGTGTTATCAAAATACCCCATACTTAAGGTTTGCTCGTCCCCGAGCAAATTCCCAATTATAGACTAAGAGATGACATGATTTATGTATGCAGAAAAATGGCAAAATCTTTTTGGAGTTGTGCTTCTAGTATTGGATCACCTTCATAGTAATGTTTCATGGCAATTGGACAAGCAATTATGTATCAAACAAATAAAGGCATGGAAAGACAATTGTACTTGACTCAAAAGCATGCATGAGATGTAAGGATGAAGAAGTCAAGAAGATCAAGAGTATATCCAATCTAGATTACTAAGTCTTACAAACATGCAAGTAGGTCATAAGGTCTTGTGACATAAAAGGCTAAGAAACGTTTGTGATTGGGTGGGGGATTCTCTAGGTTATGTGATGCTAATCCGGGAATGGAACTAACTTCACCTCCTTGTCCTCGATCAACTTCCCCCAAGTGTATATTTTTCCCTATCTTGTTTCTTTTCTTTTTCTTTGACTTGTTTTTGAGTCAATGGCATTGGTGTACAATAGCCGAAACCTCGGTGATTAGCCATCCTCGGGCTTTTTCTCTTTTTCGAAGTGCATCCACACCGGGCACACATACCAAAGCTCGTTAGGGCTATTGGTTCATTTGACTTTGGCAAGGCACCAACACCCGATTATGTGAAGTGTACCGAGTTACTTGTCATTTAAACCAACGCCCCAACCCTATTTTGGCTACACTTTCACAATAATTTTAGCATTTTATTCATGACATTCCTTTCATCAACAACTTTACTCCATGCTTGCTTTTCACACACTTCAACACACTAGCATGCTCCTATTCCCGGATGGGTTAAAAGAGGTCAATTTTATATCAATTGAGGTGCTCAAGCAATCATGATCAAGATGAGAAGTAGAGAAAGATGAAATGCCTCATTCATTCCTAGATGGTATGCAAGAACTATCATGTAATTTTGACTTTCAATACTCAATCCATTCTAGGCAAACATCATGATCACAAATCATTCATAGAATTTAAGAGAAGTAGTTCAAGTCCACATATGCATTTATCAATTCAACACATAAGGCCGTCCATAGCCAATTCTCAAGACAAGATTCATCATTAGGATCACATCCAAGCCTACAAAGCACAAAAATTTTTTAAATTTTCTGATTTTTATGGGATTTTCGATTTAAGTATGTACAATGCAAGACATGTGAAAATATTAGACTATCCTAGATGCTCATCATGCAAAGGATCATGCAAACCCCACCCCATACTTAGAAACACATTGTCCCCAATGTGTAAATGAAGTAAAGAGAGTGAAAGAAGGTTCTCACAATGTAAAAATGGTTTGCTATGGTATTTGGGATTTCTCAAGTGAATCGATGTTGGATGATCCTATCAACTATGGTAGAGAGCTCTAAGCATCCATCAAAGCTCCGGGACCCGCGCTAGGCAACGCTAGCCGTCCAAGTTCCGCGTCCGCTCCACCCATAATTGGTGAGGGGTTCATCATCATCATTCACATGCCATGAAAGGCTTCCAATGCTACTAATGCTCTAGCACACACACAAAGTAGACAAAGCACACACAAAGATAGAAAAATCTACGAAAACAAAAATGAAAAAGGAAAAATGTTACCAATGGGTTGCCTCCCACCAAGTGCTTCTTTAAGATCATTAGCTTGACCAAACTCGGGAGCGTCTATTCAAGGTGAAGTGGGGCAATCATATCCACCGGAGCCCCCGGAATATACTTCTTCAAGCGATGCCCATTCACTTTGAAATTTTCACAATGCTCCCCTCCTATGTCTATAGCTCCATGGGGAAAGATCTTCTTCACCACATATGGCCCGGTCCATCTTGATTTGAGTTTTCCGGGAAAGAGCCTTAGCCTTGAGTTGAAGAGAAGGACAAGATCTCCTTCACTCAACTCCTTGGGGATGATCCTCTTGTCATGCCACCTTTTGGTTCTCTCTTTGTAGATCCGGGCATTCTCATAAGCTTCCAACCGGATCTCCTCAAGGGCGTTTATATCGAGCAACCTCTTTTCTCCCGCCTCCTTGAGGTCGAAATTTAGCCACTTAATGGCCCAATAAGCTCTATGCTCCATTTCCACCGGAAGATGGCAAGACTTGCCATAGACTAACTTGTAAGGAGTGGTGCCAATTGGTGTCTTGAAGGCGGTTCTATACGCCCACAATGCGTCATTGAGCTTCATAGCCCAATCCTTTCTAGTTCTAGACACCGTCTTCTCAAGGATGGCTTTGATCTCCCGGTTGGAGATTTCCACTTGGCCACTAGTTTGGGGATGGTAAGGTGTTGCCACCTTATGAGTCACCCCATACTTGGACAAAAGTGCCCCAAAATTCCTATTTGTGAAGTGCTTCCCTCCATCACTAATGATCACCCTTGGTGTTCCAAACCTAGGGAAGATCACCCGGTTGAAGAACCGCACCACCACCTTGGCATCATTTGTAGGAGAGGCGATTGCCTCCATCCATCTTGACACATAGTCCACCGCCAATAGGATGTAGAGATTTCCACACGAAGAAGGGAATGGTCCCATGAAGTCCACACCCCATACATCAAAAATCTCAACTTCTTGGATGTTGTTCAAGGGCATCTCATTCCTCCTTGAGATGTTGCCCGTCCTTTGGCAAGCATCACATGCCGCTACAAAACCTTGCACATCTCTAAACAAGTTAGGCCAATAAAAACCGGATTGCAATACCTTTGCACACATCTTGTGTGAGCTAGCATGGCCTCCACATGGTAAGGAGTGACAATGCCGGATCACACTCTCCACTTCTTCTTCCGGTATGCACCTTCTAAACATTCCATCCGGCCCTCTCTTGAATAGAAGTGGTTCACTCCAATAATAATGCCTCACATCGTTGAAAAACTTCTTCCTTTGTGCGTATGTCAATCCGGGAGGCACTTCCTCACATACTAAGTAGTTCACGATGTCGGCATACCATGGCTCACTTCCTCTAGACACTTGGAACAAGCATTCTTCCACCATTTGCAATTGCTCATCCCGGAATGAGTCATCTATCGGGATGTTATCTTTTTCAAGCTCCAATGGTGGGAGCCTACTAAGGTGATCCGCCACGGAGTTCTCGGATCCCTTCTTGTCTCGTATTTCTAAATCAAACTCTTGAAGAAGAAGAAGGATCCACCGAATCAACCTTGGTTTGGCATCCTTCTTTGTAAGTAGATAACGGATCGCAGCATGATCCGTATAGACTATGACCTTCGCTCCAACAAGGTACGAGCGGAACTTCTCAAATGCGTACACCACCGCTAACAACTCCTTCTCGGTAGTAGCATAATTGAGTTGGGCATCATCTAGCGTCTTGCTAGCATAATAAATAGCATGAGTGCGCCCATCTTTCCTTTGCCCCAAAACAGCTCCAACGGCTACATCGCTTGCATCACACATGATCTCAAATGGTAGACTCCAATCCGGAGGTTGCATGATAGGTGCGGAGATCAAGGCGTTCTTCAACCTGCAAAAAGCTTCAAGACAATCCTTGGAAAAGACAAAATCAACGTCCTTCATTAGTAGGTTAGTGAGGGGTTTAGAGATTTTAGAGAAATCTTGAATGAACCTCCGGTAGAAACCGGCATGTCCTAAGAAACTCCTTACCCCCTTCACTGAGGTAGGTGGTGGCAACTTCTCTATCGTCTCAATCTTGGCCCTATCAACCTCAATGCCACGGTTAGACACCAAGTGTCCTAACACAATGCCTTCACTTACCATGAAGTGGCATTTTTCCCAATTTAAGACAAGATTTGTCTCCTCACATCTTTGCAATACTAAGGACAAGTTAGCCAAGCAATTATCGAAAGAAGAACCATAAACAGAGAAATCATCCATGAACACTTCCATGATATTTTCTATGTATTCCGAAAAGATAGCCATCATACACCTTTGGAAGGTGGCGGGTGCATTACACAACCCAAATGGCATTCTCCTATATGCAAAAGTACCCCATGGACATGTAAAGGTTGTTTTCTCTTGGTCATCGGGGTGGATAGGGATTTGAAAGAATCCACTATAGCCATCTAGATAGCAAAAATGAGAGTGTTGAGCTAACCTTTCTAGCATTTGGTCAATGAAGGGGAGAGGGAAGTGATCTTTCCTAGAGGCCATGTTCAATTTTCTATAATCAATGCACATCCTCCACCCCGTAACCGTCCTAGTCGGGATTAGTTCATTGTTTTCATTAGTCACTACGGTCATCCCACCCTTCTTAGGTACTACATGAACGGGACTAACCCACTTACTATCCGAGATAGGGTAGATAATTCCCGCATCTAGCAACTTAATGATTTCCTTTTTGACCACCTCTTTCATTATAGGATTCAATCTCCTTTGATGTTCAATAGAGGGTTTATGATTATCTTCCATCATTATCTTATGCATGCACAAAGATGGCTTAATGCCAACCAAATCATCAATAGTATAACCAATGGCTTTCTTATGCAATCTTAGTTCATGCAACAACTTAGCAAGTTCATCATCACTCAAGCATGCGTTAACAATCACCGGATATGTAGAGTTATCACCAAGAAATGCATATTTCAAATGAGAGGGGAGGGGTTTGAGTTCAAGTAAAGGAGGACCTTTATCGGTTGAAGATGATCCAAATAAGGTTGGATGAGATGAATCTAAAGCAAAGGAAGACTCTCCATGGCTCCTAAAAGCTTGATCACCATCAAGGGTTGATTCAGGGAAAACCACGGTTGGAATCTCGGTTTGCTCAACTTCCACGACCGTGGTTCTTGACAAGCTTGCTTCCCGGAGTTGTCCAGAGAGTTTGACGGCCGTGGAGTGTGAATCTCGACCGTGGAACTTACAGTTGTTCAACACTTCTTCGTGGCCTTCAAATCCAACTCTTGGCTCCTCTTCCAATGCTTCCAAGGCTTTGATCTCTTCATTGCAAGCCTCCTCAACACCTTCCTCCATCATACTTAAGGTGAGAACCTTTTCCAAGGGATCCTTGATCAAGATCGAGCTCACAATTTCTCTAGATTCTTCTTGCTCGACTATGTTGAAGATATCTTCATCAATGGTTGGCCCTTTCATCATTGTGGACAGCTTGAACTTGATGTTCTCTTCTCCGATGTTGAAGGAGAGAGTCCCGTTCTTGCAATCCACTAAGCATCCGGAAGTGGCTATGAAAGGTCTTCCTAAGATGATAGGAACCGGATAATCCGCCGGAATGTCCAACACTACAAAATCAATAGGCACGTAGAATCCTCCTAGCTGCACCGGGATGTCCTCTAAAATCCCAACCGGATGAGTGATAGAACGGTCCGCCATGTAGAGGGTCATCTTGACCGGTTTTGGCTCTCCTAGCCCGACCTTGTTGCAAAGTGCAAGCGGTATGATGCTTACACTTGCTCCAAGATCACAAAGGGCCTCGTACTTCACATCTCCCACTCCAATTGGGACACAAAAAGAGCCCGGATCTCTTAGCTTGGGAGGCATCTCCTCCTTCATCGTTTGGATCAATTCCGAGGATCTCTTGGTCATTCGTATCTCCCCATACTCCTCCAACTTCCTTTTGTTGGAGAGTATTTCCTTCAAAAACTTGCCATATGCCGGCATTCCTAAAATGGCATCCATGAACGGAATGTTAATATGTAATTTGGACATTAGTTCAAGGAACTTACCAAAGTGATTGTCCAAACGAGCTCTTGCTCTTGATTGCGGGAACGGTAGTGGCGGTTTGTACGGAGGCGGTGCCACATAGGTTGGCTCTACATCCTTACTCTTGCCTCCATCTTCTTGCATTCTTCCCTCTTCTACCACTACTTGCTTTCCCTCAGCATGGTCTTTGGGCAAAGGATCCTTCATACTTAACCCACTCCTTGTTGTGATAGCCAACACTTGGCCTCTTGGGTTGTCTTCGGTTCTTCCGGGAAGCTTTCCCGGATCTCTATGGGTTTCACCCGCCTTGTGGAACACTTGCGCTTCCAAAACCTTTTGAGCTTTAGAGATTGAAGTCACGGTGCTCTCAAGACCACTCAACCTTCCTAGCAATTGCTCAAACATGACTTCGGTTCTATCCTTTGAAGGTTGAGAAAATCCGGGTGGAGGTTCTTGTGAAGCTCTTTGTGGTGGAGTTGTGCTTGTGGAGGGGGAAGGGTTCAAGGCTCCATCCGGGTTAGAGTAGGAAAACCCGGGATGGTTGTGGTTGGGCCGGTAATTATTGAATTGCCGGTTGTTGTTGAAACTTCTTGGGCCTTGGTAATTGTTGAAGTTGCCCCTTCCCATGTAATTCACATCTTCCTCTTTGGAAGACAAGTTGTCCTGAAAAGCAAAAACACACACCAAAGAAAGATCAAAAGCAACAAGAAAGATCTACACTAATAAACAATCACAAAATAGACTCAATCTAGACCTAGTCCCCGGCAACGGCGCCAAAAACTTGTTACGCTAAGATTGTGTGATGCGCAATTGGGTTTTAAATTTATACTCGTTATATTTCTCCTAACTCCTAGCGAACCCGCAGTGTACGGGACATTCGTAGTAGGGATAGTATTCCGAGGTCGAACACAAAGACTAAGGTGAGATTGATTCAATTTATGATTAAGTCTAGAGAAAATCTAAGTTAAGAAAAGGGGAAGAAATAAAGAAGCGAAAATCTCAAATGTTTTTGGTTGGTTTTCGATGATCAATTAAAGATCACAATTCATGCAAGTATTTAATCAACTAAACTATGAATAAACGCAAATAAACAAACTAAACAAGATATAGATCAAAGAGAGAAAAGACGGATTCTAGGGATTGGAAGTTCCGGTTATGGCATAGGACTCAAGCTATCTATTCATTCCTTGGATTAACTATGTTGGGGTTAAGCGTTTCTATGATTGGGATCAATCACCGGGTAAGTCTCATGATCCACTAGTCCATTCCCTAGGCCTTATTACCGGGTAAGTCTCTAAGAAACTAAGGGACGGAATTCTACTCAAACCGAATTATAACCTAAAGATCCAACCTATCCTTACCGGGTAAGTCTCGGAAGGGTCAGTTTTAAGCGACCATCCAGCACACTTAATCCAATGGCGGCTTACTAGGCTCACCACTACCTAAGGTTTGTTATCTTTGGAATCCAAGAGCAAGGATTACCGGGTAAGTCTCTCCTAACACTTAGATGCTAACACTAGGTCACCCTAGGATAGATTTAACTCAACAAACACCTAGGATTTCAACATTCTAACAATCTAAGATTAGATCCCTCGAACCAGGAAAATCACGGTTTGTTCTACCTAAACCACGGCCGTGGTTTGTCAAGATCTGGCCGTGATTCCTAACAGAGGATACGTTCAAACATACAAGTCATCCAAAGGTAAATCTATGTTCATCCTATCATAGCCCTAGCCATAACCATCCTTTCCTCACCCTAGAACCACATCAATTTAGCCTACAACATTCATAATAGAAACCGAAACAAACAAACATAAAATCATAACATCCATTGCAAGATAATGAAGAAAAAGAGATGAACAAGTGAACTTAAAGCCAAACCAAGCTGAAAATAGAATTAGAGCAACTTACAACCCTTCCAAAAGAAGGTTCAAGGGTTCATACAACTTTAGAAATAGAATCCGGAAATCTTCAATACAAAAACTAGCAAGAGTGGCAATGGTGTGTGTGTTCTTCTTCTCCTCTTCAATGGAGCTCTTCTTCTTCTCTTTTACACTTTCCTTCCTAGAAAAACCTCTTGTTTTGAGGATATTTTTGTTAGAGAGAAATGGGAAATGGATGAGCTGCTCCAAGATGCTCCCAGCTACCTCTCACAGCCCATGAAGGACCACTTTTATAACAAACTTGCATGAGCTGGCCATGAGAGTCGTGGCACAGCTGTCACAAGAATCTGGCAAAAACCACGGTTGATTCCACGGCCGTGGAGTGTCAGAGAATCGTGATTATGTGCAGAAACTTCGCCTTGGATCATTAAGCTGTGATTTGGTGCATGGCTAGTGTTGGTAAGGTTCCATGAGTCCTCCTTAGCCTTTAGCTTGTGTCCCAATGAGTCCGAGGGTGTGTCATCTAGGTGAACGATCCTCAAACTCGTCGTTTTGGCTTCTAATTTCCCGAAATACCTATAAAACACGCACAAGTCCGTGTAGACGTCTATCTCAACAAAATACATGAATTGAGTGCAAAACATCTTGAACTAATGCTAAACCATGCATGGATGAGTGAGAAATCTATCTAAATGAGTGTCTAAATCTAGATCATAAATCGTGTTATCAGGAAGCTCCAACTCTAGCATTGGATTATCTAGTCCTCTGTCTCTTCTCAGGTCCTCCACCCTGAGAAGCTCTCCTAGGACCTGGTCGGTCCCTCTCATATTCTGCAGCTCGGTCTTGATAATCTGCCCCAAAGACTCACATCTGAACCCAGCAAGATAAGATCAGGTGGACTCTCTCAACCTCTTCGAAAACAGATAGACATGTTGATCCTCAGGTGGTACAAAAGGACCTAGCAAAGACATCTCCTCCTGGAACTTGCTGACGATATCAGCAATAGAGATATCCTCGAAACCAGTCTCAAGGAAATCTTGTAGCATGTCCCTCCTCAGCGCTGCGGGGAAGTAGCGCTCTCTAATAATCGTCCTCATTTGCTCATAAATAGTGACCTTGTTGCGAACAGCCCTCCACCAATAATGAGCCTGATCCTGCAGCAGCGTCTGGATGATCTCAACTCGACCACCCTCGAGACAACGGATCGCCTCCATAGCAGAATCCACCTTACTCAACCATAACTCAACCTCAAGACCGATCTTCCCCTCGAACATCGGAACCCTCATCTGGTTGAAATACTTCAACCAGACGTCAGGTTGTGGTAGCCTCGTCTCCTCATGTACTCTAGCAACCTCAATAACTCTTGGTGGCTGAACAGCTCTTTGTGAAACGGCGTGCGAAATCTCAACTGATCTGGCAGGCGCAAGCACTGGCGGTGCCGGAGGAGGTTCTCCAGTCCTGTAGGCTCCTCAACTCTCTGAACGTATTCGCTGTACGCCGACACTCCAATGGACACCCGTCCTGACTTTGTCGACGGTGCCCTCTATGCAGCAGATCTATTAGCAATCCCGTTCGCAGCCTCGGGAACGATGATATCAGCAACTTCTTCCGCAAACGCCTCAGTGATAGGCGGATCAGTATTTGGGGCTTAGCCTCAACCTCTAGCTAGTGGAGGTCATCCTGCACGTTCTCGTCCACGGACGGAAGGTAAAAGAGGTGGTAAACACCTTCATCGCCCTACCGCAGGTGTAGCTCTAGTACGTGTCATATGCGGTAAGGAACAAGGTATATATAAGGCCACATAAATCCAAAAAAAGCACAAACAAGGCTAACAGAAAGAGGAAAAGCACACTAATTGCTGAGATCCGTGGAGGTAGTGGTGGTCGCCCGTACATCTATCCCAGACCCAACCAATTTAAAACAAAACCCCCATTTAAAACTTAGACCCCTTGCGGGTTCGATTTTTTTATCTGTTTGACCTTTAGAAGATTTTGAGTGCCATTGTGGCCAACCTAGAGCTCTGATACCATATTGTAATACCCCGAGTTCTGAGAACTCGAAGCGTTACGGGCTAGGACCTCACAATGGGTCCTGGCCCTCAAAGTAGCAACGACAAACGGATCTTACAACAAGGCACAGACAGATGAAAACCAAAAGCGAATATAAAACCAAGGTTATCTCAAAACAAAATAAAAGTCAAGACTCGCAGCCGAGTTCAAAACAACAAAAGGGAAAACAACAACGAAACTAGAAAACCCGATCCCGTCCTATAATGTACGGGAACCCCGGTTGACCACACCATCCAGATCACTCAGCAGTACCTATATCCTGCAAGGCATCTACAACACGGAATAAACCGTTAGCTAATATTCTAAGCAACAAAAAGGAATGCAAAGGCACACATAACACAAAAGCTAATCGTAAACACATCGCATGCTTTCACACAACTCATTTAATATCTTTCATTAGGTCATCCGTTACTAATTCAACTTATGTTATTACACGAGAATCACCGTGACCTCGCATGTATCCCCTTTCACCAACAAGAATAGAGCGGACGCATCCCTCCGTTACTTGTTGGACTGGTCGCAAGAGTACCTCTCAATTTCCCTGTTTTGAACAGAGCAAGTAGTAACAGCCCGGTTATAATGCACTTGGGCCAATTACTTAAACAAAAGTGATTCCTATTATCCGGTTATCCATTATAACAATAATGAACGCAAACATGCCAATAACACTCACACTGAAACCCGGAATGAAGCTAAGTAAGTCCAAGGGACTTACCTCACACTAAGCAACTCAACTAGTACAACAACTACGCAGATTCCCGCAGGAATGGAAAACAACAAGCCTATTCAACAAGGTGGAAACGATCAAGAACCGAACGAAATCTAGAAGTCTATCACTTCTAGTCCCAAGACCTCTAATTGATCAAAACCCCAAGCTAGGGTCTCACCCTAGTCTTAGTGGACCACAAAGGGATAGTCAAGACCAACCAAAACCAAAGGAACGAACGAGGGAAGAAGAAAAGAAACGCAGCTCACCGAAGATGGTTCACTATAGAGAAACCATAGGGGCGGCTGGACAAGGCGCAAGGGCAGACGACGTATCAGACGCAGGGGCGATTGATACTAGCGCAGGGGCGGCGGCACAAACAAGTGTGGGGGTGGCACAGATAGGCGTGGGGCGGCAACACTACAGAAGCGGTGTTCGACTCCTTAGACAGCAAGGAATAACACCAAAGGGCAAGCTTGCTTCTTCCAACTCTTCAACCACGGCACCTCAACTCCAGGAGCTTGAGGACAACCACACATCAACGATGGAACACCAAACAAGGATCAAAGCTCTCACCTTGATCCTTGAGAGAAGAACAAGAAGAAAAAGCAATACAAGAGGGAAGAAGACGAAGGGCACGACTGTAAGCCTTAAATCAAGAGAAGAACAAGGGAGAACACACTTACACGTTCCTGCAAGGGTTCAAGGCTGCAACACTCGGGGATGAAGAAGCACGTGAGAAAAAGGGCAAAAAAAAGGAAGAACGAAGGAATATAAGGAGAAGAACGGAAGAGGACGCAAGGATGACGTTCTAGGGTTAGGTATAACCCTAGATAACTAGCCCATAATATAGAAGATCGGATCTTCTATCTATGGAAAGAAAAGAATGTAGATCAGGACGATTTGGGGCTAAACCGCTGGGGCGGTTTGCCCAGTGGTTGGGGCGGTTGTTGTCACCGTGGGGGCGATGACAGACGCACGCTTGCCGCTGGAGCGGCCACTTCACCGCGGGGGCGGTGACAGCTAAACGCAGGGGCGTTACAACTTTCATACAAAGTTGGTTGTAACTTATTTTTTATTAAAGTTCATATTCACGTAAGTTTGTGTTATATTTTGTGCTTCTAACGTTGCTTGTATGTTGTTTTATACCTAGCTCGATTATCTAAGTAGCTTTTATCTAATACAAAGTGCTAAGGTTTATTGGTTCCGGGTTCGGGTCACTAATCCAGTAGAAAACGTAATAGGCATAAGTGGGTTGCAAGTGTCTTTGTGAAAAGATATATAACTATATAATAAAGATTAACGTGTTGTTTGTCTTTTATATACCTCTCTATCCTTGTTTGAATGCTAAATTGCTATTTGATCTTGTGGGTTTATGGATTAAATAACTTGTTAAGTTTTGTTGA
The DNA here is from genome assembly GCA_033239125.1 of Fagopyrum homotropicum. Classification (NCBI taxonomy): domain Eukaryota; kingdom Viridiplantae; phylum Streptophyta; class Magnoliopsida; order Caryophyllales; family Polygonaceae; genus Fagopyrum; species Fagopyrum homotropicum. Next base: position 83,834,284 of record BSWB01000005.1, on the reverse strand, counting down.
GGCTAGTTGACTTAATATCTATGTATGATTGGGATGAGGACAAATATTTAAAGGCTTCTACAAGAACCAACCATTTTATGTGAAAGTGGATAACCAGCTAAGTGTAGTGTTCTCTCTAAATTTAATCAACATCTTCACTTATTTTGCATGCTTTTGCTTGCTACTTTAACCATCACAACCCTCCCCCTTTTGTTACATATAACTGATAATCTTAATCATATTTGTGCTTTAATTGCTCTCTTTCTCTCTTGGGTTCGATCCATACTTAATCACTATACTTGTTTTAGTATTGAGTTTTAAATTTACTTTGATAAGATATAACGACCATTGAAAAATATTTTTGTCATACTTCCTTTCATTGGACAACTGTTTATGAGATCAACTGCCGACTCCTTAATTTGTATTGTAGAGATGCAAATGTGATTGTATATGATTCTCTTCCAAAATACTAGTCGCAAGAGGTGAATGATCTTTCTGGATCTCAACATCTAGGACCAACTTTTAAGTTTGAATTTGCCATGTGTCTTCAAGCTTTTGATCTTTCAAGAACTAGCATTGAATCCATAGATTGTTTAAATGTTCCAAACAACCTTAATATACTATCACTTAAGGAAGTAGCAGCTTGGTAAAACTTCATGCACTGAACATCATTCAATGTCTTAAGGTGCTTGACATCTCAAGATGTGAAAACCTTTGTGATTTGCATGAATATATTTTTGAGCTCAAAGACTTGGAGGAGTCAAATCTCTTGGGTGTACTAGTTTAAGAGAACAGAGAGAGGGTCTTTTTGATCAAATGACATGCCTTGGGAAACTAGATTTGTCCATAAATTGTTCAAACGTTCCAAACAACCTTAATGGCGTCCGTTTTAGCTCATGTTTAAGATAATGAATATATAGCTGACTCATCGTGACAAAATGATGTCCGTTTTGCCTGATCTTTGGAATAATGAATACATAGCAGACGCATCATGATTAATGACATCTGCTTTGCCTCATATTTGGCATAATGAATATATAATCGACCCATTGTGACTAATGACGTCCGCTTTAAAAGTGTAAATGTGTCGTGTAAATGTAATCACATTTCTGCACACCACACCCGACAACTTAATATAAGAACCACCATCATTTATCATTAAAGATACGGTCTATTGTGAATTACCTTAATACCCTCACGGGCGCATATAACTTTATAAAGTGCACTACAACATGTGTTGCTGATATTTATCGTTTAACAATTCATTAATCGGTATATAACATATTCATGATATTTATGACATATTTGTTAGCATCTAAGTATATAACATCCAACATTCTAACAAACAAGTGGCCCCTCAGCTGGGTTAATCTACGGGAAAGTCAACTAAGTAAGTCACGAGAACTTAATTGAAATTTGTTTCAACCATCAATATTATTAACCAACAGGTTCCCGTCTTTTACGGTATCTATAAGCAATATAACATTCCTAAAATTAACTTTTGATTTCCAAAATCATTTGAATTCTTTCCAAGAATTTTATTAGTTGTGCATCACTTCTCGTAAGCTAACCTTAATTAATTAAATATTATGGCGTAACATTTTGCCCGAAGTTATTTTTTAATTAACCTGTCATCAAATCTCAACAAACAAATAGTCAATGATAACAATATAATTATATTATCATAATGGAATTTCCAAATTTTCATTCAGACGACTCCAATGTCAATTTAGACAATCGTTTATAATTGGAAAATGAATAAATTTATAACGTATTCGTTAGTAACCCGATTGACGATCCCAAAAAAGATAAAAAAAAAAACTCGAAGGTACAAACAGATTTAGAACCAAAATAGAAATGGAGGGTTTTATGGCCAAAAGAAGGTGAGATCGTTCTCTCTACTTTTCACGTGAAATGTGAATTAAAATGGATGTTTGCAGGGGGGGGAGAATAACACAGAGCTAAGCCCCCTTATTTTTCATTGTTGTAAAAAAGTATGTATTATAAAGCTTCATAGAGATAAGCCGCCTTATTTTTTATTTATACTAGAGGTATGAGATAGATGTGATTAAAAAATAAAATACATAAGTTCTATGATGCGAGTTTTATGTCCAGAGATGCCTCAATGATGCGAGTTTTATGTCCAGATATGCCTCAATTGTCTCTTATGTCTTCACTGGAACAGATGATGTCAACCTCCATCCTCATGGACATTGGTGTAGTCTAACACTAATTACGCATCTTGAAATTTGATAATGTTTCACTATTGTGCCAAAAGAGTAGAGGATAACCATTCAAACATGTAAGATATTATGCACAGTATTCTTTTCACCTAAAAATTCATCTAATTTGTCAAGTTGGAGGAGAGGCTATTATGAAGGTTGGAACATTGCTTTGTCTTCCCTTATTTCATGAATCATCACGCGCTCTTACTACATCTGATATGACAGTGTGCAGTACTTTGCATATGGCTTCTGTTGAACATGTATTTGGACCCAAAATAGTTTTTACGCAGATCAAACAGTAGTAGGAAATAAGAACACACAAAAAAGGGTGAGGGTGTAGCATACCATTGGAGAATTGGTCGTATAAGATGTGGATTGGCCTTTGGCTTGCTCTTTTTCTAATTCCCTTTGTATAGTAAGAAAATCATGAGGCCAACACAACAAATGATAATTGAAAATCAATTTAACTATAGGCACATATAGCAAGCCATGTTCTCTGCAAATGGAAATCAACTACTAAGAACATATGGGGGAAAGCTTCTTGCGTAGCAGCCTCATGCTCGACATTGTTATGACATGAAATTGCAATTATCATAATATGTTACAATTCAAAGCACTCGCAATACCTAAGCAATGCCAAAGCATAGATTATTAGATCTCACATGCCTTTGGCATTCAACTATATATTAAAATGATAGCGACCTCCAACACTTACAATTTCATGGATCTAGAGTTTTGCACTAATTTTTTTTTCTTTGTCGTTCCATCCTTTCATCCAAGATCGGTTTCAATTATCTGGCTTGGGGTCAGATTTGTTGAGTCAACAACACAATTATAACCAAAGTGCTTGAGATTAAAGCATCAAACAATAATAAGCATTTGTGCTATCGAATCCAAATGAGTCATTTGCCGGATAATGTGAAAGGCTCAAAGCATAATCAAGAGCAACACCTAAAGCAAAGAGGTCTATTTAACAGTCTTTGTTGGTCTTCTACATCATCATATTGTTTTAATCATTGAACAAAGAACTTACAGTAACAGTGTAGTCATTTATTTAACTTCATCCCAAGCGAGTAAAATTTCTTCATTTGAAGAACCTTATAGTTTTCATAAAAATTTCCAAGAACATTTCGTTTCTGAGAAGAAAAGCCATTTTCAAGAGTTTAAGCACATAACATTGGTGGATAAACACTTAGATATACCAGCACATTGTTTGTCAAATTCAAGTATACAAGATTCCTTGTAGTCACGAACAGAGGCTGCAAATCCTTTCCCTCTCCTTAATGCTTTCTCTGGTAGAGTTTTAAATCTTTCAGTAGCTTGAAAGCATAGATGGCCCAATAAGGTAACATAGGCAGGATATACGTGATGTGTTTGTAACATAAGACAATATTTGAGTTGTCCAAATAGATAAATAATGACAAAACTAATTTAGTTATTTATCATGTCATTTTGTACAAACAACCTTCTCCCAAAAGAACGAAAGAATGAAAGAAAGAAAGGATAATATTTTGCATATAATTCTCACTCGGCTTCGCAGAAGACAAATAATCATGAATAAGTGTAGCGGAAGGATAAAAATTTATCCAAATATCTAAAATAAATAAACATCAGATTCATTATCACAATCATATGAATAAAACCAACCGGCAACAAATGCAGAACCTCTTTCCCACCCCCAAAGTACGCGCCTCCCACGTGCAAGCCTCCCCTTTGCTGGAGAACGCTCATCCAAAAGAACGACAAAATTCCTAATCGATTTTCAGCCAAAAAAACCCCTTTCCCTTATGCCAATCTTCAAAAGAAAGCAAATCGCAACTATCCTTCGGATCTGAAGCCAATAAAATGGCCAAATTCAACAAAACTCCAAGTGAACCTTCTGATTCGCATCCCTACGTTCAAGAAAGAACCAAAAAGACAAAGAAGGTGGAGATCCTGGAGAACTCAAAACTGGGAAGGAAAATGACAACTCAATCGAGAGACATTGACAAAGGGAGGTTCGCGTCACCACATATGCCGGAAATGGACAAGGTTTGCTCCAATTTTTCCTTCTGAAGCTGGGGTGGACATACCTAGAAAAATTGTGCGAGTTGAGAAGGGAAGATACACCGACAGCTCAGATCAGACAAGAAAGGTGTCAATATTGAAGCAGGTACCTCTTAATACAAGCTTGCTTTCAATCGGCTATAAAAACGAAGCTCTATTCCTTAACAATACACATCCAAAACTCACTACTTACCTATCATCTACAAAACTCATCTTTCATTTGATGAATATGGCTGAACATTCTAGAGCTCTGAAAGAGAAGCCAAACTATAAGAAGTCATCATGAAAGACCCTCCTGCTGATGAGAAGGTGGAGCCCGAAAAGGACAAGGATCCTTCTGTCGAATCCATAGCAGCAAAGGATATCGCTAATGCCAAAGGTAACATTATTGGATCAAATGGTCTTGAGAACTATCGAATAGCTTAGCAAAAGTCAGAAATGATTTTAGCAAGCAAAAGGATGTATCCCTCATGGGGTTCATCCTTGGCGAACCCATTGACATTACTAGAACTAGAGCTCGACTCTTGAGCGAGTGGAAAAATGCTAAAGGTGAGATCAAAATCTCTGTTAAACCAAATTACTGGATTGAAATTACTTGTTTTAACACCCTAGACAAGAAGCACATTTGGGCTAATAGACCATACCATGTCCTAGGCCAACTCCTTATCCTGATAAATTGGAAACCCAACTTCAATACTCTCCTAGAGGATAGAACTACTACGGACTTATGGATTAGAATCCCTAGGATATCTGTTGAGTATGTCAATACAGAAGCAATGAGAATAATAGTAGAAGAGAATGACATAGGCAAGTTTGTTAAATTAGACTCTGCATCTATGAGAGGACGAGGAGCCAACTTCACCAGAATTTGTATCTCTCTCAATGTAGCTGCTGAAATGAAAGGAGATGTCCCCATCCTGGATGAGAATAACGTTCTCCAGGACTTACCTATCTGGTATGAGGACTTCTTGGATGGATGTGATTTTTGTGCAGAAAAGTCCCATTCCTATGACCATTTCCCACTCCGAGCCCCCAAAGTCACTAATCTGAAGATCCAGATTAAGCAATCAAAGAATACTACTCAAACCCCCAATGTTGTGCCCCCTTCTAAGGAAGATGTTGTCAAAGTAAAGGAAACTAGTGAAGGGTGGACTAAGGTGGATAAGGATGCTAAGAAGAAAGCTAAAGCTAAGGAAAGTAAGGGGTTTCGCCCCTATATTAATTCCAACAAAGGAGTTACCATTTCATTTGTGGAAGCAGTAACTGACAATGTTAAGGAAGGAATGAGTAAAGGTGAAACTGAAGAAACCAAAAAGGAGAGTGAGCAAGTGAATGGAGTTGAAGCAAACCCCCTGAAAATAGAGACTGAAGCCACCCAACTCCAAGGTGAACCTATTGGGGTAGAAATCGAGACTGAGACTTATCCACCCTCTTTGCAATTGGAGAGGAGGAGCTGGAAGCAAAATATGTTGAGCAAAACTATCTCTATGAGGAGGAATATGAACAAGACGAGAATGAACCAATGGAGCTCACTGTTGAAGAGTTCACAGCACTCCTATTCAAAGATGTGAAAATCCCGGAGATAGAAGATATCCTGATGTCTGAAAACTCATTTCACTCAGTTAAGTCCAACAACACGGTCAACAAGTTAATGGAAGCTATGGAGGTTGCAAACGACCAACAAAAATCTGATTCTAGCTCTGGAAAGAGGCAGGGTGGGCTGAGTGACACTGCTTCTTCCAAGGTGCAAGGCACCAAGAAATCGAGAGTGTAGTTCCAATGGTAGTAAGGCCTTCTTGTGTCACTAGCATGTTGCTAGAATATTGTGTCTGTAGGTTTTCTAATCAAGTGGTGTGTTGTTGCTCCTCATTCTCCCACTCCTCTGTAGTTGAGTCTAAGTGGAAACTACAATTCCTTTATTACTGTCCCCATAACAGTAGGAGTGAATTGGCCACAAAGCTAAGTCCTAAACAAGAGTTATGTACTCGTTTAATTCCTTTATTTGATGGAAGGCCTCTAATTTGTGTTTTTGTCTTTCTATTGCGTTTATCTTTAAGATTTAACAGCAAATTTACTGAATGGATATATCATTCAGCTAATAGGGTAGCTGGTATACTACTTGCTGCCAAAATTTTCAAATATAAAACTGAATGGTCTAAAGTTAGGCTATTAAAGTCTGCAGGAAATTCTAGTAGATACAATAGCTACTGTCCTATAAAGATATGGCTAATTTACTAGTTAGACATTTGGTTGTAATGCCCCAACAATAGCTATACAGTGTTAAAATATAAATGGTATCTAACTCAGAATTTTTTTTGCAGTTACAAACTGGTGCAGAAAAATAAAAAAATTTAGCAACCCGGATTTCAACTTCATATTCAAATAAGCACTAACCCAAATCTTCATTTAAATAGCACATATTTGATAAGTGCATACTGGACTATTGGGCAAGGAGGTCAAATCTCCCAAGACTACTGGGCATGGATGTCCAATCTACCAAGAATGTCAAATCTATCAAAAATCACCAAAGAGTGTAGTAAAACCGATTTATTAGTAGCTTGGCTGAAGTATTGCCTAAGCAATCCAATGTAGTGCTCCATCCCAAGAATCTCAGACTTGGAAAGTGCTTGGCATTTCAATCTGGGTTTTACCCGCTGGTTTTTTGCAGCACCTAACAGAAGAAGAAACAACCGGAAGGCCCCCACTCAGCTACCTTATCAAGTAATGAAAAGGAACAATGAAGGTACAACGCCCAATGAGATGGAGTTAAGGGTCCGTTTGGTGAACATAGTAGATTATTTGGAAGATTAAAATTTCACAATAATCCCCAATAATCTTGATAATCCATGTTGAAGTGGATGAAAAAAATGGGCAGAATAATCTCCCAAAATAATCTCCCGAGATTATAATCCCAATAATCCCGATAATCCCTGGCTCACCGAACGCACCCTAAACGCCCAAATGGCTTACTGTTTGTATTTGTGTTGGAAAATGACTACGGCTAGTGTTGGTGCAATAATATACCATACTCAGTAATGTAATTGCCTTTCACGTATCTATCAGTCGGAATTAAGGACTATGGTTATGACTTATGAGTTCTATAATGTTTGCTGTCCAAAAACCAAGATGTGATCAAGTACTAAATATTTGGAGTCCAGTTATGGCACATGTGCCCAACTATGGCAAGAAATGCATGCTAGGGATGTGCGATGGCATAGTCCTGGATAGTGCTAATTTTTCTTTAGCAAAAATATCTAACTTTAAGGGAAGATACACTAGCTCAGGAGTACCTTCTTCCCCTAATTAACCATAACATTAGATAAGAAAATGAATACTACAAAGAAATGTAAACCAGAAGGTAAATGCTCAATAAACAAAGTACTGAATCAGACCAAGAACCCAAGTAAGACTGAGAGCATAGGGTACTTTCATACACTCAAAGCTCTTAGACAAACAAACCTTAACATCTTAGGTAACAATGATGGCCTTCTACCATCCAACATTAGTATTAAGTGATTATGAAGATAGCCTTTTGGAATTGTCGAAGCATTAGGAAGAAATTTTTTTAGACAGACATCAAATTAACAACGCAAAATGAGCACATTGATATGTTAATGTTAGTAGAATTAAAAACAAATACCAAACCTCCCGAATCATGTTGGAGGAGTGCGGGGTTTGATAGTATATGTTTCATCCCATCGGATGGCTTAGCAGGAGGACTATGCCTTCTATGGAAAAACAACCTACTCATCAATGAAAAAGTAGAATTTCGCCACAAGGATAAAAGATACGTTATTATGGATCATACCAGTTTCGAATCGAAATTCAACATGGATATATTCTTGATATATAAACCTCCGAATGAGGGGCTTAAAGATGAATTTTGGACCAAACTAGTAGAAACCATAAACGCGCAAACCAAACCAGTACTCCTAATGGGAGATTTCAATGATATCCTCAACCCATCCGACAAACTGGGAGTTGCACCACTACGTATCAATCGACTTCAAAGATTACAAAATGTAGTTCAACAATGCAACCTCGTGGATCTTATTTCTAAAGGGAATGAATTCACATGGCGTAAGAGACGAGATGGAGAGAATAATACTTATGAAAAACTAGACAGAGCTATGGCGTAGTGTGAGGTGCTTAACGCGTACAATCTAATCCATGTATGGAACCACGCGTTCACATCATCTGATCATTGTCTTATAACCATTCCGGGGACACACATGTTCAAATTAGTCAGAAAACTAAATCTCCTCAAAACCAAACTAAAAGTCTGGAGTAAGCTAAATTTGGGGAATATAAATAAACAAGTCCGAGAAACGGATGCAACCATTGAGAAGCTACAAAAAACTTAATTTCAGAAACTTCTCTAGTCAACAAAACGAAAGACTAAGTAGGCTACATAAGAAGAGAGAATGTCTACTAGAATTTGAACAAAGATACTATATGCAGAGAGCTAAAACTAAAGCACTAGAATATGGTGATAAAAATAATAAGTATCACCATAGGAAAGCAACAGGTAGGCGGAATAGAAAATCAATAACTTCCATTCACAACGTAAACGGCACAGTGATATCTGTCGAGGAGGAAGTTAGCTCTGAGTTCCTTAAGGACTACAAGGACAGATTCAGGTCCAACCAAGCTAACAAGTATAACATAGTGCAAAACCTTGAAGTCATTACCAAAGAGATCACGGATAGTGAAAATATGGAGCTCACCAAACCGGTCTCAAACGAGGACATCCGAAAAGTTGCTTCGATATTGGAAGCGATAAGTCACCAGGACCAGATAGAATGCTTGCTGGCTTCTTCCAAAAATACTGGGCAATTATTGGGCCATATGGTATCCGGGCAACAAAGAGTTTCTTTAGCTCGGGTAAAATCCTAAAACAAATCAACCATACCTTTATCACCCTAATACCTAAAGTGGACAACCCATCCCTAACCACACACTATAGACCGATAAGTTTATGTTCAACAATATATAAAATAATCGCAAAAATTCTAGCAAACCGATTAAGGATGTTGCTACCGAAACTCATCCATCCACTCCAAAGTGCCTTTACACAAAACATATCAATCCATGACAATATACTCAAAGCCCATGAGATCTTTCATGGGTTCAAGGGTAAAAAAGAGAAGGAGGGCTTCATGGCAATTAAACTAGACATGGAAAAAGCATACGACAGGGTGGAATGGCCATTCATCTTGGCCGTACTCGAAAAATTTGGGTTCGAGAAAAAGTTCATCAGTTGGAATAGGGAATGCATATCCACGGTCTCATACTCCATCCTAATCAATGATAAACCATCAGAAGTAATATACCTTGAGAGGGGTCTTCGCCAAGGTGATCCACTATCACCTTTGCTATTCAATTTAGGAGCAGAAGTTCTAGCTAGGAACATCCAAAAAGAATGCAATCAAAACAATAAACTAATTGGCTTTCCAATTACAAGAGGTGGAACTATTGTTCCATTTTTAGGATTCACGGATGATATCATTATATTTGCCAAGGCGTCCTTAGATGCTAGTACACAAATTCTGGAGATACTGAATAGGTACTGCTATATCTCGGGACAGAAAGTCAATTTCCATAAATCCTCATTTCAAACTACGAGAAATGTAGGGTATGAAACGGAGAGACTAATCCAACTAAGAATCGGAATAAATGCTACCCAAGAACTGGACAATTATCTTGGTTGTCCTATTATCAACGGCAGAGTCAATAAAACCGTCTTTGAAGATGTAATAACCAAATCTAGGAAGCAACTGACTGCATGGAAATCATCTACACTCTCCCAAGAAGGTAGAACAATCCTAATCAAGGCTAACCTGAATGCCAAGCCAAACTACATAATGCAAAGCTTCATGCTTTCATCCTACATTCATAAAGAACTAGATCAAATCAACCGCAATTTCTTTTAGAATAAGGACCTAAACACCACCTTCTCATCAGTTAGGATAAAATTTGCAAACCAAAACAGTGCGGAGGTGTGGTTATTAGAAAAGAAGAAGATATGAACAAGGTTCTCCAAATGAAACTACTTTGGAAAATTATGACATAACCAAACAATATATGGGTTAAGGGTTACCTTAAAGACTCATTCCTATGGAGCTACAAAACACAGAAAAATACATCCTGACAATGGAGAAGACTAATGATTCTCCGACCTGAATTCGAAAACGGATTAAGATGGAGTGTTGGGGATGGAAGCACCATAAAATTCTGGAAAAGTAAGTGGGTGATAGATCAACCGCTCATTAAACTTCTTTAAGATAGTTGTAATATTGATGAGAATGAATTAGTTGGTAACTATATTACAGAGATTAAATGGGACACCCGGAAACTAGAAACTGAAGTAGGGAATCTCCTTCCACAAGAGGTTATGTCTGCAATCAAATCATACCAACTCCCGAAATCCTTCATTCGAGATCGGCTATATTGGGAAACCTCGGATAAAGTATCGTTCACGACTAAATCAGCCATGAATCTCATACATAAAAATAAAGGGCTCAGAGCCAATGCGAATGGATGGATATGGGAAATGGACATCATGCCCAAAGTTAAGAACTTTACCTAGAAACTGGCGATTGATGAACTCCCTACTAAGGAAAACCTGGAGAAACAAAGGGTACCAGTGCCCATGCAATGTGTCCTCTACAACCACCCTTATGAAACTGCGAAACACTTGTTCTTTAACTGCCTCTTCATGGTGGAGAATCTCAACAATGCCAACACTCAGATCAAGCTCCAAGTTGTGAACAACTCTAACCAGAACATAGCAAATATGATCACACAACTTAAAAATAAGCTAGACAATAATCAAATGGTTCACCTTGCATTTACGTGGTGGAACGTTTGGATCGAAAAAAACCAAAATATCTTCAATAATAAGAAAATCCAAAAAAATTGGGGTACGAGTACAAGATCAGATGAGGACTTGGAAAGATACTAACAAAACTAAAAACACATCAAAACTAAAAATGTCTCAAAGAAACAGGAAAACTACAAACATTAAATGGATAAAAGCTGATAACGGATTTGTCAAATTAAACTTTGATGGATCTAACGTAAGTTAGGAGAATCAGCCTCCGGATACATTCTAAGGAATCAACATGCATCAACCATCTCCCTAGGCTACGGACAGAGCATGTGATCTGGAGATCAATAAACTTGAGATTGAAGGTGATAATCTTACAATCATCAATTCCATTAAACAAATGTGAAAACCCCCATGGGAACTTGATCTCATCATTTCAGATATTTCTAACATTTTTCTTAGTTTCCAGCAGGTCAGAATACAGCATGTCTTCAGGGAAGTCAACAGTGTTGCCGATAAACTTGGGAAATTGGGACACGACTACCCCCTAGGTGACTCATCGATCTCCTCAGAGGTGGTGGATCTCATCCGGAAGGATGCTCTAGGTTGGAGAGTCTCGAGAAGATGATCTACCCTAATTGCTTACCGTACAGTATCAAAAAAAAAACAACCGGCAACATCTTTGCCTCCAGGTGTTGACGTTAGAATTGCGAACAGTTCCTTCAAAAGTACATGGATTCTATGTCATACCTATAGAAGCAGAGTAATGTTTTCGAAATTTAAATATACTTATATAACTATTCTGAAACAAATCTCGTTTCATGTTACATCCAAATATTAGGTCCTATGAGCAATAAATAGACCAATTTTAATTATTCACTCTCTTATACCAAATTCTTCTAAATAAAAGCCTCATTTAATACCGTTTATCACAAGATATTAATTTTAACCCCGTTTAACACATCTCCAGGGATGCAATGCTTATATATAGGATTGCTACATCATTGTTTAACAAAAAATATAAATGCAACAATAGCAATGATTATATTGTAGGATGATGCTACTCTACATTTGGTTTACTTAGTTTTCTGGCATAAAGAGTGCTTTGACAAATTTGGTTATTTTCTGCTATACATCCTCACCCAACACGCAACGTTAACAAGTCATTTATAAATGATTACTGGTGATGTTCTAATAAGAAACACTCATGAAGTTTACACTGGCTGAACCTCTCAAACAAAAATTTAGAATGAAAAAGTACCTGTGAACAAGGATCCATTACAATCTTCTTCCAAAGCTTCTCTTCTACATCTCGTAAGGACTTGAACTTGAACTTGAAATTGAACTTGAACTTGAACTTGAACTTGGGAGGTAGACATGATGTTACCATGTCGAATTCAATAGCAGTTGTTGTCTACAAAGCGAATTAAGTTTGTTAAGGTTCAACCACATACACTAATTCTAAAATTGAAAATATTCAAAGCTATAGGAGAAGAATATAGCGGGAACGCTAGCCACTGCTTTCCTATTTGCTTTCTTGAACATCATATCCGATTTAAAAATTTCAGCTACAATTATCAATTATTTCTATCCGTCTCTGTAGCCTGAAAGTTTGTCTCATGTTTAACAAGACATCATCAAGTAGTATGCAATTGCAAGTTTCAACATAATATGAGATTAGAATGCCAATTTTGCTTCTTCTTTTTTTCAGTACTTAAAATATGTAACATAACTCCTATGCAGGGACGTTAAAGATTAGAACTATGATAAAAAGAGGAAGTTGTCTGTGGCCTGTAATAACACCGAATCCCCATAGAGGTCCTCCAGGAGTTGCAAACTTTGGGAGTATAACTGAACATTGGTTTCGGATTATAGATGACTGTTTACATCAATCTCAATTCATATTCACCAGCATTTGTTATGTATCTAACCCATGGAAGAGATTGGTACCCACTATTTCAATGATCTTCAAATAGGGAACCTGCAAAGTAGACATTTAATTTATAGCAGATGATAACAGCTAGCTTTTCAATAAATCAAACAAAACTATCCAAACCAACTTACGTTGAATATAAGTAATTCATTTGTCTATCAAGCCAAAACTCATGTTTCTCATGAGATTGGTACCCACTCTTTTCAATAAATCAAGCAAAACTATCCAAACCAACGTACCTAAATTCCTGAAATAGTAAAATAGGGTATTTCAAAGTTGACACGTGTTAGCATGAAATATTGTGATATTTTAGGCACGTTTTCTAAACGTATTTTATTCATATTGATAGTCATTGATTGAGCATTGTTGCATATGTGAGATAGTTTACCTATATTGTCGATATAGATGTCTACACAAGCTTTATGTTGATTATAGGTACTTAAGAGCTATTTCCGAACGGAATCGAGCAAAGAAGAGTTGATTGAGTATGTCCATGGATAGAGGGCATTCTTAGGAGCAAAAAAAGGAGTTCAACTTGAGGAATGCACGAGGCTAGGGAAGAATCACGTTCTTTCCCTAAACCACGCTCTAAAATACGGCCGGATTTCAAACCACGTTTAGTTCCACGGTCGTGGAATGTTGCAAGAAAGGCGTGATGCATTCCAGTAACTATTACGGTCGTGGAATACATGGTTCAAACCGTGACACTTTCCACGCTCTAAATTACGGTCGTGGAACCTTCCACGACCATGATTTTGGCGATCTTTTTCGCCACACTTTGAAGCCACGATCTTTTGAAGATTGGGCCGGGCCGACATTTTGCCCTACACTATAAAAAGACGGACGAAGGGAGATTCCGTCATCCATGCTTAGACGCATTTACATCCCGTTTAGATCGCCGCTATTCGCTTGGAGGCATTGGAGATCTCATTGGAGATCTACGTTCGCATTTGGATTTTCCCAAAATCTCGCACTTTGGTGGAGATTACCGTTGGGATTTCCATAATTCCCGGATTGAAGGAAGATTCGGAGGTTTCTTGCAAGAAGACTTCTCTTCTTGTTTAGGTTTGATTTAGAAGATGGATTGACATCCCGTTCTTCCTTCTTACCTAAGATTGTGTTTATTTGTTCTATTCTGGAATTAGTGACGTTATTCATTCTTTATTGTGACTTTGAGATTGGTTTGGAGTTTATTGAAAGTTTTCGGAAGTTTTCATCTTTCAATCTTTTAATTCTTGAATTGATATCAACATGACTGTTATTGGCTAAAAACCCTTAACAATTCTAAGGTGAAGGGTTGATAGTTGTGGCTTAGATGATGATAGATCGATCGTAAACAAATTAGACCCTGAGAGTTAGAGAGAATCGCCGACGAACCTTAAATTACGGCCTGTTCTTGAGTCCACGGCTGTGGAACCTCAAGAACTAACCGTGATTTCCCTTAAGTCTACGAGGTTGCTTTTACTTTAATCCAAAGTTAAAGATTTGCTTTAACTTAGTTTAGACTCGTCTTTTCTAGGTGGTAGTGAAGCCTCAACAACCTCTACCTCGATTATGAGTGTCACAACCTTAATCGGTTAAGTTAGTCTTGATCCTTGGACTATAAGTTTGGGTATTTGACATTAATTCTCACCTTTAGAACCTTTCTATATTGAAGCCTCAACAACCTGTATAGAGAGTGTCTTGTAGGTGAGTCATATAAGGTCTTTGGAACTTCACCGTACGATTACCTTACATTAGCATACCTTTGCATATCTCAACTCTGTCTTTATATCAATAGTAAATCTTGAATCGATTGCCACAGCTGGATACTTGGATCTTTAGGATTGTTGTTTTCCCAATATTTGCAAGAACTCTCATATTAATTCGCTTGACAATCTACAATTGAATTCGCTCCCACCCAAATCCCTGAGTTCGATACTCTGGAATACTTGCTAATCTACGCCGATCCGTACACTACGGGTTCGCTTGCTTTTATTCTAGTTTTATAATTTAAAGCTTGATTGCACGCACGTTTAGGGGCGAACAAGTTTTTGGCGCCGTTGCCGGGGATTTGGTTTCGGCCGAATTCGGTAGCCGGTTGTCAGGCTTGGGAGCTTGCTCTCGTTATTTGATATTACTTTGAGTGCATGCGCAGGTCTAGGAACACCGAAGATCTCTTACCTCTTGATCAAGAGCTAGAGAAAACTTTAAGGCAAAAGCGCAAGGAAAGAAAGATGGCTGAAGAAAACGAACGTGATTTTGAAGCGGAGTTGGCAGAGAAAGAAGCTCAACTCCGATGGAATGAGAATCTTCGCCGGGATGAGATGGATCGCCATCAATCCCAAGTTAACAATCTACAGGATCAGATGTTCCAAATGAGAATAGAACTAAGCGACCTTAAGAATAAGGGAAGCAAGAAATCCTCAAAAAGAGCATCAAGATCAAGAAAAAGAAGAAGTCATTCATCCGCTGATGATAGTGACTCTTCCATGCCACCGTTAGAGGAGATTGACCCCACGGTCAATGTGAATCCTTTCCATCCACAAGGAGCTACTGATCGTCGTGTTCCACCTAAGAACGCAAGGATCGAACGTGTGGATAACGAGCCAAGAACTCTTGGCCAGCGGATGGATCCAACACAACAACCACGCCGTTTGGGCGTGAATTTTGATGCTGAAGATGTACAAGGGTTTAGCTTTAACCCTCAAGTCATTACTCTTGTTCGCCAAAACCAATTTGGCGGGACAAGCGCCGAATCTCCACACCAACACTTGCAAAAATTTGAGTGTATGATGGAGACGATGAGACCGAAGAATGCTACTACCAACAGCTACAAACTCAAGCCTTTCTTCTTCTCTTTGAAAGGGAAAGTGTTGTCTTGGTACCAAGCTCTTCCTAATGGGAAACTAGATACGTGGGAAAGCCTTTCCGCGGAGTTCCTCACCAAATTCTTTCCGCCTTCCAAAACGGCGGAACTTAGAGGTAAGATTAATGCTTTTTCCATGAGACCTAACGAAAGTTTGTTTCAATCTTGGGAAAGGTTTCAGGATTTGCTCTTGGATTGCCCTCATCATGGCATATCCAAACTTACCTTGCTGGAGATTTACTACAAGGGGCTGGATGCGGGAACGCAATTCAACCTCCAATCCCTCTCATGTGGAACGTTCATGGACATGAGAGAAGATGACGCTTGGGACTTCATTGAGAAGCAAACAAGAGTCATAGAGAAGTATTCCCACCGGAAAGTGGAGGGAAATCTTGTGGAACAAGGAGCAAAGCTCACACATGAAGCTCAAAATCAGATTTTCTCCCTCAACAATGAAATCAAAGAGTTGAAGGAGGCTATCAAGACCAACTTCCCAAAGCAACAAGGGAAGGATGTTGGTTATGTGGGCAACAACAATGGCGGTGATAACACAAACCGCAACAACAACAACAACCGGAATAATAACCGGAGCAACAATTGGAATGGCAACAACAACAATAATAACGGCCGGAACAACAATTGGAACAACAATAGGAGTTCAAGTAACAACAATTGGCGCTCCAATCAACAAAATTCCGGTAACTCTTATCCTTCCAATTCTAATTCACTAACTCCACCTTCCTCTTCCTCTACTCCTTTGAGAAGCCAGGGGCAAACATCAAATGGAGGAAACACTTCGGGAAAGGAGAAGCCCGATCCCATGTTGGAGACGATTTTGGGAAAGCTTCAAGGGTTGGAGAACCGCCTCATCAAGGTTGATGATCAAGCTTCTAAGGTTGATAAAGCTCAAAAGGTTTTAGAAAACCAAATGTTCAACCATGCGTAGGAAGTTCCTAGGAATCAAGGGAAGCTTCCAGGAAAGACGGAGGACAACTCTAAGGGAAGGGTGATGGCGATAACAACTAGGAGCGGAGTGACTACAACCGATCCGCAGCCTACATTCGTTGAAGTCCCCGTAGAGAAGGACAAAGAGAAGGGGAAGGAGAAGGAAGATGTCTATGTTCCTCCTCCAGCTTACAAACCTCCCCTACCATTCCCTCAATCTAGAGCGCGAGCGCGCCTAGATAAACAATTCGGTAAGTTCATAGAACTCATGAGTAAGCTGCATATTAATATACCCTTCATTGATGCTATTGTAGGTATGCCAGCTTATGGCAAGTTCTTAAAGGAGCTTCTCTCTAACAAGAGGAAGTTAGAAGATTTCGGTGAGGTCAAGATGAGTTCGGATTCTTCGGATCTCATCAAGACCATGAAGGAGAAAATGCCCCCAAAATTGAAGGATCCGGGGTCATTTTGCATCCCCATTGGAGTGGGAGATGTCACATATGACGCTTTATGTGACTTAGGAGCAAGTGTGAGCATCATACCACTTGCATTGTGCAGGAAGATCGGTTTAGGCGATCCTAAACCGGTGAAGATGACGTTATGCATGGCGGATCGATCCATCACTTGCCCCGTCGGTATTGTAGAAGACGTCCCAGTCAAGCTAGGTAAATTGTTTGTTCCCATTGATTTTGTCGTGCTTGACATTCCTGCAGATAGTCCGGTCCCGATCATACTCGGAAGACCGTTTCTTGCAAATTCCGGCTGCATGGTCGATTGCAAGAATGGTAGACTCGCTTTTGATATTGGAGAAGAGAAAGTAGAGTTCGTTCTTTCCACTCTAGTGAAGGAGCCAATCTTTGACGAGGATATATACGATATCCAAGATGAAGAAGGTTTGTCTAGGGAGGAGGTAAGTGTGATTCTTTTCAACGATCCCTTACAAAAAGTTATCACTATGAGTCTAACCAATGTAGGGGAAGAAGAAGAGTGCAATGAGGCAATTGAAGCCTTAGAAGCACAGGAAGAGGGACATGAATTAGAATTTGAGAAACTCCACGATGAGGCTGAGAACGTTAGAATCCACGGTCATACCCTGTATTCCACGACCGTGGATTTCACAACCAAAAATGTCCTCCATTCCATGGATTTATACGGTCGTGGAGAAGATGTGACAACCGTATTTCCCTTCCACGCTCTAAACCACAGCCGTGGAAAATATGGGAAGCCCGTAATTTTGGCCGTGGAAGAGAGTGATCGGGACACTTCTTCAACTTTTTCTGATTCTTCTCCAACACACTCAACGCCCTTAGAAACTTCTAAGGAGACATCGGATGCTCCTCAAGGATCATTGGAAGCTCCGAAAGTGATGGAACTAAAACCACTTCCTACTCATCTAAGGTACGCTTTTCTTGGACCTAATTCTACCTTTCCGGTTATTGTTAGCTCCGATCTTAGCATAGATGAACATGATCAACTTATGATTGTCTTTAGGAAACATAGGAAAGCCTTAGGCTATACTATAGAGGAGTTAGTAGGAATTAAACCCTCCCTATGCATGCATAAGATACTAATGGAGGAGGATTTTAGAACTTCAAGACAACCTCAAAGGCGGTTGAATCCGACCATGAAGGAGGTTGTCAAGAAGGAAATTCTTAAGCTTCTTGATGCAGGTATCATCTACCCTATCTCCGATAGTAAGTGGGTGAGTCCGGTTCAAGTAGTTCCGAAGAAGGGAGGAATGACGGTCATCACCAACAAGAACAACGAGCTCATTCCTACCCGGACCGTAACAGGATGGCGGATGTGCATAGACTACCGCAAGCTCAACAATGCTACGCGGAAAGATCACTTCCCGTTGCCGTTCATTGATCAAATGCTTGAAAGGTTAGCACAACATTCACATTTTTGCTACCTTGACGGATATAGTGGTTTCTTTCAGATCCCGATACATCCGGATGATCAAGAGAAGACCACATTTACGTGCCCATGGGGTACGTTCGCCTATAGGAGAATGCCGTTCGGGCTTTGTAATGCCCCAGCCACCTTTCAACGGTGCATGATGGCCATCTTCTCCGAATACATAGAGGAAATCATGGAAGTCTTCATGGACGACTTCTCAGTATACGGTTCCTCTTTTAACGATTGCCTTTCTAACCTTTCTCTTGTTTTGCAAAGGTGTGAAGACACTAACCTAGTTCTTAATTGGGAAAAGTGTCAATTTATGGTTAGGGAAGGAATCGTATTAGGTCACTTAGTCTCTAGTAGAGGGATAGAGGTGGATAAAGCTAAGATAGAGACCATAGAGAAACTTCCTCCCCCAACTTCGGTGAAAGGGATAAGAAGTTTCCTAGGACATGCTGGATTCTATAGACGTTTCATTAGAGACTTTTCTAAGATATCAAAACCGCTCACTAATCTATTGATGAAAGATGCAGTTTTTGAGTTTTTGCAGGAATGCTTGGATGCGTTTAACACAATTCGGCAAGCTCTAATTTCAGCACCCATTATCCAACCTCCGAATTGGACTCTTCCCTTTGAGGTTATGTGCGATGCTAGTGACGTAGCCATTAGAGCTGTTCTTGGACAACGAAAGGAAGGGCGAACCCATGCCATATATTATGCTAGCAAGACGCTAGATGAAGCGCAGCTCAACTACGCCACTACCGAGAAAGAGTTTTTAGCCATTGTCTACGCTATTGACAAGTTTCGCTCTTATCTTGTAGGTGCAAAGGTGATTGTCTACACGGATCATGCTGCGATCCGGTACCTCCTTGCGAAGAAAGATGCGAAGCCAAGGATAATTAGATGGATTCTTCTCCTACAAGAATTCGATCTTGAGATCCGCGACAAGAAAGGTTCAGAAAATTCTGTTGCGGATCATTTGAGTCGCCTAACACATCTAGAGGACGACCATTTGCCCATTGATGACTCCTTTCCGGACGAACACCTACACATCATAGAGGAGTGCATCAACGTAATCTCCAAAGGTAACGAACCATGGTTTGCTGATTTTGTTAACTATTTGGTTTGCCAGGAGATACCACCCGGACTATCCTACGCACAAAGGAAGAAGTTCTTTAAGGACGTCCGGGAATACTATTGGAACGAGCCTCTCCTCTTTAAGAGAGGTCCGGATGGCATCATTCGGCGATGT
Organism: Fagopyrum homotropicum; assembly: GCA_033239125.1. Classification (NCBI taxonomy): domain Eukaryota; kingdom Viridiplantae; phylum Streptophyta; class Magnoliopsida; order Caryophyllales; family Polygonaceae; genus Fagopyrum; species Fagopyrum homotropicum. Next base: position 83,814,325 of record BSWB01000005.1, on the reverse strand, counting down.
GTGTCGGAAGATGAGATGCAAAGTGTCATCCGCCATTGTCATTCACTACCTTGTGGAGGACACGCTAGTTCAAACAAGACTAGCGCAAAGGTATTGCAATCTGGATTCTTTTGGCCTACTTTATTTAAAGATGTGCAATCCTTTGTTTCTTGCTGCGATGCTTGTCAAAGAACAGGCAATATTTCTAGAAGGAATGAGATGCCCCTCAACAACATCCAAGAGGTGGAGATTTTCGATGTTTGGGGAGTTGATTTCATGGGACCATTCCCATCTTCTTGTGGAAACCAATACATACTATTGGCGGTAGACTACATTTCTAGATGGGTGGAAGCAATTGCCTCTCCCACAAATGATGCCATGGTGGTGGTTAAGTTCTTCAACAAAACCATTTTCCCGCGATTTGGGACGCCAAGGACTATCATTAGTGATGGAGGTTCTCACTTCATAGCCCGTCGCTTTGAAGCTCTTCTAGCTAAGTATGAGGTTACTCACAAGGTCGCTACCCCTTATCATCCACAAACTAGTGGACAAGTTGAGATCTCAAATAGGGAGATCAAAGGAATTCTGGAAAAGACGGTTTCAAGGACTAGGAAGGATTGGTCTTTGAAGCTTGACGATGCTTTATGGGCGTACCGGACTGCGTACAAGACTCCCATAGGAACCACACCATACAACCTTGTGTATGGGAAGTCTTGTCACTTGCCGGTGGAGTTGGAGCACAAAGCGTTTTGGGCTATCAAGTGGCTGAATTTCGGCATGAAGGAAGCGGGAGAGAAGCGTCTCCTAGACCTTAATGAGCTGGATGAACTCCGCTTGAACGCTTATGAAAACGCTAAGATCTACAAAGAGAGAGCAAAGCGTTGGCATGATAAGCATATCATTCCAAAGGACTTCAAAGAAGAAGATCAAGTTCTCCTCTTCAATTCAAGGCTTCGCCTCTTTCCAGGTAAGCTTAAATCCCGTTGGACCGGACCTTTTCTAATTAAGCGTATTTTCCCCCATGGTGCAGTTGAAGTATGGGGTGAAGCGAGCGGAAGTTTTAAGGTGAACGGCCAACGATTAAAGAAGTATACGCCGGAAATCCAAGCTGAAGAGTTCGCGCCTACCGCACTCGAATAAGTGCGAGATTGGTCTAGCTACGGACCTTAAACAAAGCGGTTCTTGGGAGGCAACCCAAGGTAATGCATTCTTATTTTTGTTTTCGATTCATAGTTTAGCTTAGAATAGACGTTTTTGCTTTATTTTGCCTCGATTTCTTCCGGTATGTTAGTGTTTTTGGTTGTAGGAACGATGGAAAAGGAAAAAGGGAAGATAATGTTGAAGAAAAGCGACGAAATTTGGACTTTGGAGCTTTACAGAGGGTTCCACGGTCTAAATTACGGTCGTCATAGCTACAGTGCCCGTAATTTCCAAAAGCCTTTGAAAAATCACCAAAACCACGGTTCCGTACATTTCCACGGCCGTGGAACACCTCGACAGACCGTGATTTTCAAAAATTTTGCCGGCCACTATATAAACCACGTTCTTTACAAAAATCACCCAAAACCCCTCTTTCCACGACCTAATTGCCGAAAATCCACGACCCTCTCTCAAATCCTCGTTTCTTAATCGTTTTTAACGATTCTTCTTCCTAAACTGAAGCAAATTCAACCACAAACAAGATCCAAGCGACGAATCGAGCGGAAATTCACCAACGAACGCACAATTCGGATTTTTCAATCCGAAAAATAGGTTTTTTCTCTCTTCTTGATTCTTGCCGATTTGGTTCGTTTTTGTTAGAGATTTTAGGAAGAACTGATTAAGATTGGAAGAAATTAGACTAGGACTGCCTGTTGTGGAGATTGATTGCTGATTTGTTGAGATTTGTGATTTTCTGAGACGAATCACGGTCTCTGGGGGAATTACGGCCGTGGTTTCTGAAGAACAGACCGTAATTTTGAGCAGAATGGATTTTGTGAGGAGAGTTTCGGGGAGGATCAAAGAGAAGAAAAATGATCAGAATAAGAAAAGGAAGGGTAATCCCTCCTCCTCATCCTCTAGGGCACCACCACCATCTTCCCCTTCACCTCCATCCTCACCTTCACCTCCATCTTCACCCCCTCACCCTAGAATCCCGACCATACACGAGGATCATCTCGATGCACTCGAGGGGATCAAGGAGAGGGCAGTGATTGGCCCTAGGTACTTGTTGTTGGAGGATCTAGCTCCTCTCAACATTGTTGATGACCTTACTTGGCTCTTGGATAGAGCCGGACTAGTTGTCTTCTCGGCTATCCGAGAAGACGCTTATGAGGAGATTACCCGGGAGGTTGTGACGTCTTTCGAGCACAGCCACGTAGACAGGACCGTCTCTTTCCGTCTTATGGAAAGAGACTATCATCTTAGCATCCGTGAGTTTGGGACCATTTTCGGGTTTCATGAGACCTTTAATGGTCGATTTCCTAGTGGCGTTTACGCCAAGGACTTTTGGAAGGAGGTCGCGATGATTTACGCCAACGAGGACCGTTGGCAACCCGCTGATACCAAGGCTAGATTGATGTACCATCTAGCCTTGAAGATAGCTCACCGTGTTCTTTCAGAGTGTCTCTTTCCTAGGACAGAGACGCCCCAAAAGATCAAGACGGATGAGCTGTTCTTGCTTTACTCCATGCTTTATGGACGCCGTGCCGATTGTGCTACTCTCTTGGCTGCTACGATGAGCAAGCTCAAGAACAAGAAGAAGGGCAACATAGGATATGGTGGGATAGTTACCCACATTGCTAGGAGCTTGGGTGTTGATTTTTTTGCTTGCACCCGCATACCGGCCGTTCCTTTAGGACTCCATGCCTTCATGGTTAGGGGTCTCATCTTCCCCACACATAGAGGTCCGCCTTATGCGGGCATGCCATGGGAGAGTAGGACGGGCAGGGGTATAGAGTGGCTGCCGGAGTACTCCATTATGGCAGGACGCCATAATTGGAAGGAGACGTTCGCTGCTATGCATGCGAACAGGATAGTAGCTCCCCCGTATGTCCCGCCACCGGTTGTTGAGGAGGAGGATATGAGAGATCAGTTTGAGGGTGGAGGAGCCGAGCAGGAGTTTGGCACGTTTCCGGATCAGCCGGAGGCGGCCCCCGATGTACGTCGACGTTCTCCACGTCCAGCTAGAGCCTCAGGCTCGTCTTCTCGCCGCGCTAGCGTGAGTGAGAGACCTACGTGGATAACCACACCTCCCACATGGTATGACGTCCCCTCTCCTTGGTCCACAGAGCAGCCAACAGCACCACCACCAGCACCAGCACCATCCGACGCCCCAGCATGGTACAGCCAGGCCCCGGGATGGTACGAGCAGATGCCGGATTGGGCTACTGGCCTTTCAGAGAGAGTTGGAGCATTGGAGATCCGAGCCGATGCTAGAGATGGACGCTTAGACGACCTCGACCACATGATGAGGGATGTCTACCGCCAGCAGTTTGGGCAGTTTTATGACTCCAGCTTCTCTCCATTTCCGCCTCCACCAGCGCCGTAGTAATTTGATGCATGACCGTTCACTTTAGACATTCCACCGCCACTTTGTGAGTTTCTTTTCTTTTCTTTCCTTTCTTTCTTTATTTTGAACATTAGGGACAATGTTCGTCCTAAGTATGGGGTGGGATGTACTAAAAGTTTGTAATAACTCTACTCACTATGTTTGCTTTTATTCGAGACTATCATTGCATGTTCATTATATTGTTGCACGTTTCATTATTGCATTGCATGAAAAAGAACTTTAAAAACTCATAAAAATTGAAAAATTTTGAAAATTTTGTGCTTCTAATGAATTGAGATGATTTCCATGATAATCACTACTTGTGAATTGAGTTTTGTGACAATTGCATGCTTAAAAGAATAGTGAATTGAAAAGAATTTGAATGAATGAATTCTACCTCTTTTGCAAGTTTTATAATGTGAAGAATATTACCTAAATCATGTTGAGAAATTGAAGTTGAAATCACACTATAAGTTCTTATGCTTCTTGTTGAGATGATTAAGGCAATTCGATACTTTCTTTCTTCTTTCTTTGATCATTTAGCTCCTCATTGAAATATTGACCTCCTTTACCTATCCGGGAACTTGGAGAAGTGAATGAAAAAGGCATGTTTGATGTGGGAGGGCCATGAGAGCAATTATTTGCAATCAAAAGAATAGAAAGAAATTATAGGTTTGGGAAAGTCAATCATGACGATGAGTAACTCGGCACCATTCACATAGCCGGGTGTTTGTGTCTTGCCAAAGTCGGATTAAGCGATATTCCTAGCGGATTATGGTATGTGCGCTAAGGGTTTGAGGCATCTCTTGAAAATTGAGAAATGCCAATCTCCTAGGCTTCGGTTTTTGTGCACCTCTATCCATAACTCCAAAAGTAAAGTCGAAAAATGAAAAGAAGAGAGCGAAGCTCTAAGTTGAAAGTGCTGCGGAAACCGCAAAAGAAGAAGAAGGAATAGTTGTCCACTTTCCCGGATTCATGCACCACATTTCCTAAAAGTTTCCTTCCCTTCCACATTCTAGACCTTTTCTTTGGAAGTCCTTAAGATCAAAAGAATGTTATATGACTTTGTGGTCTAAATTGAAGTTTCTTATAATTGATTTTGATAATGTTTGAAGGTTATGATGCTTGTTTAGAAGTTTAATTGATTCATGAGTTTTCTTTGCTTTTTACTCTTCGGATAAGTGTATGAAAGTCTTATAACGATTGAAGTAAGGTTTGAGAATGATCTATTCTTTAGAAGACACATTCATCCAAAAGAAGTATTGCTTTGAGAAGGTACACATATTTCATCCTAACTCTTATTCTAAAAGCTTTTTGAAAGACCTTGCTTAGGGACAAGCAAGTTGCAAGTATGGGGTTATTTGTTAGCATGAAATATTGTGATATTTTAGGCACGTTTTCTAAACGTATTTGATTCATATTGATAGTCATTGATTGAGCATTGTTGCATATGTGAGATAGTTTACCTATATTGTCGATATAGATGTCTACACAAGCTTTATGTTGATTATAGGTACTTAAGAGCTATTTCCGAACGGAATCGAGCAAAGAAGAGTTGATTGAGTATGTCCATGGATAGAGGGCATTCTTAGGAGCAAAAAGGAGTTCAACTTGAGAATTGCACGAGGCTAGGGAAGAATTACGTTCTTGCCCTAAACCACGCTCTAAAATACGGCCGGATTTCAAACCACGTTTAGTTCCATGGTCATGGAATGTTGCAAGAAAGGCGTGATGCATTCCAGTAACTATTACGGTCGTGGAATACATGGTTCAAACCGTGACACTTTCCACGCTCTAAATTACGGTCGTGGAACCTTCCACGACCGTGATTTTGGCGATCTTTTTCGCCACACTTTGAAGCCACGATCTTTTGAAGATTGGGCCGGGCCGACATTTTGCCCTACACTATAAAAAGACGGACGAAGGGAGATTCCGTCATCCACGCTTAGACGCATTTACATCCCGTTTAGATCGCCGCTATTCGCTTGGAGGCATTGGAAATCTCATTGGAGATCTACGTTCGCATTTGGATTTTCCCAAAATCTCGCACTTTGGTGGAGATTACCGTTGGGATTTCCATAATTCCCGGATTGAAGGAAGATTCGGAGGTTTCTTGCAAGAAGACTTCTCTTCTTGTTTAGATTTGATTTAGAAGACGGATTGACATCCCGTTCTTCCTTCTTACCTAAGATTGTGTTTATTTGTTCTATTCTGGAATTAGTGACGTTATTCGTTCTTGATTGTGACTTTGAGATTGGTTTGGAGTTTATTGAAAGTTTTCGGAAGTTTTCATCTTTAAATCTTTTAATTCTTGAATTGATATCAACATGACTGTTATTGGCTAAAAACCCTTAACAATTCTAAGGTGAAGGGTTGATAGTTGTGGCTTAGATGATGATAGATCGATCGTAAACAAATTAGACCCTGAGAGTTAGAGAGAATCGCCGACGAACCTTAAATTACGGCCTGTTCTTGAGTCCACGGCCGTGGAACCTCAAGAACTAACCGTGATTTCCCTTAAGTCTACGAGGCTGCTTTTACTTTAATCTAAAGTTAAAGATTTGCTTTAACTTAGTTTAGACTCGTCTTTTCTAGGTGGTAGTGAAGCCTCAACAACCTCTACCTCGATTATGAGTGTCACAACCTTAATCGGTTAAGTTAGTCTTGATCCTTGGACTATAAGTTTGGGTATTTGACATTAATTCTCACCTTTAGAACCTTTCTATATTGAAGCCTCAACAACCTGTATAGAGAGTGTCTTGTAGGTGAGTCATATAAGGTCTTTGGAACTTCACCGTACGATTACCTTACATTAGCATACTTTTGCATATCTCAACTCTGTCTTTATATCAATAGTAAATCTTGAATCGATTGCCACAACTGGATACTTGGATCTTTAGGATTGTTGTTTTCCCAATATTTGCAAGAACTCTCATATTAATTCGCTTGACAATCTACAATTGAATTCGCTCCCACCCAAATCCCTGAGTCGATACTCTGGAATACTTGCTAATCTACGCCGATCCGTACACTGCGGGTTCACTTGCTTTTATTCTAGTTTTATAATTTAAAGCTTGATTGCACGCACGTTTAGGGGCGAACAACACGTATTGGTGGTTTTCTTTCGGGCAGCTCTTCTTCAGAAGTGATGTTAGGAAGTTTGAACTCGGCTCTTAGCATGTATTCCTTATTCCTATGCAGTTTCAGTTTTCAAAATAGTGAGAAGAAAGTGGAAGTTCCATAAATTCAATTCAACAGTAGCAGCAAATGAAGTTTATGCTAACGAAGTTTATGCCAGTGGCTAATGAAGTTTATGCTAATGGCTTGCAAACTCTCTTTTAAAATGAAATACGACAAATAATTCTTCAGTAGCAACAAAACTTGAGCAGGATTTACCTCCACTCGGTAAACTGACTTCAAGCTTTTACCATAAATTCAATTCTACTCTTTCAATGTTTTTCAACCTGAGCTTCAACCCAGATTAAAGGCTTCTCCTAATGCAATCTCTTGATACCTTGAGCCAATTGCAGAGGGGTCAATCGTCGACTTCAACAGATTTGGTAGAATAAGACATGGATAGCAATCGAAGAAGAAGAAGAAGAGGTGGAAGCAAACCGAGAATAGAAAACCTAGAAAAATCAAAGTGTCACAAACCCATAACCATGAAACCTATAACCCCGAAAGAAAGGGAGAGGAGGTTGAAGAGCGTAACTGGAAGGCTTGTGTCGGTGAAAGCGGCGTTGAGTCATTCTGAGAAGCGATTGCGAATGAGACAAAATCAAACTCATACCTTGGCAAACAGAAGAGCCAAAGTTCCAAACCCGAATTCCTCAAAACCTCTATTGTAGTTGCCGATTACGGTCTCTGATATAAATCAAGCTTCCAAAGTTCCAGTTGGAAGCCAAACCAGAGGAAAGGAGGTGCGACGGTAGTTGTTAAATGTGGGACTAAGGGCCTGTTTACATGCGGTTTTATAAACTTCATTTAGTTTATAAACCCGAGTTTTATTCGTTGGTAGGTGTTTACATGTAGATGGGTTTATTTTCGAATGGGTTTATTCGGGTTTATAAGGAAAAATAACCCAAAATAATACCAACTATCAACATTCAACCCAAAATAATACCAACTTTAAAAATTACTAAGAACGATACAAACTATCAACGTATTTACCAAAAATAATATGTCTTACTTTTTCGGCAAAAATACTAACTCCGATGATGACGTGGCAACCGGAATTTGACATGTCATTAAGAAATAATTATGTGACGTGGATTTTATTTTTTTAAATAAATTAAATAATATTTAATATGTTAAAATATAAATTAATTTTTTTTAAATAATAAATTCGTAACTATTTTTTAATAAAATAATTATAAATTTAAAAAAAAAATTTAATAATTTTTTTGTAATTTTAAAAAAATTTCTTCTAATTTTTTAATAATTTTTTTTGAAATTTTATGTATTTTAACTAACTTTAAATAAAAAATTGATTTTAAAAAAATATTTTTAATATTAAAATTAATTAAATATATACAAAATAAAAAAAATCCAAAAAAGGTTTAAAAAATTCACAAAAAAAACGATTTATTTTTAATATATATATTAAAAAAATTATTTATTAAAAAAAATTTACAAAAAATTTGTAAAACTTTTTTATAAAAAATAGTTTCAGAATTTATATTTTAAATACAATAATTAAATAAAAAAACTTAATTTATATTTTTTTAAAATTTTTATGTGTTATTAACTTAATTTTTTTTAAAATAATCCACTTCACACAATTAATCCATTTTTTGATGACATGTCAACCTCCGGTTGCCACGTCATCGCCGGAGTTAGTATTTTCGCCGGAAAAGTAAGACATATTATTGTTGGTAAATACGTTGATAGTTTGTATCGCTCCTAGTAATTTTCGAAGTTGGTATTATTTTGGGTTGAATGTTGATAGTTGGTATTATTTCGGGTTATTTTTCCGGTTTATAAACCTCTAGAAAATAACCTCCTCAATCCAAGGTTATTTTTCTTGGATGAGTTTATTTTTTTCATATACCCGAAATTACCCTCATTCGTATCTTTACAAATCCGACCCTAACATTCACACCCGTGAAATTCCTTTCTTTCAAAATAACAACATTATTGTCGTCCACAACTATACCTTCGAGATTTCATTTTTCGATTACCCTCCTATTCATATATATATATATATATATATATATTGGATTATTCTTTAATCTTTTTAGGGGTAAAAATGTATTTTGCACTAAAATAAACCCAAAAAAAAGCTTAAGTAAACATCTTTATCGAAATAATATATATAAACTGATCGAGTTTATAAACCCCAAAATAAACCATAAACCCATATAAACCCATTTAGTTTATAAACCCATAAAAATACAAACTACTACTAAACAGGCCCTAAGGCGTTGAGGCGGTGTAGGCTTCGCCAAGCAGATAGGTGAGGTGGCAAACGGAGAGGCATACAAATCTAATCGGGTTATGTTGGCTGGCTGTAATGGGCTTTTGGTGGGCTCATTTACATGGACTAAGCTGAAACTAAAAACCAATAAAACGGCAATAAAACGGAACCGTAGATAAGCGCCACCGCTAGACAAAAGCTCTGAAATATGAACGCCAGCGCTTGGCGAAAGCGCTCGATTTTTTTTAATAAAAAGTTATACATTTGAGCGCAGGCGCAAGGCGCTCGTGCTAAAAACCTAAATTAGGTATAAAAGCAATTTGGGAGGCAGCGCCGGCGCTTATCGCTCGCTCGACTTTCTCCTCTCTCTTCCCAAGCAACTCAACTCTGTTGATCACAATTGTCGCTAAGTCTTCTCTTCCCCGGCAACTCTTTCTACCTTGATGTTCCCTCCTCGACCAATTATCCGGTGCATCCTCTCGATCTCTCAGTACTTGATTAAATATAAATTATAAACAATAAGGCTAACAACAGAGAATTTACAACTCTGTTGTTCATAATTACCTAATTAATTTAAACAACATTAGATGTTTGACAAAATTTTTTTTAGATTATAAAGAAATATTTTGAACGGATGATATGTTTTTAGTTTTTTATAAAAAAAAGAGTAATGCAATATTTTCCTATTAACATAAGTTTTTTTTATTAGTTACCTTAAGTAACTATATACAATTATTAATACGTTTGTTATGAACATCTATACGAACACGATTATTATTGTTAATTTCAAACCAATAAAGCAAGATACTCTAAGCTCACGCATAAGTTTATTATTCGAAATATATCATGTAACGTCCCAATTTTTAACAACTGAGATTTCCTTCCGAATTCAGACCTTCTCTTTCAGTACTTTACCAGTTCGCCCTCCTTAGAATCCCCTTTTCCTATTATTGTTATCATCTTGTTTGTTTCGGTTTTGCTTAATTTACTTGTTTAGTTTGACCATGAAACCTTTGAATCCCCTTTTCTGATTATTGTTATGGTCTTGTTTGTTTCTGTTTAGCTTGATTTACTTGTTTAATTTAATTTGATCCTTATGTTTTGTTGTTTTCGCTATGACTGGTAAAATTTGTGTTTTCATTACGACAGCATGAAGGATTGAACATCAATACATCATCGGATGAATTTACGTCGCTGTCATATGCAGTTGATGTTTGTATTTTGGAAGTTGACTCATCACTAGCACTTATGGGGAGGATGATGTGTTTGGAGGATACAAAATTTTTGCTTGATACAAAATCTTTCAGTTGAAAATCTCTGCAACTCTTATTACTGTTCTTGAATTGCTCTAATCAAACACTCGTCTCTAGCCCCTTGTCTTCTTCGCCTTCTACCTGTAACGCAACTGTTCGTTGCCCAGCCACCTGCGCACCAGGAGCTCGGATGGAGGAACCTACAGTTTCATCCGGAACATTTTTCTGATGGTCCAAGCCCTGCACAACAATGACAACATGAGACGCTAATTATGGATTAGTTACAGCACCTCCAAAAATATATACCTGATGATGAGGCCCCCGGATCCATTGTGTATTCAATACGATCTCCTAATCCTTTGATCTTGCTCAAGAGCTGTATTTTTGTGGGACGAAATCTACAATTTGAACACCAAATATAATCAGCCTTGCACAATCTCTCATTACAGAAAATGTAAATGTCATTACCTATCAAGACGGTCTCCCAGCCCAAGCTGCCCACTCCAACCGCTTCCCCAAGAATAGACATTGTCGTTACTAGTAATCGCCAGTGTGTGATTCGATCCACAACATACTTGTACTGCTTTCTGCCATCACAACCAAATATACTCTACTCTATTATGCATCATCATCATCGGCCTACTATGCAGCACTGGAAAAAAGGATGACAAATTTACCTGAGGACCTGGAAAATCAATACTCACTGGATACCAGACATCCTTAGTACTACCGTTTCCTACCTGTCCATACTGTTCCACACGAGAAAATCTTAGCAGTGTTCTTGCAGACATGTGAAAATAAAATCTAATGTAAAATAACACCAACCTCATTACTTCCCCAACCATATAAACTTCCTTCAGAGGTCACTGCCATTGTGTGATACCAACCACATGATATCTGGAAAGTATAATAGTATTATCAAAACATACAAGGAATGACACAGTAGATGTTCTTGAACATAAGAATATTTTCTACTGGAGGACATATTCCTTCACCTGAGAAACATGATAATCCGGAGTTAGCACCACCAAATGAGGAACAAGATGATCTTGTCTATCCCTAATACCAAGCTGGCCTTTCCTGTTACATCCATTTGTATACAAGGCTCCAGTTGTAGTAACCCATGCTGTATGCCTCCTTCCACATGCAACAAGCTGCATCTTTTTCCCCTGAATTTTTTTTCAAGTATAGATTTGAAATTGGGTAATCTCAGTAGAGGAATATATAAGATTCAAAATTCACAAAATGGATAGAAAGAATAGTTTCTAATAATAATAATAAATAAAGAACATGCAAAAATTGGCATACATCAATAGAAGAGACTTTCATAGGTCTTATTCGATCAAAATTGTCACCGTGACCCAAGTTTCCATATTGACCCCCTCCCCAACTGTACAAATTGCCATCGTCTGTAACAGCAGCACTATGGGTCTTACCAGCTGCAACCATTTTGACATGTATTCTCTAGCAAAAAGGAATGATGAAAAGTTAGAAATTTTAAGGGGTTGCAACTCACTTAGAACAAACTTAAATAATTGAGGAACAATATTATTGTGATGTTGGTTACCTCAAAGGCACCAATATTTTGAGGTATATTGATCTCACCATCATAGGTTCCAAGACCAAGCTGACCATACTCATTCCCACCCCAACTACAACAGAATATATATAGCAAAGATAGATATTACATGAAAAACCAAATTAAAAAAAATACTTGAGTCAAGAATAAGTGTACCAACCTGACAACCTTTCCTTCCCCAGTTAATGCTAAAGAGTGCTCGCCACCACAAGCAATTTGTTTTATTCTAACTCCATTAAAGAAATTGATGGGGCCTGGAATGTTCATGTCAGAGTTGGTTTCACGACCCGAACACCCATCTTTATTACTAAAGAAGGTAGAGAGTTAGATTGCATTTGATACACAGTCAAATAAAACAGAAACTAAAACTCAACAAAATTAAGTAGCCTGATTTCAGAATCAGAAATCTCGTCATACAATGAACAGGACAAACTCCAATCTGATTGGAGTAAATGTAATGGCATTTCTGGTACACAAGATGCTTGTACATTCTAGGATATCAAAATCTGGACAGATTAAATTTGCAGTGTAAGACATACCAACTCCAACTGTACACTTTCATGTCAGCTTCACAGAACGCAACTGTATGATCATCCCCACAATTGAGAGACATGATTTGACGGCCATCCAATGTACTTCCGTATAAAGGATCAACACTATCTATGTAATCAGTTTTGAGTGCTTCCAAGCATCCTCCTCCCCATGACCAAAGAACATCACTTGCTATTAAAATACATAATTCAGATTATCACTTTTGCTAATCAGCAATAGATATTTGTGATCCAGAGAAGCAAAAAGGGTGTGATGAGATATATTGGAAACTAATGGTAGATAATGTGAGAAACAAAGGGAAAATACTGAAGCCATGTCTGGCTGAGAAGAAATTATGTTATCAATATTAATGTGGGAAACAAAGGGAAAATACTGAAGCCATGTCTGGCCGAGAAGAAATTATGTTAGAAGTTGGTTTCTCCAGCAGATTGAAGTTCAAAGATCAGGCTCAAGATTCAGGATCAAGATTCAATATTAAGTTGGTTTCTCCAGCAGATTCAAGATCAAGTTGGTTTCACTAGCAGATTCAAGATTAAGTTGGTTTCTCCAGTAGATTCAAAATCAAGATTGAAGAAAATACTGAACTATCAACAGCAACGGAGTGAGTTTTGCCCGCAGAAATATCAATAATCTTGCGAAATTCTCGGTCCTGAACCTTCTCTTTGCCTTTGACGTGGTCATCCATCTCTATATCTCCAACTTCCTTTTCAAATTGTTCATCAAACAGTTCAAATTGAAAGGTAAAGCAGATGAATGAACTAGGTTTGAATTTTAGCAGAATCTCACAAAGGAGTGGAGAAAAGAAGGCTGCCGGATTCTGGTGAGGAAGATCGTCACTCGCGGCTGAAAATGGGGGTGGCGGAGGGCTCGGCGGCGACAACAAACAGAATCGGCGACCTGGTGGCGGCAACGGCGACGATATCTTCTACGGACTAAGCGGCGTGGTCCTGGACAACAGCAGATCGGATTGAGGCAAAGTTTTTTCGGGTTTATCGACTACGTAATGAATTTCAGATATACATGATGGATCATATATCTCCTAGTATGCCCCCTCTAGCAGTGGCGGAGTGGGACATTTCGAAGTTCAAAATTAAAAACTAACGTATTTTTTGGTAATGAAAAACTAAAATCTATAAATTAAATATAAAATAATTAAAAATTTTGTACTATAAAATGCTTATGTGTTTTTTTTTATTTAGAGGATATTTAAATACTATTAATTTTATATATTTAGTTTATTTGATAAATAAATTGTTAAATAAATTAGTTATCATTATTTAAAATTATATTGCATTGATTAAATTCAAATTTATTTAGTTATAAATTTCACTTAATCTCCCTCTATATGTATATTTTATTAAAATTAAAATATACAACAAGAAGATTTATTTGTATATTAATTTTAAAGTTGTATTTTATAAATAAATTATCAAATAAAATTAATTGATGGTTAATAAGCTAGTATATAAAAAATTATAATATGTTGATTGTATTAATTAAGAGTTAATACAATAATAAATTTCCGTAAAAAAACTCTTTTTGCTGCCCCCGGTACTCAAACCGTACACTTCAGGCACCTCCTTCCATCCATATACCAAATGAGCTAGCAGACTAGTATTAATAATATTCACTTAAGAAAATATAATCTCGTTGGAAGGAGGGGCACAGTCCCCTCCGTTACCCCCCTTGTATCCTCCCCTGCCCTCGAGCTAAGCAGGAGAAAGGGACAGCTTAGATCGAAGATGTTGAAAACGTGCAGAGACCAGAGGTTTTGTGAGGGCGTCAGCTATTTGATCCTTGGAGGTGATGAAGGCCACCTGCAGTGTCTTTGCAACATTCTTTTCTCGAACAAAGTGGTAGTCAAGAGCAATGTGTTTAGTTCGATGATGGAAGACTGTATTTGCCACCAAGTATGTTGCTCCTAAGTTGTCACACCATAGAATTGGTGGATGATGGAGGAAGATTCCCAGTTCTGCAAGAAGGTTTTGGAAGCCATATGAGTTCACATGTGGTTTGTCCCAGGGCTCGATATTCTGCTTTTGTCAATGAGCGGAGACAATTGGTTGATTCTTCGACGACCAAGACCCAAGGAGGATCCAAAGTAGATACAATAAGCTGTAGTAGAGCGTCGATCAATGCAGTCATCTGCCCAATCAATATCATAGAAATCAGCAAGAGTAGGGGATTTTTGTGATGATAGATGAAGGGTGAGATTAATGGAAGAATTGAGGTAGTGGAGTTTTCTTTTGATGGCTTGCCAGTGAATTTGGCGAGGTTGATGCATGAATTGGCATATTTTGTTCATTGCAAAGGAGATGTCGGGAGGAGTAAACGAGAGGTATTGCAGACTGCCTGCAATGCTTTTATATAGAGTAGTATCATGAAATAGAGGAGAAGTGGAGGATGATAAATCACAGTTCGTGGACATAGGGGTTGAAACAGGTTTAAAAATATGCATATTTGTTGATTTGAGGAGATTGTGAATGTATTTGGATTGAGATAGGTGAAATCTAGAGAAATTTACAAACACCTCAACGCCAAGAAAAAAATAAAGATCACCTAAGTCCAAAATTTGAAAGCGTTTAGAGATGGATGAAATAAACTGTTGTGCAAGAGAGTTGGAGGATGCTATGACAAGAATGTCATCAATATAGACAAGCACAAAGACAATCTCTAATTTTTGGTATGATAAATAAACAAAGAGCTATCGGCCTTTGAAAGAGTGAAACCAAGATGAACAAGTGTGCCACTCAATATAGAGTACCAAGCTTTGGGAGCCTAGCGTAAACCATAAAGAGACTTGTGCAACTTACATAAACTGTTGTGCAAGGGAGTTGGAGGATGGTATGACAAGAATGTCATCAATATAGTCGGACTTTGCTCGGGGACAAGCAAACCTTAAATATGAGGTATTTTTGATAACACGATTTATGAAGTAGGTTAAGGCATCCATTTAGATAGTTTTTCCCGTTAATCATGCATGGTTTAACATTAGTTCGTGACAATTTGCACTTAATTCATGTATGTTGTCGAGATAGACGTCTACACGGACTTTTGCATGTTTTGTAGGTATTTTGGGAGCTTTTGGAGCTTAATCGATACATCCGGGAATCGTTCCTCGTGATGACACATTTCCGGAGTCATTGGGAAGCAAGTTAAGAGCAAAGGAGAACACATGGGACCTTGCACCAACTCGTGACTTAATGATCCAAAGAAGGCTGAGGCACCAAAACCACGGTCACTGGGACTTCTGTTCGCCACTTAGCGTGCGTGCAAATAAGCTTTAAATTTATAAAACTAGAATCAAGCAAGCGAACCCGCAGTGTACGGATCGACGTAGTTAAGCAAGAATTCCAGAGTATCGAACACAGGGATTTGGGGGGTTAAATCCAGTTATAAATTGTCAAGCGAGTAAATGTATTGTTACGCTAGGATTAGTAGCACAAAAAGCTTTAAATTTATAACTCGAACTAAATCCTAAACTACCTAGCGAAACCCGCAGTGTACGGGTCGTTTGTAGAAAGGAAAGTATTCCGAGGTCGAACTCAAGGACTGAGGTGAAACTAAGTCATTCAATGATCAAAGATAGTGTGAATCTAGACTAAGATAAGATGAGGAATAAAGAAAATGGAAAACACAATGTTTTTGGTTGGTTTTTAGGTGATCAATCAAGGATCACAAGTATGTGAACAAAATCAAGCAACACAAACACAAAAGATAGTAGAGTGGAAGTAACAAGCGGATTCTAGAGATTGGAAGTCCGGTTATGGCATAGACTCAAGCTATCTATTCATTCCTCGGGTTAACTATGATATGTTGGGATTAAGCGTTTCTAGATTGGGATCAATTACCGGGTAGGTCTCATGGTCCACTAGTCCATTCCTAAGGTCTCATCACCGGGTAAGTCTCTAAGAACCTAAGGATAGGAATTCTACACAAACCGGATTGTTACCTAGGGGTCTAACCTATCCTTACCGGGTAAGTCTCGGAAAGGGAAGTCCTAAACAACTATCCTAGCACACTTAGTTCAATGACGGCTTGTGAGGCTCACCACTACCTAGGGTTTGTCATCTTTTGAATCTAAGAGTAAGAATCACCGGGTAAGTCTCTTCTAAACACTTAATTGCTAACACTAGGTCACCCTAGGATAGAATTAGCTCAACAAACACTAGGATTTCAAGAACACGAGTCATCCAAGGGTAAAAATCTAAGTTCATCCTATCATAGTCCTAGCCATAACCCTTCTTTCCTTACCCTAGAATCACATCTATCTAGCCAACAACATACATTTCAAGATCAAGCTTCACAAATAAGGCATGCTTGCAAGTCATGGTTAATTGATGAAGACAAATCCAAAGAAAAGACATTAAAAGCATAGAATAGAGGTTACCAAATCTTACAAGGTTCCAAGAGCTAATCCAACTTGACAACAATGGAAGCTTCACTCAAATCCACTCTAATCTCACTCTAAAACGAAAATCTACACTAATCTCTTCTAAGAACACCCACAATGGGTGCTTGGAAGAGAGGCAACAATGGAGAAGTGTTTTGGCGAAGAAGATAGGTCAAAAGAGGAGAAGGATCCCCAATTACAGCCTGCAAAATCCTTTAAATACCCACTAAGATGCAAGAGCAATGGAAGAGATCGTGCCCAGCTGTCAACGTGGTCCTGGCAAGAACCACGGGCATAG
The DNA here is from genome assembly GCA_033239125.1 of Fagopyrum homotropicum. Taxonomy (NCBI): domain Eukaryota; kingdom Viridiplantae; phylum Streptophyta; class Magnoliopsida; order Caryophyllales; family Polygonaceae; genus Fagopyrum; species Fagopyrum homotropicum. Next base: position 83,797,326 of record BSWB01000005.1, on the reverse strand, counting down.
TCCACGGCCGTGGAAAGGGCCCTGACCGTGGTTAGTTCCAGAGGCTTCTTCTAGGCTCGTTAAGCCATGATTTGGTGCATGGCTTGTGTTGGCAAGGTTCCATGAGTCCTCCTTAGCCCTTAGCTTGCATTCCAATGAGTCCGGAAGTGTGTCATCTCGAGGAATGATCCTCGGATGTATCGATTAGGCTATTAAATCTCCCAAAATACCTACAAAGCAAGCAAAAGTCCGAGTAGACGTCTATCTCGACAAAATACGTGATTTGAGTGCAAACGCCGTGAACTAATGCTAAACCATGCATGAATGAGCGGAAAATCTATCTAAATGAGTGTCTAAATCTAAGTCATAAATCGTGTTATCAAAATACCCCATACTTAAGGTTTGCTCGTCCCCGAGCAAATTCCCAACTATAGACTAAGAGATGACATGATTTATGTATGCAGAAAAATGGCAAAATCTTTTTGGAGTTGTGCTTCTAATATTGGATCACCTTCATAGTCATGTTTCATGGCAATGGACAAGCAATTATGTATCAAAAAAATGAAAGCATGGAAAGACAATTACACTTAACTTGATAGCATGCAATGAAATGTAAAGATGAAGAAGTCAAGATGATCATGAGTATATCCAATCTAAATCACTTAGTCTTACACACATGCAAGTAGGTCAAAAGGACTTGTAAAATAGAAGGCCAAGAAACGTTGTGATTAGGTGGGAATTTTCTAGGCTATGTGATGCTAATCCGGGAAAGGAACTAAACAACCACAACTTCACATTTCTTATCAACTTCCCTCAAGTGTATATTTTTCTTCATTTTCTTTTCTTTCTTTTCTTTTATTTTTGAGACAATGGCATTGGTGTACAAAAGCCGAAACCTTGGTGATTGGCCATCCTCGGGATTTTTCTATTTTTCTAGGTGCATCCACACCGGGCACACATACCAAAGCTCGTTAGGACTATCGGTTTATTTGACTTTGGCAAGGCACCAACACCCGATCATGTGAAGTGTGCCGAGTTACTTGTCATTTAAACCGATGTCCCCAAACCTATATTTTTGGCTACACTTTCACAACAATTTCAGCACTTCATTCATGACATTCCTTTCATCAACAACTTCACCCACACTTGCTTTTCACACACATCAACACACTAACATGCTCCTATTCCCGGATGGGTCAAAAGAGGTCAAATTTATCTCAATTGAGGTGCTCAAGCAACATGATCAAGATGAGAAGTAGAGGAAGATGAATTGCCTTAATCACTCCTAATTGATGTGCAAGAACTAGCATGCAATTTCGACTTTCAATCCTCAATTAAATCAAGGCAAGCATCATAATCACAAGTCATTCATGGAATTCAAGATAAGTATTTCAAGTCCACATATGCATCATCAATTAAACACACAAGGCCATCCATATCCAATCCACAAGACAAGGTTCATCATTAGGGTCATATCCAAGCCTAGAAAGCACAAATTTTTTTTAAATTTTCTGATTTTTTTTTGGAATTTTCGAAATATGTATGTACAATGCAAGATATAATAAAACATGTGACTAAAAAGAAACTACTCTAGATGCTAGTCATGCAAAAGATCATGCAAACCCCACCCCATACTTAGAAACACATTGTCCCCAATGTGGTTTTCAAGTAAAGAGAGTGAAAGAAGGTTCTCACAATGTAAAATGGTTTGCTTCGGTATTTGGGATGAACTCGTGTGGAGTGGTGGTGATGGATGATCGATCATGCATGGTAGAGAGCTCTTCATAATCATTCCGGCGTCGAGGCCCGCGCCAAGGTATACGTGAGATGGGAGCTCTTCCATCTAACAAGACACCTCAAGCCGTCCAAGCCTCACGTCCGCTCCACCCATGTTTGAAAACGGAATCATCGTCATCAACTCGCCTTGCAAGGCTTCCTCATTACCTAAAATCTACCACAAACACAAAATACAAAAACACACAAAAGCAAAAACAAAGGCAAAAGAGAAAAGCGAAAGAGTTGTACCAATGGGTTGCCTCCCATTAAGCGCTTCTTTTAGGTCATTAGCTTGACCAAACTCCGTGGATATGTCAATCCACCTCGAATACCATGGTTTGCTTGAGGAGTCCAAGCAACCATCTCTTTCCGGAATCCATGATGACAAGCAAGGGCCACTTGATGCCCAAATAAGCTTTAAGTTCTCTCTTCACCGGTGAGTAGTAGACTCCTTCATCACCGCTTCCTTGATGATAGTATAGAGTTGCAACCATAGGTGTCACCCCATACTTGGGCAATTTGTACTCCGCGGTCACACCGGTGAAGCGCTTGTCATCCTCATCCTCTATGATCCGAGGAAAGCCGATTCTTGGAAAGAATCCTTCATTGAAGTACTTCATAACCATCATGGATCCATCATGCTTGCTTTCTTCATTCAATAATGGAGAATCCTTAGAAAAGGGGCTCCAATCTTCGTGTGTACTCCGGGCAAGCAAGAATGGGTCGGACGGGGCTGAGATTGGCTTAGGATGGACTACGACAGAGCCTTCCACGGTCGTGGTTTGTCCTCCACGGCCGTGATTCTTTCTGTTGTCCTCGTTCCAAGTGAACTCTTCAAGCGTGGTTCCGGGGTTGATGGCAAGGATATCCGGGGGTAAGAGTACTTCGTTGCACTCCTCCAAAGGTGAAGGAGGTGGAGGTAGATCTTGAAGGATGGTAGGATCTCCTAGCACAAGAGCATTCCTAATCTCTTCAATCTCCCTCCTCATTTGTTCTTCCCTTTCGAAATTCAATCTTCTTTCATCCTTCAAGGCCAAATCCCTTAGCCTCACTTGTTCCCAAGCTTCATCCAACTTTCCTTGAAGTTCCTTAATGATCATGTTTGATTCGGGCAATTCTTGGATCTCCTCATGGTGAACCTCCTCTTGTTGAGATACATCCGCTTCGACCTCCATGTTGGAACTCGAAATGGAAGCAAGGTTGCTTTCTAGATCATCCATCTTCCTCAACATTGCTTCTAGCATTGATTCTACCTTATCATTGTGAGGTTGTTGGTGAGGTTCCTCATGAGGCAATATAGTCATGTGAGCTTGATTATGGGACTCATGATAGGCATTAAACTCCTCCCAATACTCAAACTCATCATGTAGATGTCCTAGGTCTTGGCTTTCCATCCATCCCTCATACTCCATGTTGTCAAGGTCGTCTTGGAAGTGCAATCCGTCCATGACAAACATGAAAAGGCAAAGACAAAAACAACACAAGATCAAAAGTAACAAGAAAGATAAACACTAAAAACAATCAAAAGTAAATGACTTAATCTAGACCTAGTCCCCGGCAACGGCGCCAAAAACTTGTTACGCTAGGATTAGTAGCACAAAAACAACACAAGATCAAAAGTAACAAGAAAGATAAACACTAAAAACAATCAAAAGTAAATGACTTAATCTAGACCTAGTCCCCGGCAACGGCGTCAAATGCAATGGGAACAACCCTAACATTAGCCGCCGGCTGCGGTTGTACCACCGGAGGTGGAGGAGGTGGAGGTTGTTGCCGATTAAGCTCCCCTTGTACAAGGGCATGTCTAATCTCATCAATCTCCCTCCTAGTTGCTTCTTGCCTCTCATTGGCAAGTCTCCTTTCTTCCTCCAAGAGCTCATCTCTTAGCCTTATTTGCTCTAAGGCTTCATCCAATTCGGCTTGGAGGTCTCTTCCGGCCATCTCTTTTCCCTTTTTAATGCTCTTGGATCTAGATCTAAGGGTTTTCTCCGGTTCGGGATCGAATGGAGCTAAATCCTTGCCACGAGATCTTCGCATACACCTAAAGAGTAAAAGATGTCCTGAAAAGAAAAAACACACACCAAAGAGAGATCAAAAGCAACAAGAAAGATCTACACTATAAACAATCACAAAAATAGACTCAATCTAGACCTAGTCCCCGACAACGGCGCCAAAAACTTGTTACGCTAAGATCGTGTGATGCGCAATTGGGTTTTAAATTTATACTCGTTATATTTCTCCTAACTCCTAGCGAACCCGCAGTGTACGGGACGTTTGTAGTAAGGATAGTATTCCGAGGTCGAACAAAAAGACTAAGGTGAGATTGATTCAATTTATGATTAAGTCTAGTGAAGATCTATGTTAAGAAAAGAGAAAGAAATAAAGAAGTGAAAATCTCAAATGTTTTTGGTTGGTTTTCGGTGATCAATCAAGGATCACAATTCATGCAAAGTAAACAATCAACTAAACTATGAATCAACACAAATAAACAAGCTAAACAAGAGATATAGATCAAAGAAAGAAAAGACGGATTCTAGGGGTTGGAAGTCCCGGTTATGGCATATGACTCAAGCTATCTATTCATTCCTTGGATTAACTATGTTGGGGTTAAGTGTTTCTAGATTGGGATCAATCACCGGGTAGGTCTCATGATCCACTAGTCCATTCCCTAGGTCTCATCACCGGGTAAGTCTCTAAGAACCTAAGGGACGGAATTCTACACAAACCGGATTGTTACCTAGAGATCTTAACCTATCCTTACCGGGTAAGTCTTGGAAAGGGAAGTCCTAAACAACTATCCTAGCACACTTAATCCAATGGCGGCTTATGAAGCTCACCACTACCTAGGGTTTGCTATCCTTGGAATCTAAGAGTAAGGATTACCGGGTAAGTCTCTCCTAACACTTAGTTGCTAACACTAGGTCACCCTAGGATAGATTTAACTCAACAAACACTTAGGATTTCAACATTCTAGCAATCTAAAACTAGATCCATCGAGCCAGGGAAAATCACGGGGTGTTCTACCTAAACCACGGCCGTGGTTTGGCAAGAACCAACCGTGATTCCTAACAGAGGCTACGTTTATGCACACAAGTCATCCAAAGGTAAATCTAAGTCCGTCCTATCATAGCCCTAGCCATAACCATCCTTTCCTTACCCTAGAACCACATCTATTTAGCCTAAAACATTCATAATAGAAATCGAAACAATCAAACATGAAATCATGGCATCCATTTGCAAGACAATAAAGAGAAAGAGATGAATAAGTGAAGTAAACAAAACCAAACTGAAAATGAGATTAGAATGACTCACAACCCTTCCAAAAGAAGGTTCAAATGGTTCATACAACTCTAGAAATAGAATCCGAAATTCTTCACTACAAAAACTATCAAGGTGTGGTAATGGTGTGTGTTCTTCTTCTCCTCTTCAATGGAGCTCTTCTTCTTCCTTTTTAGCACTTTCCTTCCTAGAAAGACTTCTTGTTGAGAGAGTATTTTTGATTGGAAGATTTTGATAATGGAGAGCTGCTCCCAAATACCCCTCTCAGCCAATGAAGGACCACTTTTATAACAAATTTGCATGAGCTGGCCATGAGGGTCGTGGCACAGCTGTCACAAAAATCTGGCAAAATCCACGGGTAGAACCACGGTCGTGGTCTTGGTCTAGACCGTGGTTTACTCCAGAAGCTTCTCCTAGGCTCGTTAAGCCATGGTTTGGTGCATGGCTTGTGTTGGCAAGGTTCCATGAGTCCTCCTTAGCCCTTAGTTTGCATCCTAATGAGTCCGAGGGTGTGTCATCTTGATGAACGATCCTCAAACGTATCGTTTTAGCTCCTAAATCTCCCGAAATACCTACAAAACAATGCACAAGTCCGTGTAGACGTCTATCTCGACAAAGTACGTGAATTGAGTGCAAACGTCGTGAACTAGTGCTAAACCATGCATGAATGAGTGAGAAATCTATCTAAATGATTACCTAAAACTAAGCAATAAATCGTGTTATCACCAAGCTTCATCCAACTTTCCTTGAAGTTCCTTAATGATCATGTTTGATTCGGGCAATTCTTGGATCTCCTCATGGTGAACCTTCTATTGTTGAGATACATCCGCTTCGACCTCCATGTTGGAACTCAAAATGGAAGCAAGGTTGCTTTCTAGATCATCCATCTTCCTCAACATTGCTTCTAGCATTGATTCTACCTTATCATTGTGAGGTTGTTGGTGAGATACCTCATGAGGCAATATAGTCATGTGAGCTTGATTATGGGACTCATGATAGGCATTAAACTCCTCCCAATACTCAAACTCATCATGTAGATGTCCTAGGTCTTGGCTTTCCATCCATCCCTCATACTCCATGTTGTCAAGGTCGTCTTGGAAGTGCAATCCGTCCATGGCAAACATGAAAAGGCAAAGACAAAAACAACACAAGATCAAAAGTAACAAGAAAGATAAACACTAAAAACAATCAAAAGTAAATGACTTAATCTAGACCTAATCCCCGGCAACGGCGCCAAAAACTTGTTACGCTAGGATTAGTAGCACAAAAAGCTTTAAATTTATAACTCGAACTAAATCCTAAACTACCTAGCGAAACCCGCAGTGTACGGGTCGTTTGTAGAAAGGAAAGTATTCCGAGGTCGAACTCAAGGACTGAGGTGAAACTAAGTCATTCAATGATCAAAGATAGTGTGAATCTAGACTAAGATAAGATGAGGAATAAAGAAAATGGAAAACACAATGTTTTTGGTTGGTTTTTAGGTGATCAATCAAGGATCACAAGTATGTGAACAAAATCAAGCAACACAAACACAAAAGATAGTAGAGTGGAAGTAACAAGCCGATTCTAGAGATTGGAAGTCCGGTTATGGCATAGACTCAAGCTATCTATTCATTCCTCGGGTTAACTATGATATGTTGGGATTAAGCGTTTCTAGATTGGGATCAATTACCGGGTAGGTCTCATGGTCCACTAGTCCATTCCTAAGGTCTCATCACCGGGTAAGTCTCTAAGAACCTAAGGATAGGAATTCTACACAAACCGGATTGTTACCTAGGGGTCTAACCTATCCTTACCGGGTAAGTCTCGGAAAGGGAAGTCCTAAACAACTATCCTAGCACACTTAGTTCAATGGCGGCTTGTGAGGCTCACCACTACCTAGGGTTTGTCATCTTTTGAATCTAAGAGTAAGAATCACCGGGTAAGTCTCTTCTAAACACTTAGTTGCTAACACTAGGTCACCCTAGGATAGAATTAGCTCAACAAACACAAGGATTTCAAGAACACGAGTCATCAAAGGGTAAAAATCTAAGTTCATCCTATCATAGTCCTAGCTATAACCCTTCTTTCCTTACCCTAGAATCGCATCTATCTAGCCAACAACATACATTTCAAGATCAAACTTCACAAATAAGGCATGCTTGCAAGTCATGGTTAATTGATGAAGACAAATCCAAAGAAAAGACATTAAAAGCATAGAATAGAGGTTACCAAATCTTACAAGGTTCCAAGAGCTAATCCAACTTGACAACAATGGAAGCTTCACTCAAATCCACTCTAATCTCACTCTAAAATGAAAATCTACACTAATCTCTTCCAAGAACACCCACAATGGGTGCTTGGAAGAGAGGCAACAATGGAGAAGTGTTTTGGGGAAGAAGATAGGTCAAAAGAGGAGAAGGATCCCCAATTACAGCCTGCAAAATCCTTTAAATACCCACTAAGATGCAAGATCAATGGAAGAGATCGTGGCCAGCTGTCAACGTGGTCCTGGCAAGAACCACGGGCATAGTCCATGGCCGTGGAAAGGGCCCTGACCGTGGTTAGTTCCAGAGGCTTCTTCTAGGCTCGTTAAGCCATGATTTGGTGCATGGCTTGTGTTGGCAAGGTTCCATGAGCCCTCCTTAGCCCTTAGCTTGCATTCCAATGAGTCCGGAAGTGTGTCATCTCGAGGAATGATCCTCGGATGTATCGATTAGGCTCTTAAATCTCCCAAAATACCTACAAAGCAAGCAAAAGTCCGAGTAGACGTCTATCTCGACAAAATACGTGATTTGAGTGCAAACGCCGTGAACTAATGCTAAACCATGCATGAATGAGTAGAAAATCTATCTAAATGAGTGTCTAAATCTAAGTCATAAATCGTGTTATCATGTATGAGCTTTACAAATATTGGGAAAACAGCAACCCTAAAGATCCAGGTGTCTAATTGTTGCAATCGATTCAAGATATACTAAAGGAGTAAGGACAGAGTTAAGAGTTGCAAAGGTATACTAAGGTAAAGCAATGTACGGTGAAGTTCCAAGGCTTTATATGACTTATCTAAAGACGCTCTCTATAAAGGTTGTTCAGGCTTCAGTATAGAAAGGATCTAAAGGCAAGAATTAATATCAAATACCCAAACTTGTAATCCAAGGATCAAGACTAACTTAACCGATTAAGGTTGTGACACTCGAAATCGAAGTAGAGGTTGTTGAGGCTTCACTACCACCTAGAAAAGGGCAAGCCAAGACTAAGTTAAAGCAAATCTTTAACTTTGGATTAAAGTAAAAGCAAGGTTCGTAAACTAGGGAAAATTACGGGTGGATCTTGAGATTCCACGGCCGTGGAACTCAAGAACACACCGTGATTTTGGTTCGTCGGCGATTCTCTCTAACTCTCAGGGTCCAATCTGTTTACGATCGATCTATCATCATCTAAGCCACAACTATCAACCCTTCACCTTAGAATTGCTAAAGGGTTTTAGCCAACAACAGTCATATTGATATCAAATTCAAGATTTAAAAGAATGAAAGATGAAAACCTTCGAAAACCTTGAATAAATCTCAAATCAATCTCAAATCCACAAATAAAGAACAATGATGTAAGTAGATTCAGAATAACATAAACAATCACAATCCTTGATAAGAACGAAGAACGGGATGTCAATCCGTCTTCTAATCAAACCTAAGGACAAAGGATGAAATCTCCTTACGAACAATCTTCCAAATCTTCACTCTTTCTCTAAGCTTTCCGTCAATTCGGAAATCTCAATAGGGCTAGGCGTAGTCTCTAAGCGGAGGTGTAAGCGAAGGTGTAAGCGAAGGTGACGGAATCTCTCTCTTTCCGTCCTTTTATAGGGTAAGATTGAATAAATGTCCAGCCCATTGTGCAAAAGATCATGGCTTCAAATTGTCCGTTAAAAGATCGCCTAAATCAGGGTTGTTTGGGATTCCACGACCGTGGTTTAGAGCGTGGTTTAGAGCGTGGAAATTCATCACGGTTTGTCACAACTTTCCACGACCGTGTAACTTGCTGGAATGCTCCACGCTTGTCTTGCTAAGGTTCCACGGCCGTGGTTTAGAGCGTGGATCCTAGTATGGCCGTATTTTAGAGCGTGGAACACATGTAGCTCGTAATTCTCCTTTGTTTTGTGTCATTATTCAACTTAGCATCTTCTTTAGCTCCTAGTGATTTCCTCATTCCTTGGACATGCTCAATCCATCTCCATTCTCCCTTGATTCGTCCGGTTTTAGCCCTTAATTGCCTACAATCAACACAAAGCTTATGTAGACCTCTATATGGACAATATAGACAAACTAACTCACAATTGCTTCTATGCTTTATCAATGAATACCAATATGGATGAAATACACTTAGAAAACGTGCCTAAAATATCACAATATTTCATGCTAACAAATAACCCCATACTTGCCACTTGCTTGTCCCCAAGCAAGGTCTTTCAAAAGCTTTAAAACTCAAGTTAGGATGAAATATGTGTACACTCTCAAAGCAAAACTTCTTTTAGATAAATGTGCTTTCTAGTCAATAGATCATTCTCAAATCTTGCTTCATTCATTTATAAGACTTTCATACACATAATCAAAGAGTAAAGAGTAAAGAGAGCTCATGAATTAATCAAACTTCCATGTAAACATCATAACCTTTAAACATTATCAAAATCAATCATAAGAAACTTCAATTTAGATCACCAAGTCATATATCATTCTCTTGATCTTAAGGACTTTCAAACAAGGTCTAGAATGCGGAAAGGGAAAGAAAACTTTAAGGAATGTGGTGCATGAATCCGGGAAAGTGGATAACTAATTCTTTTCTTTTTCTCTTGCGGTTTCCGCAACACTTTCAACTTAGAGCTTCGCTCTCTTCTTTTCAATTCATTTTTCGACTTTACTTTGGAGTTATGGATAGAGGTGCACAAAAACCGAAGCCTAGGAGATTGGCGTTTCTCATTTTTGCGAGATGCCTCAAACCCTTGATGCACATACCATAATCCGCTAGAAATATCGCTCAATCCGACTTTGGCAAGACACAAACACCCGGCTATGGGAATGGTGCCGAGTTACTCATCATCATGATTGACTTCCCCAAACCTATAATTTCTTTCTATTCTTTTGAATGCAAAATATTGCTTCCATGGCCCTCCCACATCAAACATGCCAAATATCAACTCCTCCAAATTCCCGGATAGGTAAAGGAGGTCATTATTTCATTGAGGGCCTAAATGATCAAAGGAAGAAGAAAGAAAATCGAATTGCCTTAATCATCTCAAAAAGAAGCATAAGAACTTATCATGTGATTTCAACCTTGATTTCTCAACATGATTTAAGTAACATTCATCACATTATGAAACTTGCAAAAGAGGAATAATCAACTCATTCAATTTCTTTTCAATTCACTATTTGTTTAAGCATGCGATTGTCATAAAAACTCAATTCACAAGTAGTGATTATCATATAAATCATATCTATCCTTAGAAGCACAAAATTTTCAAAATTTTTCAATTTTTATGGGTTTTTCAAAAGCTTTTTCATGCAATGCAATAATGAAACGTGTAACAATAGAATGAACATGCAAGGTAGTCTCGATAAAAGCATACAAAGTGAGTAAGAGTTATTACAAACTATTAGTCACACCCCACCCCATACTTGGAACAAACATTGTCCCTAATGTTCAAAAGAAAAAGAAGAAAAGAAAGAAAGAAAAAGAACTCACAAAACGGTGGTGGAGCAGCTAAAACGGTCGATCATCAAAGTCATCACTGAGGTGGAGGCGGTGGTGGAAACGGAGAGAAGCCGGGATCATAGTGCCGCCCAAACTGCTGGCGGTAAACATCTCTCATCATGTGGTCAAGATCGTCAGCTCGTGCATCCCTAGCATCTGCACGGATCTCCAAAGCTCCGACCCTAACGGAAAGGTCGGTAGCCCACTCTGGCAACTGCTCGTACCAACCAGGCGGCTGGCTGTACCACGCCGGTGCATCTGAAGGTGCAGGTGGCGGTGAAGATGACTAAACCGGCTCTGGAGATCCGTGCAGATGACTAAACCACAAACTTCCTAGTGATCTTCTCGTAAGCATCTTCCCGAATAGCGGAGAAGATGACTAAACCGGCTCTATCCAAAAGCCAAGTAAGGTCTCCTATCACATGTAGAGGTTCTAACTCCTCAAGCAGTAAGTATCTAGGTCCTATGACCGTCCTCTCCTCTATCCTCTCTAAGGCAACTAGATGATCCTCATTAATGGTGGGAATTCTAGGAGGAGGTGGTGATGGTGATGAAGGGGGTGATGGTGATGAAGGGGGTGGTGCTCTAGAAGAGGAAGCATTGTTGCCTTTCCTCTTCTTGTTCTTATTTCTACCAGAAACTCTCCTTACAAAATCCATATTCTGTAAAAATCCACGGTCTGTTCTAAGTATTCCACGGCCGTGGTTTCTCCAAAAACCGTGGTTCGGCTCGAAAAATCTCAAAACTCAACAAAATCACACCAAATTCAGCAACAAGCAGTCCTAGACTAATTTCCGTCCAATTCCAATCAGTTATCCTAAAAATGCTAGCAAAAACGAAGCCGAATCGACAAAGAGAAGGAAAGAGCAAAAAACCTAGGTTTTTGGATTTTTGAATCCGAATTCAGTCTTCTCCGGTGATTTGCCGCTCGAATTGTTGCTTGGATCTTGTTGGTGATTGGATTTGCTTCAGTTTTTGCCAAAGAATCGTCAAAAACGATTAACGAATGAGGAATTGAGAGATGGGGCGTGGATTCGGCGATTTGGGCGTGGAATGGGTTTGTGTTGTGTGTTTTGTGAAGAAACACGGTTTATATAGTGGCCGTAAAAATTTTTGAAAATCACGGTCTGTCGGGGGGTTCCACGACCATGGAATTGTACGGAACCGTGGTTTTGGTGATTTTTCTCAGGCTTTTGAAAATCACGCTCACTGTAGCTGTCACGACAGTGGTTTTGGCCGTGGAACTCTCTTTAATTTGTCAAAGTCCAAGTTTCGTCACTTTTCTTCAAACTTTTCCTTTCCCCTTTCTTTTCCACTATTCCTACATCCAAAAACACGAACATACCGGAAGGCATCGAAGGCAAAACAAAACAAAACGTCTATACTAAACTAATCTATGAATCAAAGACAAAAATATGAATGCCATACCTTGGGTTGCCTCCCAAGAAGCGCTTTGTTTAAGGTCCGTAGCTAGACCATATTCACACTTATTTGAGTGCGGTAGGCGCGAACTCTTCAGCTTGGAGTTCCGGTATATACTTCTTGAGTCGTTGACCGTTCACCTTAAAGCTTCCGCCCATTTCACCCCATACTTCAACTGCACCATGGGGGAAAATACGTTTGATTAGAAAAGGTCCGGTCCAACGAGATTTAAGCTTACCTGGAAAGAGATGAAGCCTTGAATTGAAGAGGAGAACTTGATCTCCTTCTTTGAAGTCCTTTGGGATGATATGCTTATCATGCCAACGCTTTGCTCTTTCTTTATAGATTTTGGCGTTTTTATAAGCATTCAAGCGAAGTTCTTCAAGCTCATTTAGGTCCAAGAGACGCTTCTCTCCCTCTTCCTTCATGCTGAAGTTCAACCATTTGATTGCCCAAAACGCCTTGTGCTCCAACTCTACCTGTAAGTGACAAGACTTCCCATACACAAGGTTGTATGGTGTAGTTCCGATGGGAGTCTTATATGTAGTCCGGTATGCCCACAATGCATCATCTAGCTTCAAGGACCAATCCTTCATTGTCCTTGAAACCGTCTTCTCTAGGATTCCTTTGATCTCCCGATTTGAGATCTCCACTTGTCCACTAGTTTGTGGATGATAAGGGGTGGCGATCTTGTGAGTCACCCCATACTTAGCTAAGAGAGCTTCAAAGCGCCGGGCAATGAAGTGAGAACCTCCATCACTAATGATAGTCCGTGGTGTCCCAAATCATGGGAAGATGGTCTTGTTAAAGAACTTAACCACTACCATGACATCATTGGTGGGAGAGGCAATCGCTTCAACCCATCTTGAAACATAATCAACCGCTAAAAGTATGTATTGGTTACCACAAGATGATGGGAATGGTCCCATGAAGTCTACTCCCCAAACGTCAAAGATCTCCACCTCTTGGATGTTGTTGAGAGGCATCTAATTCCTCCTAGATATATTTCCTGTTCTTTGACAAGCATCGCAGCATGAAACAAAGGTTTGCACATCTTTAAATAGAGTAGGCCAAAAGAATCCAGATTGCAATACCTTAGCGCTAGTCTTGTTCGAACTAGCGTGTCTTCCACAAGGTAGTGAATGACAATGGCGGATGACACTTTGCATCTCATCTTCCGGCACATATCGCCGAATAATGCCATCCGGACCTCTCTTAAAGAGGAGAGGTTCATTCCAAAAGTATTCCCGCACATCCTTAAAGAACTTCTTTCTTTGTGTGTAGGATAATCCGGGCGGTAATTCCTGACAAACCAAATAGTTAACAAAATCAGCAAACCATGGTTCGTTACCTTTGGTGATTACATCGATGCACTCCTCTATGATATGTAAATGCTCGTCCGGAAAGGAGTCATCTATAGGTAGATGGTCGTTTTCTAGATGTGTTAGACGACTCAAATGATCCGCAACAGAATTCTCCGAACCCTTCTTGTCGCGGATCTCTAGATCGAATTCTTGTAGGAGAAGAATCCATCTAATTAGCCTTGGCTTCGCATCCTTCTTTGCAAGGAGATACCGGATCGCAGCATGATCCGTGTACACAATCACCTTTGCACCTACAAGATAAGAGCGAAATTTGTCAATTGCATATACAATAGCTAAGAACTCTTTTTCGGTAGTGGCGTAGTTGAGCTGCGCCTTATCTAGCGTCTTGCTAGCGTAGTAGATAGCGTGGGTTCACCCTCCCTTTCTTTGTCCAAGGACAGCTCCTATAGCTACGTCAATTGCGTCACACATAATCTCAAAGGGGAGATTCCAATCCGGAGGTTGGATAATCGGGGCTGAGATTAGAGCTTCCCGAATCATATTAAACGCATCTAAGCATTCCTGTGAAAACTCAAAAACTGCATCCTTCATCAATAGATTAGTAAGCGGCTTTGATATTTTAGATAAATCCTTTATGAAACGCCTATAAAATCCAGCATGTCCTAGAAAACTTCTTATCCCTTTCACCGAAGTTGGGGGAGGAAGCTTTTCTATTGTTTCTATCTTAGCTTTATCCACCTCAATCCCTCTACTAGAGATTAAGTGTCCTAATACAATGCCTTCTTTCACCATAAATTGACACTTTTCCCAATTAAGAACTAGGTTAGTGTCTTCACACCTTTGTAATACAAGAGCAAGGTTAGAAAGGCAATTGTCAAAAGAGGAACCATAAACGGAGAAGTCATCCATAAAAACCTCCATGATTTCCTCTTTATATTCCGAGAAGATGGCCATCATGCACCTTTGAAAGGTGGCTGGGGCGTTGCAAAGCCCGAACAGCATCCTCCTATAGGCAAACGTACCCCACGGGCACGTGAATGTGGTCTTCTCTTGATCATCCAGGTGTATCGGGATCTGAAAGAAACCACTATAACCGTCAAGATAGCAAAAGTGTGAATGTTGTGCTAACCTTTCAAGCATTTGATCGATGAAGGGTAGTGGGAAGTGATCCTTCCTCGTCGCGTTGTTTAGCTTGCGGTAGTCTATGCACATCCGCCATCCTGTTACGGTTCGTGTAGGAATGAGTTCGTTGTTTTTGTTGGTGATAACCGTCATTCCTCCCTTCTTCGGAACTACTTGTACGGGACTCACCCACTTGCTATCGGAGATAGGATAGATGATACCTGCATCAAGAAGTTTAAGAATTTCCTTCTTGACAACCTCCTTCATGGTCGGATTTAACCGCCTTTGAGGTTGTTGTGATGTCCTAAAGTCCTCTTCCATCAAGATCTTATGCATACATAGGGAAGGTTTGATTCCAACTAAATCCTCTATAGTATATCCTAAGGCTTTCCTATGTTTCTTAAGGACAACCATAAGCTTACTATGTTCATCTATGCTTAAATCGGAACTAACAATTACCGGAAAGGTAGAATTAGGTCCAAGAAATGCGTACCTTAGATGTGTAGGAAGTGGCTTTAATTTCATCACTATCGGAGTTTCCAATGGCTCTTGAGGAGCATCCGATGCTTCCTTAGAAGTGTCTAAGGATGTAGAAGGTGTTGGAGAAGAATCAAAAGAAGTTGTAGAAGAGACACATTCTCTCTCGAATTAACCCAAAATTACGGCACCCCTGGCTTCTCCATGGCCGTTATTTTGGGCGTGGAAAGTAAATACGGTGGCTCTGTTTCCTCCACGACCGTGTAACCCTCTGGAGTGCTCCACGCTTTTGTTGGTGAAATCCACGGCCGTGGAATAGGCCATCTGACCGTGGATCTGTACGTTTTCTGCCTCATCATGGAGTTTCTCGAACTCTTCTTCACACACTTCTTCTTGTGCTTCTAAGGCTTCAATTGCCTCACTGCACTCCTCTTCTTCCCCTATTTCCATTAGGCTCATAGAAATAACTTTTTGCAAAGGATCTTTGAAGAGAATAGCACTTACCTCCTCTCTAGATAGCCCTTCTTCATGAATATTAAAGATATCCTCATCAAAGATTGGTTCCTTTACTAAAGTGGAAAGGACAAACTCTACCTTCTCTTCTCCTATGTCAAAGGCGAGTCTAGCATTCTTGCAATCAACTATGCAGCCGGATGTTGCAAGAAACGGTCTTCCGAGAATGATCGGGACCGGACTATCTGCAGGAATGTCAAGAACAACAAAATCTATAGGAACATAGAATTTACCTAGCTTGACCGGGACGTCTTCAACTATACCGACGGGACGAGTTATGGAACGATCCGCCATGTATAACGTCATCTTTACCGGTTTAGGATCACCTAAACCGATCTTCCTGCATAAGGCAAGTGGGATGATGCTCACACTTGCTCCCAAGTCACATAATGCATCATATGTGACATCTCCCACTCCTATGGGAATACAAAATGACCCCGGATCCTTTAGCTTTGGGGGCATCTTCTCTTTCATGGTTTTGATGAGATCCGAAGAATCCGAACTCATCTTAACCTCTCCAAAATCCTCTAGCTTTCTCTTGTTAGAGAGGATCTCTTTTAGGAACTTTCCATAAGCCGGCATACCTACAATAGCATCAATGAAAGGTATATTAATATGCAGTTTGCTCATGAGTTCAATAAACTTACCAAATTGTTTGTCTAGACGCGCTCTTGCTCTAGATTGTGGGAATGGTAGGGGAAGTTTGTAAGCTGGAGGAGGAACGTAGACATCTTCCTTCTCCTTCCCCTTTTCTTTCTCTTTCTCAACGGGGACTTCTACAAACTTAGGATGTGGGTCGGTAGTTGTCACTTCACTCCTAGTTGTGATTGCCATCACCCTTCCTTTTGGGTTGTCCTCCGTCTTTCCTGGAAGTTTCCCTTGATTCCTAGGAACTTCCTCCGCATTACTAAACATTTGGTTTTCTAAAACCTTTTGGGCTTTATCGACCTTAGTTATGTGATCATCAACCTTGATGATGCGAGTCTCCAATCCTTGAAGCTTGCCCAAAATTGTCTCCAACATGGGATTGGGCATCTCTTTCCCCGAAGTACTTCCATCATTAGATGTTTGCCCCTGGCTTTTCAAAGGAGTGGAAGAAGAGGAAGGTGGAGTTAGTGAATTTCCTGAATTGGAAGGATAAGAATTACCGGAATTTTGTTGATTTGAACGCCAATTGTTGTTGTTTGAACCCCTGTTGTTGTTCCAATTGTTGTTCCGGTTGTTGTTGTTGTTCCAATTATTCCGGTTGTTGTTCCGGTTGTTGCGATTTGTATTCTCATTACCATTGTGGTTATTGTTGTTGCCTAAATAACCCACATCTTGTTCCTTTTGCTTCGGAAAGTTGGTCTTGATGGTTTCCTTCAACTCCTTAATCTCCGTATTGAGAGAAAAGATTTGAGTTTGAGCTGCTTGTGATAGCTTTGCTCCTTGATCCACATGATTTGCCTCCATTTTCCGATGATAATACTTCTCTATAACTCGCGCTTGCTTCTCAATGAAGTCCCAAGCGTCATCTTCCCTCATGTCCATGAATGTACCACATGAAAGGGATTGGAGCTTGAATTGTGTCTCCTCATCCAGCCCCTTATAGTATATCTCCAATAGTGCAACCTTGGACATGCCATGATGAGGGCAATCCAATAGCAAATCCTGAAATCTTTCCCAAGATTGAAACAAACTTTCGTTAGATCTCATGGAAAATGCATTAATCTTACCTCTTAACTCCGCCGTTTTAGATGGCGGAAAGAACTTAGTGAGGAATTCCGAAGAAAGATCCTCCCATGTTTCAAGCTTCCCACTTGGAAGAGCTTGATACCAAGACAATGCTTTCCCCTTCAAGGAGAAGAAGAAAGGCTTGAGTTTGTAGCTGTTAGTAGTTGCATTGTTTGGCTTCATTGTTTCCATCATGATCTCAAAATTTTGTAGATGTTGGTGTGGAGATTCAGCGCTTGTTCCCCCAAATTGATTTTGGCGGACAATAGTAATGACTTGCGGGTTGAAGCTAAACCCTTGTGCATCATCAGCATCAAAGTTCACACCCAAACGGCGTGGTTGCTGCGTTGGATCCATCCTTTGGCCAAGAGTTCTTGGCTCCTCATCCACACGTTCGACTCTCGCACCTCTAGGTGGAACACGGCGATTTGCAGCTGGCCGTGGAAAGAACGGGTTTACCTTGATTGTCGGATCAATTTCCTCTAGTGGTGGCATGGAGGAATCGCTATCCTCATTGAATGAGTTGGCTCTAACCGATCTTGATGGCCTCCTTCTTCTCTTTTTCTCCTTGAGGTTGTTTATTTCCAGCCTCATTTGAAACATCATGTCCGTTAGATCATCAACCTTCATTTGATGACGATCCATTTCTTCCCTACGAGTCTTCTCACTCCATAGGAGTTGAGCTTCTTTTTCCGCTAACTCCGTTTGGAAATCACGTTCTCTTTCTTCAGCCATTTTTCTTTCCTTAAGCTTTCTCCTCAAAGTCCTCTCAAGCTCTTGATCAAGAGGTAAGAGGTCTTCGTTATTCCTAGACTTGCGCATACAGTCGAAGAGATATCAAATAGCAAGGGAAAAGCTCCCAAGCTTGACAACCGGTAACCGAACTCGGCCTAGACCAAATCCCCGGCAACGGCGCCAAAAAATTGTTCGCCACTTAGCGTGCGTGCAAATAAGCTTTAAATTTATAAAACTAGAATCAAGCAAGCGAACCCGCAGTGTACGGATCGACGTAGTTAAGCAAGAATTCCAGAGTATCGAACACAGGGATTTGGGGGGTTAAATCCAGTTATAAATGGTCAAGGGAGTAAATGTATGAGCTTTGTAAATATTGGGAAAACAACAACCCTAAAGATCCAGTTGTCTAATTTTGGAAATCGATTCAAGATATACTAAAGAACTAAGGACAGAGTTAAGAGTTGCAAAGGTATACTAAGGTAAAGCAATGTACGGTGAAGTTCCAAGGCTTTATATGACTTATCTAAAGACGCTCTCTATAAAGGTTGTTGAGGCTTCAATATAGAAAGGATCTAAAGGAAAGAATTAATATCAAATACCCAAACTTGTAATCCAAGGATCAAGACTAACTTAACCGATTAAGGTTGTGACACTCGAAATCGAAGTTGAGGTTGTTGAGGCTTCACTACCACCTAGAAAAGGGCAAGCCAAGACTAAGTTAAAGCAAATCTTTAACTTTGGATTAAAGTAAAAGCAAGGTTCGTAAACTAGGGAAAATTACGGGTGGATCTTGAGATTCCACGGCCGTGGAACTCAAGAACACACCGTGATTTTGGTTGGTCGGCGATTCTCTCTAACTCTCAAGGTCCAATCTGTTTACGATCGATCTATCATCATCTAAGCCACAACTATCAACCCTTCACCTTAGAATTGCTAAAGGGTTTTAGCCAACAACAGTCATATTGATATCAAATTCAAGATTTAAAAGAATGAAAGATGAAAACCTTCGAAAACCTTGAATAAATCTCAATTCAATCTCAAATCCACAAATAAAGAACAATGATGTAAGTAGATTCAGAATAACATAAACAATCACAATCCTTGATAAGAACGAAGAACGGGATGTCAATCCGTCTTCTAATCAAACCTAAGGACAAAGGATGAAATCTCCTTACGAACAATCTTCCAAATCTTCACTCTTTCTCTAAGCTTTCCGTCAATTCGGAAATCTCAATAGGGCTAGGCGCAGTCTCTAAGCGGAGGTGTAAGCGAAGGTGTAAGCGAAGGTGACGGAATCTCTCTCTTTCCGTCCTTTTATAGGGTAAGATAGAATAAATGTCCAGCCCATTGTGCAAAAGATCATGGCTTCAAATTGTACGTTAAAAGATCGCCTAAATCACGGTTCTTTGGGATTCCACGACCGTGGTTTAGAGCGTGGTTTAGAGCGTGAAAATTCATCACGGTTTGTCACAACTTTCCACGACCGTGTAACTTGCTGGAATGCTCCACGCTTGTCTTGCTAAGGTTCCACAGCCGTGGTTTAGAGCGTGGATCCTAGTATGGCCGTATTTTAGAGCGTGGAACACATGTAGCTCGTAATTCTCCTTTGTTTTGTGTCATTCTTCAACTTAGCATCTTCCTTAGCTCCTAGTGATGTCCTCATTCCTTGGACATGCTCAATCCATCTCCATTCTCCCTTGATTCGTCCGGTTTTAGCTCTTAATTGCCTACAATCAACACAAAGCTTATGTAGACCTCTATATCGACAATATAGACAAACTAACTCACAATTGCTTCTATGCTTCATCAGTGAATACCAATATGGATGAAATACACTTAGAAAACGTGCCTAAAATATCACAATATTTCATGCTAACAACTTCCATGGGCGTGGAAATAGGCCATGGTTTCCTCTGCACAGATGTGACAGCTGTCCCACGATCTCCATAACCGACTTTTGCAAATGGTGGAGAAAAAGAGGTTGTTCTGCAGGCTGTAGAGGAAACATTCTGAATTCCATTCTCTCCCACACTCACACAAAAACAAACAAATTGGATTGGAGCTACTCTAGGAGGGAAGAAACACTCACATTTTTGGGGAAGAAAAGAAGAACACACCATCTTAGAGTTTCATAGTTTTTAGAGTGATTTTGGAGTGAACTTGTTGGAAACGTTTGCAAGGGTTTGTAAGGAACGATTTAAACCTTCTTTTGAAGGGTTGTAAGTCTTTCTCAACATTTATGCAGCTTGTTTTCTTGTTCTACTTGTTCATCTCTCTTTCATTTCATTTTCTTGGTATGGAAGCCATGAATCTATGCTTCTTGAGTTTGATTGTTAAGATGCATGTTGTTGGCTAAATATATGAGATTCTAGGGTAAGGAAATGATGGTTATGGCCTGGACTTAAGCGTACCTTTGGATGATTTATTTGCTCGAACCTAGCTGTTGTTGTAAACCACAGTCTGTTCCTGCATATCCACGGTCGTGGAATTAGATGAACGGCCCGTGATCTTATCTGACTTGCTTGAATCGATAATCTGAGTGATAGGATGTTAGATTGTTGAAATCCTAGTGTTTGTTGAGCTTAATCTAGCCTAGAGTGACCTAATGCTAGCAAACTAAGTGAGAGGAGAGACCTACCCGGTGATTCTTGATCTTAGGTATAGAAGATGATGAACTCTAGGTAGTAGTGAGCCTCACAAACTGCTATTGGACTGAATGTGCTAGGATTGATGTTTAGGACTTGCCTTCCCGAGACTTACCCGGCAAGGAGAGATTAGATCCCTAGATAGCAACCCGGTTTGTTTAGATTTCCCAACCTTAGGCTCCAAGAGACTTACCCGGTAATAGGACCTTAGGTGCAAGATTAGTGGATCATGAGACCTACCCGGTAATTGACCCTATTTGAGAAACATTCTTTCCCAACACACCATATCTAATCTAAAGAATGATTAGAAGCTTGAGTCCAATGCCATAACTGGAATTTCTAACCCCTAGAATCCGCTTTTCTCTCTTTGATCACATATTTCGTGTTTGCCTTGCTTATTTGTGTTTCTAGCTTGATTTGTTAGTTTCTTTTTATAATCTTGCATCATTTGTGATCTTTGTTTGATCACCACAAAACCAAACCCAAAAACATCATGATTTTCATTTCTTTATTTCCTTCTCTTTTCTTAGACTAGATTTACACTATCCTTAATCACCTATTTGATTCAATTTCACCTTAGTCTTTGTGTTCGACCTCGGAATACTATCCTTACTACAAAATGACCCATACACTGTGGGTTCGCTAGGAGTTAGGAAAAATATATCGAGTTATAAATTTAAGACTTTTGCGTGCTACAATCTCTAGCGTAACAAGTTTTTGGCGTCGTTGCCGGGGACTAGGTCTAGATTGAGTCATTTTTGTGATTGTTTATAGTGTAGGTCTTTCTTGTTACTTTTGATCTCGTTTGGTTTGTGTCTTTGATTTTTCAGGATATCTCTCACTCTTTAGGTGTATGTGAAGATCTCGTGGCAAGGATTTAGCT
Source organism: Fagopyrum homotropicum (assembly GCA_033239125.1). Classification (NCBI taxonomy): domain Eukaryota; kingdom Viridiplantae; phylum Streptophyta; class Magnoliopsida; order Caryophyllales; family Polygonaceae; genus Fagopyrum; species Fagopyrum homotropicum. Next base: position 83,775,736 of record BSWB01000005.1, on the reverse strand, counting down.
CCATTCGATCCTGAACCGGAGAAAACCCTTAGAACTAGATCCAAGAGCATTAGAAAGGGAAAGGAGATGGCCGGAAGAGATCTTCAAGATGAGTTGGATGAAGCTTTAGAGCAAATTAGACTAAGGGATGAAGCCTTGGAGAATGAGAGGAGACTTGCCAATGAGAGGCAAGAAGCAACTAGGAGGGAAATTGAAGAGATTAGGCAAGCTCTTATGCAAAGAGAGCTTAATCGTCAACAACCTCCACCTCCACCACAACCGCAGCCGGCGGTTAATATTCGGGTTATGCCCATTGCTATTGAGGAGCCACAAACGTTAGGGCAACGTGTGGATCCGGCTAAAGAGTGCACCGTCCGGGTGTGAACTTAGGAGATCCCGCAGCTCATGATTACGAGCTCCGCCCTCAAGTTCTACAAATGATCCGGCATAATCAATTTGGAGGGATGGAAGGAGAGTCTCCTCATCAACACTTGATGAACTATAAGATCTTGATGGAGACTCTAAGGCCGCCTAGGTTGGAGAACAACAACCATAAGCTTTGGGCCTTTTTCTTCTCACTTAAGGATAAAGCCTTGGCTTGGTATCAATCCGTTCCACAAGGGCGTGTGGGTACTTGGGAGGAGATGACAACCGAATTCTTGACAAAGTTCTTCTCACCTTCCAAGACTACTGAGTTAAGAGGGAAGATCAATGCCTTCGTGATGAAGGATAGAGAGAGCCTATTCAAATCTTGGGAGAGGTTCAAGGACCTCCTCCTATATTGTCCACACCATGGTATACCGAAGATAGAGCTATTGGAGGTATATTTCAAGGGGCTTGATGAGGATAACCAATTCAAGCTCCAATCACTTTCCGGAGCAACTTTCATGGAGAAGAATGTGGATGAGGCTTGTGAGTTTGTAGAGAAACAAGCTTTGGTGATAGAAAAGTACTCTCATAGGAAGAGTGATGGGAGGAAACCGGGAGCATATGAAGTAAGTGAAGTCACCATGAGTAATTTCAAGCTTGATGCAATCAACAATGAGCTTAAGTCTTTGAGGGAGTTGTGTGCTACAACTTTGAAGAATCAAGGAAGCCCTCAAGTGCAAGTGCAAGAAAACTTGTCTTCCAAGGAGGAAGATGTGAACTACATGGGAAGGGGAAACTTCAACAATTATCAAGGTCCTAGGAGCTTCAACAACAACCGGCAATTCAACAATTACCAGTCTAACCACAACCATCCCGGGTTTTCCTATTCTAATCCGGATGGTGCCTTGAACCCTCCCGCTTCCACAAGCGCAACTCCACCACCTAAGGCTTCACAAGAGCCTTCACCCATATTTACTCAACCTCCAAAGGATAGAACGAGATGATGTTTGAGCAATTGCTTGGAAGGTTGAGTGGTCTTGAGAGCACGGTGGCTTCCATTTCTAAAGCTCAAAAGGTGCTAGAAGCACAAGTGTTCCAAAAGGCGGGTGTAGCTCATAGAGATCCGTGAAAGCTTCCCGGAAGAACTGAAGATAACCCAAGAGGCCAAGTGTTGGCTATCATAACAAGGAGTAAGCTGAGCATGAAGGACCCCTTACCTAAGGGAAATGATAAGGGAAAGCAAGTGGTGATAGAAGAAGAGACATTGCAAGAAGAAGGAGGAAAGAGCAAAGATGATGAGCCAACATATGTGGCACCACCTCCATACAAGCCACTGTTAGCATGAAATATTGTGATATTTTAGGCATGTTTTCTAAGTGTATTTCTTCCATATTGATAGTCATTGATTAAGCATTGATGCATTTGTGAGCTAGTTTGTCTATATTGTCGATATAGAGATCTACACAAGCTTTATGTTGATTGTAGGCAATTAAGAGCTATTTCCGAAAGGATTGAGTGAGAATGGAGTTTAATTGAGCATGTCCAAGGATTGAGGACATCTCTAGGAGCTAAGGATGTGCTAGCTTGAAGAATAGCACGAGGAAAGGAAGAATCACGGTTGTGCCCTAAACCACGCTCTAAATTACGGCCGTACTACTTTCCACGTTCAGTTCCACGACCGTGGAACCTTAGCAAGGGAAGCGTGGTTCATTCCAGTAACTTCTACGGCCGTGGAATGATTGAGACAAACCGTGACATTTTCCACGCTCTAAATTACGGTCGTGGAACACTTCCACGATCGTGATCTTGGCAATCTTTTTCGCCACACTTTAAGCCACGATATTCTACGAGATTGGGCCGGGCCGAGATTCTATCTTACACTATAAAAGGACGGAGGAAGAGAGATTCCGTCACCTCTGCTTAGACGCACCTTCGCTTACGCTTACACTTGGATTTGCCCTAATTTCGCATTTTGGCGGAGATTGCTATTGAGATTTCCGGATTGACGGAAGAGTTGAAGATTTGGAAGATTGTTCGTGAGAAGATTTCGCTTCTCATTTAGGTTTGATTTGAAGATGGATTGACATCCCGTTCTTCCTTCTTATCTAAGATTCGTGATTGCTTGCATTATTCCAAATCTATTGACATTATTGTTCTTGATTTGTGGATTTGATATTGACTTGAAAGTTATTGAAGGTTTTCGGAAGTTTTCATCTTTCATTTTTTTAAACCTTGAATTTGATATCAATATGACTATTGTTGGCTAAAACCCTTTAGCAATTCTAAGGTGAAGGATTGATAGTTGTGGCTTAGATGATGATATATCGATCGTAAATAGATTGGACCTTGAGAGTTAGAGAGAATCGCCGACGAACCCTAAACCACGGTCTGTTCTTGAGTTCCACGACCGTGGAACCTCAAGATCCAACCGTGATTTCCCTTAAGTCTACGAACTTGCTTTTACTTTAATCCAAAGTTAAAGATTTGCTTTAACTTATTCTTGGCTTGCCTTTTCTAGGTGGTAGTGAAGCCTCAACAACCTCTACCTCGATTACGAGTATCACAACCTTAATCGGTTTAGTTAGTCTTGATCCTTGGATTACAAGTTTGGGTATTTGACATTAATTCTTACCTTTAGAACCTTTCTATACTGAAGCCTCAACAACCTTTATAGAGAGTGTCTTTTAGGTGGGTCATATAAGGTTTTTGGAACTTCACCGTACGATTACCTTACATTCGTATACCTTTGCATATCTCAACTCTGTCCTTATATCTTTAGTATATCTTGAATCGATTGCCACAGCTGGATACTTGAATATTTAGGATTGCTGTTTTCCCAATACTTGAAAAGCTTCTTAAATTTAATCGCTTGACAATCTATAATTGAATTCGTTGCCCCCAAATCCCTGTGTTCGATACTCTGGAATTCTTGCTTAACTACATCGATCCGTACACTGCAGGTTCGCTTGCTTGATTCTAGTTTTATAAATTTAAAGCTTATTTGCACGCACGCTAAGTGGCGAACAAGTTTTTGGCGCCGTTGCCGGGGATTTGGTCTAGGCCGAATTCGGTTATCGGTTTTCAAGCTTGGGAGCTTCTCCCTTGTTATTTGATATCTCTTCGAGTGTATGCGCAGGTCTAGGAACAACGAAGATCTCTTACCTCTTGATCAAGAGCTTGAGAGGAATTTAAGGAGAAAGCGTAAGGAGAAACAAATGGCTGAAGAACGAGAACGTGATCTCTAGTCGGAGTTAGCGGAGAAGGAAGCTCAACTCCAATGGAGTGAGAAAACTCGTAGAGAAGAGATGGATCGTCATCAATCAAAGGTTGATGATCTATCGGACATGATGTTCCAAATAAGGTTGGAGATAAACAACCTTAAGGAGAAAAAGAAAAGGAGGAGACCGGGAAGATCGGTTAGAGCCAACTCATCCAATGAGGATAGCGACTCCTCCATGCCACCGCTAGAGGAAATTGATCCCACGATCAATGTGAATCCATTCTTTCCACGACCAGCTGCAAATCGCCGTGTTCCACCTAGGAATGCAAGGGTCGAACGTGTAGATGATGAGCCAAGAACTCTTGGCCAAAGGATGGATCCAACGCAACAACCACGCCGTTTAGGTGTGAACTTTGATGCTGACGATGTACAAGGGTTTAGCTTCAACCCGCAGGTTATTACTCTTGTTCGCCAAAACCAATTTGACGGAACAAGCGCTGAATCTCCACACCAACACTTACAAAACTTTGAGTGTATGATGGAGACAATGAGACCGAAGAACGCGACTACCAACAACTATAAGCTCAAGCCTTTTTTCTTCTCCTTGAAGGGGAAGGCATTATCTTGGTACCAAGCTCTTCCTAGTGGGAAACTAGACACGTGGGAAGACCTTTCCGTGGAGTTCCTCACTAAGTTCTTTCCGCCATCCAAAACGGCGGAGCTAAGAGGTAAGATTAATGCATTTTCCATGAGATCTAACGAAAGTTTGTTTCAATCTTGGGAAAGGTTTCAGGATTTGCTATTGGATTGCCCTCATCATGGCATATCCAAACTTTCACTTTTGGAGATATACTATAAGGGGCTGGATGTGGAGACACAATTCAAGCTCCAATCCCTCTCATGTGGTACATTCATGGACATGAGGGAAGATGACGCTTGGGACTTCATTGAGAAGCAAGCAAGGGTCATAGAGAAGTACTCTCACCGGAAAGTGGAGGGAAATCGTGTGGAGCAAGGAGCGAAACTCACACATGAAGCTCAAAATCAAATTTTCTCCCTCAACAATGAGATCAAAGAGTTGAAGGAAGCTATCAAGACCAACTTTCCAAAGCAAAACGGAAAAGATGTTGGCTACTTGGGCAACAACAACAACGGTGGTGAGAATACAAACCGCAACAACAACAATAACCGGAACAACAACCGGAATAATTGGAATGGCAACAACAACAACCGGAACAATAATTGGAACAACAATAGGGGTTCAAACAACAACAATTGGCGCTCCAATCAACAAAACTCCGGTAACTCTTATCCTTCCAATTCAAATTCACTAACTCCACCTTCCTCTTCCTCTACTCCTTTGAAAAGCCAAGGGCAAACATCTAATGGAGGAAGTACTTCGGGGAAGGAGAAGCCCGATCCCATGTTGGAAACGATTTTGGGGAAGCTTCAAGGTTTGGAGACTCGCATCATTAAGGTTGATGATCAAATTTCTAAGGTTGATAAAGCCCAAAAGGTTTTAGAAAACCAAATGTTCAGCCAAGCGGAAGAAGTTCCTAGGAATCAAGGGAAACTTCCAGGAAAGACGGAGGACAACCCTAAGGGAAGGGTGATGGCAATCACAACTAGGAGCAGAGTGACAACCACCGATCCGCAGCCTAAGTTTGTAGAAGTCCCCATTGAGAAAGAGAAAGAGAAGGGGAAGGAGAAGGAAGATGTCTACGTTCCTCCTCCAGCTTACAAACCTCCCCTACCATTCCCTCAATCTAGAGCGAGAGCGCGCCTAGATAAACAATTCGGTAAGTTTATAGAACTCATGAGCAAGCTGCATATTAATATACCTTTCATTGATGCTATTGTAGGTACGCCGGCTTATGGCAAGTTCTTAAAGGAGATCCTCTCTAACAAGAGAAAGTTAGAGGATTTTGGAGAGGTTAAGATGAGTTCGGATTCTTCGGATCTCATCAAGACCATGAAGGAGAAAATGCCCCCAAAGCTAAAGGATCCGGGGTCGTTTTGTATTCCCATAGGAGTGGGAGATGTCACATATGATGCATTATGTGACTTGGGAGCAAGTGTGAGCATCATACCACTTGCATTATGTAGGAAGATCGGTTTAGGCGACCCTAAACCGGTGAAGATGACGTTGTACATGGTGGATCGATCCATCACTCGTCCCGTCGGTATTGTAGAAGACGTCCCAGTCAAGCTAGGTAAATTCTTTGTTCCCATTGATTTTTTTGTGCTTGACATTCCTGCAGATAGTCCGGTCCCGATCATACTCGGAAGACCGTTTCTTGCAACTTCTGGCTGCATAGTCGATTTCAAGAATGCTAGACTCGCCTTTGACATAGGAGAAGAGAAGGTAGAGTTCGTTCTTTCCACTCTAGTGAAGGAACCAATCTTTGATGAGGATATATTCAATATCCAAGATGAAGAAGGGTTTCTAGAGAGGAGGTAAGTGCTATTCTCTTCAAAGATCCTTTGCAAAAGGTTATTACTATGAGTCTAATGAATGTAGGGGAAGAAGAGGAGTGCAATGAGGCAATTGAAGCCTTAGAAGCACAAGAAGAAGTATGTGAAGTGGAGTTTGAGAAGCTCCACGACGAAGCAGAAAACGTGAGAATCCACGGCCATACATTATATTCCACGGCCGTGGATTTCACCAACCAAAGCGTGGCTCACTCCAGAGAGTTACACGATCGTGGAGGAAATAGAGCAACCGTATTTCCTTTCCACGCCCTAAACCACGGCCGTGGAGGATGCAGGGAACCCGTGATTCTGGCCGTGGAAGAAGGCGATCGTACCTCTTCTTCAACTTCTCTTGATTCTTCTCCTACACCTTCTACTTCCTTAGACACTTCTAAGGAAGCATCGGAAGCTCCACAAGAGCCATTGGAAACTCCTACAGCTATGGAGTTGAAACAATTTCCTACACATCTAAGGTACGCATTCTTAGGACCCAACTCTACTTATCCGGTAATTGTTAGTTCCGATTTAACCATAGATGAACATAGTAAGCTTATGGTTGTCCTTAGGAAACATAGGAAAGCTTTAAGTTATACTATAGCGGACTTAGTAGGAATCAAACCTTCCCTATGCATGCATAAAATTCTAATGGAAGAGGACTTTAGAACTTCAAGACAACCTCAAAGGCGGTTGAATCCGACCATAAAGGAGGTTGTCAAGAAGGAAATTCTTAAATTGCTTGATGCAGGTATCATCTATCCTATCTCCGATAGTAAGTGGGTGAGTCCGGTTCAAGTAGTTCCGAAGAAGGGAGGAATGACGGTCATCACCAACAAGAACAACGAACTCATTCCTACCCGAACCGTAACAGGATGGCGGATGTGCATAGACTACCGCAAGCTTAACAATGCGACGAGGAAGGATCACTTCCCATTGCCATTCATTGATCAAATGCTTGAAAGTTTAGAACAACATTCTCATTTCTGTTATCTAGATGGATATAGTGGTTTCTTTCAGATTCCGATACACCCGGATGATCAAGAGAAGACCACGTTTACGTGCCCGTGGGGTACATTTGCTTATAGGAGAATGCCGTTCGGGCTTTGCAACGCCCCAACCACCTTTCAAAGGTGCATGATGGCCATCTTCTCCGAATACATAGAAGAAATAATGGAGGTTTCTATGGATGACTTCTCCGTTTATGGTTCCTCTTTTGACAATTGTCTTTCTAACCTTGCTCTTGTATTACAAAGGTGTGAAGACACTAACCTAGTTCTTAATTGGGAGAAGTGTCAATTCATGGTTAAGGAAGGCATTGTTTTAGGACACTTAATCTCTAGTAGAGGGATTGAGGTGGATAAGGCGAAAATAGAGACTATAGAGAAGCTTCCTCCCCCAACTTCGGTGAAAGGGATAAGAAGTTTCCTAGGACATGCTGGATTATATAGGCGCTTCATAAAGGATTTCTATAAAATATCAAAACCTCTTACTAATCTATTGATGAAGGATGCGGTTTTTGAGTTTTCGCAGGAATACTTGGATGCGTTCAACACGATTCGGGAAACTCTAATTTCAGCACCTATTATCCAACCTCCGGATTGGAACCTTCCCTTTGAGGTTATGTGCGATGCTAGTGACGTAGCTATAGAAGCTGTTCTTGGACAAAGAAAGGAAGGGCGAACCCATGCCATATACTACGCTAGCAAGACGCTAGATGAAGCGCAGCTCAACTACACCACTACGGAAAAGGAATTTTTAGCCATTGTTTATGCTATTGACAAATTTTGCTCTTATCTTGTAGGTGCAAAGGTGATTGTCTACACGGATCATGCTGCGATCCAGTACCTCCTTGCAAAGAAGGATGCGAAGCCAAGGCTAATTAGATGGATTCTTCTCCTACAAGAATTCGATCTAGAGATCCGCGACAAGAAAGGTTCGGAAAATTCTGTTGCGGATCATTTGAGTCGCCTAACACATCTAGAGGACGACCACTTACCTATAGATGACTCCTTCCCGGACGAACACTTACATATCATTGAGGAGTGCATCGAAGTAATCTCCAAAGGTAACGAACCATGGTTTGCTGATTTTGTTAACTATTTGGTTTGTCAAGAGATACCGCCCGGATTATCCTACGCACAAAGAAAGAAGTTCTTTAAGGATGTCCGGGAATACTTTTGGAATGAACCTCTCCTCTTTAAGAGAGGTCCGGATGGCATTATTCGGCGATTTATGCCGAAAGATGAGATGCAAAGTGTCATCCGCCATTGTCATTCACTACCTTGTGGAGGACACGCTAATTCGAACAAGACTAGCGCTAAGGTATTGCAATCTGGATTTTTATGGCCTAATTTATTTAGAGATGTGCAGACCTTTGTTTCCTGCTGCGATGCTTGTCAAAGAACAGGAAATATCTCTAGGAGGAATGAGATGCCCCTCAATAACATCCAAGAGGTGGAGATTTTCGATGTTTGGGGAGTTGACTTTATGGGACCGTTCCCATCATCTTGTGGAAACCAATACATACTCTTGGCGGTGGATTACGTTTCTAGATGGGTGGAAGCAATTGCCTCTCCCACCAATGATGCCATGGTAGTGGTCAAGTTCTTTAACAAGACCATCTTCCCACGATTTGAGACACCAAGAACTATCATTAGTGATGGAGGTTCTCACTTCATTGCCCGGCGCTTTGAAGCTCTTCTAGCTAAGTATGGGGTTACTCAAAAGATTGCTACCCCTTATCATCCACAAACTAGTGGACAAGTTGAGATCTCAAACCGGGAGATCAAAGGAATCCTAGAGAAAACGGTTTCAAGGACTAGGAAGGATTGGTCCTTGAAGCTTGATGATGCATTGTGGGCGTACCGGACTGCGTATAAGACTCCCATAGGAACCACACCATACAACCTTGTGTATGGGAAGTCTTGTCACTTACCGGTAGAGTTAGAGCACAAGGCGTTTTGGGCTATCAAGTGGTTGAATTTCAGCAAGAAGGAAGCGGGAGAGAAGCGTCTTTTGGACCTTAATGAGCTTGAAGAACTCCGCTTGAACGCTTATGAAAACGCCTAGATCTATAAGGAGAGAGCAAAGCGTTGGCATGATAAGCATATCATTCCAAAGGACTTCAAAGAAGGAGATCAAGTTCTCCTGTTCAATTCAAGGCTTCGTCTCTTTCCAGGTAAGCTTAAATCTCGTTGGACCGGACCTTTTTTAATCAAACGTATTTTCCCCCATGGTGCAGTTGAAGTATGGGGTGAAGCGGGCGGAAGCTTTAAGGTGAACGGTCAACGACTCAAGAAGTATACGCCGGAACTCCAAGCTGAAGAGTTCGCTCCTACCGCACTCGAATAAGTGCGAGATTGGTCTAGCTACGGACCTTAAACAAAGCGCTTCTTGGGAGGCAACCCAAGGTATTGCATTTACATTTTTGCTTTTAATTCATAGTTTAGCTTAGTTTAGACGTTTTTGCTTTATTTTGCCTTCGATTCCTTCCGGTATGTCCGTGTTTTTGGATGTAGGAACAGTGGAAAAGGAAAGGGGGAGAAATAGTTTGTAGAAAAGTGACGAAACTTGGACTTTGGAGCATTATAGAGAGTTCCACGGCCTAAACCACGGTCGTGACAGCTACAGTGACCGTAATTTCCAAAAGCCTTTGAAAAATCACCAAAACCACGGTTCCGTACAAAACCACGGCCGTGGAACCCCCCGACAGACCGTGGTTTTCAAAAATTTTGCCGGCCACTATATAAACCACGTTCTTCACAAAAACACAACACACAAAACCCAAACCACGCCCTATTTCGCCGATTCCACGCCCCTCACCTCAATTCTCCGTTCGTTAATCGTTTTTAACGATTCTTCGACCCAAACTGAAGCAAATTCAACCACCAACAAGATCCAAGCATCAATTCGAGCGGCAATTCACCAAGGAAAGCAGAATTCGGATTTTAAAATCCGAAACCTAGGTTTTTTCACTCTTCTCTATCTTTGTCGATTTGGATCTACATTTGCTAGAATTTTTAGGAATAACTGATTGGAATTGGAAGAGAATTAGTATAGGACTGCTGTTGTGGAATTTGGTGATTGATTGTTGAGATTTGCGAAATTTTGAGAGAAACCACGGTTCCTGGACGTTCCACGGCTGTGGAAATTGAAGAACAAACCGTGGTTTTGAACAGACAATGGATTTTGTGAGGAGAGTGTCCGGGAGAAATAAGGACAAGAACAAAAAGAGGAAGGTCAACCCCTCTTCCTCTTCATCCTCTAGAGCACCACCACCCTCATCCCCTTCACCTCCATCATCACCTTCTTCACTATCACCTCCTAGCCCTAGGGTCCCCACCATTCACGAGGATCATCTCGATGCCTTAGAGAGGATCCATAAGAGGGCTGTTATCGGACCTAGGTATCTACTGTTGGAGGATTTAGCTCCTCTACACATCATAGGTGACCTTACTTGGCTCTTGGATAGAGCCGGTCTTATCGTCTTTTCGGCTATCCGAGAAGACGCGTACGAGGAGAATACTAGAGAGGTTGTGACATCTTTTGAGCACAACCATGTGGATAGGACAGTTTCTTTCCGTCTGATGGAAAGAAACTATGATTTCTCCATCCGGGAGTTTGGAGCCTTCTTTGGGTTCCAAGAGACCTTCAATGGTCGTTTCCCCAGCGGCGTTTACGCCAAGGATTTCTGGGAGATGGTAGCCATGATCTACGCCAGCGAGGACCGCTGGCAACCAGTTGATACCAAGGCTAAGTTGATGTATCACTTAGCCTTGAAGATTGCTCACCGGGTACTTTCTGAGTGTCTCTTCCCTAGGACGGAGACACCTTAGAAGATCAAGACGGATGTGCTCTTTCTTCTCTACTCCATGCTATATGGACGACCTGCGGACTGCGCCACCCTCTTAGCTGCTACCATGAGCAAGCTAAAGAACAAGAGGGCTGGCAACATTGGATATGGTGGGATAGTCACCCACCTTGCTAGGGCGTTAGGGGTAGATTTTTTTGCATGTACACATATAGCTGCCGTACCCCTAGGACTCCAGGCCTTCATGACTAGAGGTCTCATCTTCCCCACCCATAGAGGTCCACCTTATGCAACCATGCCATGGGAGAGCAAGACGGGGAGGGGCATTGAGTGGCTCCCAGAGTATTCCTATATGGCTGGACGCCATAACTGGAAGGAGACGTTCGCTGCTATGCATGCGAACAGGATTGCAGCCCCTCCATATGTTCCACCACCACCTGTAGTTGAGGAGGAGGAGATGAGAGACCCATATGAGGGAGGAGGAGGAGGAGCTGAGTAGGATTTTGGCACGTTTCCGGATCAGCCGGACATGCCTAGACGTTCTCCACGACCCGCCAGAGCTTCAGGATCATCTTCTCGCCGCACCAGCGTGAGCGAGAGACCCACTTGGATGGAGACCCCTCCAGCGTGGTACGGAGCTGCACCACCATGGTCCACACAGGCACCACCAGCACCAGCACCAGCACCGTCAGATGCACCGGGATGGTATAGCCAGCCTCCAGGTTGGTATGAGCAGCTGCCAGATTGGGCCACCAGTCTTTCGGATAGGGTGGGAGCTTTGGAGATTCGAGCTGACACTAGAGATGCACGTATGGACGACCTCGACCATATGATGAGGGATGTCTACCACCAACAGTTCGTGCGGTACTATGATCCTAGCTTCTCTCCATTCCCGCCTCCACCGTAGTGATGATGATCATGACCGACAGTTTAGCCGCTCCACCGCCATTTTGTGAGTTCTTTTTCTTTCTTTCTTTTCTTCTTTTTCTTTTCTTTGAACATTAGGGACAATGTTTGTTCCAAGTATGGGGTGAGGTGTGACTAATCGTTTGTAATAACTCTTACTCACTTTATTTGCTTCTATTGAGACTATCTTGCATGATTCATTACATTGTCACACGTTTCATTATTGCATTGCATGAAAAAGAGTTTGAAAAACCCATAAAAATTGAAAAATTTTGAAAATTTTGTGCTTCTAAGGATAGATATGATTTCTATGATAATACCACTTGTGAATTGAGTTTTGATGACAATTGCATGCTTAAACGAATAGTGAATTGAAAAGAAATTGAATGAATGGATTATCCCTCTTTTGCAAATTTCATAATGTGATGAATATTACTTAAATCATGTTGAGGAATTAAGGTTGAAATCACACTATAAGTTCTTACGCTTCTTCTTGAGATGATTAAGGCAATTCGATTTTCTTTCTTCTTTCTTTGATCATTTAGCCCCTCATTGAAATATTGACCTCCTTTACCTATCCGGGAATTTGGAGGAAGTGAATGAAAAAGGCATGTTTGATGTGGGAGGGCCATGAAAGAAATACTTTGAAATCAAAAGAATAGAAAGAAATTATAGGTTTGGGGAAGTCAATCATGACGATGAGTAACTCGGCACCATTCACATAGCCGGGTGTTTGTGTCTTGCCAAAGTCGGATTGAGCGATATTCCTAGCGGATTATGGTATGTGCGCTAAGGGTTTGAGGCATCTCATAAAAATTGAGAAACGCCAATCTCCTAGGCTTCGGTTATTGTGCACCTCTATCCATAACTCCAAAAGTAAAGTCGAAAAATGAAAAGAAGAGAGCAAAGCTCTAAGTTGAAAGTGCCGCAGAAACCGCAAGAGAAGAAGAAAAGAGTAGTTATCCACTTTCCCGGATTCATGCACCACATTCCTTAAAGTTTTCCTTCCCTTTCCACATTCTAGACCTTGTTTGAAAGTCCTTAAGATCAAAAGAATGTTATATGACTTGGTGATCTAAATTGAGGTTTCTTATGATTGATTTTGATAATGTTTGAAGGTTATGATGTTTGTATGGAAGTTTGATTGATTCATGCGCTTTCTTTACTCTTTACTCTTTGATTAAGTGTATGAAAGTCTTATAAACGAATGAAGCAAGGTTTGAGAATGATCTATTGATTAGAAGGCACATTCATCCAAAATAAGTTTTGCTTAGAGAAGGTACACATATTTCATTCTAACTTGTGTTTTAAAGCTTTTGAAAGACCTTGCTTAGGGACAAGCAAGTGGCAAGTATGGGGTTATTTGTTAGCATGAAATATTGTGACATTTTAGGCACGTTTTCTAAGTGTATTTCATCCATATTGATAGTCATTGATTAAGCATTGATGCATTTGTGAGCTAGTTTGTCTATATTGTCGATATAGAGATCTACACAAGCTTTATGTTGATTGTAGGCAATTAAGAGCTATTTCCGAAAGGATTGAGTGAGAATGGAGCTTAATTGAGCATGTCCAAGGATTGAGGACATCTCTAGGAGCTATGGATGTGCTAGCTTGAAGAATAGCACGAGGAAAGGAAGAATCACGGTTGTGCCCTAAACCACGCTCTAAATTACGGCCGTACTACTTTCCACGTTCAGTTCCACGACCGTGGAACCTTAGCAAGGGAAGCGTGGTTCATTCCAGTAACTTCTACGGCCGTGGAATGATTGAGACAAACCGTGACATTTTGCACGCTCTAAATTACGGTCGTGGAACACTTCCACGACCGTGATCTTGACGATCTTTTTCGCCACACTTTAAGCCACGATCTTCTACGAGATTGGGCCGGGCCGATATTCTATCTTACACTATAAAAGGACGGAGGAAGAGAGATTCCGTCACCTCTGCTTAGACGCACCTTCGCTTACGCTTACACTTGGATTTGCCCTAATTTCGCATTTTGGCGGAGATTGCTATTGAGATTTCCGGATTGACGGAAGAGTTGAAGATTTGGAAGATTGTTCGTGAGAAGATTTCGCTTCTCATTTAGGTTTGATTTTGAAGACGGATTGACATCCCGTTCTTCCTTCTTATCTAAGATTTGTGATTGTTTGCATTATTCCAAATCTATTGACATTATTGTTCTTGATTTGTGGATTTGATATTGACTTGAAAGTTATTGAAGGTTTTCGGAAGTTTTCATCTTTCATTCTTTTAAACCTTGAATTTGATATCAATATGACTATTGTTGGCTAAAACCCTTTAGCAATTCTAAGGTGAAGGGTTGATAGTTGTGGCTTAGATTATGATAGATCGATCGTAAATAGATTGGACCCTGAGAGTTAGAGAGAATCGCCGACGAACCCTAAACCACGGTCTGTTCTTGAGTTCCACGACCGTGGAACCTCAAGATCCAACCGTGATTTCCCTTAAGTTTACGAACTTGCTTTTACTTTAATCCAAAGTTAAAGATTTGCTTTAACTTAGTCTTGGCTTGCCTTTTCTAGGTGGTAGTAAAGCCTCAACAACCTCTACCTCGATTACGAGTATCACAACCTTAATCGGTTTAGTTAGTCTTGATCCTTGGATTACAAGTTTGGGTATTTGACATTAATTCTTACCTTTAGAACCTTTCTATACTGAAGCCTCAACAACCTTTATAGAGAGTGTATTTTAGGTGGGTCATATAAGGTTTTTGGAACTTCACCGTACGATTACCTTACATTCGTATACCTTTGCATATCTCAACTCTGTCCTTATATCTTTAGTATATCTTGAATCGATTGCCACAGCTGGATACTTGGATCTTTAGGATTTCTGTTTTCCCAATACTTGAAAAGCTTCTTACATTTAATCGCTTGACAATCTATAATTGAATTCGTTCCCCCCAAATCCCTGTGTTCGGTACTCTGGAATTCTTGCTTAACTATATTGATCCGTACACTGCGGGTTCGCTTGCTTGATTCTAGTTTTATAAATTTAAAGCTTATTTGCACGCACGCTAAGTGGCGAACAACCACCACTACCGTTCCCACAATCACGAGCAAGAGCTCGATTGGACAAGCATTTCGGTAAATTCCTTGAACTTATGTCTAATTTGCATATTAACATTCCGTTCATGGATGCTATTCTAGGTATGCCGGCCTACGGAAAATTCTTGAAGGAAATACTCTCCAACAAGAGGAAATTGGAGGAGTATGGAGAAGTGAGAATGACAAAGAGATCTTCCGAGTTGATCCAAACTATGAAGGAGGACATGCCTCCTAAGCTAAGAGATCCGGGATCTTTTTGTGTGCCAATTGGGGTTGGAAAAGTGAAGTATGAAGCCCTATGTGATCTTGGAGCAAGTGTAAGCATTATCCCGCTTGCACTTTGCAACAAGGTTGGGCTAGGAGAGCCAAAGCCGGTCAAGATGACCCTTTACATGGCGGACCGTTCCATCACTCACCCCGTAGGAATCTTGGAGGACATACCGGTTTAGCTTGGGAAGTTCTATGTGCCGATTGAGTTTGTAGTCTTGGACATCCCGGCGGATTACCCGGTTCCTATCATTTTGGGAAGGCCATTCTTAGCCACATCCGAATGCTTGGTGGATTGCAAAAATGGAATTCTCTCTTTCAACATAGGAGATGAAAATATCAAGTTCAAGCTATCCACAATGATGAAGGGGCCAACCCTTGGTGAAGATGTGTTAACATTGTCGAGCAGGAGGAATGTAGAGAAGTTGTGAGCTCCATCTCGATCAAGGACCCCTTGGAGAAGGTTCTTAGCTTGAGTTTGATGGAGGGAGGAGTTTAGGATGATTGCAATGAAGAAATCAAGGCTTTGGATGCGCTAGATAAGGAGACAAGTGCTAAATTTGAAGTGCACGAAGGTGTGCTGAAACACTGTAGGAATCACGACCTGTCACCAAGAACCACGGCCGTAATTTTACCCGTGGAACTCTCTGGAATGCTCAAAAGTACCAGCTTCTCAGGTTCCACGCCCGGGGTTTTGCCAGAGACCGTAATTTTGCCCGTGGTTTCTCAAGAAAGAGCCTTAGTGGTTGATCAAGCTTCAAGGAGCCTAGGAGAGTCTTCCATAGCTTTGGATTCATCTCAACCTACATTGTATGGAGCATCTCCAACCGATAAAGGTCCTCCTAAACTTGAACTTAAACCCCTCCCCTCTCATTTTAAGTATGCTTTTCTTGGTGAAAATTCTACTTATCCGGTGATTGTTAATGCATGCTTGAATGATGATGAGTTGAATAGATTGTTGCATGAGTTGAGATTTCATAGGAGAGCTATAGGCTATACCATTGATGACTTAGTTGGCATTAAATCTTCCTTGTGCATGCATAAAATTTTGATGGAAGATAATCATAAACCTTCAATTGAACCTCAAAGAAGACTAAACCCTATCATGAAAGAAGTAGTAAAGAAAGAGATCCTTAAATTGCTGGATGCGGGAATCATTTTCCCGATTTCGGATAGTAAATGGGTTAGCCCCGTGCATGTGGTTCCTAAGAAGGGTGGGATGACCGTAGTGACTAATGAGAATAATTAACTAATCCCAACTAGGACGGTTACGGGGTGGAGAATGTGTATAGACTATAGGAAACTAAATGTGGCCTCTATGAAAGATCACTTCCGTCTTCCTTTCATCGACCAAATGCTAGAGAGATTAGCTCAACATTCAAACTTTTGCTACTCAGATGGCTATAGTGGATTCTTCCAAATCCCTATCCACCCGGATGACCAAGAGAAAACTACATTCACATGTCCTTGGGGTACATTTGCATATAGGAGAGTGCCATTTGGGTTGTGTAATGCACCCGCCACCTTTCAAAGGTGTATGATGGCTATCTTTTCTGAATATATTAAAAACATCATTGAAGTGTTTATGGATGATTTCTCTGTTTATGGATCTTCATTGGATGATTGCTTAGCTAACTTGTCTTTGGTGTTAAAGAGATGTGAGGAGACTAATCTTGTCTTGAATTGGGAGAAATATTACTTCATGGTAAGTGAAGGCATTGTATTGGGACACTTGGTGTCCAACCGAGGCATTGAGGTTAATAGGGCTATGATAGAGACAATCGAGAAGTTGCCACCACCTACCTTGGTGAAGGGGGTAAGGAGCTTCTTAGGGCATGCCGGTTTTTACCGGAGATTCATAAAAGATTTCTCTAAAATTTCTAAGCCTCTTATCAACCTACTAATGAAAGATGTTGAGTTTGTTTTCTCCAAGGATTGCCTTGAAGCATTTTGTAGGTTGAAGAATGCCTTGATCTCCACCCCTATCATGCAACCTCCGGATTGGAGCCTTCCGTTTGAAATAATGTGTGATGCAAGTGATGTGGATGTTGGGGCTATTTTGGGACAAAGGAAAGATGGGCTTACACATGCCATCTATTATGCTAGCAAGACGCTAGATGATGCCCAACTCAACTATGCCACAACCGAGAAGGAGTTGCTAGCGGTTGTGTATGCATTTGAGAAGTTCCGCTCGTATCTTGTTGGAGCGAAGGTCATTGTGTATACGGATCATGCTGCGAACCGTTATCTCCTTACAAAGAAGGATGCCAAGCCTCGTTTGATTCGGTGGATCCTTCTTCTCCAAGAGTTTGATTTGGATATCCGGGACAAAAAGGGGTCCGAAAATTCTGTGGCGGACCACCTTAGTAGGCTACCACCATTGAAGATTGAGAGAGATGACATCCCGATTGATGACTTATTCCGGGATGAGCAATTGCAATTGATGGAGGAATGCTTGCTTCAAGTGACTAGAGGGGGTGAGCCATGGTATGCGGATATAGTGAACTATCTCGTTTGTGAAGAGGTGCCACCCGGTCTATCGTATGCCCAAAGGAAAAAGTTCTTCAAGGATGTGAGGCATTACTATTGGAGTGAAACACTCTTGTTTAAGAGAGGGCCATATGGGGTCTTTAGGAGATGCATACCGGAGGATGAGGTGGAGAGTGTGATCCGCCATTGTCATTCCTTGCCATGTGGAGGCCATGCTAGCTCACACAAGACGTGTGCAAAGGTGTTGCAATCCGGGTTTTATTGGCCAAGTTTGTTCAAGGACGTGCAGAATTTTATGGTAGCTTGAGATGCTTGCCAAAGGACGGGCAACATCTCAAGGAGGAATGAGATGCCCTTGAACAACATACAAGAGCTGGAGATATTTGATGTTTGGGGTGTGGACTTCATGGGGCCATTCCCCTTTTCGTGTGGCAACCTCTACATCCTATTGGCGGTAGACTATGTGTCGAGATGGGTAGAAGCAATCGCGTCTCCCACAAATGATGCCAAGGTTGTGGTGCAGTTCTTCAACCGAGTGATCTTCCCTAAGTCTGGAACACCAAGGGTGATCATAAGCGATGGAGGAAAGCACTTCACCAATAGGAACTTTGGGACACTTTTGGCTAAGTATGGGGTGACTCATAAGGTGGCAACACCTTACCATCCCCAAACTAGTGGCCAAGTGGAGATCTCCACCGGGAGATAAAAGGGATCCTTGAGAAGACGGTTTCTAGGACGAGGAAAGATTGGGCTATGAAGCTTGATGATGCCTTGTGGGCTTATAGAATCGCTTTCAAGACACCGATTGGCACCACTCCCTAAAAGCTAGTTTATGGCAAGTCTTGCCACCTTCCGGTAAAGATGGAGCATATGGCGTATTAGGCCATAAGGTGGCTGAATTTTGACCTCAAGGAGGCCGGTGAGAAGAGATTGCTAGACATGAATGCTCTTGAGGAGATCCGGTTGGATGCCTATGAAAATGCCCGGATCTACAAGGAAAGGACTAAGCGTTGACATGACAAGCGTCTCATCCCGAAGGAGTTGAGTGAAGGTGACTTAGTCCTTCTCTTCAACTCAAGGCTGCGGCTCTTCTCCGGAAAGCTAAAGTCAAGATGGACGGGCCCTTATGTAGTGAGGAAAGTCTTTCCCCATGGAGCGGTTGAGATAGGTGGGGAGCATTGTGGAGATTTTAAGGTGAATGGGCATCGGTTGAAGAGGTACATCCCGGAAGCTCCGGTGGATGTGATTGCCCCACTTCACCTTGTGTAGAACGCTCCCGAATTTGGTCAAGCTAATGACCTTAAAGAAGCGCTCGATGGGAGGCAACCCATTGGTAACATCTTTCCCTTTTCGATTTTGTTTTCATTTTTCGTTTTTGTTTTTGTCTTTGTTTTGGTGTGTTTGGTTGTTTTTTGTGTTTGTGTGCTAGAGTCTTGGTAGCATGGAAGCCTTGCAAGGAATGGAGGTGATGATGATGATTCTATACCAATTGTGGGTGCAGCGGACGCGGGACTTGGAAGGCTAGCGGTGCCTAGCGCGGATCCCGACGCCATAATGATCACCATGAGCTCTCTATCACTGTTGATAGATCATCCGACATCACTCCACTTGAGTAATCCCAAATACCAAAGCAAACCATTTTTTTTATATTGTGAGGACCCTCTTTCACTCTTCTTTACTTGAATTGCACATTGGGGACAATGTGTTTCTAAGTATGGGGTGGGGTTTTCATGATCACTTGCATGATTAGCATCTAGGATAGTTTAGTATTGTAACATGTTCCATTATGTTTTGCATTGTACATACATATTTCAAAAATTCCAAAAAAATCAGAAAATTTTAAAAAATTTTAGTGCTTCTAAGTTTGGGAATGACCCTTATGATGAGATTGTCTTGTAAATTGGCTATGGATGGCCTTATGTGTTGAATGGATGTATACATATGTGAACTTAAAGTACTTATCTTGAATCCCATGTATGAATTGTGATCATGATGTTTGCCTTGATTGGATTGAGGATTGATGGTCGAAATTACATGCTAGTTCTTGCACATCATTTAGGAGTGATCAAGGTAATTCATCTTTCTCTACTTCTCATCTTGATCATGTTGCTTGAGCACCTCAATTGAAATGAAAATTTGACCTCTTTTGACCCATCCGGAAATAGGAGCATGCTAGTGTGTTGATGTGTGTGAAAAGCAAGTGTAGGGTGAAGTTGTTGATAAATGAATGTTGAGAATGAAGTGCTGAAAGTGTAGAAAAAAATATAGGTTTGGGGACGTTGGTTTTGATGACGAGTAACTCGGCACCATTCACATAATCGGGTGTTTGTGCCTTGCCAAAGTCGGATAAACCAATAGTCCTAACGAGCTTTGGTATGTGTGCCCGGTGTGGAGCACCTCGAAAAATAAAAAAAAGCCCGAGGCCCGCTAATCACCAAGGTTTCGGCTTTTGTACACCAATGCCATTGTCTCAAAAATAAGTGAAAGAAAAAGAAAAGAAAAGAAAGAAAAGATGGAGAAAAATATACACTTGTGGGGAGTTGATAAAAAATGTGAAGTCGTGGTTGTTTAGTTTCTTTCCCGGATTAGCATCACATGACCTAGAAAAATTCCCGCCTATTCACAACATTTCTTAGCCTCTTCTTTCCTAATTCCTTGTGACCTATTTGCATGTGTGTAAGACTTAGTGATCTAGATTGGATGTACTGATGATCATCTTGACTTCTTCATTTTCACCTTTCATGCATGCTTTCGAGTTAAGTATAATTGTCTTTCCGTGCCTTCATTCATTTGATACATGATTGCTTGTCCATTGCCATGAAACATGACTATGAAGGTGATCCATCTTCAGAAGCACAAATTGCAAAAATATTTTCAGTTTTTCATGCATTCATAAATCATGTCATCTCTTAGCCTATAGTCGGACTTTGCTCGGGGACGAGCAAACCTTAAGTATGGGGTATTTTTGATAACACGATTTATGAAGTAGGTTTAGGCATCCATTTAGATAGTTTTTCCCGTTAATCATGCATGGTTTGGCATTAGTTCGTGACGATTTGCACTTAATTCATGTATGTTGTCGAGATAGACGTCTACACGGACTTTTGCATGTTTTTTAGGTATTTTGGGAGCTTTTGGAGCTTAATCGATACATCTGGGGATCGTTCCTTATGATGACACATTTCCTGACTCATTGGGAAGCAAGTTAGGAGCAAAGGAGAACACATGGGACCTTGTTGGTGCATGCCTTGCACTAACTCATGACTTAATGATCCAAAGAAGGCTGAGGCACCAAAACCACGGTCACTAGGACTTCCACGGGCGTGGAAATAGGCCGTGGTTTCCTCTGCACAACTGTGACAACTGTCCCACGATCTCCATAACCGACTCTTGTAAATGGTGGAGAAAAAAAGGTTGTCCTGCAAGCTGTAGAGGAAACATTCTGAATTCCATTCTCTCCCACACTCTCACAACAACACACAAATTGGATTGGAGCTACTCTTGGAGGGAAGAAACACTCTCATTTTTGGGGAAGAAAAGAACACTCCATCTTAGAGTTTCATAGTTTTTAGAGTGATTTTGGAGTGAACTTATTGGAAACGTTTGCAAGGGTTTGTAAGGAACGATTTGAACCTTCTTTTGAAGGGTTGTAAGTCTTTCTCAACATTTATTCAGCTTGTTTTCTTGTTCTACTTTTCATCTCTCTTTCATTTCATTTTCTTGGTATGGAAGCCATGAATGTATGCTTGTTGATTTGATTGTTAAGATGCATGTTGTTGGCTAAATAGATGCGATTCTAGGGTAAAGAAATGATGGTTATGGCTTGGACTATGATAGGATAGACTTAAACGTACCTTTGGATGATTTACTTACTCGAACCTAGCTGCTGTTGTAAACCACGGTATGTTCCTGCATATCCACGGTCGTGGAATTAGATAAACTGCCCGTGATTTTGTCTCACTTGCTTGAATCGATAAATCTGAGTGATAGGATGTTAGATTGTTGAAATCCTAGTGTTTGTTGAGCTTAATCTAGCCTAGGGTGACCTAATGCTAGCAAACTAAGTGAGAGGAGAGACCTACCCGGTGATTCTTGATCTTAGGTACCGAAGATGATGAACTCTAGGTAGTAGTGAGCCTCACAAGCCGCTATTGGACTGAATGTGCTAGGATTGATGTTTAGGACTTGCCTTCCCGAGACTTACCCGGTAAGGAGAGGTTAGATCCCTAGATAGCAACCTGGTTTGTGTAGATTTCCCAACCTTAGGCTCCTAGAGACTTACCCGGTAATAGGACCTTAGGTGCAGAATTAGTGGATCATGAGACCTACCAGGTAATTGACCCCATTTGAGAAACGTTCTTTCCAACACACCATAGCTAATCCAAAGAATGATTAGAAGCTTGAGTCCAATGTCATAACCGGAATTTCTAACCCCTAGAATCCGCTTTTCTCTCTTTGATCACATATTTCGTGTTTGCTTTGCTTATTTGTGTTTCTAGCTTGATTTATTAGTTTGTTTTATAATCTTGCTTCATTCGTGATCTTTGTTTGATGACCACAAAACCAAACCCAAAAACATTACTATTTTCATTTCTTTATTTCCTTCTCTTTTCTTAGACTAGATTTACACTATCCTTAATCACCTATTTGATTCAATTTCACCTTAGTCTTTGTGTTCGACCTCGGAATACTATCCTTACTACAAAACGACCCATACACTGTGGGTTAGCGAGGAGTTAGGAAAAATATATCGAGTTATAAATTTAAGACTTTTGCGTGCTACAATCTCTAGCGTAACATAGTCATAAAAAATTGAAAGATAAAATCTATTCCCCCTTGTTGATGTGGTATGGGACGGATCCCAAAGGTCCATAAACAAAAGCCCAAAAGGACTTGTTGCTCTGGACGGTGAGGGATGGTAGCCTAGGGCATGTGCTTTTGCTTTGGAGCACGAAATGTAGCGAAAAGGTGTTGCATTGGATTTAGGGCAAGAAACGTGAAGAGACCATAGCATTTGTTGAGTGAGGCGAGGTGAGGGATGGCCAAAACGATGATGCTAGAGATAAAAGGTGGACATGATGGTATCGTTTGCTTGAACAGGTTGCTTGAGTGCTGAGAGAAGGAGGACATAAAAGCCATTCTCAATGGTTCTTTGAAGAAGTGTTGCCAAGGTACGTCGATCCTTCACAAGAAAACAGTCAGTGTGAAGTTCGATGAAAACATGGTTATCAACACAAAATTGGCGAACAGATAACAAATTCTTGTTGAGAGAGGACACATGAAGAATATTTTTAAGAGAAAAATTGACATAGGGAGAAAGAGGAGAGGAGAGGGAGGTAGAACCGTAATGTTGAATAGGCAGAAAAGAACCGTCACCGATCGATACCGTTTCTGAGCCATTGTACGACTGATTATCATAACCAAAGTGATTGATGTCTAGAGTAAAGTGATTGGTGGCGGTAGTGTCCGGCGTCCATTGAGATGTAGATGCGTGTGCCTAAAAAGAGGATGGAGTAGGAGCTTGGTAGGATTGGTTGAAGCGGTGCCAACATTGGATAGCTGTATGTCCAGGCTTTAGGCATACTTGACAGGTGGGACGTGTATCCGGCTGCCCAGTGAATGAGTTTTTGTTTGTGCCACAACCAGAAGAGGGGGGCCTTTGAAGGAGTTGGTGAAATTGGTAGGAATATTAGACCTTCCTCTACCCCTATAGTTTTGGTTGTTGTTGGTTCTCTGTTGATTGTTGTTTGGAGTGCCTTGGCCTCGATGACGATTTCGAGTATTAGGTTGGTTTGAAGAGGCAGCAGTATATGTGGAGTTTGCATAAAGATTTGGAAGAGATGTAGAAGAGTTGTGAAGAAAGCGGGCCTCATGATTAAGGATATGTGACAGAATTATGTGAGATGTAGGTAAGATGGTTGAGTGCTTAAGGATGTGATCATGGGATCATACTCTAAAGGAAGACCAAAGAAAAGGGAGGCAACAAATTCGGAGTCTGAGATCTGTTGACCAACAACTCGAAGGATGGAGACAAGGGCTTTTACCTTGTTGAAGAAGATGGTGATGGAGTCCGAGCCCTTCTTGATGGAGGCTAGTTGGAGTCGTGTCTGGAGCACATGGGCACTAGAACGTGCTGTGTAGAGGTCGTGAAGAGTTCCCCAAACTTCTCGAGCCGTCGTGCAGTCAATAACGTGAGTGAGAACTTCCTCAGCAAGAGAAGAATTGAGGATTGCTAGAACTAGATGGTATTTGGAGAGCCAATCGAGCCGAGTCTGTGTATTGGTGGAAGAAGTAGAGTTTGGGCATGGTGAGGTTCCATCGACATGTCCATAGAGATTGTAAGCACGAAGTACTAGAGTAACCTGCGTTTTCCAGAGGAGGTAATAGCTGGGTGAGAGCTTGATGTTGATGAAGCTAGAAAAGCCAAGGATGGGTGTTGTGGTTGTTTGTGGGGTCGGCAAGGGATTTGAAGTTGGTGGTGGTGGTGTTGGTGTAAAAGGGTTATTGTTTGGGGGAGGGGTTGTCATTTTGTGGCGGAGAGGAGTCACTTTCTAATGTGGTAGCCATAGTGGACGTTGGTCCTCAGGCCTTTGATACCATAATGAATTTTAGAGAAAATGTTTCTTGTCTTTCTTGCTTTTGCACTGTTACATTGAGGGGTATATATAGAATAGATACAAGCATAGGATGATGGATCATGGGCCATATCTCATATTGGGCCATATCTCCTAGTACTATGTTTGAAGAAGAAGATAGAGGGAAAAGGGAAAGTATATTGCATAGCCATAATTTGTTACAACTTTATAGTATTTATACTCTTCATGATATCTTCTAAAAACCTCCCCTATATATCCTTTATTTACATATATTGTCCTATACATGTAAGAAATGTATATTATATCCATACTACGCGGCGCGGTCACATGGTCCGGTTTGGGCTAAACCGTCCGTTTAGGTTTTCGGTTTGACCAAACCAGAGGTTACCGGTTTAGGTTTAGGTAATCCGGCGGTCCAAACCAGCGGTTAACCACCGGTCTGGACACATTTTTTAGTTTGGGCCAAAAAAGAGCCATTGCGCCTAGCCAACGGCTCTTTGCCGGTGGGGCCCACACTGCCAATGGCTCACCGTTGGAGGTGTATTTTTATTTTACAAAAAAATTAATTAATGTTATATGTTTTAAAAAAAATTATACCCTCAATTCCTATAAATATGCTATCATTCTTCCATTTATCTCACACCAACATTCTCAGCTCTCTACTATTACTACTCTCAATCTCGATCGTATTCTTGTATTCTCAATTTCTCTATCAATTTTAATGGTGAACCCGAGCAACAACACTACCGCTTTCTTTCCTAGCACCAAAGAAAGCGAGACTCAAATGCCCGATATGCCATAAGGTCAAGGTGAAGGGGCTTTCCGAGAAGTCCGTCCACTGAAAATGCTTACATCTGACATCTTCACAAAGCATTACAAGAAGGGTGAGGTGGTAAACGATTATTTCCAAGTCTTGTGCAACTATTGCCCGAAGGTGTACAAGTGGAGGGTGAAGGGCGCATAAGGGACTTTGCAAACCCACAAAAGATCCATCTCGAGAAGCTCGGAATATCACGGGGACAATCTCAATTGTCCAATGGGTTTGCATCCTCTTCCTCTCAAACTTCTTTGTTTATGTATAATCATTGTGAAGAAAGATTAGGATTAGCCAACCTAATAGCTTCTCAAGCATTTCCATTTTCTTATGCGGAATATGAATATGTACGAGAATATAACACTACTTATCTTCAACCTTCTTTTAAACCAACTTCTCGTAAAACCGTTTCCAAATTAATCTCTACATCTTATGAACAAAAGAAACAAAAAATCCTTACGATTTTACAATCACTTTCACATCAAGTTTTAATTTGTAGGGATATTTGGAGTACATTATCACAAAAACATTTTTATATGGGCATTACTTTACATTTTATTGATAATGATATTTTTTGCATTAACTTGTTATTGCATTTCACCATTTTAATGAAAACATAATGCCACCAACATTGTAAATTTAATAAAAACTGTTTTACAAGAATTTAATTTACAAAATCGAAGTTTTTCATACTCTTTTGATAATGCATCCGCTAACACGCCGCTATAAACTAGTTGGTGGGAGATGCGGACAATTTATCAAAACTTCTTTTACTCACCAAAGATGTGCATGTCATATTTT
Source organism: Fagopyrum homotropicum (assembly GCA_033239125.1). NCBI lineage: Eukaryota > Viridiplantae > Streptophyta > Magnoliopsida > Caryophyllales > Polygonaceae > Fagopyrum > Fagopyrum homotropicum. The sequence goes on along the minus strand of BSWB01000005.1, from coordinate 83,749,941 downwards.
AAGCTTATGTGTTCAAGATGGACTTAAAATTTTATGTGCTATGTTAACGCCCATCACCAACGTAATTGAACATATTTGACATTCATCAGATTTAAGAAAAAAATGGAGATCAACCTGTTTATAAAATAATGTACTTTCTATTTTTTTTTCAAAAGATATTGAAACTCGTTGGAACTCAACTTACAAACTTCTTAGTCAAGCTTTTCGTTACAAAGAAATTTTACAATCATTTTCCACACAATACATTTCTTGGTCTATGTTAAATGATGAAAATAATTGGAAAACTTGTTATGATATTTGTAATATTTTAAAAGTTTTTAGTGATTCAACTAATAGTATGAGTTATATTTACACTCCAAGTTCTTGTAGTTTTTTAGAAATAGCCGTAAATGTTGCTGAGGCTTTACCAACCGGTTTTACTTATCCATCAATTTTAAATGTTATAACCGATATGAAAATAAAATGTGAAAACTCCACCTTGATTAAAATGGGTGACAGGTGATAATGATGGAAGACATAACACAAATGTAGTAGTTGAATATACTAACAATATATTGATTATATTCTCTAGATATTTGGTTGGTTTGAATTCAGTGCAGGTTTTATCCAAATGTCAAGGGCCTTTGTTATGCTAAGAACGTGTAGCACAAAAGTCTTAAATTTATAAACTCGATATATTTTTCCTAAATCCTAGCGAACCCACAGTGTATGGGTCGTTTTGTAGTAAGGATAGTATTCCGAGGTCGAACACAAAGACTAAGGTGAAATCGAATCAAATAAGTGACTAAGGATAGTGTAAATCTAGTCTAAGAAAAGAGAAAGGAATAAAGAAAAGAAAATCACAAATGTTTTTGGATTGGTTTTGTGGTGATCAAACGAGGATCACAAGTGATGCAAGATTTTAAAACAAACTAACAAATCAAGCTAACAACACAAATAAACAACACAAACACGAGATATGAAATCAAAGAGAGAAAAGCGGATTCTAGGGGTGATGACATGAATTATATACCATTATAATCATGCATATTGTAAAGGTTTACCTCGATTTACCTTGCATTTAGAGGGAACTTGTGTACCTTTTGTGTTTTATTCATCTATATTTTGGAAATATAGGTCTACACAAGTTTCGGTTGAATTGTAGGTAAATCAAGTGGATTTGGAAGCAAAAGTGGAGCAAGGAGCATCTAAGGCCATTAGGGAAGCTAAAGGAGTCTTAGAGGAATCACAAAGAGCAAAGGAGTTGCGTAAAAGAAGCATAAAAGGGAAGAAGAAAACAAGCGAAAAGACGAGCATTCTCTGTTGAAGAAAGTCGTACCATTTACAACATAAATCGGACGATTTTTATCATTAAAAATCGAACGGTTTTGCTTGAAAATCGGCTAGCACGATTTTCTTTGTTTTTCGGCCCAATGGTAAAGACGACTCAAAGTCCATCACTTTTAGGCTAGAGAAGTGTTTCGCCAAGCGGCCCATTAGCAAGGAACTATAGGTTGGAACCCTAGGAACGAAAACGGGATGGCCGCAGCGGTAAAATCTTTACACGTTTGAGAGAGATTGAGGATTCTTGGGGAAGGATTGAAGCGATATTGCCGGGAAGTCAATCTTGATCATATTTGTGAGATTCCTTGTTTCCTTTGCAATCTTTGTGGTTTTTGAACACAATACTGAGTTGATTGAGAGATACTTTGATTAGTTTTGAGATTGGTTTACAGAATTGAAAGTTATTGAGTTTTTATTCAAGATTCAGGTTTATTTGATTTATTCACTCAATCTAAATTTTGATTTGATTTTGAAAATGGTTGGCTAAAACCATTGTGATTTTGGGGAGAATAGTTGATGATTGAGGCTTAGATGATGATATACAGAACTCATTCAAACATTTGGACCCTGAGAGTTTAGATTTTAACTTTGCAACGACAGGAAAATCGGACGATTTTCTCATGAACAGCACAATTTATTCCCTTGACGATCTTTAATTGATTTATTCTTAAACCAAAGTTAATCCTTGCGTAAATCCCAACCTTGCTTAACCTTTTTAACCTCTATTTAGGTGTATGAAGAGACTTCAACCTTGATTCTACATTTAATAGATTAAGATTACAAGATTTGGGTAATAGAGAGACTCAACATCCTTTCTTAAGGTTTTAAGTGTGCTTTCTATCTTTACCTTGGAGAGTCAAATCCTGGGATTTTGGATAGTTAGTTTGAGTGTAATTCTTGTCTTTAGATCTTTCTATATTGCAGCCTCAACAACCTTTATAGAGAGAACCTTTGGATTAGATAAATAGGTTTCGGAACTTCACCTTACGATATCTACCTTTGAAACAAATAGCCTTGGCAATATAAACTCTGTCCTTTGATCTTTAGAAGTGTCTTGAATCGACAGCCGCAGTCGGATACTTGAATCCTTGGAATCATTTCCCCCTTTATTAATCACAAAAGCATTTGCACTTTGTTAGATAATCAAATTCGATTTTATTCTCACCAAATCCCTGAGTTCGACTCTAGAATTTCTTACCTTGCTACAGCTGATCCGTACACTGCGGGTTCGCTTTGCTTTGAGTTCTAGATACAAATTTAAGACTTTGACGCACACACTTTTGAGCTAACAAGTTTTTGGCGCCGTTGCCGGGGATTTGGTCTAGACCAAATTCGGTTTTCGGTTGTCTAGCTTGAGAGCTCTTGCTCCTGTGATTTGATTTGTCTACTTGAGTGATCTTTGCAGGTTCTGTAGGTATATGCGAAAGACTAGATCTACCAAAGATCTAGTGCCTTTCGATCCCGAATTGGAGAAAACTTTAAGAAGAAAGTTGAAGGAAAAGAAAATGACTGAAAATAACGAGAGAAACATCCAGGCTGAGTTGGATGAAGCTCAACGTCAACTTAAGTTGAGTGAGAATACTCGTGTAGATGCTGAAACGAGTCATCAATTCCAAATTGATGAACTCAGGGCTATGATGTTGGGCATGAAGTTGGAGCTGAATGATGCAAGGAAGAAGAAGAAAGTCAAGAAGCCAACTAAGTCCACTAGAGATGATTCATCTGATGATGAAGAACTCGATCCGGATATGCCGGAACTTGAAGAAATCAATCCAGTGATTCATCCTGTTCGTAACAACCCAAGACCACCGGTTGTTCCTCGCATTCCAGCTGGGGATGTGAAAGTTGCTAATGAAGGAGATGAATTTTAGAGTTGAGGTGTGAATTTTGGAGCTGAGGACATCGAGGTGTGAATTTAGCCACCACGCCGTCTAGGTGTGAATTTTGGAGCTGAGGACATCGAGGAATTCAACTTTACACCACAAGTCATCACCATGGTTTGCCCAAGTCAGTTTGGTGGAGCTAGTGCTAAATATCCACACCAACACTTGCAGAATTTTGAGATTCTCATGGAGACCATGAAGCCGAAGAAAGCTACTACAAGTAATTACAAGATCAAACCGTTCTTCTTCTCTTTGAAGGACAAAGCTCTAGCTTGGTACCAAACACTTCCAGCTGCAAAGCTGGCCACATGGGAGGATCTATCTTCGGAGTTCCTCACCAAGTTCTTCCCGCCATCCAAAACGGTGGAATTGAGAGGTAAGGTAAATGGTTTTTCTATGAAACCTAACGAAAGTTTGTTTCAATCTTGGGAAAGGTTTCAGGATCTCTTATTGGATTGCCCACACCACGACATTTCAAAGCTGGAATTGTTGGAGATCTACTACAAGGGGTTGGATGTGGAAACACAATTCAATCTCCAATCTCTCTCTTGTGGCCTATTCATGGACATGAGAGAAGATGATGCTTGGGACTTCATTGAGAAGCAAACCCAAGTGATTGAGAAGTATTCCCACCGAAAGCTGGATCCAAATAGCCGAAATCAAGGCGATCCGGGAGCTAAATTGAACCACGCTACTCAAACACAAATATTTTCCCTCAACAATGAAATCAAAGAGTTGAAGGAAGTCATCAAAACTAGCCTTCAAAAGGCTAAGGAGTAAGAAGCCAACTATATGGGAAAGGATAACAATCAAAGGAATGACTACCATAACAACAACCGGAACAACAACTGGAAAAACAACACTAGGAACTCCAACAACAACAATTGGAGATCGAATCAATAAAATCCAGGTAATCCCTATTCCCATGCTGAAAAAGCTTTAACATCTCCATCTTCTTCTACTCCTTTGAAAAGCCAGGAACAATCATCAAATGGATCGAACAATCCCGATCCCATGTTGGAGACAAACCTAGGAAAGCTACAAGGATTGGAGAGTTATATATCTTCGGTTGATAAAGATCACAAGGCTTTAGAAAACCAAGTATTTATCAAAGCCGGAGAAGTTCCAAGAGATCAAGGGAAGCTTCCCGGGAAGACGGAAGATAACTCAAAGGGAAGGGTTATGGCAATCACTACTAGGAGTGGTGTAACAACCACTGATCCTCAACCTAAAGTAGTTGAAACCACCACCGAATAAGGGAAAGGAAAGGAGAAGGAAGATATATATGTTCCTCCTCCCGCCTACAAACCACCTCTACCTTTTCCTCAATCTAGAGCGCGAGCGCGGCTAGATAAACACTTCGGTAAGTTTATTGAACTTATGAGTAAGCTGCATATTAATATATCTTTTATGGATTCAATTTTAGGTATGCCACCTTATGGGAAATTCCTCAAGGAAATCCTCTATAACAAGAGGAAATTAGAAGACATTGGAGAAGTCAAGACTATGACAGAGAATATGGCACCTAAGCTACGTGATCCGGGATCATTTTGCATACCCATCACCTTAGGAGAGGTCACTTATGATGCACTTTGCGACCTTGGAGCAAGTGTGAGCATCATACCACTTGATTTATGCAAGGCAGTTGGTCTAGGAGAGCCTAGACCGGTGAAGATGACGCTTTACATGGCCGACCGTTCCATCACAAGGCCAGTCGGGAAAGTAGAAGACATTCCGGTAAAACTCGGTAAGTTTTACATTCCTATAGATTTTGTCGTTCTTGACATCCCTACAAATTATCTAGTTCCCATCATTCTTAGGAGACCATTCCTTGCAACCTCCGGATGCATGGTAGATTGCAAGAATGGACAACTATCCTTCAACATAGGTGAAGAGAAAGTGGAGTTCGTACTCTCCTCTTTAATCAAAGACCCAGCCTTGAGAGAAGATGATTTTAACATCTTTGATGAAGAAGAGTCTAGAGAGGTGGTGAGTTCGATTCTAATGAAAGATCCACTTCAAAAGGTTCTAAGTATGAGCATCATGAAGGAAGGAGTAGAGCATGATTGTGATGATGAGGTAAAAGCATTAGAAGATGTGAAAGAAGAACCAGGAGCAGGATTTGAAGAGTTAAGATTAACTCCGGAAACTGTGAAAAAAATCGACCTACACGAAATAAATCACTCGATTTCTGAAAAGGCAAGTCGATTTTTGACAACAGGAAGAAAAATCGACCAAAAAATCGGACGATTTTCTTCATAGGGGGTCGATTTAGCGAGGATTTATCCGGTTTCTACGAACTTGACTGCAGTTGTTCTCAACTCTAATAGTGCACCTTCCCCACCTTCAAAGGCTTCTCCCATGACATTAAAAGGTCATGAATCATCAATCAAAGTACCTCCTTCATTGGAATTGAAGCCCCTTCCTACACACTTAAGGTATGCATTTCTTGGGCCTAACTCTACATATCTTGTTATCGTTAGTGCAAAACTGAATGATGATGAATTAGAGAAGCTTATGAATGTTCTAAGGCAACATAGGAGAGCTTTAGGCTATAGTATTGATGATTTGATAGGCATTAAACCTTTTCTATGTATGCATAAAATCCTAATGGAAGAGGATTACAAGCCTTCACGTCAACCTCAAAGACGGTTAAATCCGATCATGAAAGAGGTCGTGAACAAAGAAATTCTTAAGCTACTTGATGCAGGTATCATCTTCCCTATTTCCGATAGCAAGTGGGTGAGTCCAGTGCATGTAGTACCAAAGAAATGAGGTATTACCGTTGTTGCCAACAAAAACAACGAGCTTATTCCCACAAGGACAATTACGGGATGGAGAATGTGCATCGACTACCGTAAGCTGAATGTGGCCACCAGGAAGGATCACTTTCCCCTTCCTTTTATTGATCAGATGTTGGAAAGGTTAGCCCAACACTCTTACTTTTGTTATCTAGATGGATATAGCGGTTTCTTTCAGATTCCCATTCACCCGGACGATCAAGAGAAGACAACGTTCACGTGCCCTTGAGGTACGTTTGCTTATAGAAGGATGCCATTCGGCTTATGCAACGCTCCAGCCACCTTCCAAAGGTGCATGATGGCAATCTTTTCAGAATACATAAAGAATATCATGAAAGTATTCATGGACGACTTTTCAATATATGGTTCTTCCTTTGATAACTGTCTCTCTAACCTTTCATTAGTTCTTAAGAGATGTGAAGATACTAACTTAGTTTTAAATTGGGAGAAGTGTCATTTCATGGTCACCAAAGGAATTGTGTTAGGTCATCTAATATCAAATAGAGGAATAGAGGTTGATAGAGCTAAGATAGAAACTATTGAGAAGCTACCTCCTCCATCCTCTATGAAAGGGATTAGAAGCTTTTTAGGACATGCAAGCTTCTATAGGAGATTCATACAAGATTTTTCTAAGATTTCAAAACCCTAAACTAATCTTTTAATAAAAGACGCAACTTTCGAATTCTTGAAAGATTGTCTAGAAGCTTTTTGCAGGATCAAAGAGGCTTTGATTTCAGCACCAATCATCCAACAACCCGATTGGACTCTTCCTTTCGAGGTCATGTGCGACGCAAGCGACATTGCTATAGGAGCCGTACTCGGACAGAAGAAAGATGGTCGTACGCACGCCATCTACTATGCTAGCAAGACGCTAGACGAGGCTTAATCCAATTATGCCACTACGGAAAAGGAACTTCTAGCCGTAGTTTATGCTTTTGAAAAATTTTGCTCCTATCTTGTAGGTGCGAAGGTGATAGTCTATACGGATCATTCACCAATCCGCTACTTGTTCACGAAGAAGGATGTGAAGCCAAGGCTTCTAAAATGGATCTTACTCTTACAAGAGTTTGATTTGGAGATCCGTGACAAGAAGGGCTCAGAAAACTCAGTTGCTGACCATCTTAGTCGCCTTCCACACCTCACTAGCGAGATGGATGAGCTCCCTATAGATGACTCATTCCCTGACGAACAACTACATGAGATTGAAGAGTGTATTCAACACATCTCAAAAGGTAATGATCCATGGTTTGTTGACATTGTAAATTACCTTGTTTGTCAGGAGATTCCCCCCGGATTTTCATATGCTCAAAGAAAGAAGTTCTTTAAGAACGTCCGGCACTTCTATTGGAACGAACCTCTTCTCTTCAAAAGAGGTCCCAATGGCATATACAGAAGATGCATTCCAGAAGACAAGGTGAAAAGTGTCATCCGCCCCTGCCACTCTCTACCATGTGGAGGACATGCTAGTTCCCACAAAACATGTGCTAAGGTACTTCGTTCCGGTTTCTTTTGGCCTATCTTATTCAAAGATGTGCAAAAATATGTTGTTGCTTGTGATGCTTGTCAAAGGACAGGTAATATTTCTAGGAGGAATGAAATGCCCCTCAACAACATACAAGAAGTGGAGATCTTCGATGTATGGGGAGTAGATTGTATGGGACCATTGCCATCCTCTTGTGGAAACCAATACATACTCCTCGCCATAGACTATGTCTCAAATGGGTAGAAGCAATCGTTTCTCCTACTAATGATGCAATGGTAGTGGTGAAGTTCTTCAATAGAACGATCTTCCCAAGGTTCGGAACTCCCCGAACCATCATTAGTGATGGAGGAACGCATTTCACAGCCCGTCGATTTGAGACTCTATTGGCTAAGTATGGGGTGACCCATAAGATAGCTACACCATACCAACCGCAAACTAGCGGACAAGTCGAGATATCCAATCGAGAGATTAAGGGAATTTTAGAGAAAACTGTCTCTAAAACAAGGAAGGACTGGTCAATGAAGCTTGACGATGCACTATGGGCGTACAGGACTGCCTTTAAGACACCAATAGGTACGACTCCATATAATCTTGTTTATGGTAAATCTTGTCATCTTCCGGTAGAGCTAGAGCATAAAGCATATTGGGCTGTCAAGTGGCTCAACTTTGACATGAAAGAAGCCGCAGAGAAGCGGCCTTTTGGATATCAACGAGCTGGACGAGATCCGGCTGAATGCGTATGAGAACGCAAAGATCTATAAGGAAAGGACGAAGCGCTGACATGATAAGCACATCATTCCAAAGGAATTGAAAGAAGGAGATCTAGTCCTTCTATTCAACTCAAGACTTCGACTATTTCCAGGTAAGCTTAAATCCCGTTGGACAAGACCTTATGTAATTAAACGAATTTTCCCCCATGGCGCAGTTGAAGTATGGGGTGAACAAAGCGGAAATTTCAAATTGAATGGCCAACGATTGAAGAAATACACACCGGAAGTTCCGGTTGAGGAGATAGCTCCTATCCTCCTCTATTGAATACCAAACCAAGCACCGTCCAGCTAAAGACGATAAATCAAGCGCTTCTTGGGAGGCAACCCATGATAGTATAACTCTTTTCTCCTTTTATCATTTAGTTTAGCTTAGTTTAGTTGAATAGCTTCTTTTATTTTTGCTTTTGTTTGTTCCTCGATGCACTCTCGGTTTGTTTGTGTCAATAATCGCAGGAAATTAGGTCCAATTTGAGAAATCAATGAAGATAGGAGGCATAAATTAGTTCAAATTGCAATCTTCAAGAAAAACAAGGAAAGAGATCGAGCTACACAAAGCAAATCGTTCGATTCAGGAACAGAGCAAGTCGATTTTTTGGCAATAGGGAGATAAATCGACCCCCCCCCCCGAATTAAATCGTCCGATTCTTCTTTTAGCTGAGAAAATGAAGAAAAATCGCCCCAATAAATAAATCGCCCAGTAAAATCGTCCGATTTTCTTCATTAAATCTCCGGCCTATATAAAGCCTTCACCACTCGATTCTCTCATTCAACAAACTCTCCATTCCCGATTTCCCTTCTCTCAAAGAACCGAAAATCGCCCACCCTCTAATCTCCTCATTCCTTAATCGTTTTGAATGATTCTTGGCCCTAAACTGAAGCATTTTCGACAAAGTACAAGGATCTAGTAACAACAAGCTTGACAATCGACTCATCCATCTGGAATTCAGGTTTTTCAATTCGAAACCTAAGTTTTTCGCTCGATTTTTATTCTTGCTTAGAGATTGTTTGTTTGCTGAGATTGATTGAGGGGTTTGCTTAGAAACAACAATAGGAGACTGTGTGTGGTGATAGTTTGGTCAGAACTTTACAGAATTGTGTGAATTGTTGAAATCGACAGAAAAATCGACCCAACCCAGATAAATCGTCCGATTTACTGTAGAACAACCCAATTTTTTGTTGCAGAAATGGAGAATTTGAAGAGAATCACTTGAAATGCGGGGAAGAAGAAGGGATCTTCTTCCAAATCCCCTCTCTCACCTCCACCACCCTCTCAAGCCATACCAAACCTCCCCCTCCCCTATCCAAACATAAGAAGAGATATGAACGTCTCTTAGATCGTCCCTTCACCCCTCCTCGATACATTGTGCTAGATGACTTAGACTCTTTGTTTGTTCGAGAGGATGTGGATATGATGTTAGATAGAGTCGGGTTGAGTCAATTTGCTATGATTAGGGAGGATGCTTACACCGAGATCACCCTAGAATTCCTTAGCACATTTGAGCATGGTCCTAGAGAGAGGACGATCTCTTTCCACCTCATGAACCACAACCATGCTATGACTATTGATGACTTTGGGGATTTGTTTGGTTTTCCCTACGCTGATGCATACACATTTGCGAGAGGAGTTAGTGCTAGTGCCTTTTGGGAGACCATCTCAGTGGGAGAGTATGGTCGTGATAAGTGGAGACCTGGAAATTTGAAAGAGGCTAGCATGTACAACCTTTCCTTTAAGGTAGTGCATAGGATCCTTAGTGAGAGCTTGTTTGCACGCACGGAGAATCCATAGAAGCTCAAGGCTGACGAGCTCTTTATCTTGTATTGCATGACATGTAGCACCATTCCCGGCATCACCTCTATGCTTGCTGACTATCTAGGAAAAGATAGCCAACAAGGCAAAGAGTGACATTTGTGCTGGAGGCCTTGTCACTCATGTGGCAAAGGCATTGGAGTTAGATTTCTCGGATTGCACCTTAGCTGAGAGTGCCCAGCCCTTAGGATCACAGAGATTGATTGCGAGACAGGTCTTGATTCCTCAAGTGAGAGGAACTCTTCATGTACCCATGCCGTGGGCAAAGGATCCAAAAAAGAAGCCATCCGAGATTGTTTGGAAATCCAAATACACCATTCGGAACAAGAGGAATTGGAAGGAGACGTTTATACTGATGCTTGAGGAGATAGCTCCTCCTTTGTATTATGATGATGATGCAGGTGACACTGAGGATGAGGAGGATCATGAGGATGGAGTACACCAGGGGACCATGCTCGAGTTCGAGAGTGACACTTATAGTGGTCACGTCACGGATGCCATGGACACCGACACTCATGGTGCAGGACCTAGCCGGACTAGTCGAGGCACCGAGGAGACAAAGGATGACATGCAACCACCTCGCCACTCCTTTGCACATGCTCCTAGCCACGGTAGAGGCCATGGACGAGGACATAGACTTCCCCGCCATTTTAGAGACTTAGTCTATAGCTTCCAGGGTCTACGCACCGACTACCAAGGTCTACGCTCCGACTATCAGGCCCTCCACACCGACTACAACACCTTGAATACTCAGTTCAAGGAATACCGGCAGGAGACGGACACTAGACACTCCTCCTATGATGGCCAGATGAGAGACATGTACTACCATCAGTTCGGCCACTTCTATGATCCCAGCGCGCCGATGTATCCATATCCTCCACCTCCACCACCACCAACCGAGGATTGAGATTCCACTCCTTTTACATTGTAAGTATTTTTCTCCATCTTATGCTTGATCTTTCACATTGGGGACAATGTGGAGGTTAAGTATGGGGTGGGGGTACTTACAATCTCTTTTACTTCATTTTAGCACTCTATGCACTTTGTACTACTTTTGATGATTTGGCTTGTAATAACTCTTGCACTACTTGCTTTCCACTATGACATTCGCATTTTCATGCTTTCTTTCAAATATCATGAGTTTTCAAAATTTTTTTGTGCTTCTTATGATGGAAATGACCTCTATGATGAAAATTGTGATGTGGAAAGGCAAAAAGATGACATGGTTATGTTGAGATTTTGATTATGGCATGAATGAGCTTACTTTTGTTACTTGAACACATGAATGGTTTATATGCTTTTGATGTTTTGATAAGAGAATGAAATAATGGTCGAAGCTATATTATATGTTCTTTTGCATCATATAGGGATGACCAAGGCAATTCACTTCTTCTCTTATTCATATCTTTTTCATGCTAGCTCCTCAATGAAATATGTAACCTCCTTTTACCATCCGGCAATTAGGATAGGTTATTGAAAAAGGCATGTTTGACGTGGGAGGGCCAATAAAAATGTGTTAAGTGAAAGTGTAGCAATTCATAAGTTTGGGGACGTTGAACAAGAGGATGAGTAACTCGGCACCATTCACATAGCCAGGTGTTTGTGTCTTGCCAAAGTCCGATTGAACGACAAGTCCTAACGAGATATGGTACGTGCATCATGGGTTTGAGGCATCTCGAAATTGAGAAACGCTGATCTCCTAGGCTTCGGTTATTGTGCACCTCTGTCCATACTCTCAAAAAGTAAAGAATAAAGAAAGCAATGCTTTTACATGCAAAGCATGTGTGGTGAAGTAAATTTCTTGAAGGTATTATGTTGTTCCTCTTTCCCGGATAAGCACCACAATTGCCTAAAAGAATTCCCTCCTTTAACACGTTTCTTAGACCTTTTCTTTGATTAGAAGACCTTGAGACTTTTATGCATGTATTTAAAACTTCATGGCTTAGACTTGCTTGATTTTAATTGCCTCTACATCTTTATCATGTCTTTCATTTGTGTTTTTGAGAAAGGAAAGAGAGTTAGTTCATATTATTATTATCATTGATACATGCCTTGTCTTCCTATGCCTTGAAATACCACTTTGAGGGTGATCCAATAAGAAGAAGCACTACCAAATGAAAAGTTTTTGAGTTTTCATACATATATAATCCATGGCATCTTATATTCTAAGTTTGAGTCTTGCTTGGGGACAAACATGAAGCAAGTATGGGGTATTTTGATGACATGAATTATATACCATTATAATCATGCATATTGTAGAGGTTTACCTCGATTTACCTTCCATTTAGAGGGAACTTGTGTACCTTTTGTGTTTTATTCATATATATTTCGGAAATAGAGGTCTACACGAGTTTCGGTTGAATTGTAGGTAAATCAAGTGGTTTGGAAGCAAAAGTGGAGCAAGGAGCATCTAAGGCCATTAGGGAAGCTAAAGGAGTCTTAGAGGAATCACAAAGAGCAAAGGAGTTGCATAAAAGAAGCATAAAAGGGAAGAAGAAAACAAGCGAAAAGACGAGCATTCTCTGTTGAAGAAAATCGTGCCATTTACAACATAAATCGGACGATTTTTATCATTAAAAATCGAACGGTTTTGCTTGAAAATCGGCTAGCACGATTTTCTTTGTTTTTCGGCCCAATGGTAAAGACGACTCAAAGTCCATCACTTTTAGGCTAGAGAAGTGTTTTGCCAAGCGGCCCATTAGCAAGGAACTATAGGTTGGAACCCTAGGAATGAAAACGGGACGGCCGCAGCGGGAAATCTTTACACGTTTGAGAGAGATTGAGGATTCTTGGGGAATGATTGAAGCGATATTGCCGGGAAGTCAATCTTGATCATATTTGTGAGATTCCTTGTTTCCTTTGCAATCTTTGTGGTTTTTGAACACAATACTGAGTTGATTGAGAGATACTTTGATTAGTTTTGCGATTGGTTTACAGAATTGAAAGTTATTTAGTTTTTATTCAAGATTCGGGTTTATTTGATTTATTCAGTCAATCTAAATTTTGATTTGATTTTGAAAATGGTTGGTTAAAACCATTGTGATTCTGGGGAGAATAGTTGATGATTGAGGCTTAGATGATGATACACGGAACTCATTCAAACATTTGGACCCTGAGAGTTTAGATTTTAACGTTGCGACGACAGAAAAATCGGACTGTTCTTCATGAAAATCGGACGATTTTCTCATGAATAACACAATTTATTCCCCTGACGATCTTTAATTGATTTAATCTTTAACCAAAGTTAATCCTTGCCTAAATCACAACCGTGCTTAACCTTTTTAACCTCTATTTAGGTGTATGATGAGACTTCAACCTTGATTCTACATTTAATAGATTAAGATTACAAGATTTGGGTAAGAGAGAGACTCAACATCCTTTATTAAGGTTTTAAGTGTGCTTTCTATCTTTACCTTGGAGAGTCACATCCTGGGGTTTTGGATAGTTTGTTTGAGTGTAATTCTTGTCTTTAGATCTTTCTATATTGTAGCCTCAACAACCCTTATAGAGAGAACCTTTGGATTAGATAAATAGGTTTCGGAACTTCACCGTACGATATCTACCTTTGAAACACATAGTCTTGGCAATATAAACTCTGTCCTTTAATCTTTAGAAGTGTCTTGAATCGATAGCCGCTTTCGGATACTTGAATCCTTGGAATCATTTCCCCCTTTATTAATCACAAAAGTATTTGCACTTTGTTAGATAATCGAATTCAATTTTATTCTCACCAAATCCTTGAGTTCGACTCTGGAATTTCTTACCTTGCTACAGCTGATCCGTAAATTACGGGTTCGCTTTGCTTGGAGTTCTAGATACAAATTTAAGACTTTGATGCACACACTTTTGAACGAACAAGGGGTTAGGAATTGCGGTTATGGCATTAGACTCAAGTTTCTAATCAATCTTGGACTAGCTATGGTATGTTGGGAAGGAATGTTTCTCAAATGGGATCAATCACCGGGTAGGTCTCATGATCCACTAATCCTGCAACTAAGGTCCTATCACCGGGTAAGTCTCTAGGAGCCTAAGGTTGGGAAATCTACACAAACAAGATTGCTATCTAGGGGTCTAACCTCTCCTTACCGGGTAAGTCTCGGAAGGCAAGTCCTAAACATCACTCCTAGCACATTCAGTCCAATAGCGGCTTGTGAGGCTCACTACTACCTATAGTTTATCATCTTTGGTACCTAAGGTCAAGAATCACCGGGTAGGTCTCTTCTCTCACTTAGTTTGCTAGCATTAGGGCGCCCTAGGCTAGATTAAGCTTAACAAACACTAGGATTTCAACAATCTAACATCCTAATATTCATATTTATCAATACAAGCACAACATAACAAAATCACGGGCAAATCATCAGAACCACGGCCATGGAAGCATAAGAACAGACCGTGATTTGTAACAACAGTTAAGTACGAGCAAGCCAATCATCCAAATATACGTTTAAGTCTATTCTATCATAGTCCAAGCCATAACCATCATTCCTTTACCCTAGAATATCAACTACTTAGCCAACAACATGCATTTTAACAATCAAACTCAACAAGCATGCATTCATGGTTTCCATAGCAAGAAAATGAAATGAAAGAAAAATGAAACAAGTAGAACAAGAAAACCAAGCTGAATGTATGTTAAGAAAAATATACAACCCTTCAAAAGAAGGTTCAAATCGTTCCTCACAAAATCCTTGCAAATGTCTTCAACAAGCTCACTCAAAAACCCCTCAAAGCTCTAAAAACTCTAAAACTAATGTTCTTCTTTTTCTTCTTCTCCAAAATGAGAGTGTTTTTTCTCCTCTCCAAGAGTAGCCTCCAATGGAATGTTGTAGAATGAGAGAGTGTGGGAGAGGATCCCCCAGAGAATAAGCCTCCAGGACCACTTATATCCTCCATCAAGGGCAAGAGTCTGTTATGGAGATCGTGGGACAACTGTCATAGCTGTCCAGAGAGAACCACGGCCCAAAACCACAGGCATGGAATCTGCGTCTGGACCGTGGTTTTGCTCAGACAACTCTCTTTTGATAGTTAAGCCATGAATTGGTGCAAGGCATGCACCAACAAGGTCCTATGTGTTCTCCTTAGCTCCTAGCTTGATTCTTAATTAGTCCGGAAGCGTTTCATCGCGAGGAATGATCCTCGAATGTATCGATTAAGCTGCAAAAGCTCCTCAAAATACCTACAAAACCGACAATAGTGCTTGTAGACGTCTATCTCGACAATATGCATGAATTGAACGTAAACGTCATGAACTAATGCCAAACTATGCATGAATAGCGGGAAAAACTATCTAAATGGATGCCTAAACTAACGTCATAAATCGTGTTATCAGCCTTGATATGAACTTCAAGGGCCTTGAAGTATAATTCAAGGACAAAGGAAGATGGCGAGTACAAAGGAACGAAATCAAGGGCCTTGGAATTATAGATGCACGGAACAAGGATTCAAAATGAGTTGAAGATTTTCTTGGAAGATTCTGTAACAGAAAGATCTCATCAACCAAAGATCTTGTCAACCGGAGAAAGATCTTATTAACCGAAGGAAGATCTCAACCGAATATTAGAGAATCTTTTCTAAAAGATTTTCTAAACAACAAACGGCAAAAATATCTTCTCTCTCGATTCAACAAAAGACGAGAAGATCAAGGAGTTAAGGACTCAACGTGTTCTCAAGAGCTGAATACTTGCAACGTCTACCTTATCTCGAACAAGAAACGATCTTCATGGAAAAGAAGATTCATCTTCAAACGGTCATCTCTACAACGGCTAGAAAACCTTTCCATAGAAGAGTATAAATGAAGATGATGGTCGAAGAAGACAAGAATATAAGCTTAGATAGGAAAACATCTTTACATCTTCAAGCAACCTAATCATCTTCATTCGTTGTTTTTCTTTCTCTCATTCAAGCAAAAGCTTTATCCCCTTAGAGAGAGAAAACAATAGAGCTCCATTGGAAGATCTAAATAGTGTTATACTAGAGTGTGTGTTACTCTGCGAAGTAACTAGGCTATTATAGCTAGGTTAAGAGTTGGAGCTAGATCTTAGCATTGGCTACAGTGAGAGAAGAAGGGGATTTCTTCTAGTTTGTATCTAGGACTCTTTGAAGCTGAAATAGACAGTTAGATTCTACGGATATACCCTGGGACAGAGAGTAGGCTATTTAGAGCCGAACTTCGTAAACATATCCTCGTGTCAATCTTTTTAATTCCGCACCATACATACTTTACTGTGACTAACTTTGTTTTGAAGAAGCAAAAAGTCAAGGCCCTTAAAAGGAGTTTTAAATCCATTGAAATCAAAGTTTCACAAGAAGCACAAATTGACATCAAGGTCCTTGAAAGGAGTTTCAAGGCCTTGAGATTTGGTTTGCGAAAAGTTTCCATACTCTATTCAACCCCTCTTCTAGAGTATCATTTAAGTTATTTATTTCACCTACCAGTTCTTCAATTGGTATAAGAGCTAGATTAACATTTATTGATTTAACCATCAGTGAGACTAATAATGAATCCTGTAGGTGATGGTGGTTTTGCTCAAGGAAGATCCTCATCCCGACCACCACTCTTCTGTGGCAATAACTTTTCTCATTGGAGAGCACTTATGCATATGTTCATTATTGACCAGGATATGGAGCTTTGGAGCATTACTCAAAATGGACCTAAAGTTCCAATGACAATGGTTGAAGGCATCCAAGTCCCAAAGAAGGAATCAGACTTCACACAGGCTGACCTGGACAGTGTGTCAAAGAATTATAAAGCAATGAATCTACTTTACTGTGGATTAGATGCAAATGAATTCAACCGCATCTCATCATGCAAGAGTGCTAAAGAAATATGGGACAAGCTTGTTGTCACTTACGAAGGAACAAGCCAAGTCAAGGAAACAAAGATTAGCATCTTTCTCAGACAATACGAGATATTCAAGATGAATTCAAATGAAACAGTCAAAGAAATGTTCACCAGATTCACTGAGATCGTGAACAATCTGGACTCACTAGGAAAGATCTTCACCAATGAGGAGAAAGTGAGGAAGGTTCTAAGGAGCCTACCTAAAGCCAAGTGGGGATCGAAGATGACTGCTATTGAAGAAGCTCAAAATCTCACAACTCTTTCTTTTGATGATCTACTTGGAAAACTCATCACACATGAAATGGTTCTTGGTGAAGAAGATGGAGAACTCCCATCCAACTCCAAGAATTTGGCATTAAAATCCAGAAGAGATGAGTTACCATCTGATGAAGAAGATAGTGATGATGATGAAGAAGAAGAAGATGCAATCGCCATCATCTCCAAGGGTCTCTCAAGAATTCTCAAGTTAAAGAAACAATCTGCAAACAGAGAATTTCCATGAGCATCAAAACCCCGAGGTAAGTTTTCTAACTCTAATAAGAAAACGAGAGTACTGACTTGTTTTGAATGTGGTGAAACAAATCATTTGGTGAAGGATTGTCCACAAAAGAAGAGGACCAACTTCAAGAAAAATGATCGAAAGAAGAAAGCTATGTTTGCTTCATGGAGTGATTCAGAATCAACAAATGAATCAGAAGATGAAAATGAACAAGCAAACTTGTGTCTCATGGCCGATCATGAAGATGACTCAAATTTGTACATCGACAATGTGGTAAGTACAATTATGTCTCAACCTGAGATTGACCTTAAACAATTCATTAAAGATATTATCTTAAGTGATAAGGAACATAGAATAAGGATAAATTCTTTAAAAGAAAAGCTTCATGAACAAGATAGACAATTGAGTGAAATGTCTTTGGAGATTGAAAATCTTAACACAGAAAAGGAAGACCTTGATGACAATATCAAGGCCTTGGAATCAGAAAATCTGATTCTCAAGGACAACCACTCTTCTCTTCATCGAAACTATATCAATCTAGAGAAAGAGAAACTTGATCTGACTTTAACGTGTCAAGACCAGAAGGCAGCACTCATTAAGTTTACTCGTTCAAAAGCTAATGTGGAAAGAATGATGGGTGAACAACAATCTTCCCTTAACAAAAATGGTATAGGGTATCATAAGAGCTTTCCTAGAAAACCTACCACCACTTTTGTCAAGGCCAAAGGAAGCATTCATATGCCTACATGCTTCTACTTTTGTAAAAAGGGTCATATTAAATCTACATGTCCTTATAGAAGAAATGATCCTTATATCATCAGAAACACCTATCCTTTATGTCTAAGAAAACAGGTCAAACAAATCTTGGTTCCTAAAGGTACTAGACCACCAAACATGATCGAACCTGAGTATGAACCAAAATATGCCATTTAGTCGACCCGGAAAGGTTGATGTTTGCTATTCTGCAGAATATCACCAAGGTAAAGGAGCAAAAATGGATATTAGATAGTGGTTGCTCAAGACACATGAGTGGAAAAAGCTCTTTATTCTCAGACTTAAAGAAGCAATCATCTGGAACTATTACTCTTGGTGATAAAGGAAAGTGTGACATAATTGGCATTGGTAAAATTTGCTATAATTCATCCAACTTCATTGATGATTTTTATTTAGTTGATGGCTTGAAATATAATCTGCTAAGTATTTCTCAAATTTGTGATAAAGGCAATAAAGTCATTTTGATTCAAAAAAATGTGAGGTTCAAAACATAAAGACGGGTGAAGTATTGCTTACTGCTCCTAGATGTAATAATGTTTATTCTTTAAGTACTTACCAAGTTACAAGAAAAGATTCAAGATATCAAAGAAAATCCTCAAGACCTTCAAACACACCTTCAAGACCTTGAAACTGGAAACTGTGATGACAGAATTCCACTTCAAGGGCTTGAAACCCAACTTTAAGGCCTTGAGATTGGAACAATAGGTAATACACAAACGGTACCTGAATCCAGTCAAACATATGCAGCTCAACCTTTTGGATCTACTTCATCTTTCAGAAGAAGAAAAGTTAAACACTCCTCGTATCATCAACAAGAGAATGTGATCTCAAATCCAAACGCTGGAGTTCAAACTAGATCTAAAGTGAACAATCTATGTGCCTTCTCCGCCTTTGTATCACTTGTTGAGCCAAAGAACTACATTCAAGCTCTTCAAGAACCAGATTGGATTATTGCCATGCAAAATGAATTAAATGAATTTGAGAGGAACAAGGTATGGACTCTTACTTCAAGACCAAAGCATCAATCAGTTATTGGCACGAAATGGGTCTTTCGAAACAAATTGGATGAAAGTGGTAAAATCATACGAAACAAAGCACAATTTGTAGCACAAGGTTATAACCAAGAAGAAGGTATTGATTATGAGGAGACTTTTGCTCCAGTTGTCAGGTTAGAAGCCATACGTATGCTACTTGCATTTGCATCTTTCATGAGTATAAAACTTTTTCAAATGGATGTAAAATGTGCTTTTTTAAATGGCTTCTTAGAAGAAGAAGTCTATGTTGCTCAACCTCCTGGTTTTGAAAATGATGAATTTCCAGATCATGTTTTTAAATTAGACAAAGCTCTTTACGGTCTTAAGCAAGCTCCTCGAGCTTGGTATGAAAGACTGTCTAAATATCTTCTTGAAAACAATTTTAAAAGAGGCTTGATTGATAAAATATTGTTTATCAAAACTAGAGGCAACGACATTCTAGTAGTACAAATCTATATTGATGATATATTATTCGGTGCTACTAATGATTCCCTTTGCAAAGAATTTTCAGATATTATGTGCAGGGAATTTGAGATGAGCTTAATGGAAAGCTAAATTTCTTTCTTGGACTTCAAGTTACACAAGCAAAGAAAGGAATTTTTTTCAATCAAAGCAAGTATACTAAAGACTTGTTAAAAAGTACAAAATGGATCAATCTAAGGTTTCAAAGACTCCTATGAGTTCAACACTTTCGCTAGATCATGACAAGAATGGCAAAAGTGTAGTACAAAAGGAGTATCGAGGTATGATCGGTTCATTGTTGTATCTAGCTGCTAGTCGTCCTGACATTATGTTTAGCTTGTGCATGTGTGCAAGATTTCAAGCTGATCCTAAAGAGTCACACTTGATAGCTGTGAAAAGAATTTTTCGGTATCTCAATGGCACTAAGGATCTAGGGTTATGGTACCCACATCAAAGCTCGTTTCATCTTGTTGGCTATTCAAATGCAGACTTTGCAGGTTATAAGGTCGACAGAAAATGTACTTCTGGATGTTGCCAATTCTTAGGGTCATCCCTAATCAGTTGGCACTCCAAGAAGCAAAATTTTGTTGCCCTATCCATAGCTGAAGCCGAATATATAGTTGCAGAAGCCTGTTGTGCTCAAATTTTTTGGATCGCTCAACAACTTCGTGACCTTGGCTTTGACATGAAAGGTATTCCTATAAAATGTGATAATACTAGTGTTATTTCTATAACCAAAAATCTTGTGCAGCATTCAAGGACTAAGCATATTGATGTAAGGCATCACTTCATACGTGATCATATTGAGAAAGGTGATGCTTCGATTTCTTTTATCTAAACTAACTTGCAGCTTGCAGATATCTTTACCAAGCCTCTTCTTGAGGAATAAGTTAATTTTATTAGATTAGAGCTTGGTATGTTGAACAAGGAAGCATTAACGTAGGGGGAGTAAACGAGTTTTAATCGTTCCTACGTATGCAACCCAATTGGTGTTTTCAAGGACCTTGAAATGAAATTGAAGGGGCCTTGAAACATTTTTCAAAGGGTATATAAATAGAACGGATCAATTAGAAATTCATATCTTTTAGATATTGAATTATCTAATTTTTATTTCTTTTAAAGGGACTTCAAAAGGTTTTATTTTCAGATTCAAAGAATTTTGAAAAGTGGTTACCAAAATTAATTGAAGGTTTTATCATATATGATTTTCCCAAGATTTTAAAAAATCTTTTGATCTTCCGTTGATAAGACTTCTTGCCATAAAAACCTCTTCTCTTCCCTCTTTATTTCTTCCGCTCCCTTTTCCATTTGCAAGCACGGTGCTTTATTCTTCATATTTTTAAACCCTCTTCATCTTCTTCTCAAAAATTTTCTCAATGGCATCCAAGAGAACTTCAGTAAACGAAGCAACATCTTCTATCCCTAAACGACAGAGGATTGTTCATATGTCGTCTGATTCTGACTCAAGCTCTGGATCTGGGTCAAGTTCAAGTTCATGTGGGTTCTCAAGCGACGCGGATATTTTTTCCAAAACTAGGCTCCCATCGAATTGGTTTGCTAACCCAACAGCGGCTAAGAAGTGGATCACTAAGTACGATGATCGTTATCAGTGCATGTGTGAGCCGGTCCATTGCGAACTATTTACCTGTTCTTCTTTGCCGGGATTAAAAGTACTCCAAGCAAGCTCTATATGGATAATGCTAAACCCAGGAGAATCTTCATACCCACGGTTAACCAGATTGTTCTATGCAAACTTGACAGCAAAACGAGAAAGAAGTGAATGAATTCTTGAATCTGTCATCAAAGGTAAGAAAATTACCATTACTTTTGAGATTTTAGCCGATATTTTTAGAATTCCTCTTTACGATGCATCAAAATGGTCAAACCCTGCTCAAACCATAAGGTTAGATAAAGAACATTTTCTCCTTCCTAATGCTCTATCACCTCCCACTATTACCTGTTTAACTCTAGAGGCCAGAATAATTTATGGTATTTTAGACAGATGCATAGTCCCGTGGTTTGCCAACAAAGACATTATAACTAATGCTGTGCTAGCTTTAGTTTACAATGTCATGAATGGGTTGAAAGTGAATCTGCATGAAATAATCTTGTCTCACATGGTGAATGTCATTAATTCTCCAAGCACCAGTCATCTGCCTTATGGGAATCTGCTTCCCATAATATTCAGGCATTTTTCAGTTGATTTTTCTGATGAGGAAATTCATTTTTACAATGATGGGTTGGATGAAGCTTTCTTCAAGACAATAGGAATTCAAAAGACTAAAGTGGGATTTACTACTGTGTGGGTGTTAAAAGAGCAGCCTGAATGGAATTTTTCTACACAATAGCGGCTGTAATTTGTGGAAGAGTCATTGAACTCATTAAGATATGATTTTGTGGATTTTAGAGTTTCAATGACTGATAAGATGGACAAAATTCAAGACTTACTGGGCATTCTCAATCAGAAAATTAATCAGTTGTTCCAAGTAAGTGCTATGTCTTTAACAACTGCTCGTAGTATTAAGCCCATATCAGAGGTGGATGGACAAGAGACTCATAAGGATGCCGAGAAGGTTATGGATCAATGTCTATGATTTTCAAAGATAAACCCATTCGTCAACCATTTCCAGAAGATCCAGAGATCCATATATTCTGACGATCGAAGAGTTTGGGGCAGTCAAGAAATATGCCAAACATTCTTCACAAAGAGGAACGAACTTATCTCTCAAAGAGCGTGATCTTGCTGATGTTAAGGATCGATGGAGAGATATGTGCTTAAGAGACTATTATGGGAAAGGAAGTTCCTCCTAGTGGTACAAGGAAAACTGAAGCTCTCTGCCTGTCATGAGTTTTTGAAAAACAATTTATGGTTTGAAAATACTTATGTTTTTGGGTCTGTAATCGTATTTTAAGACTCCTTGCTTTAACTGGGTTTTCTCCCTTGTTGAAAGACAAAGGGGGATAAATATGATCCGACATTTCTGCATTCTGTATTTTTAGTTTTGAGATTTTCATATGCATTGCTAAACTAACAAATGCAGGTACGATAAAACATTTGTGTTGTCTTCCATCAAAGGGGAGATTGAAAACTCCACCTTGATTAAAATGGTTGACAGGTGATGATGATGGAAGACATAACACAAATGTAGTTGTTGGATATACTAACAATATATTGATTATATTCTCTAGATATTTGGTTGGTTTGAATTTAGTGCAGGTTTTATCCAAATGTCAAGGGCCTTGATATGGAATTCAAGGGCCTTGAAGTATAATTCAAGGTCAAATGAAGATGGCGAGTACAAAGGAACGAAATCAAGGACTCTTTGAAGCTGATAATAGATAGTTAGATCCTACGAATATACCCTGAGACGGAGAGTAGGCTATTTAGAGCCGAACTTCGTAAACATATCCTCGTGTCAATCTTTTCAAATCCATACCATACATACTTTATTGTGACTAACATTGTTTTGTGGAAGCAAGAAGTCAAGGCCCTTGAAAGGAGTTTTAAATACCTTGAAATCAAAGTTTCACAAGAAGCATAGATTGACATCAAGGTCCTTGAAAGGAGTTTCAAGGCCTTGAGATTTGGTTTGTGAAAAGTTCTCATACTCTATTCCACCCCCTTCTAGAGTATCATTTAACTTATTTATTTCACCTACCGGTTCTTCAAAATGGTTTAAATATTATATACATATTCCCACAGTTTATCTTATTTTCTCCGTTGTTGGTCCTAGATTTAAAATTGATGGTGTTACCGAATTGTTAAATGTTTATTATGAATGTTTAGGTTTAACTTCTTCTATGAACGTTAATACCTTTATTCTTGATATTCATATTGAAATTAGTAAATTTCTTTCTTTATTCGAAACAAGTGCTAGTGCTTCATCCGAAACAACTTCTCCACCCTCTTCTTCTTCTTCTTCTTCTTCTTCTTCTTCTTCTTCTTCTTCTTCTTCTTCTTCTTCTTTCTTCATGTTTTATTATTTCAAAAGCTAAACAAATTTTAGCTAAAAGAACAAAAACACTGATGAGGCATTCATCCCGTATATGCGGAATTTCAAGATTATCTAACAACTTGTTTGATAACTCCACCTTTGATTATGAGTTGTATATATTGATGATGGAAGACTTAAACATTTATTTAGCGGTTTGATAAACTAACAAATATCGATCATATTTCTAGATTGTTTAGTTTGTGTTTGTTAAATTTGTGCAAGCTTTGGAAAGCATTTAAAGGGGCCTTGAAATGGATTACAAGGGACAAGCAGTTTTGAATGAGGTTTCAAGGGACAAAACTGAAGCCTTGAAATGCGTTTCAAGGGCTAGACGTTGAAGCTTTGAAAAGCCATACAAGGGAGAGTTCGGCTGAAGATATTTCAACGAGTAAAGGCTTTTCAACAACAAGATTCAAATCTCAACAAACCAAATCAAGAATCTCTACTAAGGATAATAAGAAGATCTTCCAAGATTCACAAGAAGATATGGGCTGTAACACCCCAAATTTTTAAATTTGGGGAGTTACTGGTTAGGACCACACAGTGGGTCCCGACCTTAGTTTGACAACAACTTAACAAGATCTTACAACAAGGCACAGATAAGGAAAAACCGGAAATCATAAATTAAGTCTTAACAATGTATGAAAGGGACCAGAATAACCAACAACCGGAAACATAAGATGACAAAGTACGGATAGAAAGAAAAGAACCAAGGTCCAACTGGAAATCCCACAAATAAAGAAACTGCAACACGTCCTAAAAGTACGACACCCCGGCTGACCACTACTATCCGGATCACTCGGCATCTGCTCTAACCTGTGGTACGTCTACACAACATAACAACTGTTAGCTAACTATCCAAATATAAGCAGAATAATAACAGCACAAACACACGCAAAATAATATAAACAAACATCATGCTGGCACACAACCGTTTATTATCTATTACTTAGGTGATTCATCTTATTCAATTTTACAGTTGTGGCACGAGAACTCTTAAGAGTTCTTGCCTCCGTTCCTTATCCAATTGGGTGTAGGTCTATCTTACCTCCGCCGGTAGCATCACTACAAACCGAGTGTGGACTAGTCCCTAAAGAAACCCTCAGCGCCCGCAAGCTAACTGAGCAGAATGCCACCGCCCGTTACTCTAGGCCAAGTATAGGTCGGTAAATATCTATCACAACCTATAACTCTAAACATCTCAATCACACACCACTATCATCATTCATGCTCATATTCAGAAGTCAGCTAAGTAAGCCCAAAGGACTTACCTGTTACAAATCTCGATTCTTTGTAAATCAAACTCGCTCTGTAACTGTAGCAACTCAGTTGCCTGTCAAAGGAGATAAGTGCATTAGCACACTCCCAAAGTAATTAGAAGTCTAAGACTTCTAAGATAGAAGATCGTAATAGCACATAACTAATTACAGTACTAATTTATGGTAAAATGACTATTTTACCCTTAGTCCCGAAACCTCCAGAATTTTCCGAAATTCATGTCTAAACTCCTATTTGAGACTATAAAGTCATATTCTAACTCTTAAGTTTAGTTTGGTTACAAACTGGCACTTTTCCTATTTTCCTATTTTCCGAAAGATCGTAAAGGTCCAACTTCGGTTTCAAATATAAAATTCGTAGAAGCTTAAAAAATTCCGAAATCTTTCTCTAGATCATCTATGATGTTCCATCTACCCTTAGGAGCAAGAATTTCTCAAAACTGTTCATCCATCATTTTTATAAAAATTCTCAAAGTTGGCTACTACACTTACAATTTCTATACTTAACCAAAAATCCAAAGTTTACAAAAACTGCTTAACTACCCAACTTCGGAAGCTTATAACTTCTAATCCGACCGTTCATTCCTTCTCAAATTTTAATATACTAAACTACATATATCCACCTATTACCTATTAAAATTTCAACGGTGGATCTTCAACCTAACTCTCTAACATTGATCTACAACAGTACCCATTTCTAACTTACAAACTGAGATTAAACAAGGGCATTTCACTCTTATTTCTATTGCTCATTTTTACAGCAGTCCAACCTTCCTATAGGTCTCTAGTTCGACTCTCACCGGACACATTAATCTATATATTCCAATTTACACATTCTAGGTTCTAATCCCATGGAGGTCACAATGTACATATACATAAGTTGCACCTATGTCATAAACAGGAGCCACAGGAAGTGGATTTCTTACCGGACTGGGATTAGGCTTGGCTCGGTTTCACTGCTGTCCCAAGGGAGACTCTAGTTTGTCTCGCTGCTACATCAGTGGGGAATCAGTCCGGCACAAAGAAGGAAGGTGTGAGAGTGCAGATAGATGGGAAACAGTAGAAGAAGAAGGGAAAGAGGATCACCCGTCAGCAGTAAGGTCGTTGCCTATCCATAGAAGGAATCCGATCGAAGATGCTGTGCTTTCTACTCGGAAGAGCCTTGCTGTGCTGAAAAGCTTCGGATTAGAGATGCAGAACTACGTGGCACAGATTAGCGGAATAAGGAGGTTAAGGCTCTACTAGTTCCGTGTACCTGCTGTGCAGAAGGAAGGAAGGGGTAGGGTGCACTGCTACGGCTCCAAGGGCTCAGCGTCGGTCTCTGCGTCGTTGGAGGGCTGGACGTGTGCAGAAGGCTGGTGTGGTTCGTGTGAAGGAATGACTCACTAGTAGGATGCGGAGGTTCTTTGACTCGATACAAAAACGGAGGGATGGCGTAGCTTGCGTGAATCTGGACAGATTGCAAGTGGCTGAAACGGGAAGGAGATCACGAAAATCTCGGCTGTTACATTCCTTTGTAACGTTCAGCAATTGAACGTGGTATTGCAGGTGGGCTGGCGTGCTCCTGGGCTGCGCGTTGGGCTGAAGAGGTAAGGCAGCAGATGGGCTGAAGATGGCTGAAGAAGGTAAAGCAGCAGCTCCTTCCTGGGTTGCACGCTGGGCTGAAAAAGGTAGAGCAGCACATGCTGCTGGGCTGGGCTGGCGCTGGCTGAAGCTGCGCTGGCATGCTGGACTAGAGCTGGCGCAAGGGAGCATCAGCCCGGTGCTAGCTGCAGTCCGGAAACGAGATCACCGACTAACGAGTGTACGGAATAGACGGATACGGATCATGTTATAGTTTAGGATTGGTTATAAGGATCCTATCATTTTATGTGAAGGGAAGCTACATAAAATGATAAATTTTTGAAACAAGGATCCTATCATTTTATGTGAAGGGAAGCTACATAAAATGATGAATTTTAAAACAATGTGTCTAACTAAGTAGACGGGAATGGATCAACTGATCGAAATCCGGTTTGTTACGGAAATAAACGGAATAAAAATTCCGGATATTACATCAGTACCCCCTTAAAAATAAGTTTTGTCCCGAAACTTAGAATAAGGTATCTACCCAAACAATTTCCCCTCATGAGTTATATTCTAGTCTCACTTCAATTTATCTCACTTTTTCCTAGCATGCAAACTACTCACGCTATTAAGAACACAAACATAAACAATCACTTAAACATATAATCACAAAAATCATATAAAGTATCCTCTCAGTACTAACCCGTCGCTACTGAGGTAGCGGCTAACTCCGCAAAGAACTCAGGATAGTTACGTCTAATACTCTCCTCTGTCTCCTAGGTAGCCTCATCAGCTCCTCGTCTAGACCATTGGATCCTCAACATCGGTATCTCCTTAGAACGCAGACGCCTAGTACTACGCTCTAGGATGGCTACTGGGTACTCCACAAAAGTGTGGTCTGGCTCGACTATCAGATCCTCATGACTGATGACGTGTCTAGGATCCGGTATGTACTCTCTCAGCTGAGATACATGAAAAACTGGATGTACTCCCTCCAATCTCGGTGGCAGTGCTAATCGGTAGGCAACCTCTCCGACTCTCTCTAAGATCTCAAATGGACCGACATATCGGGGACTCAGCTTTCCCTTAATGCCGAAACGCCGGACTCCTCTCGTCGGTGACACTCTCAACCACACCTGTGCACCTACTCTAAACTCCAAAGGTCGACGACGTTTATCGGCGTAGGATTTCTGACGACTCTGAGCTGCTAACATCCGCTCCCAGACTAAGGTAATCCGGGCGATGTCATCCTATATTTGGTCTGGTGCTACCCCATCAGCCTTGCTAGGCTCATCCCAACACAACGGTGTACGACATCTCCGCCCGTACAAAGCCTCATAAGGTGCCATCCCAATAGACGCGTGCCAGCTGTTATTATATGAAAACTCTACCAGCGGGAGATGATCTGCCATACCTGTCCCCAATCTAGTACACATGCCCGCAACATGTCTTCTAAGGTCTGAATGGTCCTCTCAGACTGACCGTCTGTCTGTGGGTGATAGGCAGTGGTAAAGTGGAGACTCGTCCCCAGAGTAGTATGTACCTGCTGCCAAAATCTCGAGGTAAAACGTCCATCCCTGTCGGAGATGATAGTCCTCGGTACTCCATGGAATCTCACAATGTGTCTAGTGAACTCCTCAGCTAGGCGACTTACCGGCCACGTTTCCTTAATCGGAATGAAACGTGCGGTCTTCGTCAGACGGTCTACCACTACCCAAATGGCATCAAAACCTCTGCTGAGCCTCAACCCTGTAACAAAATCCATAGATATATCCTCCCACTTCCAATGTGGTACTGGAAGTGGGTGGAGCTCTCCTCCGGACCTACGATGCTCAATCTTGACCTGTTGACAGGTCGCACACTAGGCTACATACCGAGCCACATCAGGCTTCAAACCACCCCACCAGAAGGAACGTCTCACGTCCTTATACATCTTACTCGCTCCTGGATGTACGGAGTAAGGGGTAGCATGAGCCTCACCTAGTATCCTGATGACATGAATTATGTATCATCATATTCATGCATATTACAAAACATTATCTCTATTTACCTTGCATTTAGAGAGATTTTGTATGCCTTTCATGTTCTATTCAATTAATTGTCGGAAATAGAGGTCTACACGAGTTTTGGTGAATTGCAGGTAAATAGAGCGGAATTGGAAGCAAAAATGGAGCAAGAAGCATCTAAGGATGTTAAGGAAGCTAAAGGAGTCTTAAAAGGATCACAAAGAGCTAAGGAATTGCAAAGGAGAAGCATAGAAGACGAACCAAAGGAAGAGCACTTTCTGTTGAAGAAAATCGTGCCAATATATATATAAATCGGACGATTTTCATACCTTGAAATCGAACGGTTTTGCACCTAAATCGACTGGGTCGATTTTCTTCACGATTCGGCCAAATGGAAAGACGACACAAAGCCCAATTATTTTGGGCTAGAGGAGAGTTTTGCCAAACGGCCCATTTGCAAGAAAGTATAGAGGAGAACCCTAGGAACGAAGACGAGGAGGCCGCACTGGAAAATTTTTACACATTTTGGAGAAATCGACGATTCTTGGAGAGATATTGAAGAGCTTTTGCCGGAAAGTTATTCTTGATCTTTGATTGTGAGATTTCTCTATCCATTGCATTGTTTGTGGTTTGTGAACACGAAATTGAGTTGTTTGAGAGATACATTGAGCAGATTTGACAATCGTTTACAAATTTGGAGGTTATTGATTTTTTTCGTTCAAGATTTGGTTTCTTTGCGATATCTTTTTCAATAATTAATTTGATTCGATTTTGAAAATGGTTGGCTAAAAACCTTGTGATTCTGGGGAGAATAGTTGATGATTAAAGCTTAGATGATGATAGACTGAACTCATTCAAACATTAGGATCCTGAGAATTTAGATTTTAGTTTTGCGACAAACAGGAAAATCGGACTGTTCTTGAGGAAAATCGGCCGATTTTTCTTATGAACAACACAATTTATTCTTCTGACAAACTTTAATTGAAATAATCTTTAATGAAAACTAATCCTTGCCTTAATCCCAATCTTGATTAACCTTTCAGATCCTCAAAGCCCAGCTTGGATGCGTCACTGTACACTACGAAGTCCTCTATACCCTCAGGCTGTGCTAAAATCGGAGCAGACGTCAATCTCCTCTTCAGCTCCTCAAAACTCTACTGACACGGCTCAGACCAGACGAACCGAGTAGTCTTCCTCAGGAGACAAGTAAGTGGTCGGGCAATCAGGGAAAACCCTTCCACAAACCGGCGGTAATAACTTGCCAATCCAAGAAAGCTGCGAACCTCCTTAACATTCTTCGGAGGTTGCCAAGAAGACACCGAATCAATCTTCTCTGGGTCGACCTTAATCCCCTCAACAGTCACTACGTGGCCTAGGAAAGCCACCTCTGACATCCAGAACTCGCATTTGGATAGCTTAGCATATAGCTGGCTATCCAGTAGAATCTGTAATACTGTCCTCAAGTGTCCGGCATGCTCCTCTCGACTTCTAGAGTAAACTAGAATGTCATCAACTCCATAAATATTGCTGGCGCATTAGTGAGCCCAAATGGCATCACTACAAACTCATAGTGGCCATACCTAGTCCGTAATGCCGTCTTAGGTATGTCCTGGTCTCTCACTCTCAGCTGGTGATAACCCGATCTCAAGTCTATCCTCGAGAACACTGACGCTACATGCAGCTGGTCCAGCAGATCATCTATGCGAGGCAGTGGATACTTATTCTTGATGGTGACCTTGTTCAACTCCCGGTAATCAATACACAGCCTCATCGATCCATCCTTCTTCCTCACAAATAATACTGGTGCGCTCCAGGGAGAAACACTAAGGCGTATGAAGCCCTTCTCTGCTAACTCCTCCAACTGCTTCTTCAGCTCAAGCAGCTCTATCGGTGTCATACGGTAAGGGGCCTTCGAGATCGGTCTCGTGCCCGACTCTAACTCAATGCTGAAATCAACACTCCTCTGTGGAGGTAGCCCTGGCAGGTCGTCACTGAATACCTCTGCAAACTCGCATGCAACTGGTATCTCCTCTACTGTCAGGCTCTTGCGCTCCTTCATGGCATAACACCAGAAGGCCTCGCAACTCTGTGCTATCAATCTGGCTGCTCTCACTGCGCTGATAACTGTGCCGGACTTTCCGAGGTCCCAACCTCGTAATATCACTGTGTGACCCTCCTCAGTGGCGACAATCATAGTTCTCCTACCAATATCTAAGACTGCTCCGTGTCTAGTCATCCAATCTATCCCCAATATCACGTCCTCATGTGCTAAGGGCATGACTAGAAAATTTACTAACCAAATCCGGCCTCCCAGATGAATAGGGCAGTCATAAATCTCTCGGGATCCTCTAACCTTACCCCCATCTGGTAACCTAACCACAAAAGGTACACCCCTCTACTGTAGCTAAGGACAACTTATCTACGCATGCATCTGATATAAAGGAGTGCGTAGCACCCGTATCAAATAAAACTCGCACAGGTAAGTCATGGATCCAAATAGTACCTGTGGTCGCAGGTGCAATAGGCTGCTCAGTGCTCCTCAGCTCGAACACTCTCGATGGTCCCCCTCTGGTGTCAGTGGTACTTCCACGTCCCCTGCCAGGACTTGATCCATATGCCGTACTGTATGAAGCAGGATATCCTGGAGCCCGGTACTGTTGCTGCTGCTGACTCGGAGCTCGGTACTGAGGAGGTCTCTATACACTCTTCTCAGCACCTGTAGGAGAAGATCCCTGCTGTGAAGGGGCCCTACCCTGACGGCAGAAAGTAGCTTTGTGTCCCGGCTTCCCACACGTGAAGCAAGTGGTAGGTGGTCTTTGGCAATCTGTCTTAATGTGATCGCGGCTAGCACAGTTAAAGCACTGTCGATCTCTACTAAAAGTCTAAACTGTAGGGTGGTAGCTGGACCTCCCCTGAGTCGGTCCTCGACCATAACCTGCTACTGCTGCACTGCTACCAGCATGTCCTGTCCTCTGCCGCTTATCCGGCCCACTAGACTGAACTGCTTTCCTCGAAGTTGGCCTATCTCTCTCATAAGCAGAGGCCCTATCCTGATAGTCAGACAAAGTCTCACAGCGGAATCCAGCCAGATATGATCGGGTACTCTCTCTCAATCTCCTGGAGAAAAGGTAAACATGCTGCTCTTGTGGAGGTGCAGCTGGTCCAAGTAGGGTCAACTCTTTCTGAAACTTCTTTATGGCTGCAGCAATCGGGATATCCTCAAATCCCGCCTCAATGAAATCCTGGAATCTCTCCCTCCTCAGCGAGACAGGACAGTACCTGTCCCTAACAATGTTCCTCATCTGCTCCCAACTGGTGACTCGGCTACGAATGGTACGCCACCATGAATGAGCATCATATGTGAAACAAGTCTGCACCAAATCCACCTGTCGATCCTCGGGGCAACGTATCGCCTCTAAAGCAGTCTCTATCTTCCCTATCCAGTGCTCCACCTCTAGCCCTATTTCTCCACTGAATGAGGGAACCTTCTGAGAGTTGAAAGCCTTCAACCACTCATCCGGTCTCGGTGCTCTAGACCCAGCAGGCGCTCTATCAACATTAGCTCTCCTCTCAGGTATAGCCGGCACCTGAGACACTCCCTGTGTCACTTGAGCTGACCTAGCCGGTACCACAGGTGGTACCTGGGTAAGCCTCTCAACTCTGGCAGCCTCCTCCATACGCTCGACGTATGCTCTGTACTCTCTATACTCAGATGCTCTATAAGAAACACGTCTTGACTCAGTCGAACGTGCTCCCTGCGCTCCAGACCTAGCGGCGGTCTCATGCCTGACCTCGGGGCCTACACTCTCAGCTACCTCTTCCACAGCAGCCTTTGGTATGCTTGCTGCAGGTGGTTCCTCTCGAGGAACTCGTCCTCGACCTCTCCCTAGTGGAGGTCTACCCCCACAACCACGCCCTCTAACAACAAGGGTGCTATCAGCTCGATCCTCTCTGACTGGGGGAAGGGTGGACAACCCCTACCTCGGCCAGTCGCTGGTGTAGCTCTGATACGTGCCATCTGCACGAACGGTAACAACTATAGTTATAATCTAACTAATCTATCATAAACAGTAAAAGTCTATAATAATAATACTAAGAAAACCGAGATCCGCGGAGGTAGTGGTGGTCGTCCGTACTTTCTATCCCAACCCGACTATGCATGCATTTTAAAACCAAAATCTTCTTTATAAAACTCAGACCCCTTTCGGGTTCTGTTTATTTACTTATATGACCTTTTTAGAAGATTTCAAGTGCCATTGTTGCCAACCTGGCTCTGATACCATGTTGTAACACCCCAAAATTTTCAACTTGGGGAGTTACTGGTTAGGACCACACAGTGGGTCCCGACCTTAGTTTGACAACAACTTAACAAGATCTTACAACAAGGCACAAATAAGGAAAAACCGGAAACCATAAATTAAGTCTTAACAATGTACGAAAGGGACCAGAATAACCAATAACCGGAAACATAAGATGAAAAAGTACGGATAGAAAGAAAAGAACCAAGGTCCAACTGGAAATCCCACAAATAAAGAAACTGCAACACGTCCTAAAAGTACGACACCCCGGCTGACCACTACCATCTGGATCACTCGGCATCTGCTCTAACCTGTGGTACGTCTACACAACATAACAACTGTTAGCAAACTATCCAAATATAAGCAGAATAATAACAACACAAACACACGCAAAATAATATAAACAAACATCATGCTGGCACACAACCGTTTATTATCTATTACTTAGGTGATTCATCTTATTCAATTTTACAGTTGTGGCACGAGAACTCTTAAGAGTTCTTGCCTCCGTTCCTTATCCAATTGGGTGTAGGTCTATCTTACCTCCGCCGGTAGCATCACTACAAACCGAGTGTGGACTAGTCCCTAAAGAAACCCTCAGCGCCCGCAAGCTAACTGAGCAGAATGCCACCGCCCGTTACTCTTAGGCCAAGTATAGGTCGGTAAATATCTATCACAACCTATAACTCTAAACATCTCAATCACACACCACTATCATCATTCATGCTCATATTCAGAAGTCAGCTAAGTAAGCCCAAAGGACTTACCTGTTACAAATCTCGATTCTTTGTAAATCAAACTCGCTCTGTAACTGTAGCAACTCAGTTGCCTGTCAAAGGAGATAAGTGCATTAGCACACTCCCAAAGTAATTAGAAGTCTAAGACTTCTAAGATAGAAGATCGTAATAGGACAGAACTAGTTACAGTACTAATTTATGGTAAAATGACTATTTTACCCTTAGTCCCGAAACCTCCAGAATTTTCCGAAATTCATGTCTAAACTCCTTATTGAGACTATAAAGTCATATTCTAACTCTTAAGTTTAGTTTGGTTACAAACTGGCACTTTTCCTATTTTCCTAAAGATCGTAAAGGTCCAACTTCGGTTTCAAATATAAAATTCGTAGAAGCTTATAAAAATTCCGAAATCTTTCTCTAGATCATCTATGATGTTCCATCTACCCTTAGGAGCAAGAATTTTTCAAAACTGTTCATCCATCATTTTTATAAAAATTCTCAAAGTTAGCTACTACACTTACAATTTCTATACTTAACCAAAAATCCAAAGTTTACAAAAACTGCTTAACTACCCAACTTCGGAAGCTTATAACTTCTAATCCGACCGTTCATTACTTCTCAAATTTTAATATGCTAAGCTACATATATCCACCTATTACCTATTAAAATTTAAACGGTGGATCTTCAACCTAACTCTCTAACATTGATCTACAACAGTACCCATTTCTAACTTACAAACTGAGATTAAACAAGGGCATTTCACTCTTATTTCTATTGCTCATTTTTGTACAGCAGTCCAACCTTCCTATAGGTCTCTAGTTCGACTCTCACCGGACACATTAATCTATATATTCCAATTTATACATTCTAGGTTCTAATCCCATGGAAGTCACAATGTACAGATACATAAGTTGCACCTATGTCATAAACAGGAGCAACATGAAGTGGATTTCTTACCGGACTAGAATTAGGTTTGGCTCTGTTTCACTGTTGTCCCAAGGGAGACTCTAGTTTGTCTCGCTGCTACATCAGTGGGGAATCAGTCCGGCACAAAGAAGGAAGGTGTGAGAGTGCAGATAGATGGGAAACAGTAGAAGAAGAAGGGAAAGAGGTTCACCCGTCAGCAGTAAGGTCGTTGCCTATCCACAGAAGGAATCCGATCGAAAATGTTGTGCTTTCTACTCGGAAGAGCCTTGCTGCGCTGAAAAGCTTCGGATTAGAGATGCAGAACTACGTAGCACAGATTAGCGGAATAAGGAGGTTAAGGCTCTACTAGTTCCGTGTACCTGCTGTGCCGAAGGAAGGAAGGGGTAGGGTGCACTGCTACGACTCCAAGGGCTCAGCGTCGGTCTCTGCGTCGTTGGAGGGTTGGACGTGTGCAGAAGGTTGGTGTGGTTCGTGTGAAGGAATGACTCACTAGTAGGATGCGTAGGTTCTTTGACTCGATACAGAAACGGAGGGATGGCGTAGCTTGCGTGAATCTGGACAGACTGCAAGTGGCTAAAACGGGAAGGAGATCACACAAATCTCGGCTGTTACATTCCTTTGTAACGTTCAATAATTGAACGTGGTATTGCAGGTGGGCTGGCGTGCTCCTGGGCTGCACGCTGGGCTGAAGAGGTAAGGCAACAGATGGGCTGAAGATGGCTGAAGAAGGTAAAGCAGCAGCTCCTTCCTGGGCTGCACGCTGGGTTGAAGAAGGTAGAGCAGCACACGCTGCTGGGCTGGGCTGGCGCTGGCTGAAGCTGCGCTGGCATGCTGGACTGGAGCTGGCGCAAGGGAGCAGCAGCCCGGTGCTAGCTGCAGTCTGGAAACGAGATCACCGACTAACGAGTGTACGGAATAGACGGATACGGATCATGTTATAGTTTAGGATTGGTTATAAGGATCCTATCATTTTATGTGAAGGGAAGCTACATAAAATGATAAATTTTTAAACAAGGATCCTATCATTTTATGTGAAGGGAAGCTACATAAAATGATGAATTTTGAAACAATGTGTCTAACTAAGTAGACGGGTATGGATCAACTGATCGAAATCCGGTTTGTTTCGGAAATAAACGGAATAAAAATTCCGGTTATTACATGGGCCACCAATAAAAAGATCTTTTGAAGGAAATATTGCAGTCTGCATCAAAGAAGATCTCACAAGGTTTCTACACAAAGGATCTCGGCCAAACAAAGACGGATATCAACGATACAAGATCTTGGCCCAACAAGAATGATCCTCAATGGCGCAAGATCTTAGTTAACAAGAAGACCATTCAAGATGCAAGGAGAATATCTCGGCCACCAAGAAAAGATCTAAACAAGATCTTAATAAATGACGCAAAAGGATAAGATTATTTAACGATAGAAGATCTCAACATCCAAAAGGAAAATCTTCAACGACATTTCAAGAGAGAGAAGATCTAGATGCTCAACAAACAAGAGAGAAGATCAAGGATCTCCAACAAACAAGATCTTCAACAAGAAGATATTCAAACGGCACATTCAAGAAGAAAACCTAGGACTCCAACAAGAAGATCTTCAACGGCATATCCTAAGGAGAAGATCTAGGATTCCAACAAACAAGATCTTCATTAAATAAGATCTTCAACAAACAAGATCTTCAACAAAGATTCTTAACGACACAAAATCTTAAACAAACTAGAGAAGATCATGAAGAATCTACACAAGCGTCAAAGAAGGCAAGTAGGAGAAGATTGAAGATTTACAACGGCTACCTTCACCTCAACAGACAACGTTTTCTATGGAATAAATATGAACATTACAACGGATTTCAACAACGGCTACAAGTTCCTCCTAGAAGACTATAAATGAAGATGAAGATTGAAGAAGAATACTACCAAAGCTTACAAGGAAACATTCACATCTTCAAGCTATCAATCGTCTTCATTCGTTCCACAAGTTTTCTTCCTCTTAGTTTCAAAACGTTTACATTCTAGAGTGAGGAATACACTTAGAGCTTCATTGGAATATCTAGAGAGTGTTATACTAGAGTTGGGTTACTATACGAAGCAACTAGGATATTATTGCCAGACAAGAGTTGACTAGATCGTAGCAGGGAGGCTACCGGGAGAGAAGAAGTGGATTTCTTCTAAGTTGTATCTAGGACTCAAGAAGAGCAGATAATA
The DNA here is from genome assembly GCA_033239125.1 of Fagopyrum homotropicum. Taxonomy (NCBI): domain Eukaryota; kingdom Viridiplantae; phylum Streptophyta; class Magnoliopsida; order Caryophyllales; family Polygonaceae; genus Fagopyrum; species Fagopyrum homotropicum. The sequence goes on along the minus strand of BSWB01000005.1, from coordinate 83,713,248 downwards.
GATAGTTAGAATCATAGGGCCTGAAACCCTAGGCGGAGAGTAGGTTGTTCAAGCCGAACTTCACAACCATATCGCTGCGTCAATCTTTTATTTCCGCACTTCTACCTGTGTATTTGTGAATAACACTATTTTGCAGGTTTGGATGTCAAGGCCTATGAAATCCCGTTCACAGCCTTTGAAATCCAGTTTTGTCACTAGGCGTACAACTCGACTTCAAGGCCTTTGAAATCAGTTTCAAAGCCTTGATATAAGATATTGCGAAAAGTTCCCATACTCTATTCAACCCCTCTTCTAGAGTATTTATATCATTATTAATCACCTATACGGTTCTTCAATTTGTAACAGAGCTAGACTCACGAATATTGATTTAACCATCAGTGAGACTAATCATGAACCCTATAGGTGATGGAGGATTCGCTCAAGGAAGATCGACATCTCGACCACCAGTATTCTACGGTAACAACTTTGTAGGGAGGCGGTGCCACATATGTTGGCTTAACATCCTTGCTGTTGCCTCCATCTCCTTGCAAAGTCTCTTCCTCTATCACCACTTGCTTCCCCTTAGCATTCTCCTTGGGCAAAGGGTCTTTCATGCTCAACCCACTCCTCGTTGTGATGGCCAACACTTGGCCTCTTGGGTTGTCTTCGGTCCTTCCGGGAAGCTTTCCCGGATCTCTATGGGCTTCACCCGTCTTTTGGAACACTTGTGCTTCCAAAACCTTTTGAGCCTTAGAGATTGAAGTCACCGTGCTCTCAAGACCACTCAACATTCCAAGCAATTGCTCAAACATCATTTCGGTTCTATCCTTTGGAGGTTGAGTAAATCCGGGTGGAGGTTCTTGTGAAGCTTTTGGTGGTGGAGTTGTGCTTGTGGAAGCGGGAGGGTTCAAGGCTCCATCCGGGTTAGAGTAGGAAAATCCGGGATGGTTGTGGTTAGGCCGGTAATTGTTGAATTGCCGGTTGTTGTTGAAGTTCCTTGGGCCTTGATAATTGTTGTAATTGCCCCTTCCCATGTAATTCACATCCTCCTCCTTGGAAGACAAGTTAGCTTGTGGAAGCACTTGAGGAATTGCTTGGCTCTTCAAAGTTGTAGCACACAACTCTCTCAAAGACTTCAATTCATTATTGATGGCGTCAAGCTTGAAATTGCTCATGGTGACTTCACTCACCTCATATGCTCCCGCCTTTCTCCCTTCACTCTTCCTATGGGAGTACTTCTCAGTTACTAGAGCTTGCTTCTCCACAAACTCCCAAGCTTCATCTACATGCTTCTCCATGAAAGTCCCACCGGAAAGAGATTGGAGCATGAATTGGCTATCTTCATCAAGTCCCTTGAAGTAGATCTCCAATAGCTCAATTTTCGGTATGCCATGGTGTGGACAATCTAGGAGAAGATCTTTGAACCTCTCCCAAGACTTGAATAAACTTTCTCTATCCTTCATCACGAAGGTATTTATCTTCCCTCTTAACTCGGTAGTCTTGGAAGGTGGGACGAACTTAGTCAAAATCTCGGTTGTCATCTCCTCCCAAGTACCAACTCGCCCTTATGGAATAGATTGATACCAAGCCAAAGCTTTATCCTTAAGAGGGAAGGAGAAAGCTCTAAGCTTATGGTTGTTGCTCTCCAATCTAGGCGGTCTAAGAGTCTCCATCAAGATCTCATAGTTCATCAAGTGTTGATGAGGAGACTCTCCTTCCATCCCTCCAAATTGATTATGCCGGATCATTTGTAGAACTTGAGGGCGGAGTTCGTAATCATGGGCTGCGGGATCTCCTAAGTTCACACCCGGACGGTGTGCTCTTTGTGCAGGATCCATACGTTGCCCCAACGTTTGTGGCTCTTCCATAGCAATAGGCACAACCCTAATATTCACCGCCGCCGGCTGCGGTTGAGGTGGAGGTGGAGGAGGTTGTTGACGGTTAAGCTCTCTTTGCACAAGAGCTTGCCTAATCTCCTCAATCTCCCTCCTAGTTGCCTCTTGCCTCTCATTGGCAAGTCTCCTTTCATTCTCCAAAGCTTCATCCCTTATCCTAATTTGCTCTAAAGCCTCATCCAACTCAGCTTGGAGATCTCTTCCGGCCATCTCTCTTCCCTTTTTAATGCTCTTGGATCTAGATCTAAGGGTTTTCTCCGGTTCGGGATCGAATGGAGCTAAATCCTTGCCACGAGATCTTCGCATACACCTAAAGAGTGAGATGTCCTGAAAAGCAAAGACACAAACCAAAAAGAGATCAAAAGCAACAAGAAAGATCTACACTATAAACAATCACAAAAAGACTCAATCTAGACCTAGTCCCCGGCAACGGCGCCAAAAACATGTTACGCTAAGATCGTGTGATGTGGACGCAATAAGCTTTAAATTTATACTCGTTATATTTCTCCTAACTCCTAGCGAACCCGCAGTGTACGGGACGTTTGTAGTAGGGATAGTATTCCGAGGTCGAACACAAAGACTAAGGTGAGATTGATTCGGTTTATGATTAAGTTTAGTGAAGATCTAGGTGAAGAGAAAGGAAAGGAAATAAAGAAATGAAAATCTAAATGTTTTTGGTTGGTTTTTAGGTGATCAATCAAGGATCACAAATGATGCAAGGTAATCAATCAACTAAGCTAGCAAATTGACACAAACAAACAAGCTAAGCACGAGATATGAATCAAGAGAGAAAAGCGGATTCTAGGGGTTGGAAGTTCCGGTTGTGACATAGGACTTGTTCGCTCCAAACGGTGTGTGCAAGCTTTAAATTTATAACCCTAGACTTAAGCTTAAAACAAGGATGCGAACCCGCAGTGTACGGGTCAATCGTAGTTAAAAGCAAGAAATTCCAGGGGTCGATCACAGGGACTCGGTGAAACAAAGTCAATAACGGTAAGCTTCGTGAATACTAACCACAAGAGCAATTAACACAATCAAAGATGAATAAGAAGTCAATAAAGCAAAGATGCACTTCTAGGGATTAAAGCGTCTAGTTGTGGTTCCAACTCAAGATCTAAAGATAAGCGGACAAAGCTGAGATTTTTGCAAGGGGAAGGTGTTACTAAAGTGGAGTAGATCACCGGGTAAGTCTCACTACTCACTAATCCAAAACCGTAACTCCTATTACCGGGTAAGTCTCAAGGAATCAAGGTAAAGAACTATAACCTCAAACTAACGCACCATCTAAGGGAATAGAATCAACCTTTACCGGGTAAGTCTCAGGCTAACTCACAAAGATGGGATGAAAGCACACTCAAACCCCAATAAAGGATAAACCTTTATTACCTATACTTATGATCGTTGGTATACAAACTAAGGAATTACCGCGTAAGTCTCATCCTAAGCTTGCATTGAACCAGAAAAGGTGTAATAAGAATAGGATTTGGCAAACTCTAACACTTAACTCTCAGTTTAGGATTAGATAAGTCACCTCGGTCAGCCAGATTCCACCCCGGCCGAGATGTTCATCGACTGAACGAGATGCTTAGGGTTAAGGTTAAAGACTCGAACTTTCAGGGTCCTACTGTAATCTAAGATTATTCTATCATTGTTTTTCCCACAACCTTCAGCCAATCACCCTAGAATCACACAAGGAAATTAGCCACTCATCATCATTATGAAAGTATTAAATATATGGGAAGAAGGTGAATATTTGAACAAGAAGAATTTAATGAAAAGACTTCAATAACTGAATCAAATATCACAACAAAAGCGTTCCTTGGATAGCAATCCAACAAGACAAGACAACAAGTGAGGGAATTAAAGACAATCTTACAAAACCCTCCAAAAAGCTATAAAAGCTATAGACTTCAATCTTCCTTCAACCTTCAAAAAGGTTCTTCGAAACTCCCAACTGGAGTATGGCTGCTGCGTGCTAAGCGGGCTATGCGGTGTTTCCAACTGTATGCGGATGTCTAAGCACGATCGGATTTGTGGAAAATCCAACCCTTTTTATAGGAAAATAACCCTCCAAAGATAATAAATCTTAGAAAGATATTTTCCCATAAATATAGGTAAAATATATGATTCTGCATATCTTCTTCCTTCCAGGAGCCAAGCCCAAAAATATAAGATCACTTTCCAATTTTAAAAGATCTCAGCCAAGAATAAAATATTCTCGCCGCGTCCTAGGTGTTCGCCTCGGTCGAGTCGGCGTCTCTGGATCACCTCGGTCGAGATGAATCTCTGGTCAACCGAGGTGAGTCACAACAGAATGTGAAATCTGTCGAATCTGCTCCAAAGTAAATTTTTAATCCACGGCTATGCTCCATGGATGTAGCTCCAAATGACTCATGACTCCTTTTGCTCCTTTTTGATGCAAGACGTACCATATTACCTGCGATTACAACAAAACTAGGTGTAGACCTCGATTCCCGCAAAGGTAGATGAAATGGTAGTAAAGTCACATAATGTACATACAAACATGCAGATTATGAAAGATAAAACGTCCAAACAAACCACAAAATATAGACTATAATTCATGCTATCAGGACTCAAGCTATCTTATCGTTCCTTGGATTAACTATGATGTGTTGGGAATGAGTGTTTCTAGATTTGGATCAATCACCGGGTAGGTCTCATGGTCCATTAATCCGTTCCTAAGGTCTTATCACCGGGTAAGTCTCTAAGAACCTAAGGGACGAAATTCTACACAAACCGGATTGTTACCTAGGGATCTAACCTATCCTTACCGGGTAAGTCTCGAAAGGGTTAGTCCTAAACAACCATCCTAGCACACTTAATCCAATGGCGGCTTACGAGGCTCACCACTACCTATGGTTTGTCATCTTTGGAATCTAAGAGTAAGGATTACCGAGTAAGTCTCTCTCAACACTTAGTTGCTAATACTAGGTCACCATAGGTTAGGATTAACTCAACAAACACTAGGATTTCAACATTTTAACAATCTAAAACTAGATCATCGAGCCAGGCAAAATCACGGGTTGTTCTACACCTTCCACGGCCGTAGTTTGGGAAGAACTGACCGTGGATTCAAACAGAAACTACGTTCAAGCTCACAAGTCATCCAATGGCAAATCTAAGTCCATCCTATCATAGTCCTTTCCATAACCATCCTTTCCTTACCCTAGAATCACATCTATTTAGCCTACAACTTTCATCATAACAATAGAAATCATCAAGCATAAAATCATGGCTTCCATATGCAAGATAATGAAGAGAAAAACATGAACAAGTGAAGTAAAGAAAACTAAGCTGAAAGTGGAATTAGAATGGCTCACAACCCTTCTTAAAGAAGGTTCAAATGGTTCATACAACTCTAGAAATCGATTCCGAAATTCTTCACTACAAGAGCTCTGAAAGTCTATCAATGGTGTGTTCTTCTTCTTCTCCAATGAAGCTCTTCTCCAATGGTAGCTTTCTTCCTTGAGAATCTTCTTGTTGAGAGAGTATTTTGATTGGATGATAGTGGATAATGGAGAGCTGCTCCAAGATGCTCCTCTCAGCCAATGCAGGACCACTTTTATACTACCACCATGCAAGAGCTGGCCAAGAGATCGTGGCACAGCTGTCACGAAAACCTGGCAAAAACCCCGGTTGGTTCCATGGCCGTGGACTTCCAGTGAACCGTGGTCTGGTGCTTCAGCTTCGCCTTGGATCATTAGGCTTCGATTTGGTGCATGGCTTGTGTTAGCAAGGTTCCATGAGTCCTCATTAGCCTCTAGCTTGCATCCTAATGAGTCCGAGGGTGTGTCATCTCGATGAACGATCCTCAAACGTATCGTTTTAGCTCCTAAGTCTCCCGAAATACCTACAAAGCAATGCACAAGTCCGTGTAGACGTCTATCTCGACAAAATACGTGAATTGAGTGCAAACGTCATGAACTAGTGCTAAACCATGCATGAATGAGTGAGAAATCTATCTAAATGATTACTTAAACCTAAGCCATAAATCGTGTTATCAAGAATACCCCATACTTAAGGTTTGCTCGTCCCCGAGCAATTTCTCAATTATAGACTACAAGATAACATGATTTATGTATGCAGAAAAAAGGCAAAATCTTTTTGGGTTTGTGCTTCTACTATTGGATCACCTTCATAGTCATGTTTTATGGCAACGGACAAGCAATTATGTATCAAATAAATGAAGGCATGGAAAGACAATTGTACTTAACTCAAAAGAATGCATGAAATGTAATTATGATGAAGTCAAGATGATTAAGAGCATATCCAATCTAGATTACTAAGTCTTACAAACATGCAAATAGGTCATAAGGTCTTGTGAAATGAAAGGCCAAGAAATGTTGTGATTTGGTGGGGATTTTTCTAGGCTATGTGATGCTAATCCGGGAATGGAACTAACTCCACGACCTTGTCCTCGATCAACTTCCCCTCCAATGTATATTTTCTCCATCTTTTCTTTCTTTTCTTTTTCTTATCTTTGAGACAATGGCATTGGTGTACAAAAGCCGAAACCTTGGTGATTAACCATCCTCGGGCTTTTTCTATTTTTCGAGGTGCATCCACACGGGGCACACATACCAAAGCTCGTTAGGACTATTGGTTTATTTGACTTTGGCAAGGCACCAACACCCGATTATGTGAAGTGAACCGAGTTACTTGTCATTTAAACCAACGTCCCCAAACCTATGTTTTTGTCTACACTTTCACAACAATTTCAGCAATTTATTCATGACATTCTTTCATCAACATCTTCACCCCACACTTGCTTTTCACACACATCAACACACTAACATGCTCCTATTCCTGGATGGGTCAAAAGAGGTCAAATTTATATCAATTGAGGTGCTCAAACAACATGATCAAGGTGAGAAGTAGAGAAAGATGAATTGCCTCATTCATTCCTAGATGGTGTGCAAGAACTAGCATGTAATTTCGACTTTTAACACTCTATCCATTCTAGGCAAACATCATGATCACAAATATTTCATGATTTTCAAGAGAAGTACTTCAAGTCCACATATGCATTCATTAATTTAACACATGAGGCCATCCATGGCCAATCCACAAGACAAGATTCATCATTAGGGTCATATCCAAGCCTAGAAAGCACAAAAATTTTTAAATTTTCTGATTTTTATGGGATTTTCGAAATGAATATATACAATGCAAGACATGTGCGAATATTAAACTACCCTAAATGCTCATCATGCAAAGGATCATGCAAACCCCACCCCATACTTAGAAACACATTGTCCCCAATGTGTAAATGAAGTAAAGAAGAGTGAAAGAAGGTTCTCACAATGTAAAAATGGTTTGCTATGGTATTTGGGATTTCTCAAGTGAATTGATGGTGGATGATCCTATCAACAATGGTAGAGAGCTCTAAGTATTCATCAAGGCGTCGGGACCCGCACTAGGCACCGCTAGCCGTCCAAGTTCCGCGTCCGCTCCACCCATAATTGATGAGGGGTTCATCATCATCATTCACTTGCCATGCAAGGCGTCCAATGCTACTAAGGCTCTAGCACACACACTAAGCACACAAAACACACACAAAAATAGAAAGACTTAAAACAAAAACAAAATGAGAAAGGGAAAAACGTTACGAATGGGTTGCCTCCCAACAAGCGCTCTTTTAAGGTCATTAGCTTGACCAAACTCGGGGGCGTCTCATTCGAGGTAAAGTGTGGCAATCGTATCCACCGGAGCTCCCGGGATATACTTCTTCAACCGGTGCCCATTCACCTTAAAGTTTCCACAATGCTCCCCTCCTATCTCAATTGCTCCATGGGGAAAGATCTTCTTCACCACATATGGCCCGGTCCATCTTGATTTTAGCTTTCCGGGAAAGAGCCGCAGCCTTGAGTTGAAAAGAAGGACAAGGTCGCCTTCACTCAACTCCTTCGGGATGAGGCATTTGTCATGCCACCGTTTGGTCCTCTCCTTGTAGATCCGGGCATTCTCATAAGCATCCAACCGGATCTCCTCAAGAGCGTTTATATCAAGCAACCTCTTCTCTCCCGCCTCCTTGAGGTCAAAATTTAGCCACTTAATGGCCTAATAAGCTCTATGCTCCATTTCCACCGGAAGATGGCAAGACTTGCCATAGACTAACTTGTAAGGAGTGGTGCCAATTGGTGTCTTGAAAGCGGTTCTATATGCCCATAATGCGTCATTGAGCTTCATAGCCCAATCCTTTCTCGTTCTAGAGACCGTCTTCTCAAGAATTCCCTTTATCTCCCGGTTGGAGATCTCCACTTGGCCACTAGTTTGGGGATGGTAAGGTGTTGCTACCTTATGAGTCACCCCATACTTAGCCAAAAGTGCCCCAAAGTTCCTATTGGTGAAGTGCTTTCCTCCATCACTTATGATCACCCTTGGTGTTCCAAACCTAGGGAAGATCACTCGGTTGAAGAACCGCACCACAACCTTGGCGTCATTTGTAGGAGAGGCGATTGCCTCCACCCATCTCGAAACATAGTCAACCACCAATAGGATGTAGAGGTTGCCACATGAAGAAGGGAATGGTCCCATGAAGTCCACACCCCATACATCAAATATTTCCACTTCTTGAATGTTGTTCAAGGGCATCTCATTCCTCCTTGAGATGTTGCCCGTCCTTTGGCAAGCATCACAAGCTACCACAAAGCCTTGCACATCCTTGAACAAACTTGGCCAAAAGAAACCCGATTGCAACACCTTCGCGCATGTCTTGTGGGAGCTAGCATGCCGTCCACATGGCAAGGAATGACAATGGCGGATCACACTCTCCACCTCATCCTCCGGAATGCATCTTCTAAACATTCCATCCGGACCTCTTTTGAACAAAATTTGTTCATTCCAATAGTAGTGCCTCACATCCTTGAAGAACTTCTTCCTTAGGGCATTTGTCAAACCGGGAGGCACTTCCTCACACACTAAGTAGTTCACAATGTCGGCAAACCATGGCTCGCTTCCTCTAGACACTTGGAACAAGCATTCCTCTACCATTTGCAATTGCTCATCCCGGAATGAGTCATCAATCGGGATGCCATCTCTTTCAAACTCCAATGGTGGGAGTCTACTAAGGTGATCCGCCACGGAGTTCTCGGATCCCTTCTTGTCCCGGATTTCCAAATCAAACTCTTGAAGAAGAAGGATCCACCGAATCAACCTAGGCTTGGCATCCGTCTTGGTAAGTAGATAACGGATTGCAGCATGATCCGTATAAACTATGACCTTCGCTCCAACAAGATATGAGCAGAATTTCTCAAAAGCATACACTACTGCTAGCAACTCCTTCTCGGTGGTTGCATAGTTGAGTTGGGCATCATCTAGCGTCTTGCTAGCACAATAAATGGCATGAGTGCGCCCATCCTTCCTTTGCCCCAAAACAGCCCCAACGGCTACATCGCTTGCATCACACATGATCTCAAACGGTAAACTCCAATCCGGAGGTTGCATGATAGGTGCGGAGATCAAGGCGTTCTTCAACCTACAAAAAGCCTCAAGGCAATCTTTGGAGAAAACAAATTCAACATCTTTCATTAGTAGGTTAGTAAGAGGCTTAGAAATTTTAGACAAGTCTTGAATAAACCTCCGGTAAAAACCGGCATGCCCTAAGAAACTCCTTCCCCTTTCACCGAGGTAGGTGGTGGCAACTTCTCTATCGTTTCAATTTTGGCCCTATCAACCTCAATGCCACGGTTTGACACCAAGTGTCCCAACACAATACCTTCACTTACCATGAAGTGGCATTTTTCCCAATTCAAGACAAGATTTGTCTCCTCACATCTTCGCAATACTAATGACAAGTTAGCCAAGCAATTATCAAAGGAAGACCCATAAACAAAGAAATCATCCATGATATTTTCGATGTATTCCGAAAAGATAGCCATCATACACCTTAGGAAGGTGGTGGGTGCATTACACAACCCAAATGGCATTCTCTTATAGGCAAAGGTTCCCCATGGACATGTAAATGTAGTTTTCTCTTGGTCATCGGGGTGGATAGGGATTTGGACGAATCCACTATAACCATCTAGATAGCAAAAATGAGAGTGTTGAGCTAACCTTTCTAGCATTTGGTCAATGAAAGGAAGAGAGAAGTGATCTTTCCTAGAGGCCATGTTCAATTTCCTATAGTCAATACACATCCTCCACCCCGTAACCGTCCTAGTCGGGATTAGTTAATTGTTCTCATTGGTCACTACGGTCATCCCTCCCTTCTTAGGAACTACATGAACGGGACTAACCCACTTACTATCCGAGATAGGGTAGATTATCCCCGCATCTAGCAACTTAATGATTTCCTTTTTGACTACCTCTTTCATTATAGGATTTAGTCTTCTTTGATGTTCAATAGAGGGTTTATGGTTATCTTCCATCAATATCTTATGCATACACAAAGAGGGTTTTATGCCAACCAAATCATCAATAGTATAGCCAATGGCTTTCCTATGCAATCTTAGTTCATGCAATAACTTAGCAAGTTCATCATCATTTAAGCATGCATTAACAATCACCGGATATGTTGAATTATCACCAAGAAAAGCATACTTCAAATGAGAGGGGAGGGGTTTGAGTTCAAGTTTAGGAGGACCTTTATCGATTGGAGAAGATCCAAATAGTGTTGGATGAGATGGATCCAAAGCAAATGAAGTCCCTTCAAGGTTCCTTGAAGCTTGATCATCAGTGAGGTCTGATGCAAGGGGAACCACGGTTGGAACCACGGTTGGCTCACCTTCCACGGCCGTGGACCTTGCCTGGCTTGTTTCTTGAGGCTTTACAGAGAGTTCTACGGCCGTGGAACCACTTCCATGCCCGTGGAACTTGCAGCTGTTTAGCATGTCTTCGTGAACCTCAAATCCAACTCTTGCCTCCTTATCTAGTGCTTCCAAGGCCTTGATTTCTTCATTGCAAGCCTCCTCAACACCTTCCTCCATCATACTTAAGGTAAGAACCTTCTCCAAGGGATCCTTGATCAAGATCGAGCTCACAACTTCTCTAGATTCCTCTTGCTCGACTATGTTGAAGACATCTTCATCAAGGGTCGGCCCTTTCATCATTGTGGACAACTTGAACTTGATGTTCTCTTCTCCAATGTTGAAGGAGAGAGTCCCATTCTTGCAATCCACTAGGCATCCGGAGGTCGCTAGGAAAGGTCTTCCTAAGATGATGGGAACCGGATAGTCCGCCGGAATATCCAAGACAACGAAATCAATTGGCACATAGAATCCTCCTAGTTGCACCGGGATGTCTTCTAAGATCCCAACCGGATGAGTGATAGAACGGTCCGCCATATAGAGGGTCATCTTGACCGGTTTCGGCTCTCCTAGCCCAACCTTGTTGCAAACTGCAAGCGGTATGATGCTTACACTTGCTCCAAGATCACAAAGGGCCTCATACTTCACATCTCCCACTCCAATTGGGACACAAAAGGAACCCGGATCCCTTAGCTTGGGAGGCATCTCCTCCTTCATTGTTTGGATCAATTCTGAAGATCTCTTGGTCTTTCTTATCTCCCCATACTCCTCCAACTTCCTTTTGTTGGAGAGTATCTCTTTCAAGAACTTGCCATATGCCGGCATACCTAAAATAGCATCCATCAACGGAATGTTAATATGCAATTTAGACATTAGTTCAAGGAATTTACCAAAGTGGTTGTCCAAGCGAGCTCTTGCTCGTGATTGTGGGAACGGTAGTGGTGGTTTGTAGGGAGGCGGTGCCACATATGTTGGCTCAACATCCTTGCTCTTGCCTCCATCTCCTTGCAATGTCTCTTCCTCTATCACCACTTGCTTCCCCTTAGCATTCTCCTTGGGCAAAGGGTCTTTCATGCTCAACCCACTCCTCGTTCTGATGGCCAACACTTGGCCTCTTGGGTTGTCTTCGGTCCTTCCGGGAAGCTTTCCCGGATCTCTATGGGCTTCACCCGCCTTTTGGAACACTTGTGCTTCCAAAACCTTTTGAGCCTTAGAGATTGAAGTCACTGTGCTCTCAAGACCACTCAACCTTCCAAGCAATTGCTCAAACATCATTTCGGTTCTATCCTTTAGAGGTTGAGTAAATCCGGGTGGAGGTTCTTGTGAAGCTTTTTGTGGTGGAGTTGTGCTTGTGGAAGCGGGAGGGTTCAAGGCTCCATCCGGGTTAGAGTAGGAAAATCCGGGATGGTTGTGGTTAGGCCGGTAATTGTTGAATTGCCGGTTGTTGTTGAAGTTCCTTGGGCCTTGATAATTGTTGTAATTGCCCCTTCCCATGTAATTCACATCCTCCTCCTTGGAAGACAAGTTAGCTTGTGGAAGCACTTGAGGAATTGCTTGGCTCTTCAAAGTTGTAGCACACAACTCTCTCAAAGACTTCAATTCATTGTTGATGGCGTCAAGCTTGAAATTGCTCATGGTGACTTCACTCACCTCATATGCTCCCGCCTTTCTCCCTTCACTCTTCCTATGAGAGTACTTCTCAATTACTAGAGCTTGCTTCTCCACAAACTCCCAAGCTTCATCTACATGCTTCTCCATGAAAGTCCCACCGGAAAGAGATTGGAGCTTGAATTGGCGATCTTCATCAAGTCCCTTGAAGTAGATCTCCAATAGCTCAATTTTCGGTATCCCATGGTGTGGACAATCTAGGAGAAGATCTTTTAACCTCTCCCAAGACTTGAATAAACTTTCTCTATCCTTCATCACGAAGACATTTATCTTCCCTCTTAAATCGGTAGTCTTGTGTTCGCCCTAAAACGTGTGTGCAATCAAGCTTTAAATTTATAAAACTAGAATCAAGAAAGCGAACCCACAGTGTACGGATCAGCGTAGATTAGCAAGTATTCCAGAGTATCGAACTCAGGGATTTGGGGGGTTAAATCTAGTTAAGATTATCAAGCAGGTAAATGTATGGAGCTTTTCGAATTATTGGGAAAACAGCAATCCTAAAGATCCAGGTATCCAGTTGTGGCAATCGATTCAAGATATACTAAGGATGTAAGGACAAAGTTTAGATATGCAAAGGTATACGAATGTAAGGTAATCGTACGGTGAAGTACCAAAAACCTTATATGACTCACCTACAAGACACTCTCTATAAAGGTTGTTGAGGCTTCAGTATAGAAAGGTTCTAAAGGTAAGAACTAATGTCAAATACCCAAACTTATCATCCAAAGATCAAAACTAACTTAACCGATTAAGGTTGTGACACTCATAATCGAGGTAGAGGTTGTTGAGGCTTCACTACCACCTAGAAAAGACAAGTCTAGGACTAAGTTAAAGCAAATCTTTAACTTTGGACTAAAGTAAAAACAAGTTCGTAAATTAACACAAAATTACGGGTAGTTCTTGAGTTCCACGGTCGTGGAAGCTCAAGAACAGACCGTGGTTTAGGTCTATCGGCGATTCTCTCTAACTCTCAGGGTCCAATCTATTTACGATCGATCTATCATCATCTAAGCCACAACAATCAACCCTTAAGCTTAGAATTGCTAAAGGGTTTTAGCCAACAACAGTCATATTGATATCAATTTTAAGAATTAAAAGATTGAAAGATGAAAACTTCCGAAAACCTTCAATAACTTTCAAATCAATCTCAAAGTCACAATCAAAAACAGTAATCGTCACTAGATTCGGAATAACACAAATAAACACAACTCTTAGATAAGAAGGAAGAACGGGATGTCAATCCGTCTTCTAAATCAAACCTAAGCAAGAAGCGAAATCTTCTTGCGAACAATCTTCCGAATCTTCGATCTTCCGTCAATCCGGAAATCTCAATCACAATCTCCGCCAAATGCGAGATTAGGGCAACTCCAAGGATGAGCGCAAGGTACGTCTATGCAAAAGTTGCAAAAATCTCTAAGTCGCGGCGTAGGCGAAAGTGCGTCTAAGCAGCGGTGTAGGCGAAAGTCTAAGCCAAGGTGACGGAATCTCTCTTCGTCCGTCTTTTTATACTGTATGATGAAGTAGCGGCCCGGCCCAATCTTTTAAAATATCGTGGCTTAAAATGTGGCGAAAAAGATCGCCAAGATCACGGTCGTGGAAGATTCCACGACCGTAATTTAGAGCGTGGAAATCAACACGGTTTGACACAAACAATTCCACGACCGTAGAAGTTACTGGAATGAACCACGCTTCACTTGCCATAGTTCCACGACCGTGGTTTAGAGCGTGGAAAGTAGTACGGCCATATTTTAGAGCGTGGTTTAGGGCTAGAACGTGATTCTTCCTTAGCCTCGTGCATTCCTCAAGTTAGCTCTCCTTTGGCTCCTAGAAATGTCCTCAATTCATGGACATGCTCAATCAACCCCATCTTTGCTCAATTCCGTTCGGAAATAGCTCTCAATTACCTATAATCAACATAAAGCTTGTGTAGATCTCTATATCGACATTATAGATAAACTAGCTCACTAATGCATCAATGCTTAATCAATGACTATCAATAAGGATCAAATACATTTAGAAAACATGCCTAAAATATCACAATATTTCATGCTAACAAATAACCCCATACTTAACACTTGCTTGTCCCTAAGCAAGGTCTCTCAAAAGCTTTAAAACAAGAGTTAGGATGAAATATGTGTACCTTCTCAAAGCAATACTTCTTTTGGATGATGTGCCTTCTAATCAAATAGATCATTCTCAAACCTTGCTTCATTCGTTTATAAGACTTTCATACACTTAATCAAAGAGTAAAGAGTAAAGAAAGCTCATGAATCAATTAGACATTCATACAAGCATCATAACCTTCAAACATTATCAAAATCAATCATAAGAAACTTCAATTTAGATCACCACGTCATATAGCATTCTTTTGATCTTAAGGACTTTTAAATAAGGTCTAGAATGTGGAAAGAGAAGGAAAACTTTAAGGAATGTGGTGCATGAATCCGGGAAAGTGGATAACTACTCTTTTGATCTTCTCTTGCGGTTTCCGCAGCACTTTCAACTTAGAGCTTCGCTCTCTTCTTTTTATTTTTCATCTTTACTTTTTGAGTTATGGATAGAGGTGCACAAAAACCAAAGCCTAGGAGATCGGCGTTTCTCAATTTTTATGAGATGCCTCAAACCCTTAGCGCACATACCATAATCCGCTAGGAATATCGCTCAATCCGACTTTGGCAAGACACAAACACCCGGCTATGTGAATGGTGCCGAATTACTCATCGTCATGATTGACTTCCCCAAACCTAAAATTTCTTTCTATTCTTTTGATTGCAATAATACTTTCATGGCCCTCCCACATCAAACATGCCTTTTTCATTCACTTCTCCAAGTTCCCGGATAGGTAAAGGAGGTCAATATTTCAATGAGGAGCTAAAATAATCAAAGAAAGAAGAAAGAAAAATCGAATTGCCTTAATCATCTCAATAAGAAGCATAAGAACTTATAGTGTGATTTCAACCTTATTTTCTCAACATGATTTAAGTAACATTCTTCACATTATGAAAATTGCAAAAGAGGTATAATCCATTCATTCAAATTTCTTTTCAATTCACTATTCTTTTAAGCATGCAATTGTCATCAAACTCAATTCACAAGTGGTATTATCATAGAATTCATCTCTAACTTTAGAAGCACATAATTTTTCAATTTTTATGGGTTTTTCAAACTCTTTTTCATGCAATGCAATAATGAAACGTGCAACAATATAATGAACATGCAAGATAGTCTCGATAGAAGCAATCATAGTGAGTAAGAGTTATTACAAACTTTTAGTCACACCCCACCCCATACTTGGAACAAACATTGTCCCTAATGTTTAAACAAAAGAAAGAAAAGAAGAAAAGAAAGAAAGACAAAGAAAAAGAAACTCACAAAGCGGCGGTGGAGCGGCTAAAGCTAACGGTCATCATCATCGTCACTGCGGCGTTGGTGGAGGCGGGAATGGAGAGAAGCTGGGGCCGTAGTGCCGCCCGAATTGCTGGCGGTAAACGTCCCTCATCATGTGATCGAGGTCATCCATGCGTCCGTCTCTAGCATCGGCTCGAATCTCCAATGCTTCCACTCTCTCAGAAAGGCCAGTAGCCCAATCCGGCATCTGCTCGTACCATCCCGGAGCATGACTGTACCACCCTGGTGCATCCGTCGGTGCTGGTGCTGGTGCTGGTGGCTGCTGTGAGGACCATGGAGGTGGAACTCCATACCATGCAGGAGGCGTCTCCATCCAAGTGGGCCTCTCGCTCACGCTGGCGCGGCGAGAAGATGAACCTGAAGCTCTGGCTGGACGTGGAGAACGTCTAGGAATGTCAGGAACCGCATCCGGCTGATCCGGAAACGTGCCAAACTCGTGCTCGGCTCCTCCTCCACTCTCATACCGATCTCTCATCTCCTCCTCCTCAACTACGGGCGGTGGTGGGACATATGGGGGAGCTGCAATCCTGTTCGCATGCATAGCAGCGAACGTCTCCTTCCAATTATGGCGTCCAGCCATAATGGAGTACTCCTGTAGCCACTCAATACCCCTACCCGTCCTGCTCTCCCAAGGCATGGCCGCATAAGGCGGACCTCTATGTGTGGGGAAGATGAGACCTCTAGTCATGAAGGCCTGAAGTCCTAAGGGTACGGTTGGTATGCGGGTACATGCAGAAAAATCAACTCCCAACATCCTAGCAAGGTGGGTAACTATCCCACCATATCCAATGTTGCCCTTCCTCTTGTTCTTAAGCTTGCTCATAGTAGCAGCTAAGAGGGTGTCACAGTCAGCTCGGCGCCCATACAGCATAGAATACAACAGAAATAGCTCATCCGTCTTGATCTTTTAGGGCGTCTCCGTCCTAGGGAAGAGACACTCCGAAAGATCACGGTGAGCAATCTTCAAGGCTAAGTGATACATCAACTTAGCCTTGGTGTCAACAGGTTGCCAACGGTCCTCGCTGGCGTAATTCATAGCAACCTCCTCCCAAAAGTCTTTGGCGTAAACGCCACTAGGAAAACGACCATTGAAGGTCTCTTGGAACCCGAAAAAGGCTCCAAACTCACGGATGGTAAAATCATAGTTTCTTTACATAAGACGTAAAGAAACGGTCCTATCCACATGGCTGTGCTCGAAAGACGTCACAACCTCTCTCGTAATCTCCTCGTAGGCGTCTTCTCGGATAGCCGAGAAGACAACTAGTCCGGCTCTATCCAAGAGCCAAGTAAGGTCATCTATGATGTTAAGAGGAGCTAGATCCTCTAACAATAGGTACCTAGGTCCAATCACAGCCCTCTCATGGATCCTCTCGAGTGCATCGAGGTGATCCGCATGTATGGTCGGTACTCTAGGGCTAGGAGGAGCGGGTGATGAAGGTGATGATGGAGGTGAAGGGGAGGAAGGTGGTGGTGCTCTAGAGGATGAAGAGGAAGAGGGGTTACCCTTCCTCTTTTTGTTCTGATCATTCTTCTTCACCTTAATCCTCCCTGAAACTCTTTTCACAAAATCCATCACTGTTCAAAATCACGGTCTGTTCTTGGTATTTCCACGGCCGTGGAACTTACAGAGACCGTGACTCGTCTCGGTTTTTCTCAAAACTCAACAAGCAGCACTCAAATTCAGCAATTAGGCAGCCCTAGTCTAATTCCTTCCAATTTCAAGCAGTTCTCCTAAAATTTCTAGCAAAAACGAACCCAAATTGTCAAAGATCAAGAAGAGGGAAAAAAACCTAGGTTTCGGATTTTAAAATTCGAATTGTGTGTTCCTTGGTGATTTGCCGCTTGATTCGTTGCTTGGATCTCGTTGGTGGTCGAATTTGCTTCAATTTGGAACGAAGAATCGTCGAAAACGATTAACGAACGGAGATTTGAGGTGAAGGGCGTGGAATCGGCGTTTTGGGTCGTGGAAATGGTTTTGTGAAGTGTTTTTGTGAAGAACGTGGTTTATATAGTGACAGGCAAAATTTTGAAAATCACAGTCTGTCGGGGGTTTCAACGGCCGTGGAAATGTACGGAACCGTGGTTTTGGTGATTTTTCAAAGGCTTTTGGAAATTACGGTCACTGTAGCTGTCACGACCGTGGTTTAGGCCGTGGAACTCTCTGTAATGCTCCAAAATCCAAGTCTCGTCACTTTTCTTCAACATTACTCTTCCCTTATCCTTTTCCATTGTTCCTACATCCAAAAACACGAACATACCGGAAGAAATCGAGGGCAAACAAAGAGAAAAACGTCTAAAATAAGCTAAACTATGAATCGAAAACAAAAACAAAAATGCAATACCTTGGGTTGCCTCCCAAGAAGCGCTTTGTTTAAGGTCCGTAGCTAGACCAATCTCGCACTTATTCGAGTGCGGTAGGCGCGAACTCTTCAGCTTGGAGTTCCGGCGTATACTTCTTGAGTCGTTGGCCGTTCACCTTAAAGCTTCCGCCCGCTTCACCCTATACTTCAACTACGCCATGGGGGAAAATACGCTTAATTAGAAAAGGTCCGGTCCAACGGGATTTAAGCTTACCTGGAAAGAGACGAAGCCTTGAATTGAAGAGGAGAACTTGATCTCCTTCTTTGAAGTCCTTTGGAATGATATGCTTATCATGCCAACGCTTTGCTCTCTCCTTATAGATCTTGGCGTTTTCATAAGCGTTCAAGCGGAGTTCTTCAAGCTCATTAAGGTCCAAGAGACGCTTCTCTCCCCCTTCCTTCATGCTGAAGTTCAACCACTTAATAGCCAAAACGCCTTGTGTTCCAACTCTACCGGTAAGTGACAAGACTTCCCATACACAAGGTTGTATGGTGTGGTTCCTATGGGAGTCTTGTACGCAGTCCGGTACGCCCACAATGCGTCGTCAAGCTTCAAGGACCAATCCTTCCTAGTTCTTGAAACCGTCTTCTCTAGAATTCCTTTGATCTCCCTATTTGAGATCTCAACTTGTCCACTAGTTTGTGGATGATAAGGGGTAGCGATCTTGTGAGTAACCCCATACTTAGCTAGAAGAGCTTCAAAGCGCCGGGCAATGAAGTGAGAACCTCCATCACTAATGATAGTCCTTGGCGTCCCAAATCGTGGGAAGATGGTCTTGTTGAAGAACTTAACCACCACCATGACATCATTGGTGGGAGAGGCAATCGCTTCTACCCATCTAGAAACGTAATCTACCGCCAATAGTATGTATTGGTTTCCACAAGAGGATGGGAATTGTCCCATAAAGTCTACTCCCCAAACATCGAAAATCTCCACCTCTTGGATGTTGTTGAGGGGCATCTCATTCCTCCTAGAGATATTACCTGTTCTTTGACAAGCATCGCAGCAAGAAACAAAGGATTGCACTTCTCTAAATAAAGTAGGCCAAAAGAATCCAGATTGCAATACCTTTGCGCTAGTCTTGTTCGAACTAGCGTGTCCTCCACAAGGTAGTGAATGACAATGGCGGATGACACTTTGCATCTCTTCTTCCGGCACACATCGCCGAATAATGCCATCCGGACCTCTCTTGAAGAGGAGAGGTTCATTCCAAAAGTATTCCCGGACATCCTTAAAGAACTTCTTTCTTTGTGCGTAGGATAGTCCGGGCGGTATCTCCTGACAAACCAAATAGTTAACAAAATCAGCAAACCATGGTTCGTTACCTTTGGAGATCACCTCGATGCACTCCTCTATAATGTGTAGATGTTCGTCCGGGAAGGAGTCATCGATGGGTAAATGGTCGTCCTCTAGATGTGTTAGGCGACTCAAATGATCCACAACAGAATTTTCTGAACCTTTCTTGTCGCGGATCTCTAGATCGAATTCTTGTAGGAGAAGAATCCATTTAATTAGCCTTGGCTTCGCATCTTTCTTCGCAAGGAGGTACCGGATCGCAACATGATCCGTGTAGACAATCACCTTTGCGCCTACAAGATAAGAGCGAAACTTGTCAATAGCATAGACAATGGCTAAAAACTCTTTTTCTGTAGTGGCGTAATTGAGCTGCACTTCATCTAGCGTCTTGCTAGCATAGTATATGGCATGGGTTCGCCCTTCCTTTCGTTGTCCAAGAACAGCTCCTATAGCTACGTCACTAGCATCGCACATAACCTCAAAGGGAAGCGTCCAATCCGGAGGTTGGATAATAGGTGCTGAAATTAGAGCTTCCCGGATCATATTGAACGCATCTAAACATTCCTGCGAAAACTCAAAAACCGCATCTTTCATCAATAGATTAGTGAGAGGTTTTGATATTTTAGAAAAGTCTTTAATGAAGCGTCTATAGAATCCGGCATGTCCTAGAAAACTTCTTATCCCTTTTAACCGAAGTTGGGGGAGGAAGCTTCTCTATGGTCTCTATCTTAGCCTTGTCTACTTATATCCCTCTATTAGAGATTAAATTACCTAATACAATTCCTTCCTTAACCATAAATTGACACTTCTCCCAATTTAGAACTAGGTTAGTGTCTTCACATCTTTGTAAAACAAGAGAAAGGTTAGAAAGGCAATCGTTAAAAGAGGAACCGTATACGGAGAAGTCATCCATGAAGACCTCCATGATTTCCTCAATGTATTCGGAGAAGATGGCCATCATGCACCGTTGAAAGGTGGCTGGGGCGTTGCAAAGCCCGAACGGCATTCTCCTATAGGCAAACGTACCCCATGGGCACGTAAATGTAGTCTTCTCCTGATCATCCGGGTGTATCGGAATCTAAATTGTTTATCTAGGCGTTGCAAAGCCTAGATAAACAAATTGTTTATCTAGGCGCGCTCTCGCTCTAAATTGAGGGAATGGTAGGGGTGGCTTGTAAGCCGGAGGAGGAACGTAGACATCTTCCTTCTCCTTCCCCTTCTCTTTGTCTTTCTCTACGGAGACTTCAGCAAACTTAGGCTACGGATCGGTGGTAGTCACTCCGCTCCTAGTTGTGATTGCCATAACCCTTCCCTTAGGGTTGTCCTCCGTCTTTCCTGGAAGTTTCCCTTGATTCCTAGGAACTTCCTCGGCTTGGCTGAACATTTGGTTTTCTAAAACTTTTTGAGCTTTATCAACCTTAGAAATTTGATCATCAACCTTAATGATGCGGTTCTCCAACCCTTGAAGCTTTCCCAAAATCGTTTCTAACATGGGATCGGGCTTCCCTTTCCCCGAAGTGCTTCCTCCATTTGATGTTTGCCCCTGGCTTCTCAATGGAGTAGAGGAAGAGGGAGGTGGAGTTAGTGAATTAGAATTGGAAGGATAAGAGTTACCGGAATTTTGTTGATTGGAGCGCCAATTGTTGTTGCTTGAACCCCTATTGTTGTTCCAATTGTTGTTCCGGTTGTTGTTGTTGTTGTTGTTGTTGTTGCCATTCCAATTATTATTCCGGTTGTTGTTCCGGTTATTGTTGTTGTTGTTGTTACGGTTTGTGTTATCGCCGCCATTGTTGTTGCCCAAATAGCCAACATCCTTTCCTTGTTGCTTTGGAAAGTTGGTCTTGATAGCTTCCTTCAACTCTTTGATCTCATTGTTGAGGGAGAAAATCTGATTCTGAGCTTCATGTGTGAGCTTTGCTCCTTGCTCCACATGATTTCCCTCCACTTTCCGGTGGGAATCCTTCTCTATGACCTTTGCTTGCTTCTCAATGAAGTCCCAAGCGTCATCTTCTCTCATGTCCATGAATGTGCCACATGAGAGGGATTGGAGCTTGAATTGTGTCTCCACATCCAGCCCCTTATAGTATATCTCCAACAAGGCAAGTTTGGATATGCCATGATGAGGGCAATCCAAAAGCAAATCCTGAAACCTTTCCCAAGATTGAAACAAACTTTCGTTAGATCTCATGGAAAATGCATTGATCTTACCTCTAAGTTCTGCCGTTTTGGATGGCGGAAAGAATTTGGTGAGGAACTCCGCGGAAAGGTCTTCCCACGTGTCTAGTTTCCCACTAGGAAGAGCTTGGTACCAAGACAACGCTTTCCCCTTCAAGGAGAAGAAGAAAGGCTTGAGCTTATAGTTGTTGGTAGTAACATTCTTCGGCCTCATTGTCTCCATCATACACTCAAAGTTTTGTAAGTGTTGGTGTTGAGATTCAGCGCTTGTTCTGCCAAATTGGTTTAGGCGAACAAGAGTAATAACCTGCGGGTTGAAGCTAAACCCTTGTACATCGTCAGCATCAAAGTTCACACCTAAACGGCGTGGTTGTTGTGTTGGATCCATCCTTTGGCCAAGAGTTCTTGGCTCATCATCCACACGTTCGATCCTTGCATTCCTAGGTGGAACACGGCGATTTGCAGCACCCCGTGGATGGAAAGGATTTACATTGATCATGGGATCAATTTCCTCTAGCGGTGGCATGGAAGAATCGCTATCATCAGCGGATGAATGACTTCTTCTTCTTGATCTTGATGCCCTTCTTGAGGATTTCTTGCTCCCCTTATTCTTAAGGTTGCTTAGTTCTATCCTCATCTGGAACATCATATCTTTTAGATCGTTAACTTGGGATTGATGGCGATCCATTTCATCCCGGCGAATATTCTCATTCCATTGGAGTTGAGCTTCTTTCTCCGCTAACTCCGCTTGAAGATCACGTTCGTGTTCTTCAGCCATCTTCTTTTCCTTGCGCTTTTGCCTTAAAGTCCTCTCAAGCTCTTGATCAAGCGGTAAGAGGTCTTCGGTGTTCCTAGACCTGCGCATGCACTCAAAAAGATATCAACAAGGGAGAAGCTCCCAAGCTTGACAACCGAAAACCGAATTCGGCCTAGACCAAATCCCCGGCAACGGCGCCAAAAAATCCCGTTCACAGCCTTTGATGTCAAGGCCTATGAAATCCCGTTCACAGTTTTGCAGGTTTGGATGAGTTCTATGAACTTCTACCTGTGTACTTCTATGAACTTCTACTCATGAGTTCTATGAACTTCTACCTGTGTATTTGTGAATAACACTATTTTGCAGGTTTGGATGTCAAGGCCTACGAAATCCCGTTCACAGCCTTTGAAATCCAGTTTTGTCACCAGGCGTACAACTCGACTTCAAGGCCTTTGAAATCAGTTTCAAAGCCTTGATATAAGATATTGCGAAAAGTTCCCATACTCTATTCAACCCCTCTTCTAGAGTATTTATATCATTATTAATCACCTATACGGTTCTTCAATTTGTAACAGAGCTAGACTCACGAATATTGATTTAAACATCAGTGAGACTAATCATGAACTCTATAGGTGATGGAGGATTCGCTCAAGGAAGATCGACATCTCGACCACCACTATTCCACGGTAACAACTTTGTAGGGAGAAGGTGCCACATATGTTGGCTTAACATCCTTGCTCTTGCCTCCATCTCCTTGCAAAGTCTCTTCCTCTATCACCACTTGCTTCCCCTTAGCATTCTCCTTGGGCAAAGGGTCTTTCATGCTCAACCCACTCCTCGTTGTGATGGCCAACACTTGGCCTCTTGGGTTGTCTTCGGTCCTTCCGGGAAGCTTTCCCGGATCTCTATGGGCTTCACCCGCCTTTTGGAACACTTGTGCTTCCAAAACCTTTTGAGCCTTAGAGATTGAAGTTACCGTGCTCTCAAGACCACTCAACCTTCCAAGCAATTGCTCAAACATCATTTCGGTTCTATCCTTTGGAGGTTGAGTAAATCCGGGTGGAGGTTCTTGTGAAGCTTTTGGTGGTGGAGTTGTGCTTGTGGAAGCGGGAGGGTTCAAGGCTCCATCCGGGTTAGAGTAGGAAAATCCGGGATGGTTGTGGTTAGGCCGGTAATTATTGAATTGCCGGTTGTTGTTGAAGTTCCTTGGGCCTTGATAATTGTTGTAATTGCCCCTTCCCATGTAATTCACATCCTCCTCCTTGGAAGACAAGTTAGCTTGTGGAAGCACTTGAGGAATTGCTTGGCTCTTCAAAGTTGTAGCACACAACTCTCTCAAAGACTTCAATTCATTGTTGATGGCGTCAAGCTTGAAATTGCTCATGGTGACTTCACTCACCTCATATGCTCCCGCCTTTCTCCCTTCACTCTTCCTATGAGAGTACTTCTCAATTACTAGAGCTTGCTTCTCCACAAACTCCCATGCTTCATCTACATGCTTCTCCATGAAAGTCCCACCGGAAAGAGATTGGAGCTTGAATTGGCTATCTTCATCAAATCCCTTGAAGTAGATCTCCAATAGCTCAATTTTCGATATGCCATGGTGTGGACAATCTAGGAGAAGATCTTTGAACCTCTCCCAAGACTTGAATAAACTTTCTCTATCCTTCATCACGAAGACATTTATCTTCCCTCTTAAATCGGTAGTCTTGTGTTCCCCCTAAAACGTGCGTGCAATCAAGCTTTAAATTTATAAAACTAGAATCAAGCAAGCGAACCCGCAGTGTACGGATCAGCGTAGATTAGCAAGTATTCCAGAGTATCGAACTCAGGGATTTGGGGGGTTAAATCTAGTTAAGATTATCAAGCAGGTAAATGTATGGAGCTTTTCGAATTATTGGGAAAACAGCAATCCTAAAGATCCAGGTATCCAGTTGTGGCAATCGATTCAAGATATACTAAGGATGTAAGGACAGATTTTAGATATGCAAAGGTATACGAATGTAAGGTAATCGTACGGTGAAGTTCCAAAAACCTTATATGACTCACCTACAAGACACTCTCTATAAAGGTTGTTGAGGCTTCAGTATAGAAAGGTTCTAATGGTAAGAATTAATGTCAAATACCCAAACTTATCATCCAAACATCAAAACTAACTTAACCGATTAAGGTTGTGACACTAATAATCGAGGTAGAGGTTGTTGAGGCTTCACTACCACCTAGAAAAGACAAGTCTAAGACTAAGTTAAAGGAAATCTTTAACTTTGGACTAAAGTAAAAGCAAGTTCGTAAATTAACACAAAATTACGGGTAGTTCTTGAGTTCCACGGTCGTGGAAGCTCAAGAACAGACCGTGGTTTAGGTCTATCGGCGATTCTCTCTAACTCTCAGGGTCCAATCTATTTACGATCGATCTATCATCATCTAAGCCACAACTATCAACCCTTAACCTTAGAATTGCTAAAGGGTTTTAGCCAACAACAGTCATATTGATATCAATTTTAAGAATTAAAAGATTGAAAGATGAAAACTTCCGAAAACCTTCAATAACTTTCAAATCAATCTCAAAGTCACAATCAAAAACAGTAATCGTCACTAGATTCGGAATAACACAAATAAACACAACTCTTAGATAAGAAGGAAGAACGGGATGTCAATTTGTCTTCTAAATCAAACCTAAGCAAGAAGCGAAATCTTCTTGCGAACAATCTTCCGAATCTTCGATCTTCCGTCAATCCGGAAATCTCAATCACAATCTCCGCCAAATGCGAGATTAGGGCAACTCCAAGGATGAGCGCAAGGTACGTCTATGCAAAAGTTGCAAAGATCTCTAAGTCGCGGCGTAGGCGAAAGTGCGTCTAAGCAGCGGTGTAGGCGAAAGTCTAAGCCAAGGTGACGGAATCTCTCTTCGTCCGTCTTTTTATAGTGTATGATGAAGTAGCGGCCCGGCCTAATCTTTTAAAAGATCGTGGCTTAAAATGTGGCGAAAAAGATCGCCAAGATCACGGTCGTGGAAGATTCCACGACCGTAATTTAGAGCGTGGAAATCAACACGGTTTGACACAAACAATTCCACGACTGTCGAACTTACTGGAATGAACCACGCTTCACTTGCCATAGTTCCACGACCGTGGTTTAGAGCGTGGAAAGTAGTACGGCCGTATTTGAGAGCGTGGTTTAGGGCTAGAACGTGATTCTTCTTTAGCCTCGTGCATTCCTCAAGTTAGCTCTCCTTTGGCTCCTAGAAATGTCCTCAATTCATGGACATGCTCAATCAATTCCATCTTTGCTCAATTTCGTTCGGAAATAGCTCTCAATTACCTATAATCAACATAAAGCTTGTGTAGATCTCTATATCGACATTATAGATAAACTAGCTCACAAATGCATCAATGCTCAATCAATGACTATCAATAAGGATCAAATACATTTAGAAAACGTGCCTAAAATATCACAATATTTCATGCTAACATCTTGGAAGGTGGGAAGAACTTAGTCAAAAACTCGGTTGTCATCTCCTCCCAAGTACCAACTCGCCCTTGTGGAATAGATTGATACCAAGCCAAAGCTTTATCCTTAAGAGAGAAGGAGAAAGCCCTAAGCTTATGGTTGTTGCTCTCCAATCTAGGTGGTCTAAGAGTCTCTATCAAGATCTCAAAGTTCATCAAGTGTTGATGAGGAGACTCTCCTTCCATCCCTCCGAATTGATTATGCCGGATCATTTGTAGACTTGAGGGCGGAGTTCGTAATCATGGGCTGCGGGATCTCCTAAGTTCACACCCGGACGGTGTGCTCTTTGTGCCGGATCCATACGTTGCCCCAACGTTTGTGGCTCTTCCATAGCAATGGGCACAACCCTAATATTCACCGCCACCGGCTGCGGTTGAGGTGGAGGTGGAGGAGGTTGTTGACGGTTAAGCTCTCTTTGCACAAGAGCTTGCCTAATCTCCTCAATCTCCCTCCTAGTTGCCTCTTGCCTCTCATTGGCAAGTTTCTTTTCATTCTCCAAAGCTTCATCCCTTATCCTAATTTGCTCTAAAGCCTCATCCAACTCAGCTTGGAGATCTCTTACGGCCATCTCTCTTCCCTTTTTAATGCTCTTGGATCTAGATCTAAGGGTTTTCTCCGGTTCGGGATCGAATGGAGCTAAATCCTTGCCACGAGATCTTCGCATACACCTAAAGAGTGAGATGTCCTGAAAAGCAAAGACACAAACCAAAAAGAGATCAAAAGCAACAAGAAAGATCTACACTATAAACAATCACAAAAAGACTCAATCTAGACCTAGTCCCCGGCAACGGCGCCAAAAACTTGTTACGCTAAGATCGTGTGATGTGGACGCAATAAGCATTAAATTTATACTCGTTATATTTCTCCTAACTCCTAGAGAACCCGCAGTGTACGGGACGTTTGTAGTAGGGATAGTATTCCGAGGTCGAACACAAAGACTAAGGTGAGATTGATTCGGTTTATGATTAAGTTTAGTGAAGATCTAGGTGAAGAGAAAGGAAAGGAAATAAAGAAATGAAAATCTAAATGTTTTTGGTTGGTTTTTAGGTGATCAATCAAGGATCACAAATGATGCAAGGTAATCAATCAACTAAGCTAGCAAATTGACACAAACAAACAAGCTAAGCACGAGATATGAATCAAGAGAGAAAAGCGGATTCTAGGGGTTGGAAGTTCCGGTTGTGGTATAGGACTCAAGCTATCTTATCGTTCCTTGGATTAACTATGATGTGTTGGGAATGAGTGTTTCTAGATTTGGATCAATCACCGGGTAGGTCTCATGGTCCATTAATCCGTTCCTAAGGTCTTATCACCGGGTAAGTCTCTAAGAACCTAAGGGACGAAATTCTACACAAACCGGATTGTTACCTAGGGATCTAACCTATCCTTACCGGGTAAGTCTCGAAAGGGTTAGTCCTAAACAACCATCCTAGCACACTTAATCCAATGGCGGCTTATGAGGCTCACCACTACCTATGGTTTGTCATCCTTGGAATCTAAGAGTAAGGATTACCGAGTAAGTCTCTCCCATCACTTAGTTGCTAACACTAGGTCACCCTAGGTTAGGATTAACTCAACAAACACTAGGATTTCAACATTCTAACAATCTAAAACTAGATCATGGAGCCAGGCAAAATCACGGGTTGTTCTACACCT
Source organism: Fagopyrum homotropicum (assembly GCA_033239125.1). Lineage (NCBI taxonomy): Eukaryota > Viridiplantae > Streptophyta > Magnoliopsida > Caryophyllales > Polygonaceae > Fagopyrum > Fagopyrum homotropicum. The sequence continues at coordinate 83,685,775 of BSWB01000005.1, read as the reverse complement.
TCCACGGCCGTGGTTTGGGAAGAACTGACCGTGGATTCAAACAGAAACTACGTTCAAGCTCACAAGTCATCCAATGGCAAATCTAAGTCCATCCTATCATAGTCCTTGCCATAACCATCCTTTCCTTACCCTAGAATCACATCTATTTAGCCTACAACTTTCATCATAACAATAGAAATCATCAAGCATAAAATCATGGCTTCCATATGCAAGATAATGAAGAGAAAAAGATGAACAAGTGAAGTAAACAAAACTAAGCTGAAAGTGGAATTAGAATGGCTCACAACCCTTCTTAAAGAAGGTTCAAATGGTTCATACAACTCTAGAAATCGATTCCGAAATTCTTCACTACAAGAGCTCTCAAAGTCTATCAATGGTGTGTTCTTCTTCTTCTCCAATGAAGCTCTTCTCCAATGGTAGCTTTCTTCCTTGAGAATCTTCTTGTTGAGAGAGTATTTTGATTGGATGATAGTGGATAATGGAGAGTTGCTCCAAGATGCTCCTCTCAGCCAATGCAGGACCACTTTTATACTACCACCATGCAAGAGCTGGCCAAGAGATCGTGGCACAGCTGTCACGAAAACCTGGCAAAAACCACGGTTGGTTCCACGGCCGTGGACTTCCAGTGAACCGTGGTCTGGTGCTTCAGCTTCGCCTTGGATCATTAGGCTTCGATTTGGTGCATGGCTTGTGTTAGCAAGGTTCCATGAGTCCTCATTAGCCTCTGGCTTGCATCCTAATGAGTCCGAGGGTGTGTCATCTCGATGAACGATCCTCAAACGTATTGTTTTAGCTCCTAAGTCTCCCAAAATACCTACAAAGCAATGCACAAGTCCGTGTAGACGTCTATCTCGACAAAATACGTGAATTGAGTGCAAACGTCATGAACTAGTGTCAAACCATGCATGAATGAGTGAGAAATCTATCTAAATGATTACTTAAACCTAAGCCATAGATCGTGTTATCAGATTCGCTCAAGGAAGATCGACATCTCGACCACCACTATTCTACGGTAAAAACTTTGCCCATTGGAGATCACTAATTCAAATGTTTGTGATTGATCAGGACATGGAAGTATGGAGCATCATTCAAACTGGCCCTAAAATTCCAATCACTACGGTTTATGTAGTCCAAGTCGAGAAATGGAGAGTAGATATGAGTTTGAAGGTTGAGAGAAATAAGAGCTTTTACGAGGAAACGTGAAAGGAACTTAATTAATAAAGGGTTTTCCGCTATTTATAGTGAAGACGATAATTATCCTTTAGCGAAGTCAATAATTATACCTTAACCGATCCAAAGGTGGGTCGAACCCCCTTCTCCAAACTTCTCGAGATTGGAATAATAAATCTAAAATATTGTATGGATAATTATTCCACAACTGCCTTGGAAAAGGTGTATTCCTAAGCCGTCTTTCTTAGCTGTTAAGAAACGAAATAACGACTCTTTTGGCCGTTTTGCCTCTCCATGATATTTCATATCTAGGATATATCCGATGCCCTAATCATTTCTTTCAACTATATTTTTATTAATTGGAGCTTCCAAATGCTCCAAATAACACCGGAGGATAAAAATAATTACCCGGGGAAAAGGGAAAATTTTCCCATACGTCCAAAATTACGCCAAGAACATAACGTGGGACTGATACTCATCACTTGCGCAATCTTCGTGTGTTATAGGTCAATTAATATCAATGATTAAGTTAATCAAAATTAATTAGAATTCGGAAATCCTAGCTGTTACATCATCGAATCTATGAACAATCTCGATTCACTTAGAAAGGTCTTTACAAATGAAGAAAAAGTAAGGAAGGTTCTAAGGAGCTTACCTAAGGCTAAGTGGGGACCAAAAGTGATAGCCGTTGAAGAAGCTCTAAATCTCACCACTTTTCCACTAAATGATCTTCTTGGAGAGCTGATTACACATGAAATGATTTTGGTGAAGAAGATGGAGAGCTTCCGTCTAACACAAAGAATCTTGCCCTAAGACCCAAGAAGGACGACATGCCATTAGATGATGAAGAAAGTGAAGAGGATAAGGAAGATCCATTCGCCTTGATCTCAAGAGGTCTTGCAAAAATTCTTCAAATGAAGAAGCAATTCGCAAACAACAAAGAATATATGCGATCATCAAGACCTCGAGGTAAGTTTTCTAACTCTACAAATAAAACTAAAGTACTAACTTATTTTGAATGTGGTGAAGTAGATCACCTTGTTAAGGATTGTCCACAAAAAGAAGAAGAAGGACTTTAGGAAGAATGATCAAAAGAAGAAGGCCATGGTAGCATCATGAAGTGATTCAAATTCTACCAATGAGTCAGAAGACGAGAAAGAACAAGAAAACTTGTGCTTAATAGCTGATCATGAAGAGGATCCAAACGCCTATGTTGATGGTGTGGTAAGTACTATAATGTCTCAATCTAACCAAGAGCTCAAACAATTTCTTAAAGACATTATCATATGTGATAAAGAACATAGGATAACGATAAGTTCCTTAAGGGAGAAGCTACTCGAACAAGAGAAACGACTAAGTGAAATTTCTTTGGAGATTGAAAATCTTAACACTGAAAAGTTAGACCTTGATGACAGTATCAAGGCCTTGGAATCGGAAAATGCGATTCTTAAGGACAACTTCTCTTCTCTTCATCGAAACTATATCCATCTAGAGAAAGAGAAAGTTGATCTAACTATGATGTCTCAAGACCAGAAGACTGCACTTGTCAAATTCACTCGTTCGAAAGCTAATCTCGAAAGGATGATGGGTGAACAACAATCTTTTCTTAAAAAAAATGGTATAGGTTATCATGCAAATTTTCCTAGAAAAATAACTACCACTTTTGTTAAATCAAAGGGAAGTATTCACATGCCTACATGTTTTTATTGTTGTAAAAAGGGACACGTAAAGTCAACATGTCCGTATAAAAGAAATGATCCTTACATAATTAAAAACACTTATCAGTTATGTCTAAGAAAACAAGTGAAGCTAATATGGGTTCCTAAAGGTACTAGACCACCAAAGATGATTGAACCTGAAAATGGACCAAAATATGTCATTTGGTCTACCCGCGAAGATTAACGTTTGCAGTTTTGCAGGATATCACCAAGAAGTTATTATTTGGAATTATTATTGAAGAACCTATAGGTGAATAAAAAGGATAAAAGATTCTCTAAAAGGGAGGTTGAATAGAGTATGAGAACTTTTTGCAAAACCAATCTCAAGGCCTTGAAACCAATTTCAAGGGCCTTGATGTCGATATGAGTTCTTTGTGATACTTTGATTTCAAGGGCGTTGAAACTACTTTCCTTTGTACTCCTGCAAAACAAAGTTAGTCACAATAAAACAAGATATAGTGCGGAATGTAAAAGATCGACACAAGGATATGTTTACGAAGTTCGGCTCTAAATAGCCTACTTTCCTTCACAGGGTATAGCCTTAGGATCTAACTATCTATTATCAGCTTCAAACAGTCCTAGATACAAACTAGAAGAAATCCCCTTCTTCTCTCACTGTAGCCAATGCTACAATCTAGCTCCAACTCTTCACCTTGCTATAATTGTAATGTCCGGAAAATTTACTTTCCGTTTAATACCAGGTCAAACCGGATTTCGATCCGCTAACCTTCCTCATTCTAGAGAGTGTTACACATTATCAAAATTCTATCATTTTATGTAACTTAATTCACATAAAATGATAAATACATAAACTGATTAACAATTCCGTGCGATTAAAACCCGAAGGGTAGTTCCGTACAGTTTAATGACTCACTTAATCGCCCATCCCCTAACTGGATGAGCAGGCACATCGGATTAGGCCCAGTAGATACAAATTTCCGGCCCAGCTCATAACTATTACCCTAATCCATGTTTAATTAAACTAAACATAATTTCCTAACTTAATTGGTTCTACGTGATAATCATTAACCCTCCTCCTCTACCACAACAACTCCGTCACGCTTCTGGAAAACTGACACCATTGCCACCACTTTTCTGCTCAGCCGCCATCACCATCGCGCTAGAGCGTAGGTAGGGACGCCACTCCACCTTCACCGGGAACCTAGGGGGATCACGCATCTACCATTCTGCAACCAGCAACCACCTGGGACCGCACCTCAACCTTCTGATCACGATGCTGGACCTTCGCTTCTACGCTCTAAGCGGCTGCACTCCAAGCGGCTAACAAGACCGGAGTGGGACGGTTGCTCAGCCTGCTGCAGACAGCTCCTCCGGTAAGATACTACCCTGCTGTCAACCTTCCTTCCTTGTGTATAAAGTTGTAACCTCCCCTTCCTTGCTCCGGTGCAGCCATCCGTGACGGTTGGAAGCGGACCCTGCAATTACTCGGAAGCCAGCGCCGGGTCTTCCTCTTTGTCGATCATTTGTGAGCTGTGATATCTTGTGCTGTGGGTGAGTAGAGAACATTCTATTCTTAGTATCTTGTAATGTATAGGAGAGTTTACTATAATTTTATGAGTGCTGAATGAGAGTTGTGTAGGTTCGAGTGTGCTGAACAAAGGGTGTAAGTTGGGAGATTAGTGTAGGTTGGATCTAGAAGGACTAACGCGTTCATTAGAGAGGGATTCGAACTTGGGACCTTGAAGGCATGGTAAGGGGGAGAGACTGCTGACAGAGAGACTCGAACCTAGGACCTTAATCATCCTAGGAAAACTTCAGTTTTGGGGGTTGAAATGGCTAACTTTAAACCTGTATTTGGACATCTTAGAACAAACATCCACCGTTGAATTTTTGATATGTTGTACATAGATATATTTAGTTAACTGTGTTAAAATTTGGGAACGAATTAACGGTCGGATTAGAATTTATAAGGACCCAAAGTAGAGTAGTTGGGCTGTTTTTACAGCAGGGGAAAATTTGGCTAAGTATAGAAATTCTAGCTTTTATTCCAACTTTATTGATTTATGTAGGAGTTATGGTTTATTATTTTCGAGAGATCTTTGCCCCTATGTTTAGTATGCATATCATAGAGGATCTAGAGATTTATTTCGGAATTTTATATTTTTATTCGAGCCTCATATCGTAAGCCAAAGTCGGACCTTAACGACTCTTATGAAAATCTAGAATTTTGGTTAACTTTTATAAATCTTTAGTAAACTATATCTTGAGAACTAGATTATAAAGATAGGTTCCAAAGGATAATTTGAAACTAGGTTATAGACTATTTTGGAGTTTCGGGAATAGGGGTAAAATGGTCATTTTACCTTAGGAGGACTTTTTAGTCATTTTCTCTTGATGAGTTTGTGCATCTTAAAAGTTATAGACTTCTAAGATCATGAGACGTATTTTGATCCCCGTGCCTTGTTTGACAGGCGATTGAGTTTCTACGGTTGTAGACCGAGTTGAGATTGAGAGAGTTGTGATTTGATTCAGGTAAGTCCTTGTGACTTAGCCGGTTTCTAGATGTTAGTTGAATGATGATAGTGGTTTGTGTTGATTGCTTAATAATTATAACATGTCTAGGACGACCTTTATTATTATGTATGGCCCAAGTGTATGTATAACGGGCCGTGACATCACCGTCCAGCTCTGACAGGAGACTGGGAGGTTCTCTATACCCAGACCATACAGGTACAAGGTGAGATGCATCAGATCCATTCCTGATGGGTACACGGCGGCGGATGCGAGGTTTGGGAATCCCTCGTGTCATAAAATAGGTATCATTAGTAAGAGTGAATGACCTAAGTAAAGATAATAAAGAGATTGTTTAAAAGCATAATATGTGTTTAGTTTTGCTATTGTGTCTGTGTGCTATTTTCGTTTAACTAACCTTTAGATAACTAGCTAACGGTTGTTTTGTTATGTTGTTTAGATTTCCCACAGGCTAGAGCAACAGCTGAGTGATGTGGAAGTAGTGGTCAGTCGGGTCTCCGTACTCCTTAGAGTGGGGTTGGGCGTTTGCTTTATTGTTTCTTTTATCGTATGAAGACAGATAGACTTTTATGTTTACTAAGCATTGTTGGTTGTTAGACGTTGTGTTGCGTTCATCTCTTTAAAATACTGTTTTATGAATTTCAGTTTCTTTATTTGTGTTTTGTTGCAAGATTCCAGTAAACTTGTTGTCAAACTGAGGTCGGAAACCATTGTGAGGTCCTAACCAGTAACTTCCTGAGTTTTGAGAATTCCGGGTGTTACAATAATAGCCTAGTTACTTCATAGAGTGACACACACTCGAGTATAACACACCTTAGATATACCAATGGAGCTCTCGAGTTTTATCTCTCTCTAGGGATAAATCTTTTTAGAGAAAGAGAGAAATAAAAACTATTTGATCGAATGAAGATTCTTTGGATCGCTTTAAGACTATTGATGTTTCCGTGTAAGCTACTGTCTTTGTTCTTCAATCGCCATCTTGATATATAGCCTTCTATTGAGAGGTCTTCTAGCCGTTGGAAAGATGACCATTTGAAGATCACTCTTCTTCTCCTTGAAGATCGCTTCTTGGTTGAGATGAGATGGACGTTGTGGATCTTCATCTCCTGAGAACACGTTGATCTCTCGCTTCTTGATCTTCTCATATTTGTTGTAACAATATTAAATTCCTCAGGAGATCTTCACTTGATCATATCTTCTCGATTGAGGATCTTTGTGGATCTTCGATTGAGGATCTTTGTAAGATCTTTTAATGGCCGGTTGAGATCTTCACTTGATCTTATCTTCTCGATTGAGAAAATCTCTCGTAGAAGATCTTCTTAGTGATTTGAAATATTTTTAACTTGCGGCCTTGACTTCTTTGTTCCCTTGGAATTCATTTCAAGGTCTTCGTCGTTTGAACACTCTAAACTCCTTGTCTTTCAACATCTTCCAAGGTCCTTTGAGGTCTCTTGCAAAACCTGCACTTTATTCAATCCAAACCACCAAACCAAACCAAGCAACTCAATATATAATCAATAAATTGTTAGTGTATCAAACTACTTCATTTGTGTTTAAGTCTTTCATCATCAACACATGTATAACTTTATAATCAAGGTGGAGTTTTCAATCTCCCCCTTGATGGAAGACAACACAAATATTTTTCGTACCTGCATTTGTAAGGTTAGCGATGCATATATGAATATCAAACTTAAAATGCAGAATGCAGAATATCGAATGTCGGATCACATTCATTTCTCCCCCTTTGTCTTTCAACAAGGGAGAAAAATAGTTATAACACGGGAGTTTTAAAACATTAAAACCCAAGGAAAAGAGTATTTCCATAAAACCACAAAAACAAGCCAGTTCCCTCAAACATCAAGCTCAATCCTCCTCACAGAACCTCCTTTTTCCATTAGAAGAAGATTTATTATGGCTTCAATCATCCATTTAAGCTGCTAAACGTTGTTTCTTTTCTTCAGCTCTTCGTTGCTTGACCACTTCATATTTGACTACTGGCAGAAAAGTTGGCTCAACATGAGTTGGATACAAAATAGATTTACTCTGTACACGTCGTTTGCAATTCATCAGCACATTCTCAACTTTCTCTTGAGTATGTTGGGCTACATCTTCAGGCATAGGCAGAATACTTCCCATATTAGTCACAGTAACAATATTCATCAAATACATTTCATTGACTTTAGCGTTAATGGTAGATAGCAGTTCAAAATTTGCATCAATTCTTCTCTTAGTGTCAAACTAGAAATCGGACAGTTCACGATTCAGACATACCATTTCTTTTTCACAACCTTCTAACCTGATTTCTGGAGTAGGAGATGTTGGAATCTCTTGAGTTGGAATTGGAGTAGCTTCTTTCCCTTTTAAAGTCCATGTGCCTGCGAGAGTCTTCTCTATCCCCAGTCGTTCTAAGCAGTTTTCATCAATCTTACCAGAAATTGACTGTCGATCTTCAGAGGATATATCAATTTTGAAATAATCAAAGATCTTAGACAACAAGTTTTCATAAAGTAGAGGAATGGGTCGCTTAGAGTATACAGAATGTATCATATGGTTGAGAATGAGGTTAGGTACATCAATGTCTACCTCAAACATAATCAGATGAATTAGTTCTAGGGATTGGTCAGTAAACAATTCTCTTGAGTTTGCACAAGGAACAACACATCGAACTAGAATGGTAAACATGATTTTAGCATCTAAGGTTAGAGAAGTATGAGTAAGTTGGCGTGAGGTTGAATTTGGAACAAGAAACTTCTCCTTAGCAATACAAACACTCTCTGATCGTGAAGTAAGATTGAACACAATATCTGTTGGAATTCCAAAAAACTCACTTAAAACAGAAGAAGTGAGCGTAATCGGAGTACCATTCACTGAAAATTCAAGAGTGATAATTCCTTTGTCCCTTTTGTGATGAGATTGAAATAGAACATCCTCGTGAGCCGTGAAAAAACAAAATCTCCAAGGTTTGGAATTTTCCAAATTATCGAACTCTTGATCTTGTTTATGGACGGGATCTGAAGAGTTTCGAGAAATTCAGTGTCCACCAGATCACACATATAGAGTGCTCGATTGTGAAAACTATCAAGCCAAGATCCTGAAGCTTGAAAATTAATGAACCAAGATGTGGGAAGACCGGTTGTCTGAGAAATGTCTAGATCCTCAGAATGTATTTCTTCCTTTGCAAGTGAGGAGCTCTGAACAAATTTCTTTTTGGGAGCTTGAGGAGTAGATTTCTTACTTTTGGGTGTCATGGGTGATGTTTGAGAGAGAAAACAAGGGGTTTTTGAAAAAGGGTTTATGTGAAAGAGAAGAATGAAAAAGATAGGAAAACCTAGTCCTTTTAAACGAATGCAAATAATAACAAGATCTTGAGAAAATCAAGCCTTTTAAAGACAAAAAAAATTTCCAATAAAAACTCAAAAAATCTTTTTCAATTCTTAGCCAGAAGAACCCATAAAAACAATTGAAGAATTGAAATATCTAAAAGATATTAATTCTTAAATAGATCCGTATTCTTTTATTTACCCTTTGAAAGTTGTTTCAAGGCCCTTGAATTGCCTTTCAAGGCCCTTGAAAACAATAATTGGGCTGCATACGTAGGAAAAATTAAAATGATTTACTCCCCCTACGTTAATGCTTCCTTTTCAATATACCAAGCTCCAATATAATAAAATTAAATTGCTCATAAGGAAGAGACCTGATAAAGATATCTGCAAGCTGCAAGTTAGGAGATATAAAAGAGATCGAAACATCACCTTTCTGAACATGATCACGTATGAAGTGATGCCTTACATAAATATGCTTAGTCCTTGAATGTTGCACAGGATTTTTGGTTATAGAAATATCACTAGTATTATCACATTTTATAGGAATACCTTTCAAGTCAAAGCCAAGATCACGAAGTTGTTGAGTAATCCATAGAATTTGCGCACAACAGGCTCCCGCTGCTATATATTCAGCTTCAGTTGTGGATAGGGCGACATAATATTGCTTCGTGGAGTGGCAATTGATTAGGGATGACCCTAAGAATTGGCAACATCCATAATTTCTTTTCATATCGACCTTATAACTTGCAAAGTCCGCATCTGAATAGCCAACAAGGTGAAACGAGCTTTGATGTAGGTACCATAACCCTAGATCCTTAGTGCCATTGAGATACCGAAAAATTCTTTTCACGGCTATCATGTGTGACTCTTTAGGATCAGCTTGAAATCTTGCACACATGCACACGCTAAACATAATGTTAGGTCGACTAGTAGTTAAACACAATAATTAACCGATGATACCTCGATAATCCTTTTGTACTACACTTTTGCCATCCTTTTCATGGTCAAGTGAAAGTGTTGAACTCATAGGAGTCTTTGCGAACTTAGATTGATCTATTTTGTACTTCTTAAGCAAGTCCTTAGTATACTTGCTTTGATTGAGAAAAAAATCTTTTCTTTGCTTGTGTAACTTGAAGTCCAAGAAAGAAATTTAGCTCACCCATTAAGCTCATTTCAAATTTCCTGCACATAATATCTAAAAATTCCTTGCAAAGAATCATTAGTAGCACCGAATAATATATCATCATCAAAGATTTGTATTATTAATATATCGTTGCCTCTGGTTTTGATAAATAAAGTTTTATCAATCAATCCTCTTTTGAATTTGTTTTCAAAAAGATATTTGGACAATTTTTCATACCAAGCTCGAGGAGCTTGCTTAAGACCATACAGAGCTTTGTCCAATTTAAAAACATGATCCGGAAATTCATCATTTTCAAAACTAGGAGGTTAAGCAACGTAGACTTCTTCTTCTTCTTCTTCCAAGAAGCCGTTTTTAGAAAAGCACATTTTACATTCATTTGAAAAAGTTTTATGCTCATAAAGGATGAAAATGCAAGTAGCATACGTATGGCTTTTAACCTGGCAACCGGAGCAAAAGTCTCCTCATAATCAATACCTTCTTCTTAGTTATAGCCTTGTGCTGCAAGTCGTGCTTTATTTCGTATGAATTTACCACTTTCATCCAACTTATTTTGAAAGACCCATTTCGTGCCGATGACAGATTGGTGCTTTGGTCTTGAAGTAAGAGTCCAAACCTTATTTCTCTCAAACTCATTTAGTTCGTTTTGCATGGAAATGATCTAATCGGGTTCTTAAAGAGCTTGAACATAATTCTTTGGCTCGATAAGAGACACGAACGCGGAGAAAGTACATAGATTGTTCACTTTAGATCGAGTTTGAACTCCAGCGTTTGGATCTGAGATCACATTCTCTTGTGGATGGTATGAAGATTGTTGAAATTTTCTTCGTTTGTAAGATGGAGCAGATCATGAAGGTTAAGCCTCATATGCTTGATTAGATTCAGGTACCGTTGATATATTGCCCTTGGATCCTATCTCAAGGCCTTGAAGTTGAGTTTCAAGCCCTTGAAACGGAGTTCTGACATTAAAGTTTGATGTTTCAAGGTCTTGAAGGTGTGTTTCAAAGTCTTGAGGGTTTTCTTCGGTATCTTGAATCTTTTCTTGCATATTATTTTCTTGATCTTTAGGATCCTCATCTTCATCCAAATTGTGATCTTCTCGTTGATTCAAATTTAGATATGCAAAACTCTCACTCAAAGTACCTTCATTGCTTTCATAAAAAATAACATGGATACTTTCCTCAACAATTTTGGTACGTTTGTTATAGACACGATAGGCTTTGCTATTTGAAGCATAACCAATGAATATTGCTTCATCACTATGTGCATAAAATTTTCTAAGGTTATCTTTGTCACTTTTATGAACAAAGCAAGTACATCCAAAGGGTTTGAAATATGAAATATTTGGTTTCCTTCCGTTAAAGAGTTCATAAGGATTCTTTTTCAAAATAGGAATTAAACATTTATTCAAAATATAATTTGCAGTGTTTACTGCTTCAACCTAAAAACTTTTTAGAAAACTATTTTCTAAAAGCATCGTCCTAGACATATCCTCAAAAGTGCGGTTCTTACGTTCCACAACTCCATTCTATTGAGGAGTAATAGGAGCTGAAAAGTTATGTAAAATACAATATTTTTCACAAAACAAATTAAACTTTAGTTGATCAAATTCTCTACCATGATCACTTCTTATAGAAACGATTGGTAGGTTTTTCAAAGTTTGTAACTCCTTACATAATTTTGAAAACTCAAATAATGCTTCAAAATTTTCTCGTAGGAAAGAAATCCATGTGAAACGAGAGAAATCATCCACAATAACAAGGATATACTGCTTGCCTCTGGGAGATTTGACACGCATAGGTTCACAAAGATCCATATGTAAGAGTTTAATGGGTCGAGAAGAACTTACAACTTTCTTAGCTTTGAATGAACATCTTGTTTGTTTACCTTGCGTACACGCCTTACATAGTTCATCTACCTTGAAATATAGGTTTGGCAAACCACGTACCAAATCTTTTGTAAGTGGTTAGTACTTATAGAATAAACAATACTTTGTTGCCTTTAGACATTTTAGCTTATTTCCTGAAACTTGGTTAGTACTTATAGAATAAACATTGTTACATCTAGGAGCAGTAAGCAGAACTTCACCCGTCTTTTTGTCTTGAACTTCACATTTTTTCGAAGCAAACAATACTTTGTTGCCTTTATCACATATTTGAGAGATGCTAAGCAGATTATGCTTCAGACCGTCAACCAAATATACATCATCAATGAAGTTAAATGAATTATAACATATTTTACCAATGCCAATAATGTCGCACTTTCCTTTATCACCAAGCGTAATGGTTCTAGATGATTGCTTCTTTAAATCCGAAAATAAAGAGCTTTTTCCACTCATGTGTCTTGAACAACCACTATCTAATATCCATTTATGCTCCTTTACCTTGGTGATGTCCTGCAAAACAGCAAACATCAAGCTTTCCGGGTCGACCAAATGACATATTTTGATCCATATTCAGGTTCGATCATGTTTGGTGGTCTAGTACCTTTAGGAACCCAGATTTGTTTGACCTTTTTCCTTAAACATAAAGGATAGGTGTTTATAATAATATAAGGATCATTTCTTCTATATGGACATGTAGATTTAACATGACCCTTTTTACAACAATAAAAGCAAGTAGGCATATGAATACTTTCTTTGGCTTTGACAAAAAGTGGTAGTAGGTTTTCTAGGAAAGCTCCTATGATAACCTATACCATTTTGTTAAGGAAGGACTATTGTTCACCCATCATTCTTTCAAGATTAGCTTTTGAACGAGTAAACTTAACAAGTGCAACCTTCTGGTCTTGACACCTCAAAGTTAGATCAAATTTCTCTTTCTCTAGATCGATATAATTTCGATGAAGAGAGGAGAGGTTGTCCTTGAGAATTGCATTTTCCGACTCCAATGTCTTGATATTGTCATCAAGGTCCACTTTTTCTATGTCAAGATTTTCAATTTCCAGAGACATCTCACTTAGTTGTTTTTCTTGTTCAATTAGCTTTTCTTTTAAAAAATTTATCCTTATTCTATATTCCTTGCCACACATAATAATGTCTTTAAGGAATTGTTTCAGACCAGATTCGGTTTGAGATATAATTGTACTTACCACATTGTCAACGTATAGATTTGAATCTTCTTCATGATCGGCCATGAGGCACAAGTTTTCTTGTTCTTTTTCGTCTTCTTATTCATTTGAGGATTCTGAATCACTCCATGAAGCTACCATAGCTTTCTTCTTTTGATCATTTTTCTTGAAGTTGGTCCTCTTCTTTTGTGGACAATCCTTCACAAGATGATCTGTTTAACCATATTCAAAACAAGTCAGAACTCTAGTTTTTTTGTTAGAGTTAGAAAACTTACCTCGGGGTTTTGATGTTCGTGGATATTCACTATTATTTGCACATTGTTTCTTTATCTTGAGAATTATCGCGAGACCCTTAGAGATCATGACAATTGCATCATCATCATCATCATCATCATCATCATCATTATCATCATCATCATCATCATCATCATCATCATCATCACCATCTTCCTCGTCTGATGGTAATTCATCCTTTCTTGATTTTAATGCCAAATTCTTGGTGTTGGATGGGAGCTCTCCATCTGCTTCACCAAGAAACATTTCGTGTGTGATGAGTTTTCCAAGGAGGTCATCAAGAGGAAGAGTTAAGAGATTTTGAGATTCTTCGATGGCAGTCATCTTTGGTCCCCACTTGGCTTTAGATAAGCTCCTTAGAACCTTCCTAACTTTTTCTTCATTTGTGAAGACCTTTCCTAGTGAGTCCAAGTTGTTCACGATCTTATTGAATCTTGTGAACATTTCCTTGACTGGTTCATTTGGATTCATCTTGAATAGCTCGTATTGTTTGAGGAAGATACTAATATTTGTTTCCTTGAATTGACTTGTTCCTTCGTAAGTGACAACGAGTTTGTCCCATATTTCCTTTGCACTCTTGCATGATGAGATGCGGTTGAATTCGTTGGCATCTAATCCGCAATAGAGTAGGTTCATTGCTTTGTAGTTCTTTGACACACTGTCCAAGTCAGCTTGTGTGAAGTCAACTTCTTTCTTTGGGGCCATTCTGAATAATGTTCTATAGTTCCATGTCCTGATCAATAATGAACATACGCATGAGTGCTCTCCAATGGGCAAATTTGTTGCCACAAAACAGTGGTGGTCGAGATGAGGATCTTCCTTGAGAAAATCCTCCATCACCTACAGGATTCATGATTAGTCTCACTGATGGTTAAATCAATATACGTGAGTCTAACTATGATACCAATTGAAGAACCAATAGGTGAATAAAAAGGATAAAAGATTCTCTAGAAGGGGGGTTGAATAGAGTATGGAAACTTTTTGCAATACCTATCTCAAGGCCTTGAAACCAATATCAAGGGCCTTGATGTCGATCTGAGTTCTTTGTGATACTTTGATTTCAAGGGCGTTGAAACAACTTTCAAGGGCCATGACTATGTACTCCTGCAAAACAAAGTTAGTCACAATAAAACAAGATATAGTACGGAATATAAAAGATCGACACAAGGATATGTTTACAAAGTTTGGCTCTAAATAACCTACTCTTTGTCCCAAGGTATAGCCTTAGGATCTAACTATCTATTATCAGCTTCAAAGAGTCCTAGATACAATCTAGAAGAAATCCCCTTCATCTCTCACCATAGCCAATGCTACGATCTAGCTCCAACACTTCACCTTGCTATAATAGCCTATTTACTTCACAAAGTAACACACTCGAGTATAACACTCTTCATATATACCAATGGAGCTCTCGAGTTTTATCTCTCTCTAGGGGATAAAGCTTTTTTGAGAAAGAGAGAAAGAAAACCTATTTCATCGAATGAAGATGTTTTGGGTTGCTTGAAAAATATTGATGTTTTCGTGTAAGCTTATGTCCTTGTTCTTCAATTGCCATCTTCATTTATAGCCTTCCATGGAGAGGTCTTCTAGCCTTCGGAAAGATGACCGTTTGAAGATCACTCTTCTTCTCCATGAAGATCACTTCTTGGTTGAGATGAGATAGACGTTGTGAATCTTCATCTCCTGAGAACACGTTGATCTCTCGCTCTTTGATCTTCTCATATTTTTTGTAACAGTATTAAATTTCAGAGGAGAGAATCTTCGTGCTTTTTGGTTGAGGATCTTTGTAAGATCTTTTAATGGCCGGTTGAGATCTTCAATTGATCATATCTTCTCGTTTGAGCAAATCTCTCGTAGAAGATCTTCTTAGTGATTTGAAAGCGATAAACAAACACCACAATAATATAACCAAATAAGGCATATAAGCGGATAAGTAAGTCCGAGGACTTACCTTATCTCATGCTAACCAAACCAACAATCTCACTTTCCGAAAGGAAACCCAAAGCCTGATCACCAAGATATATATATATATATATATATATATATATATATATATATATATATATATATATATATTAACAACAAACTCACAACACACTCTAAGACTCTCCCAAGCTAAAACCAAACATGGGGTTCCACCACTAGAAGCTAGGAATGCTCTATTGAACCTGTAAGAGGTCAAGCACATGATAAGCAAGGGAAAGAGGGAATAACGGCCCACAACTCATAAGATATTAAGTACAACACAAAGCTGGACAAAGAAGATAAGATGGAAGGGAGACCACAAGGCCTTCTCACACACAAGATCACAAAAGATTCAAGGGCACCTAGGTTCAAGCCACTAGATGACATTCTCATAAGTCCTAGGTCCAACCTAATCATGCTTCTAGCTAAGCAACAACATAAGGTCTAAGGAAGGAACGAAGGGGAAGGGAGGAAGGAACCTAGTAGTGAATAAAACGCAGCCGCGGAATCAAGCTGGCGCTCCCAGCGGAACCCTGTCACCGCCCCTGCGGAACCCTGGCGCCGCCCCTGCTCCTCTGGTGTCCGCTCATGCGGTGGCTCTGGCCGCCCCTGCGATAGCCTCAATCCATCCCGCGGCTCTGGTGATCCGCCCCCGTGTTTGAACAACAGAAACTCCGTCTTTTTCGTTTCTTCGACTCGTTCTTTACTCCTAGTGCCTCCTTCTCTTGCTAGGCCTCCTCCAAACCTTCACCACAAGTCCTAGCTTCCTCACCACCACCTAAACGAGCTAAAGAATGGGACATGCACGGGTTTACTAGATCTTCCTTGAAAATCTTCCTCCATAGCCATGGAGTTGAAGAGAAGAGGAAGAAGAGATAACAAGAAGCAAGAGGGAGAGGGAAGAGTTCACTTACCATAGCAGATCCGGAATACCCAAGTTGCAGCTCCTACCAAGCTCTTCCAAGGAAAAAGAGGATGAGAGCAAGCAAGAAGGAAGATGAGAGTGTGAGGAAGTGAAATGACCGTAAGAGGAGAAGTGGGAAAGTGAGGAGAGAGTAATAATGCTGACAAAAGGGGTGAGATATCCAAGGGTCTGCAGCCCCCTTGTCCCCTAACTCCTCTTCCCAAGTCGGAAAGTAAAAGACGTCCCCATCCCGCGTTAAAAACCCGTACTCCGCAAACGTGTCTGCGGGAAATAAGCCGCAGACGCGGAAAGGTCGGAAACAACTCAACTTCCGGAAATAAAATTTCCGGATGTTACACCTAACCCCCTAAAAACAAGTTTCATATCGAAACTTTCTAGTGGTACTCGCAAGTACACTCGAAAATGCAAGGAACTTACGGAGCTAACTATCGATTTCAACCACAACGTCACTCTCAACTCATGAACATGACTCACGGGGTAATCACATAAACATACAAAACATATCACATCATAAGGTCCTGATACATCTTACTCGTGCTTGGATGCATAGAGTAAGGTGTAGAATGTGCCTCAAACAAAATCCGCTCTCTCAACTTTGGGTCCGACGGTACACAAATACGCCCCTGGCGTCTCAATAAGCCATCTACTCCTACCGTAAACTGAGGTTCCTCACCTCGGGTCATCCTATCTCAAATCCTCCTCAAAACCGGGCATCCCTCGTGCTTCTGCCGGGTTTCACCGGACAGGTCAGGGATTACCTCCAACTCGGACAAACAACCGTCCACATCCGGGAATCGGATATGCATCTCTAAATCTATAAAATCCCTCCTCAACTTAATTTGAACCGTAAGCCGTGCTATAGCCTCCTCTCGAGGAGTCCTCCTACTCAACGCATCGGCGACTACTTTCACCTTCCCCAAATGGTACAAAATTTCCAAATCAAAATCGTTAATCAGCTCTAACCATCTCCTCTGGCGGTTATTCCACTCCCGTTGAGTGAATATATTCTTCAGACTCTTATGGTCTGTGAAGATCTGGCACGTAGCCCCGTACAAGTACTGCCGCCAAATCTTCAGGGAATGAATCACTACTGCTAGCTCAAGATCGTGGGTGAGATAATTCTCCTCGTACGGCTTCAGCTGCTGAGAAGCGTACGCAATAACCCTACCCCTCTACATCAAAATGCACCCCAAGCCGAGCTTGGAGGCGTCACTTTATACCACGAAATCCTCTACGCCCTCGGGCTGGGCCAAGACAAGAGCGGAGGT
This sequence comes from Fagopyrum homotropicum, assembly GCA_033239125.1. Classification (NCBI taxonomy): domain Eukaryota; kingdom Viridiplantae; phylum Streptophyta; class Magnoliopsida; order Caryophyllales; family Polygonaceae; genus Fagopyrum; species Fagopyrum homotropicum. The sequence goes on along the minus strand of BSWB01000005.1, from coordinate 83,668,409 downwards.
CAACCTCCTCTTCAGCTCCTCAAAGTTGCTCTAACAAGGCTCGGACTAGACAAACCTGGTAGAATTCCACAGCAAGGAAGTGAGTGGGCATGCAATCACGGAGAAACCCTCAACAAAATGGCGGTAATACCCCGCTAAGCCCAAGAAACTTTGCACCTCCTTGACCGTCCTAGGAGGCGGCCATGAAGAAATGGACTCTATCTTCGTCGGGTCAACCATGACACCCTCGGCGGAAACTATATGACTTAGGAATGCCACCTCGGACATCAAAAAGTCGCACTTAGAGAGCTTTACATAAAGCTCTCTATCTTGAAGGACTCGAAGAACCGTCCTCTGGTGTCCCGCATGCTCCTCTCTAATCCGGGAGTAGACTAAGATATCATCTATAAACACCACCACGATATGGTCTAAGAACTCGATGAAGATGTTGTTCATCAACTCCATGAAGATGGTGGGTGTATTCGTGAGCCCGAAGGACATCACGACAAACTCATAAAGGCCATATCTCTCCTGAATGCCGTCTTCGGCACGTCCTCCTCTCTCACCCTCAGCTGGTGATAGCCCGACCTCAAATCAATGGGTGAAAACACGGAGGCTCTCTGTAACTGGTCTAAAAGATCATCGATGCGTGGTAGAGGGTACTTGTTCTTGATGGTGTGTTTGTTCAATTCCCGTTAATCGATTCAAAGCCTCAAAGATCCGTCCTTTTTCCTGATGAAGAGGACCGGTGCACCCCAAGGGAAAATGGTTGGGCGTATAAAACCTCTCTCAGCTAACTCCTCGAGCTGCTTCTTAAGCTCCAACAACACGATCGGTGTCATGCGGTATGGAGCCTTGGAGATCGGCCTCGTGCTGGGCTCCAACTCAATAGTGAAATCAACGCTCCTCTGCGGTGGTAATCCGGGTGGCTCCCCGAAGACATCCTCAAACTCACATGCCATAGGAATATCCTCCAATGATGGTCCCGTCTCCTCCTTCATGGCATAGAACTAGAAGGCCTCGCATCCCTGCCCGATAATTCTCACGGCTCGGACCCCACTAATGACTGTACTAGTCTTCCCGAGGTCCCAACCTCAGAAAATCACCTCGTGTCCCGTATCCGTGGTAACTATCACGGTCCTCCGTCTGATGTCCAAAATGCCTCGATGGAGTTCCATCAAGTCCATGTCAAGGATGACTTCTTCATGCACTAAGTACATGACATAGAAGTCAACTAAGTAATCTCGGATTCCCAAACGTATGGGACAACCGCGTACGTTCCCGGGTACCACTAACCCTACCCCCAACAGGTAATGTTACGCTAAAAGGTAGCACAAAAAGCTTTACATTTATAAACTCGATCTAATTTCCTAAACTACCTAGCGAAACCCGCAGTGTACGGATCGTTATGTATGAAGGAAAGTATTCCGAGGTCGAACACAAGGACTGAGGTGAAATCAAGTCATTCAATGATCAAAGATAGTGCAAATCTAAACTAAGATGAGGTGAGGAATAAAGAAAGTGCAAAACACAATATTTTTGGTTGGTTTTAGGTGATCAACAATGATCACAAATATGCAAATCAACAAGCAAGAAAACAAGCAAACACACAAACACTAGATAGGAGATAAGAGGTAATAAGTGCGGATCCTAGAGATTCGGAATTCCGATTATGACAATGGACTCATGCTTCTAAAGATCAAAGGAAAACTGCGGTTGTTCGGAGTTGGGTGTTTCTCCAATGGGAGAAATTACCGGGTAAGTCTCATGCTCCACTAGTCTCGCACCTAAGGCCCTATTACCGGGTAAGTCTCAAGGAATGGAAGGACGGGAATTCTACACAAACCGGCCACCACCTAAGGGTCAAACCCCTCCTTACTGGTTAAGTCTCGGAAAAGGTAAGTCTTAAGAAACGATCCTAGCACACTCAATCCAATAGCGGCTTTTTTGGCTCACTACTACCTAGAGTTCATCATCTTTGGTATCTAAGAGAGGAAATTACCGGGTAAGTATCATTCCTCAAATAGGTTGCCAATAATAGGTCACCCTAAGTTAGGTTAGGCTCAACAAACACTAGGATTTCAACACATCTACATCCAAACATCCAGATTCATCAATACAAGAACAACAGAGCAAAACACGGGTGGATCATGCAAAACTACGGCCGTGGAAGCATGAAGAACAAGCCATGGTTTGGGTCTAAGTTGGGATTTCGAACAAAAATCGATCCTAAGCTAACATGGAAGTCCATACAATCATAGTCCAAAGCATAAACATCATTCCTTCACCCTAGAATCACGTCTATTCAGCTAACAACATACAAATCAAGATCAAACTTCACAAATAGAGCATGCTTGCAAGTCATTGCTAGATAATGAAGAATGAACCAAAGAAAAGACATTATCAAGCTAGAATAGAAGTTACCAAATCTTACAAAGGGTCCAAGATGCAGCTCCAAAGTATCAACGAAGAAACCTCACTCAAAACCCCTCAAGTCTCACTTTAAAACTAAAATCTACACTAATCTCTTCCAAGAACACCCACAAGGGTGCTTGGAAGAGAGGCTACAATGGAAGAGTGTTGGGGAAGATGCTAGAGGAGAAAGCTCCAGAAGGGAAGAGGATCTCAAATCAGCCTGCAGGACCACTTAAATACTCAACCAAAAACAAGAGTCAGGTAAGGAGATCGTGGGACACGTGTCACAACTGTGCAGAGGAAACCACGGCAAAAATTACGGGCGTGGTTGTGGTCTCTGGCCGTAATTCCTACAGTTCAGCTCACTTTGGTCCTATGTGTTCTCCTCTGCTCCTAGCTTGCTCCTTAATGAGTCCGGAAGTGTGCCACCCCAAGGAATGATCCTCGAATGTATCGATTAAGTCCAAAAGCTCCCCAAAATACCTACAAAACCGACAAAAGTTTGTGTAGACGTCTATTTCGACAATATGCATGAATTGAGCGTAAACGTCATGAACTAATGCCAAACCATGAATGAAAACCGGGAAAAACTATCTAAAAGAGTGCCTAAATTAGTGTCATAAATCGTGTCATCAGGTAACCCCACAATGAAGGGTCTTTCCTCTACCGTAACTAAGGACAACCAAGCTACATAGTCATCAAATATAAAAGAGTATCTGGCACCCATATCAAATAAAACTCGGACCAGAAGACCATAGATCTGAATAGTACATGTAGCTTCCGGCGCTGCTGGATCCACAATGCTTCTCAACTCAAACACCCTGGCTTATGTGCCACGGGTCTCCAGTGTACCTCCACCACGGCCTCTACTACGGCCCGGACCCTAAGCCAACCCCTGTGTACGTGTCTGACTCTGCCCTCTCTGCTGAAAGCCTTGAGCCTGAACCTGAGGTGGACGTTGTCCTCTACCTGCCCCGCTAGGAAGTGAAGACCGTTGCTGTGATGGTGCCCTGGCCTGTCTGCAAAAAGTTGCCATGTGGCATGTATGACCGCAAGAGAAACACGTCACCAAAGGCTTCCTACAATCAGGCCTAAGATGATCCTGTCTCCGCAAGTAAAACACTGCCTCCCTCTGTCTGGGACATGAGTAGCAGGCGGATGTCCTGTACATCCCTAGGCCGGACTACGGCCCTGCCCTAAGGCTCCTGCCCCTAAACTAGTGGGTCCCGTCCTTTGACGCTTGTACGGTCCTCCGGACCGCGCCACTCTCCTAGCTCTTGGTCTGTCTCTCCCGTATGCTGAGGATCGGTCCAGGTACTCAGCCAGGGAATCACAACGAAATCCCGCAAGCTAAACACGAGTAGACTCCCTCAATCTCCTAGAAAAGAGATACACATGTTGGTCCGCCGGAGGTGCGGCGGGACCCAACAATGCCAACTCTGCTCGGAAACGTCGGATCGCCTCGATAACTGGGACATCCTTAATCCCAGCCTCTAAGAAATCCTGAACTCGGCTCTCCTCAATGAATAAGGGTAGAAAGTCTCTCTAACAAGTCTCAACAACTAGTCCATCCTAGTCACACCTCCTCGTACCAATCCCCACCAGTAGTGGGCCTCTAGTGCTGTCTAGGAGGCGTGACTAGGATGGACTAGTTGTTGTCTCTACGCAATAGATCGCCTCTAGTGCTGTCTCTACGTTCCCGATCCAATGCTCGACCTCTAACCCTACTATCCCGTCAAAGTAAGGTACATGCTGCTGGTTGAAAGCCTTCAACCATGAATCATATCCAGGAGACCTCAGCTCGTCTCCAACCCTAACAATTTCCAAAACCGGCACGGGTGCAACTACTGCCGGTGCAACAATATCTGGTACAACCCTAGTCTGTGTTCGCTCCAAAAGGTCTGTGCAAACTTTAATATTTATAACCCAAGAAGTATGCTTGAACAATATGTGAACCCGTAGTGTACGAATCAATTGTAATAAAAGCAATAATTGCAGGGGTCGATCACAAGGACTATGGTGAAGCAAAATTCGGCAAAATAGGTTGTCAATCGACAAATCATGCAATAAATCAAAGATGATGTAAAAGTCAAGTAAAGGAAATGCGTATTCTAGGGATTAAAGCATCTAGTTGTGGTTCCGACTCAAGATCTCAAAAGATAACGTGGACAAAGCTGAGGTTTGCAAAGGGAAGATGTTTCTAAGGTGGGAATAGATCACCGGGTAAGTCTCACTACTCACTATCCCAAACCAAAGATCCTATCACCGGGTAAGTCTCAAGGTACTAAGGGAAGGAACTATAATATCAAACCAACACACCACCCAAGGGAATAGAATCAACCTTTACCGGGTAAGTCTCAAGCTAACTCTCAAAGATGGGAATGAAGGAACACTCAAACCCCAATAAAGGATTAACCTTTATTACCTACACTCATGGTCTTGGGTATATAAGCAAAGGAATCACCGGGTAACTCTCATCCTAGGCTTGCGTTGAACCAGGAAAGGGATAATATGAATAGGATTTGGCAAACTGGAATCTCAACTCAAATAGGTTCAGGAAAAGGTTCACCTCGTTCAGTTATATTCCACCCCGGCCGAGATGTTCAATGACTGAGCGAGGTGTTTGTCGGTTAAGATAAAGACTCGAGCTTTTAGGGGCCGGTAGGGTTAAGATCATTCTATCATCATCTTTCCCACAACTTTTTGCCAATCACCCTAGAATCGCATAAAGAACTTAGCCAACAATCATCATGAAAACAATAATCAAATTTATAAGAAAGGAATCAATATTCAAACAAGAAAACCTTAAGGAAAAGGTCTCAATAACTGAATGAATTAAACAAACAATCAGCGTTCCTCAAGCATAACTTAGAAAAGACAACAAACAACTAACTAAGAAAGTCTTACTACTTCCTTCAATAGATAACTCTAAAATCGATTCCTTCCTTCCTTGAACTTCAACTTCCTTCGAACTTCCTTCAAGGAATGGGTAATCCGAAGATTTCTGGATGCTCCAAGCATGCTGAATTGTTGAAAATCAGCCCATATATATAGGAGAATTATCTTTCAAAGATAATAATATCTTAAAAAGATAATGTCCTAGAAAATATATCCATATCCCTCAAAATAAATAAGCCAAATATCATATCTTCCTTCCAGAAATCCAGCCAAAAATATTTGATAATCTCCTTCCAAAAATAGAGGATCTCAGCCAAAAATAAAGATCTCGCCAACGGCAGGGTGTTCGCCTCGGTCCGGATGCTCCTCAAGATCACCTCGCTCGAGGTGACACTGTAGCCGACCGAGGTGAGTCTCACCTGAATGTAGATCATCTCGAATCTGGTCCAAAATCAATCCTCTAAATCATTTTCATGCTTCCTAAGATCTTCTTAAAACTCCTGAATGCTCCAGAATGTAGCTCCAATGACTCTTTTGCTTCATTGGCTCCATTTTAGTCCAAAACGTGCCATTTTACATACAATTACAATGAAACTAGGTGTAGATCTCGATTCCCGAAAAGGTAGACAAAACAACAATATAACCGCAGAATATACATCCATACATGCAGATTTATAAAGATAAAACGTCTAAACCAATCCTAAAATATAGACTATAATACATGCTATCAAAATACGCCATATATGTCCCTTGCTTGTCCCCATGCAAGTTCAAAATCTAAGATACAAGATAAAATGGATTATAATTCAAAAAAGATCAATGAAAAGCCTTTCGAAACCTTTGGTGGTGTGCTCCAGTCATAGATCACCCTAAGAGAATGCTTCATGGCAAATAAAATCAAAACATGGTCAAAACATTTTTTGAATATAAGAAAGCTGTTCATCTTTGCATAAAATCATAGAATGCATAATAAATCATATTTATCGAAATTAATCATGTATAATCCAGTTTAAACCACCAAGTCAATCAACAAGCTCGAGGTCTCAAGGGCTTTCCAAAAGAGGTCAAGAAATGTGTCAAGGTGGGATGTATAGAAGGTAATGTTATGCTAGAATCCAGGAAAATGATCATATTTCACTTTCCTTGAATCACAACATCTTCCACCAATAAGCTTTGCTTATTTTTACTTTACTTTTTGGGATGCATGGACAGAGGTGCATAATAACCGAAGCCTAAGAGATCAGCAATCATCGATTTCTCGAGATGCGTCAAACCCTTAATGCACATACCATGACCCGTTAGGAATATCGCTCAAAACGACTTTGGCAAGACACAAACACCCGGCTTGCTGTTTGATGCTTGGAAACTGATCCTCTTGCTTCCTCTGGTGTAAACAAGCCAAGAATCGTGGAAAACGAGCAAGAATCGAATATTTGAGGGTTTGGGCACGCCGCGGTCGAGGTTAGCTTTGGGAGGAAAAGATTAAGAGAGAGACACCGTCTCGCCTTTTATACCCCTCTCTGATTTCGATTTCACCTCGGTCGAGGTGGTCCCACCGGACCGAGGTGTCTGACTAGATTGTCAGACCTAGTCGCCTCGGTTGCTCAAGAACATCTTGGTCGCGACGCTGTGATAACAACCGAGATGTGTTTCAATCAAACTCCGTCTTCTCAATTTCTCAAACTTCTGTCCTTCCAATGTAGCTCGTGAGTTGTATTCCTTCCTTAGAAAATACCTGTTTCCTGTCTAGAGGACGCAAAAACAAAGCAAAGCAAACTATCTAAAAACTAAGCCAGGAAAAGGGAAAAGAAAGCAATTAACTTGGGTTGCCTCCCAAGAAGCCCTTGGTTTAAGGTCGCTAGGTGGACCGCACATCATCCTTAAACAGTGCAATCTCCTCGGGCGGGACTTCTGGTCGATACTTCTTCGGCCTATGACCGTTTACCTTAAAAATTCCGCTAGTTTTGCCCCATATCTCAACTGCACCATAGGGAAAAACAATTTTCACAACATAAGGTCCTGTGCATCTAGATTTCAACTTACCTGGAAAGAGGCGGAGGCGGGAATTGAAGAGTAGAACTAGATCTCCTTCTTTGAACTCCTTAGGAATGATATGCTTTTCATGCCATCTCTTCATTCTTTCCTTGTAGATTTTGGCATTCCCATAAGCGTTTAAGCGCAAATCCTCTAGCTCATTAATATCTAATAGTCTTTTCTCTCCGGCTTCCTTGATGTTGAAATTCAACCATTTGATTGCCCATTATGCCTTGTGTTCCAGCTCAACGGGTAGATGACAAGACTTCCCATACACCAAATTGTAAGGGATGGTACCAATTGGAGTCTTGAATGTGGTCCTATAATCCCAAAGAGCATCGTCCAACTTCATGGACCAATCCTTCCTCATCCTAGAGATGGTCTTTTCTACATTTGCCTAGATTTCTCTATTCGAGATCTCAACCTGCCCACTAGTTTGAGGGTGATAAGGGGTTGCTACCTTGTGGGTTACCCTTTACTTTGATAGAAGTGCTTTGAACTTCCGGTTAATGAAATGAGTCCCTCCATTGCTGATGATGATGTGTGGTGTCCCAAAACGTGGAAAGATAGTCCGATTGAAGAACTTCACAACCACCATGGCGTCATTAGTGGGAGAGGTAATGACTTCCACCCATCTAGTTACATAATCAACACCTAGGAGAATGTAGAGGTTCCCTGCGGATGATGGGAAAGGTCCCATGAAATCGACTCCCCATACATTGAAAATCTCAACCTCCTAAATATTGTTGAGCGGCATCTCATTCCTTCTTGACAAATTCCCTATTCTTTGGCATGCATCACAAGAAACAACAAACGTTTGGATATCCTTAAGTAATGTAGGCCAAAAGAAACCAGAACGTAATACCTTAGAGCATGTCTTGTGAGCGCTAGCATGTCCTCCACAAGGAATCAAGTGGTAATGCCGTATGACAGTAGCAACTTCGTCCTCCGGAATGCATCGTCGAAGCATCCCATCCAGACCTCTCTTAAACAATCGAGGTTCATTCCAGTAGTAATGACGTACATTCTTGAAGAACTTCTTCCTTTGAGCGTACGTCAATCCGGGCGGTATTTCCTAACAAACAAGAAAATTGACAATATCTGCATACCAAGATTCTTTACCATCAGAAACTTGGCGGAGCCAGTGCTCCACCAACTGTAAGTGACTCTCGGAAAGTTTGTCGTCCTCAGTTGACAACAACTTGCTTGATGTCTCGGTCGTGGTCCGAGGTGAGTGACCGAGGTGTTCTTCAGATACGAACACCTCGCTTGGTCCTGAAAGTGCCTCGGTCGAGGTACTGGAATTGGGACCGAAACTTAATGTGCTTTTCTTCTCCTGGATTAGTTTCTCAATCTTGGCTCCTGGATCTGCTTCCAATGCCTTTAAGCTCCGTATATCTGCATTACAAGAGACATCTATACCTTCCTCCATTAAACTAAAACTAAAAACTCTTTCAAGAGGATCGTTAATAAAGATAGAGCTCACCAATTCACTCGATTCTTCTTCATCATAGATGTTGAAGATGTCATCCTCCAGTGGATCTCCCTTTATTGCAGCTAGTAATGCAAACTCCACTTGATCACCACCAATGTCGAATTTCAACTTGGCATTCTTACAATCCACATTGCAATCCGAAGTTGCTAGAAATGGCCTCCCGAGAATGATAGGAATGGGATAATCAACGGGAATGGCAAGTACAACAAAGTCTATAGGTATGTAGAAATTACCTAACTTGATGGGAACGTCTTCCAAAATACCCACAGGACAGGTAATGGAGCAATCCACCATGTATAGCCTCATCTTTACCGGCTTGGGCTTTCCAAGGCCGGCTTTCTCACATAGCTCCAGTGGAATGATGCTCACGCTGGCCCCTAGATCACACAATGCTTCATAGGTTACATCCCCAACTTGGACGGGAATGCAAAATGAACCGGGATCCCTTAATTTAGGTGGCATCTTCTCCTTCATGATTTAACTGAGTTCCGAAGACTTAGATGTCATCCTTACTTCCCCAAAATCTTCCAGCTTCCTCTTCCTTGATAATATTTTGTTTTAAGAACTTCCCATAGGCGGGCATCCCTAGAATGACATCAATGAAAGAGATGTTAATATGCAATTTACTCATAAGGTCTAGAAACTTATTAAAGTGCTTGTCTAGATGTGCCCTCGCTCTTGACTGAGGGAATGGAAGTAGTTGTTTATAATAAGGAGGTGGAACATAAACTTTAGATTTATCTTTCACTTTCTGGGGATCCACCTCGGTTTGCACCTCGACCGAAGTATTCGTCTAGTCGTGGTTTGACCGAGGTACTGGATCTGCAGTTTTCAATCCACTGCGTGTTGCAATAGCCATGATTTGTCCTTTAGGGTTGCTCTCTGTCCTTGCTGGGAGATTCCCTAGATCTCTTGGCGCTTCATTCGCCTTGTTGAGGAATTGTTGCTCTAAGGCTTTTTGTGCCTTTTAAAATGAATTCATCGATGTCTCCATAGCGTTAGGCTTGATCAATATTGCCTCCAGCACAACATCTTTCTTTGGTTGCTAGGATGAGCTTGATGCAGGCTCCTCGCTTCTCAATGGAGTAGAAGAAAAAGAAGGGGGATTAGAAGTATGTTCAGCATGAGAAAGAGGGTTACCGGAATTTTCTTGATTAGATCTCCAATTGTTGTTGTTGTTGGAGTTTTTGTTATTGTAGTTGTTGTTCCGTGACCCTTGATAGTTGTTTCTTCCTTGGTATCCGCCATCATGCTACTTCTTTGTTTGAGCTACTAAAAGCTCCTTCAATTGCTTCACATCATTACTAAGCGAGGTCAGTTGAGCTCCATTTGATGAAGTATCTTGGAAGTTAACTCTCCTTGCTCCATTTTTAGTTCCTTGATGGGAGTATTTCTCCACGTCTAAAGCTTGCTTTTCAATGAACCCCCAAGCTTCATCTATCGGCATATCCATAAAGGTGCCGGCGGAAAGTAATTGGAGCTTGAATTGGGTATCTTCATCTAAACCCTTGAAATATATCTCTAGCAATTCAATTTTTGGAATCCCATGATGTGGGCATTCCAACAAAATATCCTTGAATCTCTCCCATGACTGGGACAAACTTTCCTTGTCCTTCATTATAAAAGCATTGATCTTTCCCCTCAATTCAGCGGTCTAAGAGGGAGGAAAGAACTTAGTAAGAAACTCCATCGTCATCTCTCCCCAAGTAATGTTTTTTCTAGCCGGAAGAGCTTGATACCAAGCCAGCGCCTTGTCCTTCAAAGAGAAATAGAAAGGCCTTAACTTGTAGGTTTTATTCTCCCACCTTGATGGTCTCAAAGTCTCCATCAGAATCACATAGTTTTGCAAATGTTGGTGTGGAGACTCCCTCTCCAAACCTCCAAATTGACATTGTCGAATCATAGTTAGAACTTGCGGTCAAAGTTCATAATCATTCTCAGCTGGATCACCTAGGTTGACTCCTCGACGCCTCACTTGCTGATTAGGGTCCATTCTTTGACCTAGGGTTTGTGGAACTCCAGCAAAAAGAACATCTCGGATAGGCATCCGAGGTGGTAGGTGTATCTTGACCGGGGCATCTGGGGCTGGGTCTTGCCTCGGTCGAGGATCTGGGATCAGTCGAGGCAGATACTGGGCCCTTAGAGCGGCCCTATCTGCTTCAATCACTTCAGTTCTTGCGCGAGTAATCAACAAATCACGCAATAAATCAAAGATGATGTAAAAGTCAAGTAAAGGAAATGCGTATTCTAGGGATTAAAGCATCTAGTTGTGGTTCCGACTCAAGATCTCAAAAGATAACGTGGACAAAGTTGAGGTTTGCAAAGGGAAGATGTTTCTAAGGTGGGAATACATCACTGGGTAAGTCTGACTACTCATTATCCCAAACCAAAGATCCTATCACCGGGTAAGTCTCAAGGTACTAAGGGAAGGAACTATAATCTCAAACCAACACACCACCCAAGGGAATAGAATCAACCTTTACCGGGTAAGTCTCAGGCTAACTCTCAAAGATGGGAATGAAGGCACACTCAAACCCCAATAATGAATAAACCTTTTTTACCTACACTCATGATCTTGGGTATACAAGCAAAGGAATCACCAGGAAAGTCACATCCTAGGCTTGCGTTAAACCTGGAAAGGTATAATAAGAATAGGATTTGGCAAACTGGAATCTCAACTCAAATAGGTTCAAGAAAAGGTTCACCTCGTTCATTTATATTCCACCCCGACCGAGATGTTCAATGACTGAGCGAGGTGTTCGTCTGTTAAGATAAAGACTCGAACTTTCAAGGTCCGCTAGGGTTAAGATCATTCTATCATCGTCTTTCCCATAACTTTCTGTCAATCACCCTAGAATCGCATAAAGAACTTAGCCAACAATCATCATGAAAATAATAATCAAATTTATAAGAAAGGAATCAATATTCAAACAAGAAAACCTTAAGGAAAAGGTCTCAATAACTGAATGAATTAAACAAACAATCAGCGTTCCTCAATCACAACTGAGAAAAGACAACAAACAACTAACTAAGAAAGTCTTACTACTTCCCGCAATAGATAACTCCAAACTCGATTCCTTCCTTCCTTGAACTTCAACTTCCTTCGAACTTCCTTCAAGGAATGGGTAATCCGAAGATTTCTGGATGCTCCAAGCATGCTGATTTGTAGAAAATCAGCCCATATATATAGGAGAATTATCTTCCAAAGATAATAACATCTTAAAAAAAAAATTCGTAGAAAATATATCCATATCTCTCAAAATAAATCAAAAAAATATCATATCTTCCTTCCAAAAATCCAACCAAAATATATGATAATCTCCTTCCAAAAATAGAGGATCTTAGCCAAAAATAAAGATATCGCCAACGGCAGGCTGTTCGCCTCGGTCGGGACGGTCCTCAAGATCACCTCGGTCGAGGTGACACTTTAGCCGACCGAGGTGAGTCTCAACTGAACGTAGATCATCTCGAATCTTGTCCAAAATCAATCCTCTAATTCATTTCCATGCTTCCTAAGATCTTCTTATAACTCAATGCTCCAGAATGTCGCTCCAATGACTACTTAGCTTCCTTGGCTCAATTTTAGTCCAAAACGTGCCATTTTACCTACAATTACAATGAAACTAGGTGCAGACCTCGATTCCCAAAAAGGTAGACAAAACAACAATATAACCGCAGAATATACATCCATACATGCAGATTTATGAAGATAAAACATCTAAACAAATCCTAAAATATAAACTATAATACATGCTATCAGTCTTTGTAACCCTCTATGAGACTTCATCCGATCTCGAGGGTGCGGGTGCAGGCGCAGACACCGGCACCGGTGGTGCTGGAGGTTGTGCTCCATTCCTATACGCCTCCTTGACTCGACGTACATAATCCTCAAACCCGGTAGCCCCAATCGATGCTCCACCGGTCCAAGTAGATGAGGAACTACATGCCCCAGACCTCACCACTTTCCTTTTCCTTCCCTCGGGAATGACACTCTCCGCCACGTCCTCTACCAGAATCTTAGTTGTTGGCGGATCCACATCTGGTGGGTCCGCAATGGGGATACGTCCCCGACCTCTCGCGCCTGGAGGTCTCCCTACACGTTCCAGTCTCGGGACGGTAGGAGGAAGTAGTGCTCTACCCCGGTCGGGTCCTACATAAGCGGTCGCTCTCGTACGTGCCATCTAGCATCGTTCTGAATTTATTTAGGTGTAATTAATTCGATATGTATGACGTGCACGGTAAGTAAGAAGCAAAATCCAAGGTACAACAAAGGCATAAAAGCCCAATCATACTAAGGTCACATGCATATCTAAGTACATCCAAGTCCACAATCATCCTAAATCCATATACATTCTAACCCAATCCCGACTCATGCATATGAATTTTGAAAACGAAAAGTCAGAACCCGTGGGGTTCTGTTTATTCCTCATTCGGCCTTTAGAAGGTTGCGAGTGCCATTGTTGTCAACCTAGGGCTTTGATACCACTTTGTAACACTCCAAATCCGCGGGATATCGGAATGCTACGGGCGAGACCACACAATGGGTCTCAACCCTTAGCATGGCTACACTCTGACCGGACCTTTCCAACATGGCACAAATAAAGGCATTAAACTCAAAATGGTTTATAATGTGTGCAAGAAAAGAAAGGAAGGGATAGAAGTTGGAAACTTAGCCGAGTCCTCAAAACGACATAAAACATAAAGTAATCCAAAAGTACAACAAGCCATAATCCAACAAACAAGGAAAGACACCAAAAACGCCTCCCACTAGTACAAATACCCCCCTAGACCCCGGTTATTTTGTACATGGGAACCCGGTTATGGAAGCGTGGTTAACGGGAGCGAGGTCCGACGGTTCGCACCCCGGTAAATGTCACCGTGTTAAAATTTTCGGACCCCGGTTTTTTAATAACCGGGGTAAAAAGTCGGACCCCGGTTATTTTAAAAAACCGGGGTAAAAAGTCGGACCCCTGTTTTTTAAAAAAACCGGGGTAGTTTTCAGAAAAGATTAGTAATATTCGGACCACGGTTTTAGTATAATAACCGGGGTTTTTTTTTACCAGTTTTAAATATTTTATTCCCTGTTTCTACATAAAATCGTGGTAATTTTTTAACCGTAATTTATTATTTTTAAAATGTAAATTGGTAATTTTGCAACTGCTTAAATTACACAATACGTATTGTACGTAACCGAAAATTATTCATCAAAAATATTGAGCTAAAACGCTTCAGCAAAATTATCATGTAATTAATATTCCAAATTTCCAATTATATAATCCGAAAGTAACATCAAAAAATCAAGTTTCTATCTTTCTTCGTTCCGATAGTAGCTTATGTATCTTCACAAAAGATAACAAACCCTTTTTACCAATTGTCTCTACATGGAAAACTAAGCTAGACAAGTCAGTCAATGTCGATGCATTCTTAAATGAGAGGCTTCACAAACTCGAGCCACTCCTTGTCTAGTTCATGAAGATAGTCTTTGTCGATCACCACAAACTCGAGCCACTCTTTGCGCATTCTTGAATGAGAGGCTCCACAAAATGTACCTTCTGCACACTCCAACCAACAATCATCATCATCCTTGGCTTGCTCCTCCGCGTCCTATACGTTCAAGGCCATTGTGAGATGAGGTTGCGATGATAATTAAGTTAAAGGTGCGTAATTTACTAAGTTTTCTTCTACATATAACCACTAGAAAATCAATATAACTTACTTCTCTTCAAACTCAGAACCTGCTCTGTAGAAGAATGGTACCCCAGCTTCACCAGCAATGGCCTTCGTAATAGAACAACAAGAATAGTCAGAAGGGAATCCAAGCAGTAATACATTTAAAAAAATAGATAAGTACAGAAAAGTTTGTGTCTAACTTGAAACTAGAATCATCTAGAAAATTAACAGCTTCAATGGCTTCCCAGATCATAGATAAGAAGAGAAGATTAAGAGAAACCAAACGAGATATAAAAAGAGGATACAAGAATTTGAACTTATATGCAGCAGCCCACCCTCTGCATGCCGATCAAAAAAGTATGCAAACTAAAGTGTTAGAAGCCAGCAAGCTTTTCAATAATCAAGATAGTCATAGTTCTGGTCTACTAGAGTCTAGACTCCCTCGTTACAAGTACTGACAAATCTCACCCTCAGAACTAGGTGAACTTCAGCTGGGAATCAAAAGTCACTATTTTTCAGACCCATAACTGTAGGAACTAAGAGGCTTAAATTACCGGTGTTATATCAAGCAAACATGCATTAGAACCAATCCTACTAATGATTCTAAAACCACCTTATCTTGTTTAGCAAGATGTTAGGAACATACTTCAAACATCTTAGGCATACTTGCATCAATAACGAAATATATAATTTTCATAGTTGATCAATCTTTTACATAATAATTAATGTAAATCAGTAATGTCTTCCACAAAACTTTGGCACGTACATAGCAAATAACAGACAATGTTTATCAGAGATCACAGTTTACCTTCGCAAGTAATGTTTTACCTGTACCAGGTGCCCCAGTTAAAAGTATTCCCTGCAGATTAGATTTGTATAACTGGTCAGTGTCAGAAAGGTTGTACACAAAAAGAAATCATCTGAAGGGATTTCTAGTAGAAGATTATCAAATCCTGAAATCACATTCTTGGATAGACTAACATAAGGACATTGCAGTATAATGTTGTAATGGCATGAGCTGCAAAATGAAAAAGAGGTAATATACAACGTCTAATTAGAGGAGCCCTTCATAATTACCATATAAGACGGCGAAGGGAACCGACGATGATGATGATGAGACGAGAGAAAGAGTTACTGCACAGAGAAGGAAGAACACAACTGGTTTTGGGTAAATAGCCATTAGTGTTTGCTTAATGTATGTTGCAGCAAAATACTAGACAAAAAATGTATACGGATTGAGGTTATCTAGATTGCCAAAAACAATTTGTCAAATGGACTGAGAAATAGAGAGTGTGTTGTGTTGTAGATAACAAAGAAAGTAAGCTCTTCAACTACCTTTCTTCTTTGGTAGCAATTTCAGGTCTTTCCCAACTGTCTTTGCACATGACACAACTTGTTAGCAGTGGGAAATACAGTTTTAGATCCTTCAGTTTCAAATAATTTGGTTATGCATCGGCTCATCTCCTGCACTCAACTGCTGGATTAGAATCTCAGTCAATTAATTTATCGTATGAGATTCACCTAAATTCTTTCAGTTGTATCAATTGAATTTTTTGGACATTAGTAGTAACCTGATATCAGGTTCAATCTAAAAAAATCTTATTCTGGTCCAATCCTCTTTGAGCTGTCAAGTCTAGCCAAGCTGCAACTCATTGATCTATGTTATAATAATTTTACTGGTCTAGTAGTACCGGTGACAGCTTTCAATATGGGACATATGGCAAAACCTTTGTATTTATACCCTTTGCTTTCCTATCAATGAAAATACAAATATTAATTCCATTTATATCAGTTACGTTTTAGTAGGTGTAATATTTACGAGTAGTCTTGTAAGTTGCTTAGGCTCTTAATGATCTAAATAATGTAGAGAGTTAATAAGCGCTTTTAGAAAACTTTGTACAAAAGCACCCATACATTTTGTAACTTCAAGACTTATTTCAACTTGATAACAAATTGTTTTTTATAAAGTAAAACTTCAAAGTATCCATCATTTTGCAAAAGAAAAACCGATATATGTTTGAATAATAGATATTTAATACATTTTGTATCTTTTTAGGTTTTACTAACCCTAAAACAGATTTTAAGTGTTGAGTTCTAACAAAGTACTTATAGAAGATTTTTGCTGTGACTGCTTACTTATCCAAATTAGTCTTTTATAACTTACTAAAAATATTTATAACTAACAAAATAGCTAAGTATATAGAAAAGCATGCTTATTGAACGAACTGTGAGTGATATATGATCAGTCCTACTTGCTTCTTTTCCTCTTTCCTACCCACCATTCTATAAAATGATTAACTGGCACTTCGAGGGAGGAATTGTAGTCATCATTATTTGAAAAATAATGGAAACCCAAACAACTAAACAATAATAAGTTTGTTCAACAGATTAGAAATTGAGAATGCAAATTTCGGCTGTATTCACCACCTTAATCTCAGTCGCTTCTGCCCTAATTGTGGTTATCTGTAGAACCTTCCTCTCTAACGTCCGGATTTTTAAATATCAGATTACAACCTAGAGTTTCTTTTCAAAAGAAATTGAGGGAAATGATAAAGATGTAGTAGTAGTTCATTTATAGACACACGCTCGGAACCCTCAGGTTATAGTCAAAACAATGGAATCAAACCATTAAACAATAAAAGGGAAATCTCGCGAATAATTCATACCTTACGTGTTCAGTGTGCTTCAATTCACAGAAGCTCGTCGCTAGTCTTTTGTTGGAGAGTCGGATTTGAGGTGCAATCGCTGGATGGTTGAGCACGAAGCAGATCGATAGGTTAGGGAAGCATATCGCGAGGGCGTCTGTTCTTTTCCTGATTAGGGTCAAACGGCGTCGTTCAATTAGGTTATAATGCCACGGTTATTTAACAACTGGGGTCCGGTTCGTTATTTTAACACGGTTAATAAAATAAACCGGGGTCCGACTTCATTATTTCAACACGGTTAATATACGAACCGGGATCCGAGCCTTTAATACCCTAGTTATATGAAATAACCGGGGTCTAAATTTTAAAAAATAAAAATAAAAAACAATTGACCTCGGTTATACATATAACCGTGGTCCGAAAATACCTTTTATCACGGTTCTTTCAAACCGCTCCAACATAAGCGAGGTCTGGAGGGGGTTTTTGTACTAGTGTCCGTTCTATAATGTACGGAGACAACTCGGCTGTCCACTCCTCCAACTCACTCGGCGGCATCCCTAACCTGCAAGGCATCTACACAAAAAGGTTTAAAACCGTTATCTCACATTCTAGGCATTATATGATTAATATGGCACAAACACACATAGGACCTCAAACGCACAACATACACATTCATTACTTAATATCTTTTTTTAGGTTATTCCATATCTAATACATTCGTTCAAATTGTGACACGAGAGTCTTATAACTCTCGCCTTTGTCCCCATGTAACCAACAAGAGTGTGGCGGCGCTCAACCCGTATACCCTGAGGAAGTGATGAAGAAGCCCGCTCGTATACCGTGTATGGCCTGGTCGTAGAGATTCCCCTAGTCTCCCTCAAGAGGATGGGCAATGATGTCATCACCCGATAATAATAATAGTACCGATGGACCAATAAATAAGGTCAAGTAGATCCTAATCCGTTTTCATGCTTAAAAGCGATAAAACACACAACCATAATATATCCAAATACGGCATAGAAGCGGCTAAGTATGTCCGAGGACTTATCTTGTCTCAAGCTAACCAAAACAACGATCTCACTTTCCGAAAGGAAAACCAAAGCCAGATCACCAAGATATATATATTAAAAACAAACTCACAATACACTCTAAGACTCTCCCAAGCTAAAACCAACCATGGGGTTCCACCACTAGAAGCTAGGAATGCTCTCTTGAACCTTTAAGAGGTCAAGCACATGATAAGAAAGGGAAAGAGGGAACAACATCCCACAACTCATAAGAGATTAAGTACAACACAAATCTGGACTAAGAAGATAAGATGGAAGGGAGACCACAAGGCCTTCACACACACACAAGATCACTAAAGATTAAAGGGAACCTAGGTTCAAGCCACTAGATGGCATTCTCATAAGACCTAGATGCAACCTAATCATGCTTCTCGCTAAGCAACAACATAAGGTTTAAGGAAGGAACGAAGAGGAAGGGAGGAAGGAACCTACTGGTGAAGAAAACGCAGCCGCGGAAGCAAGTTGGCGCTCCCAGCGGAACCCTGTCGCCGCCCCTGCGGAACCCTGGCGTCGCCCATGCGCCTCTGGTGGCCGCCCCTACGGTGGCCTCAATCCTCCCCCGCACCTCTAGTGATCCGCCCCCGTGGTCGAATAGCAGAAACTTCGTCTTTTTCGTTTCTTTGATTGGTTCTTTGCACCTAGTGCCTCCTTCTCTTCCTAGGACTCCTCCAAACCTTCACCACAAGTCCTAGCTTCCACACCACGACCTAAACGAGCTAAAAAAAGGGACATGAACAAGTTTACTAGATCTCCCTTCAAAAGCTTCCTCCATAGCCATGGAGGTGAAGAGAAGATGAAGAAGAGATAACAAGCAGCAAGAGGGAGAGGGAAGAGTTCACTTACCAAAGTAGATCCGGAATACCCAAGCTGCAGCTCCTACCAAGCTCTTCCAAGACAAAAAAGGATGAGAGCAAGCAACAAGGAAGATGGGAGTGGGAGGAAGTGAAATGAACGTAAGAGGAGAAGTGGGAAAGTGGGGAGAGAGTAATGAGGTTGATAAAAGGGGTGGGATATCCACGGGTCAGCAGCCTCCTTGTCCCCTCACTCCTCTTCCCAAGGTCGGGAAGTAAAAGACGTCCCCATCCCACGTTAAAAACCTGTACTCAGCAAATGCGCCTAGGGGAAATAAGCCGCAGACGCGGAATGGTTGAAAACAACTCAACTTCCGGAAATCAAATTTCCGGATGTTACACCCGACAACCTTTTGACAAGGCCATGACCTAACCTTGACAAGGCCAAGACAAACTTGTGACAAGCCTGCACAATCTCAGCCCACCTCTCCTCCCTTGTTTGCTTGGTACGGCCCATCGTTCTCCTGTTGTACGTTGGGCCACAAATCCACAATCCAATGAGACGCCCGCCTAGTCCGAAGAGGCTATTCCACATGAAGATTCTGAGTTGGGGCGGCTGGAGATTTGCAGATCGTTACGGCCGGGAATCACACACCAGCACACGCCTCGTTACGTCCAAATCCACGATGCTGAGCGAACAGCCTTCCTTCTCCAAAGTACACGATCCTTGCTTTCGGTTACACTTAGATCTCCCTTCCCGATCGTCCTTGTTCTGCATCTATATATACCGTCTAGCCTTCATCGCATCAGTTGGAAGAGATCGCTGCAAACATAGAGATTGCCTTAAGGAAGTTGGTTTCTGTGCACAACTCTATGTACAAGTGAGTCTTAGTATACTTCCCCCTATCCTCCTTCTTTTTGCATAAGCTGATCTCACTGTTGAACGTTTCATCAGCATGCAGAAGGCTCCAGCCTTCCGTTGTCTCTGACGCATAGAGTAGACGACTCCCCTCCCATCTATCACCAACACGGTTAGGGGTAGCGAGGTGAGTCTAGTATTGTCTTCCATTTTCATTAAGTAAGGACCTAATATAACTACCAAGATGGGCTGCCTTCATTCCCAGGATAGTGAACCAACAACAACGGATCAAGCCTCCACCATAGCCTTGTTGTCAAGGGCCTAGTAGAAACAGACGGGGAAGGGCTCGCCAGGTTACTATGCTCCTCAGCAACCTACGGAAGAGTGGGTAAGTACTCTAGCAATCCATCCTATTAGAGTTGTACATGATGCTCATTCTTGGATATAGCTAGGTTAGGCTTAGAGTTGTTAGTTGCTGTAGTGGAGTCTCGAACTTGTGATGTTTAGGTAGGGTTTGGTTTCAGCAGATATTTCCCAGGAGTATCGAACCCTCAACCTAGGGCTACACTAGCTACTGGTCGAGGTCGAGGTCATCCACCTCTCTGTCCAGCTGGACAGGGTAGGGGCGATAGGACACCTGTGGTTTAAGGACGCGGCTGTGGAGGTAAACCTCCATTAGCGAGAGGTCAAGGTCGAGCTCCTCGAGAGGATCCACCAGCAGCGAGCATGCCAGATTCTGGGGTGGAGGAGGTGGGTGAGAGTGTGGTTCCCATGGTCGTAAATGAGACCGCTGCTAGGCCTGGAGCACAGGGAGCACGTTCGACTGGATCAAGACGCGTCTCTATAGGGGCATCTGAGTACATAGAGTACAAGGCATACGTCCAGCGTATGGAGGAAGCTTGTAGGACAAAGGGACTTGCCCAGGTACCGCCATTACCGGCTAGGTCAGCTCAGGTGTCACAGAGAGTGACTCATGCACCAGTTGTGCCCGAGAGGAGAGCTGAGGTAGATAGATCTCCTACTAGGTCTAGAGCACCGAGGCCAGATGAGTGGTTGAAGGCTTTCAACACCTTGAAAGTTCCTTCATTCGATGGGGAGATAGGGTTGGAAGTGGAGCATTATATAGGGCACGTGGAGATGGCATTGGAGTCTATACGCTGCCTAGAGGATCGACAGGTGGAGTTCGTACAGACCTTGTTTAGAGAGCAAGCACATTACCGGTGGCGGACCATTCGTTGCCGAGTCACTAGTTTGGAGCAGATGAGGAGCATAATTAGAGATAGGTACTGCCCTGCCTCGTTGAGGGGAGAAAGATTTCAGGACTTCATTGAGCCAGGATTTGAGGACATCCCTGTCGTTGAAGCAGTTAAGAAGTTTTTGACGGAGTTGACACTACTTGGGCCAGATGCACCTCCGGAAGAGCAGCATGTATTCCTCTTCTCCCGGAGGTTGAGAGAGAGCACGCGTTCGTATCTGGCAGGATTTTGTTGTGAGTCTCTTGCAGATTATCAAGACAGACCTTCTACCGACGATAGAGACAAACCAGGTCCTAGGAGAGCTGCTCAGTGAGATAGGCCGGATAAGCAACAGAGGACAAGATATGCTAGTGGTAGTATGAGAGTATCTGGTTATGGACGAGGACAAACTCAAGGACAACATAGCCACACCGCTACAGTTTAGACTCTAGCTGGGGGTTCACAGTATCATAACGGTAGTGGCTACGGACACATCCAATCGAACTGCACGAAGCCGCCAGTGACCTGCTTTCAGTGCGGCAAGTGTGGACATAGAGGTGTATTTTTCCGCCACGGCAAGGCTCCATCTTAGTAGGTTTCTTCCCTTGCACGTCTTTCTAGGTGTGGACAAAGGCCGCCACAATACCGAGCTCCGAGTCAGCAGCAGCAATACCGAGCCCTAGGTCAGCAACAACAGTATCGGGCTCCAGGATATCCTTCCTTACAAAGCTCTATGTAAGGTACGTGGTAGTGCAGCTAATACTAGAGGAGCCCCGGGGAGGGTGTTTGTGTTGAGGAGTACTGATCATCTAGAGTCACCGACGACCATAGGTACTATCTGGATCAATGACTTACCCGTAGGAGTTTTGTTTGATACGGATATTACGCATTCCTTTTATATCTAATGCATGCATAGATAGGTTGTCCTTAGCTACTGAAGAGGGGATACCATTTATGATAGGATTACCTGATGGGAGTAAAGTCAGAGGGATCCGAGAGATTTATAACTGCCCCATTCGTTTGGGAGATTGGGATTGGTTGGTAGTTTTCTTAGTCATGTCCTTAGCACATGAGGATGTGATCTTAGTGATGGATTGGAAGAGGAGACATGGAGCGGTCTTAGACATTGGTAGGAGGACCGTGACTGTCGTTGTTCGCTCCAAAAGGTGTATGCAAGCTTTAATATTTATAACAAGATATATGCCTGAACAATATGCGAACCCGTAGTGTACGGGTCAATTGTAATAAAAGAAACTATTCCAGGGGTCGATCACAGGGACTATGGTGAAACAGAGCTCGGTTAATTAGGTTGTCAAATAACAACAAGTAACAAATCAAAGCTATCAAAGATGATATAAAAAATCAAGTAAAAGGGAATGACAATTCTAGAGATTAAAGCATCTAGTTGTGGTTCCGACTCAAAATCTCAATAGATAACGTGGACAAAGCTGAGGTTTGCAAAGGGAAGGTGATTCTAAAGTGGGAATAGATCACTGGGTAAGTCTCACTACTCACTATCCCAATCCAAAGATCCTATCACCGGGTAAGTCTCATGGTACTAAGGAAAGGAACTATAGTGTCAAACCAACACACCACTGAAAAAAATAGAATCAACCTTTACCGGGTAAGTCTCAGGCTAACTCTCAAAGATGGGATGAAGGCACACTCAAACCCCAATAAAGGATAAACCTTTATTACCTACACTCATGATCTTGGGTAAACAAACAAAGGTATCACCGGGTAAGTCTCATCCTAGGCTTGCGTTGAACCAGGAAAGATGTAATAAGAATAGGATTTGGCAAACTGGAATTTTAACTCAGATAAGGTTCAGGAAAGACTTCACCTTGTTCAGTTATATTCCATCCCAGCCGAGATGTTCAATGACTGACCGAGGAGTTCGCCGGTTAAGGTAAAGGCTCGAGCTTTCAGGGACCGCTGGGGTTAAGATCATTTAATCATACTCTTTCCCACAACTTTCAGTCAATCACCCTAGAATCTCATAAAGAACATAGCCAACAATCACCATGATAACAATAATGAAATATAAAAGAAAGGAATCAATATTCAAACAAGAAAACATTAAGGCAAAGGTCTCAATAACTCAATGAATCAAACAAACAAACAATCAACGTTTCCTCAATCACAAATGAGAAAAGACAACAAACAACCCAAATAAGAACGTCTTACAAACTTCCTTAAAAGCTAACTTCAAACGAGATTCCTTCATTCCTTGAACTTCAACCTTCAAACTTCCTTCAAATTTCCTTCAGAAAATTGGTGATCCGGAATTATCCAAGGATTTGAGAATTCGCGATCCGAAAATGGCTGAATTGTAGAAAATCCAACCCTTTATATAGAAAAAAATATTTTAAGAAGATAATTTCCTTAAACTATATCTCCATATCATCCAAAATAAATCAGCCAAAAATATATCTTCCTTCAAAAAATGAAGCCAAAAAATGTGATATTCAGTTTCCAAAAACAGAAGATCTTAGCCAAAAATAAAGATCTTATGGGCGTTACGATATTCGCCTCGGTCGAGTCGCTCCTGAAGATAACCTCGGTCAAGGTGATATTGTAGCTGACCGAGGTGAGTCTCAGTTGAGAGTGAAACTCCCGAATTTGGTCCCAAATCAATCTTCTAAATCTTTTTCATTCTTATTGTGATCTTCTTATAGCTCCTCAATGCATTAGAATGTAGATCGAATGACTCCTTAGCTTCCTTAGCTCCATTTTATTCCAAAACGTGCCATTTTCCGTACAATTACAACGAAACTAGGTGTAGACCTCGATTCCCACAAAGGTAGACAAAACAATAACATAATCAAAGAGTATACGTCCATACATGGAGATTTATGAAGATAAAACATCTAGACCAATCCCAAAATATAGACTATAATACATGATATCAAAATACCCCATACTTGTTTCTTGCTTATCCCCAAGCAAGATCCAAATCAAAGATACAAGATAGAATGGATTGTAAGTCAGAAAGATCAATGAAAAACATTTCAAAACCTTTTGGTGTGTGCTTCATCCATAGATCACCCTAAGAGAATGCTTCATGGCAAATAAAATCAAGACATGATCAAAACATTTTATAAATATAAGAAAGTTGTTCATCTTTCAATAAAATCATAGAATGCAATATAAATCATATTTATCGAAATCAATCATGTATAATCCAGTTTAAACCACCAAGTCAATCAACAAGCTCGAGGTCTCAAGGGCTTTCCAAAAGGGGTCAAGAAACGTGTCAGGGTGGGATGTATATAGGTTAATCCGGGAATAGGATTTTTTTCCCTTTCTTTGAATTTCAACATCTTCCACCAATAAGCTTTGCTTATTTTACTTTTTTACTTTACTTTTTGGGATGCATGGACAGAGGTGCACAATTACCGAAGCCTAGGAGATCAGCAATAATCAATTTGTCGAGATGCCTCGAACCCTTGATGCACATACCATGACTTGTCAGGAATATAGCTCAATCCGACTTTGGCAAGACACAAACACCCGGCTTTGTGAATGGTGCCGAGTTACTCATCATCATGATTGACTTCCCCAAACCTAATTGTTTCTTTCTCACACTTTCACCCAATATCTCAACTTCAATTCACTTCCTTTTCTTTATTTGCTTCCAAATTCCCGGATAGGTAAAGGGAGGCAAATATGTATATGAGGGGCTAAGCATGGTCAAGAAGAAGAGAAGAAGAGAATGAATTGCCTTAATCATCCCAGGAAGAATGTGGTAAAACTCATCATGTGGTGTTAACTTTCAAATTCAACATAATTTTGATAGAAACAAAGTATTAAACATGCTAGAATTTCAAACAAAGCATTTTGCAACTTAAACATATCATAAAACCTTTGGAGCATATAAAGATTTAAAAAACCAATTTGCAAACAAATATCTTCATCGAGGTCATATCCAGAAAAGAACAAAACGTTTCGAAAACCTTTCAGTTAAGCCATCTCGGTCTAGGTGTTTTGGCATCATCCGAGGTATTCATCAACGATCGGCCATGAACGTTTTGGTCGAGGTCATAAATTTTTTTTTTAAACCATTTTTCGACGTTTTTCTCAGACAGAAACATTTAGGTATGCATGTAATGAAAGATAAGCACATAGAGCCAAATAAAACAATAATATCCAAGAGTCATACAAGTCATACACATAAGTCATATAATACATCCAAATACCCCATACTTGGGACACATTGTCCCAATGGGTCAAATATAAGTCTAAGGAATCAGAAAACTCACCGAACCTAGCTGAACAACATAATAAATAAATAAGAAATCCATGAAGCTCTAATCCTCGTCAACTGGCGGCGGTGGAAGTGGAATGTAGGGATGTTGGGATGGGTCAAAAGGATAGCCCATAAACTGCTGATGCTAGATCTCCATCATCCATCTAGTGAAATGGTGGCTCTCAGACATCTGATGCGCCCGTCCCTCAATATGTCTGCGCCCATCAGCAAAGCGCTGGGACATGTCTACTGTCATAGCCGCATAGGAGTAAATCATCTGATCAGTCAGCTCATCAATCCGTTGGTGGGCCTCAGGATCTCTACGGCGGCGGGAACTGCGCCGAGGTGGCGGTGGTGGTGGAGATTCTCTCTCATCCTCCCTCGCCTCATCATCAAGATCGACAACGGGAACACTAGGGCCGCCGGTATCAATACCGGTCTCCATGGCAGCTCCTTCATCATACCCGATATCATAATCATCATCAGTTGCATCTCCAGCATCTTGCATAAATGGGAACCAAGCAGTTGACCAATATTGATGATCAAAGACAAACAACTGAGATGACCACATAATCCATAGTGGAGTTGTCTTCTCCCATGGCATGGCAACGTAAGGCGTGCCAAGGCCACGAGGAACTAGAATGCGGCGGGTCATCATCTCTTGTAGTCCCAGCGGCTTCGTAGCCACGACCAATGTACAAGCTGAAAGATCCAAACCCATAGAAATGGCGATGTGGGTCACCAACCCACCACAATAGATATCTCCTCTAGACTTGCCCTTGATCCTGTGCAAACCATCTGCCAACATGGCAGCAAATTCCGGCAGTCCTCCAATCACCAATGCAGAAGTGTCTCACTAAAGATCCTGTGAGCAAGGCGGAATTCAAGATGAAAGATAATACGCTCCCAGGAATCTCCGGGCCTCCACTTGTCACTATGGTCCGTCACATGGGCTATCTCGCCCCAAAAAATCCGAGCCACTGCTCGGGAAGGGAAATTAGTCACATTCAGGGTAGGGAACCCAAAAACTCCCTAAACTGATCCATAGGAACTACGTAATTCCTGTTCAGCAGTCAGTACTTGATTCCATTGTGCTCCGGCACGTATGTAACTGAACTAACAAACTCATCGTCGGCTCCAAATATGCCGGACCTCTAATGTCCATGAACTCCTCAAGACCAACCATGGAGTTCATCTTCTTCAAGTCCTCCACCACATGGAGGCACTCAAAGGCATCAACATGAACAAACCACGGGGGAACGATCGGACTCCCGCAAATATGATCATAGTCCTTCTAGTGTCGCTCGTGGATCACCGGAATGGAAAAATGAGAAGCAGAGGAAGGGGAAGACTGGTGGGAACTGCTAGGCCTGTCCCTCAAGGCCAAGTGATGATCATATCTGTGGCTCATGTTTCTAGATGAAGAACATCTCGGTTGGCCTAAGAACACCTCGGCCGAGACACAATCGATTGGACCGAGGCAAAAAGTTGTTCGAACGCACTCTCTGAATCTGTAAGTTCTTTTCCCCCAAATCACGACCAAAAGCTTCTTGTGGGGTACTTATATCTTTTTCAACAACAATCAGTGGCAACCAAAGCCTGATCTGCTCAAAATCGACAAAAGAAGGAGGGAGTTAGGGTATGGAATGAAATATCCCAAATTTTGCAGATTGAAGCGTTTTCCTTGCTGTTTGATGCTTGGAAACTTATTCTCTTGCTTCCTCCGGTGAAATCGAGCCAAGAAACGTGGAAAACGGGCAAGAATCGAGAATTTGGGAGTAGGAGGCCGCCGCGGTCGAGGTGAGAGTAGAGAGGGAAAAGGTGAAGAGTGAGAAACCGTCGTGCCTTTTATACCCCTCGCTGGTTTTGATTAAACCTCGGTCGAGGTGGTCCCGAGCGGATCGAGGTGTCAGACTGGATGTCAGATCAGGTCGCCTTGGTTGACTATGATCATCTCGGTCGACGTGTTGTGACAGCAACCGAGATGTGTTTCAATCAAGCTCCGTCTTCTCAATTTCTCGAACTTTTGTCCTTCCAATATAGCTCCTGAGCTGTAATCCTTCCTTAGAAAGTATATGGTTCATGTCTAGAGGAGGCAAAAACAAAACGATGCAAACTATCTAAAACTAAGCTAGAAAAGGGAAAATGAAGCAATACCTTGGGTTTCCTCCCAAGAAGCGGTTGCTTAAGGTCGCTAGCTGGACCGTACGTCATCCTGAAACATGTTGGAAGGTGTCCTCACCCCATACTTTATCTTCATCATGGGGTGAAACAAAGAATTCTATCCAAAGTTCCAACAAATGTAAGTGCTCACCGAGAAATGAATCATCTATGGGTAGGTCACCCTTCTCGAGCGAGGAGGGACGTAGCCGGCTGAGGTGATCTACAACAGAATTCTCGGATCCCTTCTTATCGTGAATCTCTAGTTCAAACTCTTGAAGCAAGAAAATCCGATGAATGAGGCGCGGATTTGCATCCTTCTTAGCAAGCAAGTAACAACTAGATGCATGGTCAGTGTAAACAATTACTTTTGCTCCCACTAAGTAAGACCAAAACTTCTCAAAAGCATAAGCAACTGCCCAAAGCTCCTTTTTAGTGGTGGGGTAGTTCAGTTAAGCTTCATCTAGCTTCTTGCTAGCATAGTAAATGGCGTTGGTCCAGCCATCTTTCTTTTGTCCAATTACCGCTCCTACGGCCACATCACTAGCATCACACATGATCTCAAAGGGCAAGGTCCAATCGGGAGGTTGAATGATGGGAGCGGTAATCAACGCTTCCTTTATCCTATAAAAAGCATCCAGGCATTCCTGCAAAAACTCGAAAATAACATCCTTATTAAATAGATTAGTAAGTGGTTTAGAGATTTTGTAGAAATCCTTGATGAAACTCTTGTAGAAACCTGCATGCTTGAGAAAACTCCGCACACCCTTAATAGAACAAGGGGAGGAAGTTTCTCAATAGTCTCGATCTTAGCTCGATCGACCTCAATACCTCGGTTGGAAACGAGGTGTCCTAGAACAATTCCTTCGCTAACCATAAAGTGACACTTCTCCCAATTCATGATAAGATTAGTGTCTTCACAACGTTGTATCACTAGAAAAAGGTTAGCCAAACAGTTATCAAAAGAGGAACCATTTACCGAAAAGTCATCCATGAATAACTCCATGATCTCCTCAATGTACTCGGAAAAGATAGCCATCATACAGCGCTGAAAGGTACCAGGTGCATTACACAATTCGAATGACATCCTCCGATAAGCGAATGTCCCCCATGGACAAGTGAAAGTGGTCTTCTATTGATCATCCGGATGGATAGGAATCTGAAAGAAGCCACTATTACCATCTAGATAGCAAAAATGAGAGTGTTGAGCTAACTATTCGAGCATTTGGTCGATGAAGGAAAGCGGGAAGTGGTCCTTCCGAGTGGCCACATTCAACTTCTTGCAATCAATGCACATCCTCCAACTTTTAACGGTCCTAGTAGGAATCAACTCGTTGTTCTTGCTTGTCACGTAGGTCATCCCTCCTTTCTTGGGATCTACATGCACCGGGCTCACCCATTCGCTATCCGATATGGGAAATATGGTACCTGCATCCAACAACTTAAGAATTTCCTTCTTCACAACCTCTTTCATGATCGGATTTAATTGTCTTTGAGGTTCCTGTGAAGTCTTATGATCGTCTTCCATAAGTATCTTCTGCATGCAAAAAGAAGGCTTAATAACAACAAGATGATCAATAGTATAACCTAAAGCCTTTCGATGTTTCCTCAGAACATGCATCAGTTTAAATAATTCAGTTTCAGAAAGGGAAGCATTAACGATAACGGGATAAGTAGAATCCAGACCAAGGAAAGCATACCTCAAGTGACTCGGAGGCGGTTTAAGCCCCACGACTGGGGGTGCTTTTTGAGGTGGATTTATGCTTCCTCCTTCCAGTGAAGTGGACTTAGATCAAAGAACTGGACTTTCAAAAGTCTCATTTGACATCATCTCGCTTTCTATCTCGGTCGGGATCCGAGGTTGTTGACCGAGGTGTTCTTTATATAAGAGCATCTCACTTGGTCTAGAAAGTGCCTCGGTCGAGGTACTGGAACTGGGACCGAAACCTAACGTGCCTTTCTTTTCCTGAATCAATTTATCAAATCTAGCTCCTGGATCTACTTCCAATGCCTTTAAGCTTCGCACATCTACATCACAAGAGACATCTATACTTTCCTCCATTAAACTAAAACTAAGAACTTTTTTAAGAGGATCTTTAATAAGGATAGAGCTCACCAATTCTCTAGATTCTTCATCATCATAGATGTTGAAGATGTCATCCTCCAGCGGCTCTCCTTTCGGTGCAGCAAGTAATGCAAACTCCGTATGATCTCCACCAATGTTGAATTTCAACTTGGCGGTCTTACAGTCCACGTTGCAACCCGAAGTTGCTAGAAATGGCCTCCCGATAATGATAGGAATGGGATAATCTGCGGGAATATTGAGTACAACAAAGTCTATAGGTATATAGAAATTACGTAACTTGATGGAAACGTCCTCCAATTTACCCACGAGACGGGTAATGGAGCGATCCTCCATGTATAACATCATCTTCACCGGCTTGGGCTCTCCAAGTCCTATTTTTTCACAAAGCTCTAGCGGAATGATGCTTACGCTGGCTCCTAGATCACATAATGCATCATAGGTTACATCCCCAACTTGAATGGGAATACAAAATGAACCGAGATCTCTTAATTTAGGTGGCATTTTCTCCTTCATGATTTGAATAAGCTCCGAAGACCTAGATGTCATCCTTACTTCACCAAAATCCTCCAACTTCCTCTTCCTTGATAGAATCTCTTTCAGAAACTTCCCATAGGCGGGCATTCCTAGAATGGCATCAATGAAAGGAATGTTAATATGTAGTTTATTTATAAGGTCTAGAAACTTACGAAAATGCTTGTCTAGATGTGCCCTCGCCCTCGACTGAGGTAATGGAAGTGGTGGTTTATAAGCAGGAGGTGGAACATAAACTTTAGATTTATCTTTTGCTTTCTGGGGCTCCATCTCGGTTGGCACCTCGACCGAAGTGTTCATCTGGTCGTGGCTCAACCGAGGTACTGGATCTGCAATCTTCAATCCACTACGTGTTGTAATTGCCATGATCTGTCCCTTAGGGTTGCTCTCTGTCCTTGTTGGGAGCTTCCCTGGAACTCTTGGCGGTTCATTTGCGTTGTTGAAGAATTGTTGCTCTAAGGCTTTTTGTGCCTTCGAAAATGATTTCATCGATATCTCCATAGCGTTGAGATTGATTAAAATTGCCTCCAGCACAACATCTTTCTTTGGTGGCTGGGACAAACTTGATGCAGGCTCCTGGCTTCTCAATGGAGAAGAAGAAGAAGAGGGGAGATTAGAAGTATTTTTAGCATGAGAAAAAGGGTTACCGGTTTTTTGTTGATTAGATCTACAATTGTTGTTATTGGAGTTTTTGTTGTTGTAGTTGATGTTGTTGTTCCGCGGCCCTTGATAGTTGTTTCTTCCTTGGTATCCGCCATCTTGCTCCTTCTTTGTTTCAGCTACTAAAAGCTCCTTCAATTGCTTTACATCATTGCTAAGCGAGGTGAGTTGAACTCCATTTGATGATGTGTCTTGGAAGACAACTCTCCTTGCTCCTTCCTCAACTCGTTGATGGGAGTACTTCTCCATGTGTAAAGCTTGTTTTTCAATGAAATCTCAAGCTTCATTTATCGGCATATCCTTTAAGGTGCTGGCGGAAAGTAATTGGAGCTTGAATGGAGTACCTCCATCCAAACCCTTGAAGTATATTTCAGCAACACAATCTAGAATCCCATGATGTGGGGAATCGAACAAAAGATCCTTGAATCTCTCCCAAGACTTGGATAAACTCTCTTTGTCCTTCATAATAAAAGCATTGATTTTTCCCCTCAATTCGGCGGTCTTAGAAGGGGGAAAGAACTTAGTAAGAAACTCCGTCATCATCTCTTCCCAAGTGTTGATTTTTCCAAGTGGAAGAGCTTGATACCAAGCAAGCACCTTGTCTTTCAAAGAGAAATAGAAAGGCCTCAATTTGTAATTGTTTTTCTCCAATCTTCATGGTCTCAAAGTCTCCATCAGAATCTGATAATTTTGCAAACGTTGGTGCGGAGACTCTCTCTCCAAACCTCCAAATTGACATTGTCGGATCATGGTTAGAACTTGCGGTCGAAGTTCATAATCTTTCTCAGCTGGATCTCCTAGGTTTACTCCTGGACACCTCACTTGCTGATTATGGTCCATCCTCTGACCTAGTGTTCGTGGAGCTCCCGCAAAAAGAACATCTCGGATAGGAATTCAAGGTGGTAGGTGTATCTCGGCCGGGGCAACTTGTAAGATCCTTAGTCTTTGAAGCCTAGGAACCTTGCTGAGCCTTAGCTGAGCTAGCCTTGACCCGTCAGCCGCCCCAGCGGACCCTGCCTGCCGCACCTGCGCCCCAAGTGAGCCGCCCCTGCGCCTTAGTCGGTCCGCCCCTGCGGTTTTGTGCGGCTGCAACCACCTTTGTTGACTTCTGACCTTGCTTTTGGGGGAGCTTTGTATATAAACCTTCTCAGCCTTTGATGAAGAGTTTCTTCCCTCCATTGCAGCTCCTTCATCACCTTTACACTCTTCTTCTTCTTCCTCTTCTCATGTTTGCTTCTTCTTGATCTTGTGAGAGAGTTTTGAGAGTTTTGAGTGTGTTCTTGGCTTTGGATGCTCTTGGAGCTGTTGCTGAGAGTTGCTGTTATTGTGTTGAGGCTGAGAGTGGTGTTTTTGCTCCTTAGATGCAGCCTAGGCTGGAGTGGTAAGCCTTCCTCTTCTCCTCTTTCTACCTTTCTTCTCCTTTGCTTCCTGTCTTCCTCTTTAGCTTAGAAATCACAAGTTTAGACTTGTGTTGGATCTTCCTGGATGTTTTGATGATCATATGTGTATATATATGCATATGTGTTGTTGTGGTGTGTTGAAGACGTGAAGAGAATCGAGAAAGGAGTCGAAGAGAAGCCGGGACCAACTCTTTGCACACTTGGCCGCCCCTGCGCCTGACTTGAGCCACACCTGCGCCTGGTGTTGAGCCGCCCCTGCGCCTCTGGTGAGCCGCCCATGCGGCTCACTGGTCTGGCTGGTGTATTCTTGCTTCAGTTGGTGCATACCTTGTTGGTATGTCTTTCTTCCTTCCTTTTCTTTGACCTTGGCTTAGTTGATGGATAGGTTAGGGTGGTTAGGATGAGTTGTATGATAGAGATGTGCCCTAGGCACTTCTATTGTTGTTGAGAGTATGCTATAGGCCTATGCGAGCTTGTGTGGATCTTTAGGTTGTAGGTTGGTTCTGGTTTAGGAGACAAGTCTCCTAACCCTTTTCAGGTTATGATGTTGTGTGCCTTGCTCTTGCAGGCGTTGGGTTCTTCCCCAAGGGGAAGCTGTGACGTGGTTGTGGATCCGTGTGTGACAGGTAAGTCCATAGGACTTACTTAGTGTGCATTTATGGATGGTATGATCGTGATGGTTGTGTGTGTTCATATGTTTGTGTGTTAATAACTTGAACCGGACTAGGATGACCATTCATTACATATATATGGCCCAAGTATATTATAACGGGCGGTAACCACCGCTCTCTGCCTGCGGGTTAAGAGGAGGTGCTTTGAAGATGATCTCACAGGAGGGGACGAGTGACGGTCACCCCCATGCAAAACTCCTGTGTTACGTTGGATGGGGTGGGGTTCTTGAGGCTCCTTGTGTTGCAAAAGAAGTTGAATTAGTAATGGTATAACGTAATTAAAGATAACAAATGAATGTGTGTGGCATTGCATGTATGAGATGTTGTGGTGTGTTTGTGCTATTACTATCATACTTATCTATTGTTGTAGCTAAAGGTGTATAACGTGTTGTAGATGATCTGCAGGCTAAGAAGACTGCAGAGTGAGCCAGATGGTGTGACCAGTCGACGAATTCTGTACATTAGGATGCGTGGGTTGGGGATCTTCTGTATCAGTGTTGTGGTTGTTATGGTTTTGTACTCGGCTTTGAGTTTGTAAACTCTTTTGATCTATCATACAGTTTTTATGTATTTGTTTTTACTCTACTTGTGCCTTGTTGTAAGATCCAGTGAACTTGTTGTCAGGGTAGGGTCAGGATCCATTGTGAGATCCTAGCCCAATGTAGCATCCCGAGTCCCACGGATTCGGGGTGTTACAGAGTTGGTATCAAAGCCTTAGGTTGACAACAATGACACTTGCTATCTGCAATAAAGGTAGAGTGGATAAATAAACAGAACCCACATGGGGTTTGACGTTTTAACGAGTTTTGGTTTTAAAGCGAGTACAAATGTTTTGGGATAGTGTGTATAGAAGTCGTCACCCATCTGAGGATCTCGACAGTATAGATATATATATAGATACCTTTTATGTGATGATATGTGTGCATGTATTATTAGGTATTATATATATATATATATATGTATATATATATATCTATACATATGGCCTATATAGAGCCTTATACGTTAGGTGTGCATACCCCGCAGATTGCTCGGACTAGAGCTACTGCTGTAGGCAGAGGTAGAGGTAGACCACCTCTTCCTCCAAGAGAGAGGAGACAGGGACCAGCTCCCGCTGCAGATCCACCAGTGGTGGAGGAGGCTCATGAGGAGGTTGTTGAGAGCTTTGTTCCGGCTACGAGGAGTGGTGGGTCCAGGAGACAGCAGACCCATCCACGCCAGTCTGATAGTTCAGACTGTGTCTCCATGGGCAGATCAGAGTTCAGAGAGTATCTTAGGCAGTTTGAGGAGGCCATCAGAGCGGGTCGACGAGCCCCAGACTTACCAAGGCAGGAGGGATTATCTAAGGAGTCCCATGGAGCTACTCAAGTGCCAGTTGCACCAGTTCGTGTATCTGAGCCAGTTCGAGTTGTGGAGGAGACTAGAGGGCCTCGACCAGATACCTGGTTGAAGGCATTCCACCAGCAAGGAGTACCACACTTCTTTGGGGAGATCGGCCTAGAGACTGAGGTGTGGATTGAGAATGTAGACTCAGCTTTAGAGTCTATTTGTTGCCCAGAGGACAGACGGATAGAGCTAGTACAGTCTCTATTCCGTAACCTGGCACATCAATGGTGGAGGACAGTTAGAGCACGAGTTACCACCTATGAGGAGATGTGGACTTTGTTGAGAGAGCAGTTCTGCCTTGTCTCACTGAGGAGGGAGAAGCTGCAGGATTTTGTGGAAGCGGGCTTTGAGGACGTACCCATTACAGATGCCATTCGCCGCTTCCGGACTGAGCTAGCTTTATTGGGTCCAGTTGCACCATCTGAGGACCAGCACGTATACCTATTCTCCCGACGTCTGAGGGAGAGTACGCGTTCATATATGGCGGGATTTCATTGTGACTCATTGGCAGACTACTAGGATCGGGCTTCTACTTATGAAAGAGAGAGAGGACTAGCCAGAGGAGGACTTCTCAGACCGAACGGTCTGAGAAGAGACAGCATACAGTACCGACTGGTGCAGGAGCATCTGGATTTGGGCGAGGCCAGACTCAGGGTCGCTCGAGTATTCCAATGTCTGCACAGACTATTGATAGAGGCCGTCAGTGTTACAACTGCGGGGCCTAGATATATAGCTACGTTTTGCCGTCAGGGCAAGGCACCATTGACTTGCTTCTCGTGCAGGAAGCCAAGATATATAGCTACGTTTTGCCGTCAGGGCAAGGCACCATCACAGCAGGGTTCTTCCCCTGCAGGTGTAGCAGGAGGTGGGCAGAGACCGCCTCAGCATCAGGGACAACAGAGGGTCCCAGGGACACCTGCTACTCAGGGTTCAGCTCCTGGACCGAGTAGGGGTAGAGGTAGAGAGGCTAGCACTAGTGATGCTCGAGGAATTTGAGGCCGTGCTTTTGAGTTGAGGAGTGCTGAGGAGCCGCCATCACCAGCTACTACAGGTACCATTCTGTTACATGGTTTACCTGTTAGAGTTTTATTTGATACGGGTGCTACGCATTCATTTATTTTTGCTTCTTGTGTTGAGCGTTTGAGTTTGTGTACCATAGAGGGGGCACCCTTTACTATAGGGTTACCTGATGGTAGTAGGGTCAGAGGTACCAAGGAGATACGTAGTTGTCCCCTACGCTTAGGGACTCGTGTGCTACTTGTTGACTTCTTAGTCATGCCTTTGATGCATGAAGAAGTCATATTAGGTATGGATTGGATGCGTAGACACCGTGCGGTGTTAGATGTGGGTAAGAGAATTGTTACAGTCTCTACCGACTTGGGTCCAATAGAGGTCTTCCGGGGTTGGGATCTTGGGAAGACAGGATCAGTCATCAGTGATGTACGAGCAGCTAGATTGATTGCCCAGGGATGTGATGCCTTCTGGTGCTACGCCATGAAGGATGGAGAGAGTCCAGCTTTGGAGGACATACCGGTGGTTGGTGAGTTTACAAATGTTTTTGCAGAGCCGTCTAGCTTACCACCTCAGAGGAGCGTAGATTTCGGCATTGATTTAGAGCCTGGCACGAGACCCATCTCGAAGGCCCCACACCGTATGGCACCTGTCGAGATGTTGGAGTTGAAGAAGCAACTCGAGGAGTTGGCTGATAAGGGCTTTATACGCCCTAGCGTTTCACCATGGGGTACACCGGTCTTCTTCGTGCGGAAAAATGACGGATTGTTGAGACTGTACATAGATTACAGGGAGCTGAACAAGGTGACCATCAAGAATAGGTATCCCCTACCTCGTAATGATGACCTACTTGATCACCTGCAGGGAGCGACAGTCTTCTCCAGGATTGACTTGCGTTCAGGATATCACCAGCTGAGGGTGAGAGAGGAGGATGTACATAGGACGGCATTCCGTACCCGTTATGGAAACTATGAGTTTGTAGTGATGCCATTTGGGCTGACGAATGCCCCAGCAGTTTTCATGGAGTTGATGAATAGCATCTTCATCGACTTCCTGGATCAGTTTGTGGTGGTTTTCATTGATGACATTATGGTATACTCTTGTAGCAGAGAGGAGCATGCGGGACACCTGAGGACGGTATTACTGATTTTGAGGGATAGAGAGCTGTACGCCAAGCTCTCTAAGTGCGAGTTTTGGATGTCTGAAGTTGCTTTCCTTGGACATATTGTCTCCGCAGATGGGATCATGGTTGACCCGGCGAAGATCGAGTCTGTTGCTGCATGGACGACACCGACGAACGTCAAGGAAGTGCGTAGCTTTCTTGGCTTAGCCGGTTATTATAGACGCTTTGTGGAGGGATTTTCTGTGATTGCCCGCCCATTGACTAGTCTTTTGAAGAGGCATTTCACTTCTGAAGAGGCATTTCACTTCTGCTCCTGTCTTAGAACAGCCAGAGGGTTCAGATGATTTTGTGGTCTACAGTGATGCATCCCAGCTAGGCTTGGGATGTGTGTTGATGTAGAGGGGAAGAGTGATTATATATGCGTCTAGATAGTTGAATACGTATGAGGAGAACTACACAACTCATGATCTGGAGTTGGCAGCGGTAGTTCATGCTTTGAAGATCTGGAGACATTACTTATATGGTGCTACATGCCAGATCTTCACAAACCATAAGAGTTTGAAGTATATTTTCACGCAGCGGGAATTGAATAACCGCCAACATCGATGGCTTGAGTTGATCAAGGATTTTGACCTTGAGATTTTGTACCATCCTAGCAAGGCGAATGTGGTAGCTGACGCCTTGAGCAGGAAGACGCCTCGAGAGAAGGCAATTGCCAGACTTACTGTATAGCCTCAGCTTTAGAGGGATCTAGCCTGGCTAGAGATGGACATCCAGTTTCTTGATGAGGATGCTCAGTTGTTTACCCTAGAGGTTCAACCTAGTCTGTTAGATGAGATCTAACAGAAGCAGGGGACCTGCCCGACCTTGGCGAGGATCAGAGATAGGATGTCTCGTGGAGAGGCACCTCAGTTCACTATTAGGGTAGATGGAGTTATGAGGCGACATGATCGTATCTGCGTTCTTGCAGATACAGAGGTGAGACAACGGATATTACAGGAGGCTCACTGTACACCTTACTCAGTACACCCTGGTACGAGTAAGATGTATCATGATGTGAGACGTTCATTTTGGTGGGGAGGGCTGAAGCCCGACGTAGCCAGATTTATGGCTCAATGTGCGTCCTGTCAACAGGTCAAGATAGAGCATTTTAGACCTGGAGGTGAACTCCATCCACTACTAGTACCACTGTGGAAGTGGGAGGACATCTTCATGGATTTTGTGACTGGGTTGAGGACGAGTAGAAGCTTTGATGCCATATGGGTGATCGTTGATAGATTGACGAAGACGGCATGTTTCATCCCTATTAGAGAGACGTGGCCCGTAAGCAGGTTAACGGAGGAGTACACTAGGCAGATAGTGAGACTCCATGGGGTACCGAGGACGATCGTTTCTGATCGTGACGGACGATTCACATCGAGATTCTGGCAGCAAATTCAGACTGCTTTAGGGACGAGTCTACACTTCACGATTGCGTTTCACCCCTAGACAGATGGTTAGTCAGAGAGGACCTTCCAGCCCTTAGAGGACATGCTGCGAGCTTGTGTGTTGGATTGGGGACAAGGATGGTCTAATTACCTCCCACTCATTGAGTTCTCATACAACAACAACTGACATGCTTCTATAGGGATGGCTCCTTATGAGGCATTGTATGGACGTAGATGTCGTACACCGTTATGCTGGGATGAGCCTAGCAGTATCAGTGGGATGAGCCTAGCAGTATCAGTGGGATAGCGCCAGAGCAGATTCAGGATGATATGGCCCGAGTAGCGCTGATCAGAGAGAGGATGCTAGCTACACAGAGTCGCCAGAAGTCGTATGCAGACCAGAGGCGTCGACCTCTAGAATTCAGGATAGGAGCTCATGTCTGGTTGAGAGTATCTCCGATGCGAGGCGTCAGACATTTTGGCATAAAGGGGAAGTTGATTCCCCGATATGTAGGCCCTTTTGAGATACTAGATAGAGTTGGACGAGCAGCTTACATATTAGCTTTGCCTCCAAGGTTAGAGGGTGTTCATCCCGTTTTTCATGTGTCTCTGCTGAGAGAGTACATACTAGATCCGAGGCACATTGTGAGTTATGATGATCTGGTGGTTGAGCCAGACCACACATTTGCAAAGCACCCTATTGTAGTCTTAGAGCGAGGTATGAGGCGCCTACATTCGAAGGACATTCCTATGTTGAGGATATAGTGGTCTAGACGAGGACCAGATGAGGCTACCTAGGAGACAAAGGATAGTATCCAGGGGAACTAACCAGAGTTTTATGCGGAGTTAGAGGCACCAATAGGGTCTATGAGTAGATCTTAGGGTCTTCTTGATGAGTGCTTGTATGTTATATGCTTATGTGATATAATATGTTTCCGTGCTAGTTGTGTGTGCATATGATCTGTTAGATCCTAATTGCTAGCACGAGATACGTATAGCTCGAGATGATTCTTTCCTCCATGTTATGGTGTATGTGTTAGGATTAGCAAGAGATGGTTCTTTCCTCCATACTATCTTTGATAGACATAGTGTGAGTGGAGACGGGTTTTCCTCCACATAGTAGTGTTATGTGTACGTGGTGGCAGGAGACGGTTTTCCTCCATCCTAGTGTGTTGTGGTTAGTGTTTGGCTAGAGATGATCTTCCTCTAGGCCTTGTGTAGAGTTGTGATGCTGGAGTTGTGGTACCTCCATGTTGTGTTGAGGATATAGAATGTTATAGGTGTTGACCTGACGTTTTGAGGAGAGTGTGTTACCTCGGCTTACAGGTCCGAGAGGTTTTGGGATCCTGCAAGTTTCGGGACAAAACTTATTTTTAGGGGGGTGAGGTGTAAGATCCTTACTCTTTGAAGCCTAGGAACCTTGCTGAGCCTTAGCTGATCTAGCCTTGACCTGTCAGCCGCCCCAACGGACCCCGCCAGCCGCACCTGTGCCCCAGGTGAGCCGCCCATGCGCCTTAGTCGGTCCGCCCCTGCGGTTTTGTGCGGCTGCAGCCACCTTTGTTGACTTCTGACCTTGCTTTTGGGGGAGCTTCGTTTATAAACCTTCTCAGCCTTTGATGAAGGGTTTCTTCCCTCCATTGCAGCTCCTTCATCACCTTTACGTTATTTTTCTTCTTCCTCTTCTCATCTTTGCTTCTTCTTGATCTTGTGAGAGAGTTTTGAGATTTTTTAGTGTGTTCTTGTCTTTGGATGCTCTTGGAGTTGTTGCTGAGAGTTGCTGCTTTTGTGTTGAGGCTGAGAGTGGTGTTGTTGCTGCTTAGATTCAGCCTAGGGTGGAGTGGTAAGCCTTTCTCTTCTCCTCTTTCTACCTTTCTTCTCCTTTGCTTCATATCTTCCTCTTTAGCTTAGAAATCACAAGTTTAGACTTGTGTTGGATCTTCTTGGATGTTTTGATGATCATATGTGTATATATATGCATATGTTTTGCTGTGGTGTGTTGAAGACGTGAAGAGAATCGAGAAAGGAGTCGAAGAGAAGCCGGGACCAACTCTCTGCACAGTTGGCCGCCCCTGCGCCTGACCTGAGCCGCACCTGCGCCTGGTGTGGAGCCGTCCCTGCGCCTCTGGTGAGCCGCCCTTACGCCTCACTGCTGTAGCTGGTGTGTTCTTGCTTCTGTTGGTGCATACCTTGTTAGTATGTCTTTCTTCCTTACTTTCCTTTGACCTTGGCTTAGTTGATGGCTAGGTTAGGGTGGTTAGGATGAGTTGTATGATAGAGATGTGCCTTAGGCACTTGTATTGTTGTTGAGAGTATGTTATAGGCCTATGCGAGCTTCTGTATATTAGGATGCGTGGGTTGGGGATCTTCTGTATCAGTGT
The DNA here is from genome assembly GCA_033239125.1 of Fagopyrum homotropicum. NCBI lineage: Eukaryota > Viridiplantae > Streptophyta > Magnoliopsida > Caryophyllales > Polygonaceae > Fagopyrum > Fagopyrum homotropicum. Next base: position 83,628,239 of record BSWB01000005.1, on the reverse strand, counting down.
TGTGGTTGTTATGGTTTTGTACTCGGCTTTGAGTTTGTAAACTCTTTTGATGTATCATACAGTTTTTATGTATTTTTTTTTTACTCTACTTATGCCTTGTTGTAAGATCCAGTGAACTTGTTGTCAGGCTAGGGTTAGGATCTATTGTGAGATCCTAGCCCAATGTAGCATCCCAAGTCCCTCGGATTCGGGGTGTTACACAACTAGGGTTGGGTCATGCCTCGGTCGAGGATCTGGGATCAGTGAAGGAAAAAAGGTAGCCCTTTGAGCGGCCATATCCTCTGCAATTACATAAGTTCTTGTGCGAGTCACTTCCCTCTCTCGCTGTAGTAATTCTTGATTGAGGCGTAGTTGTTCCAATGCCTCCTTCAATTCGGCCTCAAGATCGCAATTGTCTTGACCGGCCATCTTAGCTTCTTTCAATCTTCTTTTGTAGGTCTATTCTGGTTCGGGATCGTAAGGAACGATTTCCTTTCCAGCACGAGTTCTTCGCATAAACCTAAGGAAAGATCCTGCGAAAACACTGAAGTAAAGTGGTTAATAGCAACAAGGGCAATAGCCCCGAAAGGCAACCGAAACCGAACTTGTTCTAGACCAAGTCCCCGGCAATGGCGCCAAAAAGTTGTTCGCTCCAAAAGGTGTGTGCAAGATTTAATATTTATAACCCAAGATATATGCTTGAACAATATGTGAACCCGTAGTGTACGGATCAATTGAAATAAATGCAAATATTACAGGGGTCGATCACAGGGACTATGGTGAAACAAATCTCGGTTAATCAGGTTGTAAAATAACCACAAGTAACAAATCAAAGCAATCAAAGATGATATAAAAGTCTAGTAAAAGGGAATGCGGATTCTAGAGATTAAAGCATCCAGTTGTGGTTCCGACTCAAGATCTCAAAAGATAACGTGGACAAAGCTGAGGTTTGCCAAGTGAAGGTGTTTCTAAAGTGGGAATAGATCACCGGGTAAGTCTCACTACTCACTAACCCAAGCCAAAGATCCTATCACCGGGTAAGTCTCAAGGTACTAACGAAAGGAACTATAGTCTCAAACCAACACACCACCCAAGGGAATAGAATCAACCTTTACAGGGTAAGTCTCAAGCTAACTCTCAAAGATGGGATGAAGGAACACTCAAACCCCAATAAAGGATCAACCTTTATTACCTACACTCATGATCTTGGGTAAATAAACAAAGGAATCACCGGGTAAGTCTCATCCTAGGCTTGCGTTGAACCATGAAAGGTGTAATAAGAATAGGATTTGACAAACTGGAATTTTAACTCAGATAAGGTTCAGCAAAGACTTCACCTCGTTTAGTTATATTCTATCCCGGCCAAGATTTTCAATGAATGATCGAGGTGTTCGTTAGTTAAGGTAAAGGCTCGAGCTTTCAGGGTCCGCTTGGGTTAATTTCATTTTATCATCATCTTTCCCAAAATTTTCAGTCAATCACCCAAGAATTGCATATAGAACTTAACCAACAATCATCATGATAACAATAATGAAATATATAAGAAAGGAACCAATATTTAAACAAGAAAACCTTAAAGCAAAGGTCTTAATAACTCAATGAATCAAACAAACAAACAATCAGCGTTTCCTCAATCACAAATCAAAAAAGACAATAAACAAACCAACTAAAAAGTCTTACAAACTTCCTTCAAAGCTAACTTCAAACTAGATTCCTTCCTTCCTTGAACTTCAACCTTCCAACTTCCTTCTGAAAATGGGTGATGCGGAATTATACAAGGATCTGAGAATTCGTGATCCGGATATGGCTGAATTGTTGAAAAACCAACACTTTATATAGGAGAATTATCTTCCGAAGATAAAATATCTTACAAAGATAATTTCCTTAAAATATATCTCCATATCTTCCAAAATAAATCAGCCAAAAAGATATCTTTCATCCAAAAATCCAGCCAAAAATATGTGATATTCACTTTCCAAAAATAGAAGATCTCAGCCAAAAATTAAGATCTTATGGCCGTTACAATATTCGCCTCGGTCGAGTCGCTCCTGAAGATAACCTCGGTCGAGGTGTTACTGTAGCTGACCGAGGTGAGTCTCAACTGAGAGTGAAACTCTCAAATCTAGTTGAAAATCAATCTTCTAAATCATTTCCATGCTTTCTGAGATCTTCTTATAGCTCCTCAATGCTTCAGATTGTAGCTCCTGTTCGCTCCAAACGGTGTGTGCAAGCTTTAAATTTATAACCCTAGACTTAAGCTTAAAACAAGGATGCGAACCCGCAGTGTACGGGTCAATCGTAGTAAAAGCAAGAAAATTCCAGGGGTCGATCACAGGGACTCGATGAAACAAAGTCAATACGGTATGCTATGTCAATTCTAACCACGAGAGCAATTAACACAATCAAAGATGAATAAGAAGTCAATAAAGCAAATATGCAATTCTAGGGATTAAAGCATCTAGTTGTGGTTCCAACTCAAGATCTATAGATAAGCGGACAAAGCTGAGATTTTTGCGTGGGGAAGGCGTTTCTAAAGTGGAGTAGATCACCGGGTAAGTCTCACTACACACTAATCCTAAACCGTAACTCCTATTACCGGGTAAGTCTCAAGGAATCAAGATAAAGAACTATAACCTCAAACTAACACACCATCTAAGGGAATAGAATCAACCTTTACAGGGTAAGTCTCAGGCTCACTCACAAAGGTGGGATGAAAGCACACTCAAACCCCAATAAAGGATAAACCTTTATTACCTACACTTATGATCATTGGTAAACAAACTAAGGAATCACCGGGTAAGTCTCAATCCTAAGCTTGCATTGAACCAGGAAAGGTGTAATAAGAATAGGATTTGGCAAACTCTAACACTTAACTCTCAGTTATGGATCAGATAAGTCACCTCGGTCAGAAGAATTTCACCCCGGCCGAGATGTTCATCAACCGAACGAGATGCTTAGGGTTAAGGTTAAAGACTCGAACTTTCAGGATCCTACTGGAATCTAAGATTATTCTATCATTGTTTTTCCCACAACCTTCAGCCAATCACCCTAGAATCACACAAGGAAATTAGCCACTCATCATCATAATGAAAGTATTAAATTTAAGGGAAGAAGGTGAATATTTGAACAAAGAAGAATTTAATGAAAAGACTTCAATAACTGAGTCAAATATCACAACAAAGCGTTCTTTGGATAATAATCCAACAAGACAAGACAACAATTGAGGGAATTGAAGACAGTCTTACAAAACCCTTCAATAAAGCTATAAAAGCTATGAACTTCAATCTTCCTTCAACCTTCAAAAAGGTTCTTCAACTCTCTTGCGCTGATAGCGGATCTCCTTTCGTGGTATGCGAGATGTTGGATTTGTGGAAATCCAACCCTTTATATAGGAAAATAACCCTCCAAAGATAATAAATCTTAGAAAGATCTTTTCCCATAAATAAAGGTAAAATATATGATTCTGCATATCTCCTTCCTTCCAGGAGGCCAAGCCCAAAAATATAAGATCACTTTCCAATTTTAAAAGATCTCAGCCAAGAATAAAATATTCTCGCCGCGTCCTAGGTGTTCGCCTCGGTCGAGTCGGCGTCTCTGGATCACCTCGGTCGAGATGAATCTCTGGTCAACCGAGGTGAGTCACAACTGAATGTGAAATCTCTCAAAACTGGCCCAAAGTAAATCCTTAATCCATGGCTATGCTTCCTGGATGTAGCTCCAAATGACTCTTGACTTCTTTTGCTCCTTTTTGATGCAAAAGGTACCATATTACGTGCAATTACAACGAAACTAGGTGTAGACCTCGATTCTCGCAAAGGTAGATGAAATGGCAGTAAAATCACATAATGTACATACAAACATGCAGATTATTGAAGATAAAACGTTCAAACAAACCCCAAAATATAGACTATAATTCATGCTATCAAAATACCCCATACTTAGCCCTTGCTTGTCCCCAAGCAAGTTCCGCATATAGAAGACAAGATAGAATGGATTATAAGTCAAGAAAATCAATGAAAAAGCCTTTCAAAAACATTTTATGGTGTGCAACTACCATAGATCACTCTAAGAGAGTACTTCCTGGAATTTAAAAACTCAATATGCTCAAAACATTTTATAAATATAGGAAAGTTGTACATCTTTGCACAAAATCATAGAATGCATAATAAATCACAATTATCAAAATTAATCATGTATAATCCAGTTTAAACCGCTAAGTCAATCAACAAGCTCAAGGTCTCAAGGGCTTCCCAAAAGAAAAGGTCAAGAAACGTGTAGGGTAGGGATGTATGTAAGGTAATGTGGTGCTGGAATCCGGGAAAAGGATGAACTTCACTTTCACTTTGACTTGCAACACCTTCCACCAATAAGCTTTGCTTATTTCGCACTTTTCTTTTACTTTACTTTTTGGGATGCATGGACAGAGGTGCACAATAACCGAAGCCTAGGAAATCTGCAATCATCAATTTCTTGAGATGCATCAAACCCTTGATGCACATACCATGACCCGTTAGGAATATCGCTCAATCCGACTTTGGCAAGACACAAACACCCGGCTATGTGAATGGTGCCGAGTTACTCATCTTCATGATTGACTTCCCCAAACCTATTATTACTTTCTAGCACTTTCACTTCCAGCCCACTTCTCAACTTTAACTTGCTTTCACCACTTTGCTTGCTTCCAAATTCCCGGATAGGTAAAGGGAGGCAAAATGTATATGAGGGGCTAAGCATGATCAAGAAGAAGAAGAAGAAGAGAATGAATTGCCTTGGTCTTTCCAAGAAGAACGTGAGAGAACTTAACCTGCGGTGTCAACCTTCAAATTCAACATAATTTGGACAAAAACAAAGTATTAAACATGCCAATAATTTCAAACAAAGCATTTAGCAACTTAAACATATTATAAAACCTTTCAAACACATAAAGAATTTAAAACCAGTCAGTAAACAGATCTTCACTGAGATCATATCCAGATAAGTAACACAAAATCGCTTTCGAAAACTCTCAGTTAACACACCTCGGTCGAGGTGTTCCTGGTTCAACCGAGGTGAAACACCTCGTTTGGCCAGAATCTCCCCGGTCGAGGTCAAAAAAAAAAAAAAAAAACATATTATAAAATTTGTTTTTTTTCGGTTTCGACGTTTTTCTCAATCAAATAACCTGTAGGTATGCATGTAATATCAGATAATCATATAAAGGCAAATGAAGCATAAATATGAAAATATCCGATAAATATAATACATCAAAAGTAGTCGAATACATCACGTAGTCAAATAGTCAAATAACAAACACCCCATACTTGAGACACACTGTCCCAGTGGGTATAATAAAAGTCTAAACAAGAGAACTCACCGAATAAAAGCCGAACTGCATAAAAAAGATATAATAATAAAGTCCTGCAGCTCCTCAGTAGTCTCGATCCGGTGGTGGTGGTGGTATGTAGGGGTACTGAGTCGGGTCATAGGGATGGCCCATGATACGCTCAAACTGTAGCTGAGCCATCATGTGCTGATGATGCTGCCGCTCCTGCATCTTGCGGATATCCAGCGAAAGTGCAGCATATGAGTCGATAACCTGATCTGCCAGGTCATCGATCCGTCGGTGTGCAGCTCTGTCCCTAACTCCACGCCTCCTGCGTCTAGCAGGTCTCACTGGAGACGCCTCAGCTGGCGCCGGCTCAGTGTCCTCCTCGTCATCATCCAAATCAATAATAGGTGGCGCGCTCGTCCCAGCTGTATCTGTACCTGTGTCCATCGGGACGCCACCTCCTCTCTCATCTACTGTATCATCATCATCGTCGTCCTCATCCTCAACCTCCTCCTCAGCCTCAGCAGGGGCAGCTGCTGCCTCTCTGTAATCCTCCATAAGTGGAGCCCATGCTGTCTGCCAGTAGTGTGGATCAAAGACAGAGAACTGTGCAGACCATCTGATGCCCTGAGGTGCAGTCAGCTCCCATGGCATAGCGACGTAGGGTGTAGTCAAACCACGGGGAACTAGAATCCTCCGTGTAATCATCTCCTGAAGTCCGAGCGGCTTGGCAGCCGCCACCATGGTACACCTACTCAGATCCATATCCTGATACCTAGCGATATGGGTCACTATCCCTCCGCAGCATATATCTCCCTTCCCTTTGGCCTTGATCCTGTGCAGATCCTCTGCCAGCATCAATCCAAAGTCAGGGTATCCACCTGTGACCATGCAGTACAAAGAGAAGAGCTCCCCCTGTCGGACCTTCTGGGGCGTCTCAGTACGCGCCAGAAGCGTCTCGCTGAAGATCCTGTGTACCAACCGAAAAGCTAGATGATAAATAAGCTTCGCCCTGGAATCACCAGGGCGCCACCTATCTGCGTGCTCTGTAATGTGGGCGATCTGACCCCAGAACTCTCTAGCTACAGCTCGGGTCGGGAAATCTACAGCAGTGGGGGTAGGGAAACCAAAGATGTCTCTCCAGTGGTCTAGAGGTACTAAGTAGTTCCGGTTCATCAACCGGTACTTCACAGCCCTCTCTGTGGGGAGGTAAGTGAAGGAACTGACAAACTCGAGGGTCGGCTCAAGGTAGGCTGGGGCTCGGATCTCAGTAAACTGATCCAGCCCGACGGTGGTGATCATCCTCCTAAGCTCTCCATCTACGTGGAGACAATCAAAGGCAGAAACGACCAGAAATCTAGGAGCGATAACTGGACGACTAGCAATACGATCATAATCTACCCGGTGTCTCTCGTGAATCACCGGGATAGAAGGTCGGGATGAGGAAGAAGAAGGGGAAGGAGAGGATCTATCTCTAAGGGCTAACAATCTGTCAGAACTCATCTTCAAACTTTACTGTCAGACTACCTCGGTCGACTGACAAACTCCAAGAATCGCCTCGACCGAGGTGCAGGTCGACTGGACCGAGGCGAAGACAGTCGCGATTTCAACTCTCTGAATTTCAGTTCTTTTCCCCCAAAAATCACTACCGATGCTTCCTAAGGGGTACTTAAATCTTTCCTCAACAGATTCAAGGGCAACCAAAGCCCAAATTGCAGTAAACGAACGAGTTTAGGTTTTCGATCGTTTTTACCTCGTTCCGGCCGAGTTGCTTGAACTTCTTGCAGATCTGTAGTTGCAATCGACTCCTCTACCCTTCAATCTCGGTTTGGAAGCAGAAAACGTCGAAAACGAGCAAGAATCGCGAGTGAGCGAAATGGATCTGTCGCCGCTGTCGAGGTAGGTAAAAAATGTGAAAAGTAATTTTTCCCCTTTTTATACCGTTACTGGATCTGCTGTCACCTCGGTCGAGATGGTCTGACAGTGACCGAGGTCTTTCTGTCTTCTCCGAATCTCGAACTTCTGTCCTTCCAGTTGTGCTCCTCCTTAGATATTCCTTGTTGTCTGTCCAAAACGCCAAAAACAAAGCAAAGCAAAGCAAAAACAAAAACTATCTAAGCTAGACTAGAAAACGGGAAAAGAGAGCAATACCTTGGGTTGCCTCCCAAGAAGCGCTTGATTTAAGGTCGCTAGCTGGACCATAATGCGCCTCAAACGAGGTAGATTGGTGCAACCTCCTCAACCGGCGTTTCCGGTTGGTACTTCTTAAGTCGATGACCGTTGACCTTGAAATTTCCGCTAGTTTCGCCCCATATCTCAACTGCACCATGAGGGAAAACATGTTTCACAACGTAAGGCCCGGTCCATCTAGATTTCAACTTACCTGGAAAAAGACGGAGGCGGGAGTTGAAGAGTAGAACTAGATCTCCCTCGTTAAGCTCCTTTGGAACGATACGCTTGTCATGCCATCTCTTCGTTCTTTCCTTGTAGATTTTGGCATTCTCATAGGCGTTCAATCGCAGCTCTTCCAGCTCGTTAAGCTCCAATAGTCGTTTCTCACCAGCCTCCTTGATGTCAAAGTTCAACCATTTGATAGCCCAATACGCCTTGTGCTCCAATTCAACGGGCAAATGGCAAGACTTCCCATATACCAAATTATAAGGGGTGGTACCTATGGGAGTCTTGAATGCGGTCCTGTACGCCCAAAGAGCATCGTCCAATTTCATGGACCAATCCTTCCTCGTTCTAGAGACGGTTTTCTCCAAAATTGCCTTGATTTCTCTGTTCGAGATCTCGACCTGTCCACTAGTTTGAGGGTGATAAGCGGTTGATACCTTGTGGGTTACCCCATACTTCGATAGAAGTGCCTTAAACTTCCGGTTGATGAAATGTGTTCCTCCATCGCTGATGATGATGCGTGGAGTTCCAAATCGTGGAAAGATAGTTCTATTCAAGAACTTCACAACCACCTTGGCGTCGTTAGTGGGAGAAGCAATGGCTTCAACCCATCTAGAGACGTAATCAACCGCAAGGAGAATGTAGAGGTTTCCCCTGGAGGATGGGAAAGGTCCCATGAAGTCTATCCCCCATACATCAAAGATTTCCACTTCTTGGATGTTATTAAGTGGCATCTCGTTCCTCCTTGATAAATTCCCTGTTCTTTGGCATGCATCACAAGAAACAACAAAAGATTGCACATCCTTAAATAATGTAGGCCAAAAGAAACCGGAACGCAATATCTTAGCGCATGTTTTATCGGTGCTAGCATGCCCTCCACAAGGAAGTGAATGACAATGCCTTATGACGCTATTAACTTCATCTTCTGGGATGCACCTTCGAAGCATCCCATCCGGTCCGCGCTTGAATAGCAGCGGCTCATCCCAGTAGTAATGTCGTACTTCTTTGAAGAATCTCTTCTTTTGAGAGTACGTCAATCCGGGTGGTATTTCCTGGCAAACAAGATAATTCACAATTTCAGCATACCAAGGACCTTTATTATCAGAAAGTTGGTGGAGGGAATGATCCGCCAACTGTGGGTGAATATCAGAGAAGGGAGTAAGAAAATCGTTATTCTCAGCAATCTCAGTTGACGTCATCTCACTATCGACCTCGGTCGAGGCACAAAGGTGTTGACCGAGGTGTTCTTCGGTCGCCTCGCTCAGTCCAGAAAGTGCCTCGGTCGAGGTATTGCTACTGGGTCCGAGACTGGAGATCTTCGTCTCCTGGATTAGCTTCTCAGTTTTAGCTCCTGGATCCTCTTCCAGTGCCTTCAAGCTCCGTATATCTGCATCACAAGAAGCATCTATACCTTCCTCCATTAAACTGAAGCTAATAACTCTTTCGAGTGGATCGTTAATAAGGATAGAGCTCACCAATTCTCTTGATTCTTCTTCATCGTAGATGTTGAAGATATCATCGGTCAGTTGCTCCCCTTTCATGGCTGCAAGTAGTGCGAATTCCACCTCATCGCCACCAACATTGAATTTTAACTTGGCGTTCTTGCAATCAACGTTGCAACCCGAAGTTGCTAGAAATGGCCTCCCGAGAATAATAGGCACTGGATAATCTGCGGGAATGTCAAGTACGACAAAATCTATGGGTAGATAGAAGTTACCTAACTTGACCGGAACGTCCTCCAAGATGCCCACGGGATGGGTAATGGAGCGATCCGCCATGTAAAGTCGAATCTTGACCGGTTTGGGCTCTCCAAGACCGATCTTAGTGCACAACTCCAGCGGGATGATGCTCACGCTGGCTCCTAGATCACAAAGGGCTTCACAAGTGACATCCCCAACTTGAATGGGAATGCAAAATGAGCCGGGATCTCTTAACTTAGGTGGCATCTTTTCCTTCATGATCTTGATAAGCTCCGAAGATTTAGATGTCATCCTAACTTCACCAACATCCTCCAGCTTCCTTTTCCTTGATAAGATTTCTTTTAAGAACTTCCCATAGGCGGGCATACCTAGAATGGCATCAAGGAAAGGAATATTAATATGTAGCTTATTCATCAAGTCAAGAAACTTACCGAAGTGCTTGTCAAGACGTGCTCTGGCTCTGGACTGAGGGAATGGAAGTGGTGGTTTATATGCAGGAGGTGGAACATAAGTTTCTGTCGTTCCTCCTGCTTTCTGTTGCGCCGCCTCGGTTGGCATCTCGGTCGAGGTGTTCTTCGACTGGGTCTGGACCGAGGTGGTCTGCATCGAGCGAGGTACTGGATCTGCAGTTTTGAGTCCACTCCTCGTCGTTATGGCCATGCACTGGCCCTTAGGGTTAGTTTCCGTCTTTGCTGGAAGCTTCCTTGGATCTCTTGGCGCTTCATTCGCCCTATTAGCAAGTTGTTGTTCGAAGGACTTTTGGGCCCTCGAAAATGAAGTCATAGAATTCTCCATAGCACTAAGCTTGATCAAGATTGCCTCCAGGACTGCGTCCTTCTTTTCCGGCTGAGACGAACTTGATCCTTGCCCTTGGCTCTTTAATGGAGTAGAAGAAGAAGAAGGAGAAGAGAGGAAAGGGTTAGAGGAATCGTTAGAGTTGGAGTTTGAATGGTTGTTACCGTGGTTTTGGTTATTCGCCCTCCAGTTGTTGCTATTGGATCCTCTATTGTTGTTGTTGTAGTTGTTGTTTCTGGGTCCGTTGTTGTTGTTACGGTACCCGTTATTGTTGTTGTTGTTCCTTTGCCCTTGCTCTTCCTTCTTAGTTTGAGCCATTAAGAGCTCCTTCAATTGCTTCACGTCATTCTTCAATGACGTGAGTTGATTATTGTTGGGTTGAGTCTCTTGAAAGTTGACTCTTTTAACTCCACCTTCAGCTCCTTGGTGGGTGTATTTCTCCATGTGCAAAGCTTGCTTCTCGATGAAGTCCCAAGCCTCGTCAATCGCCATGTCCATGAAGGTACCGGCGGAGAGTAGTTGGAGATTGAACTGGGTGCTTCCGTCCAGCCCTTTGAAGTAGATCTCCAACAACTCGATCTTTGGAATCCCATGATGTGGGCAATCCAAAAGGATATCCTTGAACCGCTCCCAAGACTTGGACAAGCTCTCCTTGTCCTTCATGATGAAAGCATTGATCTTCCCTCTCATTTCAGCGGTCTTCGAGGGTGGGAAGAATTTGGTCAAGAATTCCGTGGTCATCTCTTCCCATGTGCTAATTTTTCCTGGAGGAAGAGATTGATACCAAGTAAGAGCTCTATCTTTTAAAGAAAAGTAAAAAGGTCTTAGCTTGTAGTTGTTGTTCTCAATTCTGGGAGGTTGCAAGGTTTCCATCAAGATCTCGTAGTTTTGAAGATGTTGATGCGGCGACTCCTTCTCTAGCCCTCCGAATTGGCATTGGCGAATCATGGCTAGAACTTGCGGTCGAAGTTCGTAGTCATGATCTGCTGGATCTCCTACGTTCACTCCTGGACACCTCAGTTGTTGATTAGGGTCCATCCTTTGACCTAGGGTTTGTGGAATTCCTGCAAGAAGAACATCTCGGACTGGTATCCGAGGTGGAAGTACCTCGGCCGGGGCGTTGGGTACTGGAATCTGCCTCGGTCGAGGATCAATTACTGGATCATGCATCGGTCGAGGATCAACAGGAGGATCCTCCCTCGGTCGAAGTAGAATCTGGTTCCGAATGACAGCAATCTCAGCTTCGATTGCTGCAGTCCTGGTGCGATTCTCCTCTTTCTCTTGCATGAGTTCTTCCTTGCTGAGGCGCAGCAGCTCCTGCGTCTCTCTCAATTGGGCCGCAAGATCACGATCGTCTTATTGGGCCATCTTCGCTTCTCTTAAGCGTCTCTTGTATGTCTTTTCTGGTTCGGGATCGTAAGGAACGATTTCCTTCCCAGCGCGGGTTCTTCGCATATACCTAAGAAAGAACCTCCGAAAGTCGCTCAAGTAGAGTGGTTAGACAAAACGGGGCAAATGCCCCAAGAGCAAACCGTACCGGCTCGGTCTAGACCAAGTCCCCGGCAACGGCGCCAAAAACTTGTTCGCTCCAAACGGTGTGTGCAAGCTTTAAATTTATAACCCTAGACTTAAGCTTAAAACAAGGATGCGAACCCGCAGTGTACGGGTCAATCGTAGTAAAAGCAAGAAAATTCCAGGGGTCAATCACAGGGACTCGATGAAACAAAGTCAATACGGTATGCTATGTCAATTCTAACCACGAGAGCAATTAACACAATCAAAGATGAATAAGAAGTCAATAAAGCAAATATGCAATTCTAGGGATTAAAGCATCTAGTTGTGGTTCCAACTCAAGATCTATAGATAAGCGGACAAAGCTGAGATTTTTGCGTGAGGAAGGCGTTTCTAAAGTGGAGTAGATCACCGGGTAAGTCTCACTACACACTAATCCTAAACCGTAACTCCTATTACCGGGTAAGTCTCAAGGAATCAAGATAAAGAACTATAACCTCAAACTAACACACCATCTAAGGGAATAGAATCAACCTTTACCGGGTAAGTCTCAGGCTCACTCACAAAGGTGGGATGGAAGCACACTCAAACCCCAATAAAGGATAAACCTTTATTACCTACACTTATGATCATTGGTAAACAAACTAAGGAATCACCGGGTAAGTCTCATCCTAAGCTTGCATTGAACCAGGAAAGGTGTAATAAGAATAGGATTTGGCAAACTCTAACACTTAACTCTCAGTTATGGATCAGATAAGTCACCTCGGTCAGAAGAATTCCACCCCGGCCGAGATGTTCATCAACCGAACGAGATGCTTAGGGTTAAGGTTAAAGACTCGAACTTTCAGGATCCTAGTGGAATCTAAGATTATTCTATCATTGTTTTTCCCACAACCTTCAGCCAATCACCCTAGAATCACACAAGGAAATTAGCCACTCATCATCATAATGAAAGTATTAAATTTAAGGGAAGAAGGTGAATATTTGAACAAAGAAGAATTTAATGAAAAGACTTCAATAACTGAGTCAAATATCACAACAAAGCGTTCTTTGGATAATAATCCAACAAGACAAGACAACAATTGAGGGAATTGAAGACAGTCTTACAAAACCCTTCAATAAAGCTATAAAAGCTATGAACTTCAATCTTCCTTCAACCTTCAAAAAGGTTCTTCAACTCTCTTGCGCTGATAGCGGATCTCCTTTCGTGGTATGCGAGATGTTGGATTTGTGGAAATCCAACCCTTTATATAGGAAAATAACCCTCCAAAGATAATAAATCTTAGAAAGATCTTTTCCCATAAATAAAGGTAAAATATATGATTCTGCATATCTCCTTCCTTCCAGGAGGCCAAGCCCAAAAATATAAGATCACTTTCCAATTTTAAAAGATCTCAGCCAAGAATAAAATATTCTCGCCGCGTCCTAGGTGTTCGCCTCGGTCGAGTCGGCGTCTCTGGATCACCTCGGTCGAGATGAATCTCTGGTCAACCGAGGTGAGTCACAACTGAATGTGAAATCTCTCAAAACTGGCCCAAAGTAAATCCTTAATCCATGGCTATGCTTCCTGGATGTAGCTCCAAATGACTCTTGACTTCTTTTGCTCCTTTTTGATGCTAAAGGTACCATATTACCTGCAATTACAACGAAACTAGGTGTAGACCTCGATTCTCGCAAAGGTAGATGAAATGGCAGTAAAATCACATAATGTACATACAAACATGCAGATTATTGAAGATAAAACGTTCAAACAAACCCCAAAATATAGACTATAATTCATGCTATCAGCTCCAATGACTCCTTAGCTTCCTTAGCTCCATTTTAGTCCAAAATTTTGCCATTTTCCTTACAATTACAATGAAACTAGGTGTTAACCTCGAATCCCGCAAAGGTAGACAAAACAATAATATAATCAAAGAATATACATCTATACATGTACATTTATGAAGATAAAACGTCTAAATCATTCCCAAAATATAGACTATAATACATGCTATCAGTCGCCCCTGAGGAGGGTCACAGAGTGATATTTCGAGGATGGGACCTCGGAAAGTCCGGCACCATTATCAGCGCAGTGAGAGCAGCGAAACTATTAGCACAAGGTTCGAGACCTTCTGGTGTTATGCCATGAAGGAACGCAATAGCTTGATACTAGAGGAGATACCAGTTGCATGTGAGTTTGCAGAGGTATTTAGTGACGACCTACTAGGGTTACCTCCACAGAGGAGCGTTGAATTAAGAATTAATTTGGAGCCGGGCACGAGATAAATCTTGAAGGCCCCGTACCGCATGGCACCGATAGAGTTGCTTGTGCTGAAGAAGCATTTGGAGGAACTGGATGAAAAGGGCTTCATATGCCCTAGTGTGTCCCCATGGGAAGCGCCAATATTGTTTATTAGGAAGAAGGATGGATCGATGAGACTGTGCATCAATTACAGAGAGTTAAACAAGGTCACCATCAAGAACATGCATCCGCTGCAGCGTATAGATGATCTGTTGGACCAGTTGCATAGAGCGTCCGTGTTTTCGAGTATCGACTTCAGATCGGGTTATCACCAGCTGAGGGTGAGAGATCAACACATACTTAAGACGGCCTTCCGGACTAGGTATGGCCATTGTGAGTTTGTAGTGATGCCATTCGGGCTCACTAATGCGCCAGCAGTGTTCATGGAGTTGATTAATGGGAGTTTCATTGACTTCTTAGACCAGTTTGTAGTGGTCTTCATTGATGGCATTCTAGTTTACTCTAGGAGTCGAGAGGAGCATGCCAGGCACTTAAGGACAGTGTTACTGATTCTGCAGGATAACCAGCTTTATACTAAGCTATCCAAGTGTGAGTTCTCGATGTCAGAGGTGGATTTCCTAAGACATGTTGTGACTGTTGAGGGGATTAAGGTCGATCCGGCAAAGATCGAGTCAGTGTCTTCTTGGAAACCTCTGAAGAAAGTTAAGGAGGTTCGTAGCTTTCTTGGTTTGGAAGGCTACTATCACCGGTATGTGGAAGGGTTCTCCCTTATTGCCCGACTACTTACCTTCTTTCTGAGGAAGACTCCTCGGTTTGTTTGGTCTGAGCCGTGTCAGCGTAGTTTTGAGGAGCTGAAGAGGAGATTAACGTCTGCTCCGATTTTAGCACAACCTGAGGGTACAAATGACTTTGTGGTATACAGTGACGCATCCAAGATAAGCTTGGGGTGTGTTTTGATATAGAGGGGTAAGTTTATAGCCTATGCGTCTCGGCCGCTGAAGACGTATGAGGAGAACTACCTCACACACGACCAAGAGTTAGCTACAGTAGTCCATGCTCTAAAGATTTGGCGTCACTCTCTGTTCGCTCAAAAGTGTGCCTCACTAAGTCTTAAAATTTATAAAACTGAAATCAAGGAAAAGCGAACCCGCAGTGTACGGATCGGCGTAGTAAAGCAAGAATTCTAGAGTATCGAACTTAGGGATTTGGGGAAACAAATTCAACTCACAATATCGTCAAGCAAATAAAAAGCTTTTATAACGATTAATTAGGGGAACAACAATTCTAAAGATTCAGGTATCCAATTGTGGTAATCGATTCAAGATATTTTAAGGATATAAGGACAAAGTCGAGATTGCAAAGGTATATCTAAAGTAGGGAATTGTACGGTGAAGTTCCAAACCCTTATGTCTCACCTAAACACTCTATCTATAAAGGTTGTTGAGGCTACATTATAGAAATGATCAAAGGATAAGAATTACTCTCAAATACCCATGCCAAAACCCAAGGGAATCAAAGATAAGCCAAAACGGTTAAGGTTGTGACACTCGAAACCGAAATAGAGGATTTTGAGTCTCACTACTACCTAGAAAAGGTAAGCTAGGGCTAGTTTAAATCAAATCGTTAACATTGGATCAAAGCAAAAGAAAAGGACGTACGACAAAGGAAACTACATTCGGATCTTGAAGAACCACGACCGTGGAATTTAAGAACAGGCCGTGGAAAGCCTTGACGACGTGGTTTCTCGCAACTCTCAGGGTTCAATCTATTTTGGTTCAATCTATCATCATCTATGCCACAACTATCAACCCTTCACATTAGAATCGCTTGGGGTTTTTAGCCAACAATCATCATCATGAAATCAATAGTCAAATATGAAAGAGAGAAAAGGTAAAACCTTAAAACCTCAATAGTAAACTCAAAACAAATGTGAATCAAACACAATAATCACAAACTGCATTCAATGAATGTAGAATAAGATAAGAATCTCTCACAAATCTCAAGAAGTAATGAAGAACGGGATGTAAATCCGCCTTCAAGGTGAAATGTTCGCTCCAAAAGGTGTGTGCAAGCTTTAAATTTATAATCCAAGAAGTATGCTTGAACAAATATGCGAACCCGTAGTGTACGGGTCAATTATAATAAAAAGCAAGAATTCCGGGGGTCGATAACGGGGACTGAGGTGAAACAAAGCACGAATTCAGGTAGTGAAATAACTATTAACCACAAAGTAATTAAAGCGATCAAAGATGATATAATTCAAGTAAAGGGAATTGCGGATTCTAAGGATTAAAACATCTAGTTGTGGTTCCAACTCATGATTTCTAAAGATAACGCAAACAAAGCTGAGGTTTTGCAAAGGGAAGGTGTTTCTAAGGTGGGAATAGATCACCGGGTAAGTCTCACTACTCACTATCCCAAACCGAAGCTCCTATTATCGTGTAAGTCTCAAGGAACTAAGGAAAAGAGCTATAACCTCAAACCAACACACCACCCAAGGGAATAGAATCAACCTTTACCGGGTAAATCTCAGGCTAACTCTCAAGGATGGAATGAAGGCACACTCAAACCCCGATAAAGGATAAACCTTTATTACCTATCGCTTATGATCTTGGGTAAACAAGCAAAGGAATCACCGGGTAAGTCTCATCCAAGACTTGCGTTGAACTAGGAAAGGTGTAACAAGGATAGAGTTTGGCAAACTGGATCTTAACTCAGTTTCATATCAAGAAAAGGTTCACCTCGTTCAGTCAAGTTCCACCCCGTCCGAGATGTTCATCGACTGAGCGAGGTGTTCTAGGGTTAAGAAAAAGGCTCGAGCTTTCAAGGTCCTACTGCGATTAAGATCATTCTATCATCGTCTTCCCCACAACTTTCATCCAATCACCATAGAATCGCATAAGAAACTCAGCCAACAATTATCATGATAGCAATAATCAAATTGATTGGAAAGGAATCAATATCCAAACAAGAAAACCTTAAGAAAAAGGTCTCAATAACTGAATCAAATAACAAACAACAAGCGTTCCTCAATCACAAATTAGCAAAGAAAATCAACCAAAAGACAATCTAAGAAAGTCTTACAAACTCCTTCAAAAGCCAACTCCAAACTAGAATCCTTCCTTCCTTGAACTTCAATCCTTCCTTCAAAACTCTTCAGAAAATCCTCCAGAAAATCCGTGATCCAAAGATCCAAATCAAAAGATGGCTAAATTGAGGGAAATCCAACCCTTTATACAGGAGAATTATCTTCCAAAGATAATAATATCTTACAAGATAATTTCCTATAAAATATATCCATATCTCTAAAATAGATCTCCCAAAATAATATCTTCGTTCCAAAAATCCAGCCCAAAAATATAAGATATCTTCTTTCAAAAATTAAAAGATCTCAGCCAAAAATATGGATCTCGCCGGCGGCAGGGTGTTCGCCTCAGTCGCGACGCTCCTCAAGATCACCTCGGTCGATGTGGTACTGTAGCTGACCGAGGTGAATCTCAACTGAATGTGAAATTTCTCAAATCTAGTCCAAATTAAATCTTCTTAATCATTTCCATGCTTCTTGAGTTCTTCCTTAAGCTCCAGAGTGTAGCTCTAATGACCCTTAACTCCTTTAGCTCCATTTTAGTAAAAAACGTGCCATTTTACCCAAATTTACAACGAAACTAGGTGTAGACCTCGATTCCCGCAAACGTGGACAAAACAACAATATAACCGCAAAATATACATCCATACATGCAAATTTATGAATATAAAACGTCTAAACCGGTCACAAAACATAGACTATAATACATGCTATCATGAAATCCTAAGATCTTCTCTAAGTATGCAATCTTCGAAATGCGTCCTTCTTTGAATCTTCGATGTACGCAATAAGATCTTCCGAAATCTCTCTAAGAAATGCTCTCGAAATGTTGCTGGATGCAAGACGTCCGTTTTCCTCCTTTCTTCAACCTTCTTATAGTAAAAAGTAGGGTTACAAAAGCCTAATAACCGTTACTGACGTGGCAAATATGACATGTGGCGACCGTTACAAGAATCACGGCCTAATACAATTTTCCACGCCCGTGTAATGGACCGAGGAACCAACTCTTTGCTCTCGACCTTGTTTCCCACAGTTGGAATTAAATTAAATTAGAAAACCATGACCGTGGAAACTTAAGTATGATCGTGGAATGCTTGAAACTTGCATGAAATCTCTTGTTTGCGAAAGCTTTCCACTTATATCTTTTCCTTGGCTTTTCCAATGCATCCTCTTGATTCCTAGCATTATCAAATACTCCTACTCACTCCAAATATGCTCCAATCCAAGCCTTTATTCACCTAAAAACACAACAAAGCTTGTGTGCATCTCTATATCGATAAAATAGGCGAATGCGCTCATAAATGCTTCAAACTTATATCAATATACACAAAAGAAGTGGAAAAAAAACCAAAACATGTGCCTAAAATATGGTCATATTTCATGGTATCACTATCTCTATGGGGCGACATGACAGATCTTCAAAGACCATAAGTGTTTGAAATATATATTCACTCAACGAGAGATGAATAACCGTCAGAGGTGGTGGCTAGAGTTGATCAAGGATTTCGACCTTGAGATTCTTTTCCACCCCGGAAAGGAGAATGTAGTTGCTGACGCTTTGAGTCGGAAGACGTCTCGGGAGAAGGCGATAGCCCGGCTGACAATGCAGCCGCAGTTGTAGAGTGATTTGGCTTGGTTAGAGGTCGAGATTCAGTTTCCAAATGCAGTCCACCAGTTGGCTACCTTGGAGTTACTTCCTGATCTGTTGGGTGAGATCCGACAAAAGCAGGAAACTTGCCCGACTTTGACTAGGATCTGAGACAGGATGTCTCGAGATGAGGCAACTCAGTTCACTATTGGTGTTGATGGATTAATAAGACGTCAGGACCGTATTTCTGTACCATTGAACAATTAGTGGAGACAGAGGATATTAGGTGAGGACCACGCTACCCCAAACTCAGTACATCCCGGAGCGAGTAAGATGTACAAGAATATGAGACGTTCCTTCTAGTGGGGTGGTTTGAAGCCCGACGTGGCTCGGTATGTAGCTTAGTGTTCGACATGCCAGCAGGTCAAGATTGAGCATCGTAGGTCCGAAGGAGAACTCCACCCACTGCCAGTACCGTAGTGGAAGTGGGAGGATATCTCTATGGATTTTGTCACGGGATTGAGGCTGAGTAGAGGTTTTGATTCTATTTGGGTGGTGGCAGACCGTCTTACGAAGACCGCACGTTTCATTCCGATTAAGGAAACGTGGCCGGTAATCCGTCTAGCTGAGGAGTTCATCAGACACATTGTGAGACTCCATAGAGTACCGAGGACTATCGTTTCCGACAGGGATGGACGTTTCACCTCGAGATTTTGGATGCACGTACATACTGCTTTGGGGATGAGTCTCCACTTTACCCCTGCTTACCACCCACAGACTGACGGTCAGTCTGAGAGGACCATCCAGACTTTAGAGGACATGCCGCGGGCTTGTGTACTGGATTGGGGATATGTATGCCCTAATCACCTCCCCCTTGTAGAGTTTTCATTTAATAACAGTTGGCACGCGTCTATTGGGATGTCCACTTATGAGGCTTTGTATGGTCGGAGATGTCGCACACCATTGTGCTGGGATGAGCCTAGTAGAGCTGATGGAGTACCTAGAGACCTGGTACAGGATGACATGCTCGGATTGCCCTGGTCTGAGAACGGATGTTAGCAGCTCAGAGTCGTTAAAAATCCTACGCCGACAAGAGGCGTCGACCTTTGGAGTTTAGGGTAGGTGCACAGATATGGTTGAGAGTGTCACCGACGAGAGGCGTCCGGCGTTTCGTCATTAAAGGGAAGCTGAGTCCCTGATATGTCGGACCATTTGAGATCTTGGAGAGAGTCGGAGAGGTTGCCTACCGATTAGCATTCCCATTGAGATTGGAGGGGGTCCATCCGGTCTTTCATGTATCTCACTTGAGAGAGTATATACCGGATCCGAGACACCTCATCAGCCATGAGGATTTGATAGTTGAACCCTACTATACTTTTGAAGCGTACCAAGTAGTTGTCCTGGAGAGCAGCATTAGACGCCTACGGTCCAAGGAGATACCGATGTTGAGGATCCAGTGGTCTAGACGAGGTGCCGATGAGGCCACTTGGGAGACATAGGAGAGCATTAGACATACTTATCCTAAGTTCTTTGCGGAGTTTGCCGCTACTTCTGTACCGACGAGTTAGTACTCAGATGTTGTTTTGTTTGACTTTTATGATTTTACATTGGATTGAGTGATTGTATTATCTTTTAAGTGTTGCCTAATTATGATGATTGAGTAGTTTGCTTGTTAGAAAACGAGATTTAGTGAGACCAAGTTATACAAATCTATTTACGGAAGTTGTTTGATTAGATACATTATTTTAAGTTTGGGGACGAAACTTATTTTAAGGTGGAACTGATGTAATATCCGGAAACTTTATTTCCATTTTATTACCGAGTTAAACCGGATTTCGACTTGTGATCGTTTATATGATACCTAAGTTTTTATACCGACACAAATTTGTATCATTTTATGTAAGCTTACCTCACATAAAATGATGAATTTCTAAACCCTAATCCAATACCATGACAATCCTTTGACGAGACCATGACCTAGCTGAGACGAGACCATGACGATGCCCGACAACCTTTTGACAAGGCCATGACCTAACCTTGACAAGGCCAAGCCAATCTTTTGACAAGCCTGCACAATCTCAGCCCACCTCTCCTCCCTTGTTTGCTTGGCATCGCCCATCCTTCTCCTGCTGTACCTTGGGCCACAAATCCACAATCCAATGAGAAGCCCGCCCAGTCCAAAAATGCTATTCCACATGAAGATTCTGAGCTAGAGCAGCTGAAGATTTGCAGATCGTAACGGCCGGGAATCATGCAGCAGCACACACCTCGTTACGTCCAGATCCATGCTGAAGAGCGAACGACCTTCCTTCTCCAGCGTACACGATCCTTGCTTTTGGTTACGCTCAGAACTCCCTTCCCCATCGTCCTTGTTCTACATCGAGATATACCGCCTAGTCTTCATCGCAGTAGTTGGAAGAGATCTTTGCAAACGTACAAATTGCCTTGGGGAAGTTGGTCTCTGCGCACAACTCTCAGCACAAGTGAGTCTGGGTATACTTTCCCCTATCCTCCTTCCTTCTGCATAAGTTGATCTCGCTGTTGACCGTTTCATCAGCCGTGCAGAAGGCTCCAGCCTTCCATTGTCTCAGACGCACAGATCCGAGAGACTAGACGACTCCCCTCCCATCTATTATCAACATGGTTAGGGGTAGCAAGGTGAGTTAGTACTTTCTTCCCATTTAATTCAATAAGGACCTAATTTAATTGCCAAGACGGGTTGCCTTCATTCCCAGGACAATGAACCAACAACAACGGATCAAGCCTCAACCATAGCCTTGTTGTCAAGGGCGTGGTAGCAGCGGACGGGGAAGGGCTCGCCAGGGTATTGTGCTCCTCAACAACCTATAGAAGAGTGGGTAAGTACACTCGCAATCCACCCTAATAGAGTTGTACATGATGCTCATTCTTGGATATAGCTAGGTTAGGCTTAGAGTTGTTAGTTGTTGTAGTGGAGTCTCGAACGGGTGATGTTTAGGTAGGGTTTGGTTTCAGCAGATGTTGCCCAGGATTATTGAACCCTAAACCTAGTGCTTAACTCTTTTACTTCAAAAAAACTGGATTAGGAAGCAATCTTGAGTCTATGTTTCAATGTTGTATAAGTCTTATCCACAGTTCAATTTTTAGTATGACATAGAAGGATATACATAGTTTAACATATCAGAAGTTGAGACCGATACAACGGTTGGATCTGGATCTATAGGAGCTCAAAGTAGGCTGGTTGGGCTGTTTGGGAAAGAACTCAGAAATTGGCCAAGTATAGATTTCTGGATTTTGGAACCATCTTTGGAGATTTTTGTAGGAGCTGTTGTTGAGTGTTTTTGAGAGAACTTTGCTCCTTTGAGTAGTATGCATATCATAGAGGACCTAGAGATTTATTACAGAATTTTTATATTTTTATCAGAGCCTCGTATCTTAAGCCAAAGTCGGACCTTAGCAACTTTTTACGAAAATCTAAATTGTGTTTAACTCTTACAAATCGTTAGCGAACTATATCATAAGAGCCAGATTATGGAAATAGGTTCCGAAACAGAGTTTGGAACTAGGTTATAAAATGTTCTGGAGTTTTCGGGACCAGGGGTAAAATAGTCATTTTTCCCAAAGAAGGAGTTTTAGTAAGCTTTCTTGTAATGAGATTGTATATTTTAGAAATGATAGATTTCTAAGAAGTTGGGATACAATATTGATTCCTGTGCCTCCTATCACAGACGATTGAGTTTCTACGGTAGTAGACCAAGTTAAGATTAGAAAGATTTGAGATTTTATTCAGGAAAGTCCTTGCGACTTACTTAGCTGGTTTCTACATGATAGCTGAATGATGACAGTGGTGTGTGTTGCTTGTTTGATGATTATAACATGCCTAGGACGACTTTATTATTATTTATGGCCCAAGTGTATGTATAACGGGCCGTGACATCACTACCCAGCTTTGACAAGAGACTGGAAGCTTCTCTATACCCAGACCATACAAGTACAAGGTGAGATGCATCGGATCCATTCTTGATGGTTACACGGGGAGGGGGGGGGGGGGGCGGAGGCGAGGTTTGGGAATCGCTCGTGTCACAAAATTAGTATCATTAGTATGAGTG
Source organism: Fagopyrum homotropicum (assembly GCA_033239125.1). NCBI lineage: Eukaryota > Viridiplantae > Streptophyta > Magnoliopsida > Caryophyllales > Polygonaceae > Fagopyrum > Fagopyrum homotropicum. The sequence continues at coordinate 83,605,542 of BSWB01000005.1, read as the reverse complement.
AATAACCTAAGTAAAGATAATAAATGGATTGTTTGAAAGCATGATGTGTGTTTAGTATTGCTATTGTGTGTGTGGGGGCTATTTTCATCTAACTAATGTTTAGATAGCTAGCTAACGGTTGTTTTGTTGTGTTGTTTAGATTTACCACAAGTTAGAGCCGCAGCTGAGTGATCCGAAAGTAGTGGTCAGCCGGGATTGGGTTAGAATTTACGGGACCACCACTCCTCACGCAAACCTCGGCGACGTAGATATTTGGAGTTGGTGTATGTATTATATATATATTTGCATAGTTATGTATATATATGTCTATTGCCTTAGGATGGTTTTTTGGACTTGTATGTACCTAGATATGCATGTGACCTTAGGGTGATTGGGCTTGAATGCCTTGGTTGTATACTTGGATATTTACTGATTAGTTTATGCTTTTGTAAGTTTCCTTACATTTTGATGTTGTAAGTATTACATACATATTTATATATATATAAAAATGAAAACCGCTATCAGATGACACGTGCGAGAGCTACCGCATACGTAGGACCCGCCAGGGGTAGACCTCCTTTTCCTCCTACTGTTCCGAGATGGGGACGAGTAGGGAAACCCCCAGGTACGAGAGGTTAGGGACGTATCCCCATTGCGGACCCACCAGTTGTGGATCCGCCAACAATTAAGGTTCCCGTAGAGGGCATCACGGAGAGCATCATTCCCGAGGCTAGGGATAGGACAGTTGCGAGGTCCAGGGCGCGTAGTTCCCTATCTGCTAGGACCTGGGGAGCATCTTTTGGAGTTGATGTGTTTGAGGACTATGTACGTTGAGTTGAGGAGGCGGTTAGGACGGGAGCACAACCTCTCACACCACCAGTATTTGTACCTGCACCGGCGAGATTAGGTGAGGTCTCACGGAGGGTGACTCCATTTAGGGTTGCACTAGAGGTAGTTGCACCAACAGTAGTTGCACCCGAGCCGGTTTTGGATGTTGTTAGGACGAGAGACAAGTTGAGGTCTCCGAGACCTGATTCATGGTTAAAGGCTTTCAACTAGCAGCATGTACCCTACTTTGATGGGAGTGTAGGATTAGAGGTCGAGCACTGGATTGGGCATGTGGAGTCGGTTTTAGAGGCGATCCACTGCCCAAAGGAGAGGCAGGTCGAGGTAGTCCAAACGCTATTTAATAGCATCTGCTGAGCCTCGTCAAGGAGACCATTTCCCCGGAATCACTTAGAAAAGACTGAGTCCAATACTTCTTGGAGGCTGGATTCAAGGACAACCCGGTCATCGAGGCGATTAGACGGTTTCGGGCGGAGTTACATTTATTGGGGCCCGCCGCACCTCCGGCAGGCCAACACGTTTATCTATTTTCATGGAGATTGCAGGAGTCCACCCGTGCTTATCTTGCGGGATTTCGTTGTGCCTCCCTGATGGAGTACCAGGACCGAGCTTTGGCATATGAAAGGGACCGACCGGGTCCTAGGAGAGCTACTCAGTCCGGAGGACCGGACAAACGATAGAGGACAAGACCTTCTAGTATGGGAGCAGGAGTCTCACGGCGAGGGCGTTCTAGGTACCCACCTGTTACTCATGCGTCAAAGAGAGGGAGGTAGTGTTATAACTACGGGGGACATGGATATCTCAGGCCCGATTGTAGGAAGCCTCTTGTGATTTGTTTATCTTGTACATAGACGAGTCACAAGGCAGTTAATTGCCGACAACGCAGGGCACCGTCCCAGTAGGGGTCTTCGCTTGTTAGCGGGGCTGGTAGGGGACAGAGGCCGCCTCAGTTTCCGGCTTAGGGTTTTCAGCAGAGAGGTGAGAGTCAGACTCGTACACAGTGATCAGCATAGGGACAGGCTGAGGTAGAGGCCGTGGTGGATGAACCTAGGAGACTAGAGGCACTCAGGCTAGGGTTTTCTAGTTGAGGAGCGCTATTGATCCAATGGTGCGAGACGCTACATGTAATATTCGGACTCATGGCTTCCCTTTCAGGGTATTATATGATATGGGTGCTATGCACTTTTTCTTTTGATGATTTTGTAGCTAGATTGTCCTTAGTTACGTTAGAGGGGAGATCCTTCATTATAGGGTTACCCGATAGGGGGTAAGGTTAGTGGTACCCGAAAGTTACCCGGTTGTCCCATTCATTTGGGGAAACCTTACTGGGGTAGCCGACTTCTATGTCATGCACTTGGTGCATGAAGAAGTCATCTTAGGGATAGATGGGAAGGACCGCCATCAAGCTGTTTTGGACATCAAAAGAAGGACCACAACGGTCGCCACGGGAACGAGGCCAAAGGCGATTCTCTGCGACGGAAACAGAAGGAAGTGAGACTTCTATTATTGTCACACAACAGAGAATACATAAGGAGGGTGCATGGTATGCTAGTACCATGGCGGGACTACTCGTGGAATACCAAGAGATGCACAAGGTGACCAACAAGAGTGGAGAAGACCGAAGCTGTGAAGCCGGATGTCGACTTGAGATATCCGGGGGAGTATATGAAAGATTAAGATTTGAACCCTTATGGTGGGATTGACGTTTCACCTAGTTGAAGCAATGATACAAGCGTGTGAAGAATACGAAGAACTCCCCCAATGTGTTGGGATGTCATGGAAAACAAAGAAGATAAGGTCAATTGTTTTGAAGCACGGTTAAGTCTTGTAGTTTGGACTGTTCGCTCCAAAATGTGTGTGCAAGCTTTAATATTTATACCAAAAATAATTGCAAATAGCGAACCCTCAATATACGGATCGATTGTAATAAAAGCAAGAATTTCATGGTCGAACACAAGGACTATGGTAAAACAAAGATCGGTAATTCTGGTTGTCAATTAAACACAAGAAATAAAGAAAAGCTATCAAAGATGATGTAATAACCACGTAAAGGGAATGCGGATTCTAGAGATTAAAGCATCCATTTGTGGTTCTGATTCAAGAACTCAAAAGATAACGTGGACAAAGCTGAGGTTTGCAAAGGGAAGGAGTTTCTAAAGCGGAAATAGATCACCAGGTAAGTCTCAATACACACTATCCCAAACCAAAGATCCTCTCACCGGGTAAGTCTCAAGGTACTAAGGAAAGGAACTATAATTCATACCAACACACCACCTAAGGGGATAGAATCAACCTTTACAGGGTAAGTCTCAGGCTAACTCTCAAAGACGGGATGAAGGCACACTCAAACCCCAATAAAGGATAAACCTTTATTACCTACACTCATGATCTCGGGTATACAAACAAAGGAATCACCGGGTAAGTCTCATCCTAGGCTTGCGTTGAACTAGGGAAGGTATAACAAGGATAGGATTTGGCAAACTGAAACCTCAACTTAGATAAGGATAAGAAAAGGGCTCGCCTCATTTAGTTATATCCCATCCCGGCTGAGATGTTCTATGACTGACCGAGGTGTTCGTTGGTTAAGGTAAAGGCTTGAGCTTTTAGGGTCCACTGGGGTAAAGGCTCATTCTTTCATCGTCTTTCCCACAACCTTCAACCAATCACTCTAGAATCGCATAAAGAACTTAGCCAACAATCATCATGATAACAAAAATCAAATATGTGAGAAAGGAATCAATATTCAAACAAGAAAACCTTAACACAAAGGTCTCAATACCTGAATCAAACAAACAAACAATCAATCAGCGTTCCTCAATCACAATCAGAAAATACAACAATCAAACCAACTAAGAAAATCTTACAAACATCCTTCAAAGTCAACTTCAAACTAGCTTCCTTCCTTCCTTCATTGAACTTCAACCATCAAAACTTCCTTCAACTTCCTTTAACTTCTGAATCAAAGAATCGGTTATCCGAAGATAGCTGAATTCCAGAAAATCGGCCTCTATATATAGGAGAATTACCTTCCTAAGGTAAGATATCTTAAAAAGATAATTTCCTTCTTTAAAATATCTTACAATCTTTCTTGCTTCCAAAATATATCAACCAAAAAGGATGTTCTTCATTCTAGAAATCCATCCAAAAATATGTGATATTCACTTTCCAAAAATAGAAGATCTCCGCCAAAGATAAAGATCTCGTGTCCCGTCATCACTTTGCCTCGGTCCAGACGCTCCGGAAGATCACCTCGGTCGAGGTGACGCTGTAGCCAACCGAGGTGAGTCTCAACTGAGAGTGAATCTCTCTAATTTGGTCAAAATCAATCTTCTAAATCATTTCCATGCTTCCTGAGCTCTTCTTATAGTCGTCATTGCTCTAGAATTTAGCTCCAATGACTCCTTAGCTTCCTTAGCTCCATTTCAGTCCAAAACGTGCCATTTTCCCTACAATTACAACGAAACTAGGTGTAGACCTAGATTCCCGCAAAGGTAGAAAAAACAACAATATAATCAAAGAATATACATCCATACATGCATATTTATGAAGATAAAACGACTAAACCAAGCACAAAATGTAGACTATAATACATGCTATCAAAATACCCCATACTTGTCCATTGCTTGTCCCCAAACAAGATCCAAATCTTAGATACAAGATATATAGAATGGATTACAAATCATCAAAATGATCAATGAAAAACATTTCAAAACCTTTTGGAGTGTGCTCCACTCATAGATCACCCTAAGAGAATGCTTCATGGCAAATAAAATGAAGACATGATCAAAATATCTTATAAATATAAGAAAGCTGTTCATCTTTGCTTAAAATCATAAAATGCATAATAAATCATATTTATCAAAATCAATCATGTATAATCCAATTTAAACGATAAAGTCAATCAACATACTTGAGGTCTCAAGGGCTTTCCAAAAGAGGTCAAGAAACGGATGTTACTTCAATTTTTTTTAATCACAACATCTTCCACCAATAATCTTTGCTTATTATCACTTTACTTTCCATTTTGGGAACATGGATAGAGGTGCTCAATAACCGAAGCCTAGGAGATCAACAATCATCAATTTCTCGAGATGCCTCAAACCCTTGATGCACATACCCGGACCCGTTAGGACTATCGATCAATCTAACTTTGGCAAGACACAAACACCCGGCTCTATGAATGATGTCGAGTTACTCATTATCAAGATCAACGTCCCCAAACCTAATTTGTTTCTTTCTAACACTTTCAGCCAAGATCTCAACTTCACTTCACATGATTTTCGTCAACCGCATCCAAATTCCCGGATAGATAAAGGGAGGCAAATATGTGCATAAAGGGATAAAGCATGGTCAAGAAGATAAAGAAGAAATTGAAGTGACTTAATCATCATAGGAAGAATGTGAGAGAACTCATAATATGGTGTCAACCTTCAAATCAAACTTAGTTTTGATAAAAAAACAAAGTATTAAACTCGCTAGATTTCCAAACAAAGCATTTAGCAACTTAAACATATCATAAAACCTTTCGAGCATATAAAGATTTAAAAGCCAATCTGCAAACAAATATCTTCATCCAGGTCATATCCAAAATAGAAGCACAAAACGTTTCAAAAATCTTTCAGTTAAAAACCCATCTCGATCGAGGTAAAAAAAATTTTTTCAAACTGGTTTTTGGTATTTTTTTCAAACAAAAATTTGTATGTATGTATGTAATGACAGATAAGCACATAGAACAAAATAAACGATAATATCCAAGAGTCATACAAACCATAGTCAAGCAATACATCAATACATCAATTATAATATCGGGAAATTTTATATCCACTTTATTACCGAGTCAAAACGGATTTCGACTCGTGATCGTATATGATACCTAAGACTTTTATACCGACACAAATTTGTATCATTTTATGTAAACTTAACTTACATAAAATGATGAATTTTAAACCCTAATCTATATCATGGCAATCCTTTGACGAGATCATGATAATCCTTTTACGAGACCATGACGAAGCCGAGACGAGACCATGACGATGTCCGACAAACTTGTGTCAATGCCATGACAAGGCTTGACATATTCTCAGCCAATTCCCTCTCTTGGCCTCTGTTCCTAAGCCCACACAAAAACTCAGTCCACCTTCCTCTCCTCCCTTACTTGTAACCAATCTGGACTACTATAACCGCTAGCTAGAAGGCCCATAGAAGAGCCAGCCCATTGAGCAGATGACTTGCTTCCGACGATGCACGTTAAGCTGGGCACTAGGAGATTTTGAACTTTATTTCTCCCACAAATCATGCAGTAGAGGAGGCCTTCTCTCCCCAACATTCACGTCTACCGGATCTGCTCCTCTTGCATCTTCCAACCGTTACACCTGCCTCTCTCCTTCTTGGCTGCTAGCATCGGCCTTCTACACCATCAAACCACAACTGCTCACTAGTTTTTGTTGCAGCCATTGAAGCCTTTCGCACACGTACAGTTCTTCTTGGAGTTTGAGTTTTGGAGCAATATTCAACCTAGGTGAGTTTCGTTGCCTTCCCTCTTACTCTATCCCTTGTTGTCTTGCCTCTCTAATGCACTACATGGCTGCACATGTTGCCTTCCTAGACCCTTGTCACGAGAGATCAGCAACTTCAGATCCACATGCTCCCGACACCGCTGAGTAGTAACCGTGTTGGACTCCCTTACTATAGCTCCTAACATGCTAGATCCCTCCGGACAGACCGCTCTCACCATCCTCCAGAAGCACGCCAGCCTGAGACACACTTTTGGCCAAAGAAAACCCTCTACAACCTTGACCCTTGGTGAGTAACTCCATCCGTAGTTCGATATTTGAGAAAGGGAAACTAGGTTTTTGATTCAGTGATGTTGTTTGGTTGAGTATTGGACTCAAAATAACGACCTCGGTATTGAGCAATCATCCAAGGAAACGTAGGAGGTAAGACTCGAAATCTAGACCTCTTACACTTTCAGTTTTTAAATCCATAAACTATGTTGAGCAGTCAAGTTTGAGCATAATTTTTGATGCCTTAGAGATAGGATCCACCGTTCATTTTTTAATATGTTTTTTACTACCATGCATAGGTTAATATGTCAAAAGTTGAGATGAATCCAATGGTGTGATTTAGAGTTACAGAGTCTCAAAGTGGACTCGTTGTATAGTTAGAAAATATACTCAGAATTGGCCAAGTATAAAATATTGTGTTGGGAACCAACTTTGGAGAATTTTATAGAGATGGTTGTTGGGAAATTTGGAGAGATCTTTGCTCTTATGATTAGTATGCATATCATAGATGACCTAGATAATTATTTCGGAATTTTTATATTTTGATTCGGGCTTCATATCTGGAGCCACGGTTGGATCCTAGTGACCTTTTAGAAAGGTTAAGAAAAACATGTAATGTTCTATTGACTTAAACTCAACTTTAAGAGTTAGAACAAGATAGCTAGTTCTAGGTAAGAATTTAAGTACATATTACGAGATTTTTTTAGAAGATTCGGGACCAAGGGTAAAATGGTCATTTTACCTTAGACGTGTATTTTAGTAATTTCTCTTCTGATAGGATCTTACATCTTAGAAGTCTTAAACTTCTAAGTATATGGTAATGTGTTGATCCACTTGTCTTCTTTGATAGGCAACCAAGTTTCTACAGTTAAAAATTTTGAGTTGTGATTAATCTGATTCAAGTAAGTCCTTTGGGCTTACTTAGCTAGCTTCTTGATATGAGTGTGAATAATCATAGTAATGTATGAATGAGATATTTATAGTTGTACTTAGTAGTAATTATCTACCGACCTATACATTAACCTAAAAGTAACTGGCAGTGGCATTCTACTCAGTTAGCCTGAGGGTGCTGGGGGTTTCTTTAGGCACTAGTCCACACTCTATTTGTAGTGATGCTACCGGCGGAGGTAAGCTAGACCTACACCCAATTGGATAATGAACGTAGACGAGAACTCTTAAGATTTCTCGTGCCACAACTAGAAAGTGGAATAAGGTGAATCACTAAACTATCAGATAATAATCGGTTTGTGTGCCAGCAAGATGATTGTTTATGTTATCTTGGGTGTGTTTGTCTTATTCCTATTCTGCTTATATCTGTATAGTTAGTTAATTGTTATATTTGTTGTTTAGACGTACCACAGGTTAGAGCAGATGCCGAGTGATCTGGATAGTAGTGGTCAGTCGGGGTGTCATACTTCATAGGACGGGTTGTAGTCTTTTGTTTATGTTGGTCTTTCAGATATTACTTTATGTGTTCTTGGGTTATAAGAGATTATTTATTTCCGGCTGTTAGTGTTTCTGGTCACATTCATAACATCGTTAAACATATTTTATGATTTCTCGTTTTCCTTATTTGTGTCTTGTTGTAAGATCTAGTTAAATTGTTGTCAAACTAAGGTCGGGACCCATTGTGAGGTCCTAACCATAGCTCCCCGAGTTCCGGGAACTTGGGGTGTTATAACATGGTATCAGAGCTCTAGGATGACAACAATGGCACTTGAAATCTTCTAAAAGGTCAAATAAGTAAATAAGCAAAACCCGAAAGGGGTCTGAGTTTTTTTTCAAAGGAACTTTTGGTTTCAAAATTCATGCATAATCGGGTTGGGATAGAAAGTACGGACGACCACCACTACTTCCGCGGATCTCAACATTCTTAGTATGATTAACTTAGAATTTTTACTGCTTGTGACCGATTAGCTAGATTATAACTGTAGTTGTTATCATGATAGCATGAATTATAGTCTATATTTTAGAACTTGTTTAGACGTTTTATCTTCAATAATCTACATGCTTGGGATGTATATTATGTGATTATATCATCATTTCATCTACCTTTGCGGGAATCGAGGTCTAATACCAAGTTTCGTTGTAATCGTAGGTAAAATGATACATTTTGGATCGAAATGGAGCTAAGGAGCAAAGGGGTCATTGGAGCTACATTTAGGAGCTTAAAAGACAAACCAGGAAGCTTCGAATTAACAAAGAATATTTACTTTGGACCAGATTTAAGAGATTTCACCTTCACCTGGGAGTCACCTCGGTCTGCTACTGTACCACCTCGACCGAGGCGATCTAGAGGAACGCCCCGACCGAGGCGAATACCCTGACGCGGCGAGATATATTTTATTTGGCTGAGATCTTTTATCTTTGGAAGGAGAGATCTTATATTTTTGGGTTGGATTTCTGGAAGGATGATCATATATTTGGGAGATCTATTTTAGACGTATGGATATATTTTATTAGGATATTATCTTTTTAAGCTATTATTGTCTTTGGAAGATAATTCTCCTATAAAAAGGGCTAGATTTTCAACAATTCAGCACCATCGCATACTTGGAGATTGAAGAAGCTGCAGTTAGGAAGGATTTTTGGAAGTTTGAAGGAAGATTGAAGGAAGTTCATAGCTTTGTCATAGCTTTTGAAGGATTTTGTAAGATTTTCTTAGATTCCCTTTGGTTTGTTGTCTTGTTGGATTTGTGATCCAAGGAACGCTTATTTGTGTGATATTTCATTCAGTTATTGAAGCCTTGTTCTTAAGGTTTTTGTGTTCAAATATTCATTCTCTTCTCATATATTTGATTATTGCTTTCATGATGATGAGTGGCTAATTTTCTTGTGCGATTCTAGGGTGATTGTCTGAAAGTTGTGGGAAAGACGATGATAGAATAATCTTAATCCCAGTAGGACATTGAAAGCTCGAATCTTTATCCTTAACCCTAGAACATCTCGTTCAGTTGACGAACATCTCGGCCGGGGTGGAATTTGACTGACCGAGGTGACCTTTTTGATCCGAAACTGGGAGTTAAGTGTTAAAGTTTACCAAATCCTATTCTTATTACACCTTTCCTGGTTCAATGCAAGCCTAGGATGAGACTTACCCGGTGATTCCTTAGTTTGTTTATCCAAGATCATAAGTGTAGGTAATAAAGGTTTATCCTTTATTGGGGTTTCAGTGTGTCTTCATCCCATCTTTGTGAATTAGCCTGAGACTTACCCGGTAAAGGTTGATTCTATTCCCTTAGTTGGTGTGTTAGTTTGAGATTATAATTCCTTTCCTTAGTACCTTGAGACTTACACGGTAATAGGAGCTTTTAGTTTGGAGTTAGTGAATAGTGAGACTTACCCGGTGATCTATTCCACTTTAGAAACACCTTCCCTTCATAAAATCTCAGCTTTGTCCGCTTTATCTTTAGATCTTGAGTTGGAACCACAACTAGATGCTTTAATCCCTAGAATTGCATATTTTGCTTAATTGACTTTATATTCATCTTTGATTGCTTTAATCATTCTTGTGGTTAGTAATTACATTGACTACCTATACTTGCTTAGGTTTCACCTAAGTCCCTGAGATCGACACCCCGGAATTCTTGTTTTTACTATAATTGACCCGTACACTGCGGGTTCGCATCCTTGTTTTAAGCATATTTCTTGGGATATAAATTTAAAGTTTGCACACACCTTTTGGAGCGAACAAGTTTTTGGCGCCGTTGCCGGGGACTGTTCTTGCTTTTGCTATTGATCATTCTGCTTGAGTGTTCTTGCAGATTTGTGTTCCGGCAACGGAACAGAGTTTCGCCAAAGAACAAGTTCATGGCGCCGTTGCCGGGGACTTGGTCTAGACCGAGCCGGTTGCGGTAGTCTTTCGGGGCAATTGCCCCTGTTGCTACTAACCACTCTACTTGAGTGACTTTCGCAGGTTCTTCTTTTTAGGTTTATGCTAAGAACCCGTGTTGGAAAGGAAATCGTTCCTTACGATCCTGAACCAGAAAAGACATACAAAAGACGCTTGAAAGAAGCTAAGATAGCCAATCGAGACGATAGCGATCTTGAGGCCGAGTTGAATGAGGCATTGGAACAGCTGCGCCTCAATAGGGAGGAATTGCAGCGTGAAAGGGAGGAAAGTCGCACCAAAGCTGCAGAGATTGCAGCTGACATGGCTGAGTTACGAGCTCAGACCTTGTCTCGACCAGACTCTCGACCGAGGCAGGATCCCGCTCCAGCTGCCCCGGCCGAGATACTTCCACCTCGGATGCCTGTTGATAGCATGAATTATAGTCTATATTTTGGGACCTGTTTAGACGTTTTATCTTCAATAATCTGCATGTTTGAATGTATATTATATGATTATATTGTCGTTTCATCTACCTTTGCGGGAATCTAGGTCTACACCAAGTTTCATTGTAATCGTAAGTAAAATGGCATGTTTTGCATCAAAATGGAGCTAAAGGAGTTAAGGAGTCATTGAAGCTACATTCAGGAGGTTAAGGAAGAACCTAAGAAGCATGGAATTGAATTAAAGGTTTACTTTGGACCAGATTTGAGAGATTTCACCTTCAGCTGAGAGTCACCTCGGTTGACCACAGAATCACCTCGACCGAGGTGATCTAGAGGAGCTCCCCGACCGAGGCGAACACTCTGACGTGGCGAGATATATTTTATTTGGCTGAGAACTTTTATTTTTGGCAGGAGAGATCTTATATTTTTGGGCTGGATTTCTGGAAGGAAGATCATATATTTTAGGGATCTATTTATGAGATATGGGTATATTTTATTAGGAAATTATCTTTTTAAGATATTTTATCTTTGGAATATAATTATCCTATATAAAGGGTTGAATTTTCCACAAGTTCAACCATGCTTAGAGGGCTGAGAGCATCCAGCAATTAAGGGATTTTTCCGGAGTTTGAAGGAAGGAAGGAAAAGTGAAGATCAATCTAGGAAGGATTGATAGCTTATTATAGCTTTTGTGAAGGGTTTTGTCAGACTTTCTTAGATTCCCTTCTTGTTGTTTTGTCTTGTTGGATTTGTGATTCAAAGAACGCTTATTTGTTTGATATTTGATTCAGTTATTTAAGCCTTGTTCTTAAGGTTTTTGTGCTCAAATATTTATTCTCTTCCCATATATTTGATTATTGCTTTCATTATGATGAGTAGCTAGTTTCTTTGTGCGATTCAAGGGTGATTGGTTGAAAGTTGTGGGAAAAACAATGATAGAATAATCTTAATCCCAGCAGGACCCTGAAAGCTCGATCCTTTATCCTTAACCCTAGAACATCTCGTTCAGTCGATGAACATCTCGGCCGGGGTGGAACTTGACTGACCGAGGTGACCCTTTCTGATCCGAAATTGAGAGTTGAGTGTTAGAGTTTGCCAAATCCTATTCTTATTACACCTTTCCTCGTTTAAGGCAAGCTTAGGATGAGACTTACCCGGTAATTCCTTTGTTTGTTTACCCATGATCATAAGTGTAGGTAATAAAGGTTTATCCTTTATTTGGGTTTGAGTGTGCCTTCATCCCATTTTTATGAGTTAGCCTGAGAATTACCCGGTAAAGGATGATTCTATTCCCTTAGTTGGTTCGTTGGTTTGAGATTATAGTTTCTTTCCTTAGTACCTTGAGACTTACGCGGTGATAGGTTCTTTGGCTTGGGATTGTGAGTAGTGAGACTTACCCGGTGATCTATTCCACCTTAGTAACACCTTCCCTTTGCAAAATCTCACTTTTGTCCGCTTATCTTGAGATCGTGAGTTGGAACTACAACTGGATGCTTTAATCCCTAGAATTGCATATTTCTCTTAATTGACTTTATATACATCTTTGATTGCTTTAATCATTCTTGTGGTTAGTACTTACATTGACTACCTATACTTGCTTAGGTTTCACCTAAGTCCCTAAGATCGACACCCTGGAATTCTTGCTTTTACTATAATTGACCCGTACACTACGGGTTCGCATCCTTGTTTTAAGCATACATCTTGGGTTATAAATTTAAATCTTGCACACACCATTTGGAGCGAACAAGTTTTTGGCGCCGTTGCCGGAGACTTGGTCTAGACCGAGCCGGTTGAGGTTGTCTTTCGGGGCTGTTTCCCCTGTTATTACTAACCACTCTACTTCAGTGACTTTCGTAGGTTCTTTTCCTTAGGTTTAAGCGAAGAACCCGTGCTGGGAAGGAAATCGTTCCTTACCATCCCGAACCAGAAAAGACATATAAGAGACGCTTGAAAGAAGCGAAAATGGCCAACCAAGACAATCGCGATCTTGAGGCCGAATTGAAGGAGGCAATGGAACAACTGCGCCTCAATAGGGAAGAACTTCAGCACGAAAGGGAGGAAAATCGCACCCGAGCTGTAGAGATTGAAGCAGATATGGCTGAGTTACGAGCTCAGATTCTGCATCGACCAGATCCTCGACCGAGGCAGGACCCCGCTCCAGTTGCCCCGGCCGAGATACTTCCACCTCGGATGCCAGTCCGAGATGTTCTTTTTGCAGGTATTCCACAGACCCTAGGGCAGAGGATGGACCCAAACCAGCAAGTGAGGCGTCCAGAAGTCAACCTAGGAGATCCAGCGGAGCATGATTATGAACTTCGACCGCAAGTTCTTTCCATGATTCGCCAATGCAGTTCGGAGGTCTAGAAAGGGAATCTCCACATCAACATCTACAAAACTATGAGATCTTGATGGAGATCTTGAAACCTTCAAGAGTGGAAAATAATAATTACAAGTTAAGGCCTTTTTACTTTTCTTTGAAGGACAGGGCGCTTACTTGGTACCAGTCTCTTCCTCCCGGAAAGATCAACACTTGGGAGGAGATAACGACGGAATTCTTGACGAAATTCTTTCACCCCTCCAAGACTGCCGAAATGTGAGGGAAGATCAACACATTCATCATGAAGGACAAGGAGAGTTTGTCCAAATCATGGGAGAGATTTAAAGATGTTCTTTTGGATTGCCCACGTCATGGGATTCCAAAGATAGAGTTGTTGGAGATTTACTTCAAGGGATTGGATGGAGCTACCCAATTCAGCCTTCAACTACTATCTACCGGCACATTCATGGACATGCCGATTGATGAAGCTTGGGAATTCATTGAAAAACAAGCTTTGCACATGGAAAAGTACTCACACCAAGGAGCTGAAAATGGAGTTAAGAGAGTTAATTTCCAAGAAGCTCCATAAAATGATAATCAACTTACCTCCCTTAAGAATGATGTGAAGCAGTTAATTTCCAAGAAGCTCCATAAAATGATAATCAACTTACCTCCCTTAAGAATGATGTGAAGCAATTGAAGGAACTTTTGGTCGCTCACACCAAGAAAGAAGAGGAAGGATATCAAGGCTTAAGGAACAACAATGGTTACCGGAACAACAACGGTTCCCAAAACAACAACTACAACAACAATAGATGATCCAACAGCAATAATTGGAGACCAAACAATCAGAATTCGGGTAACTCTTACTCTAACTCCAATTCGAACAACTCTTCTAATCCCTTCCTCTCTTCTTCTTCTTCTTCTACTCCATTGAAGAGCCAGCAGCCTGGATCAAGCTCGTCTCAGCCAGAAAAGAAGGATGCAGTGCTGGAGGCTATCTTCATCAAGCTCAATGCTATGGAGACGTCCATGACTTCATTTTCGAAGGCACAAAAAGCCTTAGAACAACAATTCTTTAATAAGGCGAATGAAGCGCCAAGAGATCCAGGGAAGCTTCCAACAAAGGCAAAGAGAAACCCCAAAGGACAGATCATGGCAATAACGACGAGAAGTGGACTGAAAACTGCAGATCTAGTGCCTCGGTCGATGCCAATGAAGAACACCTTGGTCCAGGTACAGACGAAGAACACTTCGGCCGAGATACCAACCGAGGTGGAGCCTCATAGGGCATCGGAAAAAACTGAAGTTTATGTCCCACCTCCTACATATAAACAACCACTTCCATTCCCTCAGTCAAGAGCCAGAGCACATCTAGACAAGCACTTTGGTAAGTTCCTTGACTTGATGAATAAACTACATATTAATATCCCTTTCCTTGATGTTATTCTAGGGATGCCCACCTATGGGAAGTTCTTGAAAGAAATTCTATCAAGGAAAAGGAAGTTGGAAGACTTTGGTGAAGTAAGGATGATATCTAAATCCTCCGAGCTCATTCAAATCATGAAGGAAAAGATGCCACCCAAGTTAAGGGATCCCAATTCATTTTGCATTCCCATTCAAGTTGGGGATGTCACTTGTGAAGCGTTGTATGATCTAGGAGCCAGCGTGAGCATCATTCCGCTGGAGCTATGTGTGAGGATCGGACTTGGAGAGCCCAAGCCGGTGAAGATACTGTTATACATGGCGGACCGCTCCATTACCCATCCCGTGGGCATTTTAGAAGATGTCCCGGTTAAGTTAGGTAACTTTTATTTACCTATAGACTTTGTTGTGCTTGACATTCCCGCAGATTATCCCGTTCCTATCATTCTCGGGAGACCATTTCTAGCAACTTCGGGTTGCAATGTTGATGGTAAGAACGCCAAGTTGCAATTCAACATTGGCAGTGATCAAGTTGAGTATGCATTGCTTGAGGCTAGGAAAGGAGAGTTGTTGGGAGATGATATCTTCAACATCTATGATGAAGAAGAATCAAGATAATTGGTGAGCTATATCCTTATTAATGATCCACTTGAGAGAGTTATTAGTTTTTGATGTGATCGAACTCGATTCGAACACGAGGATCCACCGGCACAAGTTCACACTCGGATAGGAATTGGTGAAATGGAACTCTTTTTTTTGGATTTTGTGTTTTTGGATATTAAGAGCAAATTCCCTCGGCCTATCACTTTGGGAATCCCTCAACTCGAACGAACTACCCTCGGAATCTCACTTTGGGGTTCGAACCTTCGTTCCTCGGCCTCTCACCTTAGAACCACCTAAGCATCTCACCTAGATGTTTGAAAACTAAGCATCTCACCTAGAATTCGGGTTTTGTTTTTCTCAAAGTGAAAACACAACTTTTGATTGATAACTCAACTCTATTTCGTGATTAAAAAGGTTAGTGGGAGAGGCCTTATATAGTCTGAAAATTCAGCACCTACTCCCAACATTAAAGGCTTACAAGTTCAAGAGTTGTGACATTAAACAAAGAGCAAACATAGGGACTTTCAACCACCTACTTTTCCACCTACTTTTCTCCACCTACTTTCACATAATTAATACATAAATTCATGCATATATAATATATGATTAATAAGAGGATGATATGCTGCATAAAATATGTATTGGGTGGACGTGCATATGTTTTGTATAACCATCTTTCATGCATCAATGCGTGATCTTGGTCAAAAACCCACTCAAGTATAAACGCTGCTTCATTGTCGGGTCATTTTCACCCTCTTCCTCTTGGAGTCTCGACTTATCATAAACTATAAAGTGGTAGATCTTGAAGATACCTTCGAAAGTAGTACTTGTAGGTCTTCTAACTCCAAACGAAGCTCCAGATATAGATATTTTACTGAGAGTGCATACATTTGACAGCTTAGCAGGATCGAGCGAAATATGACTTAACTTGACCACACTCGGAGTAAACATTTTCGGCTTCATCTTGGGGCTCTCGGGGATCACATCATCCCCTTTCCCTTGAAAAGGATTCGTCCTCGAATCCATAATGCCATCCTTGGGAAAGTGATTGTCGGATTTATTACCATGGTAACTACCTCTCTTAACTTTGTCTCCATCATGTCGAGATGCTTGACTACGATCCGAGTTCAAGGGAAGGGGAGGCAACCTTCTCCATATCTCAACTAGTTGGGCTTCAATTCTGTCAAAACGTTGGTCGATTCGATTACCACCACTTCCATTGTCGTTGATGTTCGGTGGTGATGGAGGCACAGGATCCGGTAGACGAGGACGTTGGGATAGTGGAGCAGCCTTCAATGATGGTATAGGCGGTGATATGTACTTCTTTTTGCCCGTTTCTTTTTTAACTCGGCTCGTTGGAAAATAAGCTGCCTCTTTCATCCATTTTTCGACCGCTCTACGGCGCCGATCTTCCTCTTCTTTTTTTCGAGCCTCCTTTTCTTGACGACGTCGGTCTTCTTCCTCTTGTTTACGAGCTTCCTCTTCACGGCGACGGGCTTCTTTTCTCTTTCTTCGTCTTCGTAGTTCTTCATAGACGGCCTCGTAAAGATCGTCTTCCATTTCACTCAAACGAAGATAACCATCGCCATACTCTCGAATAGCCCATCGAACGTATTCTTCATTTATTGTTCTTTTTCGATCGTGTCTTGACATTCTCGAATAGTTCACAACCTGAAAGCTTGAGAAACTCGCACCGTTGGGCTCTGATACCACTTGATGTGATCGAACTCGATTCGAACACGAGGATCCACCGGAACAAGTTCACACTAGGATAGGAATTGGTGAAATGGAACTCTTTTTTTCGGATTTTGTGTTTTTGGATATGAAGAGCAAATTCCCTCGGCCTCTCACTTTGGGAATCCCTCAACTCGAACGAACTACCCTCGGAATCTCACTTTGGGGTTCGAACCTTCGTTCCTCGGCCTCTCACCTTAGAACCACCTAAGCATCTCACCTAGATGTTTGAAAACTAAGCATCTCACCTAGAATTCGGGTTTTGTTTTTCTCAAAGTGAAAACACAACTTTTGATTGATAACTCAACTCTATTTCGTGATTAAAAAGGTTAGTGGGAGAGGCCTTATATAGGCTGAAAATTCAACACCTACTCCCAACATTAAAGGCTTACAAGTTCAAGAGTTGTGACATTAAACAAAGAGCAAACATAGGGACTTTCAACCACCTACTTTTCTCCACTTACTTTCACATAATTAATACATAAATTCATGCATATTTAATATATGATTAATAAGAGGATGATATGTTGCATAAAATATGTATTGGGTGGACGTGCATATGTTTTGTATAACCATCTTTCATGCATCCATGCGTGATCTTGGTCAAAAACCCACTCAAGTATAAACGCTGCTTCATTGTCGGGTCATTTTCACCCTCTTCCTCTTTGAGTCTTGACTTTTCATAAACTATAAAGTGGTAGATCTTGAAGATACCTTCGAAAGTAGTTCTTGTAGGTCTTCTAACTCCAAACGAAGCTCCAGATATAGGCATTTTACTAAGAGTGCATACATTTGACAGCTTAGCCGGATCGAGCGAAATATGACTTAACTTGACCACACTCAGAGTGAAAATTTTCGGCTTGATCTTGGGGCTCTCGGGGATCACATCAGTTTTAGCTTAACGGAGGAAGGTATAGATGTTTCTTGTGATGCAGATATACAGAGCTTAAAGGCACTGCAAGAAGATCCAGGAGCTAAGATTGAAAAATTAATCCAGGAGAAGAGAATCTCCAGTTTCGGTCCCAGTTGCAGTACCTCGACCGAGGCACTTTCTAAACCAAGCAAGGTGTTCTTGACTGAAGGACATCTCAGTCACCCTCTCTGGACCTCGACCGAGGTCGCTAGCGAGATGATGTTAACCGAGACATCTGAAAGTCCATTTCTTCGATCTAAGTCTACTCCACTGGAAAGAGGAAGCAAGGATCCCCCTCAGAAAGCACCCCCAGTTGTGGAGCTTAAACAACTCCCGAGTCACTTGAGGTATATTTTTCTTGGACCGGATTCTACTTATCCCGTCATTGTTGGTGCTTCCCTCTCCGAATCTGAATTATCTAAACTAATGCATGTCCTTAGAAAGCATCAAAAGTCTTTGGGATATACTATTGATGATCTTATTGGCATTAAGCCTTCTTTCTACATGCATAGAATACTAATGGAGGACGATCATAAGACTTCACGGGAAACACAAAGACGGTTAAATCCGATCATGAAAGAGGTTGTGAAGAAAGAAATTCTTAAGTTGTTGGATGCTGGTATCATGATGTGATCCCCGAGAGCCCCAACATGAAGCCGAAAATGCTCACTCAAAGCGTTGTCAAGTTAAATCATATTCCGCTCGATCCGGCTAAGTTGTCAAGTTTGCGCACTCTCAGTAAATTGCCTATAACTGAGGCAATACTTGGAATTAAAATACCCATGAGTACTACTTTGTAAGGTATTTTCAATATCTACAACTTTCTAGTTTACGCAAAGTCGAGATTGCAAAAGGAAGAGGGTGAAAATGACCCTACATTGCAGCAAGTACGGTACTTGTATGGATTGTTGGACAAGATCATGCATGGAGGCATGAAAGATGGTTACACAAAACATATGCACGTCTCACCCATACATATTTCATGCAGCATACCATGCTCATATTATGCATATATTATGCATGAATTTATGTATTAATCATGTGAAGGTCAACATGTCAACATTCAATCAAACATTGAAGGCATCTTCACACACATACATTGAATGGAGGCCAAGGTAGTTCAATGGTCTTCTTCTCCTTCAATATGGACGTCCAAGACTTGATTAGACCATCCTTAATGTGTTGTCCAAGTGAAGAGAATAGGATCCAAGAGTCATCTTTTAATAAAGGCCAAATGTGGCCATTTATGTGTTTGAATTTTCTAGAAAAACTCTTGAATTTCTTGTATTTCCTTTTGATAAACCTTTGATATTTCTAGCATTTAATTAGGGTGTTTCTAGGCTGAGTTTTGTGGCTATATAAAGCCTTGTATCCTCCCTTGTAAGGCAAGATAAGTTAAATGAAGTAAGTTAGCCTTCGTGCTTTCAAACTTGTTGTTTGCTTTAAAACAAAACCCGAAATCTAGGTGAGATGCTTAGTTTTCAAACATCTAGGTGAGATGCTTAGGTGGTTCTAAGGTGAGAGGCCGAGGAACGAAGGTTCGAACCCCAAAATGAGATTCCGAGGGTAGTTCGTTCGAGTTGAGAGATTTCCAATGTGAGAGGCCGAGGGAATTTGCTCTTCATATCCAATAACACAAAATCCAAAAAAAAGAGTTCCATTTCACCGATTCCAATCCGAGTGTGAACTTGTGCCAGTGGATCCTCGTGTTCGAATCGAGGTCAATCACATCATATCATATTTCCTATCTCGGACAGCAAGTGGATGAGCCCAGTCCACGTAGTTCCGAAGAAGGGAGGGATGACCGTTGTGACAAATAAGAACAACGAGTTATTCCCAACTAGGACCGTTACGGGCTGTAGGGTGTGCATCGATTATAGGAAGCTGAACGTGGCCACTCTGTAGGACCATTTTCCACTTCCCTTCATCGATCAAATGCTCGAACGGTTAGCCCAGCATTCACATTTTTGCTATTTAGATGGCTATATTGGCTTCTTTCAGATTCCTATCCATCCGGATGATCAAGAGAAGACCACTTTCACTTGTCCATGGGGAACATTCGCTTATAGGAGGATGCCATTTGGATTGTGTAATGCACCCGCTACCTTCCAGCGATGCATGTTGGCTATCTTTTCCGAGTACATGGAGGAGATCATGGAGGTATTTATGGATGATTTTTTAGTATATGGTTCCTCTTTTGATGATTGCTTATCGAACCTTTCTCTAGTGCTACAAAGATGTGAAGACACTAATCTCGTCTTGAATTGGGAGAAGTGTCAGTTTATGGTTAATGAAGGCATCGTGCTTGGACACCTCGTTTCCAACCGAGGTATTGAGGTCGATCGAGCTAAGATCGAGACCATTGAGAAACTTCCTCCCCCTTGTTCAGTTAAGGGTGTACGGAGTTTTCTCGGGCATGCAGGTTTTTATAGGAGATTCATCAAGGACTTCTCGATGATTTCTAAACCACTAACTAAACTCTTGAATAAAGATGTTGTTTTTGAGTTTTCATAGGAATGTCTTGATGCATTTTATAGGATTAAGGAAGCGTTGATCTCCGCTCCCATTATCCAGCCTCCGGATTTGACCTTGCCTTTCGAGATCATTTCTGATGCAAGTGACGTGGCAGTAGGAGCGGTGCTTGGACAAAAGAAGGATGGGCGGACCACCACCATTTACTATGCTAGCAAGACGCTAGATGAAGCTCAGCGTAACTACGCCACCACCGAAAAGGAGCTATTGGCGGTTGTATATGCTTTTGAGAAATTTCGTTCTTACTTAGTAGGAGTGAAAGTTATTGTTTACACTGACCATGCAGCTATTCATTACTTGCTTGCTAAGAAGGATGCTAAGCCACGTCATATTCAATGGATTCTCTTGCTTCAAGAGTTTGACCTAGAGATCCGCGATAAGAAGGGATCCGAAAATTCTGTTGCGGATCACCTCAGCCGGCTACCTCCCTCTTCACGCGAGAAGGACGAACCACCCATAGACGATTCATTCCCCGATGAGCACTTGCACTTGCTGGAACCTTTGATAGATTTCTTTATCTCACCCCATGATGAAGATGAAGTATGGGGTGAGGACACCTTCCAGCATGTTTAGGTATGCCGTACGGTCCAGCTAGCGACCTTAAACCTAGCGCTTCTTGGGAGGCAACCCAAGGTATTGCTTTCTATTCCCGTTTATAGTCTACCTTTAGATAGTTTGCTTTTACTTTGCTTTTCTTTTGTTTTTGGCGTCCTAGACAGAAAACAGGTAATCTCTAAGGAAGGAATGCAACTCAGGAGCAACACTGGAAGGACAGAAGTTTGAGAAATTGAGAAGACGGAGTTTGACTGAGATACATCTCGGTTGTTATCACAACACCTCGACCGAGATGATTCTTGAGCAACCGAGGCGACTAGGACTGACACATTCCACCTCGGTCCAGACACCTCGGTCTAGTCGGGACCACCTCGACCGAGGTGACAGCAGATTCAGTGAGGGGTATAAAAAGGGGAACAGTTTCTCTCTCTTCCCTCCCTCACCTTCTCGACCGCGGCGCTAATCTTACCTCGCTTCTTCGATTCTCACTCGTTTTCGACGATTTTTGCTTCGATTCTGAGAGGAAAGGATAGAGGAACGAAGTGCAAGCAAGAAACTGCAGCAAAAACGCCTCAAGTTGACCGAATCTGTGGTAACAAAATCGAAAACCCTAACTTCTCGTCTTTTACTGATTTTGGGAGAAATTGGCTTTGGTTGCCAATCATTCTTGTTGGAAAAGGCTTAAGTACCCCATAGGAACAATTGGTAGCGATATTGGGGGAAAATAACTGGAATTTTGAGAGTTGAAATCGCCTAGCACCTTACCTTGGTCTAGTCGACCTGCGCCTCGGCCGAGGTGACTCTTGAGCTCTGACAAGCAACGGAGGTGCTCTGACAGAGAGAGAAAATGAGTTCTAGATCTGACAGATAGCTTGTTCTGAGAGATGGATCTTCCCCTTCTTCTTCTTCTTCTCGGCCTTCTGTACCGGTGATACACGAGCGTCACCAAGCCGACTACGACCGCATCTGTACGCGCCCTGTGGTTGCGCCGCGGTTTTTGGACATCTCCGCCTTTGATTTTTTATATGTTGCGAAGGATCTGAGACGGATGGTCTCGATGGTAGGGCTGGAGCAATTTATGGAGATAAGAGCTCCGGCCTACCTCGAGCCCACACTAGAGTTTGTGAGCTCTGTGACTCACCTGCCTGCAGAGAAGACCATCAAGTACTGGTTGCTGAACCGGAATTATCTAGTACCGATGGACCAGTGTACAGAGGTCTTCGGCTTCCCGACCCCGACAGTTACTGATTTCCCCTCTCGAGCTATAGCACGCCAGTTCTTGGGATAGATAGCTCCAAGGAGCGGATCATCTTCCACCTCGCTTTCAGACTCGCCCACAAGATATTCAGTGAGACACTTCTGCCGCGTACTGTGACGCCCAGAAGGTTAGACAGGGGGAGCTTTTGAGTTTGTTTTGCATGGTGACTAGGGGTATGCCTTATTTCGGTGCCTTGCTAGCTGAGGATCTGCACCAGATCAAGGCAAAGGGGAAAGCAGACATCTGCTGCGGAGACTTAGTGACCCATATAGCTACAGTGATGGGGCTGGATCTGAGTGCATGTACACTGGTGGCGGCTTCCAAGCCGCTAGGGTTGTAGGAGATGATCCCTAGGAGGATTCTGGTTCCTCGTGGACTTACTACGCCATATGTGGCGATACCTTGGGAGCAGACTGCCCCTCAAAGTATTAGGTGGTCATCCCAGTTTTCTGTCTATGATCCTCAGTACTAGTCCACTACATGGACTCCATACATTGAGGACGCTAGAGACGCAGCAGCTCCGGTGTAGGAGGATGAGGATGAGGAGGACGATGGTAGTGCTGCTATGGATACAAGGACAGACACAACCGGTCCCAGCATACCAGTCATCGATCTTGATGATGAGGAGACTAAGGAGGAGGCAACTGCACCACCATCACGTCCTGCCAGGCACATAGTCGCAGACAGCGGGATCCCGTAGCTCACAGACGGATAGACGAGCTGACAGATGAGATGATCGACTCTTACGCCACTCTATCCTTTGATATGTTGGAGATGAGGGTGAGCCAGCACTACCAACGCCGGATGTTGGAAATACAGTTCCAGCACACTATGGGCTACCCCTTTGATCCATCTCAGCACTCGTACGTGCCATATCCCCCACCACCACCAGCAGATGAGGACTAGAGCTTGCAGGGATTTCTTTTTATTTATCTATTATGCAACTCAGCTTATGTCCGGTGAATACACAACTTTCTATACTTACTTTGACCCATTGGGACTATGTGTCCCAAGGATGGGGTATTTGGATGTATGATTTGACATTATGTGTATGCTTGTATGACTCTATTTGGATATTCATGATCATATGTTTTATGTGCTTATCTGAGACTACATGCATGCATACAGGTTATTTGATTGAGAAAAACGTCAAAAACTGGTTACGAAAAAAAAATTTATGACCTCGACCGATGTGATTCTGACCAATCGAGGTACAGTACCTCGGTTGACTTAGAACATCTCGACCGAGGTGGTTTAACTGAGACAGTTTTCGAAACGATTTTTGTGCTTCGTATTTGGATATGACCTTAGTGAAGATTTTGTTTGCAGATTGGTTTTGAAATCTTTATTTGTTTGAAAGGTTTTATGATATGTTTAAGGTGCTAAATGCTTTGTTTGAAATTTGTGGCATGTTTAATACTTTGTTTTTATCCAAATTATGTTGAATTTGAAGGTTGACACCACATGATGAGTTCTCTCACTTTCTTCCTGGGATGATTAAGGTAATTCACTCTCTTCTCTTCTTCTTCTTGATCATGTTTAGCCCCTCATATACATATTTGCCTCCCTTTACCTATCTAGGAATTTGGAAGCAAGCAAGCGAAAAACAAGTGAAAGAAAAGTTGAGATGTTGGCTGAAAGTTAGAAAGAAACAAATAGGTTTGGGGAAGTCAATCATGATGATGAGTAACTCGGCACCATTCACATAGTCGGGTGTTTGTGTCTTGCCAAAGTCGGATTGAGCGATATTCCTAACGGGTCATGGTATGTGCATCAAGGGTTTGAGGCATCTCGTGAAATTGATGATTGCTGATCTCCTAGGCTTCGGTTATTGTGCACCTCTTTCCATGCATCCCAAAAAGCAAAAAAGTAAATAAGCAAAGCTTATTGGTGGAAGATGTTGAAGTTCAAAAGGTAGTGAAGTAAAGATCCTTTTCCAGGATTCTAACACTATATTCCCTATATACATCCCTCCCTCACACGTTTCTTGACCTTCTCTTGAAATGACCTTGAGACCTCGAGCTTGTTGATTGAATTAGTGGTTTAAAATTGATTATACATGATTAATTTCGATAATTATGATTTATTATGCATTCTATGTTTTTATGCAAAGATGAACAACTTTCTAATATTTATAAAATGTTTTGATCATATTTTGATTTTAAACACCATAAAGCATTTTCTTAGAGTGATCTATGATTGGAGCACACTACTAAAAATGTTTTGAAATACTTTTCATTGATCTTTATGACTTATAATTCATTCTATCTTGTACTTAAGATTTGGAACTTGCTTGGGGACAAGCAATGGACAAGTATGAGGTATTTTGATAGCATGAATTATAGTCTATATTTTGGGACCTATTTAGACGTTTTATCTTCAATAATCTGCATGTTTGAATATACATTATGTGATTATATTGTCGTTTCATCTACCTTTGCGGGAATCGAGGTCTACACAAAGTTTTGTTGTGATCGTAGGTAAAATGGCACGATTTGCATCAAAATGGAGCTAAAGGAGCTAAGGAGTCATTGGAGCTACATTCAGGAGGTTAAGGAAGAACCCAAGAATTGAATTAAAGGTTTACTTTGGACCAGATTTGAGAGATTTCACCTTCAGCGGAGAGTCACCTCGGTTGACCACAGAATCACCTCGACCGAGGTGATCTAGAGGAGCGCCCCAGCCGAGGCGAACACTCTGACGCGGCGAGATATATTTTATTTGGCTGAGATCTTTTATTTTTGGAATGAGAGATCTTATATTTTTGGGCTGGATTTCTGGAAGGAAGATTATATATTTTAGGGATCTATTTATGAGATATGGATATATTTTATTAGGAAATTATCTTTTTTAGATATTTGATCTTTGGAAGATAATTCTCCTATATAAAGGGTTGGATTTTCCACAAGTTCAGCCATGCTTAGAGGGCTGAGAGCATCCAGTATTTAAGGGATTTTTCCGGAGTTTGAAGGAAGAAAGGAAGGAAGAGTGAAAATCAATCTAGGAAGGATTGATATCTTATTATAGCTTTTGTGAAGGGTTTTGTAAGACTTTCTTAGATTCCCTTCTTGTTGATTTGTCTTGTTGGATTTGTGATCCAAGAAACGCTTATTTGTTTCATATTTGATTCAGTTATTGAAGCCTTGTTCTTAAGGTTTTTGTGTTCAAATATTTATTCTCTTCCCATATATTTGATTATTGCTTTCATGATGATGAGTGGCTAATTTCTTTGTGCGATTCTAGGGTGATTGGCTGAAAGTTGTGGGAAAAACAATGATAGAATAATCTTAATCCTAGTAGGACCCTGAAAGCTCGAGTCTTTATCCTTAACCCTAGAACATCTCGTTTAGTCGATGAACATCTCGGCCGGGGTGGAACTTGACTGACCGAGGTGACCCTTTCTAATCCAAAACTGAGAGTTGAGTGTTAGAGTTTGACAAATCCTATTTTTATTACACCTTTCCTGGTTCAAGGCAAGCTTAGGATGAGACTTACCCGGTAATTCATTTGTTTGTTTACCCATGATCATAAGTGTAGGTAATAAAGGTTTATCCTTTATTGGGGTTTGAGTCTGCCTTCATCCCATCTTTGTGAGTTAGCTTGAGACTTACCCAGTAAAGGTTGATTCTATTCCCTTAGTTGGTTCGTTCGTTTGAGATTATAGTTTCTTTCCTTAGTACCTTGAGACTTACCCGGTGATAGGTTCTTTGGCTTGGGATTGTGAGTAGTGAGACTTACCCGGTGATCTATTCCACCTTAGTAACACCTTCCCTTTGCAAAATCTCAGTTTTTTCCGCTTATCTTGAGATCTTGAGTTGGAACCACAACTGGATGCTTTAATCCTTAGAATTTGCATATTTCCTTAATGGACTATATTATCATCTTTTGATTGCTTTAATTGCTTTGGTGGTTAGTTGCAATATTGACAACCTATACTTGCTTTGTTTCACCTAAGTCCCTCAGATCGACACCCCGGAATTCTTGCTTTTACTAGAATTGACCCGTACACTGCGGGTTCGTATCCTTGTTTTAAGCTTACGTCTTAGGTTATAAATTTAAAGCTTGCACACACCATTTGGAGAGAACACTTGTCCGAGATTTTCTTTTTGCAGGTATTCCACAGACCCTAGGGCAGAGGATGGACCCAAACCAGCAAGTGAGGCGTCCAGGAGCAACCTAGGTGATCCAGCGGAGCATGATTATGAACTTCGACCGCAACTTCTTTACATGATCCGTCAATGCCAGTTTGGAGGTTTAGAGAGGGAGTCTCCGTATCAACATTTACAGAATTATGAAATTTTGATGGAGACCTTGAGACCTTCAAGGGTGGAAAATAATAATTACAAGTTAAGGCCTTTTTACTTTTCTTTGAAAGACAGGGCGCTTACTTGGTACCAGTCTCTTCCTCCCGGAAAGATCAACATTTGGGAGGAGATGACGACGGAGTTCTTAACAAAATTCATTCCCCCCTCTAAAACCGCTGAAATGAGAGGGAAGATCAATGCATTTATCATGAAGGACAAGGAGAGTTTGTCCAAATAATGGGAGAGATTTAAAGACATTCTTTTGGATTGCCCACATCATGGGATTTCAAAGATAGAGTTGTTGGAGATATAATTCAAGGGATTGGATGGAAATACCCAATTCAACCTTCAACTAATATCCGCCGGCACGTTCATGGACATGCCGATTGATGAAGCTTGGGAGTTCATTTAGAAACAAGCTTTTCACATGGAGAAATACTCTCACCAAGGAGCTGAAAATGTAGTCAAGAGAGTCAACTTCCAAGAAGCTCCATCAAATGATAATCAACTCACCTCCCTCAAGAATGATGTGAAGCAATTAAAGGACCTTTTGGTTGCTCACACCAAAAAGGAAGAGGGAGGATACCAAGGGTCAATGAACAACAATCAAGGTTCCCGGAACAATAACTACAACAACAATAGAGGATCTAACAGCAACAACTGGAGAGCCAACAATCAAAATTCGGGTAACCCTTACTCTAACTCCAACTTGAATAACTCTTCTAATCCTTTCCTCTCTTTTTCTTCTACTCCATTGAAAAGCCAGGAACAAGGATCAAGATCGTCCCAACAAGAAAAGAAAGATGCAGTACTGGAGGCCATCTTGATCAAGCTAAGTGCTATGGAGACGTCCATGACTTCATTTTCGAAGGCACAAAGAGCCTTAGAATAATAATTCTTTAATAAGGAGAATGAAGCGCCAAGAGATCCAGGGAAGCTCCTAGCAAGGACAGAGAGCAACCCAAAAGGACAGATCATGGCAATAACGATGAGAAGTGGACTGAAAACTGCAGATCCAGTGCCTCGGTCGATGCTAGTGAAGAACACCTCGGTCTAGGTACAGTCGAAGAACTCTTCAGCCGAGGTACCAACCGAGGTGGAGCCTCAGAAAGCGGAGGAGAAATCTGAAGCTTATGTTCCACCTCCTGCTTATAAACCACCACTTCCCATCCGTCAGTCAAGGGCTTGAGCACATTTAGACAAGCACTTTGGTAAGTTCCTTGACATGATGAATAAACTACATATTAACATCCCTTTCCTTGATGCTATTCTAGGGATGCCCGCATATGGGAAGTTCTTAAAAGAGATTCTATCAAGGAAGAGGAAGCTAGAAGACTTTGGTGAAGTAAGGATGACATCTAAATCCTCGGAGCTCATTCAAATCATGAAGGAGAAGATGCCACCCTAATTGAGAGATCCCGGCTCATTTTTCATTCCCATTCAAGTTGGGGATGTGACTTGTGAAGCCTTGTTTGATCTAGGAGCTAGCGTCAGCATCATCCCGCTGGAGCTATGTGTGAAGATCGGACTTGGAGAGCCCAAGCCGGTAAATATAAGGTTATACATGGTGGACCGCTCCATTACCCATCCCGTGGGCATTTTTGAAGACGTTCCGGTTAAGTTAGGTAACTTCTATTTACCTATAGACTTTGTTGTGCTTGATATTCCCGCAGATTATCCCATTCCTATCATTCTCGGGAGACCATTTCTAGCAACTTCAGTTTGCAATGTGGATTGTAAGAACGCCAAGTTGAAATTCAACATTGTCGGTGATGAATTGGAGTTTGCATTGCTAGCTGCAATGAAAGGAGAGCCGCTGGAGGATGTTATCTTCAACATCTATGATGAAGAAGAATCAAGAGAATTGGTGAGCTATATCCTTATTAATGACTCTCTTGAAAAAGTTATTAGTTTTAGCTTAATGGAGGAAGGTATGGATTCTTCTTGTGATGCACATATACGGAGCTTAAACGCACTAGAAGAAGATCCAGGAGCTAAGATTGAAAAACTAATCCAGGAGAAGAAGATCTCCAGTTTCGGTCCTAGTTGTAGTACCTCGACCGAGGCACTCTCTGGACCAAGTGAGGTGTTCTTCGCTGAACAACATCTCGGTCACACACTCTGGACCTCGACCGAGGTCGAAAGATACCGTCAACTGAGAATAACAAACTTTCTACTCCCTTTTCTGAAACTCATTCACAGTTGGTGGAGCACCTTCTCCACCAAGCATTAGATAATAAAGAACCTTGGTATGCTGATATTGTTAATTATCGTGTTTGTTAGAAAATACCACCCGGATTGACGTACGCTCAAAGTTAGAAATTCTTTAAGAATGTACGCCATTACTATTGGGAGGAACCTCTACTGTTTAAGAGAGGTCCGGATGGGATGCTTCGAAGATGCATTCCGGAAGATGACGTTACTAGTGTCATACGGCATTGTCACTCACTTCCTTGTGGAGGACATGCAAGCACTCACAAAACATGTGCTAAGGTATTACGTTCCGGTTTCTTTTGGCCTACATTATTTAAGGATGTGCAAACGTTTGTTGTTTCGTGTGATGCATGCCAAAGAACAGGGAACTTATCTAGGAGAAACGAGATGTCACTCAACAACATCCCGGAAGTTGAGATTTTTGATGTATGGGGAGTTAACTTCATGGGACCTTTCCCATCTTCAAGAGGAAACCTCTACATCCTCCTAGCTGTAGATTACGTCTCTAGATGGGTGGAAGCCATGCCTCCCCCACTAATGACGCCAAGGTGGTTGTGAAGTTCTTTAATAAGACTATCTTTCCACGTTTTGGGACTCCACGCATCATCATCAGCGATGGAGGGACACATTTCATCAACCGAAAGTTTAAAGCACTTCTATCGAAGTATGGGGTAACCCACAAGGTAGCAACCCCTTATCACCCTCAAACTAGTGGACAGGTCGAGATCTCGAATAGAGAAATCAAAGCAATCTTGGAGAATACCGTCTCTAGGACGAGGAAGGATTGATCCATGAAGTTGGACGACGCTCTTTGGGCTTACAGGACCGCATTCAAGACTCCCATTGGTACCACCCTTTATAATTTGGTATATGAGAAGTCTTGTCATTTTCCCGTTGCGTTAGAACACAAGGCATATTGGGCAATCAAATGGTTAAACTTCGACATCAAGGAAGCCGGTGAGAAGCGGCTATTGGACATCAATGAGCTAGAGGAGCTGAGCTTGAACGCTTATGAGAATGCCAAGATCTACAAGGAAAGGACAAAGAAATGGCATGACAAGCGTATCATTCCTAAGGAGTTCAAAGAAGGAGATTTAGTTCTACTCTTCAACTCCCACCTTCGCCTCTTTCCAGGTAAGTTGAAATCTAGATGGACAAGACCTTACGTTGTGGAACATGTTTTCCCTTATGGTGCAGTTGAGATTTGGGGAGAAACGAGTGGAATCTTCAAGGTCAATGGTCATAGACTTAAGAAATACCAACTGGAAGTCCAAGTTGAGGAAATTGCACCGCTATATCTTGTCTAGGGAGGCCGTACAGTCCAGCTAGCGACCTTAAATCAAGCGCTTCTTGGGAGACCACCCAAGGTATTGCTTTGTTTTCCCTTTTCTAGTATAGCTTTAGAGAGTTTGCTTTTGCTTTGTTTTTGGTGTCCTAGACAGAAACCAGGTACTTTCTAAGGAAGGAATACAACCCAGGAGCAACACTGGAAGGACAGAAGTTCGAGAAATTGAGAAGACGATTTTCGACTGAGACACATCTCGGTTGCAGTCACAGCAACTCGACCCAGATGATTCTTGAGCAACCGAGGCGACTAGGGCTGACAACAAATCACCTCGGTCTAGTCGGGACCACCTCAACCGAGGAGACAGCAGAATCGGTGAGGGGTTTTCTCTCTCTTCCCTCCTAACTTCTCCCTCGACCGCGGCGCGCCCGAACCTCGCTTCCTTCGTTTCTCGATAGTTTTCGACGATTCTTGCTCCCATTCTGCGAGAAAAGACTAGGGGAACCAATTGCAAGCAACAATCTGCAACAAGAACGCCTCGAATCGACCGAATCCGGGGTAAAAAGTCGAAACCCTAACTCCTTCCTCTCTTTACTGATTTCGGAATTTAGTGGCTTTGGTTGCCATAGATCTCTGTTGAAAAAGGCTTAAGTACCCCATAGGAACAATCTATAGTGAAATCGGGGGAAAAGAACTGAAATTCCGAGAGTTGGAATCGAGCAACTTCGCACCTCGGTCCAATCGACCTGCGCCTCGGCAAAGGTGTTCTTGAGATTTGACAAGCAAACGAGGTGACCTGTCAGACAGAGAGAGAAAATGAGTTCCAGGTCCAATCGCCAGTTAGCTCTGAGAGATGGATCCTCCCCTTCTTCTTCTTCTCGACCTTCCATACCAGTGATCCATGAGCGTCACCAGGCTGATTATGACTGCATTTGTACGCGCCCAGAGTTTGCGCCGCGGTTTTTAGATATTTCTGCTTTTGACTGCCTTTATGTTGCTGATGATTTGAGGCGGATGGTCTCGATGGTTGGGCTAGAGCAGTTCATGGAGATTAGAGCTTCAGCCTACCTCGAGCCGACATTGGAGTTTGTGAGCTCTTTGACTCACCTGCCCGAGGAGAGGGCCATCAAGTACCGATTGCTAAACCAGAATTACTTAGTACCGATGGATCAGTGGACGGACATCTACGACTTCCCGACTCCCATACTTCCCGAATTCCCTTCTTGAGCCGTGTCTCGACAGTTCTGGGGACATATTGCTCATGTAGTTGAGCATGTTGATAGGTGGAGGCCTGGAGGCTCCAGGGAGTGGATCATCTTCCACCTTGCTTTTAGACTCGCCCACCGTATATTCAGCGAGATACTTCTGGCACGTACTGAGACGCCCCAGAAGGTTAGACATGGGGAGCTTCTGAGCTTATTTTGTATGGTGAATGGGGGTGTGCCCGATTTTGGGGCAATGCTAGCTGAGGATCTACACCGGATCAAGGCTAAGGGGAAGGGAGACATTTGCTGTGGCAGCTTAGTGACTCACATAGTGACTGTGATGGACCTTGATCTAAGTGCATGTACACTGGTGGCGGCTGCCAAGCCGCTAGGTCTGCAGGAGATGATCACCAGGAGGATTGTCGTTCCTCGTGGACTCACTACGCCATATGTGGCAATGCCTTGGGAGCAGACTACCCTCAGGGTATTAGGTGGTCGTCTCAGTTCTCGGTCTACGACTCTCGGTACTAGTCCACTACATGGATCCCTTACATTTAGGACGCTAGAGATGCAGTAGCTCAGGTGCAGGAGGACGAGGATGATGAGGACGATGGCGGTGCTGCCATGGAGACAGGTACGGATACAGCCGGTTCTAGTGTACCAGTCGTTGATCTAGACGACGAGAAGACAGAGTAGGAGGCAGCTACACCATCATCACGTCCTGCTAGGCGCAAAGTCCGTAGACAGCGGGATCCCGTAGCTCACCGACGGATTGACGAGCTAACGGATCAGATGATTAAATCTTACGCCGCCCTATCCTTGGACATTTTGGAGATGAGGGAGAGCCAGCACTACCAGCGCCGGATGATGGAGATCCAGTTCCAACATACTATGGGCTATCCATTTGACCCATCCCAGCATCCGTACATGCCATATCCACAACCTGCAGATCAGGACTAGAGCTTGCAGGGATTTCTTTTATTTATTTATTATGCAGCTCAGTGTATGTCCGGTGAGTACTCTATTTTCCAGACTTACTTTGACCCATTGGGACAATGTGTCCCAAGTATGGGGTATTTGGATGTATTTATGTGACCTTATGTGTATGCTTGTATGACTCTACTGGATATTATTGTTTTATCTTGCTCTATGTGTTTATCTAAGACTACATACATGCATACAGGTTATTTGATTGAGAAAAACGTCAAAAACTGGTTAAGAAAAAAAAAGTTTGCCTCGACCGAAGTGATTCTGACCAAACGAGGTGCTTCACCTCGGTTGACTTAGAACATCTCGACCGAGGCTGTTTAACTGAAAGTTTTCGAAACGATTTTTGTGCTTCTTTTTTGGACACGACCTCAGTGAAGATTTTGTTTGCAGACTGGTTTTGAAATCTTTATATGTTTGAAAGGTTTTATGATATGTTTAAGTTGCAAAATGCTTTGTTTGAAATTTTTGGCATGTTTAATACTTTGTTTTTATCCAAATTATATTGAATTTGAAGGTTGACACCACATTATGAGTTCTATCACTTTCTTCCTAGGATGATTAAGGCAATTTATTCTCTTCTCTTCTTCTTCTTGATCATGCTTAGCCCCTCATATACATATTTGCCTCCCTTTACCTATCCGGGAATTTGGAAGGAAGCAAGTGAAAGAAAAGTTGAGATGTTGGCTGAAAGTTAGAAAGAAACAAATAGGTTTGGGGAAGTCAATCATGATGATGAGTAACTCGGCACCATTCACATAGCCGGGTGTTTGTGTCTTGCCAAAGTCGGATAGAGCGATATTCCTAACGGGTCATGGTATGTGCATCAAGGGTTTGAGGCATCTCGAGAAATTGATGATTGCTGATCTCCTAGGCTTCGGTTGTTGTGCACCTCTATCCATGCATCCCAAAAAGTAAAAAAAAAGTAAATAAGAAAAGCTTATTGTTGGAAGGTGTTGAAGTTCGAAGCAAGTGAAGTGAAGATCCTTTCCCCGGATTCTAGCACCACATTCCCTATATACATCCCACCCTCACACGTTTCTTGACCTTCTTTTGGAAGCCCTTGAGACCTCGACCTTGTTGATTGACTTGGTGGTTTAAACTGGATTATACATTATTAATTTCAATAATTATGATTTATTATGCATTCTATGATTTTATGCAAAGATGAACAACTTTCTTATATTTTTATAAAATGTTTTGATCATATCTTGATTTTAATTACCATGAAACATTATCTTAGAGTGATCTATGAGTGGAGCATACCACCAAAATGTTTTGAAATACTTTTCATTGATCTTTATGACTTATAATTCATTCTATCCTGTATCTAAGATTTGGAACTTGCTTGGAGGCAAGCAAGGGACAAGTATGGGGTATTTTGATAGCATGAATTATAGTCTATATTTTGGAACTTGTTTAGACGTATCTTCAATAATCTGCATGTTTAGATGTATATTATGTGATTATATCGTCATTTCATCTCTCTTTGCGGGAATCGAGGTCTACACCAAGTTTCGTTGTAATCGTTGGTAAAATGGTACATTTTGGATCGAAATGGAACTAAGGAGCAAAGGAGTCATTGGAGCTACATTTAGGAGCTTAAATAAGAACCCAAGAAGCTTGGAATTAACAAAGAAGATTTACTTTGGACCAGATTTAAGAGATTTCACCTTCAGCTGAGAGTCACCTCGGTCACATATATTTGGGAGATCTATTTTAGAGATATGGATATATTTTATTAGTTTATTATCTTTTTAAGCTATTATTATCTTTTTAAGCTATTATTATCTTTGGAAGATAATTCTCCTATAAAATAGGCTAGATTTTCCACAATTCAGCATCATCGCATACTTGGAGATTGAAGAAGCTGCAGTTAGGAAGGATTTTTGAAAGTTTGAAGGAAGTTCATATAAAATAG
The DNA here is from genome assembly GCA_033239125.1 of Fagopyrum homotropicum. Classification (NCBI taxonomy): domain Eukaryota; kingdom Viridiplantae; phylum Streptophyta; class Magnoliopsida; order Caryophyllales; family Polygonaceae; genus Fagopyrum; species Fagopyrum homotropicum. Next base: position 83,571,406 of record BSWB01000005.1, on the reverse strand, counting down.
TACATTTTTGAAAGTTTGAAGGGAGAGAATGAACTTAAGTTTTTCAAGAAGACGCGTGGACAACTAAAGATGTGAATCGAGGAGGAGATGGGCACATCTTAGCAAGGTTAAAGGTGGTATTCCATTAAGATGTGGAAGTTCCCTTAGGCGCTCCTAAGCATTGGAGTCGAGATGAGAAAGTGATTGAACCATTTGCAGAAAATTTAAGATACCGTAAATTAAGCTTACAAGGTACCAATAAGTGAAGCATCAACATTACAAGAGTTATGAGAAGAAGGGCATGATAGGGATTCACGTGGAGTTGACCGGTTACCGTTATTATGATAAGGATAAGAAACGCTAAGAAGGAGGAGGTGTGTATTGATTTTATCTCCAGTAGATGAAAGATCAAACAAGAAGATATGATCGAAAGACTAAAAATACCAACCAAGAGGAATGCGAGTAGATGCTAGCTAGGGCTATAATATTTGGGAAGGTGCACTTGAAAGACATCAAGGAAGAATGGTTAAGCCTATGAAAGGGAGATATATGGAACAACAAGGCAAAGAAGATATAGTTGTCTTATAAAGAAGAGGAAGCATGGAGTGAAAAAGGAACTAATGGAGTTTAAGGTAGAGTACCTCAAGAAGGGTAGCTTTCATGAGAATGGTAACATAGAAGTATAGAAGAATGGTAAGTCATTGACAGTGAAGAAGGTCACTTATAAGCTAATTGGTGACAGCCAAGAACGCGCATGTGCGGGTGGTCTATGAATGAGTGTGGAAGGGAAGAGTAACCAGGTTGTGGGATCATAAAGGAACGGTAGCGAGAACTTGGAACATTCCTGGTGGTTAAATGTTAGCAATAAGGAGTTGTATCAACGGAAGTGCAAGTATTTTAATCAAGTAGCATGGATTGAGGTCAAAACAAGTAACTATAATAGACCTCCTAGGGAGGGATTGTAACGAACCTATGCGACCTTCTTAGGTCATGGGATTGGCATATGGGGAAAAAACACGGATCAGAACTTTTAAATTTTGATTAAGGTGAAGTGAACTAAAAGAAATAAGAGGAAAGTGAGGCTTCTATTGTTGTTGTGCGTAAAGGGGACGCTTGGTATGTTTGTTCTAATAAAATGAATGGTATGTTTTCGCAAGCAAAAGTTGAGTCAGATGTTTCAGACTCACACGGAAGAGTCATGGTGGCTACGGCGTGAAAAGGAGGACCTAGATGAGGGCAACGTTGCAAGCTTAGAGTATGATGTTAGTGTTGGGTGGAGTTATGAGCTAGATACTTCAGTGATGCTGGTAGGGGGATATAATCCTAGCGTTCTTCACAAGGCATACCGATACGGCTGTGAAGTTGTTTTTGGAATACCCAGAGATATATAAGGTGACCAACAAGAGTAGGAGAAGATTTAAGTTTTGAAGTTTGACGTCGATATGATATGTGCAAGAAGTACATGAAAAATCGAGGTTAGAGCCTCTACTTTCTTTTGATGTTACATTAAGAAATGAAGTGGGAATTTCTTACGCCTACTTGAAGAAAGTATGTCTATGGTGAAAGTTTATGTAGAATACAAAGAGATCCTCCCATATGTTGGGATGTCATAAAATGCAAAGAAGATTGTACCAAGTTGTTATAAGCTATGATCGAGTCTTGTAGTTAAAGACCTTTGGGACTAAACACACGCGCGAGATCAAAAGATGTTACTATCGCCATTCCTTTGAAGTGAGAAGAGGGATTAAGCTAAGGTATTGCTTAACCAAGGCTTTAAGAGTCGGAAAACTCGAGCAAGTTCCTTGAGTTCAAGAGATGAAGAATCTCGGAAAGAGGACGGTAAACATTGTAGCTAAAGATGGAACATAACACGTATTGAATGACACCACCCTAACAGATCGGGGTGGACCACTTGGCAAGCGTTGGGACCAGGTTATGCCGGTCATCACGATATGAGATGGGTAGAGAAAAGATGGAACCCGGAATAAATCAGATTCCAATGTATCGGAAGGTGGAGTTTACCATTAAGCTTGATTTGAAGTTCATGTTGGAAGTATATCTTGAACTCTTGATTTGAAGTTTATATTGGAACATATCTTAAACTCTTGATTTGAAGTTGTTATGGAGAAAAACAATTTGCGAAAAGAGAGACGGTTATCTCCGTTGTACATCGATTACAATGAGCCGAACAAGATAACAATGAAGAACAAGTATCCCTCACCACGGATAGAGGATCTACCCGACCGGTTGCAAGGGTCGGTAGTCTCTTCTAAGAATGTTTTAAGGTCTGATTGCCACCAATTGTGAATTCGAGATTGAATTTTGTAAGTACGGCATTCCGGACAAACCATGATCACTATGGGTTGTAGTGATTCCATAGGGGCTTACTAATGTCCCGGATAAGATATTTCGGTCTAATCTCGAAGAAGAGAAAAAGTTGTATGACAAGTTGTCTCGGGATTGCAACCCCCGAAGGGTGAGAAAGAAGTTGCAAGTTTTCTTGGTCATGCAAACCATTCAAGGATTTGGGGAGAGATTTTCCAAAGTAACAACGTCTAGGGCTAACCTACTTTGGATGGTAAAGAAAATTTGAGCGGGACAATTATCATAAGAGTTGTTAAGAGTTAAGGGAAGAGTCGTTACACAACTGTTTTGACATTTACCTTGAGGTATTATGGGTTCGAAGTGGACAAGTGATTCTTCAAGACAAGGTCTTGATCGAGTATTGCGGAGCGATGTAAAAATAATAGCATACGTGTCTGGTTAATAGAAGTAGTGTGGAGTAAATTATTTCCTCAATTACTTGGAGTTGCAACAAGAATTGAGGAAACATAACATCAAATTTTGGTTTGACAAGAACCAAAGCCAACAGTGTAAATTTGAAGCTCGATCTTCTTTGGAGAGAAATCAAAGGGAAAATAATGGAAATGCAGCATTGAGAGATACCCGAGAAGGAAGTTGAGTTCCGATATATCGACCTTTTAGGGATCTTAGCGCGAGTTGGAGAAGTGTCTTGTAAGTTGGCGTTGCCGCCAAGAGTAGAGAGTGTTCACCCGGTGTTTCGTATGTATCAGACGAAAGACAATATCTTTAGTTGAGTTTACGGCAAGCAAATAGCTTTGATAGAATCGACGGGTTAGACCTGGTTCTCCCCTTAAGTTAGTTGTGTATATGTGTGATGTTATATGTAGTTTTATGCCCCGTGAGTAAATGTGTTTTATGTCCGGCTATATATCTTGCGATGGTGGTTGGAGTAGTTGTGCATATAGATTAGAAGGTCTAAGCCTCCCTAGTTGTGAGTTTTATACCTCGGCCTTGGAGATCGAGAAGTTCGACGCATAGCAAGTTTCGGGAAGAAACTTCTTTTTAGGGGGATCTGATGTAACGCCCCAATTTTTGGCGCGTTTGCGATATTTATTTTTTCCGGATTTTATCGATATGTTTTATTTCCCGTGTTTAAGTTATTATATTATATCGTAAAAATAAATTGTGAGAATGGATTTTGTATTACATAGTATATTTTTCATGTTTACTTATATACTCAATTCATATATATTACCCGTATTATTATTTTCGAAAAGGTCGAAAAGTTTCCGATTCAAAAATCCCGTTTCAAATGTTTTTGATCGAGTTTGCTTCATTCCCGTTTCGAATACTTTTAAATGAGTCTATTTTATTCCCCTTTCTTATTTTTATTCCCTTTATCCTTCATTTTCTTCACACTAGTGGGTGTTGCCGCCCACCTAGCTGGCTAGCCCAACTCTGCAGTCACTTGTTGTACACATCCGCTAGCCTGCCTAGTAGCTCAGCCTTAGTTGAGTGTCTCGATCTCTCAGCCTTCAAAAACTCATGCCAATCTCACCATCTTCCATCTCTTCTCTCACACCTCTCTTGTGTTGTGGTTAGCCTCCCCACCTCAGGTTCTCACCTGCTCATCTCTCCCTTCCTCCCATCACGCAGCCAAGCAACCAAGCAACAAAACAACCCAGTCTCCCTCCCCTTCGCCCCTCTACAACCCTCATCCTCTCTCGAGTTTCTCTGCAGCGAGTATGCCGGATCGGGATCGAAGACCGCCACCTCCTCCTTCCCGCTCCTGCAACTCGCACCTCTCCTTACCTCTCTCTCTCTCGAAGTTCTGTCGCACCGGAGAGTCGGAGACCGCCTCGCTGCACCCCACCAGACGACGCCGGAGGAGCGCTTGCCGTCTCGGGACTCATTTCTCCTAGCTTCTACCACACCGGAAACCACCGATTGTAACTCTCTGCAGTGCGCCTTCATATGCCCGCCTTTCCGCCGCTGCAACCACCAGAGAGAAGCGCAACCTGAGTTGCCGGCACTGTCGTCGGGGACTGCCTTGCTCTGCCCCTTCTTCTCCTCGCCAGAGCTCCGCTACACAGCCGCCGGCCAACCCTCATTCCCCTGCTTCATTTCCTGAGATTGAAGAAAGCCCTTTTAGGGTTATATTTAAAGCGGGGCCCCTCTTTTTGTACGTAATTACAAAATGTACCCTAAGTTTTATATTTACGTTGCTGGTCCAGTTTTAGATTTTATGCAATTATGCCCTCACTTTACATATTTTGGCCAGATTTCTTATTTACATAAAATGACCAATATTTTATATTGTAGTTTGTGACCCGGGTTTTACAATTATCACCTTTGCCCTTTGTTGGATTAATTCCAGGTTAGGACTCAAAGATTAAATTATGGGATTTTAACGTGGCTTTCAAAACGAGTTTTACCTTGGGTTTATGATGGTATACAATTTGCCCGGAATATATTTACGGTTTTAACTTGGGTTTTAAAAGTGGGGTTTTCCTTAGATTTATATATGTTAACTATTCCGTTCAAATTTAGCGTATAAGCTAAATTTATATAGTTTTGGTGTTAGGTTCGGAAGCGTCCCGATAAAGACCTAACAAGTCCAAGTCGACATCTGTTGATCGATTTCCGTCTTTTGACGTCATGTGAGTATTCTTTCCCCTTGATTTAGTTATGTTTAGTATTAGTATCATCCTAGGTTGGATCTAGCATAACTTAGAGTTAATGCCTAGTAGTAGCTTTGAACCTTAGGTGAGTTTTGAGGATTTGATATTGTTCGATAGATTGATGTTGATTTTAAGCTTGAGGTGGCATTGCGGTCTAGTGAGGTTGTTGTAAAGGATGCGAGTATAGGGTTTGATCTTGTGAGAATCATTAGGCTTGAGGCGTTGATGTTATCTTGTGAGGTTGTTTATGGCTTTAAATTGTATGTTGAGCTTGTAAGAATTTAGAGGTTGAGGTTGTATTATTGTTGAGGTTGTGGACTAGAAAGAGAGTATCCTTTTGGTGTTGTGAGTTATGATCTTACGAGATCCGAAGGGTTAGAGGTCTTAGGACTTCTAGCTTCTGTTGAGTGTGATGTGAGCACGAGGGATTCTAGGATGCGGTCCTAGAATTGAGAGCCAAATGGTCTTGCGTAGATCATTTGTATAGAAGTCTAAGACTTCTATTGTGAGTGAGTTGTTGTTGATATAGTTATCTTCTTGTGAGCAGGTTATGGGCTTCTCCCCTAAGGAAGCGAGAGTGTTGTGAGTTGAGTGTGGTGACGAGGTAAGTCTCCGGACTTACTTAGCTCGTATTCTATGTATTAGATTCGATGCGTGTTTGGTGGTGTGTGTTTTATATCTTTCATTATAACTTATAAAACCGGAAATAGGATTACCGACCTTTATATATTATTTTGCCCAAGTGTACGATAACGGGCGGTGACAACTTGTCTAGCTCTTGCGTAGAGTTAGGAGGTTCTTGGTGACTAGCCCATGTGGTTAGACGGACGGATTCATCCGTACCGTTTCAGGCGGTAAGTGGGGACCGAGGCGAGTTTCAGGAGATTCTCGTGTCACAAAAGAAGTTGAATTAGAACGGGATATGACCTAATAATAAAAAGATAATAAACGGACTTGTGTGTTTGAGCATGTTATGTGTTATGTTGATGTATGTGTGTATGTGCCTTCACCTTGCTTCTAATGCTGTGATAGTTAGCTAACGGTTTTATACCGATTGTTGTAGATTGTCTTGCAGGTTAGGAATGCGGTCGAGAGATCCGGAAGAGTGGGCAGCCGGGGTTCCGTACATTTTAGGATGGGTTTGGTTGGAGTTGTATTTGGGTTTTGTTTCTTGTATAGTGATATGTTTTTTATGTTTGAGTCTTTGGAGTTGACAACTCGGCTGAAGTTGTCTTTTAATTGTGTCTGGGGATCGTATCATTTGCATAAAAATGTTTTTTGGTTTTGCCTTTATTTGTGTCTTGTTCTAAGATCCGGTGAAATTGTTGTCAGGCTAAGGGTCGGGACCCATTTTGAGGTCCCAACCCGTAGCATCCCGAGTCCCACGGATTCGGGGTGTTACACAACATTCAAGGACTAAGCATATTGATGTAAGACATCACTTCATACGTGATCATGTTGAGAAAGGTGATGTTTCGATTTCTTTCATCTCAACTAACTTGCAGCTTGCAGATATCTTTACCAAACCTCTTCCTGACGAACAATTTAATTTTATTAGATTAGAGCTTGGTATGTTGTACAAGGAAGCATTAACGTAGGGGGAGTAAACAAGTTTTAATCACTCCTACGCATGCAACCCAATTGATGTTTTCAAGGGCCTTGAAATGAAATTAAAAGGGACCTTGAAACATTTTTCACGGGTAAATAAATAAATCGGATCAATTAGAAATTCTTATCTTTTTTATATTGAATTATCTAAATTTTTTTAAAGTGATTTCAAAAGATCTAGTTTCCAGATTCAAAGAATTTTTGAAAAGAGGTTACCAAAATTTATGGTAGGAATTTTTGTCATTCAAGATTTTAAAAAATCTTTTGATCTTACGTTGATTGGACTTCTTCCCATAAATACTTCTTCTCTTCTAAACTTTCTCTCTTCCGCGTCCCTTGTCTTTTGAAAGAACGGTGCTTTACTCTTTCGATTTTCCAAGACCTTCTTCATCGTTTTCTCAAAATCTCAAATGGCTCCCAAAAGATCCTCAGTCAACGAAGCAACATCGTCAGCTCCAAAACGACAAAGGTTTGTTCTATTGTCATCCGACTCTTCTAGCTCAAGTTCCAACTCGGGGTCAAGTTCAAGTTCTTCAGGGTTTTCAAGCGATGCTGGGATTTTTGCAAAAACTGGGTTTCCATCAACTTGGTTTGCCAACCAGACAGCTGCTAAGAAGTGCACTACTACAAAAAGGACTTTATAATCCGGCTAGTTGAGAGTTTATAATCCGGACCTGCACCGGATTAAATGTTAGGGGTGTATTTTCCAACAGGTTTTATAATCCCCGCGTGTTTTTGCCAAGCACCGGTGTATTTGCTAGGTTCATTTTCCCTTTTTTGGATTGTTTGTTTGCCCGGATTATTTGACATTTTATAATCCGGATATTTGACTACATATAATCCGGATGTTCTACATCCGGATTATATAAGTGATCATAAATCCGGATTATATGAAACGTATACAATCCGGAGGAACATCCGGATTATATAGTTGTGTAAAACACCGGAATATTCTTTTTTTTTTATAATCCGGGCTAAGATAAACGGATTAAGAAGTTTAGTGGTGGCGCCATTGGGCGAGGTTAATATACACCGGATACTTACAACCGTATTACTATAATTTTGACTTTATACACTGCCAACATATATCCGGATTATTTTCTCTCTATTATTTTTTATATATTTCATTCTATTTTTCGAATATACCATGTGTAACATTTGTTTTAAATCCAATAATTGATTTTTCAGACATTTGAATTATACCAAAACATAATAAACATGCTCATTAATTGTCATAAACTAAAACGTGCCATGAAAACATGTTTACTGCCATTGCTAAACTTTAAATCATACTCCAAACATAACTAGAAAAATTTAGTCTATGAGTTACAAGATTCAAAAAACAATTACTAATATGATTCGTTCAAGGTACTCTGATTCTTCTAAAGGACCTCGTAAGCAAAATTTTGCCATCGCAAAAGACCACTTTGCAGAAAATTTTGAACACTACAATAAACAAAGGTATATAACACGTCACATAGAGACAAACTATAAAAGAACAAACTTAAAAATATAGACGTCATAAGCACTGTAGGCAAAGAAAATTAAGCATAAATACTTGTCAAAATTCTTGTTGAGACAAAACATAAGAAATGTGATGCATAGATGTTACTTGAGATGTCATGCCATACTATACCACTATAATATTTGTTTATTAGTAAGTAACAACAAACATTGTCTAAATTACATCACTTTCACATACCTAAAAGACGAGTTGAAGCAAATATTCTAACCACTCTTTTCGGATTTGATCAACCTCGCCATCGGAGTAAGTACTCTTTCTACCATACCACTGTAAAACAACATAATTTAATAAATTATATCATGACAAGTTTTATTTTCCAAAAAACAATAGTATACATATTTGATATAAAATTGTAAGTAAAATTTAAAAATATAGATTTTACCTTTATGACATTCCATAAAATTTGTGTTCTCGGCTTTTTCTTTCCCAAATTGCAATATTTGAAAGCATAACTCCTTCAAAAAGTCAAGCAAGTTTGGTTAGTAACATGTATACTTTTATTTTATAATTAGTTAAATAAAGCAAGATATACTTACAGTTCAACTAATTTCTCTGCATCTTCTCTTTGTTCACCATGTGTTGAGTCAATCCAATATACAACACCTTTGTGAGGATGTAAGATGATAACACGATTTATTGCTTAGTTTTAGGTAATCATTTAGATAGATTTCTCACTCATTCATGCATGGTTTAGCACTAGTTCACGACGTTTGCACTCAATTCACGTACTTTGTCGAGATAGACGTCTACACGGACTTGTGCGTTGTTTTGTAGGTATTTCGGGAGATTTAGGAGCTAAAACGATACGTTTGAGGATCGTTCATCAAGATGACACACCCTCGGACTCATTAGGATGCAAACTAAGGGCTAAGGAGGACTCATGGAACCTTGCCAACACAAGCCATGCACCAAACCATGGCTTAACGAGCCTAGGAGAAGCTTCTGGAGTAAACCACGGTCTAGACCAAGACCACGACCGTGGTTCTACCCGTGGATTTTGCCAGATTCTTGTGACAGCTGTGCCACGACCCTCATGGCCAGCTCATGCAAATTTGTTATAAAAGTGGTCCTTCATTGGCTGAGAGAGGCATTTGGGAGCAGCTCTCCATTATCAAAATCTTCCAATCAAAAATACTCTCTCAACAAGAAGTCTTTCTAGGAAGGAAAGTGCTAAAAAGGAAGAAGAAGAGCTCCATTGAAGAGGAGAAGAAGAACACACACCATTACCACACCTTGATAGTTTTTGTAGTGAAGAATTTCGGATTCTATTTCTAGAGTTGTATGAACCATTTGAACCTTCTTTTGGAAGGGTTGTGAGTCATTCTAATCTCATTTTCAGTTTGGTTTTGTTTACTTCACTTATTCATCTCTTTCTCTTTATTGTCTTGCAAATGGATGCCATGATTTCATGTTTGATTGTTTCGATTTCTATTATGAATGTTTTAGGCTAAATAGATGTGGTTCTAGGGTAAGGAAAGGATGGTTATGGCTAGGGCTATGATAGGACGGACTTAGATTTACCTTTGGATGACTTGTGTGCATAAACGTAGCCTCTGTTAGGAATCACGGTTGGTTCTTGCCAAACCACGGCCGTGGTTTAGGTAGAACACCCCGTGATTTTCCCTGGCTCGATGGATCTAGTTTTAGATTGCTAGAATGTTGAAATCCTAAGTGTTTGTTGAGTTAAATCTATCCTAGGGTGACCTAGTGTTAGCAACTAAGTGTTAGGAGAGACTTACCCGGTAATCCTTACTCTTAGATTCCAAGGATAGCAAACCCTAGGTAGTGGTGAGCTTCATAAGCCGCCATTGGATTAAGTGTGCTAGGATAGCTGTTTAGGACTTCTCTTTCCAAGACTTACCCGGTAAGGATAGGTTAAGATCTCTAGGTAACAATCCGGTTTGTGTAGAATTCCGTCCCTTAGGTTCTTAGAGACTTACCCGGTGATGAGACCTAGGGAATGTACTAGTGGATCATGAGACCTACCCGGTGATTGATCCCAATCTAGAAACACTTAACCCCAACATAGTTAATCCAAGGAATGAATAGATCGCTTGAGTCCTATGCCATAACCGGGACTTCCAACCCCTAGAATCCGTCTTTTCTTTCTTTGATCTATATCTCTTGTTTAGCTTGTTTATTTGTGTTGATTCATAGTTTAGTTGATTGTTTACTTTGCATGAATTGTGATCCTTGATTGATCACCGAAAACCAACCAAAAACATTTGAGATTTTCACTTCTTTATTTCTTTCTCTTTTCTTAACAAAGATCTTCACTAGACTTAATCATAAATTGAATCAATCTCACCTTAGTCTTTGTGTTCGACCTCGGAATACTATCCTTACTACAAACGTCCCGTACACTGCGGGTTCGCTAGGATTTAGGAGAAATATAACGAGTATAAATTTAAAACCCAATTGCGCATCACACGATCTTAGCGTAACAAGTTTTTGGCGCCGTTGCCGGGGACTAGGTCTAGATTGAGTCTATTTTTGTGATTGTTTATAGTGTAGATCTTTCTTGTTGCTTTTGATCTCTCTTTGGTGTGTGTTTTTGCTTTTCAGGACATCTTTTACTCTTTAGGTGTATGCGAAGATCTCGTGGCAAGGATTTAGCTCCATTCGATCCCGAACCGGAGAAAACCATTAGATCTAGATCCAAGAGCATTAAAAAGGGAAAAGAGATGGCCGGAAGAGACCTCCAAGCTGAATTGGATGAAGCCATAGAGCAAATAAGGCTAAGAGATGAGCTCTTGGAGGAAGAAAGGAGACTTGCCAATGAGAGGCAAGAAGCAACTAGGAGGGTGATTGATGAGATTAGACAAGCCCTTGTACAAGGGGAGCTTAATCGGCAACAACCTCCACCTCCTCCACCTCCGGTGGTACAACCGCAGCCGGCGGCTAATGTTAAGGTTGTTCCCATTGCATTTGAGGTGCCACAAACCCTAGGGAGACGGATGGATCTGGCACAAAGAGCACACCGTCCGGGTGTGAACTTAGGAGATCCCGCAACCCACAACTATGAGCTCCGCCCTCAAGTTCTACAAATGATCTAGCATAATCAATTTGGAGGGATGGAAGGAGAGTCTCCTCATCAACACTTGATGAATTATGAGATCTTGATGGAGACTCTTAGACCGCCAAGATTGGAGAGCAACAACCATAAGCTTAGGGCTTTCTCCTTCTCTCTTAAGGATAAAGCCTTGGCTTGGTATCAATCTATTCCACAAGGCCGAGTTGGTACTTGGGAGGAGATGACAACTGAATTTTTGACTAAGTTCTTCCCACCTTCCAAGACTACCGATTTAAGAGGGAAGATCAATGCCTTCGTGATGAAGGATAGAGAGAGTTTCTTCAAGTCTTGGGAGAGATTTAAGGATCTTCTCCTAGATTGTCCACACCATGGCATACCGAAAATTGAGCTATTGGAGATCTACTTCAAGGGACTTGATGAAGATAGCCAATTCAAGCTCCAATCTCTTTCCGGTGGGACTTTCATGGAGAAGCATGTAGATGAGGCTTGGGAGTTTGTGGAGAAGCAAGCTCTAGTGATTGAGAAATACTCCCATAGGAAGAGTGAAGGGAGAAAGGTGGGAGCATATGAGGTGAGTGAGGTCACCATGAGCAATTTCAAGCTTGACGCCATCAACAACGAGTTGAAGTCCTTGAGGGAGTTGTGTGCTACAACTTTGAAGAACCAAGCAACTCCTCAAGTGCTTCCACAAGCCAACTTGTCTTCCAAGGAGGAGGATGTGAGTTACATGGGAAGGGGCAACTACAACAACTACCAAGGCCCAAGGAATTTCAACAACAACCGGCAATTCAAAAATTACCGGCCCAACCACAACCATCCCGGGTTTTCCTACTCTAACCCGGATGGAGCCTTGAACCCTACCGCTTCCACAAGCACAACTCCACCACCAAGAGCTTCACAAGAACCTCCACCCGGATTTACTCAACCTCCCAAGGATAGAACCAAAATAATGTTTGAGCAATTGCTTGGAAGGTTGAGTGGTCTTGAGAGCACCGTGACTTCAATTTCCAAGGCTCAAAAAGTTTTGGAAGCTCAAGTGTTCCAAAAGGCGGGTGAAGCCCATAGAGATCCGGGAAAGCTTCCCGGAAGGACTGAAGACAACCCAAGAGGCCAAGTGTTGGCCATCACAACGAGGAGTGGGTTGAGTATGAAAGATCTTTTGCCCAAGGACAATGCTAAGGGAAAGCAAGTAGTGGTAGAAGAGGGAAAGTTGCAAGAAGATGGAGGCAAGAGCAAAGATGTTGAGCCAACCTATGTAGCGCCGCCTCCATACAAGCCACCGCTACCGTTCCCACAATCAAGAGCAAGAGCTCGTTTGGACAATCACTTTGGTAAGTTCCTTGAACTAATGTCCAAATTACATATTAACATTCCGTTCATGGATGCCATTTTAGGAATGCCGGCATACGGCAAGTTTTTGAAAGAGATACTCTCCAACAAAAGGAAGTTGGAGGAGTATGGGGAGATAAGAATGACCAAGAGATCCTCGGAATTGATCCAAACAATAAGAGAGGAGATGCCTCCCAAGCTAAGAGATCCGGGCTCTTTTTGCGTCCCAATTGGAGTGGGAGATGTGAAGTACGAGGCCCTTTGTGATCTTGGAACGAGTGTGAGCATCATACCGCTTGCACTTTGCAACAAGGTCGGGCTAGATGAGCCAAAACCGGTCAAGATGACCCTCTATATGGCGAACCGTTCTATCACTCATCCGGTTGGGATTTTAGAAGACATTCCGGTGCAACTAGGAGGATTCTATGTGCCAATTGACTTTGTCGTTTTGGACATTCCGGCGGACTATCCGGTTCCCATCATCTTAGGAAGACCTTTCCTAGCGACCTCCGGATGCCTAGTGGATTGCAAGAATGGGACTCTCTCCTTGAACATTGGAGAAGAGAACATCAAGTTCAAGTTGTCCACAATGATGAAAGGGCCAACCCTTGATGAGGATGTCTTCAACATAGTCGAGCAAGAAGAATCTAGAGAAGTTGTGAGCTCGATCTTGATCAAGGATCCCTTGGAGAAGGTTCTTACCTTAAGTATGATGGAGGAAGGTGTTGAGGAGGCTTGCAATGAAGAGATCAAGGCCTTGGAAGCATTAGAAGAGGAGCCAAGAGTTGGATTTGAAGGCCACGAAGAGGTGTTGAACAGCTGCAAGTTCCACGGTCGAGATTTATGTTCCACGGCCGTCAAACTCTCTGGACAACTCCGGGAAGCAGGCTTGGCAAGAACCACGGCCGTGGAAGTTGAGCAAACCGTGGTTCCAGCCGTGGTTTTCCCTGGATCAGCCCTTGATGGTGATCAAGCTTCTAGGAGCCATGGAGAGTCTTCATTTGCTTTGGATTCATCTCATCCAACCTTATTTGGATTGTCTCCAACCGATAAAGGTCCTCCTAAACTTGAACTTAAACCCCTCCCCTCTCACTTGAACTTGCTAAGTTGTTGCATAGGAAAGCCATTGGCTATACTATTGATGATTTGGTTGGCATAAAACCTTCTTTGTGCATGCATAAGATAATGATGGAAGATAATCATAAACCCTCTATTGAACATCAAAGGAGATTGAATCCCATAATGAAAGAGGTAGTCAAAAAGGAAATCATTAAGTTGCTAGATGCGGGGATAATCTACCCTATTTCGGATAGTAAGTGGGTTAGTCCCATTCATGTAGTACCTAAGAAGGGTGGGATGACCGTAGTGACAAACGAGAACAATGAACTAATCCCGACTAGGACGGTTATGGGGTGGAGAATGTGCATCGATTATAGGAAGTTGAACATGGCCTCTAGGAAAGATCACTTCCCTCTCCCCTTCATTGACCAAATGCTAGAGAGGTTAGCTCAACATTCTCATTTTTGCTACCTAGATGGCTATAGTGGATTCTTCCAAATCCCTATCCACCCCGATGACCAAGAGAAAACCACCTTTACATGTCCATGGGATACTTTTGCATATAGGAGAATGCCATTTGGGTTGTGTAATGCACCCACCACCTTCCAAAGGTGTATGATGGCTATCTTTTTGGAATACATAGAAAATATCATGGAAGTGTTCATGGATGATTTCTCTGTTTATGTTTCTTCCTTTGATAATTGCTTGGCTAACTTGTCCTTAGTATTGCAAAGATGTGAGGAGACAAATCTTGTCTTAAATTGGGAAAAATGCCACTTCATGGTAAGTGAAGGCATTGTGTTAGGACAGTTGGTGTCTAACCGTGGCATTGAGGTTGATAGGGCCAAGATTGAAACAATAGAGAAGTTGCCACCGCCTACCTCGGTGAAAGGGGTAAGGAGTTTCTTAGGGCATGCCGGTTTTTACCGGAGATTTATTCAAGACTTCTCTAAAATTTCTAAGCCCCTCACTAACCTACTAATGAAAGATTTTGATTTTTTTTTTCCAAAGATTGTCTTGAGGCCTTTTGTAGGTTGAAGAACGCCTTGATCTCCGCACCTATCATGCAACCTCCGGATTGGAGTCTACCATTTGAGATCATGTGTGATGCAAGCGATGTAGCCGTTGGGGCCGTTTTAGGGCAAAGGAAAGAAGGGTGCACTCATGCTATTTATTATGCTATCAAGACGCTAGATGATGCCCAACTCAATTATGCTACCACCGAGAACGAGTTGTTAGCGGTGGTGTATGCATTTGAGAAGTTCCGCTCGTACCTTGTTGGAGCGAAGGTCATAGTTTATACGGATCATGCTGCGATCCGTTATCTACTTACAAAGAAGGATGTCAAACCAAGGTTGATTCGGTGGATCCTTCTTCTTCAAGAGTTTGATTTGGAAATACGGGACAAGAAGGGATCCGAAAACTCGGTGGCGGATCACCTTAGTAGGCTCCCACCATTGGAGCTTGAAAGAGATGACATCCCAATTGATGACTCATTCCGAGATGAGCAATTGCAAATGGTGGAGGAATGCTTGTTCCATGTGTCTAGAGGAAATGAGCCATGGTATGCCGACATTGTGAACTACTTAGTGTGTGAGGAAGTGCCTCCCGGATTGACATATCCACAAAGAAAGAAGTTCTTCAACGATGTGAGGCACTACTATTGGAGTGAACCACTTCTATTCAAGAGAGGGCCGGATGGGATGTTTAGAAGATGCATACCGGAAGATGAAGTGGAGAGTGTGATCCGGCATTGTCACTCCTTACCATGTGGAGGCCATGCTAGCTCACACAAGACGTGTGCAAAGGTATTGCAATCCGGTTTTAATTGGCCTAACTTGTTTAGAGATGTGCAAAGTTTTGTAGCGGCATGTGATGCTTGCCAAAGGACGGGCAACATCTCAAGGAGAAATAAAATGCCCTTGAACAACATCCAAGAAGTCGAAATATTTGATGTGTGGGGTGTGGATTTCATGGGACCATTCCCTTCCTCATGTGGAAATCTCTACATCCTATTGGCGGTTGACTACGTTTCAAGATGGGTGGAGGCAATCGCCTCTCCTACAAATGACGCCAAGGTTGTGGTGCAGTTCTTCAACCGGGTGATCTTCCCTAGGTTTGGAACACCAAGGGTGATCATTAGTGATGGAGGGAAGCACTTCACAAATAGGAACTTTGGAGCACTTTTGGCCAAGTATGGGGTGACTCACAAGGTGGCAACACCTTACCATCCCCAAACTAGTGGCCAAGTGGAGATCTCCAACCGGGAGATCAAGGCCATCCTTGAGAAGACGGTGTCTTGGACTAGAAAGGATTGGGCTATGAAGCTCAATGATGCCTTATGGGCATATAGAACCGCCTTCAAGACACCAATTGGCACCACTCCTTACAAGTTGGTCTATGGCAAGTCTTGCCACCTCCCGGTAGAGATGGAGCATAGAGCTTATTGGGCCATTAAGTGGCTAAATTTTGATCTCAAGGAGGCGGGAGAGAAGAGATTGCTTGAATTGAATGCCCTTGAGGAGATCCGGTTAGATGCTTATGAGAATGCCCGGATCTACAAGGAGAGGACCAAAAGATGGCATGATAAGAGGATTATTCCCAAGGAGTTGAGTGAAGGAGATCTTGTCCTTCTCTTCAACTCAAGGTTGCGGCTCTTTCCCGGAAAGCTCAAATCAAGATGGACCGGGCCATATGTGGTAAAGAAGATCTATTCCCATGGAGCTATTGAGATAGGAGGGGAGCATTGTGGGAATTTCAAAGTGAATGGGCACCGCTTGAAGAAGTATATTCCGGGAGCTCCGGTAGACATGATTGCCCCACTTCACCTTGAATAGACGCCCCCGAGTTTGGTCAAGCTAATGACCTTAAAGAAGCGCTTGGTGGGAGGCAACCCATTGGTAACGTTTTTCCCTTTTCATTTTTCGTTTTCGCGTAGATTTTTTCTGTTTTTGTGTGTGTTTTGTCTACCTTGTGTGTGTGTGTTAGAGCCTTAGTAGCATTGGAAGCCTTGGTTGGCATATGAATGATGAGGATGAACCCCTCATCAATTATGGGTGGAGCGGACGCGGAACTTGGACGGCTAGCGGTGCCTAGCGCGGGTCCCGACGCCTTGATGAATACTTAGAGCTCTCTACCATTGTTGATAGGATCATCCACCATCAATTCACTTGAGAATCCCAAATACCATAGCAAACCCTTTTTACATTGTGAGAACCTTCTTTCACTCTTCTTTACTTCATTTACACATTGGGGACAGTGTGTTTCTAAGTATGGGGTGGGGTTTGCATGATCCTTTGCATGATGAGCATCTAGGATAGTTTAAAATCTTCACATGTCTTGCATTGTACATACTCATTTCGAAAATACCATAAAAATCAGAAAATTTAAAAAATTTTGTGATTTCTAGGCTTGGATATGATCCTAATGATGAATCTTATCTTGTGAATTGGCTATGGATGGCCTCATGTGTTAGGATTGATGAATTTAGATGTGGACTTGAAGTACTTCTCTTGAAATTCTATGAATGATTTGTGATCATGATGTTTGCCTAGAATTGATTGAGTATTGAAGATCGAAATTACATGATAGTTCTTGCATACCATCTAGGAATGAATGAGGCAATTCATTTTTCTCTACTTCACATCTTAATCATGATTGCTTGAGCACCTCAATTGAGATAAATTTGACCTCTTTTAACCCATCCGGGAATAGGAGCATGCTAGTGTGTTGATGTGTGTGGAAAGCAAGTGCGGGGTGAAGTTGTTGATGAAAAGAACGTCATAAATAAATGCTGAAATTGTTGGGAAAGTGTAGCCAAAAATATAGGTTTGGGGGCATTGGTTTAAATGACAAGTAACTCAGTACACTTCACATAATCGGGTGTTGGTGCCTTGCCAAAGTCAAATAAACCAATAGCCCTAGCGAGCTTTGGTATGTGTGCCCGGTGTGGATGCACCTCGAAAAATAGAAAAAGCCCGAGGATGGCTAATCACCAAGGTTTCGGCTTTTGTACACCAATGCCATTGTCTCAAAAATAAGTCAAAGAAAAAGAAAAGAAAGAAAAGATAGAGGAAAATATACACTTGAGGGAAGTTGATCGAGGACAAGATTGTGGAGTTAGTTCCGTTCCCGGATTAGCATCACATAACCTAGAAATCCCCACCCAATCACTACATTTCTTGGCCCTTTTATTTCGCGAGACCTTATGACCTATTTGCATGTTTGTAAGACTTAGTGATTTAGATTGGATGTACTCTTGATCTTCTTGACTTCTTCATCTTTACATTTCATGCATACTTTTGAGTTAAGTACAATTGTCTTTCCATGTCTTCATTTGTTTGATGCATAATTGCTTATCCTTTGCCATGAAACATGAATTTGAAGGTGATCCAATAATAGAAGCACAAACCCAAAAGGATTTTTCCATTTTTCTGCATACATAAATCATGTCATCTCTTAGTCTATAGTTGGGAATTTGCTCGGGGACGAGAAACCTTAAGTATGGGATATTTGGGGTTTGCATGATCCTTTGCACGATGAGCATCTAGGATAGTTTAAAATCTTCACATGTCTTGCATTGTACATACTCATTTCGAAAATACCATAAAAATCAGAAAATTTAAAAATTTTTGTGCTTTCTAGGCTTGGATATGATCCTAATGATGAATCTTGTCTTGTGAATTGGCTATGGATGGCCTCATGTGTTAGGATTGATGAATGTATATGTGGACTTGAAGTACTTCTCTTGAAATTCTATGAATGATTTGTGATCATGATGTTTGCCTAGAATTGATTGAGTATTGAAGATCGAAATTACATGATAGTTCTTGCATACCATCTAGGAATGAATGAGGCAATTCATTTTTCTCTACTACACATCTTAATCATGATTGCTTGAGCACCTCAATTGAGATAAATTTGACCTCTTTTAACCCATCCGGGAATAGGAGCATGCTAGTGTGTTGATGTGTGTGGAAAGCAAGTGCGGGGTGAAGTTGTTGATGAAAAGAACGTCATAAATAAATGCTGAAATTGTTGGGAAAGTGTAGCCAAAAATATAGGTTTGGGGGCATTGGTTTAAATGACAAGTAACTCAGTACACTTCACATAATCGGGTGTTGGTGCCTTGCCAAAGTCAAATAAACCAATAGCCCTAGCGAGCTTTGGTATGTGTGCCCGGTGTGGATGCACCTCGAAAAATAGAAAAAGCCCGAGGATGGCTAATCACCAAGGTTTCGGCTTTTGTACACCAATGCCATTGTCTCAAAAATAAGTCAAAGAAAAAGAAAAGAAAGAAAAGATAGAGGAAAATATACACTTGAGGGAAGTTGATCGAGGACAAGATTGTGGAGTTAGTTCCGTTCCCGGATTAGCATCACATAACCTAGAAATCCCCACCCAATCACTACATTTCTTGGCCCTTTTATTTCGCGAGACCTTATGACCTATTTGCATGTTTGTAAGACTTAGTGATTTAGATTGGATGTACTCTTGATCTTCTTGACTTCTTCATCTTTACATTTCATGCATACTTTTGAGTTAAGTACAATTGTCTTTCCATGTCTTCATTTGTTTGATGCATAATTGCTTATCCTTTGCCATGAAACATGAATTTGAAGGTGATCCAATAATAGAAGCACAAACCCAAAAGGATTTTTCCATTTTTCTGCATACATAAATCATGTCATCTCTTAGTCTATAGTTGGGAATTTGCTCGGGGACGAGAAACCTTAAGTATGGGATATTTGGGGTTTGCATGATCCTTTGCACGATGAGCATCTAGGATAGTTTAAAATCTTCACATGTCTTGCATTGTACATACTCATTTCGAAAATACCATAAAAATCAGAAAATTTAAAAATTTTTGTGCTTTCTAGGCTTGGATATGATCCTAATGATGAATCTTGTCTTGTGAATTGGCTATGGATGGCCTCATGTGTTAGGATTGATGAATGTATATGTGGACTTGAAGTACTTCTCTTGAAATTCTATGAATGATTTGTGATCATGATGTTTGCCTAGAATTGGTTGAGTATTGAAGATCGAAATTACATGATAGTTCTTGCATACCATCTAGGAATGAATGAGGCAATTCATTTTTCTCTACTTCACATCTTAATCATGATTGCTTGAGCAGCTCAATTGAGATAAATTTGACCTCTTTTAACCCATCCGGGAATAGGAGCATGCTAGTGTGTTGATGTGTGTGGAAAGCAAGTGCGGGGTGAAGTTGTTGATGAAAAGAACGTCATAAATAAATGCTGAAATTGTTGGGAAAGTGTAGCCAAAAATATAGGTTTGGGGGCATTGGTTTAAATGACAAGTAACTCAGTACACTTCACATAATCGGGTGTTGGTGCCTTGCCAAAGTCAAATAAACCAATAGCCCTAGCGAGCTTTGGTATGTGTGCCCGGTGTGGATGCACCTCGAAAAATAGAAAAAGCCCGAGGATGGCTAATCACCAAGGTTTCGGCTTTTGTACACCAATGCCATTGTCTCAAAAATAAGTCAAAGAAAAAGAAAAGAAAGAAAAGATAGAGGAAAATATACACTTGAGGGAAGTTGATCGAGGACAAGATTGTGGAGTTAGTTCCGTTCCCGGATTAGCATCACATAACCTAGAAATCCCCACCCAATCACTACATTTCTTGGCCCTTTTATTTCGCGAGACCTTATGACCTATTTGCATGTTTGTAAGACTTAGTGATTTAGATTGGATGTACTCTTGATCTTCTTGACTTCTTCATCTTTACATTTCATGCATACTTTTGAGTTAAGTACAATTGTCTTTCCATGTCTTCATTTGTTTGATGCATAATTGCTTATCCTTTGCCATGAAACATGAATTTGAAGGTGATCCAATAATAGAAGCACAAACCCAAAAGGATTTTTCCATTTTTCTGCATACATAAATCATGTCATCTCTTAGTCTATAGTTGGGAATTTGCTCGGGGACGAGAAACCTTAAGTATGGGATATTTGGGGTTTGCATGATCCTTTGCACGATGAGCATCTAGGATAGTTTAAAATCTTCACATGTCTTGCATTGTACATACTCATTTCGAAAATACCATAAAAATCAGAAAATTTAAAAATTTTTGTGCTTTCTAGGCTTGGATATGATCCTAATGATGAATCTTGTCTTGTGAATTGGCTATGGATGGCCTCATGTGTTAGGATTGATGAATGTATATGTGGACTTGAAGTACTTCTCTTGAAATTCTATGAATGATTTGTGATCATGATGTTTGCCTAGAATTGATTGAGTATTGAAGATCGAAATTACATGATAGTTCTTGCATACCATCTAGGATTGAATTAGGCAATTCATTTTTCTCTACTTCACATCTTAATCATGATTGCTTGAGCACCTCAATTGAGATAAATTTGACCTCTTTTAACCCATCCGGGAATAGGAGCATGCTAGTGTGTTGATGTGTGTGGAAAGCAAGTGCGGGGTGAAGTTGTTGATGAAAAGAACGTCATAAATAAATGCTGAAATTGTTGGGAAAGTGTAGCCAAAAATATAGGTTTGGGGGCATTGGTTTAAATGACAAGTAACTCGGTACACTTCACATAATCGGGTGTTTGTGCCTTGCCAAAGTCAAATAAACCAATAGCCCTAACGAGCTTTGGTTTGTGTGCCCGGTGTGGATGCACCTCGAAAAATAGAAAAAGCCCGAGGATGGCTAATCACCAAGGTTTCGGCTTTTGTACACCAATGCCATTGTCTCAAAAATAAGTCAAAGAAAAAGAAAAGAAAGAAAAGATAGAGGAAAATATACACTTGAGGGAAGTTGATCGAGGACAAGATTGTGGAGTTAGTTCCGTTCCCGGATTAGCATCACATAACCTAGAAATCCCCACCCAATCACTACATTTCTTGGCCCTTTTATTTCGCGAGACCTTATGACCTATTTGCATGTTTGTAAGACTTAGTGATTTTGATTGGATGTACTCTTGATCTTCTTGACTTCTTCATCTTTACATTTCATGCATACTTTTGAGTTAAGTACAATTGTCTTTCCATGTCTTCATTTGTTTGATGCATGATTGCTTATCCTTTGCCATGAAACATGACTTTTAAGGTGATCCAATAATAGAAGCACAAACCCAAAAGGATTTTGCCATTTTTCTGCATACATAAATCATGTCATCTCTTAGTCTATAGTTGGGAATTTGCTCGGGGACGAGCAAACCTTAAGTATGGGGTATTTGGGGTTTGCATGATCCTTTGCATGATGAGCATCTAGGATAGTTTTAAAATCTTCACATGTCTTGCATTGTACATACTCATTTCGAAAATACCATAAAAATCAGAAAATTTAAAAATTTTTGTGCTTTCTAGGCTTGGATATGACCTAATGATGAATCTTGTCTTGTGAATTGGCTATGGATGGCCTCATGTGTTAGGATTGATGAATGTATATGTGGACTTGAAGTACTTCTCTTGAAATTCTATGAATGATTTGTGATCATGATGTTTGCCTAGAATTGATTGAGTATTGAAGATCGAAATTACATGATAGTTCTTGCATACCATCTAGGAATGAATGAGGCAATTCATTTTTCTCTACTTCACATCTTAATCATGATTGCTTGAGCACCTCAATTGAGATAAATTTGACCTCTTTTAACCCATCCGGGAATAGGAGCATGCTAGTGTGTTGATGTGTGTGGAAAGCAAGTGCGGGGTGAAGTTGTTGATGAAAAGAACGTCATAAATAAATGCTGAAATTGTTGGGAAAGTGTAGCCAAAAATATAGGTTTGGGGGCATTGGTTTAAATGACAAGTAACTCGGTACACTTCACATAGACGGGTGTTGGTGCCTTTCCAAAGTCAAATAAACCAATAGCCCTAGCGAGCTTTGGTATGTGTGCCCGGTGTTGATGCACCTCGAAAAATAGAAAAAGCCCGAGGATGGCTAATCACCAAGGTTTCGGCTTTTGTACACCAATGCCATTGTCTAAAAAATAAGTCAAAGAAAAAGAAAAGAAAGAAAAGAAAGAGGAAAATATACACTTGAGGGAAGGTTATCGAGGACAAGATTGTGGAGTTAGTTCCGTTCCCGGATTAGCATCACATAACCTAGAAATCCCCACCCAATCACTACATTTTTTGGCCCTTTTATTTCGCGAGACCTTATGACCTATTTGCATGTTTGTAAGACTTAGTGATTTAGATTGGATGTACTCTTGATCATCTTGACTTCTTCATCTTTACATTTCATGCATACTTTTGAGTTAAGTACAATTGTCATTCCATGTCTTCATTTGTTTGATGCATGATTGCTTATCATTTGCCATGAAACATGACTTTGAAGGTGATCCAATAATAGAAGCACAAACCCAAAAGGATTTTGCCATTTTTCTGCATACATAAATCATGTCATCTCTTAGTCTATAGTTGGGAATTTGCTCGGGGACGAGCAAACCTTAAGTATGGGATATTTGGGGTTTGCATGATCCTTTGCACGATGAGCATCTAGGATAGTTTAAAATCTTCACATGTCTTGCATTGTACATACTCATTTCGAAAATACCATAAAAATCAGAAAATTTAAAAATTTGTGTGCTTTCTAGGCTTGGATATGATCCTAATGATGAATCTTGTCTTGTGAATTGGCTATGGATGGCCTCATGTGTTAGGATTGATGAATGTATATGTGGACTTGAAGTACTTCTCTTGAAATTCTATGAATGATTTGTGATCATGATGTTTGCCTAGAATTGATTGAGTATTGAAGATCGAAATTACATGATAGTTCTTGCATACCATCTAGGAATGAATGAGGCAATTCATTTTTCTCTACTTCACATCTTAATCATGATTGCTTGAGCACCTCAATTGAGATAAATTTGACCTCTTTTAACCCATCCGGGAATAGGAGCATGCTAGTGTGTTGATGTGTGTAGAAAGCAAGTGCGGGGTGAAGTTGTTGATGAAAAGAACGTCATAAATAAATGCTGAAATTGTTGGGAAAGTGTAGCCAAAAATATAGGTTTGGGGGCATTGGTTTAAATGACAAGTAACTCGGTACACTTCACATAATCGGGTGTTTGTGCCTTGCCAAAGTCAAATAAACCAATAGCCCTAACGAGCTTTGGTTTGTGTGCCCGGTGTGGATGCACCTCGAAAAATAGAAAAAGCCCGAGGATGGCTAATCACCAAGGTTTCGGCTTTTGTACACCAATGCCATTGTCTCAAAAATAAGTCAAAGAAAAAGAAAAGAAAGAAAAGATAGAGGAAAATATACACTTGAGGGAAGTTGATCGACGACAAGATTGTGGAGTTAGTTCCGTTCCCGGATTAGCATCACATAACCTAGAAATCCCCACCCAATCACTACATTTCTTGGCCCTTTTATTTCGCGAGACCTTATGACCTATTTGCATGTTTGTAAGACTTAGTGATTTTGATTGGATGTACTCTTGATCTTCTTGACTTCTTCATCTTTACATTTCATGCATACTTTTGAGTTAAGTACAATTGTCTTTCCATGTCTTCATTTGTTTGATGCATGATTGCTTATCCTTTGCCATGAAACATGACTTTTAAGGTGATCCAATAATAGAAGCACAAACCCAAAAGGATTTTGCCATTTTTCTGCATACATAAATCATGTCATCTCTTAGTCTATAGTTGGGAATTTGCTCGGGGACGAGCAAACCTTAAGTATGGGGTATTTGGGGTTTGCATGATCCTTTGCATGATGAGCATCTAGGATAGTTTTAAAATCTTCACATGTCTTGCATTGTACATACTCATTTCGAAAATACCATAAAAATCAGAAAATTTAAAAATTTTTGTGCTTTCTAGGCTTGGATATGATCCTAATGATGAATCTTGTCTTGTGAATTGGCTATGGATGGCCTCATGTGTTAGGATTGATGAATGTATATGTGGACTTGAAGTACTTCTCTTGAAATTCTATGAATGATTTGTGATCATGATGTTTGCCTAGAATTGATTGAGTATTGAAGATCGAAATTACATGATAGTTCTTGCATAACATCTAGGAATGAATGAGGCAATTCATTTTTCTCTACTTCACATCTTAATCATGATTGCTTGAGCACCTCAATTGAGATAAATTTGACCTCTTTTAACCCATCCGGGAATAGGAGCATGCTAGTGTGTTGATGTGTGTGGAAAGCAAGTGCGGGGTGAAGTTGTTGATGAAAAGAACGTCATAAATAAATGCTGAAATTGTTGGGAAAGTGTAGCCAAAAATATAGGTTTGGGGGCATTGGTTTAAATGACAAGTAACTCGGTACACTTCACATAGACGGGTGTTGGTGCCTTTCCAAAGTCAAATAAACCAATAGCCCTAGCGAGCTTTGGTATGTGTGCCCGGTGTTGATGAACCTCGAAAAATAGAAAAAGCCCGAGGATGGCTAATCACCAAGGTTTCGGCTTTTGTACACCAATGCCATTGTCTAAAAAATAAGTCAAAGAAAAAGAAAAGAAAGAAAAGAAAGAGGAAAATATACACTTGAGGGAAGGTTATCGAGGACAAGATTGTGGAGTTAGTTCCGTTCCCGGATTAGCATCACATAACCTAGAAATCCCCACCCAATCACTACATTTTTTGGCCCTTTTATTTCGCGAGACCTTATGACCTATTTGCATGTTTGTAAGACTTAGTGATTTAGATTGGATGTACTCTTGATCATCTTGACTTCTTCATCTTTACATTTCATGCATACTTTTGAGTTAAGTACAATTGTCATTCCATGTCTTCATTTGTTTGATGCATGATTGCTTATCATTTGCCATGAAACATGACTTTGAAGGTGATCCAATAATAGAAGCACAAACCCAAAAGGATTTTGCCATTTTTCTGCATACATAAATCATGTCATCTCTTAGTCTATAGTTGGGAATTTGCTCGGGGACGAGCAAACCTTAAGTATGGGATATTTGGGGTTTGCATGATCCTTTGCACGATGAGCATCTAGGATAGTTTAAAATCTTCACATGTCTTGCATTGTACATACTCATTTCGAAAATACCATAAAAATCAAAAAATTTAAAAATTTTTGTGCTTTCTAGGCTTGGATATGATCCTAATGATGAATCTTGTCTTGTGAATTGGCTATGGATGGCCTCATGTGTTAGGATTGATGAATGTATATGTGGACTTGAAGTACTTCTCTTGAAATTCTATGAATGATTTGTGATCATGATGTTTGCCTAGAATTGATTGAGTATTGAAGATCGAAATTACATGATAGTTCTTGCATACCATCTAGGAATGAATGAGGCAATTCATTTTTCTCTACTTCACATCTTAATCATGATTGCTTGAGCACCTCAATTGAGATAAATTTGACCTCTTTTAACCCATCCGGGAATAGGAGCATGCTAGTGTGTTGATGTGTGTGGAAAGCAAGTGCGCGGTGAAGTTGTTGATGAAAAGAACGTCGTAAATAAATGCTGAAATTGTTGGGAAAGTGTAGCAAAAAATATAGGTTTGGGGGCATTGGTTTAAATGACAAGTAACTCGGTACACTTCACATAATCGGGTGTTGGTGCCTTGCCAAAGTCAAATAAACCAATAGCACTAACGAGCTTTGGTTTGTGTGCCCGGTGTGGATGCACCTCGAAAAATAGAAAAAGCCCGAGGATGGCTAATCACCAAGGTTTCGGCTTTTGTACACCAATGCCATTGTCTCAAAAATAAGTCAAAGAAAAAGAAAAGAAAGAAAAGATAGAGGAAAATATACACTTGAGGGAAGTTGATCGAGGACAAGATTGTGGAGTTAGTTCCGTTCCCGGATTAGCATCACATAACCTAGAAATCCCCACCCAATCACTACATTTCTTGGCCCTTTTATTTCGCGAGACCTTATGACCTATTTGCATGTTTGTAAGACTTAGTGATTTTGATTGGATGTACTCTTGATCTTCTTGACTTCTTCATCTTTACATTTCATGCATACTTTTGAGTTAAGTACAATTGTCTTTCCATGTCTTCATTTGTTTGATGCATGATTGCTTATCCTTTGCCATGAAACATGACTTTTAAGGTGATCCAATAATAGAAGCACAAACCCAAAAGGATTTTGCCATTTTTCTGCATACATAAATCATGTCATCTCTTAGTCTATAGTTGGGAATTTGCTCGGGGACGAGCAAACCTTAAGTATGGGGTATTTGGGGTTTGCATGATCCTTTGCATGATGAGCATCTAGGATAGTTTTAAAATCTTCACATGTCTTGCATTGTACATACTCATTTCGAAAATACCATAAAAATCAGAAAATTTAAAAATTTTTGTGCTTTCTAGGCTTGGATATGATCCTAATGATGAATCTTGTCTTGTGAATTGGCTATGGATGGCCTCATGTGTTAGGATTGATGAATGTATATGTGGACTTGAAGTACTTCTCTTGAAATTCTATGAATGATTTGTGATCATGATGTTTGCCTAGAATTGATTGAGTATTGAAGATCAAAATTACATGATAGTTCTTGCATACCATCTAGGAATGAATGAGGCAATTCATTTTTCTCTACTTCACATCTTAATCATGATTGCTTGAGCACCTCAATTGAGATAAATTTGACCTCTTTTAACCCATCCGGGAATAGGAGCATGCTAGTGTGTTGATGTGTGTGGAAAGCAAGTGCGGGGTGAAGTTGTTGATGAAAAGAACGTCATAAATAAATGCTGAAATTGTTGGGAAAGTGTAGCCAAAAATATAGGTTTGGGGGCATTGGTTTAAATGACAAGTAACTCGGTACACTTCACATAGACGGGTGTTGGTGCCTTTCCAAAGTCAAATAAACCAATAGCCCTAGCGAGCTTTGGTATGTGTGCCCGGTGTTGATGCACCTCGAAAAATAGAAAAAGCCCGAGGATGGCTAATCACCAAGGTTTCGGCTTTTGTACACCAATGCCATTGTCTAAAAAATAAGTCAAAGAAAAAGAAAAGAAAGAAAAGAAAGAGGAAAATATACACTTGAGGGAAGGTTATCGAGGACAAGATTGTGGAGTTAGTTCCGTTCCCGGATTAGCATCACATAACCTAGAAATCCCCACCCAATCACTACATTTCTTGGCCATTTTATTTCGCGAGACCTTATGACCTATTTGCATGTTTGTAAGACTTAGTGATTTAGATTGGATGTACTCTTGATCATCTTGACTTCTTCATCTTTACATTTCATGCATACTTTTGAGTTAAGTACAATTGTCATTCCATGTCTTCATTTGTTTGATGCATGATTGCTTATCATTTGCCATGAAACATGACTTTGAAGGTGATCCAATAATAGAAGCACAAACCCAAAAGGATTTTGCCATTTTTCTGCATACATAAATCATGTCATCTCTTAGTCTATAGTTGGGAATTTGCTCGGGGACGAGCAAACCTTAAGTATGGGGTATTTTGATAACACGATTTATTGCTTAGTTTTAGGTAATCATTTAGATAGATTTCTCACTCATTCATGCATGGTTTAGCACTAGTTCACGACGTTTGTACTCAATTCACGTACTTTGTCGAGATAGATGTCTACACGGACTTGTGCGTTGTTTTGTAGGTATTTCGGGAGATTTAGGAGCTAAAACGATACGTTTGAGGATCGTTCATCAAGATGACACACCCTCGGACTCATTAGGATGCAAACTAAGGGCTAAGGAGGACTCATGGAACCTTGCCAACACAAGCCATGCACCAAATCATGGCTTAACGAGCCTAGGAGAAGCTTCTGGAGTAAACCACGGTCTAGACCAAGACCACGACCGTGGTTCTATCCGTGGATTTTGCCAGATTCTTGTGACAGCTGTGTCACGACCCTCATGGTCAGCTCATGCAAATTTGTTATAAAAGTGGTCCTTCATTGGCTGAGAGGGGCATCTGGGAGCAGCTCTCCATTATCAAAATCTTCCAATCAAAAATACTCTCTCAACAAGAAGTCTTTCTAGGAAGGAAAGTGCTAAAAAGGAAGAAGAAGAGCTCCATTGAAGAGGAGAAGAAGAACACACACCATTACCACACCTTGATAGTTTTTGTAGTGAAGAATTTCGGATTCTATTTCTAGAGTTGTATGAACCATTTGAACCTTCTTTTGGAAGGGTTGTGAGTCATTCTAATCTCATTTTCAGTTTGGTTTTGTTTACTTCACTTATTCATCTCTTTCTCTTTATTGTCTTGCAAATGGATGCCATGATTTCATGTTTGATTGTTTCGATTTCTATTATGAATATTTTAGGCTAAATAGATGTGGTTCTAGGGTAAGGAAATGATGGTTATGGCTAGGGCTATGATAGGACGGACTTAGATTTACCTTTGGATGACTTGTGTGCATAAACGTAGCCTCTGTTAGGAATCACGGTTGGTTCTTGCCAAACCACGGCCGTGGTTTAGGTAGAACACCCCGTGATTTTCCTTGGCTCGATGGATCTAGTTTTAGATTGTTAGAATGCTGAAATCCTAAGTGTTTGTTGAGTTAAATCTATCCTAGGGTGACCTAGTGTTAGCAACTAAGTGTTAGAAGAGACTTACCCGGTAATCCTTACTCTTAGATTCCAAGGATAGCAAACCGTAGGTAGTGGTGAGCTTCATAAGCCGCCATTGGATTAAGTGTGCTAGGATAGTTGTTTAGGACTTCCCTTTCCAAGACTTACCCGGTAAGGATAGGTTAAGATCTCTAGGTAACAATCCGGTTTGTGTAGAATTCCGTCCCTTAGATTCTTAGAGACTTACCCGGTGATGAGACCTAGGGAATGGACTAGTGGATCATGAGACCTACCCGGTGATTGATCCCAATCTAGAAACACTTAACCCCAACATAGTTAATCCAAGGAATGAATAGATAGCTTGAGTCCTATGCCATAACCGGGACTTCCAACCCCTAGAATCCGTCTTTTCTTTCTTTGATCTATATCTCTTGTTTAGCTTGTTTATTTGTGTTGATTCATAGTTTAGTTGATTGTTTACTTTGCATGAATTGTGATCCTTGATTGATCACCGAAAACCAACCAAAAACATTTGAGATTTTCACTTCTTTATTTCTTTCTCTTTTCTTAACATAGATCTTCACTAGACTTAATCATAAATTGAATCAATCTCACCTTAGTCTTTGTGTTCGACCTCGGAATACTATCCTTACTACAAACGTCCCGTACACTGCGGGTTCGCTAGGAGTTAGGAGAAATATAACGAGTATAAATTTAAAACCCAATTGCGCATCACACGATCTTAGCGTAACATAAGACCAATAACACCCAATGATTCCTATATACATATGTTTGTTAGTATGTGTATACGTATAAACATTTATATTTATAATTGTGAAAATGATATTATTTAAGATGAAATAAATACAAAATTATTTACCGAAAATAATATGGTGCGAAAAAGAGCTTGTTTTCAATATCGCCTTTCATTCCATGAGCAATATAAGTAGCCCGTTGTTTGATTGTACCGGTACCGATTTCAAGAGATATCAAAGTTGGACAAAAAAATCCGAACATATCACATGATTTGCAATGAGTTTCCCACAAATATTTGCAACAACGTCCGGCGTAATATATTACATTTCATTCTTTGTGCATAAAAAAAAATTGTCGAAACATACCTCATATATATTGATACATGACACATTTGTATGTGCTTTTTGTCGAGCATGACCTGAACTGGTTCCGCGTTCATGGAGACGCCAATATGTTTATGATTAAAAAGATTTTCCAGAATTTGGACATCCCAAGTTTTACCATCACCAAATTCTTCTAACATCCACGGAAATCGTCAACCAGACTCGGAACAGAATCCATATCCAAGGGTTTGATTATAGATTCTTTGGTCAAGGATTTATCGTTATTTACTTCCGTCAATGATTCCGGGGAGCTCTTCATATTAGTTATTACATTAATAAATATTAAAAGAAAATCTAAGATTAGTTGTAAAATTATATACACTTTCATGATAACTTACCATGATGGGCTTCACAAGATGATCATACCACTTGATGTATTGGCCCAATGAATATGACAATTTATGAACTTCTTCGGTAATGAATGGCACATCAACTTAACCTTGACCTTGTGCAACCGTAACTAATTCAATCTTCACCTCACCACTTTTCAAAGGCTGATTGTGAAGTACTATTGCGCTCGAATACACGAATCCTTTAGCCACCTCTTTGGTGAGGTCAGGCCAAAGTATCTGACAATGACTCTTTTCCTACACCAATACTAATAAGAGTTCTATATACTTTATAAATATAATAAATTTATTTTTAGCTGAAGTAGTACTTACATTCGGGTTCAATGGAGAAGTGTTATCTTTGATGGTAGAGCAAGATGCATAACCGCTTTTACGAACGGGATCCTTGGTTACGGAAGTAGAGAAGAAAGGCAAATCCATAAGTGGCTTGTCAGGGATTTATTGTTTTCTCTCATCTAGAAATGTTTGGATCAATTTTTTTGTTGCCTGCCTCTCTTCGTCAAACATTGATTCAATTTCGGCCCTTATGCTCTCTTTAAGTCTTTTTGATGCCTCAGTTACAGCAGCCTCCGCAAGATTCACTGTGGATAATGTAGATACATGGCGAGATGCAT
Source organism: Fagopyrum homotropicum (assembly GCA_033239125.1). NCBI lineage: Eukaryota > Viridiplantae > Streptophyta > Magnoliopsida > Caryophyllales > Polygonaceae > Fagopyrum > Fagopyrum homotropicum. The sequence continues at coordinate 83,540,310 of BSWB01000005.1, read as the reverse complement.
GACCAAAGAAACCGCTGACATGGACATCTTGACCAACTCCTATAACACGCCCAGGGTGGTCTTGGTTGCCTAAGGCCAATGCCAAAACATCCTTACGACCATTTGTAACAAGCTCCTTTGTTGATTCTTGTTCGAGATACATATCCTAAAATAATCATATAACAATATAAGTGTTTGTAGTGAAAAATATATACAAGTCATAAAATTTGATGGTAGACTTACTATTTTATCAATAACTTCCCTTGACTTGTCATTATATGAACCATCTTTATATTTTCTGGCTTCCTTGTATAAGATTGCTCGTGATACAGAGGAAGAAGCGTCCAATTTGTGTTCAAGTTTCTAGATTTATATCAAGCAAATGATTAAACATATTAAAACTCATCAACATTATGAAATTATTAGTGAAATGAAAAGCATATTTCATTACATACATATCTTTCTGCCACTCCTTTATAACCTAACTTGGATGCCCTATAAGTATGGTCATTCATTAGAGAGAGTTGTTTATACTTCTCTCTTTTTTCCTAATTGAAAAATATGAACATCGATTAGTATGATGATTTCATGACAAGCGATAAAAAGACAATTTCCAAACAACAAAAGCAGTAGAATATCACGAGTACCTTAAAATCATTAGACTGACTTATATGAACAAATTTCTTCCACTCGTCTTGGCTGATGTAAGAGTCATAAATGGTTGGGTGACTAGTCGGAAAAGCTCCACTAACCTTGTCTTGTAAATGATTTCTCCTCAAGTCTTTTTTGAAAGTACTCCATAAGATATTTGCTTTTTTCCAAACCCAACTTTTATGTTCTTCCGGAATTGCAAAAAGATCCTGCAATGTTTCACAATAAGAAAATGAGATAAACTATATGAACCTTATAAGTATATTTCAAAATAATCAAATATCAAATATACATAAATAAATATATGCTAACCACAAAATCATCCCAAATATGATTTAAGTCCTCATTTGATACATGCTTCCAACTTTCAATCGTAATTGGCACAATCCTCTTTGCTACAGTGCCAACATATGTGGAAAATTTTGATACATGTTCCCCTTCAGGTTGACCGTATTTATTGAAACGTATTTCAAACCTCTTTCCTTCCCCTATAGGGTTGGTAAAGTTTTTCAACAATGAAGCCCCTCTAGTCCTAGTGACTTTCGTAAACGGTTGAAACGACTGAGAAGAGTCAAGCGGTTGCGACTCAGACGGTTGCGTGGCTTGGGTGATCGGTTCCTTGCGCTTTCTAGCCATCTGAAAACAAAAAAAATCTTAAATAGGTGAATTTGATGACAAAAGATATAATATAATAAAATAATATAATAATAAGGTAACACATCTAAATAAAAACAAAGTATGAGGAGATCAAAAATTAACACTTAATGTCAACAAATCAACCAATAAACTTATTTGGAAAACTTTTCTACTTCTAAATCTCGTCATCTTTTCTGTTTTTTCTTGTAGGCACTTGACTGGATGATTAATTCTCTATGTTACTTTCTTCATTGATCCAAATGCCTTCTTGATGATCTTCCCGTACTTAAATATCCTCTTCAATTGCATACTCCGGGGTGGTGAGCAGAACTGTTAAGCTACTACTTTCTTCAGAAACATCGTCAATTTCTTCATTGTTGTATCTCTTTGAGGTAGACAAGTGACCGACGGTATTTCTATGGTCGTTTATACCCAATCAAAAGTAAATCCTGACTTAGCACTAAGAACAAATATAGTGATTAAGTAAGGGTCGAACGCAAGAGAGTTAAGGTGTTTTAGATGCAATTATCGATTATAGTGATAAGTGACACAAAAGGGGGGGGGGGGTTGGTTGAATTGATGCACAAAAACTTATAAAAATGATTAATGCGACAAGTAAGACAATAATGGAAGAATCTACACTAGGTTGATTCTAAGCATGCAATTGCTACTTTGGTGAGTTCCTTTTACAAGTTTTCAAGTAATCTCCCGTCTCGATGGTATATATGTGTTGAGCCAACCGGCATCAACACAACTTAACAGGTTAAAGTTCCGTAAACCTACAAGAACAAATAACAAGTTAGCTTTCAAACAAAGACTAAGGGATATAAAGAGAAGATTAAAACCGTTAAACTTATATTTATATTTGTGTTCCTTTTCTTTAAGTAATCACAACCCGTTATTACTTAAAGTTGCTACTAGATTAAAGACCCGAACCCGGAACCTATTAATCCTAGTTGTTTACATGCACTTTAGAACCTAAGGTGATCAATCTCAAGATATAGTAAACATGCAATTAGACAATGGAGATCAAGGAAACACAAAGTATTACTGAATGAAAAACATATATTATAAAGTACTTACAACCAAAGTAATAAAGCAGCTTCAAACCAACCCAATGTAACAAGGGAGTTTGCAACTCATTACAAGGTAGCAAGACAATCTAAGTGGATAATTTGATGATTAACAAGATGATAAGATGGATGATTCTAGCAATCAACCAAGGACTATTTATAATACAAAAGGCACTAAATAGGAGTAAATGGATGGCCCAAAACAACCACCTTTATTGCCATAAAGGTGGTGTAAACAGCCAGAGTAAAACTTTTGGTGTTAAGCCGCAGGGGCGGCCTTCAGGCCCCGCATGGGCGGTTTAGGCAGAATCGGTTGTTCTTCTTCAAAACCGTTGGGGCGGCTACATAATTCCGCTGGGGCGGATCTTCAATGCTCTTCAACGTCTGACCTTTCGCCTTCTTGACGTTTATGATGCCAAGCCGCCAGGGCGTCCCTATGTCGACGCAGGGGCGGTGATACAACCTCTTCGCCTTCCAACTCCTAGGTTGAGGTGCAGGCAGGGGCGCAGTGGGAGATGCAGGGGAGATGGTATTCATTTCTTCAGGGCAGGTCACCACAGGGGCGCCAAGGAGTGGCGCAGGGGCGGTGACACACTTCATGGTTGGCGCTGGTGAAGGCGCAGGGAGCACTCCAGTGGAAAACATCATCCGCAAGGGCGGTTGCAAGGACCCGCTGGGGCGGTAAGGCAACAGAAGCTTTGCTTCGTGATCGATCTTCACTCCTAAGTGCTTATAACTCCTTTAGCTTCTTTTAGTCTTCTTCTTCTGGACCAAGGAGTTAGTAGCGTAAACCGACACTAATGCAATAAAAAGACTCTAAAAACTACCCTAAATGATAGTGATTCCATCACCTATCAACAAGACAACAGACCAACCCGGTTGAAGAAGCTCAGGGAAATAAAAAAACTTGCTTTGCTTGTGATGCCAATATAAAAGGATCATCTCTATGTCCCACTCTGTCAAGAGCAACTGAAGTGAATCCAAACTCATTAACTTTGACTCCATTATTGGTTACAACCCATGTGCAACAGAACACCGGAATTTTGAAGTCCATAGAGTAGATCAATACCCATATGTGTTCGATAATACCGTAATAAGACATACTACCATACCTTGGGTTCTTGTCTTTTGCACTAGAAATGTGTGTCGCTTCTGATTCCAATGTAACGCCACAATTTTGAGTTTTGCTTTTATCAGATTGAGCCCTCGTATAGAAAGTATGATTATTAATAACAAACCCGGAATAACTCATCACTTGAAACTTTGGCCCTCGACACAACCATTTCAGGGTTTTTGAGATTTCTACTCCGGAACTTTCGAGCGTAATAACTCGATCTTTAAACCAATCAACAAAAGTTCTGTTATGTTCTCTTATAACCCAGTTCTCCGCTTTTCTTGGATTATTCCTCCTTACATAGTCCATGTGCTCGACTACATATGAATCAACTTCATTCATATTATGTAGGACATATAAGTGGGCTGGTTTCCAAAACGTTTCACGATCAATGAATATTGTCTCATATCCTAGTGTTCCTCTCCCGCTGAATTCTCCAAACTCCTGCACCTTTGGGAGACCGATGGCCTCAACATTTGCCAGATAGTCAGTACAAAATTCAATAGATTCTTCGACTATATACCGTTCAATAATGCAACCTTCAGGATATTGTCGATTCATGACATATCCTTTTAGATACTTCATAGCTCGCTCAAATAGATACATCTAATGTAGATAAACCGATCCACAAATCTCAACCTCTCGTACCAAGTGAACAGTTAAGTGAACCATGATGTCAAAAAAAGAAGGTGGAAAATAGATCTCCAATTTGCAAAGAACCATGACAATCTCTTTCTATAGAGCAGGCAACTCATCACGGTCAATTACCTTACTGCACAGTTTCTTGAAAAACAAACAAAGTCTTATTATGGTATATCTCACATCCTTGGGCAATATAGATCGGATAGCCAGTGGTAACAACTGTTGCATAAGTATATGACAATCATGTGATTTGAGACCCACTAACTTTAAGTCTTTCATTGACACAAGGTTGCTAATATTTGAAGAGTATCCTTCAGGAACTTTGACATCACGAAGGAACTTACAGAAGATATTTTTCTCTTCCCTTGACCATGTGTAACAAGCAGGTGGTAAAAAAGTTCGTTTTCCTCTTGCTTGTGGATGTAATTCATTCCTAATATTCAGCTTGGCATACTCTTCTCTAACTTTAAGACCATCTTTTGTTTTTCCGGGCATATTCAGTAGTGTACCAATGAGACTGTCACAAATATTCTTCTCAATGTGAATTACATCAAGACAATGTCTCACAAGAAGATCTTTCCAATATGGAAGATCAAAAAATCGATTTCTTCTTCCACCTATCTATACACGTGTTGTTTTCTGATTTTTTTTCCAAATCTCACATCTATTTTTTTCACAATACCCAACACTTCTTTTCCTGTTAGTGGTGTGGGGGCTATTAAACCTTGAGTTGGAAGATTAAAGGGACAACGCGTCCACTGATAGCATGAATTATAGTCTATATTTTGGGGTTTGTTTGGACGTTTTATCTTTCATAATCTGCATGTTTGTATGTATATTATGTGATTATACTACCATTTCATCTACCTTTGCGGGAATCGAGGTCCACACCTAGTTTTGTTGTAATCGTAGGTAAAATGGCGCGTTTTGCATCGAAAAGGAGCAAAAGGAGTCATGAGTCATTTGGAGCTACATCCAAGGAGCATAGCCATGGATTAAAGATTTACTTTGGAGCAGATTCGAGAGATTTCACATTCTGTTGTGACTCACCTCGGTTGACCACAGATTCACCTCGACCGAGGTGATCCAGAGACGCCGACTCGACCGAGGCGAACACCTAGGACGCGGCGAGAATATTTTATTCTTGGCTGAGATCTTTTAAAATTGGAAAGTGATCTTATATTTTTGGGCTTCGCTCCTGGAAGGAAGAAGATATGCAGAATCATATATTTTACCTATATTTATGGGCAAAGATCTCTTTTAAGATATTTTATCTTTGGAGGTTTATTTTCCTATAAAAAGGGTTAGATTTCCACAAATCAAAAAGGTCGCATACCCCGTTGAGAGTCGCATACATTGCTGGGATCCGCTACATCCCGCATACATCTCGCAGCAGCCGCACTCCAATTTGGGAGATTCGAAGAACCTTGTTGAAGGTTGAAGGAAGATTGAAGATTGTAGTTTTTATAGCTTTTGAAGGGTTTTTGTAAGATCATCTTAGATTCCCTTCCTTGTTGTCTTGCTTGTTGGATTTATATCCAAGGAACGCTTTGTTGTGATATTTGATTCAGTTATTGAAGTCTTTTCATTAAATTCTTCTTGTTCAAATATTCACCCTCTTCCCATATATTTGATTAATACTTTCATGATGATGAGTGGCTAATTTCCTTGTGTGATTCTAGGGTGATTGGCTGAAGGTTGTGGGAAAAACAATGATAGAATAATCTTAGATTCCAGTAGGATCCTGAAAGTTCGAGTCTTTAACCTTAACCCTAAGCATCTCGCTCAGTCGATGAACATCTCGGCCTGGGTGGAATTCTTCTGACCGAGGTGACTTATCTGATCCTAAACTGAGAGTTAAGTGTTAGAGTTTGCCAAATCCTATTCTTATTACACCTTTCTGGTTCAATGCAAGCTTAGGATGAGACTTACCCGGTAATTCCTTAGTTTGTGTACCAACGATCATAAGTGTAGGTAATAAAGGTTTATCCTTTATTGGGGTTTGAGTGTGCTTCCATCCCATCTTTGTGAGTTAGCCTGAGACTTACCCGGTAAAGGTTGATTCTATTCCCTTAGATGGTTTCTTAGTTTGAGGTTATAGTTCTTTATCTTAATTCCTTGAGACTTACCCGGTAATAGGAGTTACGGTTTAGGACTAGTGAGTAGTGAGACTTACCCGGTGATCTATTCCACTTTAGTAACACCTTCCCTATGCAAAAATCTCAGCTTTGTCCGCTTATCTATAGATCTTGAGTTGGAACCACAACTAGAAGCTTTAATCCCTAGAATTGCATGTTTGCTTTATTGACTTCTTATTCATCTTTGATTGTGTTGATTGCTCTTGTGGTTAGTATTTGCATAAGCACACCTTTATTCACTTTGTTTCACCAAGTCCTTGTGATCGACCCCTGGAATTTCTTGCTTTTTACGACGATTGACCCGTACACTGCGGGTTCGCATCCTGTTTTAAGCTTACGTCTAGGGTTATAAATTTAAAGCTTGCACACACCGTTTGGAGCGAACAAGTTTTTGGCGCCTTTGCCGGGGACTTGGTCTAGACCGAGCCGGTACGGTTTGCTCTTGGGGCGCTTGCCCCCGTGTCTACTAACCACTCTACTTGAGTGACTTTTGCAGGTTCTTTCTTAGGTATATGCGAAGAACCCGCGCTGGGAAGGAAATCGTTCCTTACGATCCCGAACCAGAAAAGACATACAAAAGACGCTTGAAAGAAGCGAAGATGGCCCAACAAGACAACAACGATCTTGAGGCCGAATTGAAAGAGGCGTTAGAGCTGCTACGCCTCAGCAAGGAAGAACTAAGGCGAGAGAAGGAAGAAACTCGCACCAAGATAGAAGCAATCGAGGCGGAGATGGCGGTCATACGTGACCAGATTCTGCTTCGACCGAGGGAAGATCCTCCTGTTGATCCTCGACCGATGCAGGATCCGGTAGCTGACCCTCGACCGAGGCAGGTTCCAGTACCTGACGCCCCGGCCGATGTACTTCCACCTCGGAGGCCAGTCCGAGATGTTCTTCTTGCAGGGATCCCGCAAACCCTAGGTCAAAGGATGGACCCTAATCAACAGTTGAGGCGTCCAGGAGTGAACCTAGGAAATCCAACGGACCATGACTATGAACTTCGACCGCAAGTTCTATCCATGATTCGCCAATGCCAATTCGGAGGGCTAGAGAAGGAATCACCACATCAACATCTTCAAAACTATGAGATCTTGATGGAGACCTTGAGACCTCCAAGAATTGAAAACAACAACTACAAGCTAAGACCTTTTTACTTTTCTTTAAAAGATAGAGCTCTTACTTGGTATCAATCTCTTCCTCCAGGAAAAATAAACACATGGGAGGAGATGACAACGGAGTTCTTGACAAAATTCTTTCCCCCCTCAAAGACAGCTGAAATGAGAGGGAAGATTAATGCTTTCATTATGAAGGATAAGGAGAGCTTGTACAAGTCATGGGAGCGGTTCAAGGACATTCTTTTGGATTGCCCACATCATGGGATTCCAAAGCTAGAGTCATTGGAGATATACTTCAAAGGACTGGACGGAAGCACCCAGTTCAATCTCCAACTACTCTCCGCCGACACCTTTATGGACATGGCGATTGACGAGGCTTGGGACTTCATCGAGAAGCAAGCCTTGCACATGGAGAAATATACCCACCAAGGAGCTGAAGGTGGAGTTAAAAGAGTCAACTTTCAAGAGACTCAATCCAACAACAATCAACTCTCGTCTTTGACAAATGACGTGAAGCAATTGAAGGAACTTTTGGTTGCACAAACCAAAAAGGAAGAGCAAGGGCAAAGGAACAACAACAACGGGTACCGTAACAACAACAACGGTCCCCGAAACAACAATTACAACAACAATAATAGAGGGTCCAATAGCAACAATTGGAGGGCGAATAACCAAAATTCAGGTAATCATTGAAACTCCAACTCTAACGATTCCTCTAACCCTTTCCTCTCTCCCCCTTCTTCTTCTTCTTCTACTCCATTAAAGAGCCAGGGACAAGGATCAAGTTCGTCCCAGCCAGAAAAGAAAGACGCGGTTCTGGAGGCTATCATGATCAAGCTAAGTGCTATGGAGAATTCTATGACTTCATTTTCGAAGGCCCAAAAGGCCTTTGAACAACAACTTGCAAGTAGGGCGAATGAAGCGCCAAGAGATCCAGGGAAGCTTCTAGCAAGGACAGAAAGCAACCCTAAGGGCCAGTGCATGGCCATAACGACGAGGAGTGGACTCAAAACTGCAGATCCAGTACCTCAGTCGGTGACAGTACCGACCCAGACCACCTCGGTCCAGATGCAGTCGAAGAACACTTCGACCGAGATGCCAACCGAGGCGGAGAAACAGGAAGCAGAGGGGAAGACTGAAATTTATGTTCCACCTCCTGCATACAAACCACCACTTCCATTCCCTCAGTCCAGAGCCAAAGCACATCTAGACAAGCACTTTGGTAAGTTCCTTGACTTGATGAATAAGCTACATATTAATATTCATTTCCTTGATGCTATTTTAGGTATGCCTGCCTGTGGGAAGTTCTTAAAGGAGATCCTATCAAGGAAGAGGAAGCTGGAGGATGTTGGTGAAGTTAGGATGACATCTAAATCTTTGGAGCTCATACAAATCATGAAGGAGAAGATGCCACCTAAATTGAGAGATCCCGGCTCATTTTGCATTCCCATTGAAGTTGGGGATGTCACTTGTGAAGCCCTTTGCGATCTAGAAGCCAGCGTGAGCATCATCCCGCTGGAGCTATGTGTGAAGATCGGACTTGGAGAGCCCAAGCCGGTCAAGATTCGACTTTATATGGCGGATCGCTCCATTATCCATCCCGTGGGCATCTTGGAGGACGTTCCGGTCAAGTTAGGTAACTTCTATCTACCTATAGATTTTGTTGTACTTGACATTCTCGCAGATTATCCTGTTCCTATTATTCTCGGGAGGCCATTTCTAGCAACTTCGGGTTGCAACGTGGATTGCAAGAACGCCAAGTTGAAATTCAACGTTGGTGGCGATGAGGTGGAGTTCGCACTACTTGCAGCCATGAAAGGGGAGCAGCTAACTGATGATATCTTCAACATCTACGATGAAGAAGAATCAAGAGAATTGGTGAGCTCTATCCTTATTAACGATCCGCTCGAAAGAGTTATTAGCTTCAGTTTAATGGAGGAAGGTATAGATGCTTCTTGTGATGCAGATATAAGGAACTTAAAGGCACTGGAAGAGGATCCAGGAGCTAAAACTGAGAAGCTAATCCAGGAGACGAAGATCTCCAGTTTCGGTTCCAGTAGCAGTACCTCGACCGAGGCACTCTCTGGAATGAGCGAGGCGACTGAAGAACATCTCGGTCAACGCCTCTGCGCCTCGACCGATGTCGATGGCGAGATGATGTCAACTGAGACTACCGAGAATGACAAATTTCTTACTCCCTTCTCTGACATTCATCCACTGTTGGTGGAACACTCCATCCACCAACTTTTTGATGATAAAGGTCCTTGGTATGCTGATATTGTGAATTATCTTGTTTGCCAGGAGGTACCGCCCGGATTGACATACTCTCAAAGAAAGAGATTCTTCAAGGAAGTACGCCACTATTACTGGGACGAGCCGCTGCTATTCAAACACGGGCCGGATGGGATGCTTCAGAGGTGCATTCCGGAAGATGAAGTTAATAGCGTCATAAGGCATTGTCATTCACTTCCTTGTGGAGGACATGCTAGCACCGATAAAACATGCGCTAAGGTATTACGTTCCGGATTCTTTTGGCCTACATTATTTAAAGATGTACAATCCTTTGTTGTCTCTTGTGATGCATGCCAAAGAACAGGAAACTTATCAAGGAGAAATGAGATGCCACTTAATAACATCCAAGAGGTGGAAATCTTTGATGTATGGGGGATTGACTTCATGGGACATTTCCCATCCTCCGGAGGAAACCTCTACATTCTTCTTGCAGTTGATTACGTCTCTAGATAGGTTGAAGCCATTGCTTCTCCCACTAACGACGCCAAAGTGGTTGTGAAGTTCTTGAATAGAACTATCTTTCCACGGTTTGGAACTCCACGCATCATCATTAGCGATGGAGGAACGCATTTCATCAACCGGAAGTTCAAGGCACTTCTATCGAAGTATGGGGTAACCCACAAGGTATCAACCGCTTATCACCCTCAAACTAGTGGACAGGTCGAGATCTCGATTAGAGAAATCAAGGCAATTTTGGAGAAGACCGTCTCTAGAACGAGGAAGGATTGGTCCATGAAATTGGACGATGCTCTTTGGGCGTACAGGACCGCATTCAAGACTCCCATAGGTACCACCCCTTATAATTTGGTATATGGGAAGTCTTGCCATTTGCCCGTCGAATTGGAACACAAAGCGTATTGGGCGATCAAATGGTTGAATTTCGACATCAAAGAGGCCGGCGAGAAGCGACTGTTGGAACTCAACGAGCTGGAGGAGGTGCGTTTGAACGCTTATGAGAATGCCAAAATCTACAAGGAAAGGACGAAGAGATGGCATGACAAGCGTATCGTCCCAAAGGAGCTTAACGAAGGAGACTTAGTTCTACTCTTCAACTCCCGCCTCCGCCTTTTTCCAAGTAAGTTGAAATCTAGATGGACCGGACCCTATGTTATGAAACATGTTTTTCCTCATGGTGCAGTTGAGATATGGGGCGAAACTAGCGGAAGCTTCAAGGTCAACGGTCATAGACTTAAGAAGTACCAACCGGAAACGCCGGTTGAGGAGGTTGCACCAATATACCTCGTTTGAGACGCATCATGGTCCAGCTAGCGACCTTAAATCAAGCGCTTCTTGGGAGGCAACCCAAGGTATTGCTTTCTTTTCCCGTTTTCTAGTCTAGTTTAGATAGTTTTTGTTTTTGCTTTGCTTTGCTTTGTTTTTGGCGTTCTGGACAGACAACAGGAAACATCTAAGGAAGGAGCATAACTGGAAGGACAGAAGTTCGAGAAATTGAGAAGACGAAGGCATCTCGGTTACTGTCAGAGCATCTCGACCGAGACGATTCTTGAGCAACCGAGGTGATTAGGGTTTTCTGCAGAACCACCTCGGTCCGTACCACCTCGGTCCAGTCGAGACCATCTCGACCGAGGTGACAACAGATTCCAGAAATAGTATCAAAAGGGAAAAATTTCTGTTTTCACTTTTTTACCCATTTCGACTCGACCGCGGCGCCTTCTCACCTCGCTCCTTCGATTATTGCTCGTTTTCGAAGTTTTCTACTTCCAAACTGCGATTGAGGCATAGAGGATCCCATTTCAAGTACAGATCTGCGAAGAAAGCGAACGAATCGGCCGAAACGAGGTAAAAACAGTCGAAACCCTAACTCGTTCATTCGCTTCGATTTGGGCTTTGGTTGCCCTTGCATCTGCTGAGAAAAGGCTTAATTACCCCATAGGAAGCAATTGTAGTGATTTTTGGGAGAAAAGAACTGGATTTCTGAGAGTTGAATCGCGAACTGTTTCCGCCTCGGTCCAGTCGAACTGCACCTCGGCCGAGGTGATTCCTGAGAGTTGTCAGTGACCGAGGTGATCTGAAAGTGGTAAATTGAAGATGAGTTCTGACAGATTTCTAGCCATTAGGGATAGATCCTCTCCTTCTCCTTCTTCTTCCCATTCTTCCCGACCTTACCGCCCGGTGATCCATGAGCGACACCAGGTGGATTATGATCGTATAGCTAGCCGTCCAGTGATTGCACCACGTTTCCTGGACGTGTCAGCTTTTGATTGCCTAGGGGTAGAGGGAGACCTTAGGAGGATGATAACCACAGTTGGGCTGGACCAGTTTACTGCGACCCGAGCCCCAGCCTACTTGGAGCCGACCCTAGAGTTCGTTAGCTCCTTCACCTACCTTCCCACAGAGTAGTCTGTGAAGTACCGGTTGATGAACCGGAACTTCTTAGTGCCACTCGAGATATGGAGAGAGATTTTCGGCTTTCCTGAGCCCACAGCCACTGACTTCCCTTCCCGATCTGTAGCTAGGGAGTTTTGGGGGCAGATTGCCCATATTGCTGAGCACGCAGATAGATGGCGCCCTGGAGATTCCAGGGAGAAGGTCATCTTCCACCTAGCTTTTAGGTTAGCCCACAGGATATTCAGCGAGAGACTTCTGGCGCGTACTGAGATGCCCCAGAAGATCCGACAAGGCGAGCTCTTCAGTCTGTATTGTATGGTTACTGGGGGTTTCCCAGACTTTGGCTTGATCTTGGCAGAGGATCTGCACAAGATCAAGGCCAAAGCGAAGGGAGACATCTGCTGCGGAGGGCTTGTCACCCACATAGCTGCTTTTCATGACATGGACCTCAGTGCGTGTACGATGGTGGCGGCTCCGAAGCCGCTTGGATTGTAGGAGATGATCACTAGGAGGATCCTCGTCCCCCGAGGTCTGACTACTCCATATGTGGCTATGCCGTGGGAGCTGACTACACCACAGGGGATCCGATGGTCTGCCCAGTTCACCGTTTACGATCCACACTATTGGGAGACCGCTTGGGCTCCACTGATGGAGGATCATAGGGAGGCAGCAGCTGCCCCAACTGAGGAGGAGGAGGTTGATGACGAGGATACAGTGGATGAGAGAGATGGTGGAGTCCCGATGGATACACGGACAGATACTGCAGGGACGAGCGCACCGCCGATCATAGATCTGGACGAGGAGGACACTGAGCCCGCACCTGCTACTTCTCCGGTTAGACCTGCTAGACGCAGGAGGCGCGGAGTGAGAGATCCAGATGCTCACAGACGGATCGATGACCTGACTGATCAGGTTATTGATTCATATGCTGCTTTGTCGTTGGATATCCGGGAGATGCAGGAGCGGCAACACTATCAACATATGATGGCCCAGATCCAGTTCGAGCACGTCATGGGCTATCCGTTCGACCCGACCCAGTATCCGTACGTGCCACCACCACCACCACCGGACCGAGATTATTGAGAGCTGCAGGATTTTCTTTATTATATTTTTATTCAGTTCAGCTATTTATCCGGTGAGTACTCTTATCTTTAGACTTATATTGACCCACTGGGACAGTGTGTCCCAAGTATGGGGTATTTGTATTTATGTGATGACTTCGATGTATGACTTATTTGATCGGATATTTTATATTTATGCTTCACTTCTGCATTTATATGTTTATCTGATATTACATGCATACCTACAGGTTATTTGATTGAGAAAAACGTCGAAACCGAAAAAAAATATGGTTTTAAAATTTATTTTTTTTATTTTGACCTCGACCGGGGAGATTCTGGCCGAACGAGGTGTTTTCACCTCGGTTGACCTACGAACACCTCGACCGAGGTGGGTAACAGAAAGTTTTCGAAAACGATTTTTGTGCTACTTATCTGGATATGATCTCAGTGAAGATTTTGTTTACTTACTGGTTTTAAATTCTTTATGTGTTTGAAAGGTTTTATAATATGTTTAAGTCGCTAAATGCTTTGTTTGAAATTATTGACATGTTTAATACTTTATTTTTATCCAAATTATGTTGAATTTGAAGGTTGACACCACATTATGAGTTCTCTCACTTTCTTCTTGGGATGATTAAGGCAATTCATTCTCTTCTTCTTCTTCTTCTTCTTGATCATGCTTAACCCCTCATATACATTTTGCCTCCCTTTACCTATCCGGGAATTTGGAAGCAAGCGAAGTGGTGAAAGCAAGTTAAAGTTGAAAAGTGGGCTAGAAGTGAAAGTATTAGAAAGAAAGAAATAGGTTTGGGGAAGTCAATCATGATGATGAGTAACTCGACACCATTCACATAGCCGGGTGTTTGTGTCTTGCCAAAGTCGGATTGAGCGATATTCCTAACGGGTCATGGTATGTGCATCAAGGGTTTGATGCATCTCGAGAAATTGATGATTGCTGATTTCCTAGGCTTCGGTTATTGTGCACCTCTGTCCATGCATCCCAAAAAGTAAAGTAAAAAGAAAAAGTGTAAAATAAGCAAAGCTTATTGGTGGAAGATGTTGCAAGTCAAAGTGAAAGTGAAGTTCATCCTTTTCCCGGATTCTAGCACCACATTACCTTACATACATCCCTACCCTACACGTTTCTTGACCTTTCTTTTGGGAAGCCCTTGAGACCTTGAGCTTGTTGATTGACTTAGTGGTTTAAACTGGATTATACATGATTAATTTTGATGATTATGACTTATTATGCATTCTATGATTTTATGCAAAGATGAACAACTTTTCTATATTTATAAAAAGTTTTGAGCATATTGAGTTTTTAAATTCCATGAAGTATTCTCTTAGAGTGATCTATGATTATAGCACACCATATAAAATGTTTTTGAAAGACTTTTCATTGATTATATTGACTTATAATCCATTCTATCTTGTCTTTTATATGAGGAACTTGCTTGGGGACAAGCAAGGGCTAAGTATGGGGTATTTTGATAGCATGAATTATAGTCTATATTTTGGGGTTTGTTTGGACGTTTTATCTTTCATAATCTGCATGTTTGTATGTATATTATGTGATTATACTACCATTTCATCTACCTTTTTGGGAATCGAGGTCTACACCTAGTTTTGTTGTAATCGTAGGTAAAATGGCGCGTTTTGCATCGAAAAGGAGCAAAAGGAGTCATGAGTCATTTGGAGCTACATCCAAGGAGCATAGCCATGGATTAAAGATTTACTTTGGAGCAGATTCGAGAGATTTCACATTCTGTTGTGACTCACCTCGGTTGACCACAGATTCACCTCGACCGAGGTGATCCAGAGACGCCGACTCGACCGAGGCGAACACCTAGGACGCGGCGAGAATATTTTATTCTTGGTTGAGATCTTTTAAAATTGGAAAGTGATCTTATATTTTTGGGCTTCGCTCCTGGAAGGAAGAAGATATGCAGAATCATATATTTTACCTATATTTATGGGCAAAGATCTCTTTTAAGATATTTTATCTTTGGAGGTTTATTTTTCTATAAAAAGGGTTAGATTTCCACAAATCAAAAAGGTCGCATACCCCGCTGAGAGTCGCATACACTGCTGGGATCCGCTACATCCCGCATACATCTCGCAGCAGCCGCACTCCAATTTGGGAGATTCGAAGAACCTTGTTGAAGGTTGAAGGAAGATTGAAGATTGTAGTTTTTATAGCTTTTGAAGGGTTTTTGTAAGATCATCTTAGATTCCCTTCCTTGTTGTCTTGCTTGTTGGATTTATATCCAAGGAACGCTTTGTTGTGATATTTGATTCAGTTATTGAAGTCTTTTCATTAAATTCTTCTTGTTCAAATATTCACCCTCTTCCCATATATTTGATTAATACTTTCATGATGATGAGTAGCTAATTTCCTTGTGTGATTCTAGGGTGATTGGCTGAAGGTTGTGGGAAAAACAATGATAGAATAATCGTAGATTCCAGTAGGATCCTGAAAGTTCGAGTCTTTAACCTTAACCCTAAGCATCTCGCTCAGTCGATGAACATCTCGGCCGGGGTGGAATTCTTCTGACCGAGGTGACTTATCTGATCCTAAACTGAGAGTTAAGTGTTAGAGTTTGCCAAATCCTATTCTTATTACACCTTTCTGGTTCAATGCAAGCTTAGGATGAGACTTACCCGGTAATTCCTTAGTTTGTGTACCAACGATCATAAGTGTAGGTAATAAAGGTTTATCCTTTATTGGGGTTTGAGTGTGCTTTCATCCCATCTTTGTGAGTTAGCCTGAGACTTACCCGGTAAAGGTTGATTCCATTCCCTTAGATGGTTTGTTAGTTTGAGGTTATAGTTCTTTATCTTAATTCCTTGAGACTTACCCGGTAATAGGAGTTACGGTTTAGGACTAGTGAGTAGTGAGACTTACCCGGTGAGCTATTCCACTTTAGTAACACCTTCCCTATGCAAAAATCTCAGTTTTGTCCGCTTATCTATAGATCTTGAGTTGGAACCACAACTAGAAGCTTTAATCCCTAGAATTGCATGTTTGCTTTATTGACTTCTTATTCATCTTCGATTGTGTTGATTGCTCTTGTGGTTAGTATTTGCATAAGCATACCTTTATTGACTTTGTTTCACCAAGTCCCTGTGATCGACCCCTGGAATTCCTTGCTTTTTACGACGATTGACCCGTACACTGCGGGTTCGCATCCTGTTTTAAGCTTACGTCTAGGGTTATAAATTTAAAGCTTGCACACACCGTTTGGAGCGAACAAGTTTTTGGCGCCGTTGCCGGGGACTTGGTCTAGACTGAGCCGGTACGGTTTGCTCTTGGGGCGCTTGCCCCCGTGTCTACTAACCACTCTACTTGAGTGACTTTTGCAGGTTCTTTCTTAGGTATATGCGAAGAACCCGCGCTGGGAAGGAAATCGTTCCTTACGATCCCGAACCAGAAAAGACATACAAAAGACGCTTGAAAGAAGCGAAGATGGCCCAACAAGACAACCGCGATCTTGAGGCCGAATTGAAAGAGGCGTTAGAGCTGCTACGCCTCAGCAAGGAAGAACTAAGGCGAGAGAAGGAAGAAACTCGCACCAAGATAGAAGCAATCGAGGCGGAGATGGCGGTCATACGTGACCAGATCCTGCTTCGACCGAGGGAAGATCCTCATGTTGATCCTCGACCGATGCAGGATCCGGTAGCTGACCCTCGACCGAGGCAGGTTCCAGTACCTGACGCCCCGGCCGATGTACTTCCACCTCGGAGGCCAGTCCGAGATGATCTTCTTGCAGGGATCCCGCAAACCCTAGGTCAAAGGATGGACCCTAATCAACAGCTGAGGCGTCCAGGAGTGAACCTAGGAAATCCAGCGGACCATGACTATGAACTTCGACCGCAAGTTCTATCCATGATTCGCCAATGCCAATTCGGAGGGCTAGAGAAGGAATCACCACATCAACATCTTCAAAACTATGAGATCTTGATGGAGACCTTGAGACCTCCAAGAATTGAAAACAACAACTACAAGCTAAGACCTTTTTACTTTTCTTTAAAAGATAGAGCTCTTACTTGGTATCAATCTCTTCCTCCAAAAAAAATAAACACATGGGAGGAGATGACAACGGAGTTCTTGACAAAATTCTTTCCCCCCTCAAAGACAGCTGAAATGAGAGGGAAGATTAATGCTTTCATTATGAAGGACAAGGAGAGCTTGTACAAGTCATGGGAGCGGTTCAAGGACATTCTTTTGGATTGCCCACATCATGGGATTCCAAAGCTAGAGTTATTGGAGATATACTTCAAAGGACTGGACGGAAGCACCCAGTTCAATCTCCAACTACTCTCCTCCGGCACCTTTATGGACATGGCGATTGACGAGGCTTGGGACTTCATCGAGAAGCAAGCCTTGCACATGGAGAAATATACCCACCAAGGAGCTGAAGGTGGAGTTAAAAGAGTTAACTTTCAAGAGACTCAATCCAACAACAATCAACTCACGTCTTTGACAAATGACGTGAAGCAATTGAAGGAACTTTTGGTTGCACAAACCAAAAAGGAAGAGCAAGGGCAAAGGAACAACAACAACGGGTACCGTAACAACAACAGCGGTCCTCGAAACAACAATTACAACAACAACAATAGAGGGTCCAATAGCAACAATTGGAGGGCGAATAACCAAAATTCAGGTAATCATTCAAACTCCAACTCTAACGATTCCTCTAACCTTTTCCTCTCTCCCCCTTCTTCTTCTTCTTCTACTCCATTAAAGAGCCAGGGACAAGGATCAAGTTCGTCCCAGCCAGAAAAGAAAGACGCGGTTCTGGAGGCTATCATGATCAAGCTAAGTGCTATGGAGAATTCTATGACTTCATTTTCGAAGGCCCAAAAGGCCTTTGAACAACAACTTGCAAGTAGGGCGAATGAAGCGCCAAGAGATCCAGGGAAGCTTCCAGCAAGGACAGAAAGCAACCCTAAGGGCCAGTGCATGGCCATAACGACGAGGAGTGGACTCAAAACTGCAGATCCAGTACCTCGGTCGGTGACAGTACCGACCCAGACCACCTCGGTCCAGATGCAGTCGAAGAACACTTCGACCGAGATGCCAACCGAGGCGGAGCAACAGGAAGCGGAGGGGAAGACTGAAATTTATGTTCCACCTCTTGCATACAAACCACCACTTCCATTCCCTCAGTCCAGAGCCAGAGCACCTCTAGACAAGCACTTTGGTAAGTTCCTTGACTTGATGAATAAGCAACATATTAATATTCCTTTCCTTGATGCTATTTTAGGTATGCCCGCCTATGGGAAGTTCTTAAAGGAGATCCTATCAAGGAAGAGGAAGCTGGAGGATGTTGGTGAAGTTAGGATGACATCTAAATCTTCGGAGCTCATACAAATCATGAAGGAGAAGATGCCACCTAAATTGAGAGATCGCGGACATTTATCTGGAAATATAATCATTAGGACAAGCATGTATTTTCTCATAATTCATGATCAAGAAGCAGATAGTTGGCGAGAGATATGGAGAGAGATTTTCGGCTTTCCTGAGCCCACATCCACTGACTTCCCTTCCCGATCTGTAGCTAGGGTGTTTTGGGGGCAGATTGCCCGTATTGCTGAGCACACAGATAGATGGCGCCCTGGAGATTCCAGGGAGAAGGTCATCTTCCACCTAGCTTTTAGGTTAGCCCACAGGATATTCAGCGAGACACTTCTGGCGCGTACTGAGATGCCCCAGAAGATCCGACAGGGCGAGCTCTTCAGTTTGTACTGTATGGTTACTAGGGGTTTCCCAGACTTTGGCTTGATCTTCGCAGAGGATCTGCACAAGATCAAGGCCAAAGCGAAGGGAGACATCTGCTGCAGAGGGCTTGTCACCCACATAGCGGCTTTTCATGACATGGACCTCAGTGCGTGTACGATGGTGGCGGCTCCGAAGCCGCTTGGATTGCAGGAGATGATCACTAGGAGGATCCTCGTCCCCCGAGGTCTGACTACTCCATATGTGGCTATGTCGTGGGAGCTGACTGCACCATAGGGGATCCGATGGTCTGCCCAGTTCACCGTTTACGATCCACACTATTGGCAGACCGCTTGGGCTCCACTGATGGAGGATCATAGGGAGGCAGCAGCTGCCCCAGATGAGGAGGAGGAGGCTCATGACGTGGATACAATGGATGAGAGAGATGGTGGAGTCCCGATGGATACAAGGACAGATACTGCAGGGACGAGCGCACCCCCGATGATAGATCTGGACGAGGAGGACACTGAGCCCGCACCTGCTACTTCTCCGGTTAGACCTGCTAGACGCAGGAGGCGCGGAGTGAGAGATGCAGATGCTCACAGACGGATCGATGACCTGACTGATCAGGTTATTGATTCATATGTTGCTTTGTCGCTGGATATCCGGGAGATGCAGGAGCGGCAGCACTATCAGCATATGATGGCCCAGATCCAGTTCGAGCACGTCATGGGCTATCCGTTCGACCCGACCCAGTATCCGTACGTGCCACCACCACCACCACCGGACCGAGATTATTGAGAGCTGCAGGATTTTCTTTATTATATTTTTATGCAGTTCAGCTATTTATCCGGTGAGTACTCTTATCTTTAGACTTATATTGACCCACTAGGACAGTGTGTCCCAAGTATGGGGTGTTTGTATTTATGTGATGACTTCGATGTATGACTTATTTGATCGGATATTTTATATTTATGCTTCACTTCTGCATTTATATGTTTATCTGATATTACACGCATACCTACAGGTTATTTGATTGAGAAAAACGTCGAAACCGAAAAAAAAAATATTGTTTTAAAAAAAAAAAATTTTTTTTGACCTCGACCGGGGAGATTCTGGCCGAACGAGGTGTTTTCACCTCGGTTGACCTACGAACACCTCGACCGAGGTGGGTAACAGAAAGTTTTCGAAAACGATTTTTGTGCTACTTATCTGGATATGATCTCAGTGAAGATTCTGTTTACTTACTAGTTTTAAATTCTTTATGTGTTTGAAAGGTTTTATAATATGTTTAAGTCGCTAAATGCTTTGTTTGAAATTATTGGCATGTTTAATACTTTATTTTTATCCAAATTATGTTGAATTTGAAGATGCCATCTAAATCTTCTTGTATCGTGGTGTACCGCAATCAGGATTGGGACATTTATCCAATGAAGCATACTCATTTCGGTACAAAATAAAATCATTAGGACAAGCATGTATTTTCTCATAATTCATGCCCATGGAACACAAAATTTTCTTTGCATCATATGTACTCACAGGAAGACAATTACCCTTTTGTAGAATTTCTGTGATTAGCTCAAGAACTGTTGTAAAACTTTTATCGCTCCATCCATGTCTCACTTTCAAGTTATACAATCGCAGCAACGCAGCCATCTTCGTAAATTTTGTACATCTAGCATATAACGGTGTTTTTGCATCGTTTACCAAATTATGAAACCCCTCGGGATCATCCGTAAAATTTTCCTCAATGTCCTCCATCAAATCATCCAACCTATCATCCTCGAACTGACTATAAACGTTCTTCTGGGGATTTTCATTATTGTTACAATGCCTAGCTGTTTTCTCTCCATGCCATATCCATCGTGTGTAATCAGGAATAATGCCATGACATATAAGATGGTCCTTAACCTCATCAACCTTAATCCACCTAGCATAATAGCAATCTTTGCATGGACACATCGTCCTATTAGGATCACACCCATTTTCTATCGCAAATGTAATAAACTCCTCCACTCTTTCCGAATATTCGTCAAATAATCGACTTTTTAACATTCATGATCAATCACTCATTCTAAGTCAAAAAACAATAGAGAACACTAACCTATAAAAACGGAAAAAAAGAAGAAGTAAAGTTGACAACAAACTGAACAAATAAAAAATAACAAAACAAATAAAAAAAGAAGAAGTATAGTTTTGTGGCAAGTTTTGCGGTGAAAGGAAGTTTGTGTGGGGTGAAATGTCTTAACTCTTCTTGTTGGATTTATGGAACAAACTACGCCACTTTCACTTGATTACGACTTTATAAATGAACATACTCCATTAATAAATGTATTAGCTGAGATAAATGTCAGTTGTCTACATAGTTTATTATCACTTATCAGAACTGTAATGAAGAAATCTTACTCCTGAACCTTCTGGAATGGAAAGTTTTTAATCTGAATTTTATCTAGTAATAACAAATAAGCAGTGTCTATCAAATCTCATTCCTAAAAAATTGAAAAAAAAGGAACAGAATAAGAAAAAAAAAAAGTTAAATAATGCGTAATGGAGTGTTGTATTGCGAAAGCTTCTTGTTTTCTTTTTAGACTAACCGTGCAATTCTTTCTTATTTATATTCTTTCTTATTTATACTATTGAATTAATAAAAAAAATCTTTATTAATCATCAATATTACGCAATTTGGATGAGTAGTTTAGTATTTCACCTCCGAATTTAAACTCCGGATTTAAACTATATGTATTACTGTAGTACAACCAAACAGGTCCGATAATTATATAATAATATATTTATATAATTGAGGTTAAATATTTTTATACTGCTTGACTGAATTATCCTCTACCAAAAAGATCTGAAAGTTTAGACTAAACGTGCAATTCTTTCTTATTTATATTCTTTTGTTTAGACTAAATTCACTAAACGTCCAATTGTTTCTTATTTATATGTATTACTACAGTATAACCAAGTGACCAACGCCTAGTTGATTTTTTTTTCAATAAACGTAAGAGAAATTAGTAAGAGCTATAAACATGAAGTTCTTTGATTGATTGTCATTAACAGACTTACCTCAGATTTGCACTAGGGTTCAGAGTCGATCTTGAAGAACAAATTCAAGCACGGTATTTGTCACCCTCTTCAGTCTTCACGATTAACTACATACAAGAAAGCTCGATCTAGTTACAAAAATTATATTGAAATGCAACTGTTGTGAGCAATAAAGGAAACAAGCAATCAATAACAGCATGTAAAATCACGTACTCTGATGATACCCAAGGAAATACACATCAACTGTTGTGAGCAATAAAGGAAACAAGCAATCATATGTTGCAGGAGACTAAAGATTGGTTATAAATAAGTGATATGTATTCATTTACTTGAAGATTTAACTGAACTAAACAGAGAATTAAATGAATTAGTAATGTAATAACTTATGATTAAGTGATGTGTAATTGAGGTAATAAGTTAGGGTTAAGTGATAAAATATGACATACTAAGACCAGTCCAGCTCCAGCTAAGTTAAAAAATGAACTTCACCATGAAGTTCAGAAAATCTCAACCCTTAAACAAACTAATAATGAAAGAAGAGAACCCCCTATCATTGAGACAATGGTCGTCTAAAATTAAGGAAAAATTCGTTTTTACAACGAATAAGTAACCAAAATAACTGTTGTGTCAAATTCAGAGATCAAAGCTTGTTCACTATACTAATGGAGTGCTCATAACCAAGACAGACGATCTCGCATAAGAGAATAAAGAGAGTTATTTTAGGCAGTAAATTAGTAGCTATTAGCAAGTTATATTGTTTCTATTTTAAATAGATTTGTTCACTATACTAGTGGACTTTACAAAAGATAGGCCACCTCGGAAGTAACACAAGTGTCACGCAAAGTAAGAAACACTCCTATATTGACTTGATAATCGATCACAAAACTGCATCATTCCAATTTAATCAATTTGTATGACCCATTTACAGATCAAATGGTTGTCATACCCTTGAGAAAAAGTATAACATTGACCAGAAAATCTCCTATCACATGACTCATTAAGATATGAAACATCAATTGTAATACAAGCTGAAGAGTGATCTTTCTAGTGCTTATGCTAATTATTGATACAGCAAACATAAAAGCTCCTCAAAACGCTCCTAACAAAGCTTAATGCCAATTGCAAAGCATAATCCCGAGTCAAAAGCCAATTTTGCATTGTATCCTAGGAAGCTTTATATGCCCTATGGGTTGATATGAAGCAATATTATAGGACTCGTAAAGTTATAAGTTCTTAAAAGGTCCTTCCTAGTTCCTCCTTTTATGGATCACATTGTGCCAAATGCACTAATGTTTTGTCATGCTATGAATAAACCAAAGAATGAAGTTCTCACCAAACAAGTTTTAGAAATCTTCATCAATGTGGGATGGGAAAGCGCAATGATGTAAATTAAAGCAAAGAAAACATCTGATAGCCTGTGCATACTACAAAGTACAAATATGATATTGTCAACAAAATCATTTTGTTTAAACTGCAAATAGATTAAACAAAGTAAAATGATTTAGTTTCTTCTCTTGGCTATGTGTAAATGTCTGGATAATCACAAAACTCTTATTTTCTAAACTAGTCCAGCAATCACAGATAAACAAACTAATAACAGCATATTTAAATTCAATCTATCATAAAAGTTACACCAGGCATCGGCTAATAGAGCTTCTCATTGCAACTTTCTGAGAGAAGCAAAAGTAGATAGACTAGAAAGTCCTATTAAGATCAGTGTGTGAAGCTTTAACTGAACTAAACAGAGAATTAAATGAATTAGTAATGTAATAACTTATGATTAAGTGATGTGTAATTGAGGTAATAAGTTAGGATTAAGTGATAAAATATGACATACTAAGACCAGTCCAGCTCCAGCTAAGTTAAGAAATGAACTTCACCATGAAGTTCAGAAAATCTCAATCCTTAAACATACTAATAATGAAAGAAGTGAACCCCCCCCCCCTATCATTGAGACAATGGTCGTCTAAAATTAAGGCAAAATTCATTTTTAAAACGAACAAGTAATCAAAATAACTGTTGTGCCAACGGCTTCTGCTCTTCTCCCCTCTCCATTTCTTATGCCACTCTGCTCTTCGATTACAATAATCAATCTAAAAGATATATATTCTTCAGTTTTCAACACGTTTCACTCACACTCAACTACCCTTTTTTGTGCTCGCCCCCACACCATTTATTTTTAAATTGGGTATATATTAAATAATATGAAATCATTGTAAATTATCATCCAACAACTAAATCAATTTTGGATTGTATGCAACACTTATTCCTTGCTATTTAATTTGGTCCTTGATGTTATGGGATCTGAAAGTCATAGAAATCATGCATGAATATACAACCACATGCCTCAACTACCCTCTCCCTCCCTCATAACTGAAAGCAACCAAACCAGCAAAAGTGCATAAGTGGTCATTACAAATGCGTCCATAATTTTCATACTTTAACGTTGAGTTGAAAACTTTTCTTGTCATAAATCTATCTGAGTTGTAACCTCATTATCGTTGCAAAAGGCAACTCCTTAGACAAAGATGATGAGACATTGATTATGATTAATCACTCATATTTAGCAATCAAATTATGTTTCAACTTGTTCCAAACAAGAAGCAGTTCAAGAGAAGTAGTTCAAGAAGGAGAGCAGTTCAAGAAGACAATGATAAGTAGTTCAAGAAGCAGTGATAGACGTACATCATGTATAAAAAACGATAGAAGCCTAGGGTAGAAAAAAATACAAGCCCTCCAATTCCTAGCATATGAAGACTTTACCTTTGATTTGAGAATGATTCTTCAATGACCAATTCAAGCACGAATCCGCCACCCTCTTCAATGTCCACAATAGGTTTCAATCAAGCAAATGAAACCTAAACCTCAAAATTGTGTGTGGAATTAGCTTAGACTCGAAAGGATATTTTAGCACAGGAAGGGAAAATATGGAGATAAGCATACCTTAGATTAAGATGAAGCAGCAATTGATAGAATTTTTTCGAAGCCCCAGCGAAAGAACCCTAAACTTCGACAGAATCGACAGAGATAGATGAAAAAAGGGGCTAGGGCGCGCAGGGGAAAATCAAAGCGGGAGAGTTTTTTTTTAGATCCAGAGAGCTTAGTAATCCGGGCTTCTATTCTCACTAGAGATATAAACCGGTTGGGAAAAGTTTTATACATATTTTTAAAATCCGGTTTCCACAAAACCGGGTTATTTGTGTTATCAAATAATCCGGGCGTTCATAATATGGTGTATTTGTACCGCTTATCACATAATTTAGCAAAGTTTATATTCTGAATCGTAATCACATCCGGATTATAATTATTTATTCATCCTATTTCTTATTTTATAATCCATATATTATACGTCCGGATTATATGTTATGGAATATAAACCCAATTTTGTAGTATTGTGGGTCAAGGAGTATGATGACCGCAATCAATGCATGTGTGAGGAGGTACACTGTGAATTGTTCACTTGCTTGTCTATGCCTGGGCTTGAAGCGCTTCAAGCGAACTCAATATGGATCATGCTGAATCCAGGGGAATCCTCTTATCCTCGACTGACAAGACTGTTCTATGCCAATTTAACGGCAAGACGTGAAAGAGGGGAGTGGATTCTAAACTCGGTTATCAAAAGTAAGAAAATCACCCTCACTTCTGAAATTATAGCAGATATTTTTGGTATCCCTCTGTATGGTGCTTCAGAAGACCAAAACCCTGCTAGAACTCTAAGTTTAGCCAAAGAACTGCTTCTTCTTCCTAATGCCCTATCACCACCCACAATCACATGCCTAACCGTGGAGGCTAGAATAATTTATGTTGTTATAGACAGATGTATAGTTCCCAAGTCTGACTACAAAGACTTTATCACCAATGTTGTGTTGATTCTAACATACAATGTGATAAATGGGTTGAAAGTGAATTTGCCTGAAATCCTTTTATCTCACATGGTGAATGTATTTAATTCCCCAAGTACTAGTCAACTACCTTATGGGAATTTGCTTCCCAGAATATTCAAACGGTTTTCAGTAGATTTCATTGATGAGGGGATGCATCTGTACCATGGAGGACTAAATGAAACTTTCTTTGAGACAATAGGAATCAAAAAGAATAAAGTGGGCTTTAGTACAGTTTAGGTGTTGATGGAGCAACCTGAGTGGAATTTTACTACACAGCAGCGACTGAATTTTGTGGAAAAATCGTTGAAATCATTAACTTATGATTTTATAGAGTTTAGAGTATCCATGACTGATGAGATGGACAAGGCTCAAGATCTGCTTGGAATTCTAAATCAGAAGATTAACCAGTTATTTCATGTGAGTGCTATGACTTTAACACTTGCTAGTAGTAACAAACCAATATTAGAGGAAGATGGACAGGAAACCCATAAGGATGCTGAGAAAGTGATGGATCAATGTCATAAGGTCGTCAAAGATAAACCTATCCGACAGCCAATGCCAAAAGATCCAGATATTTTGACTATCGAAGAATTTGGGGTTGTTAAGAAGTATGCGAAGGAATATACACAAAGAGGAACTGACATTTCTCTCAAAGAACGTGATCTTGCTTATGTAAAGGATTGATGGAGAGATATGTGCTTAAAGGACTATCATGAAAAAGGAAGTTCCTCAAAGTGGTACAACGAAGACTGAAGCTCGCGGCAAGACATGGGTTTTTGAAAAACTTTTTGGTTTGGAAATATATTTGTTTTTGGGTCTGTAATCGGTTTTTAAAACTCCTGGGTTTGACTGCTTTTCCTCCCTTGTTGAAAGACAAAGGAGGAGAAATATGATCCGATTTTTCGATATACTGCATTCTGCATTTTTAGTTTTGAGATTTTATCATATGCATTGCTAAACTAACAAAATGCAGGTACATAAATTTGTGTTGTCTTCCATCAAGGGGGAGAATGAAAACTCCACCTTGATTGAAATGGTTTACAGGTGTTGATGATGGAAGACTTCACACAAATATAGTTGTTGGATATACTAACAATGTACTTGATTATATTTCCAGATATATGGTTGGTATGAACTCAGTGCAGGTTTTATTCATATATAAAGGACCTTGATATGGATTTCAAAGGCCTTGAAGTGTAGTTTCAAGACAAAGGAAGATGGCAAGTACAAAGAGATGAAATCAAGAGCCTTGGAATTATAAGCATACAACATACGAAAGAGATGAAGATTATTAGAAGATTTCATAACAAAGATCTCATCAACAAAAGATTTTGTCAACCAAAGGAAGATCTCAACCGAAGATCTTAAACGAAGAATAGAGAATCTTTTCTAGAAAGATTTTCTAAAAAAAATGGCAAAAATATCTTCACTCTCCTATCAATAGAATAAGAGAAGATCAAGGAGTAAAGGACTCGACGTGTTCATAGGGACTGAAGACTTACAACGTCTACCTTATCTCCGAACAAGAAAATGATCTTAATGGAAAAGAAGATTCATCTTCAACGGTCATCTCTACAACGGCTAGAAGACCTGTCCATAAGAGAGTATAAAATAACATGATGATTAAAGGAGGAAGAGACACAAGCTTACACAGGAAAACATCTTTGCATCCTCAAAGCAACCTAATCATCTTCATTCGTTATTTTTCTTTCTCTCTTTTACATAACAACTCTATCCCCTTAGAGAGAGAAAACACTAGAGCTACATTGGAAGATCTAAAGAGTGTTATACTAGAGTGTGTGTCACTGTGTGAAGTAACTAGGCTATTATAGCAAGGTGAAGAGTTGGAGCTAGATCGTAGTGTTGGCTATAGTGAGAGAAGAAGGGGATTTCTTCTAGTTTGTATCTAGGACTCTTTGAAGCTGATAATAGATAGTTAGATCCTACGGATATGCCCTGGGACGGAGAGTAGCCTATTTAGAGCCGAACGTCATAAACATATCATCGTGTCAATCTTTTCAATTCCGCACTATATATACTTTATTGTGACTAACTTTGTTTTGCAGGAGGAAGAAGTTAAGGCCCTTGAAAGAAGTTTCAAAGCCTTTGAAATAAAAGTTTCACAAAGAGCACAGATTGACATCAAGGCCCTTGAAAGAGGTTTCAAGGCCTTGAGATTGGTTTTGCGAAAAGTTTCCATAATCTATTCAACCCCCTTCTAGAGTATTATTTATCCTATTTATATCACCTACCGGTTCTTCAACATACAAACACCACATCTTATCACAATATGCAATGCACACATCATAACCGTTTATTATCTTCAATTACGTTATACCATTACTAATTCAACTTCTTGTGCCTCGCATATGTCCCCTTTCACACAGGTTTTGCATGGGGATATACCTCCCCCCTGGAGTAACGGTTTCAAAGCACCCTCTCCACTCATCGTCGAGCTTTGACAGGTGGTCAAGACCCGTTATAATACACTTGGACCTTTTAAATATACATTTGTGGTTGTCACGCTAAGGATGTGTGCACGCAATAAGCCTTAAATTTATAAACTCGATATATTTATCCTAACTCCTAGCGAACCCGCAGTGTACGGGACGTTTGTAGTAGGGATAGTATTCCGAGGTCGAACACAAAGACTGAGGTGAGATTGATTCGATTAGTGATTAAGTTTAGTGAAGATCTAGACTAAGAAAAGAGAAAGAAATAAAGGAATGAAGATCTTAATGTTATTGGTTTGGTTTTTAAATGATCAATCAAGGATCACGAATCATGCAAATCAACAATCAACTAAGCTAACAAATCAACACAAACAAACAAGCTAAACACAAGATATAAAATCAAAGAGAGAAAAGCGGATTCTAGGGGTTGGAGATTCCAGTTATGGCATAGGACTCAAGCTATCTAATCATTCCTTGAATTAACCATAGTATGTTGGGAGTTAGTGTTTCTAGATTGGGATCATTCACCGGGTAAGTCTCATGGTCCACTAGTCCAATCCTAAGGTCTCATCACCGGGTAAGTCTCAAAGAGCCTAAGGGATGGAATTCTACACAAACCGGATTGTCACCTAGGAATCTAACCTATCCTCACCGGGTAAGTCTCGGAAGGGTATGTCCTAAACAACTATCCTAGCACACTTAGTCCAATGGCGGCTTATGAGGCTCTACCTAGAGTTTATCATCTTTGGAATCTAAGAGTAAGAATCACCAACTAGGTCTCTTCTAACACTTAGTTGCTAACACTAGGTCACCCTAGGATAGATTTAACTCAACAAACACTAGGATTTCAACATTCTAACAATCTAGAACTTCGATCAATCAAACAAAACGAACCAGGCAAACCACGGTCTATTCTACCACTTCCACGGTCGTGGACTGGCAAGAACAAACCATGGACCACAGCAGTGACTTTGTTCAAGCAAATGAATCATCCAAGGGAAAATCTAAGTCCATCCTATCATAGTCCCAGCCATAACCTTCCTTTCCTTACCCTAGAATCGCATCTATTTAGCCTACAACATACATCTTAACAATCGAAATCATCAAACATAAAATCATGGCTTTCATTTGCAAGATAATGAAGGAAAGAGATGAACAAGTGAAGCAAATAAAACCAAGCTGAAAATAAGATTAGAAAGACTCACAACCCTTCAAAAGAAGGTTTAATTGATTCTTACAACCCTAGAAAACGATTCCGATAATCTTTACTACAAAACTTATCAAGGACTAGCAATGGTGTGTTCTTCTCTTCTTCTCCAATGGAGCTTTTCTCCTCCTCCAATGGTAGCTCTCCTCTTGAAAGAATCTTCTTGTTGAGAGTGTGGATTTTTGGATGGGAGGTGTAGTGTATGCCTTCTCTCAGCCTTGCAGGACCACTTTTATACTACAACTTTGCTAGAGAAGGCCATGAGATCGTGGCATAGCTGTCACAACCGTCTGGCAAAAACCACGGTTGGTTTCCACGGTCGTGGAAGTGCCAGCAACCGTGGTTTGGTGCTTCAGCTTTGCCTTGGCTCATTAAGCTATGATTTGGTGCATGGCTTGTGTTGACAAGGTTCCATGAGTCCTCCTTAGCCTCTAGCTTGCATCCTAATGAGTCCGAGGATGTGTCGTCTTGATGAACGATCCTCGAATGCATCGATTAAGCTCCTAAATCTCCCAAAATACCTATAAAGCAAACAAAAGTCCGCGTAGACGTCTATCTCGACAAGATACGTGAATTGAGTGCAAACGTCGTGAACTAGTGCTAAACCATGCATGAATGAGTGAGAAATCTATCTAAATGAGTGTCTAATCCTAAGTCATAAATCGTGTTATCAAAAATACCCCATACTTAAGGTTTGCTCGTCCCCGAGCAAATTCTCAACTATAGACTAAGAGATGACATGATTTATGTATGCAGAAAAATGGCAAAATCTTTTTGGAGTTGTGCTTCTAATATTGGATCACCTTCATAGTCATGTTTCATGGCAATGGACAAGCAATCATGCATCAAACAAGTGAAGGCATGGAAAGACAATTGTACTTAACTCGAAAGCATGCATGAAACGTAAAAATGAACAAGTCAAGATGATCAAGAGCATATCCAATCTAGGTTACTAAGTCTTACACACGTGCAAATAGGTCATAAGGGCTTGTGAGATAAAAGGCCAAGAAACGTAGTGATTAGGTGGGGATTTTTCTAGGCTATGTGATGCTAATCCGGGAATGGAGCTAACTCCACAATTTTGTCCTTGATCAACTTCCCACAAGTGTATATTTTCTCCATCTTTTCTTTCTTTTCTTTTTCTTTCACTTATTTTTGAGACAATGGCATTGGTGTACAAAAGCCGAAACCTTGGTGATTAGCCGTCCTCGGGTTTTTTCTATTTTTCGAGGTGCATCCACACCGGGAACACATACCAAAGCTCGTTAGGACTATTGGTTTATTTGACTTTGGCAAGGCACAAACACCCGATTATGTGAATGGTGCCGAGTTACTTGTCATTTAAAACAACGTCCCCAAACCTATATTTTTGTCTACACTTTCACAACAATTTCAGCACTTCATTCATAACATTCTTTCATCAACAACTTCACCCCACACTTGCTTTTCACACACATCAACACACTAACATGCTCCTATTCCCGGATGGGTCAAAAGATGTCGAATTTATATCAATTGAGGTGCTCAAACAACATGATCAAGATGAGAAGTAGAGAAACATGAATTGCCTCATTCATTCCTAAATGATATGCAAGAACTAGCATGTAATTTCGACTTTTAATACTCAATCCAATCAAGATAAACATCATGATCACAATCCATTCAAGGGATTCAAGATAAGTACTTCAAGTCCACATATGCATTCATCAATTTAACACATAAGGCCATCCATAGCCAATCCACAAGATAAGATTCATCATTAGGGTCATATCCAAGCCTAGAAAGCACAAAATTTTTTAAATTTTCTGATTTCTTTTTGGATTTTTTTTTTTCGAAATGAGTATATACAATGCAAGACATGTGATAATATTAAACTATCCTAGATGCTCATCATGCAAAGGATCATGCAAACCCCACCCCATACTTAGAAACACATTGTCCCCAATGTGTAAATGAAGTAAAGAAGAGTGAAAGAAGGTTCTAACAATGTAAAACTGGTTTGCCATGGTATTTGGGATTACTCAAGTGGATTTGATGGTGGATGATCCTATCAACAATGGTAGAGAGCTTCTAAGTGTTCATCAAAGCGTCGGGACCCGCGCTAGGGACCGCTAGCCGTCCAAGTTCCGCGTCCGCTCCACCCATAATTGATGAGGGGTTCATCATCATCATTCACATGCCATGCAAGGCTTCCAATGCTACCAAGACTCTAGCACACACACAAAACACACCAAACACACACAAAAACAGAAAAATCAAAAACAAAAACAAAAACGAAAAGGGAAAACGTTACCAATGGGTTGCCTCCCATCAAGCGCTTTTTTAAGGTCATTAGCTTGACCACACTCGGGGGCGTTCTACTCAAGGTGAAGTGGGGCAATCATATCCACCGGAGCTCCCGGGATATACTTCTTCAACCGGTGCCCAATCACCTTAAAACCTCCACAATGCTCCCCTCCTATCTCAATAGCTCCATGGGGAAAGATCTTCTTCACCACATAAGGACCGGTCCACCTCGACTTTAGCTTTCCGGGGAAGAGCCGCAGCCTTGAGTTGAAGAGAAGAACAAGGTCGCCTTCACTCAACTCCTTTGGGATGAGGCGTT
The DNA here is from genome assembly GCA_033239125.1 of Fagopyrum homotropicum. Lineage (NCBI taxonomy): Eukaryota > Viridiplantae > Streptophyta > Magnoliopsida > Caryophyllales > Polygonaceae > Fagopyrum > Fagopyrum homotropicum. The sequence goes on along the minus strand of BSWB01000005.1, from coordinate 83,508,347 downwards.
TATCATGCCAACGTTTGGTCCTTTCCTTGTAGATCCGGGCGTTTTCATAAGCATCCAACCAGATCTCCTCAAGAGCGTTCATATCAAGCAACCTCTTCTCTCCGGCCTCCTTGAGGTCAAAATTTAGCCACTTAATGGCCCAATAAGCTCTATGCTCCATCTCTACCGGAAGGTGGCAAGACTTGCCATATACTAACTTGTAAGGAGTGGTGCCAATCGGTGTCTTGAAAGCGGTTCTATATGCCCACAAGGCATCATCGAGCTTCATAGCCCAATCCTTTCTTGTCCTAGAAACCGTCTTCTCAAGAATTCCCTTGATCTCCCGGTTGGAGATCTCTACTTGGCCGCTAGTTTGGGGATGGTAAGGTGTTGCTACCTTGTGAGTTACCCCATACTTAGCTAAAAGTGCTCCAAAGTTCCTATTAGTGAAATGCTTCCCTCCATCACTTATGATCACCCTTGGTGTTCCAAACCTAGGGAAGATCACTCGGTTAAAGAACCGCACCACCACCTTGGCATCATTCGTGGGGGAGGCGATTGCCTCCACCCATCTTGAAACATAGTCAACCGCCAATAGGATGTAGAGGTTGCCACATGAAGAAGGGAATGGTCCCATGAAGTCCACACCCCACACATCAAATATTTCCACTTCTTGTATGTTGTTCAAGGGCATTTCATTCCTCCTTGAGATGTTTCCCGTCCTTTGGCAAGCATCACAAGCTACCACAAAGTTTTGCACATCCTTGAATAAACTTGGCCAAAAGAAGCCCGATTCAACACCTTAGCACATGTCTTGTGTGAGCTAGCATGCCCTCCACATGGCAAGGAATAACAATGGCGGATCACACTCTCCACCTCATCCTCCGGTATGCATCTTCTAAACACTCCATCCGGCCCTCTCTTGAACAAAAGTGGTTCACTCCAATAGTAGTGCCTCACATCTTTGAAGAACTTATTCCTTTGGGTATATGACAAACCGGGAGGCACTTCCTCACACACAAGATAGTTCACAATGTCGGCATACAATGGCTCACTTCCTCTAGACACTTGGAACAAGCACTCCTCCACCATTTGCAATTGCTCATTCCGGAATGAGTCATCAATCGGGATGTCATCTCTCTCAAGCTCCAATGGTGGGAGTCTACTAAGGTGATCCGCCACAGAATTTTCGGACCCCTTTTTGTCCCGGATTTCCAAATCAAATTCTTGAAGAAGGAGGATCCACCGAATCAATCTAGGTTTGGCATCCTTCTTGGTAAGTAGATAACGGATCACAGCATGATCCGTATACACTATGACCTTCGCTCCAACAAGATATGAGCGGAACTTCTCAAATGCATATACCACCGCCAGCAACTCCTTTTCGGTGGTAACATAATTGAGCTGGGCATCATCTAGCGTCTTGCTAGCATAATAAATAGCATGTGTGCGCCCATCTTTCCTTTGCCCCAAAATAGCCCCAACGACTACATCACTTGCATCACACATGATCTCAAACGGTAGACTCCAATCCGGAGGTTGCATGATAGGTGCGGAGATCAAAGCGTTCTTCAACCTACAAAAAGCTTCAAGGCAATCCTTGGAGAAAACAAACTCAATATCTTTCATTAGTAGGTTAGTAAGAGGCTTAAAAATTTAGAGAAGTCTTTAATAAACTTCCGGTAAAAACCGGCATGCCCTAAGAAACTCCTTACCCCCTTCACCGAGGTAGGTGGTGGTAACTTCTCTATCGTTTCAATCTTGGCCCTATCAACCTCAATGCCAAGGTTGGACACCAAGTGTCCCAACACAATACCTTCACTTACCATGAAGTGGCATTTTTCCCAATTCAAGACAAGGTTTGTCTTCTCATATCTCTTAAGTACAAATGACAAGTTAGCTAAGCAATTATCAAAGGAAGAACCATAAACGGAAAAGTCATCCATAAACACTTCCATGATATTCTCAATGTACTCAGAAAATATAGCCATCATACACCTTTGAAAGGTGGCGGGTGCATTACACAACCCAAATGGCATTCTCCTATATGCAAAAGTTCCCCATGGACATGTAAATGTGGTTTTCTCTTGGTCATCGGGGTGGATAGGGATTTGGAAGAATCCACTATAGCCATCTAAATAGCAAAAATGAGAATGTTGAGCTAACCTCTCTAGCATTTGGTCAATGAAAGGAAGGGGGAAGTGATCTTTCCTAGAGGCCATGTTCAATTTCCTATAGTCAATACACATCCTCCATCCCGTAACCATCCTAGTTGGGATTAGTTCATTGTTCTCATTAGTCACTACGGTTGTCCCACCTTTCTTAGGAACTACATGAACGGGACTAACCCACTTACTATCCGAAATAGGGTAGATGATTCCCGCATCTAGCAACTTAATGATCTCTTTCTTGACTACCTCTTTCATTATAGGATTCAATCTTCTTTGATGTTCAATAGAGGGTTTATGGTCATATTCCATCAATATCTTATGCACGCACAAAGAAGGTTTGATGCCAACTAAATCATCAATAGTATAGCCAATGGCTTTCCTATGCAATCTTAGCTCATGCAACAACCTAGCAAGTTCATCATCATTCAAGCATGCATTCACAATCACCGGATATGTAGAATTATCACCAAGAAAAGCATACTTCAAATGAGAGGGGAGGGGTTTGAGTTCAAGTTTAGGAGGACCTTTATCGAGTGGAGACGATCCAAATAACGTTGGTTGAGATGAATCCAAAGCAAATGAAGGCTCCTCAAGACTCCTTGAAGATTGATCATCAACAAGAGCTGCTTCTGGGGAAACCACGGTTGGTTCCACGGATCCTATCACTTCCATGGCCGTGGAAGTTGCCAAGCTTGCTCTTCGGAGCTTTCCAGAGAGTTCTACGGCCGTGGAACACCTTCCACGACCGTGGTTCCTACAGGAACTTAGCATACTTTCGTGGTCTTCAATTTCAGCTCTTGTCTCCTTTTCTAATGCTTCTAAGGCCTTGATTTCTTCATTGAAAGCCTCCTCAACACCTTCCTCCATCAAACTTAAACTAAGAACCTTCTCTAAGGGGTCCTTGATCAAGATCGAGCTCACAACTTCTCTAGACTCCTCTTGCTCGACTATGTTGAATACATCCTCATCAAGGGTTGGCCCTTTCATCATTGTGGACAGCTTGAATTTGATATTCTCTTCTCCAATGTTGAAGGAGAGAATTCCATTCTTACAATCTACCAAGCATCCAGAAGTGGCTAGGAAAGGTCTTCCCAAGATGATGGGAACCGGATAATCCGCCGGAATATCCAAGACAACAAAATCAATCGACACATAGAACTTCCCTAGTTGCACCGGAATGTCCTCCAAGATCCCAACCGGGTGAGTGATTGAACGGTCTGCCATGTAGAGGGTCATCTTGACCGGTTTTGGCTCTCCTAGCCCAACCTTGTTGCAAAGTGCAAGCGGTATGATGCTTACACTTGCCCCAAGATCACAAAGGGCTTCATACTTCACTTCTCCCACTCCAATTGGGACACAAAAGGATCCCGGATCTCTTAGCTGAGGAGGCATTTCCTCCTTCATCATTTGGATCAATTCCGAGGATCTCTTTGTCATTCTCACTTCCCCATACTCCTCCAACTTCCTTTTGTTGGAGATTATTTCCTTCAAGAACTTGCCATATGCCGGCATACCTAAGATAGCATCCATGAACGGAATATTAATATGCAATTTAGACATAAGTTCAAGGAATTTACCAAAGTGTTTGTCCAAGCGAGCTCTTGCTCGTGATTATGGAAACGGTAGTGGTGGTTTGTATGGAGGCGGTGCCACATATGTTGGCTAAACATCCTTGCTCTTGCCTCCATCTTCTTGCAACATCTCTTCTTCTACCACTACTTGCTTTCCCTTATCATTTTCCTTTGGCAAGGGATCCTTCATACTCAACCCACTCCTCGTTGTAATTGTCAACACTTGGCCTCTTGGGTTGTCTTCGGTTCTTCCGGGAAGCTTTCCCGGATCTCTTTGAGCTTCAACCACCTTTTGGAACACTTGTGCTTCCAACACCTTTTGAGCTTTAGAAATGGAAGTCACCGTGCTCTCAAGACCACTCAACCTTCCAAGCAATTGCTCAAACATCACCTCGGTTCTATCTTTTGGAGGTTGAGTAAATCCGGGTGGAGGTTCTTGTGAAGCTTTCGGTGGTGGAGCTGCGCTTGTGGAAGCGGGAGGGTTCAAGGCTCCATCCGGGTTAGAATAGGAAAACCCGGGATGGTTATGGTTGGGCCGGTAATTGTTGAATTGCCGGTTGTGGTTGAAGTTCCTTGGGCCTTGATAGTTGTTGTAGTTGCCCCTTCCCATGTAGTTCACATCTTCCTCCTTGGAAGACAAGTTTGCTTACACTTGAACTTGAGGGGTTGCTTGGTTTTTCAAAGTTGTAGCACATAACTCCCTCAAAGACTTTAGCTCGTTGTTGATGGCGTCAAGCTTGAAATTGCTCATGGTGACTTCACTCACCTCATATGCTCCTGCCTTTCTCCCATCACTCTTCCTATGGGAGTACTTCTCAATCACTAGAGCTTGTTTCTCTACAAACTCCCAAGCATCATCTACATTCTTTTCCATGAAAGTCCCACCGGAAAGACATTGGAGCTTGAATTGGTTATCTTCATCAAGTCCTTTGAAGTAGATCTCCAATAGCTCAATTTTCGGTATACCATGGTGTGGACAATCTAGGAGAAGGTCTTTGAACCTTTCCCAAGACTTGAACAAACTCTCTCTATCCTTCATCACGAAGGCATTGATCTTCCCTCTTAACTCGGTAGTCTTGGAAGGTGGGAAGAACTTAGTCAAAAACTCGGTTGTCATCTCCTCCCAAGTACTCACTCGCCCTTGTGGAATAGATTGATACCAAGCCAAGGCTTTGTCCTTAAGAGAGAAGGAGAAGGCCCTAAGCTTATGGTTGTTGCTCTCCAATCTAGGCGGTCTAAGAGTCTCCATCAAGATCTCATAATTCATCAAGTGTTGATGAGGAGACTCTCCATCCATCCCTCCAAATTGATTATGCCGGATCATTTGTAGAACTTGAGGGCAGAGCTCGTAATCATGGGTTGCAGGATCTCCTAAGTTCACACCCGGACGGTGTGCTCTTTGTGCCGGATCCATACGTTGCCCTAACATTTGTGGCTCTTCCATAGCAATGGGCACAACCCGAATATTAACCGCCGGCTGCGGTTGTGGTGGAGGTGGGGGAGGTTGTTGACGATTAAGCTCTCTTTGCACAAGAGCTTGCCTAATCTCTTCAATCTCCCTCCTAGTTGCCTCTTGCCTCTCATTGCCAAGTCTCCTTTCATTCTCCAAAGCTTCATCCCTTATCCTAATTTGCTCTAAAGCTTCATCTAACTCAGCTTGGAGATCTCTCCCGGCCATCTCTTTTCCCTTTCTAATGCTCTTGGATCTAGATCTAAGGGTTTTCTCCGGTTCGGGATCGAATGGAGCTAAATCCTTGCCACGAGATCTTCGCATACACCTAAAGAGTGAGAGATGTCCTGAAAAGCAAAGACACAAACCAAAAAGAGATCAAAAGCAACAAGAAAAACCTAAACTATAAACAATCACAAAAAGACCCAATCTAGACCTAGTCCCCGGCAACGGCGCCAAAAACTTGTCACGCTAAGGATGTGTGCACGCAATAAGCCTTAAATTTATAAACTCGATATATTTATCCTAACTCCTAGCGAACCCGCAGTGTACGGGACGTTTGTAGTAGGGATAGTATTCCGAGGTCGAACACAAAGACTGAGGTGAGATTGATTCGATTAGTGATTAAGTTTAGTGAAGATCTAGACTAAGAAAAGAGAAAGAAATAAAGGAATGAAGATCTTAATGTTTTTGGTTTGGTTTTTAGGTGATCAATCAAGGATCATAAATCATGCAAATCAACAATCAACTAAGCTAACAAATCAACACAAACAAACAAGCTAAACACAAGATATAAAATCAAAGAGAGAAAAGCGGATTCTAGGGGTTGGAGATTCCAGTTATGGCATAGGACTCAAGCTATCTAATCATTCCTTGGATTAACCATAGTATGTTGGGAGTTAGTGTTTCTAGATTGGGATCATTCACCGGGTAAGTCTCATGGTCCACTAATCCAATTCTAAGGTCTCATCACCGGGTAAGTCTCAAAGAGCCTAAGGGATGGAATTCTACACAAACCGGATTGTCACCTAGGAATCTAACCTATCCTCACCGGGTAAGTCTCGGAAGGGTAAGTCCTAAGCAACTATCCTAGCACACTTAGTCCAATGGCGGCTTATGAGGCTCACCACTACCTAGAGTTTATCATCTTTGGAATCTAAGAGTAAGAATCACCGGGTAGGTCTCTTCTAACACTTAGTTGCTAACACTAGGTCACCCTAGGATAGATTTAACTCAACAAACACTAGGATTTCAACATTCTAACATTCTAGAACTTAGATCAATCAAACAAAACGAACCAGGCAAACCACGGTCTGTTCTACCACTTCCACGGTCGTGGACTGGCAAGAACAAACCGTGGACCACAGCAGTGACTTTGTTCAAGCAAATGAATCATCCAAGGGCAAATCTAAGTCCATCCTATCATAGTCCCAGCCATAACCTTCCTTTCCTTACCCTAGAATCGCATCTATTTAGCCTACAACATATATCTTAACAATCGAAATCATCAAACATAAAATCATGGCTTCCATTTGCAAGATAATGAAGAGAAAGAGATGAACAAGTGAAGCAAATAAAACCAAGCTGAAAATAAGATTAGAAAGACTCACAACCCTTCAAAAGAAGGTTTAATCGATTCTTACAACCCTAGAAAACGATTCTGATAATCATCACTACAAAACTTATCAAGGACTAGCAATGGTGTGTTCTTCTCTTCTTCTCCAATGGAGCTTTTCTCCTCCTCCAATGGTAGCTCTCCTCTTGAGAGAATCTTCTTGTTGAGAGTGTGGATTTTTGGATGGGAGGTGTAGTGTATGCCTCCTCTCAGCCTTGCAGGACCACTTTTATATCACAATTTTGCTAGAGAAGGCCATGAGATCGTGGCACAGCTGTCACAACCGTCTGGCAAAAACCACGGTTGGTTTCCACGGTCGTGGAAGTGCCAGCAACCGTGGTTTGGTGCTTCAACTTTTCCTTGGCTCATTAAGATATGATTTGGTGCATGGCTTGTGTTGACAAGGTTCCATGAGTCCTCCTTAGCCTCTAGCTTGCATCCTAATGAGTCCGAGGATGTGTCGTCTTGATGAACGATCCTCGAATGCATCGATTAAGCTCCTAAATCTCCCAAAATACCTATAAAGCAAACAAAAGTCCGCGTAGACGTCTATCTCGACAAGATACGTGAATTGAGTGCAAACGTGAACTAGTGCTAAACCATGCATGAATGAGTGAGAAATCTATCTAAATGAGTGTCTAATCCTAAGTCATAAATCGTGTTATCAGTGGTCGTCCTAGTCTAGTTTTGGTTATAAATGCAACATTCATATGCACATGCAACACTATCAAAGTCACTCAAATCCACAACTGCTCACTAAGTAAGTCCAATGGACTTACCTGTCCCAAATGTAAACATGTACCACGTCACGGTTTCCCCTTGCCGAAACGATCAACACATCCATCAACAAGGTACACACAATATCAAACACTGCTAAGGTTAGGAGATCATCCTCGTACACCCCATAATCATATCCAAACCATAACTCAAATCTAAACCTCGATATCTCAACGTATTCACAAATTCCTAAGGCATTACCTCAACATATATATCATAAATCTGATCACACACCTCACTAGCCTATCCTCACACTCAAGCTAAGCCAAAAGAAAAGGGAAAAAATATACCACACTTGGTATGTCCTAGACAAAAGCACATGCGTAAACAAGAAGGCGAAGGAGCGGCGACATCCGCGGGGGCGGTGAGACTCAGCCGTAGGGGCGGTGACACTCAGTTGCAGGGGCGGTGACACAACTTTACCGCAAGGGCGGTCAAACAGTATAGGAATGCCTCTGAGACTTCTCTTCGATCTCTCACTCAATCTCTTCACTTCTTTATTGCCCAAAGGCAATCATCAACACAACATATACATACACATACATCAACAAATGTCTAAGAAAGGTACACAAGATCAATTCTTGTGGAATTCCTAAGCTAAAGAAGGAGAAGAAATTGAAGAAGAAGAAGAAGAAGAAGGAAAAAGAGGAAAGCTTACCACTGCTGCTGGTCCTAGGAAAAGAAGAATACCACACTCATTTGCTCATCCACATCACAACAACAAATCAACCTCAAAAGCATCATAAAAACTTCAGCCAACAAAAGCATACTCAAGATCCACTCTTGAAACCAAAACAAGAAGAAACCCAAGCAAGAAGAAGAAGAAGAAGATGAAGAACGTGAGGGAGAATGAAGCTGAAGGAAGAAAGGGAAACCCTCACTAGGAAGGAAGAAGAAGCTTATAAAGAAAGCCAAATGAAAAATCATGGGTCAAACGATTCAACGAAAACGGTTGTAGCCGCGGGGGCTGGTCTTCCGTACCGCGGGGCGGCGCCGTACCTGTGGCCAAGTCGTGGCGCAGGGGAGGTGTCCATATAAAAGCTAAGGATATTATAGTATCGGCCAAGGCTAATGGGAATCGCAACAACGTGCCATTAAAGCCCTGAGATCTAGTTTGGTTGCATCTTATTAAGGAACGATTTCCGGAGAAGAGGAAGTTGAACTTGTCTCCAAGATAAGATGGACCATTTCGAGTGAAATAAAGGTTGGTAACACAACTTATGTTTTGGATATTCTGAAGGAATATGACGTCACACCTACCTTCAATGTAGGAGACTTGAGTCCTTATGAGACTAGTGATGAGCATTGTGATGATTTGAGGACGAATCCTTTTCAAGAAGGAGAGGATGATGAGGGACCATCCCCAACACTTTCTATTCAAGGACCAATCAGTAGAGCTAGAGCTAAATCTTTGAAGGAGAAGGAGTCTATATCATCTTCCCATTCTATTATGAAAGGATCTATTACTAGATGAAGAGCAAGATCCATCCAAGAAGAGGTTGCTAGCTTATTGGTATCATGTACACCTAAGGAGACCTTACTTATGTATATGTCATCTTTAGTTACATTAATATCTATTATGGAGGAACCATACTAGAGTGAAGATGATCAAGGAAGCAAAGGAGAGCAAGTGAAGATCTCGGCCCCACCAATAAATCCAGCCGAGATATTATACCTCTAAAGCTCTAAACATTCCAAAGGTTTTTATCCTCTATCCTATATTTAGTAGGATTATTTGATCCTTTTATCTTTTAGGATAATCTCAGCTATATATATATATATATATATATATATATATATATATATATATACTTACAGAGTTGAGATTATCAGATTAGATTTGATTGATTATTGATTTCCACATACATTGTGAGATACTCGTTACTATATTTACGAAGTGTGTATTTTATTAATTTCAATTCAATAAAAAAAGAGAGCCTTTGATGGAATAGTTGTGAGTCTTTGCTAGGTTTTTCTTTTGTGTGGTAATCTTCTTAAAGGGTTAGTGTTGCTAGTCAAACTAGTTCCTCCTTGTGATGATCTTAGTTAGAAGGCTTGTGTAAAGTTGAAGAAAGAAGGTTAAGGTAACTCTTTGTTGGTGGTTTTGATCCAATTGGTCAAAGTTCTTTGCAAGTTCATATCTTGGTTTTATCTTCCTATACTTTTCATCAATTTGGTCCATTATCATCTTCTATTATCTTTCAATTATAATCAATAACATTGACGTTCTTATTCTTTGTGTTTACGAAAATCTCAGCTTTACTATACAAATATCGTTTGAGATTTGCACCCACATTTGCTTCTGCCGTCTCATTCGTGGACTTTAATCTAGATTGGGAAACTGCAGCATCAACCCCACATCATTATAATTTACATTGGATAAATGATTTTGGTGAATTAAAGGTGAATAAGCAATCTAGACTTACCATCACTTTAGGTAGTGATGAGGATACTATTAAATGTGATGTTGTGCCCATGCAAGCATTTCATATTCTATTAGGACGTCCATGAAAATTTCATAGAAGAGTCAAGCATGATTGATATACTAATATATATTCTTTTGAGTATAAGGGTCAAAAATTAACTTAAAACCTATGACACCGTTACAAATTGTTGAGAGTTATGAGAAATAGAAGGACAAAAGCAAGGAGCAAGATTTTGGCACGAGAAATGGGAACAGCACTCCTATGAGGAATCTCGCCCAAAACAACAAAATCTCGCCCGAGGGATTCAAAATCTTGCCGCAATGATCACTCCAGTGAAGAATCTTGGCCAGGGAATATAGAATCTCACCCCATGACGGTTTTCCTCATTCAGTGTAAAACCTCACCCCAAAGATGTAGAATCTCTCCCGAGATCATCAAAATCTCAGCCTACTGCAAAAATCTCGCCTCAGTCCCCGAGAGTCCTTCTAGAATCCAAAATGGATTACATTCATGATTGTAATATCCAGAATTTTTTATTCTGTTTAATTGCGTAGCAAACCGGATTTAGATCCGTTGATCTTTTCTTGTTCTACCTAGTCGTATACACTATCTCAAATTTCTATCATTTTATGTAACTTCACTTCACATAAAATGATAGAATTTTTACATCAAACCCTAGATTTATTTAACTTCTAGCTCATGCCATTTGACAAGAACATAAGAGACCATGACAACGTCACCGACGAGTTTGAACAAGAACATGACGAGACCATGACAACATCACCGACGAGTTTTGACAAGACCAAGACACAATTTTGACAAGTCTCCTTGACCACTTCAGCCAGCTTTTGCCTTTACCTCAGCCCAACTCTTGCCCTTGCTTCAGCCCAAAATTTGCTTTGTTTAGCCCAAATCATGCGAGCCGCAACCCTCCTCTTCTACAACCGTGCAACAGCTCTTTTGTCCAGCCCACGACATGCTCAGCTCACGAAGAAGCATCGAGGCCTCCTTCTCTCACACCACGTCAGCCAGAAGATCCGATCCATGATCTGCAAATGGCTGATATCTCTCTCTCCATTCCCACGTATCGCCTGCTAAAGATCTCCTCCCGTAACCGCCTGAAATCACGCAGCCAGATCCGTCTTCTTTCCATCCTTCTGTCCACGATTCTGCAATCTTCTCCTTTTGTAGCAAATTTGTCCATCTTGATCGAGCGCTTCAACGCAGCAACAAGCAACACAGGCCAACGTCGCTTCCTCCTTCTCCCTCCCTTGCTAATCTACGACATGAGCCAATGTTCTGCACGCAGGGGGTCCGTCCTAGGAGAGTCTTCGTCCCTTCCCCTCTCCTTTCGTCTCTATTCGATCTGAGCTTGGCTAGTGTGCAGCAACAACCGAGTCTTCCTAGCAGAGGTGCGAGTACAAAACCTGGTGGACTTCCTAGAGTTGCAGCGTAAGTCTTAGCCTGGTCTCCTTGTCCCTATTCTCATTCCCTATCTATAGACACACAGATCTTAATTCTGTGTGTGCAATAGCAGAAGCACCTCTAGAGTCTCACAAGCAAGAAACCGGACACCCTCCACACATAGTTGAAGAGGTCTTATGTCGAGTTTATAGACCTAGGATCTCGAAGCCAAGATCTTGTGCATAGCAGTAGGAAAACTACAGAACACAAGCTGCTTTGGGTAAGACTCGAAGCCTGAACCTATAGCTTGTCTTTGTGTTTTTCATTTCCAGAAACAGTGTTAAGCAGTCATGTTCAGGCCTCTTTTTCCAACCCTTAAAAGCATGATCCACCGTTCAATTTTTAATATGTTTTCGAGTGATATGCATATTGTAATGTATCAAAATTGGGGACTTATCCAATGGTTAGATTTAGATCTGCGAAGGTTCAAAGTGGACTCGTTAGGCTGTTTGTGAAAGTATAGAATTACTGGTTTTGTGTTCAACTTTAGAGAATTTTGTAGAAGTGATGGTTGGACAGCTTTAAGAAATTCTTGCTTCTATGAGTACAATGCATATCATAGGAGACCTAGAGATTTTTATTAGAATTTTTTTAAATTTATTCGAGCTTCATATTTTGAGCCAAAGTTGGATCCTAGTAACTTTTTAGGAAGTAGGAAAAATGTGTAATTTTCTAAGTTCTACCTCAACCCAGTCTTAGGAGTTAGAAATACGATATTTAGTCCCAAGTAAGAGTTTAAGCATGTATTATGAGATTCTTGGAAGATTCGGGACTAAGGGTAAAATGGTCCTTTTACCTTAGATGTGTAATTTTGATAGTTTCCCTTATGATAGGATCTTACATCTTAGAAGTCTTAGACTTCTAAGTATATGGGAAATGTGTTGATCCACTTGTCTCCTATGTCAGGCAATTGAGTTTCAATTGTTACAGATCAAGTTGTGATTTGGACAGTCGAGAACTGATTCAAGTAAGTCCTTTGGGCTTACTTAGCTAGATTCTAGATATGAGTGTGAATAATGATAGTGGTGAGTGAATGACTCTAGAGGGACTTGGGCTTGTGGTTGGGGACGTGGTGGTACTACTGACTCTAGAGGAGCCCCGTCGAGAGTGTTTGTGCTGAGGAGTGTTGATCAGCCAGCGTCACCTATGACCACAGGTGCTATCTGGATTCATAATTTTTACCTGTGCGAGTTTTGTTTGATACGGGTGCTACGCACTCCTTTATATCTGATGCATGCGTAGATAGGCTGCCCTTAGCTACGGTAGAGGGAGTACCTTTTATAGTTAGGTTACCTGATGGGGTAAGATTAGGGGATCTCGAGAGATTCATGACTACCCCATTCATTTAGGAGATCGGGATTGGCTGGTAGATTTCTTAGTCATGCCCTTAGCACATGAGGACGTGATTTTTGGGATAAATTGGATGACGGGACATGGAGCGGTCTTAGACATTGGCAGGAGGACTGTGACTATCGCTACTATGGAGGGTGACAGAGTGATATTTCGTGGTTGGGACCTCGGAAAGTCCGGCACCGTGATCAGCGCAGTGAGAGAAGCGAGACTGATAGCATAAGGTTGTGAGGTCTTTTGGTGTTATGCCATGGAGGAACACAAGAGTCTAACAATTGAGGAGATACCAGTTGCTTGCAAGTTTACAAAGGTATTTAGTGACGATCTGCCAGGGTTACCCCCGCAGAGGAGTGTTGACTTTAGTATCGAGTTAGAGCCGGGCACGAGACCGATCTCGAAGGCCCCGTACCGCATGACACCGATAGACTTGCTTGAGGTGAAGAAGCAATTAGAGGAATTAGCAAAGAAGGGCTTCAAACGCCCTAGTGTTTCTCCTTGGGGAGCACCGGTATTGTTTGTGAGGAAGAAGGATGGATCGATGAGGCTATGCATCGACTACAGAGAGTTGAACAAGGTTACCATCAAGAACAATTATCCACTGCCTCGCATAGATGATCTGTTGGACCAGTTGCATGGAGCGTCAGTGTTTTCGAGGATAGACTTGAGGTCGGGTTATCACCAAGTGAGGGTGAGAGGCCAAGACATACCTAAGACTGCATTCCAGACTAGGTATGGCCACTATGAGTTTGTAGTGATACCATTCGGACTCACTAATGCACCAGCGGTATTCATGGATTTGATGAAAGGGATTTTCATCGACTTCTTAGACTAGTTTGTAGTGGTCTTCATTGAGGACATACTAGTTTACTCTATGAGTCGAGAGGAGCATGCCTGACACTTGAGGACAGTGTTACAGATTTTGCATGATAGCTAGCTTAATGTTAAGTTGTCCAAGTGCGAGTTCTGGATGTCAGAGGTGGCCTTCCTAGGCCATGTAGTAACTGCTGAGGGGATTAAGGTCGGTCCGGCGAAGATCGAGTCAGTGTCTTCTTTGCAACCTCTGAAGAATGTTAAGGAGGTTTACAACTTTCTCGGTTTGGCAGGCTACTACCGTCGGTTTGTTGAAAGTTTTTCCCTGATTGCCCGACCACTAACCTGCCTTTTGAGGCAGACTACTCGGTTCGTTTGGTCTGAGCCTTGTCAGCGGAGCTTTGAGGAGCTGAAGAGGAGATTAACCCATGATAGCTAGCTTAATGCATCTCTTGTTATTTCATGAACAACTTCACAACCGTACTGGTATGCCCCGTGAAAAATGCTAGGCAAAATTCCCCAACTACAATCACTAAAAGATCCACTCATTACTTCACCAAGTACTAACTTCATAACTCTAAGCTTGCAGTGTTGCCCTAATCTAGGTCCTCCTTTTCAGGCCATAGCCACCATGGCTCTTCCGTGTGAGTCTAGAAACTTGACTTATCTCTTGCCCGCGGTAACATATCATCTGTTTCATACCACGCATCCTCTATATACTCCTGTTTACGTACCACCTCCATGAAACCTTACCTTCTTCTTGATCCACTACTTCCCCTTTACTGTGGTCAAACTTTAACACTTTCGATTCATGTCATTCCCCCATATACCAATCCCACGACCTTAGAAGGTCGCATTGGTTCGTTACAATCCCTCCCTAGGAGGTCTATTATAGTTACTTGCTTTGACCTCAATCCATGCTACTTGATTAAAACACTTGCACTTTTGTTGATACTACTCCTTATTGCTGACATTTAACACCGGGAATGTTCTAAGTTCTTGTTACCGTTCCTTTATGATCCACACTCTAGGTTACTCTTCTTATCTACTCTTACTAGTAGACAACCCGCACACGTGCATTCTTGGTTGTAACCGAGTAGCTTATAGCTGACCTTCTCCAAGTTCAACGGCTCACAATTCTCCCTACACTCCATGTTACCATACTTCTGAAGGCTACCCTCTCGGGGTACTCTACCTTAAACTTCGTTAGCTCATTCTTCATTCCATGCTTTCTTCCTCTTCCATAAGGTAATTATACTCTTCTAGGCCTTTCACGCCGTATAACTCACCTTCATAAACTTAACCGCGCCTCATGCTATCTTGTAAGTGTGTCTTCTCAATCTCTAACGTTACTCAGCAACCATTCGCATTTCTCCTGGTTGTTGTCTTACATCTTTTCATAACTAAAATGTCATTGCTCCATTACTTATCTTCTTGGGATCATTATTTATACTAAATTCGTCCTTCTTGGCGTTTCTTAGCCTTATCATCATAACGGAAACCGGTCAACTCCATGTGAATCCCCACCACGCCCTTCTTCTCATAACTCTAGTATTGTTAACACTTCACTTATTGGTACCTCGTAAGCTTAACTTACGGTGTCTTTAATCTTTATCAAATGGTTCGATCACTCCTCTCGTCTTGACTCCAATGCTTAGGAGTGCCTAAAAAAAACTTCACATCTTAATGGAATACCACATTTAACCTTGCTAGAATGTACTTATCTCCTCCTCGATTTTCATCTTTAGTTGTCCACGCGTCTTTTTGAAGAACTTAAGTTCGTTATATCCATTGGTCTCGTTGTCGTTCAATCATTTCAATCATGGCTTCTTAGAAACACTTCTACACTTTAATGTTGTTTCTTATTACTTGTATGGTCTCCATCTCAATTTCTCTTAAGTCGTCTCGAGTTTTCTTTTACTTGGTTGTCCTTCGTATACGTCATCTCTACTCCTCCGCTTCGACGTCCTCTTAAAGGAGTCCGAGAAACACCAAGGTGTTTGTCAAAATATGATGCTCAATTCGGTAACTTGGGCATGCTCATCTTCTTATGTTTACTATCCTAATCACAAAAAGACGTTTGTCTAAGGGTGATGATAGCTCCTATCATCTTTACTATAGTGTCCGCTACTGCTAATATATATATATATATATATATATATATATATATATATATATATATATATATATATATATATATATATATATATATATATATATATATAAGTCCTATGTTCACATTACTACTAATATATCACATCCGGAAATCCTTAACAACAAAACAAGGTCTAAAACACACTATAGTCCACAAATGCACCTATACATATATATCAAGTCCATCATGCAACTACAATCACAAAGATACACATCAACTCCATGATGCATAACTACAAACCTCATATCCATATCTATTTATGCATATTTATACAAATCAAAATCGAATAACCCGAGATCCGCGGAAGGAGTGGTGGTCCGTAAATTCTACCCCGACTTATGCATGTGATATTGAAAACGATAACTCATTTTAAACTTAGAACCCTTGAGGGTTCTCTTTCCCTCTATTCAGCCTTTAGAAGATTGCGAGTTCCATTATTGTCAACTTAGGGCTATTATACTACTTTTGTAACACCCCTAATCCCCGGGACTCGGAGCGCTACGGCTTGGGACCTCACAATGGGTCCCAACCCTTAGTCTGACTACAATTTCACCGGATCATGCAACAAGGCACAAATAAAGGCCAAAACAAAAATACAAATAAAAATAAAATTGAAAATCGGAAATGAATAAACTCGATGAAAGCATTCGGAATGGGATTTTTCGAATTGGAAAACTGTTTCGTCTCTTTCGAAAAAAAAATATACGGAAAATAAATATGGGTCAAATATATAAATAAAGTATACTTTTCGATGTAGAAATAATTCTCGTAAATTATTGAAGCTATTAAATATCGATAAAAGCTGGAAAAAAATTTCTCAAACGCGCCTAAATTTTGGGCCGTTACAATAGTAATCAATGTACAAACGGAGATAGCCGTCTCTCTCTTCGCAGAATGGTGTCCTCTATAATAAATTCAAATCAAGAATTCAAGATATATCCTAACGTGAACTTCAAATCAAGAGTTCAAGATATATTTCAATATGAACTTCAAGTCAAGAGTTCAAGATACACTTCCAACTTGAACTTCAAATCATCTTAATGTTAAATCCACCTCCCGATGCAATGGAATCCGTTCTATCTCGGGTTCGAGCTTTTCTTCTCCCATCACATATAGTAAGATATCGACACAATCTTGTCTTAACATTTTTCAAGTGGTCCACCCCGATATGTTGAGGTGACGTCCATCGAATACGTGGTTTAATACTTCTTTGGCTGCAATGTTCACCGTCCTCTTTCAAAGATCCTTCATCTCCGAAACTCGGGAGACTTGCTCTAATAATATTTTTAAGGTTTCACACTTATGTGAAGTCATGAAGGTCCTAACTGCAGGGCTTAGTCACGCCTTATAATATATTAGTATTACCTTCTTCGTATTCTACCAAAGCTTGCATCATTCCTTCGAGTAGGTGTAGAACTTACTCCCTTTTCTTATGTAACGTCCAATCGACCGTAGAGGTTCTAACCTCAATCTATCATGTACTCCTTGTACATCTCACATCGACTTCAAACTTCAAAACCTCAGTCTTACCTTACTATTGTTGGTTGCCTTATGTATTTCTCGGTATTCTATGTACAACTACAATGCAAGTCTCATCTTACGTTTGATCCACTAGCTCCCCTTACCATGATCAAACCTTAAAAGTTGTAACCCGTGGCATTCCTCCATATGTCAATCGCATGACCTAAGAAGGTCGCGTAATATTGTTACAATCTCCTCCTCGGAGGTCTTGTTATAACTACTTGCTTGAACTCGTTCAACATTATTTAATTTAAGACAAAATGCGCGTCCATTGACGTACCTCCTTACTATTGACATTGATCCACTACGAATACTCCAAGTTCTTGTTCCCGATCCTATATGTTCACATAGTCTTGTTTACTCTTCCCATCTACACACATCAATAGACAACCCGCACTTGTGCGTTCTCAGTTGTCACCGATTAACTTGTATCTGACCTTTTCTGAAGTTAACGACTTACCCTCCTACCATACTTCCATGCTACCATACTCCTGAAAGGATACCCTCTCAGGCGACTTTGTCTTAATTTCACGAGCTCATTATACTTTCTTCAACTCCGTTAGCTCTTTCTACGCTCCTCTCTTCCTTCCGCTTCTATAAGATAACCATACCTACCCATCTCTCTCGTGTCATATGTCCCACCCTTATAGGCTTAACCACTCTTCATAATATTTTTCAAATGTACTCCTCCAATATTTTGACGTTAATTAGCCTCCACTCGCATCCTTCTTGGTTGATAACTTAAGTTCTTCAATCCAGCTGATTGATTCAACTTTCATCTTCTGAAGATCATCGTCTACACACACTTCCCCCTTCTTAGTGTTTCTTAGTCTCATCACCATTACGGAAAACGGTTGACTCCACAAGGTAATTCTAATATGTGAACGTTCACCATGTGATCCCTCGTAACTCTCGTTTGTCTGAATAAGTCGCCCGCTTAGGATCTCGCAAAGATCGTCACTTTACCCTCTAGTACATCCTTAAGCTTAACTTACAGTTCTCATAAATCTTTCCCAATTGTCCGACCACTCTTTTCATCTTGACTCTCATGCTTAGGAGCGCCTATTGAAAACTCGTCTTACTTAGAATGCCACTTTTATCCTCGAGCGAGAATGTAGTCCTCTCTACTGTATTCGCACCTTCATTTCATCAACACCATACTTGGAAAAACTTTAAGTTCGTTGTCTCTAGTTGTCTCATTGATTCTCTTTCATTTTTTCCTTGATTCCGCTCTCATGTCTTCATTTCACTTTTATATTGATATAATCTCCATCTTGGTTTCGCTTAAGTCGACACGAAGTTTACTTTTATTTGTTTGTCCTTTGGTTACGTCATCCCTAGTCTTCTTCTTTGACCTCCTCTTAAAGGAGTCCGTGAAATCACCGTGGTTCTTGCAAAAGCTTGATGCTCAACTCGATAACTTGAGCATATTCATCTTTGTATGTATACTATCCTAAGTCAAAAGGTGTTGTCCAAGGGGGCGATGATAGCTTTCTATCATCTTAGCTATAAGGTCCACTATCACTAATATCATATTAGCATACAATATGTTTACATATATATATATATATATATATATATATATATATATATATATATAAAGATATAAATGTCATGATACTACTATAACATAACCAAACCATAAACAATTTATTATTCAACATACAAGTATAGTCCAAAACATCCTAAGTCCACATATACATATCTACATTTATACACACATATATATACATAATATAATAATCAATAACTACGTCGCAGAGATCCGCAGAGGAAGTGGTGGTCCCGTACATTTGTAAAATCCGGAATTTTTATTCCGTTTATTTCCGTTATAAAACCAATCTCGATCAATTAATTCATATCCGTCTACTTAGTTAGACATATTCTAATAAAATTTATCATTTTCTGTAGACCTCCTTCACATAAAATGATAGAATCTTTTAAATAGTTTATCATTTTATGTAACTTACTTCCGCATAAAATGATAGAATTCTTAACCAATCCTAAACTATAACATAATCCGTACCCGTCTACTCCGTACATTCATATGTCGGAATCTTATTCCGGACTGCAACCAGCACGGGCTGCTGTTCTCATGCGCCTGCTCAGCCCAGAAACACACAGACTTCAACAGCTCTAATCCAGTTTCTGCAGCCCAGCTCCTACCTTATTTTTTCCAGCCCAGCACAGCTAGCCCAGCAACGCAGAAACTTGCCCCGCAGCTTGCCAGGGAGCCCAGCTTCTCAGCCCAGCAGCCGCCTGCCTTGCCTTCTCCAGCCCAGCGCCTATTTCAGCCCAGGAAGGAGCTGCTATCTTGCCTTCTTCAGCCCAGCTCGCATCCAGCTAGTGTGAAGAGGAGAGGCCGGCCGTTCTGTCGCAGTTGAAGATACTGGATGAGCGTAATCACGCCTCAACAAAACGTTACCAACAAGGTAACCGTCCACAATTAATGCAAACAATCAAGGCTCCACAATCTCAGTAGTAACGCTTCATCCCTATCTTCATACCTTCAGTCTGATTCTGAAAATCGTATCGCTCCAGCCATCTACAGATCATCCAGTACTCCCCTTTACAATCTGCAGCAGACCCAGAAAATGCACCAGTGAAGAGGCCAGCGAATCTCATAGCCGAAGATCTCTTGTGCTCACATCGCCTTCTACTCCAAGAGGTGAGTCTTCGTCCCTCTTCTCCCTTCCTTCATTCCCTTTCCGGATCTGGACGTGACCAACGTACAGAGACAGTAGAACCCTCATAGCGTAATGTGTACAGGACCGGTGAACTCCCCATCCAAACGTTTCAGCAAACAACTTGTGAAGCTCCTTTGCGGCTGAACCGGATTCCCTTCCTTACGTGCATCTATAGTGACCTTAGGCGCGGCTGCAGATCCAAATAATCGAACTAAGGATCTGCTGAAATGGGTAAGTCACTGTTGTACCTATTCTGTTGCTGAGTAAAGAGTGTAACGTAGGGTAGAAGATACATGAGTTACGGGAGAAATGTTGTGCGTTTTACAGTCTAGAGTGACTTGGAGTTTAGAGAGGGTCAGTTAGTTCGAACCTGGGGTATACGGGACTAGAAAGTTGAGCCAGAATAAAGGGCTACTGTAAATTCAACTAATTTTTTTCCTTCAGCTTTTAAGTTAGAAACTGACTACCTTGCCGACCAATGTTTGAGTGTTTGGATAAAGATCCACCGTTGAATTTTTGATATGTTGTAGACGGTTATATGTAGAATATGGTATAAAAATTTGGGAAGAAATGAACGGTCGGATTAGAAGTTATAAGCTTCCGAAGTTAGGTAGTTGAGCAGTTTTTAGTAAACTTAAGATTTGGCTAAGTATAGGAATTGTGAGTGAAATAGCCAACTTTGTGAATTTTTATAAGAATAATGGCTGAACAGTTTTGAGGAATTCTTGCTCCTAGGGGTAGATGGAACATCATAGATGACCTAGAGAATTTATTCGGAATTTTTATAAGTTGTTACGAATTTTATATTTGGAACCGAAGTTAGACCTTTACGATCTTCCGGAAAATAGAAACATAGGAAAAATGTCAGTTTGGAACCAAACGAAACTTTAGGAGTTAGAATATGAATTTAGAATCTCAAATAGGAGTTTAGACATGAATTTTAGAATTTTTGGGAATTTCGGGACCAAGGGTAAAATGGTCATTTTACCCTAAATTAATACTGTAACTAGCTATGTCTTAATACATTATTCGATCTTAGAAGTCTTAGACTTCTAACTACGTGAGAGTGTGCTAATGCACTTATCGCCTTTGGCAGGCAACTGAGTTGCTACAGTTTACAGAGCGAGTGGTTTACAAAGAGTCGAGCTTAATATCAGGTAAATCCTTTGGGCTTACTTAGCTGACTTCTGAATATGAGCATGAATGATGATAGTGGTGTGTGATTGAGATGTTTAGCGTTATAGGTTGTGATAGATAATTACCGACCTATACTTGGCCTAAGAGTAACGGGCGGTGGCATTATGCTCAGTTAGCTTGCGAGCGCTGGGGGTTTCTTTAGGGACTAGTCCATACTCGGTTTGTAGTGATGCTACCGGCGGAGGTCAGCTAGACCTACACCCAGTTGGATAAGGAACGGAGGCGAGAGCTGTTAATAGCTCTCGTGCCACAACTTAAATTGAATAATGTGAATCACTTAAATAATAGATAATAAACGGTTGAGTGCCAGCATGATGTTTGTTTATTTTTGTTTCTACTTGTGTTTGTGTTGTTGTCATTCTTCTTATATTTGGATAGTTAGCTAACGGTTGATATGTTGTGTAGATTTGCCACAGGTTAGAGCAGATGCCGAGTGATCCGGACGGTAGTGGTCAGCCGGGGTGTCGTACTTTAGGATGTTTTACAGTTTCTTCATTTGTGGGATTTACAGTTGGACCTTGTTTCCTTTCGTTCTTTTCGTACTTTGTTATATTGCGTTTTCCGGTTGTTAGTTGTTCTGGGCACATTCATACATTATTAAGAACTATTTTATGATTTCTGGTTTTCCTTATTTGTGCCATGTTGTAAGATCTTGTTAAGTTCTTGTCAAACTAAGATCGGGACCCACTGTGCGGTCCTAACCAGTAACTCCCTAAGTTGTAAAATTTGGGGTGTTACAACATGGTATCAGAGCTCTAGGTTGGCAACAATGGCACTAGAAATCTTCAAAAAGGTCATATAAGTAAATAAACAGAATCTGAAAGGGGTCTGAGTTTTCCAAAGAGGATTTTGGTTTTAAAATGCATACAGAGTCGGGTTGGGATAGAAAGTACGGATGACCACCACTACCTTTGCGGATCTCGGTATTCTTAGAATAATTATAGACTTTTACTGTTATGATAGATTAGCTAGTTTATAACTGTAGTTGTTACTATTCGTGCAGATGGCACGTACTAGGGCTGCACAAGTGACTGGCCGAGGTAGGGGTCGTCCCCCCTTCCCCCAGTCAGACAGGATCGAGCTGATAGCACCCCTGCTGTTAGAGGGCGTGGTCGTGGAGGTAGACCTCCACTAGGGAGAGGTCGAGGACGAGTTCCTTGAGAGGACCCACCTGTAGCAAGCATACCAGAGGCTGCTGTAGAAGAAGTAGCTGAGAGTGTAGGCCCCGAGGTCAGGCCTGAGACCGCCGCTAGGTCTGGAGCGCAAGGAGCACGTTCTACTGAGTCAGGACGTGTTTCTATTGGAGCATCGGAGTATAGGGAGTACAGAGCCTACGTCGAGCGCATGGAGGAAGCTGCCAGAGTTGAGAGGCTTTCCCAGGTACCACCGGTGGTACCGGCTAGGTCAGCTCAGGTGACACAGGGAGTGTCTCAGGTGCCGGCTATATCTGAGAGGAGAGCTAATGCTGATAGAGCGCCTACTGGGTCTAGAGCACCGAGACCGGATGAGTGGTTGAAGGCTTTCAACTCTCAGAAGGTTCCTTCATTCAGTGGAGAAATAGGGCTAGAGGTGGAGCACTGGATAGGGAAGATAGAGACTGCTTTGGAGGCAATACGTTGTCCCGAGGATCGACAGGTAGATTTGGTGCAGACCTGTTTCACAGATGATACTCATTCATGGTGGCGTACCATTCGTGGCCGAGTCACCAGTTGGGAGTAGATGAGGAACATTGTTAGGGACAGGTACTGTCCAGTTTCGCTGAGGAGGGAGAGATTCCAGGATTTCATTGAGGCGGGATTTGAAGATATCCCGATTGCTGCAGCCATAAAGAAATTTCAGAAGGAATTGACCTTACTTGGACCATCTGCACCTCCAGAAGAGCAGCATGTTTACCTTTTCTCCAGGAGGTTGAGAGAGAGTACCCGATCCTATCTGGCTGGATTCCGCTGTGAGACCTTGTCTGATTATCAGGATAGGGCCTCTGCTTATGAGAGAGATAGGCCAGCTTCTAGGAAAGCAGCTCAGTCTAGTGGGCCGGATAAGCGGCAGAGGACAGGACATGCTGGTAGCAGTGCAGCAGTAACAGGTTATAGTCGAGGACAGACTCAGGGGAGGTCCAGCTACCACTCTACAGTCCAGACTCCCAGTAGAGATCGGCAGTGTTTTAACTGTGGTAGCCGCGATCACATTAATACAGATTGCCAGAGACCACCTATCACTTGCTTCACTTGTGGGAAGCCGGGTCACAGAGCCACCTTCTGCCGTCAGGGTAGGGCTCCTTCTCAGCAGGGATCTTCGCCTGCGGGTGCTGAGAAGAGTGTACAGAGACCTCCTCAGTACCGAGCTCCGAGTCAGCAGCAGCAACAATACCGGGCTCCAGGACATCCTGCTTCATACAGTACTGCACAGGGATCAGGTCGTGGCAGAGGACGTAGTAGTACCACTGACACCAGAGGAGGACCATCGAGAGTGTTCGAGCTGAGGAACACTGAGCAGCCTGGAGCACCTGCGACCACAGGTACTATTTGGATCCATGACTTACCTGTGCGAGTTTTATTTGATACGGGTGCTACGCACTCCTTTATATCAAATGCATGTGTAGATAGGTTGTCCTTAGCTACAGTAGAGGGTGTACCTTTTGTGGTTGGGTTACCATATGGGGGTAAGGTTAGAGGATCCCGAGAGATTTATGACTGCCCTATTCACCTGGGAGGTCGGATTTGGTTAGTAAATTTTCTAGTCATGCCCTTAGCATATGAGGACGTGATATTGGGGATAGATTGGATGACTAGACATGGAGCAGTCTTGGATATTGGTAGGAGGACTGTGACTGTCGCCACTGAGGAGGGTCACAGAGTGATATTCCGAGGTTGGGACCTCGGAATGTCCGGCACAGTTATCAGTGCGGTGAGAGCAGCCAGATTGATAGCACAGGGTTGCGAGGCCTTCTGGTGTTATGCCATGAAGGAGCGCATGAGCCTGACAGTAGAGGAGATACCAGTTGCGTGCGAGTTTGCAGGGGTATTCAGTGACGACTTGCCAGGGCTACCTCCACAGAGGAGTGTTGACTTTAGCATCGAGTTAGAGCCGGGCACGAGACCGATCTCGAAAGCCCCGTACCGCATGACCCCGATAGAGCTGCTTGAGCTGAAGAAGCAGTTAGAGGAGTTAGCAGACAAGGGCTTCATACGCCCTAGTGTTTCTCCCTAGGGCGCACCAGTGTTATTTGTGAGGAAGAAGGATGGATCGATGAGGCTGTGTATCGACTACCGGGAGTTGAACAAGGTCACCATCAAGAATAAGTATCCACTACCTCGCATAGATGATCTGCTGGACCAGCTACATGGAGCGTCAGTATTCTCGAGGATAGATTTGAGGTCGGGTTATCACCAGCTGAGAGTGAGAGACCAGGACATACCTAAGACGGCATTCCGAACTAGGTATGGCCACTATGAGTTTGTAGTGATGCCATTCGGGCTCACTAATGCGCCAGCAGTATTTATGGAGTTGATGAATGGGATTTTCATCGACTTCTTAGACCAGTTTGTAGTGGTCTTCATTGACGACATTCTAGTTTACTCTAGAAGTCGAGAGGAGCATGCCGGACACCTGAGGACAGTGTTACAGATTCTACAGGATAGCCAGCTATATGATAAGCTATCCAAGTGTGAGTTCTGGATGATAGAGGTGGCTTTCCTAGGCCATGTAGTGACTGCTGAGGGGATTAAGGTCGACCTGGTAAAGATTGAGTCAGTGTCCTCTTGGCAACCTCCGAAGAATGTTAAGGAGGTTCGCAGCTTCCTTGGATTGGTAGGTTATTACCGTAGGTTTGTGGAAGGGTTTTCTCTAATCGCCCGACCACTGACTTCTCTCCTAAGGAAGACTACTCGGATCGTCTGGTTTGAGCCGTGTCAGCAGAGTTTTGAGGAGCTGAAGAGGAGATTGACGTCTGCTCCGCTCTTAGCACAGCCTGAGGGTAAAAAGGACTTTGTAGTGTACAGTGACGCATCCAAGCTGGGCTTGGGTTGTGTCTTGATGCAGAGGGGTAAGGTCATAGCCTATGTGTCTCGACAGTTGAAGACGTATGAGGAGAACTACCCCACTCATGACCTGGAGTTAGCAGCAGTAGTGCACGCTCTTAAGATCTGGCGTCATTATCTCTATGGAGCGACCTGTCAGATCTTCACAGACCATAAGAGTCTGAAGTACATATTCACGAAGCGGGAGTTGAATAACCGCCAGAGACGGTGGCTAGAGTTGATCAAGGATTTTGACCTTGAGATTCTCTACCACCCCGGAAAGGTGAATGTAGTTGCTGACGCCTTGAGTCGGAAGACGCCTCGGGAGAAGGCGATAGCTCGGTTGACAGTACAGCCACAGTTACAGAGAGACTTAGCTTGGTTGGAGGTAGAGATCCAGTTCCCCGATACAGCTCATCAGTTAGCCACCTTAGAGTTACTTCCTGACCTGTTGGGTGAGATCCGACAGAAGCAGGAGACCTGTCCGACTTTGACCCGGATCCGAGACCGGATGTCACGAGAGGAGGCACCTCAGTTCACTATCGGTGCCGACGGAATGATGAGACGGCAGGACCGTATCTGTGTGCCATCAGACAGTGAGCTGAGACAGAGGATACTAGGTGAGGCCCATGCTACCCCTTACTCCGTACATCCAGGAGCGAGTAAGATGTATAAGGACGTGAGACGTTCCTTCTGGTGGGGTGGTTTGAAGCCTGATGTGGCCCGATATGTAGCCCAGTGTGCGACCTGTCAGCAGGTCAAGATTGAGCATCGTAGATCCGGAGGAGAGCTCCACCCACTTCCAGTACCACATTGGAAGTGGGAAGATATTTCTATGGATTTTGTTACCGGATTGAGGCTCAGCAGAGGTTTTGATGCCATTTGGGTAGTGGTAGACCGTCGGACGAAGACCGCACGTTTCATTCCGATTAAGGAAACGTGGCCGGTAAGTCGTCTAGCAGAGGAGTTCACCAGGCACATTGTGAGACTCCATGGAGTACCGAGGACTATCGTCTCCGACAGGGACGGACGTTTTACCTCGAGGTTTTGGCAGCAGGTACATACTGCTCTAGGGACGAGTCTCCACTTTACCACTGCCTACCACCCACAGACAGACGGTCAGTCCGAGAGGACCATTCAGACCTTAGAGGATATGTTGCGGGCATGTGTGCTAGATTGGGGACAGGTATGGCCAGATCACCTCCCACTAGTAGAGTTTTCATATAATAACAGTTGGCACGTGTCTATTGGGATGGCACCTTATGAGGCTTTGTACGGGCGGAGATGTCGTACACCGCTATGTTGGGATGAGCCTAGCAAGGCTGATGGAGTAGTACCAGATCAGATACAGGATGACATCGCCCGGATTGCCTTAGTCCGGGAGAGGATGTTAGCAGCTCAGAGTCGTCAGAAGTCCTACGCCGACAAAAGGCGTCGACCTTTGGAGTTTAGAGTAGGTGTACAGGTGTGGTTGAGAGTGTCACCTACGAGAGGAGTTAGACGTTTCGGCATTAAGGGGAAGCTGAGTCCCCGATACGTCGGTCCATTTGAGATCGTAGAGAGAGTCAGAGAGGTTGCCTACCGACTAGCACTGCCACCGAGATTAGAGGGAGTACACCCAGTTTTTCATGTATCTCAGCTGAGAGAGTACATACCGGATCCTACACACGTCAGCAGTCATGAGGACCTGATAGTCGAGCCAGACCACACTTTTATGGAGTATCCAGTAGCCGTCCTAGAGCGTAGTATTAGGCGCCTACGTTCTAAGGAGATACCGATGCTGAGGATTCAGTGGTCTAGACGAGGAGCTAATGAGGCTACCTGGGACACGGAGGAGAGTATTAGACGTAACTACCCTGAGTTCTTTGCGGAGTTAGCCGCTACCTTAGTACCGACGGGTTAGTACTGAGACGATACCTTATATGACTTCTGTGATTATATGTTTAAATAATTGTTTATGTTTATGTGCTTGATGACGTGAGTAGTTGCATGCTAGAATATAACTCTTGAAGGAAAATGTATGGGGTAGGTACCTTATTCTAAGTTTCGGGACGAAACTTATTTTAAGGGGGTACTGATGTAAAATCCGGAATTTTTATTCCGTTTATTTCCGTTATAAAACCGATCTCGATCAATTAATTCATATCCGTCTACTTAGTTAGACATATTCTAATAAAATTTATCATTTTATGTAGACCTCCTTCACATAAAATGATAGAATCTTTTAAATAGTTTATCATTTTATGTAACTTACTTCCGCATAAAATGATAGAATTCTTAACCAATCCTAAACTATAACATAATCCGTACCCGTCTACTCCGTACATTCATATGTCGGAATCTTATTCCGGACTGCAACCAGCACGGGCTGCTGTTCTCATGCGCCTGCTCAGCCCAGAAACTCGCCAACTTCAACAGCTCTAATCCAGTTTCTGCAGCCCAGCTCCTACCTTATTTTTTCCAGCCCAGCACAGCTAGCCCAGCAACGCAGAAACTTGCCCCGCAGCTTGCCAGGGAGCCCAGCTTCTCAGCCCAGCAGCCGCCTGCCTTGCCTTCTCCAGCCCAGCGCATGTTTCAGCCCAGGAAGGAGCTGCTATCTTGCCTTCTTCAGCCCAGCTCGCATCCAGCCAGTGTGAAGAGGAGAGGGCGGCCGTTCTGTCGCAGTTGAAGATACTGGATGAGCGTAATCACGCCTCAACAAAACGTTACCAACAAGGTAACCGTCCACAATTAATGCAGACAATCAAGGCTCCATAATCTCAGCAGTAACGCTTCATCCCTATCTTTATACCTTCAGTCTGATTCTGAAAATCGTATCGCTCCAGCCATCTACAGATCATCCAGTACTCCCCTTTACAATCTGCAGCAGACCTAGAAAACGCACCAGTGAAGAGGCCAACGAATCTCATAGCCGAAGATCTCTCGTGCTCACATCGCCTTCTACTCCAAGAGGTGAGTCTTCGTCCCTCTTCTCCCTTCCTTCATTCCCTTTCCGGATCTGGACGTGACCAACGTATAGAGACAGTAGAACCCTCATAGCGTAATGTGTACAGGACCGGTGAACTCCCCATCTAAACGTTTCAGCAAACAACTTGTGAAGCTCCTTTGCGGCTGAACCGGATTCCCTTCCTTACGTGCATCTATAGTGACCTTAGGCGCGGCTGCAGATCCAAATAATCGAACTAAGGATCTGCTGAAACGGGTAAGTCACTATTGTACCTATTCTGTTACTGAGTAAAGAGTGTAACGTAGGGTAGAAGATACATGAGTTACGGGAGAAATGTTGTGCGTTTTACAGTCTAGAGTGACTAGGAGTTTAGAGAGGGTCAGTTAGTTCGAACCTGGGGTATACGGGACTAGAAAGTTGAGCCAGAATAAAGGGCTGCTGTAAATTCAACTAATTTTTTTCCTTCAGCTTTTAAGTTAGAAACTTACTACCTTGCCGACCAATGTTTGAGTGTTTGGATAAAGATCCACCGTTGAATTTTTGATATGTTGTAGACGGTTATATGTAGTATATGGTATAAAAATTTGGGAAGAAATGAACGGTCGGATTAGAAGTTATAAGCTCCCGAAGTTAGGTAGTTGAGCAGTTTTTAGTAAACTTAAGATTTGGCTAAGTATAGGAATTGTGAGTGAAATAGCCAACTTTGTGAATTTTTATAAGAATAATGGCTGAACAGTTTTGAGGAATTCTTGCTCCTAGGGGTAGATGGAACATCATAGATGACCTAGAGAATTTATTCGGAATTTTTATAAGTTGTTACGAATTTTATATTTGGAACCGAACTTAGACCTTTACGATCTTCCGGAAAATAGAAACATAGGAAAAATGTCAGTTTGGAACCAAACGAAACTTTAGGAGTTAGAATATGAATTTAGAATCTCAAATAGGAGTTTAGACATGAATTTTAGAATTTTCGGGAATTTCGGGACCAAGGGTAAAATGGTCATTTTACCCTAAATTAATACTGTAACTAGCTATGTCTTAATACATTATTCGATCTTAGAAGTCTTAGACTTCTAACTACGTGAGAGTGTTCTAATGCACTTATCGCCTTTGGCAGGCAACTGAGTTGCTACAGTTTACAGAGCGATTGGTTTACAAAGAGTCGAGCTTAATATCAAGTAAGTCCTTTGGGCTTACTTAGCTGACTTCTGAATATGAGCATGAATGATGATAGTGGTGTGTGATTGAGATGTTTAGCGTTATAGGTTGTGATAGATAATTACCGACCTATACTTGGCCTAAGAGTAACGGGCGGTGGCATTCTGCTCAGTTAGCTTGCGAGCGTTGGGGGTTTCTTTAGGGACTAGTCCATACTCGGTTTGTAGTGATGCTACCGGCGGAGGTCAGCTAGACCTACACCCAGTTGGATAAGGAACGGAGGCGAGAGCTGTTAATAGCTCTCGTGCCACAACTTAAATTGAATAATGTGAATCACTTAAATAATAGATAATAAACGGTTGAGTGCCAGCATGATGTTTGTTTATTTTTGTTTCTACTTGTGTTTGTGTTGTTGTCATTCTTCTTATATTTGGATAGTTAGCTAACGGTTGATATGTTGTGTAGATTTGCCACAGGTTAGAGCAGATGCCGAGTGATCCGGACGGTAGTGGTCAGCCGGGGTGTCGTACTTTAGGATGTTTTACAGTTTCTTCATTTGTGGGATTTACAGTTGGACCTTGTTTCCTTTCTTTCTTTTCGTACTTTGTTATATTGCGTTTTCCGGCTGTTAGTTGTTCTGGTCACATTCATACACTGTTAAGAACTATTTTATGATTTCTGGTTTTCCTTATCTGTGCCTTGTTGTAAGATCTTGTTAAGTTGTTGTCAAACTAAGGTCGGGACCCACTGTGCGGTCCTAACCAGTAACTCCCTAAGTTGTAAAATTTGGGGTGTTACAACATTCTACCCCAACTGACTCATGCACATGATCCAAAAACGAAATTCATTTCTTTAAAACTCAGAACCTTTCAGGGTTCTTTTTATATTTATTCGGCCTTTAGAAGATTGCGAGTGTCATTGTTGTCAACCTAGAGCTCTAATACCACTTTGTAACACCCTGAATCCGCAGGACACGGGATGCTACAGGCGGAGACCTCATAATGGGTCCCGAACCTTAGCCTGACAACAATTTCACCGGATCTTGCAACAAGGCACAAATAAAGGCCAAAACCGAAATACATTTTTATGCAATGTTATGAAACCCGAATACAAAAGAAAGGAAAGACTTCAGCAATCCTTACAACAACATCAACATAATACAAAATAACAACAACACAAGAACTCCAAAACCCAACTCAACCTAAGATGTACGGGGACCCCACATGCCCACTCCTCTAGATCACTCGGCAACATCCTAACTTACACATCAACTAAAACAATCGGTATAAAACCGTTAGCTCACATTCAAGGCATTATAAAGATAGTAAAGGCACATACATAAGCAAGCAAACATAACACACAATAAGTTCCCATACAATCCGATTCTTATCTTCTCTTTTTAAGTCATTTCCCTTACTAAATCATTTCGTTCCAAAGTGTGACACAAGAGTCTTATAACTCTTGCCTCTGTCCCCGTGTAACCAACAGGAGTAGTGCGGAGCTCAACCCGTATACCATGTGGAGTGGCAAAGACGCCCGCCCGTATACCATGTATGGCCTGTTCGCAGATAACCTCTCAGTCTCCTTAGGGAGATGGGCAGTGATGTTGTAACACCCCGTTTAATGGGTGCGGTTCGATAGTTATATTCATACTTTTATCGATATTTTTTCTACCTTAAATATTTTATTAAAATTATTTTACGACGTAAAACATCTTCCCGAGTATATTTATATTTTGGATATATTCGCGTATGCCCGTATTTTTATTTTCGGAAATCAAAATTGGCATTTCTTACGGTTCGAAAATCCCGTTCCGAACGCGTTTTGATCGGATTCATTCTTTACCCCTTTCTTTATTCTTTTTTGGAAAAATAACCCAAAATAATACCAACTATCAAGATTGAACTAAAAATAATACGAACTTTGAAAATTACTAGGAGCGATACAAACTATCAATGTATTTACCAATAATAATACGTCATATTTTTCCGGCAAAAACTCTAGCTCCGGCGATGACGTGGCAGCCGGAATGTTACATGTCATCAAATAAATGGATTAAATGTATGATGTGGATTTTATTTTTCAAAAAATTAATTTAATAATATATAAAATATTAAAAAATAAAATTTTAATAATTTTAAAATTTTAAATAATAATTTTTTTAAAAACATTTGTACAAATTTTTTTTTAAAAAAATATTTTTTGTAAAAAAAATTAATAAAGTTTGAACATTTTTTTAAATAGGTTAGTAAAAAAATGTAAAAATATATTTTTTTATGAAATGTTAAAAAAAAAAATCGAATATATTTTTTAGGAAAAAAATAATTTTACAAAAAAATTGGGAAAAAAAATTCTTTAGGAATTAGATTACAAAATTAAAAAAAATTATATTCGAATATTTTTTTTACAAATTATTTTTTTTTAGGATTAAAATTTTCATTTTATACAAAAATCCGAAAATAAATTTGATTAAAAAAATATTATATTTTTATATTTTTTGAAAAAATAAATATTATTACATTTTGTACAAATCTATTTAAAAAAAATTTCAAACTTTTTTTTTAAAAAATATTTTTTTAAAAATATTTATATTTGTACAAAAAATTTGAAAAAATATTATTTAAAATTTTAAAAATAATAATTTTTATTTTTTAATATTTTAAATATTATTAAATTGTTATTTTTCAAAAATAAATCCACATCACACATTTAACCCATTTATTTGATGACATGTAACATTCCGGCTGCCACGTCATCGCCGGAGCTAGGGTTGTTGCCGGAAAAGTATGGCGTATTATTATTGGTAAATATATTGATAGTTTGTATCGCTCCTAGTAATTTTCAAAGTTCGTATTATTTTCGGTTCAATGTTGATAGTTGATATTATTTTGGGTTATTTTTCCTTCTTTTTTGTGTCTTTCTATTATTTCTTTTCTCTCTCTCCTTATGCTAATGAGGTACTCATCTCTCTACCGACCTTTCGGTCTTGCACCCTGCTGCTCGCCCAACCTACGCCTGCACCTACCCGTGAGCCTGCTCCCTTGCACGCCTTTCCCCAGCCTTCTTTCCTTGTCCCTCTCCCTCTCTCACGCTACCCTTACCTCTCCGCTTCTCAAGGACACTAGCGTTGCTCTCTCTTCTATCTCCCTCACTCTGCTCTGCTCTCTCTCGGACTCTCCTCTGCTCATGTCAACTACCCTCTTCATCTCCCTGTACACAACCTCAATGGATCTCCATCAACAGCCCTCTCTCTCGCAAGCTCCTTCGCTTCATTCTCTTGGTTGCTGGAGAAGAACAAAACCACCAGGGAAAACGCATCTGCACCACCGGAGCCTGCCTTCATCGCCTCGCGCCACCTTCACTTCGCCCTAGCCGGAGGCCTTCGAAGACGCCGGCCCTCTTTTCTCCTACCTCGAACCGGATCTGTCAATGAAGCTCTGCCTTGTCTTCTCCTCGCCGGAGCTCCGCCTGTGTTCCCCACCACCGGGAGAGACGCCAACGTCTGCGCCTTCGGAACCGTCCTTGCCTGCCGCCTGGATCATCGCCGCCGGAGCCCCTGTGCAGTGTTTGCTGCCGCCTTGGGCGCGCTATACCATAGGGGCCAAGCAGCCGGCGCTGTTGCGTCTCCTCTCCTCCCAGCTTGCCTTCACCTTGGATTTGAAAGAAGCCTTTTAGGGTTTTCAATTCGGGGGCCACTAATATTGGTATAATTGCAATTTGTCACCTAAGTTTTGTATTTGCAATTTTGGCCCAACCTTCTGATTGAAACAATTATGCCCCTGCTGAATTAATTAATTACAGTTTTTGCCCAAGGCTTTATTTAAGGAATATATCCCGAGTTTATGGAACGTCATGAGTTGCCCGAAAAGTGTTTTCACGGACTTTCGACCAAAGTTTTATAACAGATTTTATGCTTATAGTTTATATTTGTTCTATATTATGACCCATGTGTATATAATTTTATAATTTGTCCCGGAAAGGATTTA
Source organism: Fagopyrum homotropicum (assembly GCA_033239125.1). Classification (NCBI taxonomy): domain Eukaryota; kingdom Viridiplantae; phylum Streptophyta; class Magnoliopsida; order Caryophyllales; family Polygonaceae; genus Fagopyrum; species Fagopyrum homotropicum. Next base: position 83,475,061 of record BSWB01000005.1, on the reverse strand, counting down.
AGCGGGTTTTTAACGTTGACTTTTGAAAACGAGTTTTTCCTTAAGAGTTATATATATTTTATATTCCGTCCAAATTTAGCATATGAGCTAAATTTGCTTAGTTTTGGTGTTAGGTTCGGAACCGTCCCGATAAAGACCTAACGAGTCCAAAGTCGACATCCATTGATCGACTTCCGTCTTTTGACGTTGTTTGAGTATCCTTTCCCCTCGATCTAGTTATGTCTAGTATTAATATCATGCTAGGTTGGATAATCTAGCATAACTTAGAGTGAATACCAAGTAGTGGCTTTGGACCTTAGGTGAGTGTTTGATGATTGTGAAATGTTCTAAAGCTTGAGGTGTGTTCGATTTGGAGAGGTTATAAGGCTTTGAGTGTATGTTTGATCTTGTGAGCATTTTGAGACTCGAGGTTGGGGTTGTATGATCTTGTGAGATTTTGGAGCTTAGGATTGACTTATCCTAGCATGGTGTTGTTACCGTTGAGTTTGTTTGGACTAGGCATGTTTATCCTAGTATGTGTTATGGAATATGATCTTGCGAGATCATAGGGTCTAGAAGTCTAAGGACTTCTAGCTGGTGTTGAGTGTGATGTGAGCATGAGAGATTCTAGGATGCAGTCCTAGAACTGAGAGTCAAATGATCTTGCGTAGATCATTTGTATAGAAGTCTAAGACTTCTATTGTGAGTGGGTTGTTGTTGATATAGTTATCTTCTTGTGAGCAGGTTATGGGCTTCCTCCCTAAGGAAGCGAGAGTTGTGAGTTGAGTGTGGTGACGAGGTAAGTCTTCGGACTTACTTAGCTCGTATTCTTTGTATTAGCATTATTGTGTGTTGGGTGGTGTGTGTTTATTATTTTACTGTTTATAACAACTAAACCGGAAATAGGATTACCGACCTTTATATTATTTGGCCAAGTGTATGATAACGGGCGGTGACATCACTACTTGGCTCCCCGTGAGAGCTTGGGGGATCTCGGTGACTGGCCCGTGCTGGTTAGACGGTCGGAGGCATCCGACCGTTTCATTGCCGGAAGAAGGGACTGAGGTGAGTTTCGGAGGATTCTCGTGTCACAAAAGAAGTTGAACTAGAACGGGATATGACTTAATAAATAAAGATAATAAACCGGATTTGTGTGCTTTGAGTATGTTGTGTGACTATGTTGAATTAATTGTGTTTGTGCCTTGCCCTTTAATTCTAATGCTTCGAATGTGAGCTAACGGTTTTATACCGAATGTTGTAGTTTGCCTTGCAGGTTAGGCATGCTCCGAGAGATCCGGAAGGGTGGGCAGCCGCGGTCCGTACATTTTAGGAAGGGTTTTGAGTTGGGGTTGTCTTGTGTTTTGGTCTTTCGGTTATTACGTTTCGTGTGCCGCTTGTTTGGCGTTTGGTTTAAGTTGTACCTCGGCTGAAGTTGTTGTTGCATTCTTTCGGGTTTCTTATCATTTGCATTAAAATTGATTTACGATTTTTCCTTTATTTGTGCCATGTCGGAAAGGTCCGGTGAAATTGTTGTCAAGCTAAGGGTTGGGACCCATTGTGAGGTCTCGCCCGTAGCATCCCGATATCCTGTGGATTTTGGGTGTTACAAAAGTGGTATCAGAGGTCTAGGTTGACAAAAATGGCACTCGCAATCTTCTAAAGGCCAAATAAGGAATAAACAGAACTCTGTGGGTTCTGAGTTTTTGTTTTCAAAATCACATGCATGAGTCGGGGTAGAATGTACGGACCACCACTCCTTCCGCGGATCTCGGCAGCATATTTTATTGGATTTTTAGTATATATATGTATATATATGTATATATGTAGATATGTATCGTGGACTTAGGATGTTTTTGGACTATTATTGTATGTGGATTGTAGCTGCATGATGGACATGATTTATGTGTATAGTTGTATATGTGAATGATTATATGTTTTGGAGCTTATATTGTTGTAATGGAATGCCGAATGCGTGTTATTAGTAGTAATATGGACTTAAAACTTATATAGTTATGAATACGTATTCTTATTATATATAGTAGTAGCATAGGGAGTTTTGGGACCTGATAGAAAAGATGATTGTATGATATCATCGCCCTTGGACGACGTTGTGTGACATAGGATAGTGTACATTGAAGGACGAATATGCTCAAGTATCGAGTTGAGAGCTACATTCGGGCGAACACCTTGGAGTTCTTGTACTCCTTTAAGAGATGTCGAAGAAGAGGATTAGAGATGACGTAAACGAAGGACAACCAAGTGAAAGGAAACTCGGGACAACTTAAGAGAAATTGAGATGGGGAACATACAAGAAAAGGGAGTAACACAAAGGTGTGGAAGTGGTTACAAAGAAGTCACGATTAGAAAGACAACAAGACCAATAGGGATAACAAACATAAGTTCTTCAAGAAGACGCGTGGACAACTAAAGATTTGAATCAAGGAGGAGAGGGATACATTCTAACAAGGTTAAAGGTGACATTCCATTAAGATGTGAATTTTTCTTTAGACGATCCTAAGTATTTGAGTCAAGACGAGAAGAGTAATCGAACCATTTGCTAAAGGTTTAAGATACCGTAAATTAAGCTTACGAGGTACCAAAAAGTAAAGTTTCAACATTACTAGAGTTATGAGAAGAAGGGCATGGTGGGGATTCACGTGGAGTTGACTAGTTTCCGTTATAATGATAAGGCTAAGAAACGCCAAGAAGGAGGAAGTGTGTATAAATGATGATCCCAAGAAGATGAAAGACAAAACAAGGAGCTTTGATCAAAAGACTTAAGATACCAACCAATTGGAACGCGAGTGGGTGCTATTTTAATGTCAGAATATTTGAGAAGTGTTGTTACAAAACATCATGGAGAGCGGTTAAGTCTATGAAAGGGAGTTATATGAAATAACAAGGCAAAGAAGTATAGTTATCTTACAGAAGCGGAAGGAAAATGGGAGCTTAACAAGAGCTAACGGAGTTGAAAGTACAGTAAAATGAGCTAGTGAAGTTTAAGACAAAGTACCCCGAGAGGGTATCCTTCAGGAGTATGGTAACATGGAAGGATGGTAGGAGGGTAAGTTGTTGATCTTAGAGAGGGTCATCAACGAGTTAATTGGTGCCACCACCGAGGGTGCACATGTGCGGGTTGTATACTGGTGATTGTAGGAGGGAAGAGTAATCCAGGATGTGAGATCATGAAGAAGGGAACAAGAACTGGAACATTCGTGGTGGTTGAATGTCAATAATAGGAGGTGTATTCACGGAAGCATAAACTTTTTAATCAAGTAACATCTTATCGATTCTAACTAGTGATGATAACGTATCTTGTGGAGGGATTGTAACGATCTGGTACGGTTGTGAAGTCATTCGTGGATACCGAGAGATACATAAGGTGGCCAACAAGAGTAAGAGGAGACTAAGGTTTTGAAATTTGAAATCGATATGAGATATACAAGAAGTACATGAAAGATTGAGGTTAGAGCCTCTTCGCTCGGTTTGACGTTACATAAGGCAATGAAGTATAAAATTTCGACACCTACTTGAAGAAAAGATGTCTGTGGTGAAAGCTTATTTACAATACAAAGAGCTCCTCCCCTATCTTGGGATGTCATGGGAAACTAAAAAGATAAGGGCAATTGTCTGAAGCACGGTTACGTCCTGTAGTTGGACCCTTATGGATGCACATAAGTGAGAAACCTTAGAAGATTTTTACAATCATGCAATCAAAGAGGGAGAATGAGATTAAGTTAAAGGAATACTTAAATAAGGCTACAAGAGTCAAAACACTCGAGCAAGTCTCTCAAGTTCAAGAGATGAAGGATCTATGAAAGAGGAAGGTAAACATTGTATCTAAAGATGGAGCAATGCACGTGTTTGAAGGACGTCACCCAACATATTGGGGTAGACCATTAGTGTCATGATCAACTATAAAGTGTTAAGAAAAGGTTGTGTTGGTTACTACATTATGTGACGAAAGAGGAAAGGATGTAACCTGAGACATTACGTATTCCAATACATCGGTATATGGATTTTTGCCATTAAGGTTGAGCTTGGCGCAACTTTGATATTCAAGGCGCCTTTTAGGACGACACCTGTGAAGATACGTGAGTTGAAGGAGCATTTGAACGACCAGTTGAAGGACTTGTTGACAAAGGCTCATTAGAACTGATGCACTACCATGGAGAACTCCGAATGTTATCTTGAACTCTTGATTTGAATCTTATATGTAATTATACCTTGAACTCTTGATTTGAAGTTATCATGAGAACACCAGAATTGTTGTGGAAAAGACAGACAATTCTCTCCATTTAAACATCGATTACAGTGAGTCGAACGAGATTATGGAGAATGATAAGTATCCCTTTACAACGAATGGATGATCTACTCGATCGGCTGTAAGGGTTGGTAGTCTCTTCTAAAATTTATTTAAGGTTTGATTATCACCTATTGGGAATTCGAAATTGGGATATTGCAAGAATGAAATTCCGGACAAAACATGGCCACCGTCAGCATGTAGTGATGTCATTTGGGTTTACTAATGCCCTGGATAAGATATTTAGGTCTACTCTCGAAGTAGAGAGAATTTGTACGACAAGTTGTCTTGGGACGACAACCACCGAAGGATGTGAAATAAGTTACAAGTTTTCTTGGATTTGCTGGTCAATTCCGGATTTGTTGGGAGATTCTTCAAGTAACACCGTCTATGGCTAACCTACTCCGGATGACAATGAAGTATTGAGTGGGACGAAAATTGACAATGGAGTTGTTGAGAGTTAAGAGGATATTCATCGGTGCAACTGTTTTGAATTTTCCTCGAGGTATAATGGATTTGAAGTGTATAAGTGATTCTCCAAAGCAAGGTCTTGATCGAGTAATGAGGAAACGTAACAACAAAGTTTGGTTTGACCAGAGCCAAAGGCAAATGTGTAAATTGGAAGTTCGACTTTCTTTGTTAGAGACAATCAAAGAGAAACATAAAGGCAATGATGCAGTGAGAAAGACCCGATAATGAAGTTGAGTTTCCGATATATCGGACTTTTCCGAGACCTTAGTGCGAGTAGGAAAAGTGTCTTATAAGTTGGCGTTGCCGCCGAGAGTAGAGAGTGTTCACCCGGTGTTTCATGTGGTTCAGTCGGGAGAGTACATGCATGATTCGAGATGTCTGTCAGTCATGATGATCTAGTGATAGACAAGGAACCAGTGAGCCTTATAGGAGACGGATGAGAGTATCTTTCGCTGAGTTTTACGCTAAGCTAGTAGCTTTGATAGAATCTAAAGGGTTAGCCCTAGTGCTTCCCTTCGTTGTGTTATGTGCTTGTGTAATGTTATAATTGTTTGTGCCCCGTGTGGGAATGAGTTTTATGTCCGGTTATATATATTATGATGGTGGTTGGCACAATTTGTGCGTATAGAATAGAAGGTCTAAGCCCTCCTAGTTGTGAGTGTATACCTCAGCCTCACGGACCGAGAAGTTTGACGCATAGCAAGTTTCGGGACGAAACTTGTTTTTAGGGGGATCTAATGTAACGCCCCGTTTAATGGGTACGGTTCGATAGTTATATTCATACTTTTATCGACATTTTTTCTACCTTAAATATTTTATTAAAATTATTTTACGACGTAAAACATCTTCCCGAGTATATTTATATTTTGGATATATTCGAGTATGCCCGTATTTTTATTTTCGGAAATCAAAATTGGCATTTCTTACGGTTCGAAAATCCTGTTCCGAACGCGTTTTGATCGGATTCATTCTTTACCCCTTTCTTTATTCTTTTTTGTGTCTTTCTATTATTTCTTTTCTCTCTCTCCTTATGCTAATGAGGTACTCATCTCTCTACCGACCTTTCGGTCTTGCACCCTGCTGCTCGCCCAACCTACGCCTGCACCTACCCGTGAGCCTGCTCCCTTGCACGCCTTTCCCCAGCCTTCTTTCCTTGTCCCTCTCCCTCTCTCACGCTACCCTTACCTCTCCGCTTCTCAAGGACACTAGCGTTGCTCTCTCTTCTATCTCCCTCACTCTGCTCTGCTCTCTCTCGGACTCTCCTCTGCTCATGTCAACTACCCTCTTCATCTCCCTGTACACAACCTCAATGGATCTCCATCAACAGCCCTCTCTCTCGCAAGCTCCTTCGCTTCATTCTCTTGGTTGCTGGAGAAGAACAAAACCACCAGGGAAAACGCATCTGCACCACCGGAGCATGCCTTCATCGCCTCGCGCCACCTTCACTTCGCCCTAGCCGGAGGCCATCGAAGACGCCGGCCCTCTTTTCTCCTACCTCGAACCGGATCTGTCAATGAAGCTCTGCCTTGTCTTCTCCTCGCCGGAGCTCCGCATGTGTTCCCCACCACCGGGAGAGACGCCAGCGTCTTCGCCTTCGGAACCGTCCTTGCCTGCCGCCTGGATCATCGCCGCCGGAGCCCCTGTGCAGTGTTTGCTGCCGCCTTGGGCGCGCTATACCATAGGGGCCAAGCAGCCGGCGCTGTTGCGTCTCCTCTCCTCCCAGCTTGCCTTCACCTTGGATTTGAAAGAAGCCTTTTAGGGTTTTCAATTCGGGGGCCACTAATATTGGTATAATTGCAATTTGTCACCTAAGTTTTGTATTTGCAATTTTGGCCCAACCTTCTGATTGAAACAATTATGCCCCTGCTGAATTAATTAATTACAGTTTTTGCCCAAGGCTTTATTTAAGGAATATATCCCGAGTTTATGGAACGTCATGAGTTGCCCGAAAAGTGTTTTCACGGACTTTCGACCAAAGTTTTATAACAGATTTTATGCTTATAGTTTATATTTGTTCTATATTATGACCCATGTGTATATAATTTTATAATTTGTCCCGGAAAGGATTTAAGCGGGTTTTTAACGTTGACTTTTGAAAACGAGTTTTTCCTTAAGAGTTATATATATTTTATATTCCGTCCAAATTTAGCATATGAGCTAAATTTGCTTAGTTTTGGTGTTAGGTTCGGAACCGTCCCGATAAAGACCTAACGAGTCCAAAGTCGACATCCATTGATCGACTTCCGTCTTTTGACGTCGTTTGAGTATCCTTTCCCCTCGATCTAGTTATGTCTAGTATTAATATCATGCTAGGTTGGATAATCTAGCATAACTTAGAGTGAATACCAAGTAGTGGCTTTGGACCTTAGGTGAGTGTTTGAGGATTGTGAAATGTTCTAAAGCTTGAGGTGTGTTCGATTTGGAGAGGTTATAAGGCTTTGAGTGTATGTTTGATCTTGTGAGCATTTTGAGACTCGAGGTTGGGGTTGTATGATCTTGTGAGATTTTGGAGCTTAGGATTGACTTATCCTAGCATGGTGTTGTTACCGTTGAGTTTGTTTGGACTAGGCATGTTTATCCTAGTATGTGTTATGGAATATGATCTTGCGAGATCATAGGGTCTAGAAGTCTAAGGACTTCTAGCTGGTGTTGAGTGTGATGTGAGCATGAGAGATTCTAGGATGCGGTCCTAGAACTGAGAGTCAAATGATCTTGCGTAGATCATTTGTATAGAAGTCTAAGACTTCTATTGTGAGTGGGTTGTTGTTGATATAGTTATCTTCTTGTGAGCAGGTTATGGGCTTCCTCCCTAAGGAAGCGAGAGTTGTGAGTTGAGTGTGGTGACGAGGTAAGTCTTCGGACTTACTTAGCTCGTATTCTTTGTATTAGCATTATTGTGTGTTGGGTGGTGTGTGTTTATTATTTTACTGTTTATAACAACTAAACCGGAAATAGGATTACCGACCTTTATATTATTTGGCCAAGTGTATGATAACGGGCGGTGACATCACTACTTGGCTCCCCGTGAGAGCTTGGGGGATCTCGGCGACTGGCCCGTGCTGGTTAGACGGTCGGAGGCATCCGACCGTTTCATTGCCGGAAGAAGGGACTGAGGTGAGTTTCGGAGGATTCTCGTGTCACAAAAGAAGTTGAACTAGAACGGGATATGACTTAATAAATAAAGATAATAAACCGGATTTGTGTGCTTTGAGTATGTTGTGTGACTATGTTGAATTAATTGTGTTTGTGCCTTGCCCTTTAATTCTAATGCTTCGAATGTGAGCTAACGGTTTTATACCGAATGTTGTAGTTTGCCTTGCAGGTTAGGCATGCTCCGAGAGATCCGGAAGGGTGGGCAGCCGCGGTCCGTACATTTTAGGAAGGGTTTTGAGTTGGGGTTGTCTTGTGTTTTGGTCTTTCGGTTATTACGTTTCGTGTGCCGCTTGTTTGGCGTTTGGTTTAAGTTGTACCTCGGCTGAAGTTGTTGTTGCATTCTTTCGGGTTTCTTATCATTTGCATTAAAATTGATTTACGATTTTTCCTTTATTTGTGCCATGTCGGAAAGGTCCGGTGAAATTGTTGTCAAGCTAAGGGTTGGGACCCATTGTGAGGTCTCGCCCGTAGCATCCCGATATCCCGCGGATTTGGGGTGTTACAAATGTCACCGCCCGATAAATAAAAAACAATGGGCAAACAATATAAAAATAACCAAGTTGTCCTAATCCGGCTTCATGATCAAAAGTAACTAAACACACACCACCATCATATATCCCAATAATGCGTTAAAGCGATCTAAGTAAGTCTGTAGACTTACCTCGTCTCGAAGCTAACTGAAACCAATACCACTCTCAAAAGGAATATAGCCAAATCTTGTTCAAGACAAGGCACGATAATCAACAACCACTCACACAAGCTAGAAGTCCTTAGACTTCTAGTACTATATGATCTTATTAGGTCATACACTCCTAGCCCTCATAAACTCACGAGATCTCAACTATAACCATGTGTTAGGATACTTCCATCCTAACTCCACCATCTCAACAAACCCATACTCACAACCTCAACAAAGCTCACGTGATAACAAACACACCTCAATCCTTAGAACGTTCAAACCATCCTCAAAATCCTCACCTAAAGCTCAAAGCCACTACTTGGCATTAAATTTAAGTTATGCTAGATCCATGCTAGCATGATACTACTACTAAACATAACTAGATCGAGAAAGGTACTCACACGAGGTCAAAGGCGGAAAACGATCAACGAATGTCGAGTATGGATTCGTTGGGCTTTCTATAGGGTGCTTCAAAACCTAAAACAAAACTAATCAAATTTAGCTCATACACTAAATTTGAACGGAATATATAATATGTATAAGACTAAGGAAAACTCGGTTTTCAAAAGCCAATGTTAAAACTCGTTAAACCCTTTTTCCGGGCAATTATCCAATAAGAAAATTTGGTCAAAAGCCACAATTAAATCTTTGGGGTTGTAATCCGAAATTAAATCAACAAGGACACAAAAGATAATTTGCACAAAGTTGGGTCATAATTTGCAATATAAAATATGGGTCATTCCATGTAAATAATTTTGCAGGGGGTATAATTGTTACTGTAAGAGCCTTAGATTAGGAGCCTTGACGAGTCTAGCTGAGCCAAGCAACCACCCCTGTGGACTTAGAGGGCCGCACCGGTAGGTGGACGCCCTCGCGCCTCACAAGGTCCGCCCGTGCGGCTCTGTGTTGCTGCAGCCGGTTTCGTTGATGTTTGACCCGTGCTTTGCGGCTGACTTCCTTTATAAGCCTCCCATTTCTTCTGGATGAGGGTTTCCTCATCTTCTCCAGCTTCATTTCCTTCTGTACGTTCTTCTCCGTCTCTCCTCTTCCTTGATCTTCTTTTGATCTTTCCTTGATCTTGTGTGTAAGTTTTGAGAGAGATTTGTTGTGGCTTTGACCTTGAATGATACTGAGTATTGTTGCTGATGTGCTGAGGTATTGTAGGGTGATATTGGTGTTGTTCTTCCTTGATGCTTAGGGTTCTGGTTGTGGTAAGCTAGCTCTCCTTCCTTTCTTTCATTCTTTCTTCTTTCCTTGCTTCTTTCTCTCTTCCGTAGCTAGGATTCACAAGCATGATCTTGTGTGGATCTTTCATGGACATTTGATGTTTATACATGTGTGTATATGTATATGGTATGTTCCTGTGTGATGAAGAAGTGAAGAGAGTCGAGTGAAGGATCGAAGAGAAGCCGGGATCAGCTCATTGTTGTCCAGCCGCACCTGCGCCTGAGCTAGGCCGCCCATGTGCCTGTTTGTGAGCCGCCCCTAGGCCCTGAGCCATCCGCCCCTACACCTTACTGTTTCAGCCCCTACATCTCACTGTTTCAGCCCCTACTTCTCTTGTTTTCGCTGGTACGTCCAAGGCATACCAAGTTGGTATGATTTCTTCTTCCCTTTCCTTTGGCCTTGGCTTTAGTTGATGGCTAGGTTAGCATGGTTAGTTTGAGTATGATGAGTATATGATGGAGATGTGCCTTAGGCACTTGTGTTTATATTGAGGTTATGCCTTAGGCATTTATGAGCATGTTATGATCTCGAGGTTTAGATTGGGGTCATAGGTTGGTTGTGGTTATGGAGACGAGTCTCCTAACCTTTGCAGTATGTGATTGTGTGTGCCTTGCTATAGTAGGCGTTGATTATTTCCCCAAGGGAATGTTGTGCGTGGTACAAGTTACGAGTATACCAGGTAAGTCCATAGGACTTACTTAGCGTTCAGTTGTGGATTTGCGTGATTGTAATGGTTGTGTGTGTTCATATGGTCATTTCATTATAACCTAAACTAGACTAGGATGACCATTTATTAGTTAAATTGCCCAAGTGTATTATAACGGGTCGTGAGCACTTGCCTCTGTCTGCGGGTAGGAGGAGGTGCCCGGAAGTCAGTAACACAGGAGGGACGAGTGATAATCACCCCCATGCAAAACCCTTTAACGGGGAAAGGGACGAGGTTCTTAGGCTCCTCGTGTTACAAAATAAGTTGAATTAGTAATGGAATAACATAAGTGAAGATAATAAATGAATGTGTGTGTGGCGTTGCATGTGTGATTTGTATATATGTGTTTGTGCTATTACTTCAATCTTATTCATTACTGTAGCTAACGGTGTATACCTTGTTGTAGATGATTTGCAGGTTAGGAAGACTGCAGTCTGAGCCATACAAGGTGACCAGCCGAGGACTTCTGTACATTAGGTTGCTCGTGGGATATGTGACATTTTGTATCTGATGTTGTAAACGTTGTTTTGTACTCGGCTTTGATGTTGTAAACGTTGTTTTGTACTCGACTTTGATGTTGTAAAACCTTTTGATGTATTTTATACAATTTTATGTATTTTGGTTTTAATCTACCTGTGTCTTGTTGTAAGATTCAGTGAACTTGTTGTCATAGGATCAGGATCCATTGTGAGATCCTAGCCCAATGGAGCAGTCCGAGTCCCGCGAATTCGGAGTGTTACAATTACATTCCAAAACTGGGTACAAAACTACAATTATAAAACAGGGGCATATATAGCAATTATACCAAAATTGGGGGCCTCAATTTGGAATTTAGAAATTGGGTTTGCCTTCCTTAATTTTGAAACCAGAAGGCGGCGGTGAAGGGGGGAGGGAGGCGCAGGGTGTTGGCCGACTTGGCCTTCGGTGGCTCGTGGTATGGAAAAGGCGAGGTTACAAGCTGGTGGTAGCAAGGAGGCGGCGGCAATGCAGGATCACCCAGGCGGAGCGAAGCAGCGAGGGCACGCAAAGGCAGGGAGCCTGGCAGCGGCGATGCAGCAGCGAGGAAACTTGCATCTGCTTTCGGCGACTGCTACACTAACGAAGGGAAGGGTCTGTTCTGGTAGGGTGGCGGCTCCAAGGCTCCGCCGGTGCCAATCCCACTGGATGTGAAGAAGGTAATGGGAGGAAGAAACGGAGAGAATGTGGTAGTTGTGCTGGGTCTCCGACGACGGTTACTCCAACCTGATGGTTGCAATAGAAAGCAAAAGACGAGGGGAAGGAAGAGTAGGGAGGTTGTTTCGTCACAGGGTAGAAAAGGGGGAAGGGAGCTGCGTCCTCTAGACAAACATGAGGGAAGAGGTGAGGTTGGGAAGGGATGCCAGTGTGGGGGACAGGAACAGAGGGGAGGAAGGCCGAAAGGCCGGGAGTGAGACCAAGGGGTCGGGGTGAATCAGGGGTCAGAAGTGAGACAGAGGGGTCGGCCAAGCTGCAGACGAGAGAGGCAAAGTAGAAGTCGGGGAGAGCTCATCCGCCAGGGAAGAGAGAGAGGGAAAAAAAAGAAAAGAGAGAAGGAAAAACAAAAGGTATGAGAAGAATAATGGTAATAAAGAAAAAAAATAGAATAAAGTTAGACTCGATTTCAAAATATTCTGAACGGGATTTTCGAGTCCCATTGACTTTTCCGACTCTTCCCGTACGTAAATCAAAATATAAATAAACTCGGGAAGCTATTTTACACATTAAAAATAATTGAAAATAAAATACTTGAGCTTATAAAATATCAATACGAGGAGGAAAAATATATATCGAAATGCACCCAAAAAACGGAATGTTATAATATATTATATGTTATACAAATTACAAATTTAGTATTTTGCATACCATGAGTTCCTTAGGTGACGAAGACTTCGATATAGAGCAACCAACGTTGTCACTCGGAAAGACCGTAGTTTGCATAATCGGTGGAGCTCCATGTGTCTCCAACAACTTTCATTGAAAAAACTCAACCTGCGATTTTAATTCTTTTATTTGTTGATCTCGATCATAGTTTTCTTGCTGGAGCTTTTCCATTTGAGATTGAAGTTCAATAAGTTTTGCATCTGAAGGACCGTTACAGTATCTAGCCCTTTTGTGCGGAAAATACTTCTTTACACCCACCAGCACCAACACCTCTAACCTGTCCAGAGTGGTCTTCATTACCCAATGCTAAAGCCAAAATATCCTCTCTATCTTGTATTTTTATTTGTCTTTGCGTTTCTTGTTCTCTTAATGAATCCTACAATAATAAATAATTATAGTCATACAAAATACAATTCTTATGTTTATAGCTAAAGTAAATTGATCATTATATTATATGAACTACGTCATTCATCAACTATTATAATCATACTCAAATGATCTAAATGATCTAAGTCATATAAACAGTGAAAAAAACCATTTATAACAACTTACAATATTTCAAACAACATTCACAACTTCTCCTTCATAGCCACCATTAGAAGTCTGTCTACCAGCCATCCACAACTCACTTCGTGGTATGAAAGATTTTGTAGGATCAAAACCTTTTTCCTTAAGCTACAAATTATACCAAAAGTCAATAATTAATAAACATAAGTATATATATATATATATAAACAATGTTTAGTTAGCATTATTTAGCATCTCTTCCTCAATGTGAGCATAACCCTTTCGAGATTGTCTCTATGGGTTTTTTTTCTTAGCCAGCTCATTGTTATGCTCACTCACTTCCTGCACATAATAAAATAAAATATCATATAAACAAATCAACACGATTGTACACATAGATAAATTAATAAACTAGCTATTTGTTACTTGAAACTGGCTTGTGCAACGGCGTTGTATAAAGTCAGCCCATATATCTTTGGCAATGAAGGGAAATTCCTCAGGAGGTTCCACACGGATCTCAGTTTTGTCTTCATTGATGAATAAAAAACCCTAGTCAAAATATGTTTAAAATCAGTCCACTTCTTGCAAGCACTAGCAATGATTATGTGTTTCTTACGTTCCTCTACTTCAAATTTTTCCTGTAAAACAAAAAAAAAATTTATAACAATAATGTGATACTTCTATTGCAAAAACATAATATAAAGTAGAAAATATAATATTGATTACATTACAGCTTCACAAACTAATTCTTTGATCTCTTTTGGGACACGCTTCCTATCAAAGAGACCAACAGATACTCTTGCACGAGTTTGATATCCAATAAAGTGCAGAAACAAATATACATACTCTCCAATTGGTTGATCTTTAGTATCCCATTCCAGTTGAATTTTTCGACCATTCCTAGTGAGCTTATCAACCTTGTCGATAATAGATGCACCTCTTCGACGCACACTTCTATCATTTTTCTTTCCATCATCTTCCAACACCGAAGAAGCCATTGATCTAGAAAAAAACAATATATTAATCAGCATACATACTCGTGTTTAATAAATCTAACAAACATAGGAAATAAAATAACAAGAAAGAATGACCTTAAATACTTAAATTCACAATACCCTCAATTTGTACTTTTCCTTTTCCTTTTCCCTTTAATGATATCGTTGTTGTTTTCTTTATTTGGAGAGAAAATATCTTCATTGGTCCATATTATTTCATCGTGATCATCACGTAAATAATCATCATCTTCATTAACGTGATAGGCATCTAATTGTTATTTGTAGATATTTTAGTCACTTCATCATATCTTCTGTCATAATCATATCCATGTTTGTCCTTGGTTGCGAGCACAACAGACCACTTATGAATGGAAGGATCAACAATATAAAAACTTGTTTATCTTGTGAACCTAAAATGAATGAATCATCATTATGTCCTATCTTATTGAGATCAACCAAAGTGGTGTCAAACTCATCCACTCGCACCGTATTAAGGGGAGCTCATTGACAACAAAATACAGGCACCTTAAAATGAGAATAATCGAACTCCCAATTGCGTTCAATGACTCCGTAATATTTCGAGTTTGCATACACCGGATTTTTGTCTTTTAAACTAGATATGCGCATAGTTTCGGCAACCAACAAAACACCGCTATTTTGAGTTGTGCTTTTGTCATCTTGTTCTTTCGTATAGAATGTAGATCCGTTTATCTGATATGCAATAGATGATTTTACTTGATAGAGAGGTTCTTGAGACAAAAATTTTAGATTAGTCGAAACTGACTCAGCAGAATCTTTTAGTTGATCTAATATTCTTCTTCGTAACCAAACACCAAATAGGCGGTTATGCTCATCTGTCACCAACTTCTCACTCTTACGATTATGCTTTCGTCATCTTGTTCTTTCGTATAGAATGTAGATCCGTTTATCTGATATGCAATAGATGATTTTACCTGATAGAGAGGTTCTTGAGACAACAATTTTAGATTAGTCGAAACTGACTCAGTAGAATCTTTTAGTTGATCTAATATTCTTCTTCGTAACCAAACACCAAAGAAGCGATTATGCTCATCTGTCACCCACTTCTCACTCTTATGATTATGATTTTCACTTCTTATAAGAGCCATATGTTCATTCACATATTTTTCAACTTCTTCGCTGTTATGAAGAACACATAAATGATCTTGAGACCGTACTTCAAGAGTGATCTCTTGAATATGACAGTCAATTGCTCCCTTTTCTTAGATTGATTTCATATGTGCATACTTGGGAAGATCTATGTCTTCTACTCCACATAAGTACTCGTTACAAAACTCAACAATTTCTTCAACAACATATCTTTCGACCATAGTAGCTTCACGGCGAAATCTATTTTTCACATACCCTGTAAAGACCTTCATATACCTCTCAAAAGGATACATCCATCTCATGTACACATGCCCATATAGTTTGACTTCCCTAACAAGGTGAATAGTAAGATGAACCATTATTTCGAAAAAAATGAAGGAGGAAAGTACATTTCTAACTGACATAATATGACCGCAATTTCTTCTTTTAAACTATTCAACCCTTCAGGATCAATAACCTTGCTGCAAATCTTCTTGAAGAATAAACAAAGTCGAAAGATGGCATTTCGAGCATGTTTTGGTAAAATACCACGTATAGCAATTTGTAAGAGTTCTTGCATTGTAATATGACAATCAGGAGATTTCATTCCTTGAAGCTTGAGTTCTTTCATGTTCACAAGACTACTCACATTCGAGGAAAAGCCCATAGGTACCTTGACTTCAGAAATAAACTTACACAACTGAACCTTTTCTTTTTTCGATAGTGTATAACATTTCGGAGGCAAGTAGGTCCGATTTCCACGCATCTTTAGTTGCAACTGTGGTCTAATTCCCATGTCTTTCATGTCTGATCTTGCATTGATGCCATCTTTAGTTTTGCCTCTCACATTTAACAATGTGCCAATTAAACTCTCACAAACATTTTCTTCAATATGCATCACATCAAGACAATGTCTGACAAACAAGTGTTTTCAATATGGGAGTTCCAAAAATATCGATTTTTTTCCAGCCTTTCGACGGAAAAGGTGTATCTTGCTTCTTGCCATATGAGATATTCAAGTCCTTTACACAATCAAGTATTTGTTGACCACTCAGGGGTTGTGGAGCCTTTTTTGTAGCCGGTTCACCACTAAAAGCTTTCCTTAGTCCTCGATACGGATGATTAGAGCGCAAAAATGGTCGATACTCAAGGTACACTACCTTTTTACAATAATTTAAATAACGATTACTTGTGTCCTTTCCACAACTGGGACATGCCTCGTATCCCTTAATACTATAATCCGCCAAATTACCATATGATGGAAAGTCATTTATCGTGCAAAATAGCATTGCTCGTAAGCTGAACAATTCTCTACTCTCTACTATGTGCATCATATACTACAATACCACGATCCCACAAGGGTTTAAAATCGTCAAGGATCAACGCTAAATAGACATCTATATCATTACCAGGTTGTTTTGGTCCAGATATCAGCAATGACAACATCATATATTTTTGAGTCATGCATAACCATGGAGGAAGATTGTAAATAGCAAGAACAACTGGCCAACAACTATGAGTGCTAGATTAATTACCAAAAGGGTTCATCCCATCAATAGACAACACGAGACGCAAGTTTCGAGGATCAACACTAAACGCATGGTATTTATAGTCAATAGTACGCCATTGTAGATGTTTTATCTTTCTTTATATTTCAACAACAACAACACAAAAGAGTTCAAAAAAGTAGAATCTCGAGATGACCCAAAATTGCTCCAGTTCTTATTGTAGTTAGTTGTAAAAAATCTACTTGCTTCAATTCTTTATGCTTTAGTTCTTTTCTGATGCCTATTGTTCTTATCAACTTGTATGATTCTCTCTTTTCTCCCCTTGATTTTATATTTTTGTAGTTTATTGAAATATTTTGTTTACAAAATAGGGTTGTGGGTTTCTGATTCTTGATTTTGTATGCTGAATTTATTATTGTATGATTCTCTTTAGGGTTACTGTTATTTACCAATTTCTGAGAATGAACTTTGAGGTGAAATTTTTATTTGTTTATTGGCCGACTTATCACAAACAGATAAATCTTAACAAATGACAATTTTAATCTTGTATAGCTTAGAATCTCAAATAGTCTAGACTTTGAACATTTATGTACGAAGCTTTGTTTCAATTGATTTTATTGTCAAATTTGTAGATTTTGTTGCTTTTACGAGATTGGTTGATTACTAGTAATAAAATTAAGAGTTCGCTCTTTCAATTCATGACTAGATAGGGTAGAAACAAGAAGCTTTGGGTATAGTGTATATATTCTATCATGTTTTTTCATACATTGCATCTTACCACTAGTGTTCATGTAATTGTGCTATACCTATTTTGTTGCCATTTTTTTATTGTGTGTATAGTTGTGCTTAAGCTGCCTCTCCAACAACAAACAACCTTAGTAGGTACTCAGATTCGTACTTCGGTTTAAGAGGTAAGAAACACTTCAAGCATATACATGTTTAAATTTCTTGAGCAACAGGTTTAAATTATTTCAGCATTGTAGAACATTAACTTGATTCCTTTAGCATACTAGGGTTGCAGATGTAAATATCTTAATTCTCGTTGGGCTGCAAATTGTCATTTTATACCGCTTGAGTGTAGATGTGTTATCAATTTTCATTTAATATAACCAGAGTATAAATGTGTTATCAATTAAAGTGGAGCATAGAGGAAAACAACTAAATTGAAAATAGATACTAGTTTAAACTTAGGCCATATTTTCTTCTTCTACAAGTTGTACTGGGGTTGGAAAAATGTACAAATAAGATAGGATAACCTTGGGTGTATTATTTGTTTGGTTGTGATCATATGAATGAGTTGTACATGGGTCTTTGAAGCAACATACATTTGTAGTTACAACTGTGGGTTTCCATGTAACATAGGGATTGTCGTCTATATCGGGTTGCTAAATTAGTTGTACTTTTTAGTTGCCTAAGTTTTACAAAATGGAGATATTCAAAATGAAATTTTTAAAAAGCTGAAATTTTTAGAAAACTGAAATTTTAGTTGTTGATTTTTTAGAAAACTGAAATTATAGTTTCTGATTCTAGTTGTTGAAATTGTTATTACTAATTCTAGTTTTTCATTTTTTATTCTAATATAAAAAAATGTAGTTTTTGATTCGGTCACCATAAATCTAAGTAGTTTTACTTTTAGGAAGAACGTAGGCAAAATTGTCAGATCTTTAATAACGCTAATTTTTTAAATATCAGATCTTTAACTAAGTTAATATCTAACTAAACTAATTTTTTTATAACAGACAACAATTGCACATCCTTCTATTTACAATGCAACAAAATTAGATGGTGATAGATCATAAATGGATTTCGGCTAATTGTTTAATGCCAAAGTATTTAAATGGTGTTGAAAGTTTTATCAACTTAGCATTAGAAAATGGAAAAACCAATAATCCGATACTATGTCCATGTAATAAGTGCTATAACTCAACAAGATTAGGTGTCGATGAAGTAAGAGATCATTTGATAATGCATGGGATTGATCAGTCCTACACCCGTTGGATATGTCATGCAAGACAGGGAGGAGAAATATCAGGGCACCTGTGATGAATGAAACCGATGACTTTAATAATGACCGGCTACAAGATATGGCACGTGCAGTAGAAGAGAACTTTCATCATCGTCCTACAGTGTTAGAAAATTTCACTAGTACAAAGACCCTCCCTAGACCTCGCTTATGTTGGAGCGGTTTGAAAAAACCATGAAAAAAAACTTTTTTCGGAACACGGTTATATGTATAACCGAGGTCAATTATTTTTTATTTTTTTAAAAAACTTTTATACCCGATTATTTAATTTAACCAGGATATCAAAGGCTCGGACCCCGGTTATATTACTAACCGTGTTGAAAGTACGAACCCGAACCCCGGTTTTTTTAATAACCGTGTAAAAAAAACCTCTATTAACGGCACCGTTTTGAGCATAGCAAAACAAGACCATTGATGCACCTCTTAGTCAGCCCTAACCTATCGTTCCCGACTCTCCTCCTTTGAGTTCAAGGGAGACATCTCAACCATCTGATGATATCTCAGCAGCGACTGGCAGTGGTGACTGGCGACTGCAAGCGATTCTCGACCCCGACTCTCCTTCCTGTTTTGGTGGTCCTTAAAAATCGATTTCGGTTAGGCTCTTACCAATTTTCTCGAGTCTGAATTGATCAACTGCATCTTTATCTTAATTGGAGTTGTTGATTCATTTGGATTGGAGTCCTTCAGATTTGATTTAAGCTTGCTATTTCATTTCGATTCAGGTGTGAATGCAATTGATCATTAATCGTCTCATTGCATCTTTATTGGAGTTGTTGATTCTTTGGATTGGTCTCTCCTTAGTGTGTTGAATCGTATTGGTTTGTGTCTTGGTTTGTCCCATTACATCTATTGTCTTGTTGCAATTGATCAAATGATAGTCTCATTGCATCTTCATCTCTTAGTGTTTTGAAATCGATGATACATCTAGGTACCCTTCATTTGATGGCATGATGGCTTATTCACTGTATATTGACTCCACATTAGATTTTGTCAAATTATATGTTATCAGTTCATTGTTTGAAAATTTCCTATGTTTCTTTCACTTGTTTCACTTGAAAATTTATGTAATTCCTTATAAATGAACGCACATCAGCTGTTTGTTTATTTGCCTCTTCCACTATATTAGTGTGTTGCCTTCCATTCTTTTATTTAATCATTTTTATCACTTTATATTGTTAATTTTCAAGATTTACTTCAACAGCAGTACTAGCATGTTATGGATCCGTGATTTTGGTGCATTTTATATTTCTAGTAATGCCATCAAGAGTTGCTTCTTGCTCTTCCTCAACATGATATAGTTAGGTTAGTCGAGTGTTGATATTTGTTGTGGCTATGTTGGCATTGAACTTTTCTACTGGTATTTTCTTTATAGCATTTCAATAATGCAATTATCATTGCTATAAACTTACAAGACATCCTATGAATTGAAAAAACCTAGTAAATATTTCCTAACTTAATTAGGTGAAAGGTCACATAATCAGACCAAAATTCATATTTGAAACTTTACAAGATTAAATGAAAGAGTAAATGTAATGGGTCCTGGTGCCCTACTCCAAGTTTGATATCTGGTCAATTCTAATGGAACAAAAAACTTGTCTGCAACAAATAACAGATTCTTTGCATAAAGCCTTATACTAGTATATATTAAAATTTGTCATGCCCTTTTAGGTTTTCATTGTCTTTTCAAAAAGTGTTTTTCTGTATAAAATAGCTAATTCAGCCTTTCCAAAGCACTCACATCTTGAACTGTGTGGTCTTCGTGACCCTCATTGGACATGTTGAGAAACTTTCTTTTGTGAGCTAACCAAATTTCTTAGCCTAAAGGAATTTTAGTTTTGTACTTGATTAGCTTTTAAAGATGCAGTTCTTCCCTTTCTTGGGTAATTAGATCCTCGTTTGCTTTAAGATTTCACTTAATAAGATTTTGAAGATGATGGAGGAGACAATTGTTCCTTTCAAAGGAATAAAGAACAATCTTAAAAGAAGGCTGATGTGTTATAAGCAGGATTGGAGTGGTGGGTTTAAAGCAAGATTAAGGTATTTGAAGATGCGTGTGGGTTGTGAATGGTTTTTTTTTTTTGTATAATTGGGTTTTCAAGAATTTTTGCAATGTTTTTTTTTGTCAGGATTTTGGCTCCCATTACATTTATATTTTTTGCTTCTACAATCCCTGCCATTGCCTTCGGTGAGCAACTAGAGAGGGATACATGTATTGGGATCATAAACAATTTCTTTGTATGTTTAATATCTTAGAATGAGAGCTTAAATCTGTTTTTAGCTTGATGGGATGGTGAGTTACAAACTTGTAGTAAATTCTCATATATTTCCTTATTCTTGTTTCTGGGTATTATCATGACTTGGATATATTTCAGGTCAGTGTGTGCCACATCAAAGCTATGGGGATTTGTTGTTGCTTTCATGCTTTTTAACATCAAAGGTATGAAACAAGTACGTGAGTTTTTTTATTTATATTTCTGTCATTTATAAGATTTTCTTTTCGTTGCTGGTATGCGTCGTCTTTATATCTTATTTGTTTTTTTTTTTTTGGGAATTCCATGTTTGTAAAATTTTGCCATATGAAACTTGCCAAAAAGGATTGTCGTGGTCAGTTGATGAGAAAACCTTGGTGGATGCTTTCTCTAGTTTCGGGGAGGTCTCAGAAGGTACGAAACCATCAAATTCTGATCGCCCATTTGGTTATTTTAAATCAAATTGACGTAATTCCGCTTTGTTGGCTTTCTTGCCCACCGGTTGTTCGATGAAATGTCCCACTAATGAAATTGGAACTGAGTGTTAGCAAATTATGGTTTGTTAAGTCACCACTTGATGGTTTGATTTATGTGTTTTTAATTCATATAAATTCGCAAGTTAATCAATAAACTCATCTGAGTATTTGAGTACTCGACTGTTGTGTTTGGTAATGGTTCCATCTTCCTGCTTCCATAGATATAATGCTCATTAGTAGGGATCTTTATATGCTCCTTAGTTGCAATCTCTACATATTATGCAACAGGAGCCATGTCATCAAGTGGGATCTTTGGTTGTCTGGTAGAAGTCTGAATCAAATCCTTAACTTCCTCGTCAAATTCAGTCACATATAATATGTCCGATAAAGCATCTAATCGAATAGTGGGGGATGATTTCTCTACATCATGAAGAACTTAATTGCATATTCTCCCCATGCTGCACATTAACAAAATTCTTTTGAGTTGACTTCATTTTTCTGGTTTTAGGTACGTCTCCTCATCTAAATTGGTAACACTTTCCCTTGTGTAGCAGACGAATGAAAACTTTGTCCTTGTTTTCTTACAGTGGCAGTTTGGATATAGTTCTTGCTTTATCAAGAAGCATATGTTGGCCTATTAACGACTGGTTATTGGGTACGGTACGCCTTTAGTGATCACATTTGCAACGAATCTATGTATTTGTAGTGGTGATAATCATACAACCAATCTATGCATTTATGTTGCTTTGAGTTAATTGTTATGCTGAAGGTTTTGAAGCCCTTCTATCAGTCTGGATCTTAAATATTCTGGTTTATGTAGTCAATTTCTTGGCCTTATGCATCTGATTGATTTTTTTGGGTCATTTTCTCGCATGATCTAACTCTCTTAAAAGTTCAAATGGTGTTGTATTGTGATTAATAGTTAATTTTGTTAGTTGCCTACCTGCTTCACACACTGAACTTGATGTTATCATTTATGCTGGAACTTGATGTTATCGTTTATAAGATTTGTTTTCTCTTACCTGTAAATAGTTAATTTTTTTAGTTGCCTTATGCATCTGATTGCGTTTATGTTGTACTGTGATCAATATTCTGGTTTTTAACCAAACTTCCTTTGTCAGAGTTAGCCCTTGTCTAAAATCAGTCCTTGATTATTTGCATTTTGCAATTATTTTGTGTCTGTGCCATGGTTTGGTAGATGAGTATTTTGTCTTAAATTAGCAAGAGAGCTTTTAATGGCAAACTTATGCGTTGTAGTGTTTCTAAGAGTGGAACAGGGGCTTGGAATTTTGGGTTCTAGACATAGACTAAAGCATTTTGTCTTTAATTAAAGGGAAATTCCGGATGGTACCCTCGTGGTTTGGGGTATTCCGGATTTTGCCCAACAGTTTTTTCAAGTTCGGATGGTACCCTTAAATTTATGTTGTTTTCCGGATTTTGCCCAAATTCATTAAATATTTTTAAAATTCATTAAAAACATACAAAAGAAAATAAACTAAAATTAAAAAATAAATTAAAATAAAAAGAATAATTTATTTATTTTAAAACTAAAGTAAAACAGTAACTTCTTTTTTTAAAAAAATGTTTTATATTAATTTAAAAATAAATTAATTATATAATTTTTTAAAAATTTAAAAAAATTCACTGTTTAAATAAAGTAAAAGGAAATTTATAAAATAGAAAACTGATTTATTTATTTTTAAATAAATTAAAGCAGTGAATTTTTTTTTTATTTTTTAAAAGAACCTTTATTTTTTTTTAAATAAAGTATAACACTTATGTTTTTAGATTTTTGTTAAAAAAAATACTAATTCAATTTATTTATTTTTAAAATAAAACAATGATTTTTTTGAATTTTTTAAAATTATGGAATTTATTTATTTTTAATTAATATAAAACATTTATTTTTAAAATTTTTTTTTACTGTTTTACTTTAGTTTTAAAATAAATAAATCATTCTTTCTATTTTAATTTGGTTTTAAATTTTAGTTTATTTTCTTTTGTATGTTTTTAATGAAATTTAAAAAAGTTTAATAAATTTGGGCATAATCCGGAAAACAACATAAACTTAAGGGTACCATCCGAACTTGAAAAAATGTTGGGCAAAATCCGGAATACCCCAAACCACGAGGGTACCATCCGGAATTTCCCTTAATTAAAATGAGTTTGTAAGTAACATACTTGTATATTGAGATATAAATCTTCTTTAATATTTTAGGCCCCTAAACTACCGAAAGATAGCAAAGTGGTTACTACATATGTCGTTACATGCAGGAAATTATTGTAAACGATGTGCATGATATTCCGCAAATGGTCACGTGTACTTACTACAATTTAAAATATCAAAATGTAAAATTATTGTTATATATTGTTGCTTACTTTGTTTAATCTTTTAGTACTTTAAAGGCTCACCAGAGTTGTATGACAAAGACCATCTTCATGAATTGCACAAGGAGTGGCTCGAGTTTGTGGAGCCTCTCAATCAAGAATGCATCGACATTGAGTGACTTGTGTAGCTTAGTTTTCCATGTGGAGATAATTGGTAGAAAGTATTTGTTATCTTTTGTGAAGATATATAAGCTACTTTCGAAATGAAGAACGATAGATACTTGATTTGTTTTTTGATGTGACTTTCGGATTATATGATTGGAACATTAATTACCTGATAAGTTTGCTTATGTATTTTAGCTTAATATTATGTATTTACTAATGAATAATTTCGGTTAAGTACAATACGCATTGTCTAATTTAAGTGCCAAATTACCTATTTTTCACATTAAAAATAATAAAATTACGGTTAAAAAATTACCACGGTTTTATGTAGAAACCGGGAAATAAATTTTAAAAACTGGTAAAAAATACCCCGGTTATTATACTAAAACCGAGGTCCGGAAAATACCAATCTTTTTTGAAAATTACCCTGGTTTTTTAAAATAACAGGGATAAAAGTCAGACCACGGTTATATTAAAAAACCAGGGTAAAAGTCGGACCCCGGTTATTATAAAAAAACCGGGGTCCGAAAATGACCCCGGTTTTTTTATAATAATCGGGGTCCGACTTTTACCCCGGTTTTTAAAATAACCGGGGTCTGACATTTTACCCCGGTTATTAAAAAACCGGGGTCCGAAAATATTAACTCGGTGACATTTACCGGGGTGCGAACGCTCGGACCTTGCTCCCGTTAACCACGCTTCCTTAACCGGGTTCCCATGTACAAAATAACCGGGGTCTAGGGGGTATTTGTACTAGTGTTTGTATAACGACTCTCGGGAACCTCTTTATACAACATGCACTGCGTTTACAAAGTTGTCCGCTGTTTTAAGATTATTTTAACTTAAAAGCAGATCATGGGTGGACAGATAAATGTTAGCATGAAATATTGCGATATTTTAGGAACTTATTCTAGTTGTTTTTCATCCATTATTGTGTTCATGGATAAGGCATTGAAGCATTTGTTAGCTTGTTCACCTATATTTTCGATATGGAGGTCTACATTAGTTTGTGATTGATTATAGGTGAATAAGAGCTGAAACCGGACCATTTGAGAGAGAAAAGAGAGGATTCAATCATATCCAAGGATTAGGAACACATCAAGGAAGCTAGAGAAGGAGCTAGGATGAAGAATGTCACGACACAAAGGAATCCACAAGTAATCTACACTTCCACGCCCTAAATTACGACCGTAGAAGAGTCCACGGTCTAAACCACGGCCGTGGATCTTGGCATCATGAGCGTGGAGCATTCCAGTAAGTTACACGGCCTAAAGTACGGTCGTGGAAGATGAGAGACACCGTAATCCTTTCCACGCCCTATTTCCACGGTCGTGGAACATCAAGAGACCGTGATTTAGGCAATCTTTTGACTAATCATTTATTGCCACATCATCTACGTATTTGGGTTGGAAGATACCTCTTTCTCCAGTGATAAAAAGGCGGGAAGAGGGAGTTTTCGGGGACCTCGCTTTGGGAGTTCGCCTTAGGGTTTTCGTGAGGAACTTTGCGGAAGCGCCGGTAGTTTGGATTCCCGAAGATTGTGTGTGGCGGAAGTTGCGCCCTTTTTCTTAGGTTTTGATATTGAAGACGGATTGACATCCCGTTCTTGGTGTTTACCTAAGATCATTGTGAGGTTTTGTGTTATATTCTGAATCCATTGAGTATTCCATTTGGTGTTTTGGATTTGAGATTGATTTTGAGTTATATTCGAGTTTTCGAGGGTTTTCATCTTTCATTCTTCTTAAATTGATTTTTGATATCATGACAATGGTTATTGGCTAAAACCCTTTAGCAATTCTAAGGTGAAGGGTGGATAGTTGTGTCTTAGATGATGATAGATTGATTGTAAACAGATTGGACCCTGAGAGTGTGAGAAACTTCGTCGACAACCAAGATCACGGTCTGTTCTTAGGATTCCACGGCCGTGGAACTCAAGAACTACCCGTGATTTACCTTAGTTTACGAACCTTGATTTTACTTTAATCCAAAGTTAAAGATTTTCTTTAACCTAACCTTGACTTGTCTTTCCTAGGTAGTAGTGAGACTCAACATCCTCTATTTCGGTTTCGAGTGTCACAACCTTAATCGTTTGAGCATATCTTGATCCTTGGGTTACAATTTTGGGTATTTGAGATCAATTCTAGTCCTTAGATCCTTTCTATACTGAAGCCTCAACAACCTTTATAGAGAGTATCTTTGGGTTAGACATATAGGGTTTTGGAACTTCATCGTACATTATCTTACTTTAGTATACCTTTGCAATTCTTAACTCTTTCCTTATATGAATAGTATATCTTGAATCGATTGCCACAATTTGATACTTGGATCTTTAGGGTTGCTATTTTCCCAATATTTGCAAAGCTTATAATATTTACTTGCTTGACTAATTGCGAACTGAATTTGTTCCCCCCAAATCCCTGAGTTCGATATTCTGGATATCTTGCTTTACTACGCCGATCCGTATACTGCGGGTTCGCTTACTTTGATTCTAGTTTTATAAATTTAAAGCTTATTTGCGCGCACGCTTAGTGGCGAACAAGTTTTTGGCGCCGTTGCCGGGGATTTGGTTTTGGCCGAATTCGGTTATCGGTTGTCAAGCTTGGGAGCTTTGCTCTTGTCATTTGATATCTCTTTTGAGTGATATTTGCAGGTTATCTTTGGTATGCACAGGTCTAGCACCAACAAAGACCTCTTACCTCTTGATCAAGAACTTGAGAAGACTTTGAAAAAGAAGCTCAAAGAAAGAAAGATGGCTGAAAGTAAAGAGAGGGATATCCAAGCAGAGTTGGATGATTCCGAAGCTCGACTTAGATGGAGCGAGAAGACTTGCAGGGAGGAATCGGAGCGTCATCAATTGCAAATTGATGAGCTCAAGGACATGACGCTTCAAATGAGGTTGGAGATGAGTGGTTCCAAGAAGAAGAAGAGAAGGAAACCGACAAGATCGGTTAGAACCGACTCATCCGATGAAGAGAGCGACTCCTCCATGCCGTCGCTAGAGGACATTGATCCAACGATCAATGCGAACCAGAATAATCCAAGACCAGCCGCCAATCATCGTATTCCGGCTGGGGGTGCGAGAGCCGCTCGTGTAGATGAAGAGCCAAGAACTCTTAGCCAAAGAATGGATCCGATTCAGCAACCACGCTGTCTAGGTGTGAACTTTGATGCTAACGATATTCAGGGGTTTAGCTTTAACCCACAAGTTATTACCATCGTTCGACAAAGCCAGTTTGGAGGAATGAGTGTCGAATCTCCACATCAACATTTACAGAATTTTGAGATCTTGATGGAGACAATGAAGGCAAAGAATGCAACCACCAACAATTACAAGATCAAGCCATTCTTTTTCTCTTTGAAAGGGAAAGCTTTATCTTGGTATCAAGCTCTTCCAAATGGAAGACTCAACACATGAGAGGATCTATCTTCGGAATTCCTAACCAAGTTCTTTCTACCATCCAAGACGGCAGAGTTGAGAGGTAAAATTAATGCTTTTTCCATAAGATCTAATGAAAGTTTGTTTCAGTCTTGGGAAAGATTTCAGGATTGACTATTGGATTGCCCACACCATGACATTTCCAAATTGGAGTTATTGGAGATATACTATAAGGGGTTGGATGTGGAAACACAATTCAAGCTCCAATCCCTTTCATGTGGCACATTCATGGATATGAGGGAAGATGACGCTTGAGACTTCATTGAGAAACAAGCCCGAGTCATTGAGAAGTACTCTCACCGGAAAGTGGAAGCTAATCGAGTGGAGCAAGGAGCAAAGCCAACACAAGCTGCTCAAACTCAAATCTTTTCTCTCAACACCGAGATTAAAGAATTGAAGGAAGTCATCAAGGCTAGATTTCCAAAGCCTAAGGAGCAAGATGTTGGTTATTTAGGAAACAACAATAACCACAATGGGAATGAGAACACCAATCGCAACAGCCGCAACAACAACCGGAACAATTGGAACAACAACCGGAATAACAATTGGAACAACAATAGGGGTTCAAACAACAACAATTGGCGTTCCAACCAACAACAAAACTCCGGTAATTCTTATCCCAATTCAGGAAATTCACTAACTCCACCATCTTCTTCTTCCATTCCTTTGAAAAGCCAGGGGCAAACATCTAATAGTGGAAGCACTTTGGGAAAAGAGAAGCCCGATCCCATGTTGGAAACGATCTTGGGAAAGCTTCAAGGGTTAGAGAGTCACATCACTAAGGTTGATAAAGCCCAAAAGGTTTTAGAAAACCAAATGTTCAACAATGTTGAGGAAGTTCCTAGAAATCAAGGAAAACTTCCAGGAAAGACGAAGGATAACATGAAAGGAAGGGTGATGGCTATCACAACTAGGAGCGGAGCAACAACCACCGACCCCCAGCCTAAGTTTGTGGAAGTTCCCGTCGAAAAGGAGAAGGAAAAGGGGAAGGAGAAGGAAAACATCTACATTCCTCCTCCAGCTTACAAACCCCCCCTACCATTTCCACAATCTAGAGCAAGAGCGCGTCTAGACAAGCAATTCGGTAAGTTCATTGAACTCATGAGAAAATTGCATATTAATATACCTTTCATTGATGCAATTGTTGGTATGCCAGCATATGGAAAGTTATTAAAGGAGATCCTCTCTAACAAGAGGACACTAGAAGACTTTGGAGAAGTCAAGATGAGTTCGGAATCGTCGGATCTCATCAAAACGATGAAGGAAAAAATGCCCCCAAAGCTGAAAGATCCGGGGTCATTTTGTGTTCCAATCGGAGTAGGAGATGTCACATATGATGCATTATGTGATTTAGGAGCAAGCGTTAGCATCATTCCGCTTGCCTTATGCAGGAAGATTGGTCTAGGCGAGCCTAAACCGGTGAAGATGACGTTATATATGGCGGATCGATCCATAACTCGTCCCGTCGGTGTCATTGAAGACGTCCCGGTCAAGCTTGGTAAGTTCTATGTTCTAATAGATTTTGTTGTGTTTGACATTCCTGCAGATAGTCTGGTCCCGATCATACTCGGAAGACCGTTCCTTGCAACATCCGGTTGTGTGGTGGATTGCAAGAATGCTAGACTCGCCTTCGACATAAGAGAGGAAAAGGTAGAGTTTGTTCTTTCCACTTTGATGAAAGAGCCAGCTCTTTAAGAGGATATGTTTAACATCCATGACGAAGAGGCATCTAGAGAAGAAGTAAGTTCGATTCTCCTCAAAGATCCATTGCAAAGGGTTATTACTATGAGCATCACGGATGAAGGAGAAGAAGAGGAGTGCAATGAGGAGATTGAAGCTTTAGAAGAGCTACAAGAAGTGCATGAAGAAGAGTTTGAAAAACTCTACGATGGGTCAGAAGATGTGAGGAATCACGGTCAGTCGTGCTATTCCACGGCCGTGGTTCCCACCAACATGACCGTAATCACCTATTCGAAGGACTCCAGTAAGTTACACGGCCAAAACCACGGCCGTGGAACTATCAGAGGTGCCGTGATTGACTTCCACGCCATAAACCACGGCCGTGGAAGTAACAATGGGGCCATAATTTTGGGAGATTCCGAGAAAAATTACTTCCTCTCCACCAATGGTTTTGAGCCTTCTTCAACAACTTCTATACCCTTAGAAACTTCTAAGGAAGCATTGGGGAACCCAATAGTGATGGAACTAAAGCAGCTTCCCACACATCTAAGGTACGCATTTCTAGGATCTAATTCTACCTTTCCGGTAATTGTTAGTTCCGATCTAAGTGAAGATGAACATAGTAAGCTTATGGTTGTTCTAAAGAAACATAGGAAAGCCTTAGGTTACACTATAGAGGATCTTGTTGGAATTAAACCATCACTATGCATGCACAAGATTCCAATGGAGGAAGACTTTAAGCCTTCGCGACAACCTCAAAGGCGGTTAAATCCGACCATGAAGGAGGTTGTCAAGAAGGAGATTCTTAAGCTACTTGATGCAGGTATTATCTACCCTATCTCCGATAGTAAGTGGGTAAGCCCCGTACAAGTTGTCCCGAAAAAGGGAGGAATGACGGTCATCACAAACAAAAACAACGAGCTCATTCCTACAAGAACCGTGACGGGATGGAGGATGTGCATAGACTACCGCAAGCTAAACAACGCAACGAGGAAGGACCACTTCCCATTACCATTCATCGATCAAATGCTTGACGGTTATAGTGGTTTCTTTCAGATTCCGATACATCCGGACGATCAAGAGAAGACCACGTTCACGTGCCCATGGGGTACGTTTGCTTATAGGAGAATGCCGTTCGGGCTTTGCAACGCCCCAGCCACCTTCCAAAGGTGCATGATGGCTATCTTCTCGGAGTACATAGAAGAGATTATGGAGGTTTTCATGGACGATTTCTCTGTTTATGGTTCCTCTTTTGATAATTGTATCTCTAACCTTTCTCTTGTGCTACAAAGGTGTGAAGACACTAACCTAGTTCTAAATTGGGAGAAGTGTCAATTCATGGTGAGGGAAGACATTGTACTCGGCCATTTAATCTCTAGTAGAGGGATTGAGGTTGATAAGGCTAAGATTGAGACCATAGAGAAGCTACCTCCACCATCTTCGGTGAAGGGGATAAGAAGCTTTCTAGGACATGCCGGATTCTATAGACGTTTTATCAAAGATTTTTCTAAGATATCAAAACCGCTTACTAATCTATTCATGAAGGATGTAGTTTTTGATTTTTCGCAGGATTGTTTAGATGCATTTAACAAGATCCGGGAGGCTCTAATCTCAGCCCCAATCATACAACCTCTGGACTGGAGTCTTCCATTCGAGATCATGTGTGATGCTAGTGATGTAGCCGTTGGGGCTGTGCTTGGACAAAAAAAGGAAGGCCGCACATATGCCATCTATTACGCTAGCAAGACGCTAGATGAAGCGCATCTCAACTATGCCACTACAGAAAAAGAATTTTTGGCCGTTGTATATGCATTTGAAAATTTTCGTTCTTATCTTGTAGGATCGAAGGTGATTGTCTACACGGACCACTTGGAAATCCGGTATTTGCTCGCCAAGAAAGACGCAAAATCGAGACTGATTAGATGGATTCTTCTCCTACAAGAATTCGATATAGAGATCGGTGACAAGAAGGGTTCGGAAAATTCTGTTGCGGATCACTTGAGTCGCCTACCACATCTAGAGGACGACAATCTACCTATAGATGACTCCTTTCCGGACGAGCATTTACACATCATAGAGGAGTGCATCGACAAGATTACTAAAGGTAACGAACCATGGTTTGCTGATTTTGTTAACTATTTGGTTTGCCAGGAAATACCACCCAGACTATCCTATGCACAAAGGAAGAAGTTCTTTAAGGATGTCCGGGAATACTTTTGGAATGAACCTCTCCTCTTTAAGAGAGGTCCTGACGGCATCATTCGACGATGTGTGCCAGAAGACGAGATGAAAAGTGTCATCCGTCATTGTCATTCACTACCTTGCGGAGGACACGCTAGCTCGAACAAGACTAGCGCTAAGGTATTGCAATCTGGATTCTTTTGGCCTACTTTATTTAAAGATGTGCAAACCTTTGTTTCCTACTGCGATGCTTGTCAAAGAACAGGGAACATATCTAGGAGAAACGAAATGCCTCTTAACAACATTCAGGAGGTAGAGATATTTGACGTTTGGGGAGTAGACTTCATGGGACCTTTCCCATCATCTTGTGAAAACCAATACATACTTCTAGCTGTAGATTATGTTTTGAGATGGGTTGAAAAGATTGCCTCTCCAACTAATGATGTCATGGTTGTGGTTAAGTTCTTTAACAAGACTATTTTCCCAAGATTTGGGACACCACGGACTATCATTAGTGATGGAGGCTCTCACTTCATTGCCCGACGATTCGAAGCTCTACTAGCTAAGTATGGGGTGACTCACAAGATTGCCACCCCTTATCATCCACAAACGAGTGGACAAGTGGAAATTTCGAATCGGGAGATTAAAGGAATCCTAGAGAAAACAGTTTCGAAGACAAGGAAAGATTGGTCTTTGAAGCTAGATGATGCATTGTGGGCATACCGGACTCCATACAAGACTCCCATAGGAACGACACCATACAACCTTGTGTATGGGAAGTCTTGTCACTTACCGGTAGAACTGGAACATAAAGCGTATTGGGCGGTAAAGTGGTTGAACTTCAGCATGAAGGAAGCGGGCGAGAAGCGCCTCTTGGACCTTAACGAGCTTGAAGAACTTCGCTTAAACGCCTACGAGAACGCCAAGATCTACAAGGAGAGAGCGAAGCGTTGGCATGATAAGCATATAATTCCAAAGGACCTCAAGGAAGGAGATCAAGTTCTCCTCTTCAATTCAAGACTTCGTCTCTTTCCAGGTAAGCTTAAATCTCATTGGACTGGACCTTATCTCATCAAACATGTTTTTCCCCATGGCGCAGTTGAAGTATGGGGTGAAAAGGGCGGAAGCTTCAAGGTGAACGGTCAACGACTCAAGAAGTATTCACCGGAACTCCAAGCTAAGGAGTTCGCGCCTACCGCACTCTAATAGGTGCAAGTATGGTCTAGCTATGGACCTTAAACAAGCTCTTCTTGGGAGGCAACCCAAGGTATTGCACTTCTGCTTTTGTTTATCATTCATAGATTAGATTAGTTTAGTCGTTTTTTCTTTTCTTTTGCCCTCGATACCTCCCGGTATGTCGTGTTTTTGGATGTAGGAACAATGAAATAGGCAACGGGAAAGGAAAAAGTTAGAAGAAATTGACGAAACTCGGATTTTGACACATTATAGAGAGTTCCACACCCTAAACCACGGTCGTGGAGGCTATAGTGACCATAATTCTTCAAAATCTTAGAAAAATCACCAAAAACCACGGGTCCGTACAAAACCATGGCCGTGAAACACCCCGACAGACCGTGATTTTCAAAAATTTTTATGGCCACTATATAAACCACTTTCCTTCACAAAAACACCCCAAATCCCTAATACACGGTTCTCTTCCACAACCCAAAACGCCGACACCTTCCTCATGCTCTCAAATCTTCGTTTTGAGTTCGAATCGAACGATTCTTGGTGCTAAAGTGGAGCATTTTCGTTCCTCTACAAGATCCAATCGACAAAACAAGTGAACAATCCCTCCAGAAGGCAGAATTTGGATTCAAAGATCCAAAACCCTAGGTTTTTACTATTCTTCTCTTCTTTGTCAATTCAGGCTAAATTTTCGCAAGAACTTAGAGAAATTGCATAGGATTGAGATTGGAATTAGTCTAGGACAGGTTCTGCTGAGTTTTTTTTGTTGATTTTGTTGAGATTTGAGCAAATCAGAGACGAACCACGGTCTCTGGAACTTCCACGGCCGTGGAATAGGAAGAACATATCGTGATTTCTACTAGAATTGAGAAAATGTTCACGAGAAGTGTAGGAAAGAAAAGGAAGAGAAAGGGTGATAGTTCCTCTTCTTCCCAAGCCCCTCCTAGTGAACCACCATCAACTCCACACAAAAATCCCAACCATTCACCGAAACTATCTCGAGGCTTTAGAAAAGATCGAGAAGAGATCGGTCATAGGACCTAGATACCTCTTTCTTGAGGAGTTGGAGCCACTTAATGTAGTGAGTGACTTGACATGGCTCTTGGATAGAGCCGGACTGATTGTTTTCTCCGCTATTCGAGCAGATGCATATGAGGAGATCACGAGGGAGTTTGTTATTTCCTTCGAGCGCAGCGCCGTCGAGAGGACGGTGTCTTTCAGATTGATGGAGACAGATTATGAGTTCTCAATCCAGCAGTTCGGAGCCTTCTTTGGGTTCCATAAGACCTTTAACGGTCGTTTTCCTAGCGGTGTATACGCTAAGGACTTCTGGGAGGACATAGCCATGATTTATGCCAGCGAGGACCGCTGGCAGCCAGTTGACACCAAGGTTAAGCTCATCTACCACTTAGCCTTGAAGATAGCTCATAGGGTCCATTCCGAATGCCTATTCCCTAGGACCGAGACCCCCCAAAAGATAAAGACCGATGAGCTATTCCTTCTCTATTGCATGCTCCATGGTAGAACCGCTGATTGTGCCACCCTCTTAGCCTCCACCATGAGTAAGCTTAAGAATAAGAGGGCTGGGAACATTGGGTATGGTGGGATGGTTACCCACATTGCTACGCAGCTCGGGATTGATTGCTCCGCATGCACTAGGATAGCGGCGAGACCTTTGGGTCTCAATATCCTTATGACTAGGGGTATTATCTTCCCTAGGCACCGCGGTCCACCTACCGTCGGTATTCCATGGGAAGAGAGAGGAGGTAGAGGCATTCCGTGGGTTCCAGAGTATTCCATTATGGCTGGACGCCATAATTGGAAGGAGACATTCGCTGCTATGCATGCGAATAGATTAACACCACCCCCTTACGTTCCGGATGAGGCTCCAGTTGAGGATATAGGAGGAGGTGATTACTATGAGGGAGGAGGTGATGAGAAGACGTTTGGCACGTTTCCGGATCAGCCAGACACCTTCCCAGACCTACCTAGACAATCTCCCCGCCCTTCTAGACCCTCCGGTGCTTCTTCCTTTCGTCGTGCTAGTGTGAGCGAGAGACCGACATGGATGGATGCTCCTCCCGCTTGGTATGGAGCACAGTGGGAGTGGATGGGAGCTCCGCCACCATGGTATGCACAGCCACCAGCAGCACCGACCCCACAGGATGCACCAGCATGGTACGGCCAGCCGCCGGCATGGTATGAGCAGCTTCCGACATGGGCTACAGATCTTTCCAGGAGGGTAGGAGACTTGGAGATTCATAGGGACACTCATGATGCACGGGCTGAGGAGCATGACCGAATGATGAGGGATATATACCGCCAGCAGTTTGGGCGGAACTTCAGCCCCGAGTTTCACCCATTTCCACCACCGCCTCCACCGCAATGACGAGATTTCATGACAGCTAGTTTCAGCCGCCCCACCGCCGTCTAGTGAGTTCATTTTTCTTTTCTTTCTTTTCCTTATTTCTTTTTGAACATTGAGGAAAATGTTTGTCTTAAGTATGGGGTGGGGTGTGACTGTGTTGTAATAACTCTACTACATTTGCTTGCCTTGATCGATGACACTTTGCATGTTTCGTTTCATAGTCACACGTTTCATTATTGCATTGCATGAAAAAGTTTTGGAAAAACCCATAAAAATGTTAAAAATTTTGAAAAATTCTAAAAAGGTTTCGTGCTTCTAAGATTTGAGATAATTTCTATGATAGTTCCTACTTGTGGATTGAACTTTTGATGACAATTGTATGCCTAAATGAATAATGAATTGAAAAGGAATTGAATGTGTTGATTATTCTTTTTTACAAGTTTCATAATGTGAAGAGTTTTATCTAAATCATATTGAGAAATCGAGGTTGAAATCACATGATGAGTTCTTATACTTCTTTATGAAATGATTAAGGCAATTCGATTTTTCTTTCTTTCTTCTTTGATCACTTAGCCCCACAATAAAAGTAATTGTCTCCCTTACCTATCCGGGAATTTGGAGGAGTTGATAATTGGCATGTTTGATGTGGGAGGGCCTTGAAAGCAAAATTTTGCATTCAAAGAATAGAATTAATAGGTTTGGGGAAGTCAATCATGATGATGAGTAACTCGGCACCATTCACATTGCCGGGTGTTTGTGTCTTGCCAAAGTCGGATTGAGCGATATTCCTAGCGGATTATGGTATGTGCATCAAGGGTTTGAGGCATCTCGAAATTGAGAAACGTCAATCTCCTAGGCTTCGGTTTTTGTGCACCGCTGTCCATAACTCCAAAAGTAAAGTCGAAAAATAATGTGAAAAAGAAGAGAGCAAAGCTCAAAGTTGATGGTGTTGCAATTCAAAATAAAAAGAAAAAGAGTTGGGTTATCCATTTTCCCGGATTCATGCACCACATCCCTTATAAGTTTCCCTCCCTTCCGCATTCTAGACTTTACTTGGAAGTCCTTAAGATCAAAAGAATGTTATTTGACTTGGTGATCTAAATTGAAGTTTCTTATGCTTGATTTTGATAATACTTGAAGGTTATGATGTTTGCCTTAAAGTTTAACCAATTCATGAAGTTTCTTTGCTTTACATTCTTTGGTTTATGTATATAAGCGTTTCAAGGATGAATGAAGCAAGGTTTGAGAATGATCTATTGACTAGAAGCACACTTACCTAAAAGATGTTTTGTTTTTAAGTTTGCATGCATATTTCATCCTAACTTGTGTTCTAAGCTTTCGAAAACCTTGCTTTGGGACAAGCAAGTGACAAGTATGGGGTATTTTGTTAGCATGAAATATTACGATATTTTAGGCACTTATTCTAGTTGTTTTTCATCCATTATTGTGTTCATGGATAAGGCATTGAAGCATTTGTTAGCTTGTTCACCTATATTTTCGATATGGAGGTCTACATTAGTTTGTGATTGATTATAGGTGAATAAGAGCTGAAACCGGACCATTTGAGAGAGAAAAGAGAGGATTCAATCATATCCAAGGATTAGGAACACATCAAGGAAGCTAAAGGAGCTAGGATGAAGAATGTCACGACACAAAGGAAACCACAAGTAATCTACACTTCCACGACCTAAATTACGGCCATAGAAGAGTCCACGCTCTAAACCACGGCCGTGGATCTTGGCATCATGAGCGTGGAGCATTCCAGTAAGTTACACGGCCTAAATTACGGTCGTGGAAGATGAGAGACACCGTAATCCTTTCCACGCCCTATTTCCACGGTCGTGGAACATCAAGAGACCGTGATTTAGGCAATCTTTTGACGAATCATTTATTGCCACATCATCTACGTATTTGAGCTGGAAGATACCTCTTTCTCCAGGGATAAAAAGGCGGGAAGAGGGAGTTTTCGGGGACCTCGCTTTGGGAGTTCGCCTTAGGGTTTTCACGAGGAACTTTGCGGAAGCGCCGACAGTTTGGATTCCCGAAGATTGTGTGTGGCGGAAGTTACACCCTTTTTCTTAGGTTTTGATATTGAAGACGGATTGACATCCCGTTCTTTGTGTTTACCTAAGATCATTGTGAGGTTTTGTGTTATATTCTGAATCCATTGAGTATTCCATTTGGTATTTTGGATTTGAGATTGATTTTAAGTTATATTCGAGTTTTCGAGGGTTTTCATCTTTTATTCTTCTTAAATTGATTTTTGATATCATGACAATGGTTATTGGCTAAAACCCTTTAGCAATTCTAAGGTGAAGGGTTGATAGTTGTGGCTTAGATGATGATAGATTGATTGTAAACAGATTGGACCCTGAGAGTGTGAGAAACTTTGTCGACAACCAAGATCACGGTCTGTTTTTAGGATTCCACGGCCGTGGAACTCAAGAACTACCCGTGATTTACCTTAGTTTACGAACCTTGCTTTTACTTTAATCTAAAGTTAAAGATTTGATTTTACCTAGCCTTGACTTGTCTTTCCTAGGTAGTAGTGAGACTCAACATCCTCTATTTCGGTTTCGAGTGTCACAACCTTAATCGTTTGAGCCTATCTTGATGCTTGGGTTACAAGTTTGGATATTTGAGATCAATCCTAGTCCTTAGATCCTTTCTATACTGATGGCTCAACAACCTTTATAGAGAGTATCTTTGGGTTAGACATATAGGGTTTTGGAACTTCATCGTACATTACCTTACTTTAGTATACCTTTGCAATTCTTAACTCTGTCCTTATATGAATAGTATATCTTGAATCGATTGCCACAATTTGATACTTGGATCTTCAGGGTTGCTGTTTTCCCAATATTTGCAAAGCTTATAACATTTACTTGCTTGACTAATTGCGAACTGAATTTGTTCCCCCCAAATCCCCGAGTTTGATACTCTGGATTCTTGCTTTACTACGCCGATCCGTACACTGTGGGTTCGCTTGCTTTGATTCTAGTTTTATAAATTTAAAGCTTATTTGCACGCACACTTAGTGGCGAACAATAAGAGCTTCACAGTCTTGAACTTTTGAAAGATATGCTTCCTCTTGATAATGTGGATCCTGACTGTATTTACGATGAAAAAAAATAATTCGATAAGCGGGAATGGACTACAAGAGGATTCATGCTTGTCCTAATGATTGTATCTTGTACAGAAAGGAATATGAATCTCTGGATCGTTGCCCGAACCCTATGCGAGGTGAATCAAGATATAAGAAAAAAGGAGTTCCGACCAAGGTTGTTTGGTATTTTCCAAAAATTCTACGATTCAAAAGACTATACGCCAATGCAAATGATGCAAAAAGTTTAAGATTGCATGTTGAAGGAAGGATAAATGATGGAAAATTAAGACATCTGGCCGATTCACCACAATCGCGTATTATTGAATATAAATACCCTGAGTTTAGTGCTGATCCTCAAAACTTGCGTCTCGCGTTGTCTGTTCATGGGATGAACCCTTTTGGTAATCAATCTAGCACTCATAGTTGTTGGCCAGTTGTTCTTGCTATTTACAATCTTCCTCCATGGTTATGCATGACTCGAAAATATATGATGCTGTTGTAACTCCCCGAATCCGCGGGGCTCGGGATGCTACGGGCGGAGACCTCACAATGGGTCCCGACCCTTAGATTGACAACAATTATAACACCCCGAATCTGCGGGACTCGGGGTGCTACGAGTTTGGGCCTCACAATGGGTCCCGACCCTTAGCTTGACAATAAATTCACCAGATCTTGCAACAAGGAACAAATAAAGGGCAAAACCGAAATACATTATTATGCAATGACAAGAAACCCAAAAGAATAGAAACACCGGAGTTCAGCCGAAAAAAACTCCAAAGACCAAACGTTGTACACGTGGCATACAATATATACAAAACATACAATACTCCAACACGACTCCACCCAAAAACCCCTCGTAAAATGTACGGAACCCTGGCTGCCCACTCTTCCGGATCTCTCGGCCGCATTCCTAACTTGCACGGCAATCTACAACAATCGGTATAAAACCGTTAGCTCATATTCTAACCATTAGAATCAATGGGAAAGGCACATACACAAGTAATCTCATCACAAGTATACAAAATACATAAAAGCACACCAATCCGGTTTATTATCTTTGTTATTATCAGGTCGTCTCCCGTTCTAATTGAACTTAGGTTTGTGACACGAGACCACCTTGGTCCCGCCTAGGTCCTTACTTACCGGAAAGGAATGGTACTGATGCATCCGACCGTCTACCCGCAAAGGGCTAGTTGTCGAGAACCTCTTAGACTCTCGCAAGAGCTATGTAGATGATGTCACCGCCCGTGATCATACACTTGGGCCAAAATAATATAAAGGTCGGTGGTCCTATTTGAGGTTTAATGGTTATAACATAAATAATAAAGACACACCAGCAAACATGCATCAATGCTAATACAAGGAATACGAGCTAAGTAAGTCCGGAGACTTACTTGTCACAAAACTAAACCTGATTACCACCGCTCTCAACTTCCCGTAGGAAGGCACACAATGCTTGGTCAAAACAAGACACACAATCAAATTCTATCTCTCATCCTAGTAGTCCTTAGACTTGTAGCCCAAATGACCTCTATAAAGTCATACAACTTTGATGTTAGGATAACACGTTCCTAGTCTCGATGCTCTTACAATGACATGTAATCCCAAACCTCAAGCCTAATGATTCGCACAAGATCAAACCATCTACTCAAATCCTAATAATAACCTCACTAGACCGAAATACCACCTCAAGCTTAGAATTAACATCAATCCATCAAACAATATCAAATCCTCAAAACTCACCTAATGTTCATGGCCACTACTTGGCATTCACTCTAAGTTATGCTAGATCTAACCTCGCATGATACTACCGCTAAAAATGTAATACCCCGAATCCGCGGGACTCGGAGCACTATGGGTTGGGAACTCACAATGGGACCCTACCCTTAGCTTTACGACAATTTCACCGGATCTTTCAACAAGACACAAATAAAAGCCAAAACGAAATTCATTTTTATCCAATCCAATGAAACCATAAACCATACAAACAAAAGACTTTAGCCGAGATACAACTCGAAAGACTAAACGCCACACACGCGGCATACAAAAATACAAAACATACAATACTCCAACACGAATCCACCCAAAAACCCCTCCTAAAATGTACGGAACCCCGGCTGCCCATTCTTCTGGATCTTTCGGCCACATTCCTGACCTACAAGGCAATCTACAACAATTGGTATAAAACTGTTAGCTCATATCCGCAGCATTATATGCAAGTTGAAGGCACATACACACAAACATTAACATAACACATAACATGATCAAAACACACAAGTCCGGTTATTATTTTTTATTATTAGGTCATATCCCATTTTAATTCAACTTCTTTTGTGACATGATAATCTCCCGAAACTCACCTCGGTCCCAACTTACCACACGGAACGGTACGGATGCATCCGACCGTCTAACCACACGGGCTTGTCGCCAAGAACCTCCTAGCTCTACGCAAGTGCTAGACAAGTTGTCACCGCCCGTTATCATACACTTGGGCCAAATAATATAAGGTCGGAAATCCTAATTCCGGTTTTATAAGTTATAATGAAAGCAATAAAACACACACCGCCAAACACACATCGACTCTAATACGTAAAATACGAGCTAAGTATGTCCGGAGACTTACCTCGTCACAAAGATAAACCCGAGAACCACTGCTCACAACTTCCCGTAGGAAGGCACTCAACGCTTGGTCAAAACAAGGCACACGATCAACATCTCTCTTGCATGGGGAAAATTGTATAACATCATAACCCAAGGTTAAACTCGTTTTCAAAGTCAACTTTACAATCCCGTAATTAAATCTTTTGAGTCATATCCCGCAATTAATCCAACAAAGGGTACAAGTGATAATTGTAAAACCGGATCAAAATATGTAATTACTTTCTTGTAGAGGTTTTAAATACAAACTTCCAAAAGTGTGGATCAAAACTGCAGTTATAAAACATGGGGCACAATTCGTTAACCATAAAGATAGGGGTCCCGATTTAAGATACCCTATAAAGGGCTTCTTCCCAAGCGATACACAAGCTGCGTGGGGGAAAAAGAAAAGAAGCAGGGGCGGCGGCCAGAACTCGGCAAGACAAATCCGGGTGAGCCGAAGGTAAAGCAAGGGCAGGGAGGCTCCGATAGGCTCCCTCCGGTGTTCATTTTGTGGCACAGCGAGGCGGCGGTTGGGCTGGGCGACAGGGCTCCTCGTCTCTAGTGACGGCGGTTGAGAAGGTGTCTCTTCCCGGCGGTTGGTCGCAACAAAAGGAAAGTGAGGAAGACGGCGATGCTTGCGGTGGTTGCCGGGCGGTTGTAGTCTTCCTTGGTGGCAAAAGGAGGCAAGCCGGGGAAGAGAGTCCCAAAGAGGATGCGATGAATGAATGCAGAGTGATCGAGGGAGGCAGAGAGAAGGGATGAGATGAGAGGCTATTGAGATTCGAGCGGGGCCGGAGCCGATGGGGATGCTTGTCCGGCGTGGGTGTTCCTGTTTGTGGTACCACAAGGGATATGGAGGAGTTCGGATGACTGTGTGAGAGAGGGAGACACAGGGGTGAGCTAGAGGTGAAGTGAAAATTGAGGGCTGTTGTTGCCGACTTAGGGAGAGATGGTTGCAGAGAATTCTGGAAAGACGGATACTCGGATCAGACTATCACTTGTGCTGAAGCGAGGAGTCGGCATTGAGAAGTCTGGGTGAGAAAATGAGAGAGGGAAGGGATACTCGGATCAGAAAATATTTCCGAACCTTTTCCGAAAATTAAAAAGACGGATACATGTAAACGTATCCAAAAATATGTAAATACTTGGGAAAACATATTTTACGTCTTAAAATACTTTTAATAGAAATATTTATGCTAGTAAATTATCGATAAAAGTCGGAAAAGTAAATATCGAAAATGCGCCAAAATTTTGGGCGTTACAACTAATCCCTCAAAACAAATTTCGTACCGAAACTTGCTACACGCCGAACTTCTCGGTCCCTTAAGGCCGAGGTAATAACTCTCACACTAAGAAGGCTTAAACCTTCTAATCTATACACACAATCTACTCAAACTACTACCGCAAAATACATCACGTCATACAACACATTCTCGCACGGGGCACAAACAACATATAACATCACACATGCACATAACACAACTAAGAAAGGAACTAGGTCCAATCCGTCGATTCTATCAT
The DNA here is from genome assembly GCA_033239125.1 of Fagopyrum homotropicum. Lineage (NCBI taxonomy): Eukaryota > Viridiplantae > Streptophyta > Magnoliopsida > Caryophyllales > Polygonaceae > Fagopyrum > Fagopyrum homotropicum. The sequence continues at coordinate 83,433,166 of BSWB01000005.1, read as the reverse complement.
TGGTACTAGCTCGGCGTAAAACTGAACCAAAGATACTATCTTGTGTCTTCCTACAAGCTTCATTGGTTCTTTGTTTGTCACTAAATCATAAGGACCGACAATACATCTTGAGTCATGCATGTACTTCCTAGACTGATACACATGAAATCCCGGGTGAGCAGCCACTACTCTCGGCGGCTAAGCCAACCGGTAAACCACTTTCCTTACTCACGCTAAGATCTCAAGGAGGTCCGATATATCGGAAACTCAACTTCTTTCTCGGGTCTTTATCAAGTAGCGTTCCCACTATGTTTCCCTTTAATTGTCTCTAATAAAGAAGATCAAACCTTCCATTTACACAGTTGGCCTTGGTTCTTGTCGACCCAACTTAAATGATACATTTCTTCAATTCTTGAAATAAGTTCCCAACAATGAAGGAAGTACTTTACTTCACCCCGCTTCCACTAATGAGTCACGTATGCTATTACTTTAACATCGTTCCTCAATACTCGATCAGGACTTGTCTTGGAGAATCACTTGCCCACTTCAAACTCATCATACCTCGAGGTAAATCAAGACAGTTAAACCAATGAATCCCCTCTTAATTCTCAACAACTCTATTGTCAATTCTTCGTCCCATTCAATACCTCATCGTCATCCGTAGTAGGTTACCATAAAAGGTGTTACAAAAATTTTCCCTTCACATATCTGGTAAAGCTCAGCACATCTAAGATACCTTGTAACTCCTTCCATATCTCTCGGGGTTTGCCATCCCGAGACAGCTTGTCAAACGACTTCTCTCTTGTAGTGACTATGGTTGGTCCAAAATGTCGTATTTCAATATTTGAGTCTCGAATTCACAAACGGTGACAATCAAATCTGAACTTAATCTTAGAAGAGACTACCGACCCTTGCAGCTGATCGAGTAGATCTCCCATTCGTTGTGAGGGATATTGGTCCTTCATTGTCATCTTGCTCAACTTATAGAAATCGATGTACAAACGGAGATAACCGTTTCTCTCTTTGCAAACTGGTGTCCTCTATAACAACTTCAAATCAAGAATTCAAGATATATCTCAACACAAACTTCAAATCAAGAGTTCAAGATATATTCAAACATGAACTTCAAATCAAGAGTTCAAGATATACTTCCAATCATGAACTTCAAATTAAGCTTAATGGTAAAACCCACCTCCCGATGCATTGGAATCCGATGTATTCCGGGTTCCATCTTTTCTCTACCCATCTCATATCGTAATGACCGACACAACCAGGACCCAACGCTTGACAAGTGGTGCACCCCGATCGGTTAGGGTGGTGTCATTCAATACGTGTAACGTTCCATCCGTAGATACACTGTTCACCGTCCCCTTTCCGAGATCATTCATCTCCAGAACACGAGAGACTTGCTCGAGTCTTCCGACTCTTGAAGCCTTGGTTAAGCAATAGTTTAGTTTAATCCCCCTTTTCACTTCAAAGGAAAGGCGATAATAACATCTCTTGACTTCGCACATGTGTTCAGTCCTAAAAGTCATAGCTATAAGACTCAATCATGCCATATAACAAATCGATACAATCTTCTTTGCTTCCTCTGACACCCCAACATATGGGAGGAACTCCTTGTATTCTATATAAGCTTTCACCATAGACATATTTTCTTCAAGTAGGCGTAGAAATTTGTACTTCATTTTCTTATGTAACGTCAAATGACCGTAGAGGCTCTAACCTTGATCTTTCATGACCTCCTTGTATATCCCCTATCGATATCAAACTTCAAAACCTCAATCTTCTCTTACTCTCGTTGGCCGCCTTATGTATCTCTTGGTACCCATGAACAGCTTCACAAACGTACTAGTATGCCTTCACGTAAAATTCCCAACCATAATCACAGAAAGATCCACTCATTATTCCACCAAGTACTAACTTTGTAAGTACAAGCTTGAAGTGTTGCCCTAATCTAGGCCCTCCCTTTCACGCCATAGCCACCATGTCTCTTCCATGTGAGTTTAAAGCATCTATCTCATCTTTTCCTCGCGAAAACATACCCTCCATTTCATTAGCAAAAACATACCATGCACCCTCTTTATGTATTCCCCTTTACGTACATCAACTATAAAATCCTCCCTTTCCTCCCGCTCCTCTATCCTCTTCCATTCTCGCTAAACCTTAATAGTTTTTATACGTGTCGTTTCCCCCTTATGACGATCCCATGACCTAAGAAAGTCGCACTAGATCGTTACAGTCCCTCTACAAGGTACATTACCATCGCTTACTAGGATCGATACATTGCTACATGATTAAGCTATTTCCACTTCCCTTGATATACCTCTTATTGCTGACATTCAACCACCACGAATATTACGCATTCTAGTTACTCCTCTTCATGATCCCACGTCCTGAATTACTCTCCCCACCTACAGTCACCAGCATACAACCTGCACCTGTGCATTCTTAGTGGACATCTATTAGCTCATTAATAGCCCTTCCCAAGATCAGCAACTTACCCTCCTACCACACTTCCATGTTACCATATTCCTAAAGAATACCCTCTCGGGGTATTCTGCCTTAAACTTCACTTGGTCATTTCACTCTTCACACCCTCCATTATCTCTTTCTACGCTCCACGCTTCCTCCCACTTCTCTAAGATAACTATACCTTCCCGGCTCTTTTGTTGATTAGATCTCCATTTGTTCTTGTTTTAGTTTTTGTTGTTGTATTTGTTGTTGTTGTTCCGCGGCCGTTGCTAGTTGTTTCTTCCTTGGTATCCGCCATCTTGCTCCTTCATAGTTTTTGCTATTAAAAGCTCCTTCAATTGCTTCACTTCTTTACTAAGCGAGGTGAGTTGAGCTCCATTTGATGATGTGTCTTGGAAGCAAACTCTCCTTGCTTCTTCTTCAACTCGTTAATGCGAGTACTTCTCCATGTGTAAAGCTTGTTTTTCAATGAAATCCCAAGCTTCATCTATCGGCATATCCATGAAGGTGCCGGTAGAAAGTAATTGGAGCTTGAATTGAGTATCTCCATCCAAACCTTTGAAGTATATTTCCAGCAAGTCAATCTTTGAAATCCCATGATGTGGGCAATCCAAGAAAAGATCCTTGAATATCTCCTATGACTTGGACAAACTCTCTTTGTCCTTCAAAATAAAAGCATTGATCTTTTCCCTCAATTCGGCGGTCTTAGAAGGGGGGACATAACTTAGTAAGAAACTCCATCATCATCTCTTCCGATGTGTTGATTTTTCCAGCCGGAAGAGCTTGATACCAAGCAAACGCCTTGTCTTTCAAAGAGAAATAGAAAGGCCTCAATTTGTAATTGTTATTCTCCAATCTTGATGGTCTCAAAGTCTCCATCAGAATCTCATAGTTTCACAAATGTTGGTGCGTAGAATCTCTCTCCAAACCTCCAAATGGACATTGTCGATCATGGTTAGAACTTGCGGTCAAAGTTCCTAATCGTTCTCAACTAGATCACCTAGGTTGACTCCTGGACGCTTCACATGCTGATTACAGTCCATACTCTGACCTAGGGTTCGTGGAGCTCCAACAAAGAGAACATCTCGGATAGGCATCCAAGGTGGTAGGTATATCTCGGCCGGGGCAGCTAGGGCTGGGTCTTGCCTCGGTCGAGGATCTAGGATCGGTTGAGGTAGAAATTGAGCCCTTAGAGCGGTCATATCTGCTTCAATTACTTCAGTTCTTGTGCAAGTTTCTTTTTTCTCTCGCTGCAGTTCTTCTTTATTGAGACGCAGTTATTCCAATGCCTCCTTCAGTTCGGCTTCAAGAACGCGATTGTATTGACCGGCCATATTAGCTTCTTGCAATCTTCTCTTGTAATTCGTTTCGGGTTTGGGATCGTAAGGAATGATTTCCTTTCCAGCACAAGTTCTTCGCATAAACCTAAGGAAACGTCATGCAAAAACACTCAAGTAAAGTGGTCAAAAGCAACAAGGGCAATAGCCCCGAAAGACAACCGAAACCGAACTTGGTCTAGACCAAGTCCCCGACAACGGCGCTAAAAACTTGTTCGCTCTAAAAGGTGTGTGCAAGCTTTAATATTATTAACCCAAGATATATGCCTAAATAATATGCGAACGCGCAGTGTATAGGTCAATTGTAATAACAACAAATATTCCAGGGGTCGATCACAGGGAATATGGTGAAACAAAGCTCGGTAAATCAGGTTGTCAAATAACAAACACGAAACAAGAAAAGCTATCAAAAATGATGTAATAATCAAGTATGGGGGATGCGGATTCTAGAGATTAAAGCATCCAGTTGTGGTTCTGACTCAAGATCTCAAAAGATAACGTGGACAAAGGTGAGGTTTGCAAAGGGAAGATGTTTCTAAGGTGGGAATAGCTCACTGGGTAAGTCTCACTACTCACTATCCCAGACCAAAGATCCTATCACCGGGTAAGTCTCAAGGTACTAAGGAAATGAACTATAGTCTCAAACCAACACACCATCCAAGGGAATAGAATTAACCTTTACCGGGTAAGTCTCAGGCTAACTTTTAAAGATGGGATGAAGGCACACTCAAACCCCAATAAAGGATAAACCTTTATTACCTACACTCATGATCTTGGGTAAACAAACAAAGGAATCACCGGGTAAGTCTCATCCTAGGCTTGCATTGAACCAGGAAAGGTGTAATAAGAAAAGGATTTGGCAAACTGGAATCTTAACACAAATAAGGATCAGGAAAGACTTCACCTTGTTCAGTTATATTCCATCCCGGCCGAGATGTTCAATGACTGACCGAGGTGTTCGTCGGTTAAGGTAAAGGCTTGAGCTTTCAGGGTCCGTTGGGGTTAAGATCATTCTATCATCATCTTTCCAACAACTTTCAGCTAATCACCTTAAAATCGCATAAAGAACTTAGCCAACAATCATCATGATAACAATAATCAAATATATATAAGAAAGGAATCAATATTCAAACAAGAAAACCTTAAGACAAAGGTCTCAATAACTCAATGAACCAAACAAACAAACAATCAGCATTTCCTCAATCACAAATCGGAAAAGACAACAAACAAACCAACTAAGAAAGTCTTACAAACTTCCTTCAAAGCTAAATTCAAACTAGATTCCTTCCTTCCTTGAACTTCAACCTTCAAACTTCCTTCAGAAAATGGGTGATCCGGAATTATCCAAGGATTTGAGAATTCGTGATCCGAAGATGGATGAAATGTAGAAAATCCAACCCTTTATACAGAATTATTATCTTCCAAAGATAAAATATCTTCAAATGATAATTTCCTTAAAATATATCTCCGTGTCTCCCAAAATAAATCAGCCTAAAATATTTCTTCCTTCCAGAAATCCAACAAAAAATATGTGATATCCACTTTCCAAAAATAGAAGATCTCATACAGAAATAAAGATCTTATGGCCGTTTCGATATTCTCCTCGGTCGAGTCGCTCCTGAAGATCACCTCGGTCGAGGTGAACTGTAGTTGAGCGAGGTGAGTCTCAGCTGAAAGTGTAACTCTCTAATCTGGTCCAAAATTAATCTTCTAAATCATTTCCATGCTTCCCGAGATCTTCTTATAACTCCTCAGTGCTCCAGAATGTAGCTCTAATGACTCCTTGGCTTCCTTAGCTCCATTTTAGTCCAAAATGTTCCATTTTCCCTACAATTACAATGAAACTAGGTGTAGACCTCGATTCCCGTAAAGGTAGACAAAACAACAATTTAATCAAAGAATATACATCCATACATGCAGATTTATGAAGATAAAACGTCTAAACCAATACCAAAATATAGACTATAATACACGCTATCATGATGTTAGGTTGAGGATGATCCTATGGATCCCTTTGGTCTAGGTGTGACCCCTTTGATGAATAGAGGTTGATATCTTTCTATGCCTTGATGTTAGGAAGTGGCCCTCCCTCGGGAGTGGAGGTTGATTCTGGTTGAGCTGTATATGAGGTTGAGGTAAGTTTGTAAGACTTACTTAGCTACCATCCCTATATTGGGTGTTTGCATGAGTGGTGTGTGTATTATATGTTTGCTATGATAGCATGAGATGTCGTTTATACCGACTTATGTTTTATTGATTGCCCTATCGCGTGGCTGTGATAACCTTTCCCTTTCATACCGCCATGGAGTCTAGGAGGTTCTCTGATATCAGGCCAGACTAGCTTTACAGGAAGGGCACAATCCACTCACATAGGGTACACGGATTGTGTGACCGATACTCGTACAACTGGCTATCAAGCTTAGAGGCGAGGCTGTATCGGTTCTCGTGTCACATACTTTCAACTATCTATATATATACGATTTGAGTGAATGACTATTATATAAAGATGATAAAATGGGTAAATGTGTGATAGCATGCTGATGTGTTTATCTTTCTATGATTGTGTTTGTGCTTATGCATTACCTCATATATGTATGGCTACCTAATGGTTTATTACCATGTTGTAGATGCCCCATAGGATAGGCGTGCTATTGGGTGATCTAGCAAAGTGGTAGGCCGAGGACCACTCGTACATAGGATGGTTGTGGTCTTTTATGGTTGTTTACTTTTACCTCCTGCGTGAGGATGATCTTTTGTTACCTCCTGTGTGAGGATGTTGTTGTTTATACTCGCCTATGTTGTTGTTACCTTTTGGTTGTACAGTTTATACAGTTTTATGCATTTGTTTTATATTTGTCAGTGCCATGTTGTAAGGTCTAGTGAACTTGTTGTAAGGCTATGGTCAGGATCCACTATGAGATCCTAGCCCAATGTGACATCCCGAGTTTAGCGGATTCGGGGTGTCACAAAATTGGTATCAGAGCCTTAGGTTGACAACAATGGCACTTGCTACCTACAATGAGGTTTGATAGGTAAAATAAACAGAACCCGAAAAGGGTCGCCACCTTTGTTATGGAACTCTAGAGTATAGATATGTATTATGGATTATGTTTGTATATGTGTTAAGTATATATATATATATATATATATATATATATATACATATGGCCTATATAGAGCCTAATAAGTTAGGTGTGCATACCCCTAGATGGCTCGGACTAGAGCTACTGCTACTGTTGGCCGAAGTAAAGGTAGACCACCTCTCCCTCCAAGCGTGATAGGAGAGAGACTAGTTCCCGCTGCTGACCCACCAGTGGTGGATGAGGTACACGAGGAGGTCGCTGAGAGTGTCGTCCCAAAGAAAAGTAGTGGTAAATCGATGAGACATCATTCACAGCGAGTCCATTCTGATGACTCAGATCGTGTCTTCATGATGGGCCAGAGTTTAGAGAGTACATCCGACGTGATGAGAAGGCTGCCAGAGCTGGCACACAAGCCCTAGATCAACTAGGGCATGAGGGATCTTCTGAGACGTCTCAGGGAGCCACACAGGTGCCAGCTATGCCGGCACGTGTTGTTGAGACTATTCAAGCTATAGAGGAGATCTGAAGGCCTCGACTACATACCTGGTTGAAGGCATTCCATCAGTAGGGAGTACCACCCTTCTCAGGGCAGATTGGTGATAACATGTATTATAGTCTATATTTTAGGACTTGTTCAGACGTTTTATCTTCAATAATCTATATGTTTGAATGTATATTATGTGATTATATTCATCTACCTTTACGGGAATCGAGGTCTACACCAAGTTTCGTTGTAATCGTAGGTAAAATGGCACATTTTGAATCAAAATGGAGCTAAGGAGCAAAGGAGTCACTGGAGCTACATTCAGGAAGCATGGAATTAACAAAGAAGATTTACTTTGGACCAGATTTGAGAGATTTCACCTTCAGCTGAGAGTCACCTGGGTTGACCACAGAGTCACCTCGACCGAGGTGATTTAGAGGAGCGCCCCGACCGAGGCGAATACTCTGACGCGGCGAGATATATTTTATTTGGCTGAGATCTTTTATTTTTGGAAGGAGAGATCTTATATTTTTGGGCTGGATTTCTGGAAGGAAGATCATATATTTGGGAGATCTATTTTTGAGATATAGATATATTTTATTAGGAAATTATCTTTTTAAGATACTATTATCCTTGGAAGATAATTCTCCTATATAAAGGGTTGGATTTTCCACAAGTTAGAGGCATGCTAAGAGGCTGAGAGAATCCACCAATTAAGGGATTTTCTGGAGTTTTGAAGGAAGTTTTGAAGGAAGTTTGAAGAATGAAGATCAATCAAGGAAGGATTGATAGCTTGTTATAGCTTTTTTTAAAGGGATTTGTAAGGCTTTCTTAGATTCCCTTCTTGTTGATTGTCTTGTTGGATTTGTTATCCAAGGAACGCTGATTTGTTTATTTGATTCATTTATTGAAGCCTTGTTCTTAAGGTTTTTGTGTTCAAATATTCATTCTCTTCCCATATATTTGATTATTGCTTTCATGATGATGAGTGGCTAATTTCTTTGTGCGATTCTAGGGTGATTGGCTGAAAGTTGTGGGAAAAATAATGATAGAATAATCTTAATCCCAGTAGGACCCTGAAAGCTCGAGTCTTTATCCTTAACCCTAGAACATCTCGTTCAGTCGATGAGCATCTCGGCCGGGGTGGAACTTGACTGACCGAGGTGATCTTTTTTGATCCGTAACTCAGCGTTAAGTGTTAGAGTTTGCCAAATCCTATTCTTATTACACCTTTCCTGGTTCAATGCAAGCTTAGGATGAGACTTACCCGGTAATTCCTTTGTTTGTTTACCCAAGATCATAAGTGTAGGTAATAAAGGTTTATCCTTTATTAGGGTTTGAGTGTGCCTTCATTCCATCTTTGTGAGTTAGCCTGAGACTTACCCGGTAAAGGTTGATTCTATTCCCTTAGTTGGTTTGTTGGTTTGAGATTATAATTCCTTTCCTTAGTACCTTGAGACTTACCCGGTGATAGGTTCTTTGGCTTGGGATTGTGAGTAGTGAGACTTACCCGGTGATCTATTCCGCTGTAGTAATACCTTCCCTTTGCAAAACTCAACTTTGTCCGCTTATCTTGAGATCTTGAGTTGGAACCACAACTAGATGCTTTAATCCCTAGAATTTGCATATTCCCTTTATTGACCTTATTATCATCTATGATTGTTTTAATCGCTTTTGTGGTTATTTGCAATATTGACAACCTATACTTGCTTTGTTTCACCTAAGTCCCTGTGATCGACCCATGGAATTCTTGCTGTTTATGACAATTGACCCATACACTGCGGGTTCGCATCCTTGTTTTAAGCATACTTCTTGGGTTATAAATTTAAAGCTTGCACACACCATTTGGAGCGAACAAGTTTTTGGCGCCGTTGCCGGGGACTTGCTCTAGACCGAGCCGGTTACGGTTGTCTTTCGGGGCTATCGCCCTTGTTTCTATTAACCACTCTTTCTATGAGTTTTGTAGTTTTCAGGATTTCCGATGGCTACATTCGATCCAGCCTAGATAGCAAGACAAAGTGCTAGGGCGGACCATTATGATTACTTGGAAGAGAAATACTCCTTCTATTCGTTTGGTAATGAAAGGGAAAGAGAAGAGGCCATTAAGGAGGAGCTTGCAATATGGGATGAGCTGAATATCCCTAGAAAGATTTATGAGCAACCTCTTGAAGACTCGCTTGAATCAAAATTGAAGAAGATGATGAAGAAGTTGGAGGAGCTCAAGGAAAGCACCCTATCCTATGTTAAGCCAAAAGAGGAGCATAAGGAACTACTGCAAGTTTCAAGCATTCCTCCAATTGAACCGGAAGTCTCTCCTGAAGCTTTTGAGGAAGAGGAAGATGTAGAAGATCTCGATCCAACTGTTGAGACTTCGGCTGAGGTGAAAGAGAGATCGGCCGAGGTGGAAGAGAGATCGGCCGAGATAGAAGAAGAATCTGTAGAACTGGAACTGGAAGATGCAGAGAACCTTGGCCAAATTACTGAGGCTGTGGCCAAGGTGGAAGAAAGATCAGCTGAGTTGGGAGAGATTTCATGTGTGGATTATCAACCTAACATGAAACTTGTCCCAAGCTTGGGAGAACTTTATAAGGTGCCTTCTCTTACTCCCTTTGAATATCCTACTAAAGTTCTAGATTTCTTCAGGGATGCACCAAAGAGTTGGAGGTCTCTTCCGAAAGAACCTCCTAAGATCAAGATGAAACCTCCCTTGAATTTACCGAAAGTAAATGCTCCTTGGACTGAAAGGAGTGGAGTTAATGAGCGCTGCACTGCTAAGGCAACGGAGTGTTATTTGTTCAAGTATGGGGTCACTCATGTGACAAAGATCTTGTACTATCCCCAGAAGGTTAGACATGGGGAAGCTACTAGAATTCTCGAGAAGCTGTTTTCTCGATCAAGGAAAGGATGGGATGCAAAACTGAGTTATGTCCCACGGAAGCATAGGAAGACCGGTAGGATTCCGGTGAGAACTAAATCATACAAGCTTGTACGTGGGAGATCTTACCATTTGCCGGTGAAATTGGGAACCGGAACCTTCTTGGAAGAATTCTATGATGGATGAGATGAGCACTCCAAGATATTCGAGGTACATTGAGTAAATCCATGAGGAAAGGTCCAGCTAGCGACCTTAACTCAAGCTCTTCTTGGGAGGCAACCCAAGGTATTGCTTTATTTTCCCTTTTCTAGTTTAGTTTAGATAGTTTTCCTTTGCTTTGTTTTTGACGTCTTCTAGACAAAAACCAGGTACTCTCTAAGGAAGGATTACAGCTCAGGAGCTACACTAGAAGGACAGAAGTTTGTGAAATTGAGAGGACAGAGCTTGACTGAGACACATCTCGGGTGCAGTCACAGGACCTCGACCGAGATGTTCTTCGGCAACCGAGATGATCTTATCTGGGAGTTGTTTCTTATTTCTTTATGCAGTTCAGCTTATGTCCGGTGAGTACTCTATTTTCAGACTTATTTTGACCCATTGGGACAATGTGTCCCAAGTATGGGGTATGGATGTATCTTATTTGACACTATGTATGACTTGTATGACTATTTATGATTTCTCCTATGCTCTATGTGTATATATGAGACTACATGCATGCGTACAGGTTATTTGATTGAGGAAAACTTCAAAAACTGGTTAAGAAAATTTTTTTTTTGACCTCGACAGAAGTGATTCTGACCAAACGAGGTGCTTCACCTCGGTTGACTTAGAACATCTCGACCAAGGCAGTTTAACTGAAAGTTTTCGAAACGATTTTTGTGCTTCTTTTCTAGACATGACCTCAGTGAATATTTTGTTTGCAGACTGGTTTTGAAATCTTTATATGCTCGAAAGGTTTTATGATATGTTTAAGTTGCAAAATGCTTTGTTTGAAATTTTTGGCATGTTTAATACTTTGTTTTTATCCAAATTATGTTGAATTTGAAGGTTGACACCACATTATGAGTTCTATCACTTTCTTACTGAGATGATTAAGGCAATTCATTCTCTTATCTTCTTCTTCTTGATCATGCTTAGCCCCTCAAATACATATTTGCCTACCTTTACCTATCCGGGAATTTGGAAGCAAGCAAAAGTAAAAAGCAAGTGAAAGAAAAGGTGAGATGCTGGCTGGAAGTTAGAAAGAAATAAATAGTTTTGGGGAAGTCAATTACGACGATGAGTAACTCGGCACCATTCACATAGTCGGGTCTTTGTGTCTTGCCAAAGTCAGATTGAGCGATATTCCTAACTGGTCATGGTATGTGCATCAAGGGTTTGAGGCATCTCGAGAAATTGATGATTGCTGATCTCCTAGGCTTCGGTTATTGTGCATCTCTGTCCATGCATCCCAAAAAGTAAAAAAGTAAATAAGCAAAGCTTATTGGTGGAAGGTGTTGAAGTTCAAAGCAAGTGAAGAGAAGATCCTTTTCCCGGATTCTAGCACCACATTCCCTATATACATCCCACCCTCACACGTTTCTTGACCTTTGATTTGGAAAGCCCTTGAGACCTCGAGCTTGTTGATTGACTTGGTGGTTTAAACTGGATTATACATGATTAATTTCGATAATTATGATTTAGTATGCATTCTATGATTTTATGCAAAGATGAACAACTTTCTTATATTTATAAAATGTTTTGATCATATTTTGATTTTAAACACCATGAAGCATTCTCTTAGAGTGATCTATGAGTGGAGAACACAACCAAAAATGTTTTGAAATACTTTTCATTGATCTTTATGACTTATAATCTATTCTATCTTGTACTTAAGATTTGGAACTTGCTTGGGGACAAGTAAGGGACAAGTATGGGGTATTTTGATAGCACGTATTATAGTCTATATTTTGGGACTTGTTTAGACGTTTTATCTTCAATAATCTGCATGTTTGAATGTATATTATGTGATTATATTGTCGTTTCATCTACCTTTACGGGAATCGAGGTCTACACCAAGTTTCGTTGTAATCGTAGGTAAAATGACACGTTTTGCATCAAAATGGAGCTAAGGAGCAAATGAGTCATTGGAGCTACATTCAGAAAGCATGAAATTAACAAAGAAGATTTACTTTGGACCAGATTTGAGAGATTTCACCTTCAGCTGAGAGTCACCTCAATTGACCACAAAGTCACCTCGACCGAGGTGATTTAGAGGAGCGCCCCGACCGAGGCGAATACTCTGACGCAACGAGATATATTTTATTTGGCTGAGATCTTTTATTTTTGGAAGGAGAGATCTTATATTTTTGGGCTGGATTTTTGGAAGGAAGATCATATATTTAGGAGATCTATTTTTGAGATATGGATATATTTTATTAGGAAATTATCTTTTTAAGATATTATTATCTTTGGAAGATAATTCTCCTATATAAAGGGTTGGATTTTCCACAAGTTAGAGGCATGCTTAGAGGCTGAGAGCATCCAGCAATTAAGGGATTTTCTGGAGTTTTGAAGGAAGCTTTGAAGGAAGTTTGAAGATTGAAGATCAATCAAGGAAGGATTGATAGCTTGTTATAGCTTTTTTTAAAGGGATTTGTAAGACTTTTTTAGATTCCCTTCTTGTTAATTGTCTTGTTGGATTTGTTATCCAAGGAACGCTAATTTGTTTATTTGATTCAGTTATTGAAGCCTTGTTCTTAAGGTTTTTGTGTTCAAATATTCATTCTCTTCCCATATATTTGATTATTTCTTTCATGATGATGAGTGACTAATTTCTTTGTTCAATTCTAGGGTGATGGCTGAAAGTTGTAGGAAAAACAATGATAGAATAATCTTAATCCCAGTAGGATCCTGAAAGCTCGAGTCTTTATCCCTAACCCTATAACATCTCGAGCAGTCGATGAACATCTCGGCCGGGGTGGAACTTGACTGACCGAGGTGACCTTTTCTGATCCGTAACCGAGAGTTAAGTGTTAGAGTTTGCCGAATCCTATTCTTATTACACCTTTCCTGGTTCAATGCAAGCTTAGGATGAGACTTACCTGGTAATTCCTTTGTTTGTTTATCCAAGATCATAAGTGTAGGTAATAAAGGTTTATCCTTTATTGGGGTTTGAGTGTGCCTTCATTCCATCTTTGTGAGTTAGCCTGAGACTTACCCGGTAAAGGTTGATTCTATTCCCTTAGTTTGTTTGTTGGTTTGAGATTATAATTCCTTTCCTTAGTACCTTGATACTTACCCGGTGATAGGTTCTTTGGCTTGAGATTGTGAGTAGTGAGACTTACCCGGTGATCTATTCCGCTTTAGTAATACCTTCCCTTTGCAAAACCTCAGCTTTGTCCGCTTATCTTGAGATCTTGAGTTAGAACCACAACTAGATGCTTTAATCCCTAGAATTTGCATATTCCCTTTATTGACCTTATTATCATCTTTGATTGTTTTAATCGCTTTTGTGGTTATTTGCAATATTGACAACCTATACTTGCTTTGTTCCACCTAAGTCCCTGTGATCGACCCTTGGAGTTCTTGCTTTTTATTACAATTGACCCATACTCTGCGGATTCGCATCCTTGTTTTGAGCATACTTCTTGGGTTATAAATTTAAAGCTTGCACACACCATTTGGAGTGAACAATTTGTTTAGAGACCGATGTATGGATAGGACATGTAGACTCAGCTTTAGAGTCTTTCAGATGTCTTGAGGACAGACGGATAGAGCTATTTCAGTCTCTATTCCGTGACCTTGCACATCAATGGTGGAGGACTGTACGAGCCATAGCTACCAGCTATGATTGCATGAGGAGTATGATCTGAGAGTAGTTCTGCCCCGCCTCACTTAGGAGGGAGAAGCTATAGGATTTTGTGGATGCCGGTTTTGAGGATGTACCTATTGGAGACGCCATCCGCCACTTCCATATTGGGTTAGCTTTGCTGGGTCCGGCTGCACCGTCTGAGGACCAACATATGTACTTGTTCTCCCGTTGTCTGAGGGAGACCACACACTCATATATGGCGGGATTCTATTGCGAGTCCTTAGCTGATTATCAAGACCGGGCTTCAGCTTATGAGAGAGAGCGAGCCAGTCAGAGAAGGATTTCTCATACGGGACGGTCTGAGAGGAGGCAGCACACTAAGCAGACTAGTGGAGTTGGAGGAGCATCCGGGTCTAGATGAGACCAGAGACGTCATAGTTACCCCTTGTCTGCATTGACTACAGATAAGGGACCACAATGTTACAACTGTGGTGATCCTGGACATTTGAAGGCAGAGTGTACCAGAACAGTTGTCACTTGCTTTACCTGTGGTAGATCAGAACATCGAGTTGCCTTCTGTAGGCATGGTGGAGTTGCATCTCAATAGGGTTTTTCCCTGCCGGTGCGGCTGGAGGTGGTAAAAGGAAACCTCAACAGCAAACACAAGGACATTAGAGGGTACCGGATCGTCCTTCTACTCAGGGCTCTCCTCCTGGGCCGAGTAGAGGTAGAGGTTGTGGTGGGAGTGCCACTAACACACCAGATGAACTCAGGGTAGAGCTTTTGAGCTGAGGAGTGAAGTAGAGCTGCCTACACCGGCTGCTACAGGAACCATTCTGCTTCATGGTTTATGTGGTAGAGTTTTGTTTGATACTGGTGCTACGTGATAACACGATTTATGACTTAGGATTAGACACTCATTTAGGTAGATTTCTCACTCATTCACGCATGGTTTAGCATTAGTTCGTAACGTTTTCACTTAATTCACCTATTTTGTCGAGATAGACGTCTACGCGGACTTTTGTTTGCTTTATAGGTATTTTTGGGGAATTAGGAGCTAAATCGATACGTTTGAGGATTGATGACACACCCTAGGACTCATTAGGATGCAAACCAAGGGCTAAGGAGAACTCATGGGACCTTGCCAACACAAGCCATGCACCAAATCAAAGCCTAATGAACCAAGGCAACGCTGAAGAACCAAACCACGGTCACTGGCAAGACCACAGTCGTGGAACCAACCGTGGTTCTTGCCAGGCGGTTATGACAGCTGTGCCACGATCTCTTGGCCAGCTCTTGCAAAGTTGTACTATAAATGGTCCTGCATTGCTGAAGAGAAAGGGCATCTAACATCTTGGAGCAGCTCTCCATTATCCTCTAGAATCAAAATCAAAATACTCTCTCAAGGAGAAGAAGAAGAAGAAGATTCTAAGGAAGGAAACACCATTGGAGGAGGAAGAAGAGCTCAATTGAAGAAGAAGAACACACCATTGTTAGACCTTGATAGCCCTTGTAGTGAAGAATTTCGGAATTGATTTCTAGAGTTGTATAAACCATTTAAACCTTCTTTTGGAAGGGTTGTGAGTCATTCTAATCGCATTTTCAGCTTGGTTTTGTTTGCTTCACTTGTTTACTTCTTTCTCTTCATTATCTTGCATATGGAAGCCATGATTTTATGCTCGATGAATTCGATTGTTATGATGGATGTTGTAGGCTAAATAGATGTGATTCTAGGGTAAGGAAAGGATGGTTATGGCTAAGACTATGATAGGATGGACTTAGATTTGCCCTTGGATGACTTGTGTGCTTGAAAGTAGCATCTGTTTGAATCCACGGTTTGTTCTTGCCAAACCACGGCCGTGGAAGGCGTAGAACAACCCGTGATTCTCCCTGGTTCGATGGATCTAGCTTTAGATTGTTAGAATGTTGAAATCCTAGTGTTTGTTGAGTTAATTCTACCCTAGGGTGACCTAGTGTTAGCAACTAAGTGTTAGAAGAGACTTACCCGGTGATTCTTACTCTTAGATTTCAAAGATGACAAACCCTAGGTAGTGGTGAGCCTCATAAGCCGCCATTGGATTAAGTGTGCTAGGATAGTTGTTTAGGACTAACCCTTTCGAGACTTACCCTGTAAGGATAGGTTAGATCCCTAGGTGACAGTCCGGTTTGTGTAGAATTCCATCCCTTAGGTTCTTAGAGACTTACCCGGTGATGAGACCTTAGGGACGGACTAGTGGACCAAGAGACCTACCCGGTGATTGATCCCAATCTAGAAACACTCATTCCCAACATATCATAGTTAAACCAAGGAACGATTAGATAGCTTGAGTCCTAGGCTATAACCGGAACCTCCAACCCCTAGAATCCGCTTTCCTCCATTTGATTCACATCTCTTGTTTAGCTTGTTTGTTTGCATTGATTTGTTAAGTTTAGTTGATTGTTTACTTTGCATGAATTGTGATCTTTGATTGATCATTTAAAAACCAACCAAAAACATTTGAGATTTTCTTTTCTTTATTCCCCTTTTTCTCAACATAGATCTTCACTAAACTTAATCATTAATTGAATCAATCTCACCTTAGTCTTTGTGTTCGACCTCGGAATACTATCCCTACTACAAACGTCCCGTACACTGCGGGTTCGCTAGGAGTTAGGATAAATATAACGAGTATAAATTTAAAGCTTATTGCGTGCACATACATTACACATCCTGAGCGTAACAAGTTTTTGGCGCCGTTGCCGGGGACTAGGTCTAGGTTGAGTCTATTTTGTAATTGTTTATAGTGTAGATCTTTCTTGTTGCTTTTGATCTCTCTTTGGTGTGTGTCTTTGCTTTTCAGGACATCTCTTACTCTTTAGGTGTATGCGAAGATCTCGTGGCAAGGATTTAGCTCCATTCGATCCCGAACCGGAGAAAACCCTTAGATCTAGATCCAAGAGCATTAAAAAGGGAAAAGAGATGGCCGGAAGAGACCTCCAAGCTGAATTGGATGAAGCCTTAGAGCAAATAAGGCTAAGAGATGAGCTATTGGAGGAAGAAAGGAGACTTGCCAATGAGAGGCAAGAAGCGACTAGGAGGGAGATTGATGAGATTAGGCAAGCCCTTGTACAAGGAGAGCTTAATCGTCAACAACCTCCACCTCCTCCACCACCACAACCGCAGCCGGCGGTGAATGTTAGGGTTGTGCTCATTGCTATCGAAGAGCCACAAACACTAAGGAGACGTATGGATCCGGCACTAAGAGCACACCACCCGGGTGTGAACTTAGGAGATCCCGCAACCCACAACTACGAGCTCCGCCCTCAAGTTCTACAAATGATCCGGCATAATCAATTTGGAGGGATGGAAGGAGAGTCTCCTCATCAACACTTGATGAACTATGAGATTTTGATGGAGACTCTTAGACCGCCAAGATTGGAAAGCAACAACCATAAGCTTAGGGCTTTTTCCTTCTCACTTAAGGATAAAGCCTTGGCTTTGTATCAATCTATTCCACAAGGGCGAGTTAGTACTTGGGAGGAGATGACAACCGAGTTTTTGACTAAGTTCTTCCCACCTTCCAAGACTACCGAGTTAAGAGGGAAGATAAATGCCTTCGTGATGAAGGATAGAGAGAGTTTGTTCAAGTCTTGGGAGAGATTCAAAGACCTTCTCCTAGATTGTCCACACCATGGTATACCAAAAATTGAGCTATTGGAGATCTACTTCAAGGGACTTGATGAAGATAGCCAATTCAAGCTCCAATCTCTTTCCGGTGGGACTTTCATGGAGAAGCATGTAGATGAAGCTTGGGAGTTTGTGGAGAAGCAAGCTCTAGTAATTGAGAAATACTCCCATAGGAAGAGTGAAGGAAGAAAGGCGGGAGCATATGAGGTGAGTGAAGTCACCATGAGCAACTTCAAGCTTGACGCCATCAATAATGAATTGAAGTCTTTGAGGGAGTTGTGTGCTACAACTTTGAAGAACCAAGCAACTCCTCAAGTGCTTCCACAAGCACTTGAAGTCTTTGAGGGAGTTGTGTGCTACAACTTTGAAGAACCAAGCAACTCCTCAAGTGCTTCCACAAGCACTTGAGGAATTACAACAATTATCAAGGCCCAAGGAACTTCAACACAACCGGCAATTCAAAATTACCGGCCCAACCACAACCATCCCGGGTTTTTCTACTCTAACCCGGATGGAGCCTTGAACCCTCCCGCTTCCACAAGCGTAGCTCCACCACCAAAAGCTTCACAAGAACCTCCACCCGGAATTACTCAACCTCCAAAGGATAGGACCGAAATGATGTTAGAGCAATTGCTTGGAAGGTTGAGTGGTCTTGAGAGCACGGTGACTTCAATCTCTAAAGCTGAAAAGGTTTTGGAAGCACAAGTGTTCCAAAAGGCGGGTGAAGCCCATAGAGATCCGGGAAAGCTTCCCGGAAGGACCGAATACAACCCAAGAGGCCAAGTGTTGGCCATTACAACGAGGAGTGGGTTGAGTATGAAAGACCCTTTGCCCAAGGAGAATGCTAAGGGGAAGCAAGTGGTGATAGAGGAAGAGACTCTGCAAGGAGATGGAGGCAAGGGCAAGGATGTTGAGCCAACATATGTGGCACCACCTCCCTACAAGCCACCACTACCGTTCCCTCAATCACGAGCAAGAGCTCGCTTGGACAATCACTTTGGTAAATTCCTTTAACTTATGTCTAAACTGCATATTAATATTTCGTTCATGGATGCTATCTTAGGTATGCCGGCATACGGGAAGTTCTTGAAGGAAATACTCTCCAACAAAAGGAAGCTGGAGGAGTATGGGGAGATAAGAATGACAAAGAGGTCCTCGGAATTGATCCAAACAATGAAGGAGGAGATGCCTCCCAAGCTAAGAGATCCGGGTTCCTTTTGCGTCCCAACTAGAGTGGGAGATGTGAAATATGATGCCCTTTGTGATCTTGGGGCAAGTGTAAGCATCATACCGCTTGCACTTTGCAACAAGGTTGGGCTCGGAGAGCCAAAACCGGTCAAGATGACCCTCTACATGGCGGACCGTTCAATCACTCACCCGGTTGGGATTTTAGAAGACATTCCGGTGCAACTAGGAAGGTTCTATGTGCCGATTGACTTTGTTGTCTTGGATATTCCGGCGGACTATCCGGTTCCCATCATCTTAGGAAGACCTTTCCTAGCCACTTCCGGATGCCTAGTGGATTGCAAGAACGGGACTCTCTCCTTCAACATTGGAGAAGAGAACATCAAGTTCAAGTTGTCCAAAATGATGAAAGGCCCAACCCTTGATGAGGGCGTATTCAACATAGTCGAGCAAGAGGAGTCTAGAGAAGTTGTGAGCTCGATTTTGATCAAGGATCTGTTGGAGAAGGTTCTTACCTTAAGCTTGATGGAGGAAGGTGATGAGGAGGCTTGCAATGAAGAAATCAAGGCCTTGGAAGCACTAGAAAAGGAGACAAGGGTTGGATTTGAGGATCACGAAGGCATGATGAATTCCTGTAGGAACCACGGTCGTGGAATGTGTTCCACGGCCGTAGAACTCTCTGTAAAGCCTCAACAAACAAGCATGGCAACTTCCACAGCCGTGGAAGTAGATCAAACCGTGGATTTGGCCGTGATTCCCCCAGAAGAAGCCTTCATTGATGATCAAGCTTCAAGGAGCCTTGAAGGGACTTCATTTGCTTTGGATTCATCTCATCCAACACTATTTGGATCGTCTCCAATCGATAAAGGTCCTCCTAAACTTGAACTCAAACCCCTCCCCTCTCATTTAAAGTATGCTTTTCTTGGTGATAATTCTACATATCCGGTGATTGTGAATGCATGCTTGAGTGATGATGAACTTGCTAAGTTGTTGCATGAACTAAGATTGCATAGGAAAGCCATTGGCTATACTATTGATGATTTGGTTGGGATAAAACCTTCTTTGTGCATGCATAAGATATTGATGGAAGATAACCATAAACCCTCTATTGAACATCAAAGGAGATTAAATCCTATAATGAAAGAGGTAGTCAAGAAAGAGACTATTAAGTTGCTAGATGCGGGGATTATCTACCCTATCTCGGATAGTAAGTGGGTTAGTCCCGTTCATGTAGTAACTAAGAAGGGTCGGATGACCGTAGTGACCAATGAGAACAATGAACTAATCCCAACTAGGACGGTCACGGGATGGAGGATGTGCATTGACTATAGGAAATTGAACATGGCCTCTAGGAAAGATCACTTCCCTCTTCCCTTCATTGACCAAATGCTAGAGAGGTTAGCTCAACATTCTCATTTTTGCTACCTAGATGGCTATAGTGGATTCTTCCAAATCCCTATCCACCCCAATGACCAAGAGAAAACCACCTTTACATGTCCATGCGGTACTTTTGCATATAGGAGAATGCCGTTTGGGTTGTGTAATGCACCCGCCACCTTTCAAAGGTGTATGATGGCTATCTTTTCGGAATACATAGAAAATATCATGGAAGTGTTCATGGATGATTTCTCTAGTTATGGTTCTTGTTTTGATAATTGCTTGGCTAACTTGTCATTAGTATTGCAAAGATGTGAGGAGACAAATCTTGTCTTGAATTGGGAAAAATGCCACTTCATGGTAAGTGAAGGTATTGTGTTACGACACTTGGTGTCTAACCGTGGCATTGAGGTTGATAGGGCCAAGATTGAAACGATAGAGAAGTTGCCACCACCTACCTCGGTGAAAGGGGTAAGGAGTTTCTTAGGGCATGCCGGTTTTTACCGGAGGTTTATTCAAGACTTCCCTAAAATTTCTAAGCCTATTACTAACCTACTAATGAAGGACGTTGAATTTGTTTTCTCCAAAGATTGCCTTGAAGCCTTTTGTAGGTTGAAGAATGCTTTGATCTCCGCACCTATCATGCAACCTCCGGATTGGAGTTTACCATTTGAGATCATGTGTGATGCAAGCGATGTAGCCGTTGGGGTTGTTTTGGGGCAAAGGAAGGATGGGCGCACTCATGCAATTTATTATGCTAGCAAAACGCTAGATGATGCCCAACTTAACTATGCCACAACCGAGAAAGAGTTGTTAGCGGTAGTGTATGCCTTTGAGAAATTTCGGTCATACCTTGTTGGAGTGAAGGTCATTGTTTATACGGATCATGCTGCGATCCGTTATCTCCTTACAAAGAAGGATGGCAAGCCTAGGTTGATTCGGTGGATCCTTCTTCTTCAAGAGTTTGATTTGGAGATCCGGGGTAAGAAGGGACTCGAAAACTCTGTGGCGGATCACCTCAGTAGACTACCCCCTTTAGAGATTGAGGGAGATGACATCCCGATTGATGACTCATTCCGGGATGAGCAATTGCAAATGGTGGAGGAGTGCTTGTTCCAAGTGTCTAGAGGAAGTGAACCATGGTACGCCGACATTGTGAACTATCTTGTGTGTGAGGAAGTTCCTCCCGGTTTGACATATGCTCAAAGGAAGAAGTTCTTCAAAGATGTGAGGCACTACTATTGGAGTGAGCCACTTTTATTCAAGAGAGGGCCGGATGGAATGTTTAGAAGATGCATATCGGAGGATGAGGTGGAGAGTGTGATTTGCCATTGTCATTCCTTGCCATGTGGAGGGCATGCTAGCTCACACAAGACATGTGCAAAGGTGTTGCAATCGGGCTTCTTTTGGCCAAGTTTGTTCAAGGATGTGCAAAGCTTTGTGGTAGCTTGTGATGCTTGCCAAAGGACGGGCAACATCTCGAGGCGGAATGAGATGCCCTTGAACAACATTCAAGAAGTGGAAATATTCGATGTATGGGGTGTGGACTTCATGGGACCTTTCCCTTCTTCATGTGGCAACCTCTACATCCTATTGGCGGTTGACTACGTTTCAAGATGGGTGGAGGCAATCGCCTCTCCTACAAATGACGCCAAGGTGGTAGTGCGGTTTTTCAACCGAGTGATCTTTCCTAGGTTTGGAACACCAAGGGTGATCATAAGTGATGGAGGAAACCATTTACCAATAGGAACTTTAGGGCACTTTTGGCCAAGTATGGGGTGACTCACAAGGTGGTAACACCTTACCATCCCCAAACTAGTGGCCAAGTGGAGATCTCCAACCGGGAGATAAAGGGAATCCTTGAGAAGACGGTCTCTAGGACGAGAAAAGATTGGGCTATGAAGCTCGATGATGCCTTGTGGGCATATAGAACCGCTTTCAAGACACCAATTGGCACCACTCCCTACAAGTTAGTCTATGGCAAGTCTTGCCACCTCCCGGTGGAGATGGAGCATAGAGCTTATTGGGCCATTAAGTGGCTAAATTTTGACCTCAAGGAGGCGGGAGAGAAGAGGTTGCTTGATATGAATGCCCTTGAAGAGATCCGGTTGGATGCATATGAGAATGCCCGGATCTACAAGGAGAGGACCAAGCGGTGGCATGGCAAGCGCCTCATGCCGAAGGAGTTGAGTGAAGGCGACCTTGTCCTTCTCTTCAACTCAAGGCTGCGGCTTTTCCCCGGAAAGCTCAAATCAAGATGGACCGGGCCATATGTGGTGAAGAAGATCTTCCCCCATGGAGCAATTGAGATAGGAGGGGAGCATTGTGGAGATTTCAAGGTGAATGGGCACCGGTTGAAGAAGTATGTCCCGGGAGCCCCGGTGGATATGATTGCCCCACTTCACCTCGAGTGAGACGCCCCCGAGAATGGTCAAGCTAATGACCTTAAAGAAGCGCTTGATGGGAGGCAACCCATTGGTAACGTTTTCCCTTTTCTTTTTCGTTTTTGCTTTTTGATTTTTCTGTTTTTGTGTGTTTGGTGTGTGTTTTGTGTGTGTGCTAGAGTCTTGGTAACATTGGAAGCCTTGCATGGCATGTGAATGATGATGATGAACCCCTCATCAACTATGGGTGGAGCGGACGCGGAACTTGGACGGCTAGCGGTGCCTAGCGCGGGTCCCGACGCTTTGACGAACACTTGGAGCTCTCTACCATTGTTGAAAGGATCATTCACCATCAATTCACTTGAGGAATCCCAAATACCATAGCAAACCATTTTTACATTATGAGAACCCTCTTTCACTCTACTTTACTTCATTTACACATTGGGGACAATGTGTTTCTAAGTATGGGGTGGGGTTTGCATGATCCTTTGCATGATGAGCATCTAGGGTTGTTTAATATTGTCACATATCTTGCATTGTGTATAACCAACTCGAAAAATACCAAAAAATTCAGAAAATTTAAAATTTTTTTTGTGCTTTCTAGGCTTGGATATGACCCTAATGATGAATCTTGTCTTGTGGATTGGCTATGGATGGCCTTGTGTGCTGAATTTATGAATCGCATATGTGGACTTGAAGTACTTATATTGAATCCCATGAATGGATTGTGATCATGATGCTTGCCTTGATTGGATTGAGTGTTGAAGGTCGAAATTACATGCTAGTTCTTACATACCATCTAGGAATGAATGAGGCAATTCATCTTTCTCTACTTCTCATCTTGACCATGATATTTGAGCACCTCAATTGATGAAAAATTTTACCTCTTTTGACCCATCCGGGAATAGGAGCATGCTAGTGTGTTGATGTGTGTAAAAAGCAAGTATGAGGTGAAGATGTTGATGAAAGAATGTCATAATAAAATGCTGAATTTGTTGTGAAAGTGTAGACAAAAATAGGTTTGGGGACATTGGTTTAAATGACAAGTAACTCGGCACACTTTACATAATCAGGTGTTGGTGCCTTGCCAAAGTCAAATGAACCGATAGTCATAACGAGCTTTGGTATGTGTGCCCGGTGTGGATGCACCTCGAAAAATAGAAAAAGCCCGAGGATGGCTAATCACCAAGGTTTCGGCTTTTGTACACCAATGCCATTGTCTCAAAAATAAGTGAAAGAAAAAGAAAAGAAAGAAAAGATGGAGAAAATATACACTTGAGGGAAGTTGATCGAGGACAAGGTTGTGGAGTTAGTTCCATTCCCGGATTAGCATCACATAACCTAGAAAAATCCCCACCTAATCACAACGTTTCTTGGCCTTTTATTTCATAAGACCTTATGACCTATTTGCATGTTTGTAAGACTTAGTAATCTAGATTAGATATGCTCTTGATCATCTTGACTTCTTTGTTTTTACATTTCATACATGCTTTCGAGTTAAGTATAATTGTCTTTCCGTGCCTTCATTTATTTGATACATGATTGCTTGTCCATTGCCATAAAACATGACTATGAAGGTGATCCAATATTAGAACTTCAAAAAGATTTTGCCATTTTTCTGCATACATAAATCATGTCATCTACTAGTCTATAGTTGGGAATTTGCTCGGGGACGAGCAAACCTTAAGTATGGGGTATTTTTGATAACACGATTTATGACTTAGGATTAGACACTCATTTAGGTAGATTTCTCACTCATTCACGCATGGTTTAGCATTAGTTCGTAACGTTTGCACTTAATTCACCTATTTTGTCGAGATAGACGTCTACGCGGACTTTTGTTTGCTTTATAGGTATTTTTGGGGAATTAGGAGCTAAATCGATACGTTTGAGGATTGATGACACACCCTCGGACTCATTAGGATGCAAACCAAGGGCTAAGGAGAACTCATGGAACCTTGCCAACACAAGCCATGCACCAAATCAAAGCTTAATGAACCAAGGCAACACTGAAGAACCAAACCACGGTCACTGGCAAGACCACGGCCGTGGAACCAACCGTGGTTCTTGCCAGGCGGTTATGACAGCTGTGCCACGATCTCTTGGCCAGCTCTTGCAAAGTTGTACTATAAATGGTCCTGCATTGATGAAGAGAAAGGGCATCTAACATCTTGGAGCAGCTCTCCATTATCCTCTAGAATCAAAATCAAAATACTCTCTCAAGGAGAAGAAGAAGAAGAAGATTCTAAGGAAGGAAACACCATTGGAGGAGGAAGAAGAGCTCCATTGAAGAAGAAGAACACACCATTGTTAGACCTTGATAGCCCTTGTAGTGAAGAATTTCGGAATTGATTTCTAGAGTTGTATAAACCATTTAAACCTTCTTTTGGAAGGGTTGTGAGTCATTCTAATCTCATTTTCAGCTTGGTTTTGGTTGCTTCACTTGTTTACTTCTTTCTCTTCATTATCTTGCATATGGAAGCCATGCTTTTATGCTCGATGAATTCGATTGTTATGATGGATGTTGTAGGCTAAATAGATGTGATTCTAGGGTAAGGAAAGGATGGTTATGGCTAAGACTATGATAGGATGGACTTAGATTTGCCCTTGGATGACTTGTGTGCTTGAACGTAGCCTCTGTTTGAATCCACGGTCTGTTCTTGCCAAACCACGGCCGTGGAAGGCGTAGAACAACCCGTGATTCTCCATGGTTCGATGGATCTAGCTTTAGATTGTTAGAATGTTGAAATCATAGTGTTTGTTGATTTAATTCTACCCTAGGGTGACCTAGTGTTAGCAACTAAGTGTTAGAAGAGACTTACCCGGTGATTCTTACTCTTAGATTTCAAAGATGACAAACCCTAGGTAGTGGTGAGCCTCATAAGCCGCCATTGGATTAAGTGTGCTAGGATAGTTGTTTAGGACTAACCCTTTCGAGACTTACCCGGTAAGGATAGGTTAGATCCCTAGGTGACAGTCCGGTTTGTGTAGAATTCCATCCCTTAGGTTCTTAGAGACTTACCCGGTGATGAGACCTTAGGGACGGACTAGTGGACCAAGAGACCTACCCGGTGATTGATCCCAATCTAGAAACACTCATTCCCAACATATCATAGTTAAACCAAGGAACGATTAGATAGCTTGAGTCCTAGGCCATAACCGGAACCTCCAACCCCTAGAATCTGCTTTCCTCCATTTGATTCACATCTCTTGTTTAGCTTGTTTGTTTGCATTGATTTGTTAAGTTTAGTTGATTGTTTACTTTGCATGAATTGTGATCTTTGATTGATCATTTAAAAACCAACCAAAAACATTTGAGATTTTCTTTTCTTTATTCCCCTTTATCTCAACATAGATCTTCACTTAACTTAATCATTAATTGAATCAATCTCACCTTAGTCTTTGTGTTCGACCTCGGAATACTATCCCTACTACAAACGTCCCGTACACTGCGGGTTCGCTAGGAGTTAGGATAAATATAATGAGTATAAATTTAAAGCTTATTGCGTGCACATACATTACACATCCTGAGCGTAACACTACGCATTCATTGATTGCTGATACATGTGTTGAGCGTCTTAGTTTAGATACTATAGAGGGGATACCCTTTATATAGGGTTACGTGATGGTAGCCGGGTCAGAGGTACCCGTGAGATACGTAGTTGTCCCCTTCGTTTAGGGACTCGTGTTTTACTTGTTGACTTCTAAGTCATGCCATCGATGCATGAAGAAGTCATATTAGGTATGGATTAGATGCGTAGACAACATGCAGTTTTAGATGTTGGTTGACGGACTGTTAAAGTCTCTACCGAGGTAGGTCAGATAGAGGTCTTCCGAGGTTGGGACCTTGGGAAGACTGATAGCAGAAGGAGGTGATGCCTTCTGGTTCTACACCATGAAGGATGGAGATAGTCCAGCTTTGGAGGACAAACTAGTGGTTTGCGAATTTGCAAACGTATTTGCTTAGCCATCGAGCTTGCCGCCTCAGAGGAGTGTGGATTTCAGTATCGAGTTGGAGCCTAGTACGAGACCCATCTCGAAGGCCCTATATCATATGGAGCCTCTCGAGATGTTGGAGCTGAAGAAGCAACTCGAGAAGTTGGCTGAGAAGGGCTTCATTCGCCCTAGCATTTCACCATGGGGTGCACCTGTCCTCTTCGTTCGGAAGAAGGACGGATCGTTGAGACTGTGCATTGATTACAGAGAGTTGAACCACGTGACCATAAAGAACAGGTATCCACTGCCTCGTATTGATGATCTACTTGATCAGCTTCATGGGGCGACAGTGTTCTCCCAGGTTGACTTGCACTCAGGATATCACTGGCTCAGGGTGAAAGAGCAGGACGTGCACAAGACGGCATTTCGTACCCGTTATGGACACTACGAGTTTGTAGTGATGCCATTCGGGATGACGAATGCCCCAACAGTCTTTATGGGGTTGATGAATAGTATTTTCATCGACTTCCGTGATCATTTTATGGTATTCTTCGTTGATGACATTCCGGTATCCTCTCGTAGCAAAGAGGTGCATGCCGGTCATTAGAGGACAATTTTGCAGATTTTGAGGGATAGAGAGTTGTATGCCAAGCTCTCTAAGTGCAAGTTCTGGATGTCTGAGGTTGATTTTCTTGGGCACATCGTCTCCGCCGATGGATTATGGTAGATCCGGCGAAGATAGAGTTTGTTGCTGCATGGACGACACCAACGAACGTCAAGGAACTGCGTAGCATTCTTGTCCTAGCCGTATATTACTGACGCTTTGCAGAGGGATTTTCTGTGATTGCCCGCCCACTTACGAGTCTTCATAGAAAGACTCATAAGTGGAAAGGCGAATGTTGTATCAACCTGGAAAGGCGAATGTTATAGCTGACGCCTCGAGCCAGAAGACACCTCGTGAGAAGGCGATTGCAAGATTGACAATACAGCCTCAGCTTTGGAGAGATGTAGCTTGGCTAGAGTTGGACATCCAGTTTCCAGATGAGGATTCCTAGTTGTATGCTTTAGAGGTTTTACCTCGTTTGTTGGATGAGATCCTACAGAAGCAAGGGACCTACCCGACCTTGATGAGGATCAGAGAGCGGATGTCTCGTGGAGAGGCACCACAGTTCTCCATTGGAGCAGATGGAGTGATGAGACGACATGACCGCATCGGTGTACCTGCTGATGCAGAGTTGAGACAGAGGATCTTACAGGAAGCTCACTGTACACCTTACTCTATACATCCAAGTACGAGTAAGATGTACCATGGCGTGAGACGTTCGTATTGGTGAGGAGGGCTGAAGCCCGATGTAGCCAGATTTGTGGCTCAGTGTGCAACCTGTCAGCAGGTCAAGATAGAGCATTGCAGACCTGAAGGTGAGCTCCATCCACTCCTAGTACCGCAGTGGAAGTGCGAGGACGTCTCCATGGACTTTGTGACTAGTTTGAGACCTAGTAGGAGTTTTGATGCCATTTGGGTTGTTGTGGATAGACTGACGAAGACGGCACATTTCATTCCTATCAAAGAGACGTGGCCAGTTATTAGATTGGCTGAGGAGTATACTAGGCAGATAGTGAGACTCCATGGTGTACCGAGGACGATCGTCTTTGATTGAGATGGACGGTTTACCTCTAGACTTTGGCAACAGATTCAGACTGCTTTGGGGACGAGTCTACACTTTACGCCTGCGTTTTACCCCTAGACAGATGGTCAATCTGAGAGGACCATCCAGACCCTTGAGGATATGTTGTGAGCTTGTGTGTTGGATTGGGGACAAGGATGATCTGATTACCTCCCACTAGTTGTGCTCTCGTACAACAACAACTATCATGCATCTATTGGGATGGCTCCTTATGAGGACTATATGGACGTAGGTGCCGTAAACCTTTATGCGGGGATGAGCATAGCAGTATCAGTAGGATATTTTCAGAGCAGATTCAGGATGATATGGCTCGAGTAGCTCTGATTAGAGAGAGGATGCTGGCTGCACAGAGTCGCAAAAAGTGATATGCTGACAAGAGGTGTCGACCTCTAGAGTTCATGGTAGGAGCTCATGTTCGGTTGTGAGTATATGTGATGCGTGGCGTCATACGCTTTGGCATAAAGGGGAAGTTGAGTCCCCGATATGTCGGTCCTTTTCAGATACTGGATAGAGTTGGGAGGGCATCCTACAAATTAGCATTGCCTCCGATGTTAAAGGGTCTTCACCCTTTGTTCCATTTGTCTCAACTGAGGGAGTACATATCAGATCCGAGGCACATTTTGATTTATGATGATTTGTTGTGAGACGCCTGCGTTCAAAAGACATTCCCATGTTGAGGATGCAGTGGTCTAGACATGGACCTGAGGAGGCTACATGGGGGACTGAGGATAGTATCTTAAGGAACTATCCAGATTTTTATGCTGAGATAGATGCACCTAGGGTCAATGTGTAGATCTTAGTGCTATCTTGGTGAGTATATGATTATGTGCTTATGTGCTTACATGCCTTGATGTGTTTACTCCATGCTAGCTCTGATGTGTTTTATGATCTTATTAGATCTTGATGTGGCGTGATGTATGATTATAGCTGGAGATGGTTCGTTCCTACATGCTATCTAAGTGTGACTAGGATTTAGTTGGAGATGGTTCTTACCTCCATGCTACTTTGATGGACATAGTTCCCTTGGAGATGGTATACCTCCATCCGATGTATATGATTATGATCTGGCTAGAGATGTGATTCCTCTATGCCTTATGATGTGATATGGCGAGAAATGTGATTCCTCTACGCCTTTGGGTAGCGTTATGGCCCTGTTTTCTAGAGATGAGGATTCCTCCACGTTTATGTTTGAGGTTATAGATTGATATAGTTTATGATTTTCTTAGCGGAGATGTGATACCTCCGATAGAGAGAGAGAGAGAGTTATACCTCGACTTATGGGTTCGAGAAGATTTGAGATTTTGCAAGTTTTTGGACGAAACTTGTTTATAGGGGGGTGAGATATAAAAGCCTAGTTGTTGAGTTTCTGAGAGTGTGAGCTGAGGACCTATATTAAGCCTGGACCGCCCCCTTGTGACCTAGTGGCCTCCCCTGCGGTTTGCATAGGCCGCACCTGCGCCTCATAGGGCTCGCCCTTGCGGCTCTATGTGGCTGCAACCGTCTTCTTTGGCCATTTCACCCGTGCTTTACCTTTTTCACCCCTTTATAATCTTCTTCTCTTTCCTTCTGATGAGGGTTCATCATCTTCAGCTGCATCTCTCTCTCCCTATGTTCATCTTCTCCTCTTATCTCTCCTTGGATCATCGTTGATGTTCTTTGGAAGTTTTGTTGAGTTTGAAAGCTTTTATGGTTGCCTTGTTGATGGTTGTTGTTGCTAAGCTTTGTCTGTGCCAGCTTGAGGATGTGGTGTTGTGTTTGATCTTCTGGATCTCAACTTGGTAAGCTTTCATGGCTTACCAAGCTGGAGGAGAAGGTAGGAGCGCCGGAGGCTCTGCTCTGCTCTGATAGGGCTTGTGCCAGTAGGGCACGACGAGGGCGGAGGTTTGCAATCGCGGCAATAGATCCAGGTGGTTGGCGGATTGACAGAGGTTGGCGGCTTGATAGAAGGGCGACAAAAGCGTGGCTCCCTTTCTAGGTGGTAGTAGCGGCATGGGTCACCGGTGATGACAGAGAAAAGCTAAGGGAGAAGGCTCGGCGGTGAGCGATACCAATGGTTTGAAAGAGAGGACAGAGGAAGGGGAATTGAGAGCCGTTGGGGGTCCAGTGGTGGCCGGTTTTCCTTGTTCTTGTGAGAGATAAGGTTGAAGAAGGTGATGACGCAGGGTGTGGCGATCGGGAAGAGAGATAGAGGAGGTTGGAAAAATAGTCAGGGTGAGGAGATGAAGGTTTCAGTTGTGCCCGATGGGTTGTAGGTGAGGGAGTTGCGAGAGAGAGAGAGAGGAAAAGTGTGTGAGAGAGGCTGCCAACAAGGGAGAAGCTGTAGGGAGATTGGGTAGGCGCTGGTCGAGGGGTCGAGGCGTAAACCAAGGGCCAAGCTAGCTAGGGTGCAAGGCTGCCAAGAGCAGGAGTCAATCACTAGCCCAAAAAATGGGGAGAGAGACACGCAAGGGTGAAGGAAAGAAAGAGAGGAGAGACGGGGAAAAGAAAATAAATAAATAAATCCGATGAAGGAAAACGGAACGGAACTTTTGGATCAAAAAACTTTCCGTACTCTTCCGAAAATAATTTACGGAAAATATATGATCATGTATGTATATTAATACACTCGTAAAATTTAAATTACAACTGAAAATACTCGTAACAGTATTTAAACTATTAAGGTATTGATAAAAGCCAGAAAAAAAATTAAAATAAATAAATATCGCAAACACGCCTTAAAATTGGGGCGTTATATCTGATTCCCCTAAAAACAAGTTTGGTCCCGGAACTTGCTATACGTCGAGCTTCTCGGTCCCTAAGGCCGAGGTATGAACTCTCACAATAAGAAGGTTGAAACCTTCTAATCTATATACACCAACTACACCAACTACCATCGCAAGATATGTCAGGACATATATCACATTACCGCACAGGGAACAAACTACACATAATATCACACATGCACGTAACTCAACCAAGAGAAGAACTAGGTCTAACTCATCGATTCAATAAATGCTACTAGCTCAGCGTAAAACTCAACCAAAGTCACTATTTGTCGTCTTCCAATTAGCTTCATCGGTTCCTCGTTTGTCACTAGATCCTCATGACCAACAACATGTCTCGATCTATATATGTACTTTTCGATTGATTCACATGAAACACCGGGTGATCACCCTCTACTCTCGGCGGTAACGCCCACTTGTATGTAACTTCTCCAACTCGCGCTAAAATCTCAAGAAGGTCCGATATATTGGAACTCAACTTCATTCTCAAGTCTTTCTCACTGCCGTATTGCCTTTATGTTTTCTTTGATTGTCTCTAACAAACAAAGTGGAACTTCCAATTTACACATTTGGCTTTGGCTCTAGTTAAACCA
Source organism: Fagopyrum homotropicum (assembly GCA_033239125.1). Classification (NCBI taxonomy): domain Eukaryota; kingdom Viridiplantae; phylum Streptophyta; class Magnoliopsida; order Caryophyllales; family Polygonaceae; genus Fagopyrum; species Fagopyrum homotropicum. Next base: position 83,401,551 of record BSWB01000005.1, on the reverse strand, counting down.
AACTTTGATGTTACATTTCCTCATTAATCGATCAAGACCATGTGTTGGAGGATCACTTATACACTTCAAACCTATCATACCTCGAGGCAAATTCAAAGCAGTTGCACCAATGAATCTCCTCTTAACTCTCAACAACTCCATTAAAAATTTTCGTCCCACTCAATACTTCATTGTCATCCGGAGTAGGTTAGCCATAGACGGTGTTACATGGAAAATCTCTCCACAAATCCGGTAATGACCAGCAAATTTAAGAAAACCTGTAACTTCTTTCACATCCTTCGGTGGTTGTCATCCCAATACAACTTGTCATACAAATTCTCTCTACTTTGAGAGTAGACCTAAATATCTTATCTAGGGCGTTAGTTAATTCAAAGGGCATCACTACATGCTCACGGTGACCATGTTTTGTCCGGAATTCCATTCTTGCAATATCCCAATTTCGAATTCTCAATTGGTGATAATCAAACCTTAAATAAATTTTTGAAGAGACTACCGACCGTTGCAACCGATCGAGTAGATCATCCTTTCGTTGTAAGGGATACTTGTCCTTCACCATAATCTCGTTCTACTCACGGTAATCAATGTTTAAATGGAGAGAATTGTCTGTCTTTTTCACAACTATTCTGGTCTTCTCATGATAACTTCAAATCAAGAGTTCAAGGTATAATTACATATGAGATTAAAAATCAAAAGCTCAAGATAACATTTGGAGTTCTCCATGGTAGTGCATCAATTCTAATGAGCCTTTGTCAACAAGTACTTCAACTGGTCGTTCAAATGCTCCTTCAACTTACGTATCTTCACAAGTATCATCCTAGGAGGTGCCTTGGATATCGGAGTTGCGCCAAGCTCAACCTTAGTGGCAAAATCCACATTCCGATGTATTGGAATCCGTGAAATCTCAGCTTACATCCTTTCCTTTTTCTTCACATAATGTAGTAACCGACACAACCTTTTCTGAACACTCTATAGTTGATCATGGTACTAATGGTCTACCCCGATCTGTTGGGGTGACGTCCTTCAAACACGTGTATTGCTCCATCTTTAGCTATAATGTTTACCTTTCTCTTTCATAGATCCTTCATCTCTTGAACTCGAGAGACTTGCTCGAGTCTTCTGACTCTTGTAGCCTTAGTTAAGCAATAATTCAACTTAATTCCTTGTAACGCCCGGTTTCGATATTTTTCTTTCTTGCGTACTTGTATCGATATTTTTATTAGTAAGTTTCTTTTATTTTATTTATTTTATTTTTTTTAAGTATTTTTACGATGTAAAATAGCTTTCCCGGGTATAATATATTTTTTTTATTTTACTTTCAAAGAAGGTCGGAAAGTTGTTCCGATTCAGAAATCTCGTTCCGAACGTTTAAAACAAGTCTACCCTTTTGTGATTTCTTGTAACACCCCGTTTATTGGATGTGTTTTCAATATTTATTTTCCGACTTTTATCGATATTCTATTAGCTTAAAGTATTTTTATCAAAAGGGTTTTACGGCGTAAAGTATTTATTCCGAGTATATTTATATATTAGATACGTGCACGTCTATCCGTATTATTACTTCGGGAAAAAAATTATGAAAGTTTTCCGATTCGAAAATCCCGTTCCGAATACTTTTTTCGAGTATATTCCATTTTCCGTTTCCCTATTTTATATTTATTTTCTTTGTTCTCTCTTTTGTTATCTCTGCTATGAGTGTTGCCCAACTAGGTAGACCCTTGCTTCTTCTAGTTGTCTATGCCGACCCTTTAACATCCCCTGCCCTGCAATCATGCCATCTACCCTGCACACCTACCCGACCTTTCACTCCCACACTCAACCTCTCCTTTCCTTCACTCAAACAAGGGAGAAGAAACCAACACTCAACTCACCTCTACTCATCATAGCAACCCTCACACGTACATCAACTCAACTCATCACTTCATCCCTTCCTTCTCTCTTCTCCGATGGGCTTATCTATAAATGGCACGAACTGCATAGGAGCTTCGTTCTCCCTCCTTCATTGGATCTTTAAGTTCCCAATCTAATCAAGATTTCAATCGGTATAAATGCTTCCTCTATCGAGCCGACACTACCATCGAAGCTGCTGCCTAAGCCACCATAGAGGGTGCAACGCCACTAGAGCCGCACACCGGGATAGGAATGCCGTCACCTGGCCTAGCACCACTAATACTCCTCTCGCCGCACTGTAGACTCCTCTTTCCTCAGCCCTGCACCGCCGCCTTCTTTTGTCCCTTTTTATCTGCCCGCCACTGCAGCCAAAGAGCAGCCACTGCCGCCGGATTTGGGCCGTTTCTGTTGCCGCCGATGCCGTTGGTCTTCCTCCCCCCCTACGCCGCCGGCCTCATCTCCCCATCTCCGCCTGTGTTGTTTTCTAAGGTTGAAGAAAACCCTTTTTGGGGTATTTATTTCGGGCCCCTCATTTTTGGTGATATTACAAATTGTAACCCATGATTTGTAACTGCATTAATGACCTAACTTCTGAAAGTTTCAGATTATATCCCTACTGTTATAATTACTGAATATTTCCCACACTTTTAATTGCAGTTTATAACCCAACTTTTGGAAACTTGCATGTATGCCCTCTTCATCTGAAATTACAGATTTTTCCCAAGGGTTTATTTACGAAATATATCCCATGTTTATGGAACTTCATGAGTTGCCCGAAAAATGTTTTTACGGACTTTCAACCAAAGTTTTATAAAGGATTTTATTCTTATAGTTTATATTTGTTATATATTATGACCCATGTGTATATAATTGTATAATTTGTCCCGGAAAGTATTTAAGGGGTTTTTAATCTTGGTTTTGAAAATGGGCTTTACCTTAGATTTTATATAAGTTATATATTCCGTTCAAATTTAGCGTATAAGCTAAATTTGTTTAGCTTTGGTGTTAGGACCGGAAGCGGCCCGATAAATGCCTAACGAGTCCAGGCTCGACATCCATTCTTGACATCCGTAGATTGATAACACGATTTATGACGTTAGTCTAGGCGTCCATTTAGATAGTTTTTCCCGCTATTCATGCATAGTTTAGCATTAGTTCGTGACAAATTGCACTTAATTCATGTATGTTGTCGAGATAGACGTCTACACGGACTTTTGCATGTTTTGTAGGTATTTTGGGAGCTTTCGGAGTTTAATCGATACATCCAAGGATCGTTCCTCGTAATGACACACCTTGGGACTCTTTGGGAAGCAAGTTAGGAGAAAGGGAGAACACATAGGACCATGTTGGTGCATGCCTTGCACCAACTCATGGCTCAACGATCAAAAGAAGGCTGAAGCACCAGAATCACGGCCACTGGGAGTTCCACGGCCGTGGAATGGGCCGTGATTCCCTCTGTACAGCTGGGACAGCTGTCCCACGATCACCATAACCGACTCTTGCAAATGGTGAAGGCTATAAGTACTCTTGCAGGCTGAGACTAGACACTATCCACTACACACCATACCTCACACACCTTACCTCACACATACTCTCTCATTTTGGAATTGGATTGAAGCTACTCTTGGAGGAGAAGAAAGACTTCCATTGGAGAAGAGGTGAAGAACACACCATTTTTAGAGTTTCTTAGTTTTTAGAGTGAAGTTTGTTGGAAACATTTTCTAGGGTTGTAAGAACGATTCGAACCTTCTTTTGAAGGGTTGTAAGTCTCTCTTTTAATACTTATTCAGGTCGTTTTTCTTATTCTATTTACTTCATCTCTCTTTCATTTCATCCTCTTGATATGGACTCCATGATTGTATGCTTGATGATTTTGATTGTTGAGATGCATGTTGTTGGCTAAATAGATGTGATTCTAGGGTAAGGAAATGATGATTATGGCTTGGACTATGATCGGATAGACTTAAACGTACCTTTGGATGAACTGTTTGCTCGAACCTAGCCTTTGTTGTGAATCACGGCCTGATCTAGTAGGTTCCACGGCCGTGGAAGTGAGAAACTGACCGTGATTCTGCCTGACTTGCTTGTATTGATAAATCTAAGTGTTAGATTGTTGAAACCCTAGTGTTTGTTGAGCTACATCTATCCTAGGGTGACCTAGTGTTAGGGACTATGTGTAAGAAGAGACCTACCCGGTGATTCTTGCTCTTAGGTACCGAAGATGATGAACTCTAGGTAGTAGTGAGCCTCACTAGCCGCTATTGGACTGAGTGTGCTAGGATTTATGCTTTGGACTTGCCTTCCTGAGACCTACCCGGTGAGAAGAGGTTAGATCCCTAGATAGCAATCCGGTTTGTGTAGAATTCCTAACCTTAGGTTCTTTGAGACTTACCCGGTGATGAGACCTTAGGAATGGACTAGTGGACCATGAGACCTACCCGGTGATTGATCCCAATCTAGAAACACCCACTCCCAACATACTATAGTTTATCCAAAGAATGACTAGATAGCTTGAGTCCTATGCCATAACCGGAATTTCTAACCCCTAGAATCCGCTTCTCTATCTTTGATTACCTATCTCGTGTTTGCTTGTTTATTTGTGTTACTAGCTTAGTTGTTTGTTAATCTTGCATGATTTGTGATCCTTTATTGATCACCACAAAACCAAACCAAAAACATTGAGATTTTCATTTCTTTATTTCTTTCCCTTTTCTTAGCCTAGGTTTACACTATCCTTACTCACTATTGATTCAATTTCACCTTAGTATTTGCGTTCGACCTCGGAACACTATCCTTACTACAAAACAATCCATACATTGTGGGTTTGCTAGGAGTTAGGAAAAATATATCGAGTTATAAATTTAAGACTTTTTGTGCTACCTTTCTAGTGTAACAAGTTTTTGGCGCCATTGTCGGGGACTAGGTCTAGATTGAGTCTTTTGTGATTATTTATAGTGCAGGTCTTTCTTGTTGCTTTTGATCTTGTTTGGTTTGTGTCTTTGCATTTTCAGGGCATCTCTAATTCTTTAGGTGCATGCGAAGATCTCGTGGAAAGGATTTAGCTCCATTCGATCCGGAACCGGAGAAAACCCTGAAAGCTAGATCTAAGAGCATTATGAAGAAGAAGGAGATGGCCGCAAGAGATCTTCAAGCTGAGTTGGATGAGGCTTTAGAGGAAATTAGGTTAAGAGATGAACTCTTGGAGAATGAAAGGAGACTTGCCAATGAGAGGCAAGAAGCAACTAGGAGGGAAATTGAAGAGATTAGGCAAGCTCTTGTACAAAGAGAGCTTAATCGTCAACAACCTCCACCTCCACCACCACCGCAGCCGGCGGTTAATGTTCGGTTTGAGCCGATCATGATTGAGGAGCCACAAACTTTAGGGAAACGTATGGATTCGGCTCAAAGAGTGCACCGTCCGGGTGTGAACTTAGGAGATCCCGCAACCCATGATTATGAGCTCCGCCCTCAAGTTCTACAAATGATCCGGCATAATCAATTTGGAGGGATGGAAGGAGAGTCTCCTCATCAACACTTGATGAACTACGAGATATTGATGGAGACTCTAAGGCCGCCAAGGTTGGAGAACAACAACCATAAGCTTAGGGCTTTTTCCTTCTCACTTAAGGATAAAGCTTTGGCTTGGTACCAATCGATTCCACTAAGGCGTTTGAGTACTTGGGAGGAGATGACAATCGAGTTCTTGACTAAGTTCTTCCCACCTTCCAAGACTACCGAGCTAAGAGGGAAGATAAATGCCTTTGTGATGAAGGATAGAGAAAGCCTATTCAAGTCTTGAGAGAGGTTCAAAGACCTTCTCCTAGATTGTCCATACCATGGTATACCGAAAATAGAGCTTTTGGAGATCTACTTCAAGGGACTTGATAAAGATAGCCAATTTAAGCTTCAATCTCTCTCCGATGGGACTTTCATGGAAAAGAATGTGGATGAAGCTTGGGAATTTGTAGAGAAACAAGCTTTGGTGATTGAAAAGTACTCTCATAGGAAGAGTGATGGGAGGAAAGCGGGAGCATATGAGGTAAGTGAAGTCACCAAGGAACTTCAACAATGAGCTTAAGTCTTTGAGGGAGTTGCGTGCTACAACTTTGAAGAGTCAAGCAAGCCCTGAAGTGCAAGTGCAAGCAAACTTGTGTTCCAAGGAGGAAGATGTGAACTATATGGAAAGGGGAAACTACAACAACTATCAAGGCCCAAGGAACTTCAACAACAACAACCGACAATTCAACAATTACCGGCCTAACCACAACCATCCCGGGTTTTCCTATTCTAACCCGGATGGAGCCTTGAACCCTCCCGCTTCCACAAGTGCATCTCCACCACCTAAAGCTTCACAAGAGCCTCCACCCGGGTTTACTCAACCTCCCAAGGATAGAACCGAGATGATGTTTGAGCAATTGCTTGGAAAGTTGAGCGGTCTTGAGAGCACGGTGACTTCCATTTCTAAAGCTCAAAAGGAGTTGGAAGCACAAGTGTTCCAAAAGGCGGGTGAAGCTCATAGAGATCCGGGAAAGCTTCCCGGAAGAACCGAAGATAACCCAAGAGGCCAAGTGTTGGCCATCACAACAAGGAGTGGGCTGAGCATGAAGTATCCCTTACCTAAGGGAAATGATAAGGGGAAGCAAGTGGTGATAGAAGAAGAGACATTGCAAGAAGATGGAGGCAAGAGCAAGGATGATGAGCCAACATATGTGGCACCACCTCCATACAATCCACCACTACCATTCCCACAATCACGAGCAAGAGCTCGCTTGGACAAACACTTTGGTAAATTCCTTGAACTTATGTCTAAATTGCATATTAACATTCCGTTGATGGATGCTATTCTAGGTATGCCGGCATATGGCAAGTTCTTGAAGGAAATACTCTACAACAAAAGGAAGTTGGAGGAGTATGGGGAAGTGAGGATGACGAAGAGGTCCTCGGAATTGATCCAAACCATGAAGGAGGAGATGCCTCCTAAGCTAAGAGATCCGGGATCTTTTTGTGTTCCAATTGGTGTGGGAGAAGTGAAGTATGAAGCCCTATGTGATCTTGGGGCAAGTGTAAGCATCATCCCGCTTGCGCTTTACAACAAGGTTGGGCTAGGAGAGCCAAAGCCGGTCAAGATGACCCTTTACATGGCGGACCATTCGATAACCCATCCCGTTTGAATCTTGGAAGACATACCGGTGCAACTAGGGAAGTTCTATGTGCTCATGGACTTCGTTGTTTTAGACATCCCGGCGGACTATCCGGTTCCCATCATCTTAGGGAGACCTTTCTTGGCTACATCCGGATGCTTGGTGGATTGCAAAAATGGAATTCTCTCTTTCAACATTGGAGAAGAGAATATCAAGTTCAAATTATCCACAATGATGAAGGGGCCAGCCCTTGGTGAAGATGTGTTCAACATTATCGAGCAAGAAGAATGTAGAGAAGTTGTGAGCTCGATCTTGATCAAGGACCCCTTGGAGAAGGTTCTTATCTTAAGTTTGACGGAGGAAGGGTTTGAAGATGATTGTAATGAAGAAATCAAGGCCTTGGATGCATTGGAAAAGGAGACAAGTGCTGAATTTGAAGTGCACGAAAGTATGTTGAATCATTGTAGGAATCACGGTCTGTCACCGAGAACCACGTCCGTGATTTCTCCCGTGGAACTCTCTAGAATGCTCAAAAGTGCTAGCTTAGCAAGTTCCATGGCCGTGGTTATGCCAGAGACCGTAATTTCGCCCGTGGTTTCTCCAGAAAGAGCCTTAGTTGTTGATCAAGCTTCAAGGAGCCTTGAGGAGTCTTTATTAGTTTTGGATTCATCTCAACCTACATTGTATGGAGCGTCTCCAATCGATAAAGGTCCTCCTAAACTTGAACTTAAACCCCTCCCCTCTCATCTTAAGTATGCTTTCCTTGGTGATAATTCTACATATCCGGTGATTGTTAATGCATGCTTGAATGATGATGAGTTGAGTAGATTGTTGCATGAATTAAGATTGCATAGGAAGGCTATTGGCTATACCATTGATGATTTAGTTGGCACTAAACCTTCTTTGTGCATGCATAAGATCTTAATGGAAGATAATCATAAACCTTCAATTGAACCTCAAAGAAGACTAAACCCCATCATGAAAGAAGTAGTAAAGAAAGAGATTCTTAAATTGCTAGATGCGGGAATCATTTTCCCGATTTCGGATAGTAAGTGGGTTAGTCCCGTGCATGTGGTTCCTAAGAAGGGTGGGATGACCGTAGTGACCAATGAGAATAATGAATTAATCCCAACTAGGACGGTTACGGGATGGAGGATGTGTATAGACTATAGGAAACTAAATGTGACGTCTAGGAAAGATCACTTCCCTCTTTCTTTCATTGACCAAATGCTAGAGATTAGCTCAACATTCTCACTTTTGCTACTTAGATGGTTATAGTAGATTCTTCCAAATTCCTATCCACCCCGATGACCAAGAGAAAACTACATTCACATGTCCTTGGGGTACATTTGCATATAGGAGAATGCCATTTGGGTTGTGTAATGCACCTGCCACCTTTCAAAGGTGTATGATGGCTATCTTTTCTGAGTATATTGAAAACATCATGGAAGTGTTTATGGATGATTTCTATGTTTATGAATCTTCATTTGATGATTGTTTAGCTAACTTGTCTTTGGTGCTTAAAAGATGTGAGGAGACTAATCTAGTCTTAAATTGGGAAAAATGTCACTTCATGGTAAGTGAAGGCATTGTGTTGGGACACTTGGTGTCCAGCCGTGGCATTGAGGTTGATAGGACTAAGATAGAGACGATAGAGAAGTTGCCACCACCTACCTCGGTGAAGGGGGAAAGGAGTTGTCTAGGGCATGCCGGTTTTTACCGGAGATTCATTAAAGATTTTTCTAAGATTTCTAAGCCTCTTACTAACCTACTAATGAAAGATGTTGAGTTTGTTTTCTCCAAGGATTACCTTGAGGCCTTTTGTAGGTTGAAGAATGCTTTGATCTCCGCACCCATCATGCAACCTCCGGATTGGAGTTTATCGTTTGAAATCATGTGTGACGCGAGTGATGTAGCCGTCGGGGCTGTTTTGGGGCAAAGGAAAGATGGGCGTACACATGCCATCTATTATGCTAGCAAAACGCTAGATGATGCCCAACTCAATTATGCTACCATTGAGAAAGAGCTGCTAGCGGTTGTGTATGCATTTGAGAAGTTCCGCTCGTATCTTTGATAACATGACTAATTGTCTATATTTTGGGGCCTGTTTAGACGTTTTATATTCAATAATCTGCATGTTTGTATATATATTATGTGATTATATTGTCATTTCATCTACCTTTGCGGGAATCGAGGTCTACACCAAGTTTCGTTGTAATCGTAGGTAAAATGGCACGTTTTGCATCAAAAAGGACAAAAGGAGCTAAGGAGTAAATGGTGCTACATTCAGGAGCTTAAGGAAGAATCCAGGAATCATGGAATTGGTTTATAGATTCACTTTGGACCAGATTTGAGATATTTCACATTCAGTTGTGATTCACCTCGGTTGACTACAGAGTCACCTCGACCGAGGTGATCCAGAGGAGCCGACTCGACTGAGGCAAACACCTTGGACGCGGCAAGGATATTTTATTCTTGGCTGAGATCTTTTATTTTTGGAAGGAGGATCTTATCTTTTCAGGCTGGATTTCTGGAAGGAAGAAGATAAGTTAGCCCATATATTTTACCTATTTTTATGGGAAGAGATCTTTCTAAGATATCTTATCTTTGGAGAGTAATTTTCCTATAAAAAGGGTTGGATTTTCAATAAATCGATATCCTGCTTACACCGAAGATCAGGCTATACCACCGATCGTGCTTAGGGCAACCGTTTTACCCTACTCCATTTGGGGGATTTGAAGAACCTTTTTGAAGGTTGAAGAAAGAAGTTTATAGCTTTTATAGCTTTGTGAAGGGTTTTGTAAGATTCCTTTATATTCCTTCATTGTTGTTTGTCTTGTTGGATTTTGATCCAAGGAACGCTTGTTGTTTGATAATTGATTCAGTTATTGAAGCCTTTCTTTCAAGGTTTTCTTGTTCAATTATTCTCTTTCTTCCCATATATTTGATTATTACTTTCATGATGATGAGTTGCTAATTTCCTTGTGTGATTCTAGGGTGATTGGCTGAAGGTTGTGGGAAAAACAATGATTGAATAATCTTAATCACAGTAGGACCCTGAAAGTTCGAGTCTTTATCCTTAACCCTAAGCATCTCGCTCAGTCGATGAACATCTCGGCCGGGGTGGAATTCTTCTGACCGAGGTGACTTATCTGATCCGAAACTGAGAGTTAAGTGTTAGAGTTTGCCAAATCCTATTCTTATTACACCTTTCCTGGTTCAATGCAAGCTTAGGATGAGACTTACCCGGCAATTCCTTTGTTTGTTTACCTAAGATCATAAGTGTAGGTAATAAAGGTTTATCCTTTATTGGGGTTTGAGTGTGCTTTCATCCCATCTTTGTGAGTTAGCCTGAGACTTACCCGGTAAAGGTTCATTCTATTCCCTTAGGTGGTGTGTTGGTTCGAGGTTATAGTTCTTTTCCTTAATTCCTCGAGACTTACCCGGTAATAGGAGTTACGGTTTGGGATTAGTGAGTAGTGAGACTTACCCGGTGATCTATTCCACTTTAGTAACACCTTCCCTGTCCAAAATCTCAGCTTTGTCCGCTTATCTTGAGATCTTGAGTTGGAACCACAACTAGATGCTTTAATCCCTAGAATTGCATATTTCCTTTATTGACTTTTTATCATCTTTGATTGTTTTAATTGCTTTTGTGGTTAGTAATTACATAGCTTACCTATTCCGACTTTGTTTCACTAAGTCCCTGTGATCGACCCCTGGAATTTCTTGCTTTTTACTACGATTGACCCGTACACTGCGGGTTCGCATCCTTGTTTTAAGCTTACATCTAGGGTTATAAATTTAAAGCTTGTGCACACCGTTTGGAGCGAACAAGTTTTTGGCGCCGTTTGATAACACGATTTATGACTTAGGTTTAGGTAGTCATTTAGATAGATTCTTCACTCATTCATGCATGGTTTAGCACTAGTTCACGATGTATGCACTCAATTCACGTATTTTCTCGAGATAGACGTCTACGCGGACTTTTGTATTGCTTTGTAGGTATTTTGGGAGATTTAGGAGCTCAATCGATACGTTTGAGGATCGTTCATCAAGATGACACACCCTCGGACTCATTAGGATGCAAGCTAGAGGCTAAGGAGGACTCACGGAACCTTGTCAACACAAGCCATGCACCAAATCATAGCTTAATGATCCAAGGCAAAGCTGAAGCACCAAACCACGGTTGCTGGCACTTCCACGACCGTGGAAACCAACCGTAGTTTTTGCTAGACGGTTGTGATAGCTGTGCCACGATCTCATGGCCTTCTCTAGCAAAGTTGTAGTATAAAAGTGGTCCTGCAAGGCTGAGAGAAGGCATCCACTACATTCCCCTATAATCCAATCAAAAACACTCTCTCAACAAGAAGATTCTCTCAAGAGGAGAGCTACCATTGAAGAAAAGAGAGAGCTCCATTGGAGAAGAAGAGAAGAACACACCATTGCTAGTTTTTGATAAGTTTGGTAGTAAAGATTTTCGGAATCGATTTCTAGAGTTGTAAGAATCGTTTAAACCTTCTTTTGGAAGGGTTGTGAGTCTTTCTAATCTTACTTTCAGCTTGGTTTTACTTGCTTCATTTGTTCATCTCTTTCTCTTCATTATCTTACAAATGGAAGCCATGATTTTATGTTTGATGATTTCGATTGTTATGATGTATGTTGTAGGCTAAATAGATGCGATTCTAGGGTAAGGAAAGGATGGTTATGGCTAGGACTATGATAGGATGGACTTAGATTTGCCTTTGGATGACTTGTTTTCTTGAACGAAGCCTCTGTTGGAGTCCACGGTTTGTTCTTGCAAGTCCACGGCCGTAGAAGTGGTAGAACAACCCGTGGTTTACCTGGTTCGATGGATCTAAGTTCTAGATTGTTAGAATGTTGAAATCCTAGTGTTTGTTGAGTTAAATCTATCCTAGGGTGACCTAGTGTTAGCAACTAAGTGTTAGAAGAGATCTACCCGGTGATTCTACTCTTAGATTTCAAAGATGATAAACTCTAGGTAGTGGTGAGCGTCATAAGCCGCCGTTGGACTAAGTGTGCTAGGATAGTCGTTTAGGACTTACCCTTCCGAGACTTACCCGGTAAGGATAGGTTAGAGTCCTAGGTGACAATCCGGTTTGTGCGGAATTCCATTCCTTAGGCTCTTTGAGACTTACCCGGTGATGAGGCCTTAAGATTGGATTAGTGGACCATGAGAACTACCCGGTGATTGATCCCAATCTAGAAATACTTACTCCCAACATATTGTAGTTGATCCAAGGAATGATTACATAGCTTGAGTCATATGCCATAACCGGAATTTCCAACCCCTAGAATCCGTCTTTTCTCTCTTGATCATATATATTTAGTGTTTTCTTTGTTTGTTTGTGTCGATTTGTTAGCTTAGTTGATTGATGATTTGCATGATTCGTGATCCTTGATTGATCACTTAAAAACCAAACCAAAAACATTAAGATCTTCATTTCTTTATTTCTTTCCCTTTTCTTAGTCTAGATCTTCACTAAACTTAATCACTAATCGAATCAATCTCACCTTAGTCTTTGTGTTCGATCTCGGAATACTATCCCTACTACAAACGTCCCGTACACTGCGGGTTCACTAAGAGTTAGGATAAATATAACGAGTTATAAATTTAAGGCTTATTGCGTACACACTACATCCTGAGCGTAACAAGTTTTTGGCGCCGTAGCCGGGGACTAGGTCTAGATTGAGTCATTTTTGTGATTGTTTATAGTGTAGGTCTTTCTTGTTGCTTTTGATCTCTTTTTGGTTTGTGTCTTTGCTTTTCAGGACATCTCTTACTCTTTAGGTGTATCCGAAGATCTCGTGGCAAGGATTTAGCTCCATTCGATCCCGAACCGGAGAAAACCCTTAGATCTAGATTGTTACGCTAAGATCGTGTAATGCGTAATTGGGTTTTAAATTTATACTCGTTATATTTCTCCTAACTCCTAGCAAACCCGCAATGTACGGGACGTTTGTAGTAGGGTTAGTATTCCGAGGTCGAACACAAAGACTAAGGTGAAATTGATTCGAATTGTGATTGAGTTTAGTAAAGACCTAGGTTGTAAGAGAAGAAAGAAATAAAGAAATGAAAATCTCAATTGTTTTTGGTTGGTTTTTGGTGATCAATCAAAGATCACAATTCATGCAAAGTGATCAATCAACTAATCTATGAATCAACACAATAAACAAGCTAAACAAGATATAGATCAAAGATAGAAAAGACGGATTCTAGGGGTTGGAAGTTCCGGTTATGGCATAGGACTCAAGCTATCTATTCATTCCTTGGATTAACTATGTTGGGGTTAAGTGTTTCTAGATTGGGATCAATCACCGGGTAGGTCTCATGATCCACTAGTCCATTCCCTAGGTCTCGTCACCGTGTAAGTCTCTAAGAACCTAAGGGACGGAATTCCACTCAAACCGGATTGTTATCTAAGGATCCAACCTATCCTCACCGGGTAAGTCTCGGAAGGGTTAGTCTTAAGCTCCCATCCAGCACACTTAATCCAATGGCGGCTTATTAGGCTCACCACTACCTAAGGTTCGTTATCTTTGGAATCTAAGAGTAAGGATTACCGGGTAAGTTTCTCCTAACACTTAGTTGCTAACACTAGGTCACCCTAGCATAGATTTAACTCAACAAACACTTAGGATTTCAACATTTTAACAATCTAAGACTAGATCCACCGAACCAGGGAAAATCAAGGTTTGTTCTACCTAAACCACGGCCGTGGTTTGGCAAGATCTGGCCGTGATTCCTAACAGGGGATACGTTCAAGCACACAAGTCATCCAAAGGTAAATCTAAGTTCATCCTATCATAGCCCTAGCCATAACCATCCTTTCCTTACCCTAGAACCTCATCTATTTAGCCTACAACATTCATAATAGAAGTCGAAACAACCAAACATAAAATCATAACATCCATTTGCAAGATAATGAAGAGAAGGAAGATGAACAAGTGAACTAAAACAAACCAAGCTGAAAATAGAATTAGAGTAACTCACAATCCTTCTTAAAGAAGGTTCAAATGGTTCATACAACTTCTAGAAATAGAATCCGGAATTCTTCACTACAAAAACTAGCAAAGTGTGGTAATGGTGTGTGTTCTTCTTCTCCTCTTCAATGGAGCTCTTCTTCTTCCTTTTTGACACTTTCCTTCCTAGAAAAACTTCTTGTTGAGAGAATATTTTTGTTAGAGGAAATGGATAATGGAGAGCTGCTCCAAGATGCTTCTCACAGCCCATGAAGGACCACTTTTATAACAAACTTGCATGAGCTGGCCATGAGAGTCGTGGCACAGCTGTCACGAGAATCTGGCAAAATCCACGGGTAGAACCACGGTCGTGGTCTTGGTCTAGACCGTGATTTGCTCCAGAAACTTCGCCTTGGATCATTAAGCTGTGATTTGGTGCATGGCTTGTGTTGGCAAGGTTCCATGAGTCCTCCTTAGCCCTTAGCTTGTGTCCTAATGAGTCCGAGAGTGTGTCATCTAGATGAACGATCCTCAAACGTATCGTTTTAGCTCCTAAATCTCCCAAAATACCTACAAAGCAACGCACAAGCCCGTGTAGACGTCTATCTCGACAAAGTACGTGAATTGAATGCAAACGTCGTGAACTAGTGCTAAACCATGCATGAATGCGTGAGAAATCTACCTAAATGATTGCTTAAAACTAAGTCATAAATCGTGTTATCAAAATACCCCATACTTAAGGTTTGCTCGTCCCCGAGCAAATTCCCAACTATAGACTAAGAGAGATGACATGATTTATGTATGCAGAAAAATGGCAAAATCTTTTTGGGTTTGTGCTTCTACTATTGGATCACCTTCATAGTCATGTTTTATGGCAATGGACAAGCAATTATGTATCAAATAAATGAAGGCATGGAAAGACAATTGTACTTAACTCAAAAGCATGTATAATATGTAAGGATGAAGAGGTCAAGAAGATCAAGAGTATATCCAATCTAGATTACTAAGTCTTACAAACATGCAAGTAGGTCATAAGGTCTTGTGACATAAAAGGCCAAGAAACGTTGTGATTAGGTGGGGAATTTGCTAGGTTGTGTGATGTTAATCCGGGAATGGAACTAACTCCACATCCTTGTCCTCGATCAACTTCCCTCAAGTGTATATTTTTCTCTATCTTCCCTTTCTTCTTTTTTTCTTTGACTTATTTTTGAGATAATGGCATTGGTGTACAATAGCCGAAACCTTGGTGATTAGCAATCCTCGGGCTTTTTCTATTTTTCGAGGTGCATCCACACCGGGCACACATACCAAAACTCGCTAGGGCTATTGGTTTATTTGACTTTGACAAGGCACCAACACCCGATTATGTGAAGTGTACCGAGTTACTTATCATTTAAACCAACGCCCCCAAACCTACATTTTTGGCTACACTTTCACAATAATTTCAGCATTTCATTCATGACGTTCCTTTCATCAACAACTTTACCCCACACTTGCTTTTCACACACATCAACACACTAACATGATCCTATTCCCGGATGGGTTAAAAGAGGTCTATTTTATATCAATTGAGGTGCTCAAGCAATCATGATCAAGATGAGAAGTAGAGAGAGATGAAATGCCTCATTCATTCCTAGATGGTATGCAAGAACTATCATGTAATTTCGACTTTCAATACTCAATCCATTCTAGGCAAGCATCATGATCACAAATCATTCATAGAATTTAAGAGAAGTAGTTCAAGTCCACATATGCGTTTATCAATTCAACACACAAGGCCATCCATAGCCAATTCACAAGACAAGATTCATCATTAGGATCATATCCAAGCCTAGAAAGCACAAAAAATTTTAAATTTTCTGATTTTTATGGGATTTTCGAAATATGTATCTACAATGCAAGACATGTGCAAATATTAAACTATCCTAGATGCTCATCATGCAAAGGATCATGCAAACCCCACCCCATACTTAGACACACATTGTCCCCAATGTGTAAATGAAGTAAAGAGAGTGAAAGAAGGTTCTCACAATGTAAAAGTGGTTTGCTATGGTATTTGGGATTTCTCAAGTGAATTGATGTTGGATGATCCTATCAACCATGGTAGAGAGCTCTAAGCATCCATCAAAGCTTCGGGACCCGCGCTAGGCACCGTTATCCCTCCAAGTTCCGCGTCCGTTCCACCCATAATTGGTGAGGGGTTCATCATCATCATTCACATGCCAAGCAAGGCTTCCAATGCCACTAATGCTCTAGCACACACACAAAGTAGACAAAACACACACAAAGATAGAAAAATCTAAAAACGAAAACAAAACGAAAAAGGAAAAATGTTACCAATGGGTTGCCTCCCACCAAGCGCTTCTTTAAGGTCATTAGCTTGACCAAACTCGGAATGTCTCATTCTAGGTGAAGTGGAGCAATCATGTCCACCGGAGCTCCCGGGATATACTTCTTCAACCGGTGCCCATTCACCTTAAAGTTCCCACAATGTTCCCCACCTATCTCAATAGCTCCATGGGGATAGATCTTCTTTACCACATATGGCCCGGTCCATCTTGATTTGAGCTTTCCGGGAAAGAGCCGCAGCCTTGAGTTGAAGAGAAGGACAAGGTCGCCTTCACTCAACTCCTTCGGGATGAGGCGCTTGTCATGCCATCTTTTGGTCCTCTCCTTGTAGATCCGGGCATTCTCATAGGCTTCCAACCGGATCTCCTCAAGGGCGTTTATATCGAGCAACCTCTTCTCTCCCGCCTCCTTAAGGTCAAAATTTAGCCACTTAATGGCCCAATAAGCTCTATGCTCCATTTCCACCGGAAGATGGCAAGACTTGCCATAGACTAACTTGTAAGGACTGTGTTCGCTCCAAACGGTGTGTGCAAGCTTTAAATTTATAACCCTAGACTTAAGCTTAAAACAAGGATGCGAACCCGCAGTGTACGGGTCAATCGTAGTAAAAAGCAAGAAATTCCAGGGGTCGATCACAGGGACTCGGTGAAACAAAGTCAATAACGGTAAGCTTCGTGAATACTAACCACAAGAGCAATTAACACAATCAAAGATGAATAAGAAGTCAATAAAGCGAACATGCAATTCTAGGGATTAAAGCATCTAGTTGTGGTTCTAACTCAAGATCTAAAGATAAGCGGACAAAGGTGAGATTTTTGCATGGGGAAGGTGTTACTAAAGTGGAGTAGATCAGCGGGTAAGTCTCACTACACACTAATCCTAAACCGTAACTCCTATTACCGGGTAAGTCTCAAGGAATTAAGATAAAGAACTATAACCTCAAACTAACACACCATCTAAGGGAATAGAATCAACCATTACCGGGTAAGTCTCAGGCTAACTCACAAAGATGGGATGTAAGCACACTCAAACCCCAATAAAGGATAAACCTTTATTACCTACACATATGATCGTTGGTAAACAAACTAAGGAATTACCTGGTAAGTCTCATCCTAAGCTTGCATTGAACCAGAAAGGTGTAATAAGAATAGGATTTAGCAAACTCTAACACTTAACTTTCTGTTTAGAATCGGATAAGTCACCTCGGTCAGAAGAATTCCACCCCGGCCGAGATGTTCATCTACCGAACGAGATGCTTAGGGTTAAGGTTAAAGACTCGAACTTTCAGGATCCTACTGGAATCTAAGATTATTCTATCATTGTTTTTCCCACAACCTTCAGCTAATCACCCTAGAATCACACAAGAAAATTAGCCACTCATCATCATTATGAAAGTATTAAAATATATGGGAAGAAGGTGAATATTCGAACAAAGAAGAATTTAATGAAAAGACATCAATAACTGAATCAAATATCACAACAAAAGCGTTCCTTGGATAGCAATCCAACAAGACAAGACAACAAGTGAGGGAATTAAAGACAATCTTACAAAACCCTCCAAAAAGCTATAAAAGCTATAGACTTCAATCTTCCTTCAACCTTCAAAAAGGTTCTTCGAATCTCCCCAATTGGAGTATGCTGCTGCTGCTGTGTTGTATGCTGGATAAGCGAGATCTCCTCGTAAGCAAGATGTTGGATTTGTGTAAATCCAACCCTTTTTATAGGAAAATAATCCTCCAAAGATAATAAATCTTAGAAAGATATTTTCCCATAAAAATAGGTAAAATATAAGATTCTGCATATCTCCTTCCTTCCAGGAGCCAAGCCCAAAAATATAAGCGAGATCTCCTCGGAATGTCTCATTCTAGGTGAAGTGGAGCAATCATGTCCACCGGAGCTCCCGGGATATACTTCTTCAACCGGTGCCCATTCACCTTAAAGTTCCCACAATGTTCCCCACCTATCTCAATAGCTCCATGGGGATAGATCTTCTTTACCACATATGGCCCGGTCCATCTTGATTTGAGCTTTCCGGGAAAGAGCCGCAGCCTTGAGTTGAAGAGAAGGACAAGGTCGCCTTCACTCAACTCCTTCGGGATGAGGCGCTTGTCATGCCATCTTTTGGTCCTCTCCTTGTAGATCCGGGCATTCTCATAGGCTTCCAACCGGATCTCCTCAAGGGCGTTTATATCGAGCAACCTCTTCTCTCCCGCCTCCTTAAGGTCAAAATTTAGCCACTTAATGGCCCAATAAGCTCTATGCTCCATTTCAACCGGAAGATGGCAAGACTTGCCATAGACTAACTTGTAAGGACTGTGTTCGCTCCAAACGGTGTGTGCAAGCTTTAAATTTATAACCCTAGACTTAAGCTTAAAACAAGGATGCGAACCCGCAGTGTACGGGTCAATCGTAGTAAAAAGCAAGAAATTCCAGGGGTCGATCACAGGGACTCGGTGAAACAAAGTCAATAACGGTAAGCTTCGTGAATACTAACCACAAGAGCAATTAACACAATCAAAGATGAATAAGAAGTCAATAAAGCGAACATGCAATTCTAGGGATTAAAGCATCTAGTTGTGGTTCTAACTCAAGATCTAAAGATAAGCGGACAAAGGTGAGATTTTTGCATGGGGAAGGTGTTACTAAAGTGGAGTAGATCAGCGGGTAAGTCTCACTACACACTAATCCTAAACCGTAACTCCTATTACCGGGTAAGTCTCAAGGAATTAAGATAAAGAACTATAACCTCAAACTAACACACCATCTAAGGGAATAGAATCAACCATTACCGGGTAAGTCTCAGGCTAACTCACAAAGATGGGATGTAAGCACACTCAAACCCCAATAAAGGATAAACCTTTATTACCTACACATATGATCGTTGGTAAACAAACTAAGGAATTACCGGGTAAGTCTCATCCTAAGCTTGCATTGAACCAGAAAGGTGTAATAAGAATAGGATTTAGCAAACTCTAACACTTAACTTTCTGTTTAGAATCGGATAAGTCACCTCGGTCAGAAGAATTCCACCCCGGCCGAGATGTTCATCTACCGAACGAGATGCTTAGGGTTAAGGTTAAAGACTCGAACTTTCAGGATCCTACTGGAATCTAAGATTATTCTATCATTGTTTTTCCCACAACCTTCAGCTAATCACCCTAGAATCACACAAGAAAATTAGCCACTCATCATCATTATGAAAGTATTAAAATATATGGGAAGAAGGTGAATATTCGAACAAAGAAGAATTTAATGAAAAGACATCAATAACTGAATCAAATATCACAACAAAAGCGTTCCTTGGATAGCAATCCAACAAGACAAGACAACAAGTGAGGGAATTAAAGACAATCTTACAAAACCCTCCAAAAAGCTATAAAAGCTATAGACTTCAATCTTCCTTCAACCTTCAAAAAGGTTCTTCGAATCTCCCCAATTGGAGTATGCTGCTGCTGCTGTGTTGTATGCTGGATAAGCGAGATCTCCTCGTAAGCAAGATGTTGGATTTGTGTAAATCCAACCCTTTTTATAGGAAAATAATCCTCCAAAGATAATAAATCTTAGAAAGATATTTTCCCATAAAAATAGGTAAAATATAAGATTCTGCATATCTCCTTCCTTCCAGGAGCCAAGCCCAAAAATATAAGCGAGATCTCCTCGGAATGTCTCATTCTAGGTGAAGTGGAGCAATCATGTCCACCGGAGCTCCCGGGATATACTTCTTCAACCGGTGCCCATTCACCTTAAAGTTCCCACAATGTTCCCCACCTATCTCAATAGCTCCATGGGGATAGATCTTCTTTACCACATATGGCCCGGTCCATCTTGATTTGAGCTTTCCGGGAAAGAGCCGCAGCCTTGAGTTGAAGAGAAGGACAAGGTCGCCTTCACTCAACTCCTTCGGGATGAGGCGCTTGTCATGCCATCTTTTGGTCCTCTCCTTGTAGATCCGGGCATTCTCATAGGCTTCCAACCGGATCTCCTCAAGGGCGTTTATATCGAGCAACCTCTTCTCTCCCGCCTCCTTAAGGTCAAAATTTAGCCACTTAATGGCCCAATAAGCTCTATGCTCCATTTCAACCGGAAGATGGCAAGACTTGCCATAGACTAACTTGTAAGGACTGTGTTCGCTCCAAACGGTGTGTGCAAGCTTTAAATTTATAACCCTAGACTTAAGCTTAAAACAAGGATGCGAACCCGCAGTGTACGGGTCAATCGTAGTAAAAAGCAAGAAATTCCAGGGGTCGATCACAGGGACTCGGTGAAACAAAGTCAATAACGGTAAGCTTCGTGAATACTAACCACAAGAGCAATTAACACAATCAAAGATGAATAAGAAGTCAATAAAGCGAACATGCAATTCTAGGGATTAAAGCATCTAGTTGTGGTTCTAACTCAAGATCTAAAGATAAGCGGACAAAGGTGAGATTTTTGCATGGGGAAGGTGTTACTAAAGTGGAGTAGATCAGCGGGTAAGTCTCACTACACACTAATCCTAAACCGTAACTCCTATTACCGGGTAAGTCTCAAGGAATTAAGATAAAGAACTATAACCTCAAACTAACACACCATCTAAGGGAATAGAATCAACCATTACCGGGTAAGTCTCAGGCTAACTCACAAAGATGGGATGTAAGCACACTCAAACCCCAATAAAGGATAAACCTTTATTACCTACACATATGATCGTTGGTAAACAAACTAAGGAATTACCTGGTAAGTCTCATCCTAAGCTTGCATTGAACCAGAAAGGTGTAATAAGAATAGGATTTAGCAAACTCTAACACTTAACTTTCTGTTTAGAATCGGATAAGTCACCTCGGTCAGAAGAATTCCACCCCGGCCGAGATGTTCATCTACCGAACGAGATGCTTAGGGTTAAGGTTAAAGACTCGAACTTTCAGGATCCTACTGGAATCTAAGATTATTCTATCATTGTTTTTCCCACAACCTTCAGCTAATCACCCTAGAATCACACAAGAAAATTAGCCACTCATCATCATTATGAAAGTATTAAAATATATGGGAAGAAGGTGAATATTCGAACAAAGAAGAATTTAATGAAAAGACATCAATAACTGAATCAAATATCACAACAAAAGCGTTCCTTGGATAGCAATCCAACAAGACAAGACAACAAGTGAGGGAATTAAAGACAATCTTACAAAACCCTCCAAAAAGCTATAAAAGCTATAGACTTCAATCTTCCTTCAACCTTCAAAAAGGTTCTTCGAATCTCCCCAATTGGAGTATGCTGCTGCTGCTGTGTTGTATGCTGGATAAGCGAGATCTCCTCGTAAGCAAGATGTTGGATTTGTGTAAATCCAACCCTTTTTATAGGAAAATAATCCTCCAAAGATAATAAATCTTAGAAAGATATTTTCCCATAAAAATAGGTAAAATATAAGATTCTGCATATCTCCTTCCTTCCAGGAGCCAAGCCCAAAAATATAAGATCACTTTCCAATTTTAAAAGATCTCAGCCAAGAATAAAATATTCTCGCCGCGTCCTAGGTGTTCGCCTCGGTCGAGTCGACGTCTTTGGATCACCTCGGTCGAGATGAATCTCTGGTCAACCGAGGTAAGTCACAACAGAATGTGAGATCTCTCGAATCTGCTCCAAAGTAAATCTTTAATCCATGGTTATGCTCCCTGGATGTAGCTCCAAATGACTCATGACTCCTTTTCCTCCTTTTTGATGCAAAACGTGCCATTTTACCTACGATTACAACAAAACTAGGTGTAGACCTCGATTCTCGCAAAGGTAGATGAAATGGTAGTAAAATCACATAATATACATACAAACATGCAGATTATGAAAGATAAAACGTCCAAACAAACCCCAAAATATAGACTATAATTCATGCTATCAAAATACCCCATACTTAGCCCTTGCTTGTCCCTAAGCAAGTTCCTCATATAAAAGAAAAGATAGAATGGATTATAAGTCAAGAAAATCAATGAAAAAGTCCTTCAAAAACATTTTTATGGTGTGTTACTATCATAGATCACTCTAAGAGAATACTTCATGGAATTTTAAAATCAAAACATGATCAAAACATTTTATAAATATAGAAAAGTTGTTCATCTTTGCATAAAATCCTAGAATGCATAATAAATCATAATTATCAAAATTAATCATGTATAATCCGATTTAAACCACTAAGTCAATCAACAAGCTCAAGGTCTCAAGGGCTTCCCAAAAGAAAGGTCAAGAAACGTGTAGGGTAGGGATGTATGTAAGGTAATGTGGTGCTAGAATCCGGGAAAAGGATGAACTTCACTTTCACTTTGACTTGCAACATCTTCCACCAATAAGCTTTGCTTATTTCACACTTTTTTTCTTTTTACTTTACTTTTTGGGATGCATGGACAGAGGTGCACAATAACCGAAGCCTAGGAAATCTGCAATCATCAATTTCTCGAGATGCATCAAACCCTTGATGCACATACCATGACCCGCTAGAAATATCGCTCAATCCGACTTTGGCAAGACACAAACACCCGGCTATGTGAATGGTGCCGAGTTACTCATCTTCATGATTGACTTCCCCAAACCTATAATTACTTTCTAACACTTTCACTTCCAGCCCACTTCTCAACTTTAACTTGCTTTCACCACTTCGCTTGCTTCCAAATTCCCGGATAGGTAAAGGGAGGCAAAATGTATATGAGGGGTTAAGCATGGTCAAGAAGAAGAAGAAGAAAAGAATGAATTGCCTTGGTCTTTCCATGAAGAAAGTGAGAGAACTCATAATGTGGTGTCAACCTTCAAATTCAACATAATTTGGATAAAAATAAAGTATTAAACATGCCAATAATTTCAAACAAAGCATTTAGCAACTTAAACATATCATAAAACCTTTCAAACACATAAAGAATTTAAAACCAGTAAGTAAACAAGATCTTCACTGAGGTCATATCCAGATAAGCAACAAAAAAAATCATTTTCAAAAACTTTCTGTTAACACACCTCGGTCGAGGTGTTCTTGGTTCAACCGAGGTGAAACGCCTCGTTTGGCCAAGACTGACTCGGTCGAGGTCAAAAAAAACTTTTTTAAAACCATTTTTTTTTTCAGTTTCGACGTTTTTCTCAATCAAATAACCTGTAGGTATGCATGTAATATCAGATAATCATATAAATGCAGAAGTGAAGCATAAATAAAATATCCAATAAGATAGAATGTGCGTCATACATCAAAAGTAGTCAAATAAGTACATCAAGTAGTCAGATAAATACAATCACCCCATACTTGGGACACACTGTCCCAGTGGGTCAATATAAGTCTGGAAATAAGAGTACTCACCGGATAAATAGCTGAACTGCATAAAAAAAATATAATAAGAAGATCCTGCAGCTCCTCAATAGTCCTGATCCGGCGGTGGTGGTGGTGGTACATACGGATATTGCGTCGGGTCGAACGGGTAACCCATGACACGCTCGAACTGAAGCTGGGCCATGATGTGCTGATAGTGCTGCCGCTCCTGCATCTCGCGGATATCCAGCGATAATGCGGCATACGAGTCAATAACCTGATCCGTCAGGTCATCGATCCGTCTGTGGGCAGCTCGATCTCTCACTCCGCGCCTCCTGCGTCTAGGAGGTCTGACTGGAGAAGTCTCAGCTGGCGCAGGCTCCGTCTCATCGTCATCATCAAGATCTATGATCGGCGGCGCGCTCGTACCTACAGTATCCGTCCCTGTATCCATCGGGACTCCACCGTCTCTCTCATCTACCGTCTCCTCGTCATCGTCATCCTCCTCCTCCTCAGCCGGGGCAGCTGCTGCCTCCCTATGATCCTCCATCAGCGGAGCCCAAGCTGTCTGCCACTAATGTGGATCGAAAACTGTGAACTGTGCAGACCAGCGGATCCCCTGTGGCGCAGTCCGCTCCCATGGCATAGCAACATATGGAGTGGTCAGACCACGGGAAACTAGAATCCTCCGTGTGATCATCTCCTGTAATCCAAGCGGCTTCGGAGCCGCCACCATCGTACAAGCACTGAGGTCCATCCCGTGATAAGCAGCTATGTGGGTGACTAGACCTCCGCAGCAAATGTCTCCCTTCGCTTTAGTCTTGATCTTGTGCAGGTCCTCTGCCAAGATCAATCCAAAGTGTGGGAAACCCCCCGTGACCATACAGTAAAGGCTGAAGAGCTCGCCCTGTCGGATCTTCTGGGGCGTCTCAGTACGCGCCAGAAGTGTCTCGCTGAATATCCTATGGGCTAATCTGAAGGCTGGGTGGAAGATGACCTTCTCACTGGAATCTCCAGGGCGCCATCTGTGTGCATGCTCGGTAATATGGGCAATCTGCCCCCAGAACTCCCTAGCTACAGATCGGGAGGGGAAGTCAGTGGCGGTGGGCTCAGAAAAGCCGAAAATCTCTCTCCAAACCTCTAAGGGAACTATGAAGTTCCGGCTCATCAACCGGTACTTCACAGACTGCTCTGTGGGGAGGTAGGAGAAGGAGCTAACAAACTCTAGGGTCGGCTCCAAGTAGGTTGGGGCTCGGATCTCAGTAAACTGATCCAGCCCAACTGTGGCAATCATCCTCCTAAGGTCTCCATCTAACCCTAGGCAATCAAAAGCTGACACGTCCAGGAAACGTGGTGCAATAACTGGACGGCTGGCTATACGCTCATAATCTACCCGGCATCTCTCGTGGATCACCGGGCGGTAAGGTCGGGAAGAAGAAGGAGGGGAAGGTGAGGACCTATCTCTGAGGGCAAGGCGACGATCGGAACTCATTTTCTCTCAACCACTATCAGATCACCTCGGTCACTGACAATACTCAGAAATCACCTCGGTCGAGATGCAGTTCGACTGGACCGAGGCGTAACAGCTCGCGATTCAAATCTCAAAAATCCAGTTCTTTTTCCCCAAAAATCACTACAATTGCTTCCTATGGGGTACTTAAGCCTTTTCTCAGCAGATTCAGGGGCAACCAAAGCCCAAATCGAAACGAATGAACGAGTTAGGGTTTCGACTGCTTTTACCTCGTTTCGGTCGATTCGTTTGATTTCTTTGCAGATCTGTAGTTGCAATGGGATCCTCTACTCTTCAATCGCAGTTTGGAAGCGGAAATCTTCGAAAACGAGCAAAAACAGAGGAAGCGAGGTGAGGAGCGCCGCGGTCGAGTCGAAGAGAGTAAAAAGTAAAAAATAAATTTTTCCCCTTTTTATACTGTTCCTGGATCTGCTGTCACCTCGGTCGAGATGGTCTCGACCGGACCGAGGTGGTATGGACCGAGGTGGTTCTGCAGAAACCCTAGTCGCCTCGGTTGCTCAAGAATCAACTCGGTCGAGGTGCTCTGACAGTAACCGAGGTGCTTCTGTCTTCTCAAAATCTCGAACTTCTGTCCTTCCAGTTATGCTCCTTCCTTAAATGTCTCCTTCCTTAGATGTCTCCTGTTATCTGTCTAGGATGCCAAAAACAAAGCAAAGCAAAGCAAAAACAAAAACTATCTAAACTAGACTAGAAAACGGGAAAAGAAAGCAATACCTTGGGTTGCCTCCCAAGAAGCGCTTGGTTTAAGGTCGCTAGCTGGACCATGATGTATCTCAAATGAGGTATATTGGTGCAACCTCCTCAACCGGAGTTTCCGGTTGGTACTTCTTAAGTCTATGACCGTTGACCTTGAAACTTCCGCTAGTTTCGCCCCATATCTCAACTGCACCGTGAGGAAAAACATGTTTCACAACATAAGGTCCGGTCCATCTAGATTTCAACTTACCTGGAAAAAGGCGGAGGCGGGAGTTGAAGAGTAGAACTAAGTCTCCTTCGTTAAGCTCCTTTGGGACGATACGCTTGTCATGCCATCTCTTCGTCCTTTCCTTGTAGATTTTGGCATTCTCGTAAGCGTTCAAACGCAGCTCCTCCAGCTCGTTGAGTTCCAATAGTCGCTTCTCACCAGCCTCTTTGATGTCGAAATTCAACCATTTGATCGCCCAAAACGCTTTGTGTTCCAGTTCGACGGGCAAATGGCAAGACTTCCCATATACCAAATTATAAGGGGTGGTACCTATGGGAGTCTTAAATGCGGTCCTGTACGCCCAAAGAGCATCGTCCAATTTCATGGACCAATCCTTCCTCGTTCTAGAGACGGTCTTCTCCAAAATTGCTTTGATTTCTCTATTCGAGATCTCGACCTGTCCACTAGTTTGAGGGTGATAAGCAGTTGATACCTTGTGGGTTACCCCATACTTCGATAGAAGTGCCTTGAACTTCCGGTTGATGAAATGCGTTCCTCCATCGCTAATGATGATGTGTGGAGTTCCAAATCGTGGAAAGATAGTTTTATTCAAGAACTTCACAACCACTTTGGCGTCGTTAGTGGGAGAAGCAATGACTTCAACCCATCTAGAGACGTAATCAACTGCAAGGAGAATGTAGAGGTTTCCTCCGGAGGATGGGAAAGGTCCCATGAAGTCAATCCCCCATACATCAAAGATTTCCACTTCTTGGATGTTATTAAGTGGCATCTCGTTTCTCCTTGATAAATTTCCTGTTCTTTGGCATGCATCACAAGAGACAACAAAAGATTGCACATCTTTAAATAATGTAGGCCAAAAGAAACCGGAACGCAATACCTTAGCGCATGTTTTATCGGTGCTAGCATGTCCTCCATAAGGGAGTGAATGGCAATGCCGTATAACGCTATTAACCTCATCTTTTGGAATGCATCTTCGAAGCATCCCATCCGGTCCGCGCTTGAATAGCAGCGGCTCATCCCAGTAGTGATGTCGTACTTCCTTGAAGAATCTCTTCTTTTGAGAGTACGTCAATCCGGGCGGTGTTTTCTGGCAAACAAGATAATTTACAATATCAGCATACCAAGGTCCGTTTTTATCAGAAAGTTGGTGGATGGAATGTTCCACCAACTGAGGATGAATGTCAGAGAAGTGAGTAAGAAGATTATTATTCTCAGGAGTCTTAGTTGACATCATCTCGCCATCGACCTCGGTCGAGGCGCAAAGGCGTTGACCGAGGTGTTCTTCAGTCGCCTCGCTCAGTCCAGAAAGTGCCTCGGTCGAGGTACTGTTACTGGAACCAAAACTAGAGATCTTCGTCTCCTGGATTAGTTTCTCAGTTTTAGCTCCTGGATCCTCTTCCAGTGCCTTTAAGCTCCGTATATCTGCATCACAAGAAGCATCTATACCTTCCTCCATTAAACTGAAGCTAATAACTCTTTCGAGTGGATCGTTAATAAGGATAGAGCTCACCAGTTCTCTTGATTCTTCTTCATCGTAGATGTTGAAGATATCATCAGTTAGCTGCTCCCCTTTCATGGCTGCAAGTAGTGCGAACTCCACCTCATCGCCACCAACGTTGAATTTCAACTTGGCGTTCTTGCAATCCACGTTGCAACCCGAAGTTGCTAGGAATGGCCTCCCGAGAATAATAGGAACAGGATAATCTGCCGGAATGTCAAGTACAACAAAATCTATAGGTAGATAGAAGTTACCTAACTTGACCGGAACGTCCTCCAAGATGCCCACGGGATGGGTAATGGAGTGATCCGCCATATAAAGTCGAATCTTGACCGGCTTGGGCTCTCCAAGACCGATCTTTACGCATAGCTCCAGCGGGATGATGCTCACGCTGGCTCCTAGATCACAAAGGGCTTCACAAGTGACATCCCCAACTTGAATGGGAAAGCAAAATGAGCCGGGATCTCTCAACTTAGGAGGCATCTTCTCCTTCATGATTTGTATGAGCTCCGAAGATTTATATGTCATCCTAACTTCACCAACATCCTCCAGCTTCCTCTTCCTTGATAAGATTTCTTTTAAGAACTTCCCATAGGCGGGCATACCTAAAATAGCATCAAGGAAAGGAATATTAATATGTAGCTTATTCATCAAGTCAAGGAACTTACCAAAGTGCTTGTTTAGATGTGCTCTGGCTCTAGACTGAGGGAATGGAAGTGGTGGTTTGTATGCAGGAGGTGGAATATAAGCTTCAGTCGTCCCTCCTGCCTTCTGTTGCTCCACCTCGGTTGGCATCTCGGTCGAGGTGTTCTTCGACTGGATCTGGACCGAGGTGGTCTGCGTCGAACGAGGTACTGGATCTGCGGTTTTAAGTCCACTCCTCGTCGTTATGGCCATGCACTGGCCCTTGGGGTTGCTTTCCGTCTTTGCTGGAAGCTTCCCTGGATCTCTTGGCGCTTCATTCGCCCTACTAGCAAGTTGTTGTTCGAAGGACTTTTGGGCCCTCGAAAATGAAGTCATAGAATTCTCCATAGCGCTAAGCTTGATCAAGATAGCCTCCTGAATTGCGTCTTTCTTTTCCGGCTGAGACGAACTTGATCCTTGCCCTTGGCTCTTTAATGGAGTAGAAGAAGAAGAAGGGGAAGAGAGGAAAGGGTTAGAGGAATTATTAGAGTTGGAGTTAGAATAATTGTTACCAGGATTCTGGTTGCTTTGATTGTTCGTCCTCCAATTGTTGCTATTTGACCCTCTATTGTTGTTATTGTTGTAGTTGTTGTTTCGGGGACCGTTGTTGTTGTTACGGTACCCGTTGTTGTTGTTGTTCCTTTGCCCTTGCTCTTCCTTCTTGGTTTGTGCAACCAAGAGTTCCTTCAATTGCTTCACGTTATTCTTCAAAGACGTGAGTTGATTGTTGTTGGATTGAGTCTCTTGAAAGTTGACTCTTTTAACTCCACCTTCAGCTCCTTGGTGTGTGTATTTCTCCATGTGCAAGGCTTGCTTCTCAATGAAGTCCCAAGCCTCATCAATCGCCATGTCCATGAAGGTACCGGCGGAGAGTAGTTGGAGATTGAATTGGGTGTTTCCGTCCAGTCCTTTGAAGTAGATCTCCAACAACTCGATCTTTGGAATCCCATGATGTGGGCAATCCAAAAGGATATCCTTGAACCGCTCCCAAGATTTGGACAAGCTCTCCTTGTCCTTCATAATGAAAGCATTGATCTTGCCTCTCATTTCAGCGGTCTTTGAGGGGGGAAAGAATTTGGTTAAGAATTCCGTAGTCATCTCCTCCCATGTGCTAATTTTGCCTGGAGGAAGAGATTGATACCAAGTAAGAGCTCTATCTTTTAAAAAAAGTAAAAAGGTCTTAGCTTGTAATTGTTATTTTCAATTCTGGAAGGTCGCAAGGTTTCCATCAAGATCTCGTAGTTTTGAAGATGTTGATGTGGCGACTCCCTCTCTAGCCCTCCAAATTGGCATTGGCGAATCATGGATAGAACTTGCGGTTGAAGTTCGTAGTCATGATCCGCTGGATCTCCTAGGTTCACCCCTGGACGCCTCAGTTGTTGATTAGGGTCCATCCTTTGACCTAGGGTCTGTGGGATTCCTGCAAGAAGAACATCTCGGACTGGCCTCCGAGGTGGAAGTACATCGGCCGGGGCGTCAGGTACTGGAACTTGCCTCGGTCGAGGTTCAACTACTGGATCCTGCATCGGTCGAGGATCAACAGGGGGATCTTCCCTCGGTCGAAGTAGAATCTGGTTTCATATGACTGCTATCTCCGCTTCGATTGCTGCAGTCTTGGTGCGATTCTCTTCTTTCTCTTGCCTTAGTTCTTCCTTGCTGAGGCGTAGCAGCTCTAGCGCCTCTTTCAATTCGGCCGCAAGATCGCGGTCGTCTTGTTGGGGCATCTCCGCTTCTCTTAAGCGTCGCTTGTATGTCTTTTCCGGTTCGGGATCGTAAGGAACGATTTCCTTCCCAGTGCGGGTTCTTCGCATATACCTAAGAAAGAACCTGCAAAAGTCACTCAAGTAGAGTGGTTAGATGACACGGGGGTAAGCGCCCCAAGAGCAAACCGTACCGGCTCGGTCTAGACCAAGTCCCCGGCAACGGCGCCAAAAACTTGTTCGCTCCAAACGGTGTGTGCAAGCTTTAAATTTATAACCCTAGACTTAAGCTTAAAACAAGGATGCGAACCCGTAGTGTACGGGTCAATCGTAGTAAAAAGCAAGAAATTCCAGGGGTCGATCACAGGGACTCGGTGAAACAAAGTCAATAACGGTAAGCTTCGTGAATACTAACCACAAGAGCAATTAACACAATCAAAGATGAATAAGAAGTCAATAAAGCAAACATGCAATTCTAGGGATTAAAGCATCTAGTTGTGGTTCTAACTCAAGATCTAAAGATAAGCGGACAAAGCTGAGATTTTTGCATGGGGAAGGTGTTACTAAAGTGGAGTAGATCACCGGGTAAGTCTCACTACACACTAATCCTAAACCGTAACTCCTATTACCGGGTAAGTCTCAAGGAATTAAGATAAAGAATTATAACCTTAAACTAACACACCATCTAAGGGAATAGAATCAACCATTACCGGGTAAGTCTCAGGCTAACTCACAAAGATGGGATGGAAGCACACTCAAACCCCAATAAAGGATAAACCTTTATTACCTACACTTATGATCGTTGGTAAACAAACTAAGGAATTACCGGGTAAGTCTCATCCTAAGCTTGCATTGAACCAGAAAGGTGTAATAAGAATAGGATTTAGCAAACTCTAACACTTAACTTTATGTTTACAATCGGATAAGTCACCTCGGTCAGAAGAATTCCACCCCGGCCGAGATGTTCATCTACCGAACGAGATGCTTAGGGTTAAGGTTAAAGACTCGAACTTTCAGGATCCTACTGGAATCTAAGATTATTCTATCATTGTTTTTCCCACAACCTTCAGCTAATCACCCTAGAATCACACAAGAAAATTAGCCACTTCTCATCATTATGAAAGTATTAAAATATATGGGAAGAAGGTGAATATTTGAACAAAGAAGAATTTAATGAAAAGACTTCAATAACTGAATCAAATATCACAACAAAAGCGTTCCTTGGATAGCAATCCAACAAGACAAGACAACAAGTGAGGGAATTAAAGACAATCTTACAAAACCCTCCAAAAAGCTATAAAAGCTATAGACTTCAATCTTCCTTCAACCTTCAAAAAGATTCTTCGAATCTCCCCAATTGGAGTATGCTGCTGCTGTTGTGTTGTATGCTGGATAAGCGAGATCTCCTCGTAAGCAAGATGTTGGATTTGTGGAAATCCAACCCTTTTTATAGGAAAATAATCCTCCAAAGATAATAAATCTTAGAAAGATATTTTCCCATAAAAATAGGTAAAATATAAGATTCTGCATATCTCCTTCCTTCCAGGAGCCAAGCCCAAAAATATAAGATCACTTTCCAATTTTAAAAGATCTCAGCCAAGAATAAAATATTCTCGCCGCGTCCTAGGTGTTCGCCTCGGTCGAGTCGACGTCTTTGGATCACCTCGGTCGAGATGAAGCTCTGATCAACCGAGGTGAGTCACAACAAAATGTGAGATCTCTCGAATATGCTCCAAAGTAAATCTTTAATCCATGGTTATGCTCCTTGGATGTAGCTCCAAATGACTCATGACTCCTTTTGCTCCTTTTTGATGCAAAACGTGCCATTTTACCTACGATTATAACAAAACTAGGTGTAGACCTCGATTCTCGCAAAGGTAGATGAAATGGTAGTAAAATCACATAATATACATACAAACATGCAGATTATGAAAGATAAAATGTCCAAACAAACCCCGAAATATAGACTATAATTCCTGCTATCAGAGTGGTTCCAATTGGTGTCTTGAAGGCGGTCCTATATGCCCACAATGCGTCATTGAGTTTCATAGCCCAATCCTTTCTAGTCCTAGACACCGTCTTCTCAAGCATGGCCTTTATCTCCCGGTTGGAGATCTCCACTTGGCCAATAGTTTGGGGATGGTAAGGTGTTGCCACCTTATGAGTCACCCCATACTTAGCCAAAAGCGCCCCAAAATTCCTATTTGTGAAGTGCTTCCCTCCATCACTAATGATCACCCTTGGTGTTCCAAACCTAGGGAAGATCACCCGGTTGAAGAACCACACCACCACCTTGGCATCGTTTGTGGGAGAAGCGATTGCCTCCACCCATCTTGACACATAGTCCACCGCCAATAGGATGTAGAGATTTCCACATGAAGAAGGGAATGGTCCCATGAAGTCCACACCCCACACATCAAAAATCTCCACTTCTTGCATGTTGTTCAAGGGCATCTCATTCCTCCTTGAGATGTTGCCCATCCTTTGGCAAGCATCACATGCCGCTACAAAACCTTGCACATCTCTAAACAAGTTAGGCCAGTAAAAACCGGATTGCAATACCTTTGCACACGTTTCGTGTGAGCTAGCATGGCCTCCACATGGTAGGGAGTGACAATGCCGGATCACACTCTCCACTTCATCTTCCGGTATGCATCTTCTAAACATCCCATCCGGCCCTCTCTTGAATAGAAGTGGTTCACTCCAATAGTAGTGCCTCACATCGTTGAAGAACTTCTTTCTTTGTGCATATGTCAATCCGGGAGGCACTTCCTCACATACTAAGTAGTTCACGATGTCGGCATACCATGGCTCACTTCCTCTAGACACTTGGAACAAGCATTCCTCCACCATTTGCAATTGCTCATCCCGGAATGAGTCGTCTATCGGGATGTCATCTTTTTCAAGCTCCAATGGTGGGAGTCTACTAAGGTGATCCGCCACGGAGTTCTCGGATCCCTTCTTGTCTCGTATTTCTAAATCAAACTCTTGAAGAAGAAGGATCCACCGAATCAACCTTGGTTTGGCATCCTTCTTTGTAAGTAGATAACGGATCGCAGCATGATCCGTATAAACTATGACGTTCGCTCCAACAAGGTATGAGCGGAACTTCTCAAATGCGTACACAACCGCTAGCAACTCCTTCTCGGTGGTAGCATAGTTGAGTTGGGCATCATCTAGCGTCTTGCTAGCATAATAAATAGCATGAGTGCGCCCTTCTTTCCTTTGCCCCAAAACAGCCCCAACGGCTACATCGCTTGCATCACACATGATCTCAAATGGTAGACTCCAATCCGGAGGTTGCATGATAGGTGCGGAGATCAAGGCGTTCTTCAACCTACAAAAAGCCTCAAGACAATCTTTGGAAAAGACAAAATCAACATCCTTCATTAGTAGGTTAGTGAGGGGCTTAGAGATTTTAGAGAAATCTTGAATAAACCTCCGGTAAAAACCGGCATGCCCTAAGAAACTCCTTACCCCTTTCACCGAGGTAGGTGGCGGCAACTTCTCTATCGTTTCAATCTTGGCCCTATCAACCTCAATGCCACGGTTAGACACCAAGTGTCCTAACACAATGCCTTCACTTACCATGAAGTGGCATTTCTCCTAATTTAAGACAAGATTTGTCTCCTCACATCTTTGCAATACTAATGACAAGTTAGCCAAGCAATTATCAAAGGAAGAACCATAAACAGAGAAATTATCCATGAACACTTCCATGATATTTTCTATGTATTCCGAAAAGATAACCATCATACACCTTTGGAAGGTGGCGGGTGCATTACACAACCCAAATGGCATTCTCCTATATGCAAAAGTACCCCATGGACATGTAAAGGTGGTTTTCTCTTGGCCATCGGGGTGAATAGGGATTTGGAAGAATCCACTATAGCCATCTAGATAGCAAAAATGAGAGTGTTGAGCTAACCTTTCTAGCATTTGGTCAATGAAGGGGAGAGGGAAGTGATCTTTCCTAGGGGCCATGTTTAACTTCCTATAATCGATGCACATTCTCCACCCCGTAACCGTCCTAGTCGGGATTAGTTTATTGTTCTCATTGGTTACTACGGTCATCCCACCCTTCTTAGGTACTACATGAACGGGACTAACCCACTTACTATCCGAGATAGGGTAGATTATCCCCGCATCTAGCAACTTAATGATTTCCTTTTTGACTACCTCTTTCATTATAGGATTCAATCTCCTTTGATGTTCAATAGAGGGTTTATGATTATCTTCCATCATTATCTTATGCATGCACAAAGAAGGCTTAATGCCAACCAAATCATCAATAGTATAACCAATGGCTTTCCTATGCAATCTTAGTTCATGCAACAACTTAGCAAGTTCATCATCACTCAAGCATGCATTAACAATCACAGGATATGTAGAGTTATCACCAAGAAATGCATACTTCAAATGAGAGGGGAGGGGTTTAAGTTCAAGTGAAGGAGGACCTTTATCGGTTGTAGATGATCCAAATAAGGTTGGATGAGATGAATCCAAAGCAAATGAAGACTCCCCATGGCTCCTAGAAGCTTGATCATCATCAAGAGCTGATCCAGGGAAAATCACGGCTGGAACCACGGTTTGCTCAACTTCCACGACCGTGGTTCTTGCCAAGCCTGCTTCCCGGAGTTGTCCAGAGAGTTTGACGGCCGTGGAACATAAATCTCGACCGTGGAATTTGCAGCTATTCAACACCTCTTCGTGGCTTTCAAATCCAACTCTTGGCTCCTCTTCTAATGTTTCCAAGGCTTTGATTTCTTCATTGCAAGCCTCCTCAACACCTTCCTCCATCATACTTAAGGTAAGAACCTTTTCCAAGGGATCCTTGATCAAGATCGAGCTCACAACTTCTCTAGATTCTTCTTGCTCGACTATGTTGAAGACATCCTCATCAAGGGTTGGCCCTTTCATCATTGTGGACAACTTGAACTTGATGTTCTCTTCTCCAATGTTGAAGGAGAGAGTCCCGTTCTTGCAATCCACTAGGCATCCGGAAGTGGCTAGGAAAGGTCTTCCTAAAATGATGGGAACCGGATAATCCGCCGGGATGTCCAACACGACAAAGTCAATTGGCACATAGAATCCTCCTAGTTGTACCCGGATGTCCTCTAAGATCCCAACCAAATGAGTGATAGAACGGTCCGCCATATAGAGGGTCATCTTGACCGGTTTTGGCTCTCCTAGCCCGACCTTGTTGCAAAGTGCAAGCGGTATGATGCTTACACTCGCCCCAAGATCACAAAGGGCCTCGTATTTCACATCTCCCACTCCAATTGGGACACAAAAAGAGCCCGGATCTCTTAGCTTGGGAGGCATCTCCTCCTTCATTGTTTGGATCAATTCCGAGGATCTCTTGGTCATTCTTATCTCCCCATACTCCTCCAACTTCCTTTTGTTGGAGAGTATTTCCTTCAAAAACTTTCCGTATGCCGGCGTTCCTAAAATGGCATCCATGAACGGAATGTTAATATGCAATTTAGACATAAGTTCAAGGAACTTACCAAAGTGATTGTCCAAACGAGCTCTTACTCTTGATTGTGGGAATGGTAGTGGTGGCTTGTATGGAGGCGGTGCCACATAGGTTGGCTCCACATCCTTGCTCTTGCCTCCATCTTCTTGCAACTTTCCATCTTCTACCACTACTTGCTTTCCCTTAGCATTGTCCTTGGGCAAAGGATCTTTCATACTCAACCCACTCCTTGTTGTGATAGCCAACACTTGACCTCTTATGTTGTCTTCGGTTCTTTCAGGAAGCTTCCCCGGATCTCTATGGGCCTCACCCGCCTTTTGGAACACTTGTGCTTCCAAAACTTTTTGGGCTTTAGAGATTGAAGTCACAGTGCTCTCAAGAGCACTCA
The DNA here is from genome assembly GCA_033239125.1 of Fagopyrum homotropicum. Classification (NCBI taxonomy): domain Eukaryota; kingdom Viridiplantae; phylum Streptophyta; class Magnoliopsida; order Caryophyllales; family Polygonaceae; genus Fagopyrum; species Fagopyrum homotropicum. Next base: position 83,365,729 of record BSWB01000005.1, on the reverse strand, counting down.
ACCTTCCAAGCAATTGCTCAAACATTATCTCGGTTCTATCCTTGGGAGGTTGAGTAAATCCGGGTGGAGGTTCTTGTGAAGCTCTTTGTGGTGGAGTTGTGCTTGTTGAGTGTTCGCCCCTAAACGTGCGTGCAAATAAGTTTTAATTATAAAACTAGAATAAAAGCAAGCGAACCCGCAGTGTACGGATCGGCGTAGATTAGCAAGTATTCCAGAGTATCGTACTCAGGGATTTGGGTGGGAACAAATTCAATTGTAGATTATCAAGCGAGTTAATATGAGAGTTCTTGCAAATATTAGGAAAACAACAATCCTAAAGATCCAAGTATCCAGCTGTGGCAATCGATTCAAGATATACTTAATGATATAAAGACAGAGTTGAGATATGCAAAGGTATGCTAATGTAAGGTAATCGTACGGTGAAGTTCCAAAGACCTTATATGACTCACCTACAAGACACTCTCTATACAGGTTGTTGAGGGTTCAATATAGAAAGGTTCTAAAGGCAAGAATTTATGTCAAATACCCAAACTTGTAATCCAAGGATCAAGACTAACTTAACCGATTAAGGTTGTGACACTCATAATCGAGGTAGAGGTTGTTGAGGCTTCACTACCACCTAGAAAAGACAAGTCTAAACTAAGTTAAAGCAAATCCTTAACTTTGGAGTAAAGTAAAAGCAGGTTCGTAAACTTAAGGGAAATTACGGTTGGATCTTGAGATTCCACGGTCGTGGAACTCAAGAACAACCCGTAATTTAGGGTTCGTCAACGATTCTCTCAAACTCTCAGGGTCTAATCTACTTACGATCGATTTATCATCATCTAAGCCACAACTATCAACCCTTCACCTTAAAATTGTTAAGGGTTTTTAGCCAATAACAGTCATGTTGCTATCAACTCAAGAATTAAAAGATTGAAAGATGAAAACTTCCGAAAACTTTCAATAAACTCCAAACCAATCTCAAAGTCACAATCAAGAGCGAATAACGTCACTAATTCCAGAATAGAACAAATAAACACAATCTTAGGTAAGAAGGAAGAACGGGATGTCAATCCGTCTTCTAAATCAAACCTAAACAAGAAGAGAAGTCTTCTTGCAAGAAACCTCCGAATCATCCTTCAATCCGGGAAATATGGAAATCCCAACGGTAATCTCCACCAAAGTGCGAGATTAGGGTAAATCCAAGCGCGAACGTAGATCTCCAATGGGATCTCAAATGCGTCCAAGCGATTAGCGGCGATCTAAACGGGGTGTAAATGCGTCTAAGAGAGGATGACGGAATCTCCCTACGTCCGTCTTTTTATAGGGCAAGATAAAATATCGGCCCGGCCCAAATCTTCAAAAGATCCTGGCTTCGAAATGTGGCGAAAAAGATCGCCAAAATCACGGTCGTGGAAGGTTCCACGACCGTAATTTAGAGCGTGGAAAGTGTCACGGTTTGAACCATGTATTCCACGACCGTAATAGTTACTGGAATGCATCACGCCTCTCTTGCCATACTTCCACGACCGTGGAACTGAACGTGGAAAAGAGTACGACCGTATTTTAGAGCGTGGTTTAGGGCAAGAACGTGATTCTTCCCTAGCCTCGTGCATTCCTCAAGTTGAACTCCTTTTTGCTCCTAAGAATGCCCTCAATCCATGGGCATATCAAATCAACTCTTCTTTGCTCGATTCCGTTCGGAAATAGCTCTTAAGTACCTATAATCAACATAAAGCTTGTGTAGACATCTATATCGACAATATAGGTAAACTAACTCACATATGCAACAATGCTCAATCAATGACTATCAATATGAATCAAATACGTTTAGAAAACGTGCCTAAAGTATCACAATATTTCATGCTAACAAATAACCCCATACTTGCAACTTGTTTGTCCCTAAGCAAGGTCTCTCAAAAAGCTTTTAGAATAAGAGTTAGGATGAAATATGTGTACCTTCTCAAAGCAATACTTCTTTTGGATGAATGTGTCTTCTAAAGAATAGATCATTCTCAAACCTTGCTTCAATCGTTATAAGACTTTCATACACTTATCCGAAGAGTAAAAAGCAAAGAAAACTCATGAATCAATTAAACTTCTAAACAAGCATCATAACCTTCAAACATTATCAAAATTAATCATAAGAACTTCAATTTAGACCACAAAGTCATATAACATTCTTTTGATCTTAAGGACTTCCAAAGAAAAGGTCTAGAATGTGGAAGGGAAGGAAACTTTTAGGGAATGTGGTGCATGAATCCGGGAAAGTGGACAACTATTCCTTCTTCTTCTTTTGCGGTTTCCGCAGCACTTTCAACTTAGAGCTTCGCTCTCTTCTTTTCATTTTTCGACTTTACTTTTGGAGTTATGGATAGAGGTGCACAAAAACCGAAGCCTAGGAGATCGGCGTTTCTCAATTTTCAAGAGATGCCTCAAACCCTTAGCGCACATACCATAATCCGCTAGGAATATCGCTCAATCCGACTTTGGCAAGACACAAACACCCGGCTATGTGAATGGTGCCGAGTTACTCATCGTCATGATTGACTTCCCCAAACCTATAGTTTCTTTCTATTCTTTTGATTGCAAATAATTGCTCTCATGGCCCTCCCACATCAAACATGCCTTTTTCATTCACTTCTCCAAGTTCCCGGATAGGTAAAGGAGGTCAATATGTCAATGAGGAGCTAAATGATCAAAGAAAGAAGAAAGAAAGTATCAAATTGCCTTAATCATCTCAACAAGAAGCATAAGAACTTATAGTGTGATTTCAACTTCAATTTCTTAACATGATTTAGGTAATATTCTTCACATTATAAAACTTGCAAAAGAGGTAAAATTCATTCACTTAAATTTCTTTTCAATTCACTATTCTTTTAAGCATGCAATTGTCGTCAAACTCAATTCACAAGTAGCGATTATCATGGAAATCATCTCAAAATATTAGAAGCACAAAATTTTCAAAATTTTTCAATTTTTATGGGTTTTTTCAAGTTCTTTTTCATGCAATGCAATAATGAAACGTGCAACAATATAATGGACATGCAATGATAGTCTCGAATAAAAGCAAACATAGTGAGTAGAGTTATTACAAACTTTTAGTACATCCCACCCCATACTTAGGACGAACATTGTCCCTAATGTTCAAAATAAAGAAAGAAAAAGAAAGAAAAGAAAAATAAACTCACAAAGTGGTGGTGGAATGTCTAAAGCGAATGGTCAATCATCAATAACTGCGGCGTTGGTGGAGGCGGGAATGGAGAGAAGCTGGAGTCATAAAACCGCCCAAACTACTGGCGGTAGACATCCCTCATCATGTGGTCGAGGTCGTCTAAGCGTCCATCTCTAGCATCGGCTCGGATCTCCAATGCTCCAACTCTCTCTGAAAGGCCAGTAGCCCAATCCGGCATCTGCTCGTACCATCCCGGGGCCTGACTGTACCATGCTGGGGCGTCGGATGGTGCTGGTGCTGGTGGTGGTGCTGTTGGCTGCTCTGTGGACCAAGGAGGGGGAACGTCATACCATGTGGGAGGTGTGGTCATCCACGTAGGTCTTTCACTCACGCTAGCGCGGCGAGAAGACGAGCCTGAAGCTCTAGCTGGACGTGGAGAACGTCTACGTACATCGGGGGCCGCCTCCGGCTGATCCGGAAACGTGCCAAACTCCTGCTCGGCTCCTCCACCCTCGAACTGATCTCTCATATCCTCCTCCTCAACAACCGGTTGTGGGACATACGGGGGAGCTAGTGTCCTGTTCGCATGCATAGCAGCGAACGTCTCCTTCCAATTATGGCGTCCGGCCATAATGGAATACTCCAGAAGCCACTCTATACCCCTACCCGTCCTACTCTTCCAAGGCATGCCCGCATAAGGCGGACCTCTATGTGTGGGGAAGATGAGACCCCTAACCATGAAGGCATGGAGTCCTAAAGGGACGGCCGGTATGCGGGTGCAAGTAGAAAAATCAACACCCAAGCTCATAGCAATGTGGGTAACTATCCCACCATATCCTATGTTGCCCTTCTTCTTGTTCTTGAGCTTGCTCATCGTAGCAGCCACGAGAGTGGCACAATCAGCCCGGCGCCCGTACAACATGGAGTATAGCAAAAAGAGCTCATCCGTCTTGATCTTTTGGGGCGTCTCTGTCCTAGGAAAGAGACACTCCGAAAGAACACGGTGAGCTATCTTCAAGGCTAGGTGGTACATCAACCTAGCCTTGGTATCAGCGGGTTGCCAACGGTCCTCGTCGGCGTAAATCATAGCTACTTCTTCCCAAAAGTCCTTGGCATAAATGCCACTCGGAAAGCGACCGTTAAAGGTCTCCTGAAACCCGAAAAAGGTCCCAAACTCACGGATGCTAAAATGATAGTCTCTTTCCATGAGACGGAAAGAGACGGTCCTGTCTACGTGGCTGTGCTCGAAAGATGTCACAACCTCCCGTGTAATCTCCTCATAAGCGTCTTCTCGGATAGACGAGAAGACAACTAGTCCGGCTCTATCCAAGAGCCAAGTAAGATCATCCACTATGTTGAGAGGAGCTAGATCTTCCAACAACAAGTATCTAGGTCCAATCACAGTCCTCTCCTTGATCCTCTCGAGTACAACGAGATGATCCTCATGTATGGTCGGGATTCTAGGGTGAGGAGGTGAAGATGGAGGTGAGGGTGAGGATGGAGGTGAAGGGGAAGAGGGTGGTGGTGCCCTAGAGGATGAGGAGGAGGAGGGATTACCCTTCCTTTTCTTATTCTGATCATTTTTCTTCTCTTTAATCCTCCCCGAAACTCTCCTCACAAAATCCATTCTGTTCAAAATTACGGGCTGTTCTACAGAAACCACGGCCGTAATTTCCCCAGAGACCGTGATTCGTCACAGAAAATCGCAAATCTCAGCAAATCAACACACAAATCCCACAAACAGGCAGTCCTAATCTAATTTCTTCCAATCTCAATCAGTTCTTTCTAAAATCTCTAACAAAAACGAACCAAATCGACAAGAATCAAGAAGAGAGGAAAAACCTATTTTTCGGATTGAAAAATCCGAATTACGCGTTCCTTGGTGAATTTCCGCTCGATTTGTCGCTTGGATCTTGTTTGTGGTCGAATGTGCTTGGGTTTAGGAGGAAGAATCGTTAAAAACGATTAAGAAACGAAGACTTGAGAGAGGGTCGTGGATTTTCGGCAATTAGGTCGTGGAAGAGGGGTTTTGGGTGATTTTTGTGAAGAACGTGGTTTATATAGTGGCCGGCAAAATTTTTGAAAATCACGGTCTGTCGAGGTGTTCCACGGCCGTGGAAATGTACGGAACCGTGGTTTTGGTGATTTTTCAAAGGCTTTTGGAAATTAAGGGCACTGTAGCAGTTACGACCGTAATTTAGGCCGTGGAACTCTCTGTAAAGCTCCAAAGTCCAAATTTCGTCGCTTTTCTTCAACATTATCCTTCCCTTTTCCTTTTCCATCGATACTACAACCAAAAACACGAACATACCGGAAGAAATCGAGGCAAAAACAAAGCAAAAACGTCTATTCTAAGCTAAACTATGAATCGAAAAATAAAAACGAAAATGCTTTACCTTGGGTTGCCTCCCAAGAAGCGCTTTGTTTAAGGTCCGTAGCTAGACCAATTTCGCACTTATTCGAGTGCGGTGGGCGCGAACTCTTCAGCTTGGAGTTCCGGCGTATACTTCTTTAGTCGTTGGCCGTTCACCTTAAAACTTCCGCTCGCTTCACCCCATACTTCAACTGCACTATGGGGGAAAATACGCTTAATTATAAAAGGTCCGGTCCAACGGGATTTAAGCTTACCTGGAAAGAGGCGAAGCCTTGAATTGAAGAGGAGAACTTGATCTCCTTCTTTGAAGTCCTTTGGAATGATATGCTTATCATGCCAACGCTTTGCTCTCTCTTTGTAGATCTTAGCGTTTTCATAAGCGTTCAAGCGAAGTTCATCGAGCTCATTAAGGTCTAGGAGACGCTTCTCCCCGCTTCCTTCATGCCGAAATTCAACCACTTGATAGCCCAAAACGCTTTGTGTTCCAACTCCACCGGCAAGTGACAAGACTTCCCATACACAAGGTTGTATGGTGTGGTTCCTATGGGAGTCTTGTACGCAGTCCGGTACGCCCATAATGCATCGTCAAGCTTCAAGGACCAATCCTTCCTAGTCCTTGAAACCGTCTTCTCCAGAATTCCTTTGATCTCCCTATTTGAGATCTCAACTTGTCCACTAGTTTGTGGATGATAAGGGGTAGCGACCTTGTGAGTAACCCCATACTTAGCTAGAAGAGCTCCAAAGCGACGGGCTATGAAGTGAGAACCTCCATCACTAATGATAGTCCTTGGCGTCCCAAATCGCGGGAAGATGGTCTTGTTGAAGAACTTAACCACCACCATGGCATCATTTGTGGGAGAGGCAATTGCTTCCACCCATCTAGAAACGTAATCCACTGCTAATAGTATGTATTGGTTTCCACAAGAAGATGGGAATGATCCCATGAAATCAACTCCCCAAACATCGAAAATCTCCACCTCTTGGATGTTGTTGAGGGGCATCTCATTCCTTCTAGAAATTTTGTCTGTTCTTTGACAAGCATCGCAGCAAGAAACAAAGGATTGCACATCTCTAAATAAAGTAGGCCAAAAGAATCCAGATTGCAATACCTTTGCGCTAGTCTTGTTTGAACTAGCGTGTCCTCCACAAGGTAGTGAATGATAATGGCGGATGGCACTTTGCATCTCATCTTCCGCCACACATCGCCGAATGATGCCATCCGGACCTCTCTTAAAGAGGAGAGGCTCGTTCCAATAGTATTCCCGGACATCCTTACAGAACTTCTTCCTTTGTGCGTAGGATAATCCGGGTGGTATCTCCTGACAAACCAAATAGTTAACAAAATCAGCAAACCATGGTTCGTTACCTTTGGAGATCACGTTGATGCACTCCTCTATGATGTGTAGGTGTTCGTCCGGGAAGGAGTCATCAATTGGCAAATGGTCGTCCTCTAGATGTGTTAGGCGACTCAAATGATCCGCAACAAAATTTTCTGAACCTTTCTTGTCGCGGATCTCAAGATCGAATTCTTGTAGGAGAAGAATCCATCTAATTAGCTTGGTTTCGCATCTTTCTTCGCAAGAAGGTACCGGATCGCAGCATGATCCGTGTAGACAATCACCTTTGCACCTACAAGATAAGAGCGAAACTTGTCAATAGCATAGACAATGGCTAAAAACTCTTTCTCGGTAGTGGCGTAGTTGAGCTGCGCTTCATCTAGTGTCTTGCTAGCATAATATATGGCATGAGTTCGCCCTTCCTTCCGTTGTCCAAGAACAGCTCCAATAGCTACGTCACTAGCATCGCACATAACCTCAAAGGGAAGAGTCCAATCCGGAGGTTGGATAATGGGTGCTGAAATTAGAGCTTGCCGAATTGTGTTAAACACATCTAAGCATTCCTGCGAAAACTCAAAAACTGCATCCTTCATCAATAGATTACTCAGCGGTTTTGATATCTTAGAAAAGTCCTTAATGAAATGTCTATAGAATCCAGCATGTCCTAGGAAACTTCTTATCCCTTTCACCGAAGTTGGGGGAGGAAGTTTCTCTATGGTCTCTATCTTAGCTTTATCCACCTCTATCCCTCTATTAGAGACTAAATGACCTAATATGATTCCTTCCCTAACCATAAATTGACACTTTTCCCAATTAAGAACTATGTTAGTGTCTTCACACCTTTGCAAAACAAGAGAAAGGTTAGAAAGGCAATCGTTAAAGGAGGAACCGTATACGGAGAAGTCGTCCATGAAGACTTCCATAATTTCCTCTATGTATTCGGAGAAGATGGCCATCATGCACCGTTGAAAGGTGACTGGGGCGTTACAAAGCCCGAACGGCATTCTCCTATAGGCGAACGTACCCCATGGGCACGTAAATGTGGTCTTCTTTTGATCATCCGGATGTATCGGGATCTGAAAGAAACCACTATAACCGTCAAGGTAGCAAAAATGTGAATGTTGTGCTAACCTTTCAAGCATTTGATCAATGAATGGCAACGGGAAGTGATCTTTCCGCGTTGCATTGTTGAGCTTGCGGTAGTCTATGCACATCCGCCATCCTGTTACGGTCCGGGTAGGAATGAGCTCGTTGTTCTTGTTGGTGATGACCGTCATTCCTCCCTTCTTCGGAACTACTTGAACCGGACTTACCCACTTACTATCGTAGATAGGGTAGATGATACCTGCATCAAGAAGCTTAAGAATTTCCTTCTTGACAACCTCCTTCATGGTCGGATTCAACCTCCTTTGAGGTTGTCTTGAAGTTCTAAAATCCTCCTCCATTAGTATCTTATGCAAGCATAGGGAGGGTTTAATTCCTACTAAGTCCTCTATAGTATAGCCTAAGGCTTTCCTATGTTTCCTAAGGACAATCATAAGTTGATCATGTTCATCTATGCTAAGATCGGAGCTAACAATAACCAGAAAGGTAGAATTAGTTCCAAGAAAAGCGTACCTTAGATGAGTAGGAAGTGGTTTTAGTTCCATCACTTTCGGAGCTTCCAATGACCCTTGAGGAGCATCCGATGTCTCCTTAGAAGTTTCTAAGGGTGCTGAGTGTGTTGGAGAAGAATCAGAAAAAGTTGAAGAAGTGTCCCGATCACTTTCTTCCACGGCCAAAATTACGGGCTCCCCATATCTTCCACGGCCGTGGTTTAGAGCGTGGAAGGGAAATACGGTTGTCACATCTTCTCCATGACCGTATAACTCCCTGGAATGGAGGACGGTTTTGGTTGTGAAATCCACGGTCGTGGAATACAGGGTATGACCGTGGATTCTAACGTTCTCAGCCTCATCGTGGAGTTTCTCAAACTCCACTTCATGTCCTTCTTCTTGTGCTTCTAAGGCTTCAATTGCCTCATTGCACTCTTCTTCTTCCCCTACATTGGTTAGAGTCATAGTGATAACTTTTTGTAAGGGATCGTTGAAGAGAATCGCACTTACCTCCTCCCTAGACAAACCTTCTTCATCTTGGATATCGTATATATCCTCATCAAAGATTGGCTCCTTCACTAGAGTAGAAAGGACGAACTCTACTTTCTCTTCTCCAATATCAAAAGCGAGTCTACCATTCTTGCAATCGACCATGCAGCCGGAAGTTGCAAGAAACGGTCTTCCGAGTATGATCGGGACCGGACTATCTGCAGGAATGTCAAGCACGACAAAATCAATGGGAACAAAGAATTTACCTAGCTTGACCGGGACGTCTTCTACAATACCGACGGGGCGAGTGATTGATTGATCCGCCATATATAACGTCATCTTCACCGGTTTAGGATCGCCTAAACCGATCTTCCTGCACAATGCAAGTGGTATGATTCTCACACTTGCTCCTAAGTCACATAAAGCGTCATATGTGACATCTCCCACTACAATGGGAATGCAAAATGACCCCGGATCCTTCAATTTTGGGGGCATTTTCTCCTTCATGGTCTTGATGAGATCCGAAGAATCCGAACTCATTTTAACCTCACCGAAATCTTCTAGCTTCCTCTTGTTAGAGAGAAGCTCCTTCAAGAACTTGCCATAAGCTGGCATACCTACAATAGCATCAATGAAGGGTATATTAATATGCAGCTTACTCATGAGTTCTATGAACTTACCGAATTGTTTATCTAGGCGCGCTCGCGCTCTAGATTGAGGGAATGGTAGGGGAGGTTTGTAAGCTGGAGGAGGAACATAGACATCTTCCTTCTCCTTCCCCTTCTCTTTGTCCTTCTCTACGGGGACTTCAACGAATGTAGGCTGCGGATCGGTGGTAGTCACTCCGCTCCTAGTTGTTATTGCCATCACCCTTCCCTTAGGGTTGTCCTCCGTCTTTCCTGGAAGCTTCCCTTGATTCCTAGGAACTTCCTCCGCATGGTTGAACATTTGGTTTTCTAAAACCTTTTGAGCTTTATCAACCTTAGAAACTTGATCATCAACCTTGATGAGGCGGTTCTCCAACCCTTGAAGCTTTCCCAAGATTGTCTCCAACATGGGATCGGGCTTCTCCTTTCCTGAAGTGTTTCCTCCATTTGATGTTTGCCCCTGGCTTCTCAAAGGAGTAGAGGAAGAGGAAGGTAGAGTTAGTGAATTAGAATTGGAAGGATAAGAGTTACCGGAATTTTGTTGATTGGAGCGCCAATTGTTGTTACTTGAACCCCTATTGTTGTTCCAATTGTTGTTCCGGCCGTTATTATTGTTGTTGTTGCCATTCCAATTGTTGCTCCGGTTATTATTCCGGTTGTTGTTGTTGTTGCGGTTTGTGTTATCACCGCCCATTGCTATGGAAGAGCAACAAACGTTAGGTCAACATATGGATCCGGCACAAAGAGCACACCGTCCGGGTGTGAACTTAGGAGATCCCACAACCCATGATTACGAGCTCCGTACTCAAGTTCTACAAATGATCCGGCATAATCAATTTGGAGGGATGGAAGGAGAGTCTCCTCATCAACACTTGATGAATTATGAGATCTTGATGGAGACTCTTAGACCGCCTAGATTGGAGAGCAACAACCATAAGCTTAGGGCTTTCTCCTTCTCTCTTAAGGACAAAGCCTTGGCTTGGTATCAATCTATTCCGCAAGGGCGAGTTAGTACTTGGGAGGAGATGACAACCGAGTTTTTGACTAAGTTCTTCCCACCTTCCAAGACTACCGAGTTAAGAGGGAAGATCAATGCCTTTGTAATGAAGGATAGAGAGAGTTTGTTCAAGTCTTGTAAGAGGTTCAAAGACCTTCTCCTAGATTGTCCACACCATGGTATACCGAAAATTGAGCTATTAGAGATCAACTTCAAAGGACTTGATGAAGATAGCCAATTCAAGCTTCAATCTCTTTCCGGTGGGACTTTCATGGAAAAGCATGTGGATGAAGCTTGGGAGTTTGTAGAGAAACAAGCTTTAGTGATTGAGAAGTACTCCCATAGGAAGAGTGAAGGGAGAAAGGCGGGAGCATATGAGGTGAGTGAAGTCACCATGAGCAATTTCAAGCTTGACGCCATCAACAACGAGTTAAAATCTTTGAGGGAGTTGTGTGCTACAACTTTGAAGAACCAAGCAACTCCTCAAGTGCAAGTTCAAGCAAACTTCTCTTCCAAGGAGGAAGATGTGAACTACATGGGAAGGGGCAACTACAACAACTATAAAGGCCCAAGGAACTTCAACAATAACCGGCAATTCAACAATTACCGGCCCAACCATAACCATCACGGGTTTTCCTATTCTAACCCGGATGGAGCCTTAAACCCTCCCGCTTCCACAAGCGCAGCTCTACCACTGAAAGTTTCACAAGAACCTCCACCCGGATTTAGTCAACCTCCAAAGGATAGAACCGAAATGATGTTTGAGCAATTGCTTGGAAGGTTGAGTGGTCTTGAGAGCACGGTGACTTCCATTTCTAAGGCTCAAAAGGTGTTGGAAGCACAAGTGTTCCAAAAGGCGGGTGAAGCTCATAGAGATCCGGGAAAGCTTCCCGGAAGAACCGAAGACAACCCAAGAGGCCAAGTGTTGGCCATTACAACGAGGAGTGGGTTGAGTATGAAGGATCCTTTGCCCAAGGAGAACGCTAAGGGAAAGCAAGTAGTGGTAGAGGAAGAGATATTGCAAGAAGATGGAGGCAAGAGCAAGGATGTTGAACTTATGTCTAAATTGCTTATTAACATTCCGTTCATGGATGCTATCTTAGGTATGCTGGCATATGGCAAGTTCTTGAAGGAAATACTCTCCAACAAGAGGAAGTTGGAGGAGTATGGGGAAGTAAGGATGACTAAGAGGTCCTCGGAATTGATCCAAACGATGCAGGAGGAAATGCCTCCTAAGCTAAGAGATCCAGGATCTTTTTGTGTGCCAATCGGAGTGGGAAAAGTGAAGTATGAAGCCCTTTGTGATCTTGGGGCAAGTGTAAGCATCATACCGCTTGTGCTTTGCAACAAGTTTGGGCTAGGAGAGCCAAAGCCGGTCAAGATGACCCTCTACATGGCGGACCGTTCTATCACTCATCCGGTTGGGATCTTGGAGGACATTCCGGTGCAACTAGGGAAGTTCTATGTGCCGATTGATTTTGTTGTCTTGGACATTCCGGCGGACTATCCGGTTCCCATCATCTTAGGGATACCTTTCCTAGCCACTTCCGGATGCTTGGTGGATTGTAAGAATGAAATTCTCTCCTTCAACATTGGAGAAGAGAATATCAAATTCAAGCTGTCCACAATAATGAAAGGGCCAACCCTTGATGAAGATGTGTTCAACATTGTCGAGCAAGAGGAGTCTAGAGAGGTTGTTAGCTCGATCTTGATCAAGGACCCCTTGGAGAAGGTTCTTAGCTTAATTTTGATGGAAGAAGGTGTTGAGGAGGCTTGCAATGAAGAGATCAAGGCCTTAGAAGCATTAGAAAAGGAGACAAGAGCTTAAATGGAAGACCACGAGAGTATGCTGAGTTCCTGTAGGAACCACAGTCGTGGAAGGTGTTCCACGGCCGTAGAACTCTCTGTAAACCTCCGAAGAGCAAGCTTGGCAACTTCCACGGCCGTGGATGTGCCAGGATCCGTGGAACCAACCGTGGTTTCCCCAGAAGCAGCTCTTGTTGATGATCAAGCTTCAAGGAGTCTTGAAGAGCCTTCATTTGCTTTGGATTCATCTCAACCAACGTTATTTGGATCGTCTCCGCTCGATAAAGGTCCTCCTAAACTTGAACTCAAACCCCTCCCCTCTCATTTGAAGTATTCTTTCCTTGGTGATAATTCTACATATCCGGTGATTGTGAATGCATGCTTGAATGATGATGAACTTGCTAAATTGTTGCATGAGCTAAGATTGCATAGGAAAGCCATTGGCTACACTATTGATGATTTAGTTGGCATAAAACCTTCTTTGTGCATGCATAAGATATTGATGGAAGATAACCATAAACCCTCTATTAAACATCAAAGAAGATTGAATCCTATAATGAAAGAGGTAGTCAAGAAAGAGATCATTAAGTTGTTAGATGCGGGAATAATCTACCCTATTTCGGATAGTAAGTGGGTTAGTCCCGTGCATGTAGTTCCTAAGAAGGGTGGGATGACCGTAGTGACTAATGAGAACAATGAACTAATCCCAACTAGGACGGTTACGGGATGGAGGATGTGTATTGACTATAGGAAGCTTAACATGGCCTCTAGGAAAGATCACTTCCCTCTCCCTTTCATTGACCAAATGCTAGAAAGGTTAGCTCAACACTCTCACTTTTGCTATTTAGATGGCTATAGTGGATTCTTCCAAATCCCTATTGTTAGCATGAAATATTGTGATATTTTAGGCACGTTTTCTAAACGTATTTCATTCATATTGATAGTCTTTGATTGAACTTTGTTGCATATGTGAGCTAGTATTACCTATATTGTCGATATGGATGTCTACACTAGCTTTATGTTGATTATAGGTACTTAAGAGTTATTTCCGAACGGAATCGAGCAAAGAAGAGTTGATTGAGTATGTCCATGGATTAAGGGCATTCTTAGGAGCAAATTGGAGTTTAGCTTGAGGAATGCACGAGGCTAGGGAAGAATCACGTTCTTACCCTAAATCACGCTCTAAAATACGGCCGTATTACGAACCACGTTCAGTTCCACGGCCGTGGAACCTTGCAGAGAGAAGCGTGATGCATTCCAGTAACTATTACGGTCGTGGAACATATGGTGCAAACCGTGACCTAATCCACGCTCTAAATTACGGTCGTGGAAACTTCCACGACCGTGATCTTGGCGAATCTTTTTTCGCCACACTTTGAACCCATGATCTTTTGAAGATTGGGCCGGGCCAACATTTTGCCCTACAACTATAAAAAGATGGACGAAAGGAGATTCTGTCATCAGCGCTTATCATCGCTAACCCCCGCTATCATCGCTTAGCCACGCTTAGACGCAAAAACCCTCATTGAGAGGTATCTTGGAGATCTTGTTGGAAGTCTACATTCGCGCTTGGATTTGCCCAAATTCTCGCACTTTGGTGGAGATTATTTTTGGGATTTCCATATTCCCCGGATTCACGGAAGATTCGGAGGTTTCTTGCAAGAAGATTCCTCTTCTTGTTTAGGTTCGATTTAGAAGACGGATTGACATCCCGTTCTTCCTTCTTACTTAAGATTGTGTTTATTCGTTCTATTCTGGAATTAGTGATATTGTTCATTCTTGATTGTGACTTTGAGACTGTTTAGAGTTTATTGAAAGTTTTCGAAAGTTTTCATCTTCAAATCTTTTAATTCTTGAATTGATATCAAATATGACTGTTATTGGCTAAAAACCCTTAACAATTCTAAGGTGAAGGGTTGATAGTTGTGGCTTAGATGATGATAGATCGATCGTAAACAGATTTGACCCTGAGAGTTTGAGAGAATCGTCGACGAAACCTAAATTACGGGTTGTTCTTGAGTTCCACGACCGTGGAATCTCAAGATCCAACCGTAATTTCCCTTAAGTTTACGAGCCTGCTTTTACTTAATCCAAAGTTAAAGATTTGCTTTAACTTAGTTTAGACTTGTCTTTTCTAGGTGGTAGTGAAGCCTCAACAACCTCTACCTCGATTGTGAGTGTCACAACCTCAATCGGTTAAGTTAGTCTTGATCCTTGGATTACAAGTTTGGGTATTTGACACTAATCCTCACCTCTAGAATCTTTCTATATTGAGCCTCAACAACCTGTATAGAGAGTGCCTTGTAGGTGAGTTATATAAGGTTTTTGGAACTTCACCGTACGATTACCTTACATTAGCATACCTTTGCATATCTCAACTCTGTCTTTATATCATAGTATATCTTGAATCGATTGCCACAACTGGATACTTGGATCTTTAGGATTGTTGTTTTCCAATATTTGCAAAACTCTCATATTTACTCGCTTGATAATCTGCAATTGAATTCGTTCCCACCCAAATCCCTGTGTTCGATACTCTGGAATTCTTGCTTAGCTACGTCGATCCGTACACTGTGGGTTCGCTGCTTGATTCTAGTTTTATAAATTTAAAGCTTATTTGCAAACACCTTTAGGGGCGAACAAGTTTTTGGCGCCGTTGCCGGGGATTTGGTTTCGGCCGAATCCGGTTGCCGGTTGTCAAGCTTGGGAGCTTGCTCTCGTTATTTGATATTACTTTGAGTGCATGCGCAGGTCTAGGAACACCGAAGATCTCTTACCTCTTGATCAAGAGCTAGAGAAAACCTTGAGGCAAAAGCGCAAGGAAAAGATGATGGCCGAAGAAAACGAACGTGATTTTCAGGCGGAGTTGGCGGAGAAAGAAGCTCAACTCCGATGGAATGAGAATCTTCGCCGGGATGAGATGGATCGCCATCAATCCCAAGTTAGCAATCTACAGGATCAGATGTTCCAAATGAGATTAGAACTAAGCGACCTTAAGAATAAAGGAGGCAAGATATCCTCAAGAAGGGCATCAAGAACTAGAAGGAGAAGTCATTCATCCGCTGATGATAGTAACTCTTCCATGCCACCGTTAGAGGAGATTGATCCTACGGTCAATGTGAATCCCTTCCATCCACAAGAAGCTGCTAATCGTCGTGTTCCACCTAGGAATGCGAGGATCGAACGTGTGGATAATGAGCCAAGAACTCTTGGCCAACGGATGGATCCAACACAACAACCACGCCGTTTGGGCGTGAACTTTGATGCTGAAGATGTGCAAGGGTTTAGCTTCAACCCTCAAGTCATTACTCTTGTTCGCCAAAACCAATTTGGTGGGACAAGCGCCGAATCTCCACACCAACACTTGCAAAACTTCGAGTGTATGATGGAGACGATGAGACCGAAGAGCGCCACTACCAACAGCTACAAGCTTAAACCCTTCTTCTTCTCTTTGAAAGGGAAAGCGTTGTCTTAGTACCAAGCTCTTCCTAATGGGAAACTAGACACGTGGGAAGACCTTTCCGCGGAGTTTCTCACCAAATTCTTTCCGCCCTCCAAAACGGCGGAACTTAGAGGTAAGATTAATGCTTTTTCCATGAGACCTAACGAAAGTTTGTTTCAATCTTGGGAGAGGTTTCAGGATTTGCTCTTGGATTGCCCTCATCATGGCATATCCAAACTTGCCTTACTGGAGATCTACTACAAGGGGCTGGATGCGGGAACGCAATTCAACCTCCAATCCCTCTCATGCGGAACGTTCATGGACATGAGAGAAGATGACGCTTGGGACTTTATTGAGAAGCAAGCAAGAGTCATAGAGAAGTATTCCCACCGGAAAGTGGAGGGAAATCGTGTGGAGCAAGGAGCGAAGCTCACACATGAAGCTCAAAATCAGATTTTCTCCCTCAACAATGAGATCAAAGAGTTGAAGGAGGCTATCAAGACCAACTTCCCAAAGCAACAAGGGAAAGATGTTGGTTATTTGGGCAACAATAATGGCGGCAACAACAATAACCGGGGCAACAACCGGAATAACAACTGGAATGGAAACAACAACAACCGGAACAACGATTGGAACAACAATAGGGGTTCAAACAACAACAATTGGCGCTCCAATCAACAAAATTCCGGTAACTCTTATTCTTCCAATTCTAATTCACTAACTCCACCTTCCTCTTCCTCTACTCCTTTGAAAAGCCAGGGGCAATCATCTAATGGAGGAAACACTTCGGGGAAGGAGAAGCCCGATCCCATATTGGAAACGATTTTGGGAATGCTTCAAGGGTTGGAGAACCGCCTCATCAAGGTTGATGATCAAGTTTCTAAGGTTGATAAAGCTCAAAAGGTTTTAGAAAACCAAATGTTCAACCACGCAGAGGAAGTTCCTAGAAATCAAGGGAAGCTTCCAGGAAAGACGGAGGACAACCCTAAGGGAAGGGTGATGGCGATTACAACTAGGAGCGGAGTGACAACCACCGATCCGCAGCCTACATTCGTTGAAGTCACGTAGAAAAGGACAAGGAAAAGGGGAAGGAGAAGGAAGACGTCTATATTCGTCCTCCAACTTACAAACCTCCCCTACCATTCCCTCAATCTAGAGCGCGAGCGCGCCTAGACAAACAATTCGGTAAGTTTATAGAACTCATGAGTAAGCTGCATATTAATATACCATTCATTGATGCTATTGTAGGTATGCCAGCTTATGGCAAGTTCTTGAAGGAGCTTCTCGCTAACAAGAGGAAGCTAGAAGATTTCGGAGAGGTCAAGATGAGTTCGGATTCTTCGGATCTCATCAAGACCATGAAGGAGAAGATGCCCCCAAAGCTAAAGGATCCGGGGTCATTTTGCATTCCCATTGGAGTGGGAGATGTCACATATGACGCTTTATGTGACTTAGGAGCAAGTGTGAGCATCATACCACTTGCGTTGTGTAGGAAGATCGGTTTAGGCGACCCTAAACCGGTGAAGATGACGTTATACATGGCGGATCGATCCATCACTCGCCCCGTCGGTATTGTAGAAGACGTCCCGGTCAAGCTAGGTAAATTCTTTGTCCCCATTGATTTTTTCGTACTTGACATTCCTGCAGATAGTCCGGTCCCGATCATACTCGGAAGACCGTTTCTTGCAACTTCCGGCTGCATAGTCGATTGCAAGAATGGAAGACTCGCTTTTGATATTGGAGAAGAGAAAGTAGAGTTCGTTCTTTCCACTCTAGTGAAGGAACCAATCTTTGATGAGGATATTTACGATATCCAAGATGAAGAAGGTTTATCTAGGGAAGAGGTAATTGCGATTCTCTTTAACGATCCTTTACAAAAAGTCATTACCATGAGTCTAACAGATGTAGGGGAAGAAGAAGAGTGCAAAGAGGAAATAGAAGCCTTAGAAGCACAAGAAGAGATGCATGAAGAGGAGTTTGAGAAACTCCACGATGAGGCTGAGAATGTTAGAATCCACGGCCATACCCTGTATTCCACGACCGTGGATTCTACAACCAAAACCGTTCTCCATTCCACATCCAAGATGAAGAAGGTTTATCTAGGCTGAGAATGTTAGAATCGGCATACTTCTTCAACTTCTTTTGATTCCTCTCCAACACACTCATCACCCTTAGAAACTTCTAAGGAAACATCGGATGCTTCTCAAGGATCATTATAAGCTCTGAAAGTGATGGAATTAAAACCGCTTCCTACTCATCTAAGGTACGCTTTTCTTGGATCTAATTCTACCTTTCCGGTTATTGTTAGCTCCGAATTAAGCATAGATGAACATGAACAGCTCATGATTGTCCTTAAGAAACATAGGAACGCTTTAGGCTATACTATTGAGGACTTAGTAGGAATTAAACCCTCCCTATGCATGCATAAGATACTAATGGAGGAGGACTTTAGAACTTCAAGATAACCTCAAAGGCGGTTGAATCCGACCATGAAGGAGGTTGTCAAGAAGGAAATTCTTAAACTTCTTGATGCAGGTATCATCTATCCTATCTCCGATAGCAAGTGGGTGAGTCCAGTTCAAGTAGTTCCGAAGAAGGGAGGAATGACGGTCATCACCAACAAGAACAACGAACTCATTCCTACCCGAACCGTGACTGGATGGCGGATGTGCATAGACTACCGCAAGCTCAACAACGCAACGCGTAAGGATCACTTTCCATTACCATTCATCGATCAAATGCTTGAAAGGTTAGCACAACATTCACATTTTTGCTACCTTGACGGTTATAGTGGTTTCTTTCAGATTCCGATACATCCGGATGATCAAGAGAAGACCACATTCACGTGCCCTTGGGGTACGTTCACCTATAGGAGAATGCCGTTCGGGCTTTGCAACGCCCCAGCCACCTTTCAACGGTGCATGATGGCCATCTTCTCCGAATACGTAGAGGAAATCATGGAAGTCTTCATTGACGACTTCTCCGTATACGGTTCCTCTTTTAACGATTGCCTTTCTAACCTTTCTCTTGTTTTGCAAAGATGTGAAGACACTAACCTAGTTCTTAATTGGGAGAAGTGTCAATTCATGGTTAAGGAAGGAATCATATTAGGTCACTTAGTCTCTAGTAGAGGGATAGAGGTAGACAAGGCTAAGATAGAGACCATAGAGAAACTTCCTCCCCCAATTTCAGTGAAAGGGATAAGAAGTTTACTAGGACATGCTGGATTTTATAGACGTTTCATTAAGGACTTTTCTAAGATATCAAAACCTCTCACTAATCTATTGATGAAGGATGCGGTTTTTGAGTTTTCGCAGGAATGTTTGGATGCGTTTAACACCATTCGGCAAGCTCTAATTTCAGCACCTATTATCCAACCTCCGGATTGGACTCTCCCCTTTGAGATTATGTGCGATGCTAGTGACGTAGCAATTGGAGCTGTTCTTGGACAACGAAAGGAAGGGCGAACCCATGCCATATACTATGCTAGCAAGACGCTAGACGAAGCTCAGCTCAACTACGCCACTACAGAGAAAGAGTTTTTAGCCATTGTCTACGCTATTGACAAGTTTCGCTCTTATCTTGTAGGTGCAAAGGTGATTGTCTACACGGATCATGCTGCGATCTGGTACCTCCTTGCGAAGAAAGACGCGAAGCCAAGGCTAATTAGATGGATTCTTCTCCTACAAGAATTCGATCTTGAGATCCGCGACAAGAAAGGTTCAGAAAATTCTGTTGCGGATCATTTGAGTCGTCTAACACATCTAGGGGACGACCATCTACCCATTGATGACTCCTTTCCGGACGAACACCTACGCATCATAGAGGAGTGCATCAACGTGATCTCCAAAGGTAACGAACCGTGGTTTGCTGATTTTGTTAACTATTTGGTTTGCCAGGAGATACCGCCCGGACAATCCTACGCACAAAGGAAGAAGTTCTTTAAGGACGTCCGGGAATACTATTGGAACGAGCCTCTCCTCTTTAAGAGAGGTCCGGATGGCATCATTCGGCGATGTGTGCCGGAAGATGAGATGCAAAGTGTCATCCGCCATTGTCATTCACTACCTTGTGGAGGACACGCTAGTTCGAACAAGACTAGCGCAAAGGTATTGCAATCTGGATTCTATTGGCCTACTTTATTTAGAGATGTGCAATCCTTTGTTTCTTGCTGCGATGCTTGTCAAAGAACAGGCAATATCTCTAGAAGGAACGAGATGCCCATCAACAACATCCAAGAGGTGGAGATTTTCGACGTATGGGGAGTCGATTTCATGGGACCATTCCCATCTTCTTGTGGAAACCAATACATACTATTGGCGGTAGATTACGTTTCTAGATGGGTGGAAGCAATCGCCTCTCCCACAAATGATGCCATGGTGGTGGTTAAGTTCTTCAACAAGACCATCTTCCCGCGATTTGGGACACCAAGGACTATCATTAGTGATGGAGGTTCTCACTTCATAGCCCGTCGCTTTGAAGCTCTTCTAGCTAAGTATGGGGTTACCCACAAGATCGCTACCCCCTATCATCCACAAACTAGTGGACAAGTTGAGATCTCAAATAGGGAGATCAAAGGAATTTTAGAGAAGACGGTTTCAAGGACTAGGAAGGATTGGTCCTTGAAACTAGATGATGCATTATGGGCGTACCGGACTGCGTACAAGACTCCCATAGGAACCACACCATACAATCTTGTGTATGGGAAGTCTTGTCACTTGCCGGTAGAGTTGGAGCACAAAGCGTTTTGGGCTATCAAGTGGCTGAATTTCGGAATGAAGGAAGCGGGAGAGAAGCGTCTCCTAGACATCAATAAGCTGGATGAACTCCGTTTGAACGCCTATGAAAACGCCAAGATCTACAAGGAAAGAGCAAAGCGATGGCATGATAAGCATATCATTCCAAAGGACTTCAAAGAAGGAGATCAATTTCTCCTCTTCAATTCAAGACTTCGCCTCTTTCCAGGTAAGCTTAAATCCCGTTGGACCGGACCCTTTCTAATTAAGCGTATTTTCCCCCATGGTGCAGTTGAAGTATGGGGTGAAGCGAGTGGAAGTTTTAAGGTGAACGGCCAACGACTCAAGAAGTATACGCCGGAACTCCAAGCTGAAGAGTTCGCGCCTACCGCACTCGAATAAGTGCGAGATTGGTCTAGCTACGGACCTTAAACAAAGCGCTTCTTGGGAGGCAACCCAAGGTATTGCATTTTTGTTTTTGTTTTCGATTCAT
The DNA here is from genome assembly GCA_033239125.1 of Fagopyrum homotropicum. Taxonomy (NCBI): domain Eukaryota; kingdom Viridiplantae; phylum Streptophyta; class Magnoliopsida; order Caryophyllales; family Polygonaceae; genus Fagopyrum; species Fagopyrum homotropicum. The sequence goes on along the minus strand of BSWB01000005.1, from coordinate 83,344,656 downwards.
AGTTTAGCTTAGAATAGACGTTTTTGCTTTGTTTTTGCCTCGATTTGTTCCGGTATGTTCGTGTTTTTGGTTGCAAGATCATGGAAAAGGAAAAAGGGAGGATAATGTTGAAGAAAAGCGACGAAAATCGGACTTTGAAGCTTTATAGAGGGTTCCACGGTCTAAATTACGGTCGTCATAGCTACAGTGGCCGTAATTTCCAAAAGCCTTTGAAAAATCACCAAAACCACGGTTCCGTACACTTCCACGGCCGTGGAACACCCCGACAGACCGTGATTTTCAAAATTTTGCCTGCAACTATATAAGCCACATTCTTCACAAATTCATCCCAAAAATCCCTCTTTCCACGACCTAAGTGCCGAAACCCCACGACCCCTCTGAAATCTTCGTTTCCTAATCGTTTTCAACGATTCGTCTTCCCAAACTACAGCAAGTTCAACCACAAACAAGATCCAAGCGACGAATCGAACGGAAATTCACCGACAAACGCGCATTTCGGATTTTTCAATCCGAAAAAGAGGTTTTCTTTTCCCTTCTTGATTCTCGCCAATTTGGTTCGTTTTTGCTATAGATTTTTAGAAAGAACTGATAGAGACTGGAATGAATTAGACTAGGACTGCTTGTTGTGGTGATTGATTGTGAATTTGCTGAGACTTGTGAAATTCTGAGATGAATCACGGTCACTGGGAGAATTACGGCCGTGGTTTGCTGAAGAACAGACCGTAATTTTGGTGCAGAATGGATTTTGTAAGAAGAGTTTCGGGAAGGATAAAAGAGAAGAAGGGTGAGCAGAATAAGAAAAGGAAAGGCAATCCCTCCACCTCCTCATCCTCTAGGGCACCACCACCCTCATCTCCTTCACCTCCATCCTCACCTCCTCACCCTAGAGTCCCGACCATACATGAGAATCATCTCGATGCATACGAGAAGATCAAGGAGAGGCCAGTGATTGGCCCTAGATATTTGTTGTTGGAGGATCTATATCCTCTCAACATAGTTGATGACCTTACTTGGATCTTGGATATAGCCGGATTAGTTATCTTCTCGGCTATCCGAGAAGACGCCTATGAGGAGATCACCCGGGAGGTTGTGACGTCTTTCGAGCACAACCACGTAGATAGGACCGTCTCTTTCCGTCTCATGGAAAGAGACTACCATTTGAGTATCGTTGAGTTTGGGACTATTTTTGGGTTTCATGAGACCTTCAATGGTCGATTTCCGAGTGGTGTTTACCCCAAGGACTTTTGGAAGGAGGTTGCAATGATTTACGCCGACGAGGACCGTTGGCAACCCGCTGATACCAAGGCTAGATTGATGTACCATCTAGCCTTGAAGATAGCTCACCGCGTTCTTTCGGAGTGTCTCTTTCCTAGGACGGAGACGCCCCAAAAGATAAAGACGGAGGAGCTATTCTTGCTCTATTGCATGCTTTATGGACGCCGTGCAGATTGTGCTACTCTCTTGGCTGCTACGATGAGCAAGCTCAAGAACAAGTCGAAGGGAAACATCGGATATGGTGGGATAGTTACCCACATTGCTAGGAGTTTTGGTGTGGATTTTTCTGCTTGCACCCGCATACCGGCCGTTCCTTTAGGGCTAAATGCTTTCATGGTTAGGGGTCTCATTTTCCCCACACATAGAGGTCCGCCTTATGCGGGCATGCCTTGGGAGAGTAGGACGGGCAGGGGTATAGAGTGGCTGCCGGAGTACTCCATTGTGGCGGGACGCCACAATTGGAAGGAGACGTTCGCTGCGATGCATGCGAACAGGATAGTAGCTCCCCCTTATGTCCCACCACCGGTTGTGGAGGAGGAGGATATGGGAGATCAGTTTGAGAGTGGAGGAGGAGCGGAGCAGGAGTTTGGCACGTTTCCAGACCAGCCGGAGACGGCCCCAGATGTACCTAGGCGCTCTCCACGTCCAGCTAGAGCCTCCGGCTCGTCTTCTCGCCGCGCTAGCGTGAGTGAGAGGCCCACGTGGATGACCACACCTCCCACTTGGTATGCCGTTCCCCCTCCTTGGTCCACGGAGCAGCCAGCACCACCACCATCAGCACCAGCACCATCCGACGCCCCAGCATGGTACAGTCACGCCCCGGGATGGTACGAGCAGATGCCGGATTGGGCTACCGGACTTTCAGAGAGAGTTGGAGCATTGGAGATCCGAGCCGATGCTAGAGACGGACGCCTAGACGATCTTGATCACATGATGAGGGACGTCTACCGTCAGCAGTTTGGGCGGCCCTACGACTCCAGCTTCTCTCCATTCCCGCCTCCGCCGGCACTGCAGTGATTTGATGCATGACCGTTCGTTTTAGACATTCCCGCCACCACTTTGTGAGTTTCTTTTTCTTTTCTTTCTTTTCTTTCTTTCTTTTGAACATTAGGGACAATGTTCGTCCTAAGTATGGGTTGGGATGTACTAAAAGTCTGTAATAACTCTACTCACTATGTTTGCTTTCATTCGAGACTATCGTTGCATGTTCATTATGTGTTGCACGTTTCATTTTCGCATTGCATGAAAAAGAACTTAAAAAACCCATAAAAATTGAAAAATTTTGAAAATTGTGTGCTTCTAATGAATTGAGATGATTTCCATGATAATCATTACTTGTGAATGGAGTTTGATAACAATTGCATGCTTAAAAGAATAGTGAATCGAAAAGGATTTGAATGAATGAATTATACCTCTTTTGCAAGTTTCACAATGTGATTATGTTACCTAAATCATGCTAAGAAATTGAAGTTGAAATCACGTTATAAGTTCCTATACTTCTTGTTGAGATGATTAAGGCAATTCGATACTTTCTTTCTTCTTCCTTTGATCATTTAGCTCTTCATTAAAATATTAGCCTCCTTTACCTATCCGGGAATTTTGGAGAAGTGAATGAAAAAGGCATGTTTGATGTGGGAGGGCCATGAGAGCAATTATTTGCAATCAAATGAATAGAAAGAAATTGTAGGTTTGGGGAAGTCAATCATGACGATAAGTAACTCGGCACCATTCACATAGCCGGGTGTTTGTGTCTTGCCAAAGTCGAATTGAGCGATATTCCTAGCGGATTATGGTATGTGCGCTAAGGGTTTGAGGCATCTCTTGAAAAATTTAGAAACGCCGATCTCCTAGGCTTCGGTTTTTGTGCACCTCTATCCATAACTCCAAAAGTAAAGTCGACAAATGAAAAGAAGAGAGCGAAGCTCTAAGTTGAAGTGTTGCGGGAACCGCATAAGAAGAAGAAGGTAGTTGTCCACTTTCCCGGATTCATGCACCACTTTCCCTTAAAGTTTTCCCTTCCCTTCCACATTCTAGGCCTTTTCTTTGAAAGTCCTTAAGATCAAAAGAATGTTATATGACTTGGTGATCTAAATTGAAGTTTCTTATGATTGATTTTGATAATGTTTGAAGGTTATGATGCTTGTTTAGAAGTTAAATTGATTCATGAATTTTCTTTGCTTTTTACTCTTTAATTGAGTGTGTGAAAGTTTGATGAACGATTGAAGCAAGGTTTGAGAATGATCTATTCTTTAGAAGTCACATTCACCCAAAAGAAGGTACAAATATTTCATCCTAACTCTTGTTTAAAGTTTTTCGAAAGACCTTGCTTAGGGACAAGCAACTGTTAAGTATGGGGTTATTTGTTAGCATGAAATATTGTAATATTTTAGGCACGTTTTCTAAACGTATTTCATTCATATTGATAGTCTTTGATTGAACTTTGTTGCATATGTGAGCTAGTATTACCTATATTGTCGATATGGATGTCTACACTAGCTTTATGTTGATTATAGGTACTTAAGAGTTATTTCCGAACGGAATCGAGCAAAGAAGAGTTGATTGAGTATGTCCATGGATTAAGGGAATTCTTAGGAGCAAATTGGAGTTTAGCTTGAGGAATGCACGAGGCTAGGGAAGAATCACGTTCTTACCCTAAATCACGCTCTAAAATACGGCCGTATTACGAACCACGTTCAGTTCCACGGCCGTGGAACCTTGCAGAGAGAAGCGTGATGCATTCCAATAACTATTACGGTCGTGGAACATATGTTGCAAACCGTGACCTAATCCACGCTATAAATTACGGTCGTGGAAATTTCCACGACCGTGATCTTGGCGAATCTTTTTTCGCCACACTTTCAAGCCACGATCTTTTGAAGATTGGGCCGGGCCGACATTTTGCCCTACAACTATAAAAAGACGGACGAAAGGAGATTCCGTCATCAGCGCTTATCATCGCTAACCCCCGCTATCATCGCTTAGCCACGCTTAGACGCAAAAACCCTCATTGAGAGGTATCTTGGAGATCTTGTTGGAAGTCTACATTCGCGCTTGGATTTGCCCAAATTCTCGCACTTTTGTGGAGATTATTGTTGGGATTTCCATATTCCCCGGATTCACGGAAGATTCGGAGGTTTCTTGCAAGAAGATTCCTCTTCTTGTTTAGGTTCGATTTAGAAGACGGATTGACATCCCGTTCTTCCTTCTTACTTAAGATTGTGTTTATTCGTTCTATTCTGGAATTAGTGATATTGTTCATTCTTGATTGTGACTTTGAGACTGTTTAGAGTTTATTGAAAGTTTTCGGAAGTTTTCATCTTCAAATCTTTTAATTCTTGAATTGATATCAAATATGACTGTTATTGGCTAAAAACCCTTAACAATTCTAAGGTGAAGGGTTGATAGTTGTGGCTTAGATGATGATAGATCGATCGTAAACAGATTTGACCCTGAGAGTTTGAGAGAATCGTCGACGAACCCTAAATTACGGGTTGTTCTTGAGTTCCACGACCGTGGAATCTCAAGATCCAACCGTAATTTCCCTTAAGTTTACGAGCCTGCTTTTACTTTAATCCAAAGTTAATGATTTGCTTTAACTTAGTTTAGACTTGTCTTTTCTAGGTGGTAGTGAAGCCTCAACAACCTCTACCTCGATTGTGAGTGTCACAACCTCAATCGGTTAAGTTAGTCTTGATCCTTGGATTACAAGTTTGGGTATTTGACACTAATCCTCACCTCTAGAATCTTTCTATATTGAGCCTCAACAACCTGTATAGAGAGTGCCTTGTAGGTGAGTTATATAAGGTTTTTGGAACTTCACCGTATGATTACCTTACATTAGCATACCTTTGCATATCTCAACTCTGTCTTTATATCATAGTATATCTTGAATCGATTGCCACAACTGGATACTTGGATCTTTAGGATTGTTGTTTTCTTATATTTGCAAAACTCTCATATTTACTCGCTTGATAATCTGCAATTGAATTCGTTCCCACCCAAATCCCTGTGTTCGATACTCTGGAATTCTTGCTTAGCTACGTTGATCCGTACACTGCGGGTTCGCTGCTTGATTCTAGTTTTATAAATTTAAAGCTTATTTGCACACACCTTTAGGGGCGAACACCTATCAACCCCGATGACCAAGAGAAAACCACATTTACATGTCCATGGGGAACTTTTGCATATAGGAGAATGCCATTTGGGTTGTGTAATGCACCCGCCACCTTCCAAAGATGTGTGATGGCTATATTTTCTGAGTACATTGAGAATATCATGGAAGTGTTTATGGATGATTTTTCCGTTTATGGATCTTCCTTTGATAATTGCTTAGCTAACTTGTCATTAGTACTTAAGAGATGTGAGGAGACGAACCTTGTCTTGAATTGGGAAAAATGCCACTTCATGGTAAGTGAAGGTATTGTGTTGGGACACTTGGTGTCCAACCGTGGCATTGAGGTTGATAGGGCCAAGATTTAAACGATAGAGAAGTTGCCACCACCTACCTCGGTGAAGGGGGTAAGGAGTTTCTTAGGGCATGCCGGTTTTTACCGGAGGTTTATTAAAGACTTCTCTAAAATTTCTAAACCTCTTACTAACCTACTAATGAAAGATGTTGAGTTTGTTTTCTCCAAGGATTGCCTTGAGGCTTTTTGTAGGTTGAAGAACGCTTTGATCTCCGCACCTATCATGCAACCTCCGGATTGGAGTTTACCGTTTGAGATCATGTGTGATGCAAGTGATGTAGCCGTTGGGGCTGTTTTGGGGCAAAGGAAAGATAGGCGCACACATGCTATTTATTATGATAGCAAGACGCTAGATGATGCCCAACTCAATTACGCTACCACCGAAAAAGAATTGTTAGCGGTTGTGTATGCATTTGAGAAGTTCCGCTCATATCTTGTTGGAGCGAAGGTCATTGTGTATACGGATCATGTTGCGATCCGTTATCTACTTACCAAGAAGGATGCCAAGCCTAGATTGATTCGGTGGATCCTTCTTCTTCAAGAATTTGATTTGGAAATCCGGGACAAGAAGGGGTCCGAAAACTCTGTGGCGGATCACCTTAGTAGACTACCTCCATTGGAACTTGAGAGAGATGACATCCCGATTGATGACTCGTTCCGGGATGAGTAATTGCAAATGGTGGAGGAGTGCTTGTTCCAAGTGTCTAGAGGAAGTGAGCCATGGTATGCCGATATTGTGAACTATCTTGTGTGTGAGGAAGTGCGTCCCGGATTGTCATATGCCCAAAGGAAGAAGTTCTTCAAGGATGTGAGGCATTACTATTGGAGTGAGCTAGTTTTGTTCAAGAGAGGGCCGGATGGAGTGTTTAGAAGATGCATACCGGAGGATGAGGTGGAGAGTGTGATCCGCCATTGTCATTCCTTGCCATGTGGAGGGCATGCTAGCTCACACAAGACATGTGCGAAGGTGTTGCAATCGGGCTTCTTTTGGCCAAGTTTGTTCAAGGATGTGCAAAGCTTTGTGGTAGCTTGTGATGCTTGACAAAGGACGGGCAACATCTCAAGGAGGAATGAGATGCCCTTGAACAACATACAAGAAGTGGAAATATTTGATGTGTGGGGTGTGGACTTCATGGGACCGTTCCCCTCTTCTTGTGGCAACCTCTACATCCTATTGGCGGTTGATTACGTTTCAAGATGGGTGGAGGCAATCGCCTCTCCCACAAATGATGCCGAGGTGGTGGTGCGGTTCTTCAACCGAGTGATCTTCCCTAGGTTTGGAACACCGAGGGTGATCATAAGTGATGGAGGGAAGCACTTCACTGATAGGAATTTTGGGGCACTTTTGGCTAAGTATGGGGTGACTCATAAGGTGGCAACACCTTACCACCCCCAAACTAGTGGCCAAGTAGAGATCTCCAACCGGGAGATAAAGGGAATTCTTGAGAAGACGGTCTCTAGGACGAGAAAGGATTGGGCTATGAAGCTCGATGATGCCTTGTGGGCATATAGAACCGCCTTCAAGACGCCGATTGGCACCACTCCTTACAAGCTAGTCTATGGCAAGTCTTGCCACCTTCCGGTAGAGATGGAGCATAGAGCTTATTGGGCCATTAAGTGGCTAAACTTTGACCTCAAGGAGGCCGGTGAGAAGAGGTTGCTTGATATGAACGCCCTTGAGGAAATCCGGTTGGATGCCTATGAGAATACCCAGATCTACAAGGAGAGGATCAAACGTTGGCATGATAAACGCCTCATCCCAAAGGAGTTGAGTGAAGGCGACCTTGTCCTTCTCTTCAACTCACGGCTGCAGCTCTTCCCCGGAAAGCTAAAGTCGAGGTGGACCGGTCCTTATGTGGTGAAGAAGATCTTTCCCCATGGAGCTATTGAGATAGAAGGGGAGCGTTGTGGAGATTTCAAGGTGAATGGGCACCGGTTGAAGAAGTATATCCCGGGAGCTCCGGTGGATATGATTGCCCCACTTCACCTTGAGTAGAACGCCCCCGAGTGTGGTCAAGCTAATGACCTTAAGAAAGCGCTTGATGGGAGGCAACCCATTGGTAACGTTTTCCCTTTTCGTTTCTGTTTTTGCTTTTGATTTTTCTGTTTTTGTGTGTTTGGTGTTCTTTGTGTGTGCTAGAGTATTGGTAGCATTAGAAGCCTTGCATGGCATGTGAATGATGATGATGAATCCCTCATCAATTATGGGTGGAGCGGACGCGGAACTTGGAGGACTAGCGGTGCCTAGCGCGGGTCCCGACGCCTTGATGGACATTTAGAGCTCTCTACCATCGTTGATAGGATCATCCACCATCAATCCACTTGAGTAATCCCAAATACCGAAGCAACCCATTTTTACATTGTGAGAACCCTCTTTCACTCTTCTTTACTTCATTTACACATTGGGGACAATGTGTTTCTAAGTATGGGGTGGGGTTTGCATGATCCTTTGCATGATTAGCATCTAGGATAGTTTACTATTATCACATGTCTTGCATTGTATATACTCATTTCGATAAAAATCCAAAAAAATCAGAAAATTTAAAAATTTGTGTGCCTTCTAGGCTTGGATATGACCCTAATGATGAATCTTGTCTTGTGGATTGGCTATGGATGGCCTTATGTGTTAAATTGATGAATGCATATGTGGACTTGAAGTACTTATATTGAATCCCACGAATGGATTGTGATCATGATCTTTGCCTTGATTGGATTGAGTATTAAAAGTCGAAATTACATGCTAGTTCTTGCACATCATCTAGGAATGAATGAGGCAATTCATTTTTCTATACTTCTCATCTTGATCATGATGTTTGAGCACCTCATTTGATATAAATTTGACCTCTTTTGACCCATCCGGGAATAGGAGCATGTTAGTGTGTTGATGTGTGTGAAAACAAGTATGGGGTGAAGTTGTTGATGAAAGAATGTTATGAATGAAGTGCTGAATTTATTGTGAAAGTGTAGACAAAAATATAGGTTTGGGGACATTGGTTTAAATGACGAGTAACTCGGCACATTTCACATAATCGGGTGTTGGTGCCTTGCTAAAGCCAAATAAACCGATAGTCCTAACGAGCTTTGGTATGTGTGCCCGGTGTGGATGCACCTCGAAAAATAGAAAAAGCCCGAGGACGGCTAATCACCAAGGTTTCGGCTTTTGTACACCAATGCCATTGTCTCAAAAATAAGTGAAAGAAAAAGAAAAGATAGAAAAGATGGAGAAAATATACACTTGTGGGAAGTTGATCGAGGACAAAATTATGGAGTTAGTTCCATTCCCGGATTAGCATCACATAGCCTAGAAAAATCCCCACCTAATCACAACGTTTCTTGGCCTTTTATCTCACAAGCCCTTATGACCTATTTGCATGTGTGTAAGACTTAGTAATCTAGATTGGATATGCTCTTAATAATCTTGACTTCTTCATTTTTATATTTCACGCATGCTTTCGAGTTAAGTACAATTGTCTTTCTGTGCCTTCATTTATTTGATACATAAGTGCTTGTCCATTGCCATGAAACATGACTATGAAGGTGATCCAATATTAGAAGCACAAATCCAAAAATATTTTGCCATTTTTCTGCATACATAAATCATGTCATCTCTTAGTCTATAGTTGGGACTTGCTCGGGGACGAGCAAACCTTAAGTATGGGGTATTTTTGATAACACGATTTATGACTTAGGTTTAGGTAGTCATTTAGATAGATTCTTCACTCATTCATGCATTGTTTAGCACTTGTTCACGACGTATGCACTCAATTCACGTATTTTCTCGATATAGACGTCTACGCGGACTTTTGTATTGCTTTGTAGGTATTTTGGGAGATTTAGGAGCTCAATCGATACGTTTGAGGATTGTTCATCAAGATGACACACCCTCGGACTCATTAGGATGCAAGCTAGAGGCTAAGGAGGACTCACGGAACCTTGTCAACACAAGCCATGCACCAAATCATAGCTTAATGATCCAAGGCAAAGCTGAAGCACCAAACCACGGTTGCTGGCACTTCCACGACCGTGGAAACCAACCGTGGTTTTTGCCAGACGGTTGTGACAGCTGTGCCACGATCTTATGGCCTTCTCTAGCAAAGTTGTAGTATAAAAGTGGTCCTACAAGGCTGAGAGAAGGCATCCACTACATTCCCCTATCAACCAATCAAAAACACTCTCTCAATAAGAAGATTCTCTCAAGAGGAGAGCTACCATTGAAGAAAAGGGAGAGCTCCATTGGAGAAGAAGAGAAGAACACACCATTGCTAGTTTTTGATAAGTTTGGTAGTGAAGATTTTCGGAATCGATTTCTAGAGTTGTAAGAATCGTTTAAACCTTCTTTTGGAAGGGTTGTGAGTCTTTCTAATCTTACTTTCAGCTTGGTTTTACTTGCTTCACTTGTTCATCTCTTTCTCTTCATTATCTTACAAATGGAAGCCATGATTTTATGTTTGATGATTTCGATTGTTATGATGTATGTTGTAGGCTAAATAGATGCGATTATAGGGTAAGGAAAGGATGGTTATGGCTAGGACTATGATAGGATGGACTTAGATTGGCCTTTAGATGACTTGTTTTCTTGAACGAAGCCTCTGTTGGAGTCCACGGTTTTGTTCTTGCCAGTCCACGGCTGTGGAAGTGGTAGAACAGCCAGTGGTTTACCTGGTTCGATGGATCTAAGTTCTAGATTGTTAGAATGTTGAAATCCTAGTGTTTGTTGAGTTAAATCTATCCTAGGGTGACCTAGTGTTAGCAACTAAGTGTTAGAAGAGATCTACCCGGTGATTCTACTCTTAGATTTCAAAGATGATAAACTCTAGGTAGTGATGAGCCTCATAAGCCGCCATTGGACTAAGTATGCTAGGATAGTCGTTTAGGACTTACCCTTCCGAGACTTACCCGGTAAGGATAGGTTAGATTCCAAGGTGACAATCCGGTTTGTGCGGAATTCCATTCCTTAGGCTCTTTGAGACTTACCCGGTGATGAGGCCTTAGGATTGGATTAGTGGACCATGAGACCTACCCGGTGATTGATCCCAATCTAGAAATACTTACTCCCAACATATTGTAGTTGATCCAAGGAATGATTAGATAGCTTGAGTCTTATGCCATAACCGGAATTTCCAACCCCTAGAATCCGCCTTTTCTCTCTTGATCATATATATTTAGTGTTTGCTTTGTTTGTTTGTGTCGATTTGTTAGCTTAGTTGATTGATGATTTGCATGATTCGTGATCCTTGATTGATCACTTAAAAACAAAACCAAAAACATTAAGATCTTCATTTCTTTATTTCTTTCCCTTTTCTTAGTCTAGATCTTCACTAAACTTAATCACTAATCGAATCAATCTCACCTTAGTCTTTGTGTTCGACCTCGGAATACTATCCCTACTACAAACGTCCCGTACACTGCGGGTTCGCTAGGAGTTAGGATAAATATAACGAGTTATAAATTTAAGGCTTATTGCGTACACACTACATCTTGAGCGTAACACCGTTGCCGGGGATTTGGTCTAGACCGAGCCGGTTGCGGTTTGCTTTTGGGGCACTTGCCTCCTGTTTCTTTTAACCACTCTACTTGAGTGACTTTCGCAGGTTCTTTTTCTTAGGTTTATGCGAAGAACCCGCACTGGGAAGGAAATCGTTCCTTACGATCCCGAACCAGAAAAGACATACAAACGACGCTTGAGAGAAGCAAAGATGGCTGACCAAGACAATCACAATCTTGACGCCGAATTGAAGGAGGCGTTAGAACAACTACGCCTCAGCAAGGAAGAACTGAGACTGGAGAGGAAGGAAACTCGCGCAAGGACTGAAGCGATCGAAGCAGATATGGCAGCTTTACGAGACTAGTATCTACCTCGACCGAACCTAGATCCTCGACCGAGGCAAGACCCTGCTCCAAACCCTCGACCGAACCCAGATCCTCGACCGAGGCAGGATCCAGTTCCAGACCCTCGACCGATGCAAGTCCCACTACCTGTTGCCCTGGCCGATATACTTCCACCTCGGATGCCAGTCCGAGATGCTCTTTTTGAAGGAATCCCGCAAACCCTAGGGCAGAGGATGGACCCCAATCAACAACTGAGGCGTCCTGGAGTTAACCTAGGAGATCCGGCGGACCATGACTACGAACTTCGACCGCAAGTTCTTTCCATGATTCGCCAATGCCAGTTTGGAGGGCTAGAGAAGGAATCTCCGCATCAACATCTACAAAACTATGAGATCTTGATGGAGACCTTGAGACCTTCAAGAATAGAAAACAACAATTACAAGCTAAGACCTTTTTACTTTTCTTTAAAAGATAGAGCTCTTACTTGGTATCAATCTCTTCCTCCGGGAAAAATTAGTACTTGGGAGGAGATGACGGCAGAATTCTTGACTAAATTCTTTCCCCCCTCTAAAACCGCTGAAATGAGAGGGAAGATTAATGCATTCATTATGAAGGATAAGGAGAGCTTGTCCAAGTCATGGGAGAGGTTTAAAGACATTCTTTTGGATTGCCCATATCATGGGATTCCAAAGATAGAGTTGTTGGAGATATACTTCAAGGGACTGGACGGAAGCACCCAATTCAACCTTCAACTACTATCTGCCGGCACGTTCATGGACATGCCGATTGACGAAGCTTGGGAGTTCATAGAAAAGCAAGCTTTGCACATAGAGAAATACTCCCACCAAGGTGCTGAAGGTGGAGTTAAAAGAGTCAACTTTCAAGATGCTCCGCCCAACAACAATCAACTCACGTCTTTGAAGAATGACGTGAAGCAATTGAAGGAACTCTTAGTTGCTCAAAACAAGAAGGAAGATCAAGGATCAAGGAATAACAATGGATACCGTACCAACAACAACGGTTCCCGGAACAACAACTACAACAACAATAGAGGATCCAACAACAATAATTAGAGGGCAAACAACCAAAATTCGGGTAACAATCATTCTAACTCCAATTCTAACGATTCCTCTAATCCTTTCCTCTCTTCCTCTTCTTCTTCTACTCCATTAAAGAGCCAGGAGCAAGGATCAAGTTCGTCCCAGCCAGAAAAGAAAGACGCAATGCTGGAGGCCATCTTGATCAAGCTTAGCGCTATGGAGACATCTATGACATCATTTTCGAAGGCACAAAAAGCCTTTGAACAAAAACTTGCCAGTAGGGCGAATGAAACGCCAAGAGATACAAGGAAGCTTCCAACAAGAACGGAAAGCAACCCTAACGGCCAGATTATGGCCATAACGACGAGGAGTGGACTGAAGACTGCAGATCCAGTACCTCGGTCGGTGCCAGTATAGACGAAGACCTCCTCGGTCCAGGTGCAGTCGAAGAACACTTCGGCTGAGATGCTAACCGAGGTGGAGCCACAGAAAGCAGAGGAGAAAAATGAAGTTTATGTTCCACCTCTTGCATATAAACCACCACTTCCATTCCCCCAGTCAAGAGCCAGAGCACATCTAGACAAGCATTTTGGTAAGTTCCTTGACTTGATGAATAAACTACACATTAACATTCCTTTCCTTGATGTTGTTCTAGGGATGCCCGCCTATGGGAAATTCTTGAAAGAGATCCTATCAAGGAAGAGGAAGCTGGAAGACTTTGGTGAAGTAAGGATGACATCTAAATCCTCAGAGCTTATTCAAATCATGAAGGAGAAGATGCCACCCAAGTTAAGAGATCCCGAGTCATTTTGCATTCCCATTCAAGTTGGGGATGTCACTTGTGAAGCCTTATGTGATCTGGGAGCCAGCGTGAGCATCATTCCGCTGGAGCTATATGTTAAGATCGGACTTGGAGAGCCCAAGCCGGTGAAGATTCGATTATACATGGCGGACCGCTCCATTACCCATTCCGTGGGCATTTTGGAAGACGTTCCGGTTAAGTTAGGTAACTTATATTTACCTATAGACTTTGTTGTTATTGATATTCCCGCAGATTATCCTGTTCCTATCATTCTCGGGAGGCCATTTCTAGCAACTTCGGGTTGCAACGTGGATTGTAAGAACGCCAAGCTGAAATTCAATATTGGCGGAGATGAAGTGGAATTCGCATTACTTGCGGCTATGAAAGGAGAGCAGCTAGGAGATGATATCTTCAACATATACGATGAAGAAGAATCAAGAGAATTGGTGAGCTCTATCCTTATTAACGATCCACTTGAAAAGTTATTAGTTTTAGCTTAATGAAGGAAGGTATAGATTCTTCTTGTGATGCAGATATACGGAGCTTAAAGACACTGGAAGAAGATCCAGGAGCTAAAAGTGAAAGACTCATCCAGGAGAAGAAGATCTCCAATTTCGGTTCCAGTTACAGTACCTCGACCGAGGCACTTTCTGGACCAAGCGAGGCGTCCGAAGAACATCTCGGTCAACGCCTCTGCGCCTCGACCGAGGTCGAAGGCGGGATGATTTTAACTGAGACTTCCGAAAGTCCAGTTTCTAGATCTACTCCACTGGAAGGAGGAAGCAAGGATCCCCCTCAGAAAGCACCCCCAGTTGTGGAGCTTAAACAACTCCCTAGTCACTTGAGGTATGTCTTTCTTGGACCGGATTCCACTTATCCCGTTATTGTTAGTGCTTCCCTTTCCGAATCTGAATTGTCTAAACTAATGCATGTCCTGAGAAAGCATCAAAAGGCTTTGGGTTATACTATAGATGATCTTATTGGAATTAAGCCTTCTTTCTGCATGCATAGAATTCTAATGGAGGACGATCATAAGACTTCACGGGAACTTCAAAGACGGTTAAATCCGATCATGAAAGAGGTTGTGAAGAAAGAAATTCTTAAGTTGTTGGATGCAGGTATAATATATCCTATCTCGGACAGCAAATGGGTTAGCCCAGTACATGTAGTTCCGAAGAAAGGAGGGATGACCGTTATGACGAATAAAAACAACGAGTTAATCCCGACTAGGACCGTCACGGGCTGGAGGGTTTGCATCGATTATAGGAAGCTGAACACGGCCACTCGGAAGTACCATTTTCCACTTCCCTTCATTGATCAAATGCTCGAACGGTTGGCCCAACATTCACACTTCTGCTATTTAGACGGCTATAGTGGTTTCTTCCAGATTCCTATCCATCCGGATGATCAGGAGAAGACCACTTTCACTTGTCCATGGGGGGACATTCGCTTATAGGAGGATGTCATTTGGATTATACAATGCACCTGCTACCTTCCAGCGATGCATGATGGTTATCTTTTCTGAGTATATAGAGGAGATCATGGAGGTATTTATGGATGATTTTTCAGTATATGGTTCCTCTTTCGATGATTGCCTATCTAACCTTTCTCTAGTGCTACAAAGATGTGAAGACACTAATCTCGTTTTGAATTGGGAGAAGTGTCACTTTATGGTCAATGAAGGCATCGTGCTAGGACACCTCGTTTCTAATCGAGGTATTGAGGTCGATCGCGCTAAGATCGAGACTATTGAGAAACTCTCTCCCCCTTGTTCTGTTAAAGGTGTGAGGAGCTTTCTCGGGCATGCAGATTTCTACAGGAGATTCATCGAGGACTTCTCCAAGATTTGTAAACCTCTAACTAACCTCTTGAATAAAGATGTTGTTTTTGAGTTTTCGCAGGTGTGTCTTGATGCATTTTACAGGATTAAGGAAGCGTTGATCTCCGCTCCCATTATCCAACCTCCGGATTGGACCTTGCCCTTTGAGATCATGTGTGATGCTAGTGATGTAGCTGTAGGAGCGGTGCTTGGACAAAAGAAAGATGGCCGGACCACCACCATTTACTATGCTAGCAAGACGCTAGATGAAGCCCAGCGCAACTACGCTACCACCGAAAAGGAGCTATTGGCGGTTGTATATGCTTTCGAGAAGTTTCGTTCTTACTTAGTAGGAGCGAAAGTCATTGTCTACACCGACCATGCAACCATCCGTTACTTGCTTGCTAAGAAAGATGCCAAGCCACGCCTTATTCGATGGATTCTCTTGCTTCAAGAGTTTGACCTAGTAATCCACAATAAGAAGGGATCCGAAAATTCTGTTGCGGATCACCTCAGCCGGCTACCTCCATCTTCACGCGAGAAGGAAGACCCACACATAGACGATTCATTCCCCGATGAGCACTTGCACTTATTGGAGCGTTTGATAGACTTACTTACCTCACCCCATGATAAAGGTGAAGTATGGGGTGAGGACACTTCTCATCACGTATAAAGATGCCATATGGTCCAGCTAGCGACCTTAAATCAAGCGCTTCTTGGGAGGCAACCCAAGGTATTGCTTTCTTTTCCCTTTTTCTAGTCTAGCTTAGATAGTTTGCTTTTGCTTTGGTTTGTTTTGTTTTTGGCGTCCTAGACAGACAACAGGTGACATCTAAGGAAAGAATACAACCTAGGAGCACAACTAGAAGGACAAAAGTTCGAGAATTTGAGAAGACAGAGTTTGACTGAGACACATCTCGGTTGCTATCACAGCACCTCGACCGAGATGATTCTTGAGCAACCGAGGCGATTAGGGTTTCTGAAGATCCACCTCGGTCCGTACCACCTCGGTCCAGTCGAGACCACCTCGACCGAGGTGACAGTAGTTCCAGAAAAGGGTATAAAAGGGGCTGAAGAATTCTCTCTCCTCTCTTTACCTTCTCCTCGACCGCGGCACACTTTTTGCCTCGACCCTTCGTTCTTCGCTCGTTTTCGACGATTCTTGCTTCTAAACTGCAAGGAAAGGGTAGAGGATCACGTTGCAAGCACCAATCTATAGAAAGAACGAATCGAATCGACCGAATCTGGGTAATTATAGAAAAAACCCTAACTTCGTCTTTCTCCACTGTTTTCCCTCGTTTTGGGCTTTGGTTGCCCCTACATTTGCTGAGAAACAGATTAAGTACCCCATAGAAACCTGTGGTAGTAATTTTGGGGGAAAAGAACTGGATTTTTGAGGGAATCGATCGAACAACTATTCGCCTCGGTCCAGTTGGCCTGCGCCTCGGCCGAGGTGTTCTACAGGGTTGTCAGAGCAACCGAGGTGACCTGACAGATTACAGAGAGATGAGTTCTGAGAGACAGTTGGTCCTGAGGGACAGATCTTCCCCTTCTCCTTCTTCTTCTTCTTCTCGACGTACTAGACCGGTGATCCACGAGAGACAACAAGTCGATTATGACCGCATAGCGGCCCGTCCAGTGATTGTACCTCGCTTCTTGGACATTTCAGTTTTTGACTGCCTCTACGTTGATGATGATTTGAGGCGTATGATTTCAGCTGTGGGGCTAGAGTAGTTCACAGAGATCAGACCTCCGGCCTATCTAGAGCCTACACTGGAGTTTGTCCGCTCCTTTACATACCTGCCTACCGAGCGCGCAGTGAAGTACCGGTTGATGAACCGGAATTACTTGGTTTCCTTAGATCACTGGCGGGATATCTTTGGCTTCCCGATTCTGACAGTTGCTGATTTTCCCTCCCGAGCTGTAGCTAGGGAGTTCTGGGGACAGATTGTTCACGTCATTGAACATGCTGACATATGGAGACCTGGAGATTCCAGGGAGAGGATTATATTCCATGTTGCATTCAGATTAGCCCACAAGATATTCAGTGAGACCCTTCTGGCACATACTGAGACGCCCCAAAAGGTCAGACAAGGAGAGCTTCTGAGCTTATACTGCATGGTGACGGGAGGGATCCCAGATTTTGGTTTGATGCTGGCAGAGGATCTGCATAAGATCAAGGCGAAGGGGAAGGGCGACATCTGCTGTGGAGGCATTGGGACTCATTTCGCGAGTTACATGGATATGGACCTCAGTGCTTGTACCATGGTGGCGGCTGCCAAGCCGCTTGGACTTCAGGAGATGATCACTCGGAGGATACTGGTTCCCCGAGGACTCACTACGCCATATGTGGCGATGCCACGGGAGCCGACTGCACCGCAGGGGATCAGATGGTCAGCTCAGTTCTCCGTGTTTGATCCACATTACTGGCAGCCTGCGTGGATCCCATTTATGGAGGATGCTAGAGAGGCGGCAGCTGCACCAACTGAGGAGGATGTTGCTGATGATGGTGGTATTCCTATGGATACAGGTACAGATACTGTTGGGACGAGTGCGCCGGTCATCGATTTGGATGATGACGAGACTGAGACCGAGCCGGCTGCAGCACCAGCACGTCCCGCTAGGCGTAGGGTACGCCGGCAGAGGGATCCAGATGCTCACCGTCGGATCGATGACCTCACCGAGCACATGATAGACTCCTATGCTGCCCTGACTGTAGACATCTAGGAGAGATTTGACGACCAGCGCCGGGAGATCGACAGGTGGACTCATCAGATGCTAGAGGGCCAACATTATCAGCGACGAATGACGGAGATCCAGTTTTAGCACGTCATGGGCTATCCATTTGACCCATCCCAGTATCCGTATGTGCCACCACCACCACCACCGGATCGTGATTATTGAGAGCTTGCAGGATTTTCTGTATTTATTTATTATGCAGCTCAGCTATGTCTGGTGAGTACTTTATTTTCTAGACTTATTTTGACCCATTGGGACAATGTGTCCCAAGTATGGGGTATTGGATGTATAATCTGACTTTGGATGTATCACTTGACTCTATTTGGATATTTATGTTTTATTCTACTTTATATGCTTATCTGAAATTACATGCATACAAGTTATTTGATTTAGAAAAACGTCAAAAACTGGACATAAATTTTTTTTTTTGACCTCTACCGGGATGGTTCTGGCCAAACGAGGTTGACCACCTCGGTTGACTTAGAACACCTCGACCGAGGTGATTTTCCAAACTGAGAATTTTCGAACGTTTTGTGCTTCTTTTCTGGATGCGACTTCAGTGAAGACTTTGTTTGCTGACTGGTTTTGAAATCTTTAAACGTTTGAAAGGTTTTATGATATGTTTAAGTTGCTAAATGCTTTGTTTGAAATTTTGGCATGTTTAATACTTTGTTTTTATAATAATCATGTTGAATTTGAAGGTTGACACCACATGATTAGTTCTCTCACTTTCTTCTGGAAAGACCAAGGCAATTCATTCTTTTCTCTTCTTCTTTTTGATCACGCTTAGCCCCTCATATACATATTTTCCTCCCTTTACCTATCCGGGAATTTGGAAGCAAGAAAGTGAAAAGCAGGTGAAAGAAAAGTTGAGAAGTTGGCTGGAAGTGAAAGTGTTAGAAAGTAATAAATAGGTTTGGGGAAGTCAATCACGATGATGAGTAACTCGGCACCATTCACATAGCCGGGTGTTTGTGTCTTGCCAAAGTCAGATTGAGCGATATTCCTAACGGGTCATGGTATGTGCATCAAGGGTTTGATGCATCTCAAGAAATTGATGATTGCTGATTTCCTAGGCTTCGGGTATTGTGCACCTCTGTCCATGCATCCCAAAAAGTAAAGTAAAAAAAAAAAGGAAACTGTGAAATAAGCAAAGCTTATTGGTGGATGATGTTGAAAGTCAAGTGAAAGTGAAGTGATATCCTTTTCCCGGATTCTTGCACCACATTACCTTCTATACATCCCTACCCTACACGTTTCTTGACCTTTCTATTGGGAAGCCCTTGAGACCTCGAGCTTGTTGATTGACTTAGTGGTTTAAACTGGATTATACATGATTAATTTCGATAATTATGATTTATTATGCATTCTATGATTTTATTCAAAGATGAACAACTTTCTTATATTTATAAAATGTTTTAAGCATGTTTTGATTTTAAATTCCATGAAGTATTCTCTTAGAGTGATCTATGATTGTAGCACACCATTAAAATGTTTTGAAGGACTTTTTCATTGATCTTTGGGACTAATAATCCATTTTATCTTGTATTTTATATTCGGAACTTGCTTGGGGACAAGCAAAGGCTAAGTATGGGGTATTTTGATAGCATGAATTATTGCCTATATTTTGGGGCCTGTTTAGACGTTTTATATTCAATAATCTGCATGTTTGTATATATATTATGTGATTATATTGTCATTTCATCTACCTTTGCGGGAATCGAGGTCTACACCAAGTTTCGTTGTAATAGTAGGTAAAATGGCAGATTTTGCATAAAAAAGGAACAAAGGGAGCTAAGGAGTCAATGAAGCTACATTCAGGAGTTTAAGGAAGAATCCAGGAATCATGGAATTGGATTATAGATTCACTTTGGACCAGATTTGAGTGATTTCACATTCAGTTGTGATTCACCTCGGTTGACTATAGAGTCACCTCGACCGAGGTGATCCAGAGGAGCCGACTCGACCGAGGCAAACACCTTGGACGCGGCAAGGATATTTTATTCTTGGCTGAGATATTTTATTTTTGGAAGGAGGATCTAATCTTTTCAGGCTGGATTTCTGGAAGGATAAAGATAAGTTAGCCCATATATTTTACCTATTTTTATGGGAAGAGATCTTTCTAAGATATCTTATCTTTGGAGAGTAATTTTCCTATAAAAAGGGTTGGATTTTCCATAAATCGATAACCTGCTTACACCGAAGATCAGGCTATACCACCGATCGTGCTTAGAGCAGCCGTTTTACCCTACTCCATTTGGGAGATTTGAAGAACCTTTTTGAAGGTTGAAGAAGGAAGTTTATAGCTTTTATAGCTTTGTGAAGGGTTTTGTAAGATTCCTTTATATTCCTTCATTGTTGTTTGTCTTGTTGGATTTTGATCCAAGGAACGCTTGTTGTTTGATAATTGATTCAGTTATTGAAGCCTTTCTCTCAAGGTTTTCTTGTTCAATTATTCTCTTTCTTCCCATATATTTGATTATTACTTTCATGATGATGAGTGGCTAATTTCCTTGTGTGATTCTAGGTTGATTGGCTGAAGGTTGTGGGAAAAACAATGATAGAATTATCTTAATCACAATAGGACCCTGAAAGTTCGAGTCCTTATCCTTAACCCTAAGCATCTCGCTCAGTCGATGAACATCTCGGCCGGGGTGGAATTCTTCTGACCGATGTGACTTATCTGATCCGAAACTAAGAGTTAAGTGTTAGAGTTTGCCAAATCCTATTCTTATTACACCTTTCCTGGTTCAATGCAAGCTTAGGATGAGACTTAACCGGTAATTCCTTTGTTTGTGTACCTAAGATCATAAATGTAGGTAATAAAGGTTTATCCTTTATTGGGGTTTGAGTGTGCTTTCATCCCATCTTTGTGAGTTAGCCTGAGACTTACCCGGTAAAGGTTGATTCTATTCCCTTAGGTGGTGTGTTGGTTCGAGGTTATAGTTCTTTTCCTTAATTCCTTGAGACTTACCCGGTAATAAGAGTTACGGTTTTGGATTAGTGAGTAGTGAGACTTACCCGGTGATCTATTCCACTTTAGTAACACCTTCCCTATGCAAAATCTCAGCTTTGTCCGCTTATCTTGAGATCTTGAGTTGGAACCACAACTAGATGCTTTAATCCCTAGAATTGCATATTTCCTTTATTGACTTTTTATCATCTTTGATTGTTTTAATTGCTTTTGTGGTTATTAATTACATAGCTTACCTATTCCGACTTTGTTTCACTAAATCCCTGTGATCGACCCTTGGAATTTCTTGCTTTTTACTACGATTGACCCGTACACTGCGGGTTCGCATCCTTGTTTTAAGCTTACATCTAGGGTTATAAATTTAAAGCTTGCGCACACCGTTTGGAGCGAACAATCTTGTTGGAGAAAAGGTAATTGTGTATACGGATCATGCTGCAATCCGTTATCTCCTTACAAAGAAGGATGCCAAGCCTCGTTTGATCCGGTGGATCCTTCTTCTTCAAGAGTTTGATTTGGAAATCCGGGATAAGAAAGTGTCCAAAAATTCTATGGCAGACCATCTTAGTAGGCTCCCACCGTTGGAGATTGAGAAAGACGACATCCCGATTGATGACACATTCCGGGATGAGCAATTGCAATTGGTGGTGGAGTGCTTGCTTCAAATGTCTAGAGGGAGTGAGCCATGGTACGCCGACATAGTGAACTATCTCGTTTGTGAGGAGGTGTCACCCGGTTTATCCTATGCCCAAAGGAAGAAGTTCTTCAAGGATATGAGGCATTACTATTAGAGTGAACCGCTTTTGTTCAAGAGAGGGCCGGATGGAGTCTTTAGAAGATGCATGCCGGAGGATGAGGTGGAGAGTGTGATCCGTCATTGTCATTCCTTGCCATGTGGAGGCCATGTTAGCTCACACAAGACATGTGCAAAGATGTTGTAAACCGGGTTTTATTGGCCACGTTTGTTAAAGGATGTGCAGAATTTTGAGGTAGCATGTGATGCTTGCAAAAGGACGGGCAACATCTCAAGGAGGAATGAGATGCCCTTGAACAACATACAAGAGGTGGAAATATTTGATGTGTGGGGTGTGGACTTCATGGGACCATTCCCCTCTTCTTGTGGCAACCTCTACATCCTATTGGTGGTAGACTACGTTTTGAGATGGGTGGAAGCAATCGCTTCTCCCACAAATGATGCCAAGGTTGTGGTGCGATTCTTCAACCGAGTGATCTTCCCTAGGTTTGGGACACCAAGGGTGATCATAAGTGATTGGGGAAGCACTTCACCAATAGGAACTTCGGGACACTTTTGGCTAAGTATGGGGTGATTCATAAGGTGGCAACACCTTACCATCCCAAAACTAGTGCCCAAGTGGAGATCTCCATAGGGAGATAAGGGAATCTTTGAGAAGACGGTTTCTAGAACGAGAAAGAATTGGGCTATGAAGCTCGATGATGCTTTGTGGGTTTATAGAACCGCTTTCAAGACACCAATTGGCACCACTCCCTACAAGCTAGTTTTTCGCAAGTCTTGCCACCTTCCGGTAGAGATGGAGCATAGAGCATATTGGGCCATTAGATGGCTGAATTTTGACCTCAAGGAGGCCGGTGAGAAGAGATTGCTAGACATGAACGCTTTTGAGGAGATCCGGTTGGATGCCTATAAAAACGCCCGGATTTACAAGGAAAGGACCAAACGTTGTCATGACAAGCGTCTTATCCCAAAGGAGTTGAGTGAAGGCGACCTTATCCTTCTCTTCAACTCAAGGTTGCGGCTCTTCCCCGGAAAGCTTAAGTCAAGATGGACGGGTCCTTATGTGGTGAAGAAGATCTTTCCCCATGGAGCGGTTGAGATAGGAGGGGGGCACCGGTTGAAGAAGTACATCCCGGGAGCTCCGGTGGATATGATTGCCCCACTTCACTTTGAGTGAGACGCCCCGAGTTTGGTCAAGCTAATGACCTTAAAGAAGCGCTTGGTGGGAGGCAACCCATTGGTAGCATCTTTCCCTTTTTGTTTTTGTTTTGTTTTCTATTTTTCTGTTTTTGTGTTTTTGTGTGTGCTTGGAGTTTGTGTGCTAGAGGTCAAGTAGCATGGAAGTCTTGCATGGCATGTGGATGATAATGATGAGCCCCTCATCAATTATGGGTGAAGCGGACGCGGAACTTGGACGGCTAGCGGTGCCTAGCGCGGGGTTTTCATGATTACTTGCATAGAATCATCCACCATCAATCCACTTGAGTTAACCCAAATACCAAAGCAAACCATTTTACATTGTGAGGACCCTCTTTCACTCTTCTTTACTTCATTTACACATTGGGGACAATGTGTTTCTAAGTATGGGGTGGGGTTTTCATGATTACTTGCATGATTAGCATCTAGGATAGTTTCTTTTAGTTACATGTTTCATTATGTCTTGCATTGTACATATATATTTAAAAAATCCAAAAAAAATCAGAATATTTAAAAAATTTTAGTGCTTCTAAGCTTGGGTATGACCCTTATGATGAAATTGTCTTGTGAATTGGATATGGATGACTATGTGTTAAATTGATGTATGCATATGTGGACTTGAAGTACTTATCTTGAATCCCATGAGTGAATTGTGATCATGAATGTTTGCCTTGATTGGATTGAGGATTGATGGTCGAAACTACATGCTAGTTCTTGCACATCATTTAGGAGTGATTAAGGCAATTCATCTTTCTCTACTTCTCATCTTTATCATGTTGTTTGAGCACCTCAATTGATATAAAATTTGACCTCTTTTGACCCATCTGGGAATAGGAGCATGCTAGTGTGTTGATGTGTGTGAAAAGCAAGTGTGGGGTGAAGTTGTTGATGAAAGAATGTGGTGAATAAAGTACTGAATTTGTTGTGAAAAGTGTAGAAAAAAAATGTTTTGGGGACTTTGGTTTTGATGACGAGTAACTCGGCACCATTCACATAATCGGGTGTTTGTGCCTTGTAAAATTCGGATAAACCGAATGTCCTAATGAGCCTTGGTATGTGTGCCCGGTTTGAGGCACCTTGGAAAAATCCCGAGGTCCGCTAATCACCAAGGTTTCGGCTTTTGTACACCAATGCCATTGCCTCAAAAATAAAAGAAAAAGGAAGTGAAGAAGAAAAGAAAACAAAGAAAAGATGGAGAAAATATACACTTGTGTTGAAGTTGATCAAAAATGAATTTGTGGAGTTAGTTCCTTTCACGGATTAGCATCACATAACCTAAAAATCCCCACCTAATCACAACGTTTCTTGGCCTCTTCTTTCCTAAGTCCTTGTGACCTAATTGCATGTGTGTAAGACTTAGTGATCTAGATTGGACATGCTCATGATCATCTTGACTTCTTCATTTTTACCATTCATGCATGCTTTCTAGTTAAGTATAATTGTCTTTCCATGCCTTCATTCGTTTGATACATAATTGCTTGTCCATTTGCCATGAAACATGACTATGAAGGTGATCTAATATTAGAAGCACAATTCCAAGAAGATTTTGTTGTTTTTCTGCATGCATAAATCATGTCATCTCTTAGTCTATAGTTGGGCCTTCCTCGGGGACGAGCAAATCTTAAGTATGGGGTATTTTGATAACACGATTTATGACGTTAGTCTAGGCATCCATTTAGATAGTTTTTCCCGCTATTCATGCATAGTTTAGCATTAGTTCGTGACAAATTACACTTAATTAATGTATGTTGTCGAGATAGACGTCTACACGGACTTTTGCATGTTTTGTAGGTATGTTGGGAGATTTCGGAGTTTAATCGATACATCCAAGGATCGTTCCTCGTAATGACACACCTTGGGACTCATTGGGAAGCAAGTTAGGAGCAAGGGAGAACACATAGGGCCATGTTGGTACATGTCTTGCACTAACTCATGGCTCAACAATCAAAAGAAGGTTGAAGCACCAGAATCACGGCCACTGTGAGTTCCACGGCCATGGAATGGGCCGTGATTCCCTCTGCACAGTTGGGACAACTGTCCCACGATCTCCATAACCGACTCTTGCAAATGGTGAAGGCTATAACTACTCTTGCAGGCTGAGACTAGACACTATCCACTACACACCATACCTCAGACACCTTACCTCACACATACTCTCTCATTTTGGAATTGGATTGGAGCTACTCTTGGAGGAGAAGAAAGACTTCCATTGTAGAAGAGGAGAAGAACACACCATTCTTAAAGTTTCTTAGTTTTTAGAGTGAAGTTTGTTGGAAACATTTTCTAGTGTTGTAAGAACGATTCGAACCTTCTTTTGAAGGGTTGTAAGTCTCTCTTTTAATACTTATTCAGCTCGTTTTTCTTGTTCTATTTACTTCATATCTCTTTCATTTCATCCTCTTAATATGGACTCCATAATTGTATGCTTGATGATTTTGATTGTTGAGATGCATGTTGTTGGCTAAATAGATGTGATTCTAGGGTAAGAAAATGATGGTTATGGCCTGGACTATGATAGGATAGACTTAAACGTGCCTTTGGATGAACTGTTTGCTCGAACCTAGCCTTTGTTGTGAATCACGGTCTGTTCTAGTAGGTTCCACGGCTGTGGAAGTGAGGAACTGACCGTGATTCGGTCTGACTTGCTTGTATTGATAAATCTAAGTGTTAGGTTGTTAGATTGTTGAAACCCTAGTGTTTGTTGAGCTAGATCTATCCTAGGGTGACCTAGTGTTAGCGACTATGTGTAAGAAGAAACCTAGCCGGTGATTCTTGCTCTTAGGTACCGAAGATGATGAACTCTAGGTAGTAGTGAGCCTCACTAGCCGCTACTGGACTGAGTGTGCTAGGATTTATGTTTAGGACTTGCCTTCCCGGGACCTACCCGGTGAGGAGAGGTTAGATCCCTAGATAGCAATCCGGTTTGTGTAGAATTCCTAACCTTAGGTTCTTTGAGACTTACCCGGTGATGAGACCTTAGGAACGGACTAGTGGACCATGAGACCTACACGGTGATTGACCCCAATCTAGAAACACCCACTCCCAACA
Organism: Fagopyrum homotropicum; assembly: GCA_033239125.1. Taxonomy (NCBI): domain Eukaryota; kingdom Viridiplantae; phylum Streptophyta; class Magnoliopsida; order Caryophyllales; family Polygonaceae; genus Fagopyrum; species Fagopyrum homotropicum. The sequence continues at coordinate 83,318,716 of BSWB01000005.1, read as the reverse complement.
TACTATAGTTTATCCAAAGAATGACAAGATAGCTTGAGTCCTATGCCATAACCGGAATTTCTAACCCCTAGAATCCGCTTCTCTATCTTTGATTACCTATCTCGTGTTTGCTTGTTTATTTGTGTTACTAGCTTAGTTGTTTGTTAATCTTGCATGATTTGTGATCCTTGATTGATCACCACAAAACTAAACCAAAAACATTGAGATTTTCATTTCTTTATTTCTTTCCCTTTTCTTAGCCTAGGTTTACACTATCCTTAGTCACTATTGATTCAATTTCACCTTAGTCTTTGTGTTCGATCTCAGAATACTATCCTTACTACAAAACGACCCATACACTGTGCGTTCGCTAGCAGTTAGGAAAAATATTTCAAGTTATAAATTTAAGACTTTTTGTGCTACCTTTCTAGCGTAACATAGATCGAATTCCGTCTTTTGACGTCGTGTGATTTTTCTTTTCCTCGATCTTACTATGTTTAGTAGTAGTAGTAGCATGCTTGTCACATCCGGAATTTTCATTCCGGTTGTCGAGCGGTTTATCGATCTTCCCGTGTGCGCGGCTTAGTTTTCCTGCAGGCACGGGGTGCTGAGTGTCGGGATTTATTCCAAAATCCCGTATTGATTCTTCATTATTCCCCTTTCTCTTTCTGACCCCTCGTTCCTAGCTCGAGGTGACAAGCGGTCAGCTGACCCCTTGTTTCCCTCCCACCTTTTCACCCTTGTTCTCTCTCTCTCTCTCTCCTATCACTTTTTCTCATTGACGTTAGTTTGCACCCCTCTCTCTTGCTCTTGTGGTTCCTTATTTATTTCTCTCTTTGGATCTTTTGTGGTGTGGTCAGTAAGGAGATAACTTCAGATTCGGTGTGCTAAGCTTTGCCTCTTCTCCTCTTCTTCTTTCATGCGGTTTTTCCTTCTTCTTGTCTCTTCTTCTCCATGGCAATTGAGAAAGCTCTAGAATAGGATTCTTGTTGAATCCTTTGCATGTGTGTGTTCTTGGCTCGATTATGTCGTGAGGTAGAGTGACAAGAATAATTCCTTAGGTTGTTTTTATCTTATCAAACTAATTTCCTAACTTAACACTAAAGCAAGTATATAGTGGTTAAGTAAGGGTCGAACCCAAGAGAGTTTGGTTGATGTTTCGATTAGAATCAATTATTGACAATACAACCAAATAAAAGGGGGGGGGGATTTGGATTGAAATGTAACAAGACAAAGTATAGAAAGCAAGTAAAAAGGTGAATGAGGTAATGAGAAATGAACTACACTAGGTTGAATCTTTGCATGCAATGCTACTTTGGTTGGTTCCTTTTTTATAAGTTTTATAGCAATGTTCTCGTCTTGATCAAATGTATGTGTTGAGCCAACCGGCATCAACACAACTTAACAAGTTAATGTTCCGTAAACCTACAAGAACAAGTTAGCTTTCAAACAAAGACAAAGAAATATAAAGAGAAGAATAAAACCATTAGACTTTTCTTTATATTTGTATTCCTTTTCTCTTAAGTAATCACAACCAGTTTTTTACCTAAAGGTTTCTACTAGATTAAAGACCCGAACCCGGAATCTATTAATCCTAGTTCTTTGCATGCAATTAGACACTAAGGACTTACAACCAAAGCAGCAATACAGCTTCAAAACAACCCAATGTAGCAAGGAAGTTAGAAGTTGATTACACAAAGGAAGCAAGAGAAAAGAGAGAATAAAATGGGAAAATGGTGGATGATTCTAGCAATCAGCCATGGACCTATTTATACTAGAATTGACAGTAAAAGGGGGTAAATGACCGTCCTAAACAGCCATTTTTAATGCCATAAAGGTGGTGTAAACAGCTAGAGTAAAGTCTTTGGCGCTGAACTGCAGGGGCGGTTTAGGCCAAAATGTTTGGTGTTTGTCATGGCCGCAGGAATGGCTTGGCAAATCCGCAGGGGTGGATCTCTAATGTTCTTCAAACGTGTGACTCTTCATCTTTCTATCGCTTCTGATGTTGAGCCGCAGGGACGGCCTAAGGTCACCGCAAGGGCGGTGACACTGGCTCTTTTGCTTCACAGCTCCGCAGGTTGGTCAGCAGGTAGAGGTACTGGGGCGCCGACTTCACTTCTTCAAGGTAAGTCACCGCAGGGGTGTCCTAGGATTGCCACAGGTGCGGTGACTTGCTCGTTCTAGGCGCTGGCGAAGGCGCTGGCAGCGTTCCGGAAGGCAGTGTCACCCGTAGTGGCGGTGACACTTCTCCGCGGGGACGGTGTGGCACCAGAAGCTTGTCTTCGTGAATGATCTTCAACTCCCAAGTGCTTCTAACTTCTCTGATAGTTTCTTCTTGAGTTCTTCCTCTGGATTAAGAAGTTAGTAGCACAAACTGACTCTAATACAATAAAAAGACTCTAAAAATTAACCTAAATGATAGTGATTCTATCACCTATCAAACTCCCCATACTTAGACCTTTTACTCGTCCCGAATAACACATATGACAAAAGTTTCATAAACACAAGGCCTCAGGAAGCACGGTGTAGTAAAATAGACAAGGAAACCAAGAAGAAAAACCAATAAAGAAAGAAGGAAAGAGAGAGAAAAGTGAGAAGAAAATGAGAAAACTACCATCCTTATCGCTCCAAGAGTGACCTACCAGGACAAACTCCTTTTGATTCCCCTTCTTATGCCGCCAAAAGTCGGAAGAGAAACCTACATTGGGTGTCGCTCATTTTGTCATGGCGCCCTTTTGGGTTTTCACCTTACTACTCTTCTTCATGACATGATGATCTCACTTGTTCCTCACATCTCTCAAGTCCATTTTTGCACCTAACCTAAGGTTGGTCGGACTACCTTCTTTTTTCCTAAACCGCCCTTTCGGGTTTCCGGTTTATCCGAGGATTTTCATGCCTTTTTTCAATTTCTTTGGCATTTTCTTTTTCTTTTTTTTTTTATTTTTTATATTGATTAATAAACTGAATTACACATTATGAAAATTCCAAACAAACTCACACAATAGACTCAACAACAGTACATGCAAGATAGTATCTCTCTCCCATACTTGAAGTACACTTTGCCCTCAAAGTGGAAATGAAAGCAAAGATAAATGATGGAGAAGGGCAAGAGAGTATACCTAGTAGTTGGATGGTCCGGCTGGACCATCCGGGCCCTCCTCCGGGGGATATGGGAAGTGGCGGAAGAAGTGCTCCTGCCGGTGGTAGATCTCATCGATGCGGTACTGCTGATTATCCATCCGGCTGCCAAATGAGGTCCCAAAGTTGGCTTGCCAAGCCAACTGCTGAGTCTCAAGTTGCTGCTGTTGGGCTGCCTGCCAAGTGTCTTGTCTCCGGTCAAAGTGGGTGGTCAGGCTAGTGGCAAAGCTCGATTGCCAAGCCTGCTGCTGCTCCAGCATGGTCCGCTGATACTCGGTCTGCCATTCCTAATGTTGAGTGGTCAAGGCAACCATCTGATCCTGGAGGTTCTCAAGTGCCGGACCATCATCACCTGCCATAGTGGGCATCTCCTCATCGTTATGTATGGGCATATGCTCCTCACAAGGAGCCCGGCTAAAGCTCACCGCATGTCTCTCTACTATGGCCACCTGAGGCCGCCTCGGCACAAATGGATCAGCCGGGATGTACAACTCGGAGAGCTTATCTCTGAAGGCCATGGAAGGTAGGTGATGTGGCTCCCGTCCACAAAAGAGAGCCAAAAGAGGTTATCCCCATCTCGTCGGAGGAGCTTGCACCTCCGGAGTAGACCTTCCTTGTAGAGTGAGGCCGTCATCCCATCCTCAAGGTCAAAAAGGTCCATCACCTACTCAGCGATCAAAGGGATCACCCCACCACTAACAATATCTCTTGGCTCATTCTTCCTAATCCGCTTCAAAGTGGTAAGGAAGAGGAACGGCCAATCCTACACCTTCTCGCTCATCGGAAGGCAGGCATAGAGCAATGGAAGGTCCTTAAGAGCGACCTTATTCTCCTCTTTGTGTCCACAGAAGACACTCATTATGATCTTCGAGAGGAGTCTGAAGCAGGGGTGAGTGAGTTTGTTGGAATACTCACCCCCGGCATGAAACTGGAATCCGGTAGCGGCTTGCCAAAACTCACATAGGTCGGGGATCGGAATGGGCTCCCACCAGTTCTCTGAGGAGTTTAGAGTCACCCCAAAAGCCTCCTGCACCTGGAGGTAGTCAAGTTGGTATTTCTTCTTGTTGAACTTGAAGGTAAGTCCAATGCACACGTGATCCTCCTTCTCCATGTTGAAGGTGGCAATGAATTGTCGGCTCAGCTCGGGATTTGTTGGACGACTATTCTTCAGAAAGTCCCCGAGCCCAGCGTTGGTGATGAACCATTGCATGCTCTCAAACATGCCTAACTTCTCCAATGTCGGGATGTGCAAAACCAAGTTGAATACACCATCCGGTCTTGCATAATCCCGTAGCGAGTCTTCTCCACCTTTGACGTCTTGTATTTCCTTTGGGGTTCCATTTCTTGCAAGGAAATAAAAAGGAAACAATAGGTTCCAAAACAGAGAAAGAAGACGAACCCTCTGTTGCTATTTCCACAAGGGCGGATGTGAGATGCGTAGGGGCGGCTAGGCGTAGGGGCGGATCCTTGCAGGCGCAGGTGCGGGAGGACAGGAGGAGGCGATTCGTGAAAGCTGCGAAGGTGGTGGAGCTGGGGGGTTTTCCGGTGGCTTCTGGCTGGTGGAGACGTCGCCGGAGGTGGTGAAGAGTGGAGGAAGAAGAGCTTGGGGGGTTGTGAGTGTAGTAGGGTGATGGTGTGAGAGATCGAGGGTGGTGCAGCTTGTTAGTGGGGAGAAGGTGGCGTAGGGGCATCGGAGATCGTGGTGGTGGCATCGGTAAGGTGGCGCAGGGGCGTAAGAAAGACGGTTTGTGAGGATTTAGTTGAGGGCGCACGGGCGATGTGAGAGAGAGAGAGTTGGTAGAGACGAGTGGTAGGTGAGGAGTGAGAGAGAGATTGGTGGGGTAGGTGTAGGGCAATTTGGGATTTCCTTTTTTTTTCTTTTCTGGGTAAACCCGTAAGGGCGGAGGCTTGTTACCGCGGAAGCGGTGACAAAGAAGAGGGGGACGCAGTCGCAGCGCCGGGGGCGGCGCTGGGGATGCGTGTCAAGAGTGGCCACCGCAGGGGCGTGGGGTTGTCACTGCGGGGGCAGTGACAGAGTTGTTGCAGACGCTAGCCCAACGCCGGGGGTGGCGCTGACAATGGTGTCACCGCAAGGGAGGGGACATTGAGCCGCATAGGCGGTTTTCTTGACAGAAGCTCCTCTTCTTATTCCTTCTGGTTGCCTCCCGAGCAGCGCCTTTGTTTTACGTTGTTGGCTCAACGTAAGGACCCTACTTCTCTGCTTGTGCCTCCTCCAGCACCATTTCATCAATGGGGTCATTCTTCACTCCTTCAAGGTAAGGCTTGAGACTTTGTCCGTTAACTTTAAAATCCTTGTGCGTTTGTGGATCATACAGATCCACAGCGCCATGAGGGTACACTTCAGCTATCACGTACGGCCCTGTCCACCTTGAACGCAGCGTACCTGCAAAAAGCTTCAAACTAGATTAAAAGAGAAGGACTTTGTTACCTACTTTGAAGTCTTTCCGGAGGCTGTTTCGGTCATGCCACGCTTTGGTCTTTTCCTTGTATGTAGTGGCATGGTCATATGCATCTAGTCTCAATTCCTCCAGTTCTTGCAGTTGGACTTTCCGGAACTCTCCTACCTCCTCTACATTCATGTTGCACTTCTTTACCGCCCTTCATGCCTTGTGCTCAAGCTCCACTAGAAGTTGGCAAGCTTTTCCGAACACAAGCCGGAATGGAGACATCCCTATAGGAGTCTTATATGCTGTCCGGTATGCCCATCAAGCGTCATTTAGCCTAAAACTCCAATCTTTCCTTCCGGGAGAAGCCGTCTTTTCAAGGATGGTCTTGATTTCCCAGTTGGGCACCTCGACTTGACCATTTGTTTGCGGATGGTAAGCTGTTGACACTCATTGGTGGACGTGGTACATCTTAAGGAGAGCGGTGATCGTCTTGTTGCAAAAATGGGTGCCCCGCCTGTTACGCTAAGATCGTGTGATGTGCATGCAATAAGCTTTAAATTTATACTCGTTATATTTATCCTAACTCCTAGCGAACCCGCAGTGTACGGGACGCTCGATCCAATAGCGGCTTATGAGGCTCACTACTACCTAGAAATCATCTTCTAAGGTATCTAAGATCGGAAATCATCGGGTAGATCTCTTCCCTCACTTAGGTTAATAGCATTAGGTGATCCTAAGCTAGATTAGGCTTAATAAACCCTAGGATTTAACAACCTAACACCCCAATCATACAGATTTATCATTTAAAGAGCAAGAGAGAAGGAAATCGGGTGGATCATAGGGAAACCGCCCCCATCACTCCAGAATCACAATAAACTAGCCAATAGTATGCATATCAAGATCCAAAATCATCAAACAAGCATACATGGTGTTCATAGATGGATAATGAAAGATAGGCAAGCAAAATCAATAAATCTCAACTGAATCTAAGTTGTAGCAAGACTTACAAACTCTAAAATGAAGATCCAAAACGTTCCTAACAACTCTTGCAATAGTTCTTCAATCCTAGACTCTCAAAATCACTCAAAACCTCACTATCACTCTTTTAATGGTGTTCTTCGTCTTCTTCTTCCTTCAATCCTTGAGAGCTTTTCTTCTCCTCCAATCTTTGCCTCCAATGATGAGCTGTGAATGAGAGTGTGAGAGAGGAGAGATGCTCAGCAACAACCTGCAGGACCACTTATATTCTCCACCAAGAGCAAGGCGGGACAAGAGATCGTGGGACACGTGGCTTAAGCTGTCAAAGGCCCAAAAATCGACCCAGTAGGAAAAATCGGCCGATTTTCGTGGCACTTGGTCCGATTTTCTTCAGCAGAAGCATGCTATGATCATCTAGCCATGAATTGCTCCCTTGCTTGCACCATTGGTGGTCTTTGTGTCCTTTGTTGCCCCAATTATGCTCCTCCAAAGCTTTGGATGTGTACCACCATGAGGCTTGGCCCTCTAATGTATCGGTTAATGTCTAAAAGACCCCCGAAATACCTACAAAGCAATACACAAGTCCGTGTAGACGTCTATCTCGACAAAATACGTGAATTGAGTGCAAACGTCGTGAATTAGTGCTAAACCATGCATGAATGAGTGAGAAATCTATCTAAATGATTACCTAAACCTAAGTCATAAATCGTGTTATCAAAAATACCCCATACTTAAGGTTTGCTCGTCCCCGAGCAAATTCTCAACTATAGACTACAAGATAACATGATTTATGTATGTAGAAAAATGGCAAAATCTTTTTGGGTTTGTGCTTCTACTATTGGATCACCTTCATAGTCATGTTTTGTGGCAACGGACAAGCAATTATGTATCAAATAAATGAAGGCATGGAAAGACAATTGTACTTAACTCAAAAGCATGCATGAAATGTAAAAATGAAGAAGTCAAGATGATCATGAGCATCTCCAATCTAAATCACTTAGTCTTACACACATGCAAGTAGGTTATAAGGACTTTGTGAAATAGAAGGCCAAGAAACGTTGTGATTAGGTGGAAATTTTCTAGGCTATGTGATGCTAATCCGGAAAAGGAACTAAACAACCACAACTTCACATTTCTTATCAACTTCCCTCAAGTGTATATTTTTCTTCATTTTCTTTTCTTTCTTTTCTTTTATTTTTGAGACAATGGCATTGGTGTACAAAAGCCGAAACCTTGGTGATTAGCCATCCTCGGGCTTTTTCTATTTTTCGAGGTGCATCCACACCGAGCACACATACCAAAGCTCGTTAGGGCTATTGGTTTATTTGACTTTGGCAAGGCACCAACACCCGATTATGTGATGTGTACCGAGTTACTTTTCATTTAAGCCAACGTCCCCAAACCTATGTTTTTGTCTACACTTTCACAGCAAATTCAGCATTTTATTCATGACATTCTTTCATCAACATCTTCACCCCACACTTGCTTTTCACACACATCAACACACTAACATGCTCCTATTCCCGGATGGGTCAAAAGAGGTCAATTTATATCAATTGAGGTGCTCAAGCAACATGATCAAGATGAGAATTAGAGGAAGATGAATTGCCTCATTCATTCCTAGATGGTGTGCAAGAACTATCATGTAATTTCGACCTTCAATACTCAATCCATTCTAGGCAAACATCATGATCACAATCATTCATGGAATTCAAGAGAAGTACTTCAAGTCCACATATGCATTCATCTATTTAACACATAAGGCCATCCATAGCCAATCCACAAGACAAGATTCATCATTAGGGTCATATCCAAGCCTAGAAAGCACAAAAATTTTTAAATTTTCTGAATTTTTATGGGATTTTCGAAATGAATATATACAATGCAAGACATGTGAAAATTTTAAACTATCCTAGATACTCATTATGCAAAGGATCATGCAAACCCCACCCCATACTTAGAAACACATTGTCCCCAATGTGTAAATGAAGTAAAGAAGAGTGAACGAAGGTTCTCACAATGTAAAAATGGTTTGCTATGGTATTTGGGATTTTCAAGTGGAACTGATGTTGGATGATCCTATCAACCATGGTAGAGAGCTCCAAGTGTTCATCAAAACATCGGGACCCGCGCTAGGCACCGCTAGCCGTCCAAGTTCCGCATCCGCTCCACCCATTGTTGATGAGGGGTTCATCATCATCATTCACTTGCCCAGCAAAACTTCCAATGCTACTAAGGTTCTAGCACACACCAAGCACACAAAACACACAAAAACAGAAAAATCTAAAAACAAAAACAAAACGGGAAAGGGAAAAACGTTACCAATGGGTTACCTCCCACCAAGCGCTTCTTTAAGGTCATTAGCTTGACCAAACTCGGGGGCGTCTATTCAAGGTGAAGTGGAGCAATCATGTTCACCGGAGCTCCCGGGATATACTTCTTCAAACGGTGCCCATTCACTTTAAAATTTGCACAATGCTCCCCTCCTATTTCAATAGCTCCATGGGGGAAGATCTTCTTCACCACATATGGCCCGGTCCATCTTGATTTGAGCTTTCCGGGGAAAAGCCGCAGCCTTGAGTTGAAGAGAAGGACAAGGTCGCCTTCACTCAACTCCTTCGGGATGAGGCGCTTGTCATGCCACCGTTTGGTCCTCTCCTTGTAGATCCGGGCATTCTCATAAGCATCCAACCGGATCTCTTCAAGGGCGTTTATATCAAGCAACCTCTTCTCTCCCGCCTCCTTGAGGTCAAAATTTAGCCACTTAATGGCCCAATAAGCTCTATGCTCCATCTCTACCGGGAGATGGCAAGACTTGCCATAGACTAACTTGTAGGGAGTAGTGCCAATGGGTGTTTTGAAGGCGGTTCTATATGCCCACAAGGCATCATCGAGCTTCATAGCCCAATCCTTTCTCGTTCTAGAGACCGTCTTCTCAAGAATGGCCTTTATCTCCCGGTTGGAGATCTCCACTTGGCCACTAGTTTGGGGATGGTAAGGTGTTGCCACCTTATGAGTCACCCCATACTTAGCCAAAAGTGCCCCAAAGTTCCTATTGGTGAAGTGCTTCCCTCTATCACTTATGATCACCCTTGGTGTTCCAAACCTAGGAAAGATCACTCGGTTGAAGAATCGCACCACAACCTTGGCGTCATTTGTAGGAGAAGCGATTGCCTCCACCCATCTTGATACATAATCAACCGCCAATAGGATGTAGAGGTTGCCACATGAAGTAGGGAATGGTCCCATGAAGTCCACACCCCACACATCAAATATTTCCACTTCTTGTATGTTGTTCAAGGGCATCTCATTTCTCCTTGAGATGTTGCCCGTCCTTTGGCAAGCATCACAAGCTACCACAAAGCTTTGCACATCCTTGGACAAACTTGGCCAAAAGAAGCCCGATTGCAACACTTTAGCATATGTCTTGTGTGAGCTAGCATGCCCTCCACATGGCAAGGAATGACAATGGCAGATCACACTCTCCACCTCATCCTCCGGTATGCATCTTCTAAACATTCCATCCGGCCCTCTCTTGAACAAAAGTGGCTCACTCCAATAGTACTGCCTCACATCCTTGAAGAACTTCTTCCTTTGGGCATATGTCAAACCGGGAGGCACTTCCTCACACACTAAGTAGTTCACAATGTTAGCAAACCATGGCTCGCTTCCCCTAGACACTTAGAACAAGCATTCTTCCACCATTTGCAATTGCTCATCCCGGAATGAGTCATCAATAGGGATGTCATCTCTTTCAAGCTCCAATGGTGGGAGTCTACTAAGGTGATCCGCTACGGAGTTCTCGGATCCCTTCTTGTCCCGGATTTCCAAGTCAAACTCTTGAAGAAGAAGGATCCACCGAATCAACCTAGGCTTGGCATCCTTCTTGGTAAGTAGATAACGGATTGCAGCATGATCCGTATAGACTATGACCTTCGCTCCAACAAGATATGAGCGGAACTTCTCAAATGCATACACAACCGCTCGCAACTCCTTCTCGGTGGTAGCATAATTGAGTTGGGCGTCATCTAGCGTCTTGCTAGCATAATAAATGGCATGAGTTCGCCCATCTTTCCTTTGCCCCAAAAAAGCCCCGACGGCTACGTTGCTTGCATCACACATGATCTCAAATGGTAAACTCCAATCCGGAGGTTGCATGATAGGTGCGGAGATCAAGGCGTTCTTCAACCTACAAAAAGCCTCAAGGAAATCTTTGGAGAAAACAAATTCAACATCCTTCATTAGTAGGTTAGTAAGGGGCTTAGAAATTTTAGAGAAGTCCTGAATAAACCTCCGGTAAAAACCGGCATGCCCTAAGAAACTCCTTACCCCTTTCACCGAGGTAGGTGGTGGCAACTTCTCTATCGTCTCAATCTTGGCCCTATCAACCTCAATGCCACGGTTAGACACCAAGTGTCCTAACACAATGCCTTCACTGACCATGAAGTGGCATTTTTCCCAATTCAAGACAAGATTTGTCTCCTCACATCTTTGCAATACTAATGACAAGTTAGCCAAGCAATTATCAAAGGAAGAACCATAAACAGAGAAATCATCCATGAACACTTCCATGATATTTTCAATGTATTCCGAAAAGATAGCCATCATACACCTTTGGAAGGTGGCGGGTTTATTACACAACCCAAATGGCATTCTCCTATATGCAAAAGCTCCCCATGGACATGTAAATGTTGTTTTCTCTTGGTCATCGGGGTGGATAGGGATTTGGAAGAATCCACTATAGCCATCTAAATAGCAAAAATGAGAATGTTGAGCTAACCTCTCTAGCATTTGGTCAATAAAGGGAAGGGGGAAGTGATCTTTCCTAGAGGCCATGTTAAGCTTCCTATAGTCAATACACATCCTCCACCCCGTAACCGTCCTAGTCGGGATTAGTTCATTGTTCTCATTGGTCACTACGGTCATCCCATCCTTCTTAGGTACTACATGAACGGGACTAACCCACTTACTATCCGAGATAGGGTAGATAATTCCCACATCTAGCAACATTATGATCTCCTTCTTAACTACCTCTTTCATTATAGGATTTAGCCTTCTTTGATGTTCAATAGAGGGTTTATGATTATCTTCCATCATTATCCTATGCAGGCACAAAGATGGTTTGATGCCAACAAGATCATCAATGGTGTACCCTATTGCCTTTCTATTTAGTTTCAATTCATTCAACAGTCTATTAAGCTCATCATCATTCAAAGATGCATTCACAATCACCGGATAAGTAGAATTTGAACCAAGGAAAGCATACTTTAAATGAGAGGGAAGGGGTTTAAGATCAAGTTGAGGAGGACCTTTTTCGGTTGAGGATGATCCATACAATGTAGGTTGAGATGATTGCAAAGCCATGGAAGCCTCCTTGAAGTCCCTTGATGATTGCTCACACTCAAGTGGTTGATGCTGAAAAGACTCAGGAAAATCGGCCCAGGAGGAAAAATCGGACGATTTTTCTGGCAGTGGGTCGATCTGAGTTTCTGTTTTTGCAAAACTGGCTGAAAATTCAGCACAAGGACAAAAATCGGCCGATTTTTGCCCTCCAGTCCGATTTTTCTGTCTGTTTTTCTCTTCTTCTAGCACTTCAAATCCAACACTTGGTAGCTCGTCCAATGCATTCAAGGCCTTGATTACTTCATTGCTACTCTCCTCAACTCCTTCTTCCATCAAGCTTGAGCTAAGAACTCTCTCAAGCGGATCCTTGAGCAAGATTGAGCTCACAACCTCTCTAGACTCCTCTTCTTCAACTATGTTGAATACATCCTCATCAAGGGTTGGCCCTTTCATCATTGTGGACAGCTTGAACTTGATGTTCTCTTCTTCAATGTTGAAGGAGAGAGTCCCATTCTTGTAATCTACTAGACACCCGGAAGTAGCTAAGAAAGGTCTTCCCAAGATGATAGGAACCGGATAGTCCGCCGGGATGTCCAAAACAACGAAGTCTATGGGCACATAGAACTTCCCTAGTTGCACCGGGATGTCTTCCAAGATTCCAACCGGATGAGTGATCGAGCGGTCCGCCATGTAAAGGGTCATCTTGACTGGCTTTGGCTCTCCTAGCCCAACCTTGTTGCAAAGTGCAAGCGGGATGATGCTTACACTTGCCCCAAGATCACATAAGGCGTCATACTTCACTTCTCCTACTCCGATTGGCACACAAAAGGATCCCGGATCCCTTAGCTTAGGAGGCATCTCCTCCTTCATCGTTTGAATCAACTCCGAGGATCTCTTTGTCATTCTTATCTCCCCATACTCCTCCAACTTCCTTTTGTTGGAGAGTATTTCCTTCAAGAACTTGCCATATGCCGGCATTCCTAAAATAGCATCCATGAACGGAATGTTAATATGCAATTTAGACATTAGTTCAAGGAACTTACCAAAGTGATTGTCCAAGCGAGCTCTTGCTCGTGATTGAGGGAACGGTAGTGGTGGCTTGTATGGAGGCGGTGCCACATAGGTTGGCTCTACATCCTTGCTCTTGCCTCCATCTCCTTGCAAAGTTTCTTCTTCATTCACCACTTGCTTCCCTTTGGCATTCTCCTTGGGCAAAGGCTCCTTCATACTCAACCTACTTCTTGTTGTAATAGCCAACACTTGGCCTCTTGGGTTTTCTTCGGTTCTTCCGGGAAGCTTTCCCGGATCTCTATGTGCTTCACCCGCCTTTTGGAATACTTGTGCTTCCAAAACCTTTTGAGCCTTAGAAATTGAAGTCACCGTGCTCTCAAGACCACTCAACCTTCCAAGCAATTGCTCAAACATCATTTCGGTCCTATCTTTTGGAGGTTGAGTAAATCCGGGTGGAGGTTCTTGTGAAGCTTTTGGTGGTGGAGTTGTGCTTGTGGAAGCGGGAGGGTTCAAGGCTCCATCCGGGTTAGAATAGGAAAACCCGGGATGGTTATGGTTGGGCCGGTAATTGTTGAATTGCCGGTTGTTGTTGAAGTTCCTTGGGCCTTGATAATTGTTGTAGTTGCCCCTTCCCATGTAGTTCACATCCTCCTCCTTGGAAGATAAGTTAGCTTGTGGAAGCACTTGAGGAGTTGCTTGGTTCTTCAAGGTTGTAGCACACAACTCCCTCAAGGACTTTAGCTCGTTGTTGATGGCGTCGAGCTTGAAGTTGCTCATGGTGACCTCACTCACCTCATATGCTCCCGCCTTTCTCCCGTCACTCTTCCTATGGGAGTACTTCTCAATTACTAGAGCTTGCTTCTCCACAAACTCCCAAGCATCATCTACATGCTTCTCCATAAATGTCCCACCGGAAAGAGATTGAAGCTTGAATTGGCTATCTTCATGAAGCCCTTTGAAGTAGATCTCCAATAGCTCGATTTTCGGTATGCCATGGTGTGGACAATCTAGGAGAAGGTCTTTGAATCTCTCCCAAGACTTGAACAAACTCTCTCTATCCTTCATCACGAAGGCATTGATCTTCCCTCTTAACTCGGTAGTCTTGGAAGGTGGGAAGAACTTAGTCAAAAACTCGGTTGTCATCTTCTCCCAAGTACTCACTCGCCCTTGTGGAATGGATTGATACCAAGCCAAGGCTTTATCCTTAAGAGAGAAGGAAAAAGCCCTAAGCTTATGGTTGTTGCTCTCCAATCTTGGCGGTCTAAGAGTCTCCATCAAAATCTCGTAATTCATCAAGTGTTGATGAGGAGACTCTCCTTCCATCCCTCCAAATTGATTATTCCGGATCATTTGTAGAACTTGAGGGCGGAGCTCATAGTTGTGGGTTGCGGGATCTCCTAAGTTCACACCCGGACGGTGTGCTCTTTGTGCCGGATCCATACGTCTCCCTAGGGTTTGTGGCTCTTCAATGGCAATGGGCACAACCCTATCATTAACCGTCGGCTGCGGTTGTACCACCGGTGGTGGAGGAGGTGGAGGTTGTTGACGATTAAGCTCCCCTTGTACAAGGGCTTGCCTAATCTCATCAATCTCCCTCCTAGTTGCCTCTTGCCTCTCATTGGCAAGTCTCCTTTCTTCCTCCAAGAGTTCATCCCTTAGCCTTATTTGCTCTACGGCTTCATCCAATTCAGCTTGGAGGTCTCTTCCGGCCATCTCTTTTCCCTTCTTAATGCTCTTGGATCTAGATCTAAGGGTTTTCTCCGGTTCGGGATCGAATGGAGCTAAATCCTTGCCACGAGATCTTCGCATACACCTAAAGAGTGAGAGATGTCCTGACAAGCAAAGACACACACCAAAGAGAGATCAAAAGTAACAAGAAAGACCTACAGTATAAACAATCACAAAAATGACACAATCTAGACCTAGTCCCCGGCAACGGCGCCAAAAACTTGTTACGCTAAGATCGTGTGATGTGCACGCAATAAGCTTTAAATTTATACTCGTTATATTTATCCTAACTCCTAGCGAACCCGCAGTGTACGGGACGTTCGTAGTAGGGATAGTATTCCGAGGTCGAACACAAAGACTAAGGTGAAATCGAGTCAAACAATGGTCATAGATAGTGTGGATCTAATCTAAGAGAAGAGAAAGAAATAAAGAAAGGAAAATGAAGATATTTTTGGTTGAGTTTTTGTGGCGATCAAGCAAAGATAACAAATAAAACAAGATAACGAAACAAACCAACAACTCAAGCTAGCAAAACAAGCAAGTAACACAAAACACACGAGTGTATGATCACGAGAGAAAAGTGGATTCTAGAGGTCAAGATTTTCGGTTATGGCATCGGACTCAAGGTTCTAAGGATTCTAAGGACAAACTGCGGTGTTGGGGAAAGAATGTTTCACTAATGGAAGCAATTACCGGGTAGGTCTCTCACTTCACTATCCCGCATCAAACTCCTATCACCGGCTAGGACTCAAGGGGTTAAAATAAGGAATTCTACACAAACTAGATACTACTCAAGGGGTAACCCTCTCCTTACCGGGTAAGTCTCGGAATAGGGAGATCTCAAGCAATAATCCTAGCACACTCGATCCAATAGCGGCTTATGAGGCTCACGACTACCTAGAATTCATCTTCTAAGGTATCTAAGATCGGAAATCATCGGGTAGATCTCTTCCCTCACTTAGGTTAATAGCATTAGGTGATCCTAAGCTAGATTAGGCTTAATAAACCCTAGGATTTAACAACCTAACACCCCAATCATACAGATTTATCATTTAAAGAGTAACAGAGAAGGAAATCGGGTGGATCATAGGGAAACCGCCCCTATCACTCCAGAATCACAATAAACTAGCCAATAGTATGCATATCAAGATCCAAAATCATCAAACAAGCATACATGGTGTTCATAGATGGATAATGAAAGATAGGCAAGAAAAATCAATAAATCTCAACTGAATCTAAGTTGTAGCAAGACTTACAAACTCTAAAATGAAGATCCAAAACGTTCCTAACAACTCTTGCAATAGTTCTTCAATCCTAGACTCTCAAAATCACTCAAAACCTCACTATCACTCTTTTAATGGTGTTCTTCTTCTTATTCCTTCAATCCTTGAGAGCTTTTCTTCTCCTCCAATCTTTGCCTCCAATGATGAGCTGTGAATGAGAGTGTGAGAGAGAAGAGATGCTCAGCAACAACCTGCAGGACCACTTATATTCTCCACCAAGAGCAAGGCCGGACAAGAGATCGTGGGACACGTGGCTTAAGCTGTCAAAGGCCCAAAAATCGACCCAGTAGGAAAAATCGGCCGATTTTCCTGGCACTTGGTCCGATTTTCTTCAGCAGAAGCATGCTATGATCATCTAGCCATGAATTGCTCCCTTGCTTGCACCATTGGTGGTCTTTGTGTCCTTTGTTGCCCCAATTATGCTCCTCCAAAGCTTTGGATGTGTACCACCATGAGGCTTGGCCCTCTAATGTATCGGTTAATGTCTAAAAGACCCCCGAAATACCTACAAAGCAATACACAAGTCCGTGTAGACGTCTATCTCGACAAAATACGTGAATTGAGTGCAAACGTCGTGAATTAGTGCTAAGCCATGCATGAATGAGTGAGAAATCTATCTAAATGATTACCTAAACCTAAGTCATAAATCGTGTTATCACCGCCCCTATCACTTATCAAAGCTTTCGGGATTCCAAAGCTTGCAAAAATATTATCCTTAAGAAAAGTTGCAACCACTTTAGAATCATCAGTTTTGTTGCCCTTTGCTTCCACCCACTTAGAAACATAGTCCATCGCAAGCAATATGTAATTATTTCCAAAAGAAGTAGGGAAAGGACCCATGAAATTAATTCCCCGTACATAAAAAATTTCACAAAATATAAGAGAGGATTGAGGCATTTCATGTCTCCTAGAGATGTTACCTACGCTTTGGCACCTATCACACACTTGGCAAAACGCAAAAGCGTCTCTAAAAATGTATGGCCAAAAGAACCCCGCATCTAAAACCTTTCTAGCAGTTTTGTTGGCCCCAAAATGCTCCCCACATGCTTCAGAATGATAGAATGTTAGAGAAGACGTCTAGTGTGTAATAAAAGTGGCAAGAAGCAAAGATGCTTTCCATATCATTCGGCATCACCATATCCGTCGAGGTGTTGTAAAAGGTGATTTTGGTGTTAGTTACACCAAAGAGGATGACTAATGTTGTTAAGGCTAAAGAGAAGCCAAAAACATCGACGATTAATGTGTGATTGAAGATTAACAATTACTAGAGAGTATTGGTATGAAAATGTAGAGACATCATTGGAGTTGATTCGTCATCCAAGGGATCGACGGTTTGAGGTCGAGATGGAGGTACCAATGACACAAGAGGAGGTCGAGGTCGAGTTTTTGTGTTAAGGAACGTTGAGGATCCGCCAACGACAACTACTTCAGGTACCAATATGATTAATGGTTTACCTGTTAGAGTTTTGTTTGATAAGCGTTGATAGACTGACCTTAGATACGATAGAGAGGAGACCCTTTATTATAGGGTTACCCGATGATACAAGGGTCAAAGGTACCCGCGAGATATGTTTTGGTCCCATTCTTTAGGGACTTGTGATTTATTTGTGCACTTCTTTGTCACATTCTTAGTGCGTGAGGAACTCATTCTGGATATGGATTGGATGGATAGACAGCGTGTTGTGTTAGATATAGGTAGTACGACTGTGATGGTCTCTACCAAGTCGGGTCAGACCGATATTTTCTTAGGTTGGGACCTTGGAAAGATGGGTATGGTAATTAGCGCAGTCCGAGTGGCGAGGTTGATTGCACATGGTGCGAAGCCTTCTAGTGTTATTCCATGAAGGAGGGCGAGAATCCAACGTTAGAGGATATCCCCGTGGTTTGCGAGTTTCTAGATGTTCTTGCCGAACCATCCAGTTTGCCGCCTCAGAGGAGCGTGAACTTCGGCATAGATTTGGAGTCGAGGATGAGACCGATCACGAAGGCCCATACCGTATGGCGTCTGTCGAGTTGTTAGAGCTAAAGAAGCAACTCGAGGAGTTGGCTGAAATGGGCTTCATTCGCCGCAATGTTCCCCCGTGGGGAACACATGTCCTCTTCATGCGGAAGAAGGACGATCGTTGAGATTGTGTATAGACTACAATGAGCTTAACAAGGTGACCATCAAGAATAAGTATCCTTTGCTCCGCATCGATGACTTGTTGGATCAGCTTCATGGAGCAATTGTGTTCTCCAGGATTGACCTGCGCTCAAGATATCACCAGTTGAGAGTGAGAGAGAAAGATGTGCATAAGACTGCATTTCGGACTCGGTATGACCACTACTAGTTTGTAGTGATGTCATTCAGGCTCACGAATATGCCCATCATCTTTATGGAGTTATTAAATGGCATATTCATCGAATTCTTGGATCAGTTTGTCGTGGTCTTCATAGACGATATCCTAATGTACTCTCGTAGTAGAGAGGAACATGTAGGACATCTGAGGACATTGTTGAGGGATTCTCTGTGATTGCCTGTCCACTTACCAACATGTTGAGGAATACTACATAGTTTGTATGGTCGGAACCGTGCACTCAGAGTTTTGAGGGGGTAAAAAGACGTCTGAATTCCGCTCCCATCTTAGTGCAATCTAAGGGCACAAAGGATTTTGTAGTCTATTGTAAAGCATCCAAGCTAGGCTTGGGATGTGTTTTGATGTAGCATGGTAGAGTGATTGCCTCTACGTCTAGACAACTAAAGACGTATGAGGCGAACTGCCCGACACTGATGAGGATACGAGATAGGACGTCTCGTAGTGAAGTCCCATAGTTCTGCATAGGATAAGATGGAGTGATGAGACGCCATGACCGCTTTTGTGTACCCGCTGATGCGGAGTTGAGACAAAGGATTCTGCAGGAGGATCACTCCACAACTTACTCAGTGCACCCAAGTTCAAGTAAGATGTATCATGATGTAAAACGCTCATATTGGTGGGGAGGGTTGAAGCCCAACATGTCCAGATTTGTGACAGAGTGTGCGACCTGCCAGCAGGTCAAGATAGAGCATTGCAGAATAGGAGGAGAGCTCCATCCACTGCTAGTTCCGCAGTGGCAGTGGGAGGACATCTCCATGGACTTTGTGACGGGATTTAGGCCGACCAGGAGTTTTAATGCCATTTAGGTTGTTGTGGATATACTGACAAAGACCGTACGTTTCATCCCTATTCGGGAATCGTGGCCAGTTTTCTGGTTGAATGAGGAGTTCAATAGGAAAATAGTTAGACTCCATGGTATACTGAGGACAATCGTCTTAGGTGGAGATGGATGATTTACCTTGAGGTTTTGGAAGTAGATTCAAATTGTTTGTGTTCGAGTTTGCACTTCACGGCTGCGTTTCATCCTTAGACAGATGGTTAGTCAAAGAGAACTGTTCGCCACTTAGCGTGCGTGCAAATAAGCTTTAATTTAAAACTAGAATCAAGCAAGCGAACCCGCAGTGTACGGATCGATATAGTTAAGCAAGAATTCCAGAGTATCGAACACAGGGATTTTGGGGGTTAAATCCAGTTATAATGTTGTCAAGCGAGTAAATGTATGAAGCTTTTGTAATTATTGGGAAAACAACAATCCTAAAGATCCAGGTATCCAGCTGTGGCAATCGATTCAAGACATACTAAAGATATAAGGACAGAGTTGAGGTTTGCAAAGGTATACTAATGTAAAGCAATGTACGGTGAAGTTCCAAGGCTTTATGTAACTCAACTAAAGACACTCTCTATAAAGGTTGTTGAGGCTTCAGTATAGAAAGGATCTAAAGGTAAGAATTAGTGTCAAATACCCAAACTTGTAATCCAAGGATCAAGACTAACTTAACCGATTAAGGTTGTGACACTCGTAATCGAGGTAGAGGTTGTCGAGGCTTCACTACCACCTAGAAAAGCAAGCCAAGACTAAGTTAAAGCAAACCTTCAATTTTGGATTAAAGTAAAAGCAAGGTTCGTAACTGACACAAAATTACGGGTAGTTCTTGAGTTTCACGGCCGTGGAAGCTCAAGAACAGACCGTTGATTAGGTTCGTCGGCGATTCTCTCTAACTCTCAGGGTCGAATCTGTTTACGATCGATCTATCATCATCTAAGCCACAACTATCAACCCTTCAACTTAGAATTGCTAAAGGGTTTTAGCCAACAACAGTCATATTGATATCAAATTCAAGATTATAAAGAATGAAAGATGAAAACCTTCGAAAACCTTGAATATATCTCAATTCAATCTCAAATCCACAAACAAAGAACGATGATGCAAGTAGATTCAGAATAACACAAACAATCACAATCCTTGATAAGAACGAAGAACGGGATGTCAATCCGTCTTCTAATCAAACCTAAGGATAAAGGATGAAATCTCCTTACAAACAATCTTCCAAATCTTCACTCTTTCTCCAGACTTTGCGTCAATCGGAAATCTCCTTAGGGCTAGGCGCAATCTCCAAGCGAACGCATAAGTGAAGGTGACAGAATCTCTCTCATTCCGTCCTTTTATAGGGTATGATAAAATATGAGCCCAACCCATTGTGCAAAAGATCATGGCTTCAAATCGTGTGTTAAAAGATCGTCTAAATCACGGTTCTCTGGGATTCCACGACCGTGGTTTAGAGCGTGGTTTAGGGCGTGGAAGTTCATCACGGTTTGTCACAACTTTCCACGACCGTGTAACTTGCTGGAATGCTCCACGCTTGTCTTGCCAAGGTTCCACGGCCGTGGTTTAGAGCGTGGAATCTAATACGGCCGTATTTCAGGGCGAGGAACAGGTGTAGATCGTAATTCTCCTTTGTGTCGTGCTATTCTTCAACTTAGCATCTTCCATAGCTCCTAGTGATGTCCTCATTCCTTGGGCATGCTCAATCTTTCTCCATTCTTCTTCAATCCGTTCGGTTTTAGCTCTTAATTGCCTACAATCAACACAAAGCTTATGTAGACTTCTGTATCGACAAAATAGATAAACTAACTCACAAATGCTTCCATGCTTTATCAATGACTACCAATATGGATGAAATACACTTAGAAAACGTTCCTAAAATATCACAATATTTCATGCTAACAAATAACCCCATACTTGTCACTTGCTTGTCCCCAAGCAAGGTCTTTCAAAAGCTTTAAAACTCAAGTTAGGATGAAATATGTGTCACTCTCAAAGCAAAACATTTCTTAGATGAATGTGCTTTCTAATCAATAGATCATTCTCAAATCTTGCTTCATTCGTTTATAAGACTTTCATACACATAATCAAAGAGTAGAGAGTAAAGAAAGCTCATGAACTAATCAAACTTCCATGTAAACACCATAACCTTCAAACATCATCAAAATCAATCATAAGAAACTTCAATTTAGATCACCAAGTCATATAACATTCTCTTGATCTTAAGGACTTTCAAACAAGGTCTAGGATGCGGAAAGGGAGGGAAAATTTTAAGGAATGTGGTGAATAAATCCGGGAAAGTGGATAACTACTCTTTTCTTTTTCTCTTGCGGTTTCCGCAGCACTTTCAACTTAGAGCTTCGCTCTCTTCTTTTCAATTCATTTTTTCAACTTTACTTTTGGAGTTATTGACAGAGGTGCACAAAAACCGAAGCCTAGGAGATTGGCGTTTCTCATTTTTACGAGATGCCTCAAACCCTTGATGCACATACCATAATCCGCTAGGAATATCGTTCAATCCGACTTTGGCAAGACACAAACACCCCGCTATGTGAATGGTGCCGAGTTACTCATCATCATGATTGACTTCCCCAAACTTATAATTTCTTTCTATTCTTTTGAATGCAAGTACTGCTTCCATGGCCCTCCCGCATCAAACATGCCAATTACTCAACTCCTCCAAATTCCCAGATCGCTAAAGGAGGCCATTATTTCATTGAGGGACTAAATGATCAAAGGAAGAAGAAAGAAAATCGAATTGCCTTAATCATCTCAAAAAGAAGCATAAGAACTTATTATGTGATTTCAACCTTGATTTCTCAACATGATTTAAGCAACATTCATCACATTATGAAATTTACAAAAGAGGAATAATCAACTCATCCAATTTCTTTTCAATTCACTATTTGTTTAAGCATGCGATTGTCATCAAAACTCAATTCACAAGTGGTGATTATCATAGAAATCATCTCCATCCTTAAAAGCACAAAATTTTCAAAAATTTTCAATTTTTATGGGTTTTTCAAAAGCTTTTTCATGCAATTCAATAATGAAACGTGTAACAATAGAATGAACATGCAAGGTAGTCTCGATAAAAGCATACAAAAGTGAGTAAGAGTTATTACAAACTATTAGTCACACCCCACCCCATACTTGGAACAAACATTGTCCCTAATGTTCAAAAAGATAAAGAAGAAAAGAAAGAAAGAAAAAAAAGAACTGACAAAATGGGGGTTCAAGAACTTGTTCGCCACTTAGCGTGCGTGCAAATAAGCTTTAATTTTAAACTAGAATCAAGCAAGCGAACCCGTAGTGTACGGATCGATATAGTTAAGCAAGAACTCCAGAGTATCGAACATAGGGATTTGGGGGGTTAAATCCAGTTATAATGTTGTCAAGCGAGTAAATGTATGAAGCTTTTGTAATTATTGGGAAAACAACGATCCTAAAGATCCAGGTATCCAGCTGTGGCAATCGATTCAAGATATACTAAAGATATAAGGACAAAGTTGAGGTTTGCAAAGGTATACTAATGTAAAGCAATGTACGGTGAAGTTTCAAGGCTTTATGTAACTCAACTAAAGACACTCTCTATAAAGGTTGTTGAGGCTTCAATATAGAAAGGATCTAAAGGTAAGAATTAGTGTCAAATACCCAAACTTGTAATCCAAGGATCAAGACTTAATTAACCGATTAAGGTTGTGACACTCGTAATCGCGGTAGAGGTTGTTGACGCTTCACTACCACCTAGAAAAGGCAAGCCAAGACTAAGTTAAAGCAAACCTTTAACTTTGGATTAAAGTAAAAGCAAGGTTCGTAACTGACACAAAATTACGGGTAGTTCTTGAGTTCCACGGCCGTGGAAGCTCAAGAACAGACTGTGGATTAGGTTCGTCGGCGATTCTCTCTAACTCTCAGGGTCCAATCTGTTTACGATCGATCTATCATCATCTAAGCCACAACTATCAACCCTTCACCTTAGAATTGCTAAAGGGTTTTAGCCAACAACAGTCATATTGATATCAAATTCAAGATTAAAAAGAATGAAAGATGAAAACCTTCGAAAACCTTGAATATATCTCAATTCAATCTCAAATCCACAAACAAAGAACGATGATGCAAGTAGATTCAGAATAACACAAACAATCATAATCCTTGATAAGAACGAAGAACGGGATGTCAATCCGTCTTCTAATCAAACCTAAGGATAAAGGATGAAATCTCCTTACAAACAATCTTCCAAATCTTCACTCTTTCTCCAGACTTTGCGTCAATCCGAAATCTCCTTAGGGCTAGGCGCAATCTCCAAGCGAACGCGTAAGCGAAGGTGACGGAATCTCTCTCATTACGTCCTTTTATAGGGTATGATAAAATATGAGCCCAGCCCATTGTGCAAAAGATCATGGCTTCAAATCGTGTGTTAAAAGATCGTCTAAATCACGGTTCTCTGGGATTCCACGACCGTGGTTTAGAGCGTGGTTTAGGGCGTGGAAGTTCATCACGGTTTGTCCCAACTTTTGACGACCGTGTAACTTGCTGGAATGCTCCACGCTTGTCTTGCCAAGGTTCCACGGCCGTGGTTTAAAGCGTGGAATCTAATACGGCCGTATTTCAGGGCGAGGAACAGGTGTAGATCGTAATTCTCCTTTGTGTCGTGCTATTCTTGAACTTAGCATCTTCCATAGCTCCTAGTGATGTCCTCATTCCTTGGACATGCTCAATCTTTCTCCATTCTTCTTCAATCCGTTCGGTTTTAGCTCTTAATTGCCTACAATCAACACAAAGCTTATGTAGACTTCTATATCGACAAAATAGATAAACTAACTCACAAATGCTTCCATGCTTTATCAATGACTACCAATATGGATGAAATACACTTAGAAAACGTTCCTAAAATATCACAATATTTCATGCTAACAAATAACCCCATACTTGTCACTTGCTTGTCCCCAAGCAAGGTCTTTCAAAAGCTTTAAAACTCAAGTTAGGATGAAATATGTTTACACTCTCAAAGCAAAACTTTTCTTAGATGAATGTGCTTTCTAATCAATAGATCATTCTCAAATCTTGCTTCATTCGTTTATAAGACTTTCATACACATAATCAAAGAGTAGAGAGTAAAGAAAGCTCATGAACTAATCAAACTTCCATGTAAACACCATAACCTTCAAACATTATCAAAATCAATCATAAGAAACTTCAATTTAGATCACCAAGTCATATAACATTCTCTTGATCTTAAGGACTTTCAAACAAGGTCTAGAATGCGGAAAGGGAGGGAAAATTTTAAGGAATGTGGTGCATAAATCCGGGAAAGTGGATAACTACTCTTTTCTTTTTCTCTTGCGGTTTCCGCAGCACTTTCAACTTAGAGCTTCGTTCTCTTCTTTTCAATTCATTTTTTCAACTTTACTTTTGGAGTTATGGACAGAGGTGCACAAAAACCGAAGCCTAGGAGATTGGCGTTTCTCATTTTTACGAGATGCCTCAAACCCTTGATGCACATACCATAATCCGCTAGGAATATCGTTCAATCCGACTTTGGCAAGACACAAACACCCCGCTATGTGAATGGTGCCGAGTTACTCATCATCATGATTGACTTCCCCAAACCTATAATTTCTTTCTATTCTTTTAAATGCAAGTACTGCTTCCATGGCCCTCCCACATCAAACATGCCAATTACTCAACTCCTCCAAATTCCCGGATCGGTAAAGGAGGCCATTATTTCATTGAGGGGCTAAATGATCAAAGGAAGAAGAAAGAAAATCAAATTGCCTTAATCATCTCAAAAAGAAGCATAAGAACTTATTATGTGATTTCAACCTTGATTTCTCAACATGATTTAAGCAACATTCATCACATTATAAAATTTACAAAAGAGGAATAATCAACTCATTCAATTTCTTTTCAATTCACTATTTGTTTAAGCATGCGATTGCCATCAAAACTCAATTCACAAGTGGTGATTATCATAGAAATCATCTCTATCCTTAAAAGCACAAAATTTTCAAAATTTTTCAATTTTTATGGGTTTTTCAAAAGCTTTTTCATGCAATTCAATAATGAAACGTGTAACAATAGAATGAACATGCAAGGTAGTCTCGATAAAAGCATACAAAAGTGAGTAAGAGTTATTACAAACTATTAGTCACACCCCACCCCATACTTGGAACAAACATTGTCCCTAATGTTCAAAAAGATAAAGAAGAAAAGAAAGAAAGAAAAAAAAGAACTGACAAAATGGGGGTTCAAAAACTTGTTCGCCACTTAGCGTGCGTGCAAATAAGCTTTAATTTAAAACTAGAATCAAGCAAGCGAACCCGCAGTGTACGGATCGATATAGTTAAGCAAGAACTCCAGAGTATCGAACATAGGGTTTTGGGGGGTTAAATCCAGTTATAATGTTGTCAAGCGAGTAAATGTATGAAGCTTTTGTAATTATTGGGAAAACAACGATCCTAAAGATCCAGGTATCCAGCTGTGGCAATCGATTCAAGATATACTAAAGATATAAGGACAGAGTTGAGGTTTGCAAAGGTATACTAATGTAAAGCAATGTACGGTGAAGTTTCAAGGCTTTATGTAACTCAACTAAAGACACTCTCTATAAAGGTTGTTGAGGCTTCAGTATAGAAAGGATCTAAAGGTAAGAATTAGTGTCAAATACCCAAACTTGTAATCCAAGGATCAAGACTTACTTAACCGATTAAGGTTGTGACACTCGTAATCGAGGTAGAGGTTGTTGACGCTTCACTACCACCTAGAAAAGGCAAGCCAAGACTAAGTTAAAGCAAACCTTTAACTTTGGATTAAAGTAAAAGCAAGGTTCGTAACTGACACAAAATTACGGGTAGTTCTTGAGTTCCACGGCCGTGGAAGCTCAAGAACAAACCGTGGATTAGGTTCGTCGGCGATTCTCTCTAACTCTCAGGGTCCAATCTGTTTACGATCGATCTATCATCATCTAAGCCACAACTATCAACCCTTCACCTTAGAATTGCTAAAGGGTTTTAGCCAACAACAGTCATATTGATATCAAATTTAAGATTAAAAAGAATGAAAGATGAAAACCTTCGAAAACCTTGAATATATCTCAATTCAATCTCAAATCCACAAACAAAGAACGATGATGCAAGTAGATTCATAATAACACAAACAATCACAATCTTTGATAAGAACGAAGAACGGGATGTCAATCCGTCTTCTAATCAAACCTAAGGATAAAGGATGAAATCTCCTTACGAACAATCTTCCAAATCTTCACTCTTTCTCCAGACTTTGCGTCAATCGGAAATCTCCGTAGGGCTAGGCGCAATCGCCAAGCGAACACGTAAGCGAAGGTGACGGAATCTCTCTCATTCCGTCCTTTTATAGGGTTTGATAAAATATGAGCCCAGCCCATTGTGCAAAAGATCATGACCTCAAATCGTGTGTTAAAAGATCGTCTAAATCACGGTTTTCTAGGATTCCACGACCGTGGTTTAGAGCGTGGTTTAGGGCGTGGAAGTTCATCACGGTTTGTCACAACTTTCCACGACCGTGTAACTTGCTGGAATGATCGACGCTTGTCTTGCCAAGGTTCCACGGCCGTGGTTTAGAGCGTGGAATCTAATACGGCCGTATTTCAGGGCGAGGAACAGGTGTAGATCGTAATTCTCCTTTGTCTCGTGCTATTCTTCAACTTAGCATCTTCCTTAGCTCCTAGTGATGTCCTCATTCCTTGGACATGCTCAATCTATCTCCATTCTTCTTCAATCCGTTCGGTTTTAGCTCTTAATTGCCTACAATCAACACAAAGCTTATGCAGACCTCTATATCGAAAAAATAGATAAACAAACTCACAAATGCTTCCATGCTTTATCAATGACTACCAAAATGGATGAAATACACTTAGAAAACGTGCCTAAAATATCACAATATTTCATGCTAACAAATAACCCCATACTTGCCACTTGCTTGTCCCCAAGCAAGGTCTTTCAAAAGTTTTAAAACTCAAGTTAGGATGAAATATGTGTACACTCTCAAAGCAAAACTTTTCTTAGATGAATGTGCTTTCTAATCAATAGATCATTCTCAAATCTTGCTTCATTCATTTATAAGACTTTCATACACATAATCAAAGAGTAGAGAGTAAAGAAAGCTCA
The DNA here is from genome assembly GCA_033239125.1 of Fagopyrum homotropicum. Taxonomy (NCBI): domain Eukaryota; kingdom Viridiplantae; phylum Streptophyta; class Magnoliopsida; order Caryophyllales; family Polygonaceae; genus Fagopyrum; species Fagopyrum homotropicum. The sequence continues at coordinate 83,291,521 of BSWB01000005.1, read as the reverse complement.
TGGACTAATCAAACTTCCATGTAAACACCATAACCTTCAAACATTATCAAAATCAATCAAAAGAAACTTCAATTTAGATCACCAAGTCATATAACATCCTCTTGATCTTAAGGACTTTCAAACAAGGTCTAGAATGCGGAAAGGGAGGGAAAAGGAATGTGGTGCATAAATCCGGGAAAGTGGATAACTACTCTTTTCTTTTTCTCTTGCGGTTTCCGCAACACTTTCAACTTAGAGCTTCGCTCTCTTCTTTTCAATTCTTTTTTCGACTTTACTTTTGGAGTTATGGACAGAGGTGCACAAAAACCGAATCCTAGGAGATTGGCGTTTCTCATTTTTACGAGATGCCTCAAACCCTTGATGCACATACCATAATCCGCTAGGAATATCGTTCAATCCTACTTTGGCAAGACACAAACACCCCGCGATGTGAATGGTGCCGAGTTACTCATCATCATGATTGACTTCCCTAAACCTATAATTTCTTTCTATTCTTTTGAATGCAAGTATTTCTTCCATGGCCTCCCACATCAAACATGCCAATTACTCAACTCCTCCAAATTCCCGGATAGGTAAAGGAGGCCATTATTTCAATGAGGGGCTAAATGATCAAAGGAAGAAGAAAGAAAATCGAATTGCCTTAATCATCTCAAAAAGAAGCGTAAGAACCTATTATGTGATTTCAACCTTGATTTCTCAACATGATTTAAGCAACATTCATCACATTATGAAATTTGCAAAAGAGGAATAATCAACTCATTCAATTTCTTTTCAATTCACTATTTGTTTAAGTATGCGATTGTCATCAAAACTCAATTCACAAGTGGTGATTATCATAGAAATCATCTCTATCCTTAGAAGCACAAAATTTTCAAAATTTTTCAATTTTTATGGGTTTTTCAAAAGTTTTTTCATGCAATGCAATAATGAAACGTGTAACAATCGAATGAACATGCAAGGTAGTCTCGATAAAAGCATACAAAAGTGAGTAAGAGTTATTACAAACTATCAGTCACACCCCACCCCATACTTGGAACAACATTGTCCCTAATATTCAAAAAGATAAAGAAGAAAAGAAAGAAAGAAAAAAAAGAACTCACAAAATGGTGGTGGAGCGGCTAAAACGTCGATCATCAATGGTCCTCACTGCGGTGCCGGTGGAGGGGGAAACGGGGAGAAGCTGGGATCATAGTACCGCCCGAACTGCTGGCGGTAAACGTCTCTCATCATGTGGTCTAGATCGTCAGCTCGTGCGTCTCTAGCATCAGCACGTATCTCCAAAGCTCCAACCCTATCGGAAAGGTCGGTAGCCCACTCTAGCAGCTGCTCGTACCAACCAGGCGGCTGGTTGTACCACGCCGGTGCATCTGAAGGTGTTGGTGCAGGTGATGGTTGTGCATGCCAAGTCGGTGGAGCTCTCATCCACTCTGGCTGCGTGTTATACCATGTAGGAGGATCTGCCATCCAAGTCGGCCTCTCGCTCACACTAGCACGGCGAGAGGAAGAGCTAGATGCTCTAGCTGGGCGGGGAGAATGTCTAGGCATGTCGGGAACTGCATCCAGCTGATCCGGGAATGTACCAAAGTCCTGATCAGCTCCTCCTCTCATCTCCTCCTCCTCTACAACTTGTGGTGGTGGAACGTAGGGAGGGGCTACCAATCTGTTCGCATGCTGGCAGCGAACGTCGCCTTCCAGTTATGGCATCCAACCATAATAGAATACTCGGGGAGCAACTCTATACCTATCCCGGTCCTACTCTCCCATGGCATAGCAGCATATGGTGGACCTCTATGGGTGGGGAAGATGATGCCTCTAGTCATGAGGTTATGTAGTCCTAGGGGTGTAGCAGCAATACGCGTACAAGATGAGAAATCTACCACTAACTGTCGAGCAAGGTGGGTAACCATCCCACCGTATCCAATGTTACCAGCCCTCTTATTCTTTAGCTTGCTCATAGTAGCAGCTAAGAGGGTGGCACAATCTGCAGGTCTACCGTATAACATACAGTAGAGAAGGAAAAGCTCATCTGTCTTGATTTTCCGAGGTGTCTCCGTCCTAGGGAAGAGACACTCAGAAAGTACCCTGTGAGCAATCTTCAAGGCTAGGTGATACATCAACCTAGCCTTGGTATCAGCTGGCTGCCAGCGGTCCTCGCTGGCGTAGATCATGGCGATCTCCTCCCAAAAATCCTTGGCGTACACGCCACTGGGGAAACGACCATTGAAGGTCTCGTGGAACCCAAAGAAGGCTCCAAACTCCCTGATGGAGAACTCATAATCTCTTTCCATCAGCCGGAAAGAGACAGTCCTATCTACATGAATGTGCTGGAAGGAAACCACAAACTCCCTCGTGATCTCCTCATAAGCATCTTCCCGAATAGCGGAGAAGATGACTTAACCGGCTCTATCTAAGAGCCAAGTAATGTCTCCTATCACATGTAGAGGCTCTAACTCCTCAAGCAATAGGTACCTAGGTCCTATGACCGCTCTCTTATGGATCCTCTCTAAAGCATCGAGATGATCCTCATGGATGGTAGGGATCCTAGGGCGAGGTGGTGATGGTGATGAAGGAGGTGAAGGAGATGAAGGGGGTGGTACTCTAGAAGAGGAAGCATCATTGCCTTTCCTCTTTTTACTCTTATCCTTATTCCTACCGGACACTCTCCTCACAAAATCCATACTCTGTCAAAAACCACGGTTTGTTCTTCAAATTCCACGGCCGTGGAACGTCCAGGGACCGTGGTTTATCTCGAAAATTCTCAAAATCCAACAGAAATTCACCAAATTCAGCAACACGCAGCCCTAGACTAATTTCCTTCCAATTCCAATCAGTTCTCCTACAAATTCTATCAAAAACAAATTCGAATCGACAAAGAGAGAGAATGAACCAAAAACCTAGATCTTCGGACTTTGTGATCCGAATTGCGTCTTCTCCGGTGATTTGCCGCTCGAATTGTTGCTTGGATCTTGTAGGTGGTTGGATTTTCTTCAGTTTAGGTCGAAGAATCGTTAAAAACGATTAACGAACGAAGATTTTAGAAAAGGGGCGTGGAATCGGCGATTTAAGCGTAATTTTGGGTTTTTGGTTTGTGTTTTGTGAAGAAACGTGGTTTATATAGTGGCCGTAAAAATTTTTGAAAATCACGGTCTGTCGGGGAGTTCTACGGCCGTGGTTTTGTACGGAATCGTGGTTTTGGCGATTTTTCTCAGGCTTTTAAAAATTACGGTCACTGTAGCTGTCACGACCGTGGTTTAGGCCGTGGAACTCTCTGTAATGCTCCAAAGTCCAAATGCCGTCAATTTTCTTCAAGTTTTTCCTTCTCCCTTTCTTTTCCACTGTTCCTACAGCTAAAAACACGAACATACCGGAAGGTATCGAAGGCAAAACAAAGCAAAAACGTCTAAACTAAACTAATCTACGAATTCAACAACAAAAACGACAATGCAATACCTTGGGTTGCCTCCCAAGAAGCGCTTTGTTTAAGGTCCGTAGCTAGACCAAATTTGCACTAATTCGAGTGCGGTGGGCGCGAACTCTTCAGCTTGGAGTTCCGGTGTATACTTCTTGAGTCATTGACCGTTCACCTTAAAGCTTCCGCCCGTTTCACCCCATACTTCAACTACACCATGGGAAAAAATACGTTTGATTAGAAAAGGTCCGGTCCAACGAGATTTAAGCTTACCTGGAAAGAGACGAAGCCTTGAATTGAAGAGGAGAACTTGATCTCCTTCTTTGAAGTCCTTTGGGATGATATGCTTATCATGCCAACGCTTTGCTCTTTCTTTATAGATCTTGGCATTTTCATAAGCATTCAAGCGAAGTTCTTCAAGCTCATTTAGGTCCAAGAGACGCTTCTCTCCCGCTTCCTTCATGCTGAAGTTCAACCACTTCATTGCCCAAAACGCCTTGTGCTCCAACTCTACCGGTAAATGACAAGACTTCCCATACACAAGGTTGTATGGTGTAGTTCCGATGGGAGTCTTATATGCAGTCCGGTACGCCCACAATGCATCATCAAGCTTCAAGGACCAATCCTTCCTTGTCCTTGAAACCGTCTTCTCTAGGATTCCCTTGATCTCCCGGTTTGAGATCTCCACTTGTCCACTAGTTTGTGGACGATAGGGGGTGGCGATCTTGTGAGCCACCCCATACTTAGCTAAAAGAGCTTCAAAGCGCCGGGCAATGAAGTGAGAACCTCCATCACTAATGATGGTCCGTGGTGTCCCAAATCATGGGAAGATGGTCTTGTTAAAGAATTTAACCACTACCATGGCATCATTGGTGGGAGAGGCAATCACTTCAACCCATCATGAAACATAATCAACCGCTAAAAGTATGTATTGGTTACCACAAGATGATGGGAATGGTCCCATGAAGTCTACTTCCCAAACGTCAAAGATCTCCACCTCTTGGATGTTGTTGAGAGGCATCTCATTCCTCCTAGATATATTTCCTGTTCTTTGACAAGCATCGCAGTAGGAAACAAAGGTTTGCACATCTTTAAATAGATTAGGCCAAAAGAATCCAGATTGCAATACCTTAGCGCTAGTCTTGTTCGAACTAGCGTGTCCTCCACAAGGTAGTGAATGACAATGGCGGATGACACTTTGCATCTCATCTTCCGGCACACATCGCCGAATGATGCCATCCGGACCTCTCTTAAAGAGGAGAGGTTCATTCCAAAAGTATCCCCGAACATCCTTAAAGAACTTCTTTCTTTGTGCGTAGGATGATCAGGGCGGTAATTCCTAACAAACCAAATAGTTAACAAAATCAGCAAACCATGGTTCGTTACCTTTGGCGATCACATCGATGCACTCCTCTATAATGTGTAAATGCTCGTCCGGGAAGGAGTCATCTATAGGTAGATGGTCGTCTTCTAGATGTGTTAGACGACTCAAATGATCCACAACAGAATTTTCCGAACCCTTCTTGTCGCGGATCTCTAGATCGAATTCTTGTAGGAGAAGAATCCATCTAATTAGCCTTGGCTTCGCATCCTTCTTTGCAAGGAGGTACCGGATTGCAGCATGATCCGTGTACACAATCACCTTTGCACCTACAAGATAAGAGCGAAATTTGTCAATTGCATATACAATAGCTAAAAACTCTTTTTCGGTAGTGGCGTAGTTGAGCTGCGCCTCATCTAGCGTCTTGCTAGCATAGTAGATAGCGTGGGTTCGCCCTTCCTTTCTTTGCCCAAGAACAACTCCTATAGCTACGTCACTTGCGTCACACATAACCTCAAAGGGAAGATTCCAATCCGGAGGTTGGATAATCGGAGCTGAAATTAGAGCTTCCCGGATCATATTAAACGCATCCAAGCATTCATGCGAAAACTCAAAAACTGCATCCTTCATCAATAGATTAGTAAGCGGTTTTGATATTTTAGAGAAGTCTTTTATGAAGCGCCTATAGAATACAGCATGTCCTACAAAACTTCTTATCTCTTTCACCGAAGTTGGGGGAGGAAGCTTTTCTATTGTCTCTATTTTAGCTTTATCCACCTCAATCCCTCTACTAGAGATTAAGTGTCCTAATACAATGCCTTCTTTCACCATAAATTGACACTTCTCCCAATTAAGAACTAGGTTAGTGTCTTCACACCTTTGTAATACAAGAGCAAGGTTAGAAAGGCAATTGTCAAAAGAGGAACCATACACGGAGAAGTCATCCATAAAAACCTCCATGATTTCCTCTATGTATTCCAAAAAGATGGTCATCATGCACCTTTGAAAGGTGGCTGGGGCGTTGCAAAGCCCGAATGGCATCCTCCTATAGGCAAACGTACCCCACGGGCACGTGAATGTGGTCTTCTCTTGATAATCCGGGTGTATCGGAATCTGAAAGAAACCACTATAACCCTCAAGATAGCAAAAGTGCGAGTGTTGTGCTAACCTTTCAAGCATTTGGTCGATGAAGGGTAGTGGGAAGTGATCCTTCCTCGTCGCGTTGTTTAGCTTGCGGTAGTCTATGCACATCCGCCATCCTGTTACGGTTCGGGTAGGAATGAGTTCGTTATTCTTGTTGGTGATGACCGTCATTCCTCCCTTCTTCGGAACCACTTGTACGGGACTCACCCACTTGCTATCGGAGATAGGGTAGATGATACCTGCATCAAGAAGTTTAAGAATTTTCTTCTTCACAACCTCCTTCATGGTCGGATTTAACCGCCTTTGAGGTTGTCGCGAAGTCCTAAAGTCCTCTTCCATTAAGATCTTATGCATGCATAGGGAAGGTTTGATTCCAACTAAGTCCTCTATAGTATATCCTAAGGCTTTCCTATGTTTCTTAAGGACAACCATAAGCTAACTATGTTCATCTATGCTTAAATCGGAACTAACAATTACCGGAAAGGTAGAATTAGGTCCAAGAAATGCGTACCTTAGATGTGTAGGGAGTGGCTTTAGTTCCATCACTATCGGAGTCTCCAACGGCTCTTGAGGAATATCCGATGGTTCCTTAGAAGTGTCTAAGGGTGTAGAAGGTGTAGGAGAAGAATCAAGAGAAGTTGAGGAAGAGACACAATTGCCTTCGGAATCACCAAAAATTACGGCCTCTCTGCATCTTCCACGGCCGTAATTTTGGGCGTGGAAAATATTTACGGTTGCTCTGTTCTCTCCACGACCGTGTAAGCCTCTGGAGTGCTCCACGCTTTTGTTGATGAAATCCACGGCCGTGGAATAGAGTGTATGACCGTGGATCCGTACGTTTTCTGCCTCATCGTGGAGTTTCTCAAACTCTTCTTCACATACTTCTTCTTGTGCTTCTAAGGCTTCAATTGCCTCATTGCACTCCTCTTCTTCCCCTATATCCATTAGACTCATAGTAATAACCTTTTGCAAAGGATCTTTGAAGAGAATAGCACTTACCTCTTCTCTAGACAACCCTTCTTCATCTTGGATATTGAATATATCCTCATCAAAGATTGGTTCCTTCACTAGAGTGGAAAGGACGAACTCTACCTTCTCTTCTCCTATGTCAAAGGCGAGTCTAGCATTCTTGCAATCGACTATGCAACCGAATGTTGCAAGAAACGGTGTTCCGAGAATGATCGGGACCGGACTATTTGCAAGAATGTCAAGCACAACAAAATCTATAAGAACATAGAATTTACCTAGCTTGACCAGGACGTCTTCAACAATACCGACAGGACGAGTTATGGATCGATCCGCCTTGTACGACGTCATCTTCATTAGTTTAGGATCGCCTAAACCGATCTTCCTACATAATGCAAGTGGGATGATGCTCACACTTGCTGCCAAGTCACATAATGCATCATATGTGACATCTCCCACTCCTATGGGAATACAAAATGACCCCGGATCCTTTAGCTTTGGGGGCATTTTCTCTCTCATGGTCTTGATGAGATCCGAAGAATCCGAACTCAACTTAACCTCTCCAAAATCCTCTAGCTTTTTCTTGTTAGAGAGGATCTCCTTTAAGAACTTACCATAAGCTGGCATACCTACAATAGCATCAATGAAAGGTATATTAACATGTAGTTTGCTCATGAGTTCAATGAACTTACCGAATTGCTTGTCTAGACGCGCTCTTGCTCTAGATTGCGGAAACGGTAGGGGAGGTTTGTAAGCTGGAGGAGGAACGTAGACATCTTCCTTCTCCTTCCCCTTTTCTTTCTCTTTCTCAACGGGGACTTCTACAAACTTAGGCTGCGGGTCGGTAGTTATCACTCCGGTCCTAGTTGTGATTTCCATCACCCTTCCTTTTGGGTTGTCCTCCGTTTTTCCTGGAAGTTTCCCTTGATTCCTAGGAAGTTCCTCCACTTGGCTGAACATTTGGTTTTCTAAAACCTTTTGGGCTTTATCAACCTTAGTAATGTGATCATCAACCTTGATGATGCGAGTCTCCAACCCTTGAAGCTTGCCCAAAATTGTTTCTAACATGGGATCGGGCTTCTCTTTCCCCGAAGTGCTTCCACCATTAGATGTTTGCCCCTGGCTTTTCAAAGGAGTGGAAGAAGAGGAAGGTGGAGTTAGTGAATTTCCTGAATTGGAAGGATAAGAATTACCGGAATTTTGTTGATTTGAACGCCAATTGTTGTTGTTTGGACCCCAATTGTTGTTCCAATTGTTGTTCCGGTTATTGTTGTTGTTGTTGTTCCAATTATTCCGGTTGTTGTTCCGGTTGTTGCGGTTGGTATTCTCATTACCGTTATGGTTATTGTTGTTGCCTAAATAACCCACATCTTGCTCCTTTTGCTTCGGAAAGTTGTTCTTGATGGTTTCCTTCAATTCCTTAATCTCCGTGTTGAGAGAAAAGAATTGAGTTTGAGCTGCTTTTGATAGCTTTGCTCCTTGATCCACATGATTCGCCTCTACTTTCCGATGAGAATACTTCTCTATAACTCGCGATTGTTTCTCAATGAAGTCCCAGGCGTCATCTTCCCTCATGTCCATAAATATACCACATGAGAGGGATTGGAGTTTGAATTGTGTTTCCACATCCAGCCCCTTATAGTATATCTCCAATAATGCAAGCTTGGATATGCCATGATGAGGGCAATCCAATAGCAAATCCTGAAATCTTTCCCAAGATTGAAAAAAACTTTCGTTAGATCTCATAGAAAATGCATTAATCTTACCTTGTAATTCCGCCGTTTTGGATGGCGGAAAGAACTTAGTGAGGAATTCCGAAGAAAGATCCTCCCATGTTTCAAGCTTACCACTTGAAAGAGCTTGATACCAAGACAATGCTTTCCTCTTCAAGGAGAAGAAGAAAGGCTTGAGTTTGTAGCTGTTGGTAGTTGCGTTCTTCGGTTTCATTGTCTCCATCATAATCTCAAATTTTTGTAGATGTTGATGTGGAGATTCAGCGCTTGTTCCACCAAATTGGTTTTGGCGAACAATGCTAATAACTTGAGGGTTGAAGCTAAACCCTTGTGCATCATCAGCATCAAAGTTCACACCTAAACGGCGTGGTTGCTGCGTTGGATCCATCCTTTGGCCAAGAGTTCTTGGCTCCTCATCTATACGTTCGACCCTCGCACCTCTAGGTCGAACACGTTGGATTGCAGCTGGCCGTGGAAAGAATGGATTCACATTGATCGTTGGATCAATTTCCTCTAGTGGTGGCATGGAGGAGTCGCTATCCTCATTGGATGAGTTGGCTCTAGCCGATCTTGATGGTCTCCTTCTTCTCTTTTTCTCCTTAAGGTTGTTTATTTCCAACCTCATTCGGAACATCATGTCCGTTAGATCGTCAACCTTCATTTGATGACGATCCGTTTCTTCCCTATGAGTCTTCTCACTCCATTGGAGTTGAGCTTCCTTTTTTGTTAACTCCGATTGAAGATCACGTTCTCTTTCTTCAGCCATTTTTCTTTCCTTACGCTTTCTCCTCAAAGTTTTCTCAAGCTCTTGATCAAGAGGTAAGAGGTCTTCGTTATTCCTAGACCTGCGCATACACTCGAAGAGATATCAAATAACAAGGGAAAAGCTCCCAACCTTGACAACCAATAACCGAATTCGGCCTAGACCAAATCCCCGACAACGGGGCCAAAAACTTGTTCTTTGGCAAAACTCTGTTCCGTTGCCGGAACGAGAAGTTCGTATGTACCTAAGAACACAAACCTACAAGAACACTCAAGAAGATATCAAATAACGAGAGCAAAGCTCCCAAGCTTGACAACCGATAACCGAATTCGGCCTAAACCAAATCCCCGGCAACGGCGCCAAAAACTTGTTCGCCACTTAGTGTGCGTGCAAATAAGCTTTAATTTAAAACTAGAATCAAGCAAGCGAACCCGCAGTGTACCCGGATCGATATAGTTAAGCAAGAATTTCAGAGTATCGAACACAGGGATTTGGGGGGTTAAATCCAGTTATAATGTTGTCAAGCGAGTAAATGTATGAAGCTTTTGTAATTATTGGGAAAACAACAATCCTAAAGATCCAGGTATCCAGCTGTGACAATCGATTCAAGATATACTAAAGATATAAGGACAGAGTTGAGGTTTGCAAAGGTATACTAATGTAAAGCAATGTACGGTGAAGTTCCAAGGCTTTATGTAACTCAACTAAAGACACTCTCTATAAAGGTTGTTGAGGCTTCAGTATAGAAAGGATCTAAAGGTAAGAATTAGTGTCAAATACCCAAACTTGTAATCCAAGGATCAAGACTAACTTAACCGATTAAGGTTGTGACACTCGTAATCGAGGTAGAGGTTGTTGAGGCTTCACTACCACCTAGAAAAGGCAAGCCAAGACTAAGTTAAAGCAAACCTTTAACTTTGGATTAATGTAAAAGCAAGGTTCGTAACTGACAAAAAATTACGGGTAGTTCTTGAGTTCCACGGCCGTGGAAGCTCAAGAACAGACCGTGGATTAAGTTCGTCGGCGATTCTCTCTATCTCTCAAGGTTCAATCTGTTTATGATCGATCTATCATCATCTAAGCCACAACTATCAAACCTTCACCTTAGAATTGCTAAAGGGTTTTAGCGAACAACAGTCATACTGATATCAAATTCAAGATTAAAAAGAATGAAAGATGAAAACCTTCGAAAACCTTGAATATATCTCAATTCAATCTCAAATCCACAAACAAAGAACGATGATGCAAGTAGATTCAGAATAACACAAACAATCACAATCCTTGATAAGAACGAAGAACGGGATGTCAATCCGTCTTCTAATCAAACCTAAGGATAAAGGATGAAATCTCCTTACGAACAATCTTCCAAATCTTCACTCTTTCTCCAGACTTTCCGTCAATCGGAAATCTCCTTAGGGCTAGGCGCAATCTCCAAGCGAACGCGTTAGTGAAGGTGACGGAATCTCTCATTCCGTCCTTTTATAGGGTATGATAAAATATGAGCCCAACCCATTGTGCAAAAGATCATGGCTTCAAATCGTGTGTTAAAAGATCGCCTAAATCACGGTTCTCTGGGATTCCACGACCATGGTTTAGAGCGTGGTTTAGGGCGTGGAAGTTCATCACGGTTTATCACAACTTTCCACGACCGTGTAACTTGCTGGAATGCTCCACGCTTGTCTTGCCAAGGTTCCACGGTCGTGGTTTAGAGCGTGGAATCTAATACGGCCGTATTTCAGGGCGTGGAACAGGGGTAGATCGTAATTCTCCTTTGTCTCGTGCTATTCTTCAACTTAGCATCTTCCTTAGCTCCTAGTGATGTCCTCATTCCTTGGACATGCTCAATCTATCTCCATTCTTCTTCAATCCGTTCGGTTTTAGCTCTTAATTGCCTACAATCAACACAAAGCTTATGTAGACCTCTATATCGACAAAATAGATAAACTAACTCACAAATGCTTCCATGCTTTATCAATGACTACCAATATGGATGAAATACACTTAGAAAACGTGCCTAAAATATCACAATATTTGATGCTAACAAGAACCATTCACACACTAGAGGATATGTTGTGAGCTTGTGTGTTGGACTTGGGATAGGGATGGTCAGATCACCTCCCATTGTGTGAGTTATCGTACAACAACAACTGGCATGCATCGATTGGGATGGCCTCATAAGAGGCACTGTATGGGCGCAGATGTCGTACGCCATTATTCTAGGATGATCCTAGTAGTGTTAGTGGTATATCGCCTAAGCAGATTCATGATGATATTGCACGAGTACCGTTGATCAGAGAGAGGATGTTGGCTGCACAAAGTCGCCATAAGTCGTATGCTGACAAGAGGCGTCGGCCTTTGGAGTTTAGAGTTAGAGCCCATGTCTGGTTTATAGTTTCACAGACGCGTGGTGTCAGGCGTTTCGACATAAAGGGAAAGTTGAGTCCCCATATGTTGGCCTTTTTGAGAACCTGGACAAAGTTGGGAGAACAACATATAGATTGACTTTACCACCGAGTTTAGAGGGTGTTCACCTTGTGTTTCATGTGTCTTAGCTGAGGGAGTACATACCTGATCCGAGACACATCGTCAAATGTGATGACTTAGTGGTTGAGCCGGATCACACTGTTGCGGATCATCCACTTGCAGTCCTAGAGCGACGTTTGAGACGGCTGCGTTCGAAGGACATTCTTCTACTGAGGATACAATGGTCTAGACGAGGACCTGATGAGGCCACATGGGAGACAGAGGATAGTATCCAGAGTTCTATGCCGAGATAGATGCACATGTAGGCTCCACGAGTGGATTTTAGTGCTATCTTGGTGAGTGTTATGATTATATGCTTATGTGTTTTGACGTGTTTTCGTGCTAGTTGTGATGTGTAACACCCCAAATTCTAAGAACTCGGGGAGCTACTGGTTAGGACCTCACAATGGATCCCGACCATAGTTTGACAACAATTTTACTTGGATCTTACAATAAGGCACAAAAGTATTTAAAACATTTAAAAACTGTAAACAATATATACATGGAGAATATGTATCAGCCTTACAAGAAAAGTACTAAAACGACGCATATAAAGAACAGAAGACATCCCCGTCCCCAACTAAATGAGTACGTGGACCCGGTTGACAATTTCCTCCGGATCTCTATACAACTGTCTTAACCTGCAAAGCATCTACAAGCGGTATAAAACCGTTAGCTAACATTCTATGCATAAGTATAAAGGTAAAAGCACAAACACACAACATACACAATCAACATGCAACAATCAATCCTTTTATTATCTTTACTTAGGTGATTAGTCATTACTAATGATACTTATTTTGTGACACGAGGGATTCCCAAACCTCGCCCCTATCCCCGTTTACCAACGCGGAATGGTTCTAATGCATCTGACCGTCTACCTGACTGGGCTGGTTGCAGGGAACCTCCTAGACTCTCGCAAGAGCTAGGCAGATGATGTCACGACCCGTTATCATACACTTGGGTCAATTACGTAAATAATAAAGTCGGCCTAATCCGGTTTTGTTATTTATTATAACTATCAAACACCACTCATACACATTACACTCATACCAGAAGTCAGTTAAGTAAGTCCGTGGACTTACCTGAATCAGATCTCGATTCTCTTAATCACAACTCAATTTGTAACTGTATAACTCGGTTGCCTGTCAAAGGAGGCAAGTGTGTCAACACACTTTTTAGGTAATTAGAAGTCTAAGACTTCTAAGGTAGTAGATCCTATTAGAATAGAATTTAATACAGTACCAATTCACGGTAAAATGACTATTTTACCCTTGGTCCCGAAACTTCCAAAAATTCCATACTTCATGCCTAAACTCTTATTTGAGACTAAAGAGTCATATTCTAACTCCTAAAGATGAGTTTGGTTACAAACTGGCAATTTACCCATTTTCCTATTTTCGGAAAGATCGTTAAGGTCCAACTTCGGCTTCAAATACGAAATTCGAATAATCTTATAAAATTCCGAAATAATTCCCTAGATCATCTATGATATCTCATCTACTCCTAGGAGCAAGAATTTCTTAAAACTGTTCAACCATCACTTCTACAAAAATTTCCAAAGTTGGTTACAACACTTAAAATATTCTGTACTTAGCCAAAATCTGAGTATGTTTTCTAACTGTACAACAAGTCCACTTTGAGCCTCTAAAATTCTAAATCCCACCGTTGGATTCATCTCAACTTTTGACATATTAACCTATGAATGACACTAAACAACATCTCAAGAACGGAACGGTGGATCTTATCTCTAAGGCATAAAAAAGTATGCTCAAACTTGACTGATCAATACAATTTCTTGAATTTCAGCAACCACTTAACAAAACAACACATTGTCTTAACTTTGAAAAAACATAACTCCTAAACCTCTCAATTAAATCCGATCAAATTTTGATATACTATACTATGTAAGCCTAACTAAGACATATCCAAAATGCAAGTCCAATAGAGGTCAATAACCTATTCAATCCTATATCTCAAAACTGCATCACAAGCAGTTTTTCTCAACACTTAGAAATTTCAGCACAATAGAAAAACTGCTTACGACCCAATCGTTGAAAAATTGTAAATCCTAAACCACTCGCTGGATTCCTCCCTAATTTTAATATGATATAAAAAAATATGCCAACTATATCATATCAAAAATTCAAGCCCAACAGAGATCAACAGCCTATTCAAAACTATCTCACAAAACAGCATCCCATGGTGTTTTTCTCAACTCAACACATTTATAAAAACTATATGAGCAGTCAACTTTAAAACCCCATATCTCTCAAACCATAACATAGATACCTCTGAAATTTTAGTATGATTTACTATGCAATACCATCTATAACATATCCGAAAACTAACCAAAAAGGAAGATCCTAGCTTACCTAAAATTGGACTCGAAGGTGACTGCTCATCACTTCATAAAAACTCAGAAAACGCGTGCCTCCTTACTGCTCATCTACGAATGATATGTGTAGGTTTAGAAGGCATGACAAGCACTCGTTAGGCATGGGATACGTGGACAAAATGCAAGGGAGAGAGAGAGGTACAAGCCTTACTCGGTTCCACGACTTGAGGTGATTGAGGAAGATGGCCCGAAGGATGCTGCTGTTGTCCCTATGGCGCATCTGCAGTGAGTAGAACACACACTCTAGGGATGGCTTTGTTGTGTTGTTGTGGCCCAGGAGGCGCACCCGCGGCCCTAGTGCGGCGCTCCCAAAACCTGGTTCCAACTGCCCAGCGGCTAGAGCAAACACACGCCATCTGCTGTTCTCCTGGTGCTACTGTGCACGAACCGAAGGGGATGGAAGGCCGCGTGCTGTCTTGGACCGAAGGGGAGAAGGAGACGGCTTCAGTCGAGTATGCAGGAGGCGAGGAGAGGTGTTAGGTTAGCACCGAGATGTTCGCTCCTGGTATGGCAACGAGGCGGCCATGCTTGTCGAAGGATGAAGGAGAGATAGACAACGAGAGTGAAGGCCGCTGCTCCTTGGCGTGCAGAAGTTCACAAGGAAGCTTGGGCACCTTGCGTCTCTCACAGATGGGCCGGGTAGAAGCATGTATGCGGGCTGGAGCAGGGAGATGCAAGAGAGAATGAAGGCCGCTGCGCTTCTCCTTCTTGCTGGGCTCGAAGTGCCGCTGGGCTAGCAAACAAGCAAGGACAACTTCTGGGTTGGAGCAAAGGCAAGGGTTGGGCTGAAACAAGGTAAAAAAATAAGAATGGGCTGAGTTGTCACAACTTGTCAAAACTCGTCATGGCTTTGTCAAGCCCATGCATGGCCTCGTCACAGAGTTGTCGGGCTTCGTCATGACATCGTCTCAGCTCTGTCATGGTCTCGTCACAGCTTTGTCACTGTCTCGTCTCAGCCTTGTCATGATCTCGTCTAAAGTCGTCGTTAAGGATTAATTATAAGAATTAGGGTTTGATATAATTCTATCATTTTATGTGAATTAAATTGTACATAAAATGATAAATAATTATAAGAATTAGGGTTTGATATAATTCTATAATTTTATGTGAATTAAATTCTACATAAAATGATAAAATTTGTGAAGAAAGAAATACTAGATAGAATGGGAACCGTCAATGGCTCGAAGTCCGAATTGATTCGGAATTAAGCGGAATAAAAATTCCGGATATTACATGATGTGTGCATATGATCATATTAGATCTTGTTTGCTACCGTGAGCTGTATTTATAGTTGAAGATTGTTCTCCCTCCATGCTATTCAGTTTTGATTAGGGTTTAGCTGGAGATGGTTATTCCTCCATGTTATTGTTTATGGACATAGTTTGACTGGAACAGGTTTTCCTCCACATCTTTGTGTTATGAGTATAGTTTGGTTGTAGATGGTTTTCCTCCATGCCTTATGATGTTGTTATGGGTTGGCTAGAGATTGATTTCCTCTATGCCATTTGATAATGTATTGATTATGTAGCGAGAGTAGATGATACCTCTGTGCTGTGCTTTGAGGTGATAGAGTGATATAGGTTGATACCTTTGAACGGAGATGTGATGCTGATAGCATGAATTATAGTCTATATTTTGGGACTTGTTTAGACGTTTTATCTTCAATTATCTGCATGTTAGAATGTATACTATGTGATTATATCGTCGTTTCATCTACCTTTGCGGGAATCGAGGTCTACACCAAGTTTCGTTGTAATCGTAGGTAAAATGGCACGTTTTGTATCAAAATGGAGCTAAAGGAGTTAAGGAGTCATTGGAGCTACATTCAGGAGTTTAAGGAAGAATTCAGGAAGCATGGAAATGGATTAGAGATTTACTTTGGACCAGATTTAAGAGATTTCACATTCAGTTTAGAGCCACCTCGGTTGACCACGGAGTCACCTCGACCGAGGTGATCTAGAGGAGCGCCCCGACCGAGGCGAACACCTTGGACACGGCGAGATATATTTTATTCTTGGCTGAGATCTTTTATTTTTAGAAGGAGAGATCTTATATTTTTGGGCTGGATTTCTGGATGGAAGATCATATATTAAAGAGATCTATTTATGAGAGATAGATATATTTTATTAGGAAAATATCTTTTCAAGATATTTTATCTTTGGAGGGTAATTTTCCTATATAAAGGGTTGTATTTTTCACAAGTTCAACCATGCTAATGCATGCTTATACATGCTTAGAGGGCTGATAGCATCCAACAATTAAAGGACTTTTGGGAGGTTGAAGAAAGATTGAAGGAAGGAAGTTGATAGCTTTTATAGCTTTTGTGAAGGGTTTTTGTAAGACTTTCTTAGATTCCCTTCTTTTGATTGTCTTGTTGGATTTGTAATCCAAGGAAAGCTTATTTGTGATATTTGATTCAGTTATTGAAGCCTTGTTCTTAAGGTTCTTGTGTTCAAATATACACTTTCTTCCCATATATTTGATTATTGCTTTCATGATGATGAGTGACTAATTTCTTTGTGCGATTCTAGGGTGATTGGCTGAAGAATGTGGGAAAAACAATGATAGAATAATCTTAACTTCCAGTAGGACCCTGAAAGCTCGAGTCTTTATCCTTAACCCTAGAACATCTCGTTCAGTCGATAAACATCTCGGCCGGGGTGGAACTTGACTGACCGAGGTGACCTTTCTGATCCAAAACTGAGAGTTAAGTGTTAGACTTTGCCCAATCCTATTCTTATTACATCTTTCCTAGTTCAATGCAAGCCTAGGATGAGACTTACCCGGTAATTCCTTTGTTTGTTTACCCAAGATCATAAGTGTAGGTAATAAAGGTTTATCTTTTATTGGGGTTTGAGTTTTCCTTCATTCCATCTTTGTGAGTTAGCCTGAGACTTACCCGGTAAAGGTTGATTCTATTCCCTTAGTTGGTGTGTTGGTTTGAGATTATAATTCCTTTCCTTAGTACCTTGAGACTTACCCGGTAATAGGTTCTTTGGTTTGAAGTTAGTGAGTAGTGAGACTTACCCGGTGATCTATTCCACTTTAGAAACACCTTCCCTTTGCAAAATCTCAGCTTTGTCCGCTTATCTTGAGATCTTAAGTTGGAACCACAACTAGATGCTTTAATCCCTAGAATTTGCATATTCCTATAATTGAATTTTTATCATCTTTGATTGCTTTAATTGCTTTTGTGGTTAGTTGCGATATTGACTACCTATATTGGTTTTGTTTCACCTAAGTCCCTGAGATCGACACCCCAGAATTCTTTCTTTTACTACGATTGACCCGTACACTGCGGGTTCGCATCCTTGTTTTAAGCATACATCTTGGGTTATAAATTTAAGGCTTGCACACACCATTTGGAGCGAACAAGTTTTTGGCGCCGTTGACGGGGACTTGGTCTAGACCGAGCCGGTTGCGGTAGTCTTTCGGGGCACTTGACCCTGTTTCTACTAACCACTCTACATGAGGGACTTTCGCAGGTTCTTTCTTGTAGGTTTATGCGAAGAACCCGCGCTGGGAAGGAAATCATTCCTTACGATCCCGAACGAGAAAAGACGTACAAAAGACGCTTGAAAGAAGCTAAGATGGTCAATCAAGAGAATTGCGATCTTGAGGCCGAATTGAAGGAGGCATTGGAACAACTATGCCTCAGCAAAGAAGAATTGCGACTGGAAAAGGGGGAAACTCGCGCAAGGACGGAAGCGATCGAAGCAGATATGGCGACTTTACGGGACCAATATCTACCTCGACCAGCTCCAGCTCCTCGACCGAGGCAGGACCCAGTTCCAGCTGCCCCGGCCGAGATACATCCACCTCGGATGCCAGTCCGAGATGCTCTTTTTGCAAGTATTCCACAGACCCTAGGGCAGAGGATGGACCCCAACCAGCAACTGAGGCGTCCACGAGTCAAACTAGGTGATCCAGCGGACCATGATTATGAGCTTCGACCGCAAGTTCTTTCCATGATTCGCCAATGCCAGTTTGGAGGGCTAGAGAGGGAATCTCCGCATCAACATCTACAAAACTATGAGATCTTGATGGAGACCTTGAGACCTTCAAGGCTGGAAAACAACAATTACAAGATAAGGCATTTCTACTTCTCTTTGAAAGATAGGGCGCTTACTTGGTATCCATCTCTCCCTCTAGGAAAAATCAACACATGGGAGGAAATGATGACGGAGTTCTTGACTAAATTCTTTCCCCTCTCAAAGACCGCTGAAATGAGAGGGAAAATCAATGCATTCATCATGAAGGACAAGGAGAGCTTGTCCAAGTCATGGGAGAGATTTAAACACATCCTTTTGGATTGCCCAGATCATGGGATTCCGAAGATAGAGTTGTTGGAGATATACTTCAAGGGACTGGACGGAAACACCCAGTTCAACCTCCAACTACTATCCGCCGGCATGTTCATGGACATGCCGATTGACGAAGCTTGGGAGTTCATAGAGAAGCACGCTTTACACATGGAGAAATACTCCCATCAAGGAGCTGAAGGTGGAATTAAAAGAGTCCACTTCCAAGAAGCTCCGTCAAACAATGATCAACTCACCTCTTTGAAGAATGATGTAAAGCAATTGAAAGACCTTTTGGTTACTCAAACCCAAAAGGAAGAGGGAGGATATCAAGGGTCAAGGAACAACAATCAAGGTTCCCAAAACAACAACTACAACAACAATAGAGGATCCAACAACAATAATTGGAGATCCAACAATCAAAAATCGGGTAACTCTTACTCTAACTCAAATTCAAACAATTCTTCTAACCCTTTCCTCTCTTCTTCTTCTTCTTCTACTCCATTGAAGAGCTAGGAGCAAGGATCAAGTTCGTCCCAGCCGGAAAAGAAAGATACGGTGCTGGAGGCTATCTTGATCAAGCTCAACTCTATGAAGACATCCATGACTTCATTTTCGATGGCACAAAAAGCCTTAGAACAATAATTCTTTAATAAGGAGAATGATGCGCCAAGAGATCCAGGGAAGCTTCCAACAAGGACGGAAAGCAACCCTAAGGGACAGATCATGGCAATAACGATGAGAAGTGGACTGAAAACTGCAGATCCAGTGCCTCGGTCGATGCCAGTACAAACGAAGAACACCTCGGTCCAGGCACAGTCGAAGAACACTTCGGCTGAGATGCCAACCGAGGTTGAAGCTCAGAGAGCGTCGGACAAAACTAAAGTTTATGTTCTACCTCCTACATATAAACCACCACTTCCATTCCCCCAATCAAGGGCCAAAGCAAATCTAGACATGCATTTTGGTAAGTTCCTTGACTTGATGAATAAACTACATATTAATATCCCTTTCCTTGCTGCTATTCTAAGGATGCCCGCGTATGGGAAGTTCTTAAAAGAAATTCTATCAAGGAAGAGGAAGTTGGAAGATTTTGGTGAAGTAAGAATGACATCTAAATCCTGGGAGCTTATTCAAATCATGAAGGAGAAGATGCCACCAAAATTAAGAGATTCCGGCTCATTTTGCATTCCCATTCAAGTTGGGGATGTCACTTGTGAAGCATTGTGTGATCTAGGAGCCAGCGTGAGCATCATCCCGCTGGAGCTATGTGTGAGGATCAGACTTGGAGAGCCCAAGCCGGTGAATATACGGTTGTACATGGCGGACCGCTGCATTACCCATCCCGTGGGCATTTTGGAAGACGTTCCGGTTAAGTTAGGTAACTTATATTTACCTATAGACTTTGTTGTGCTTGATATTCCCGCAGATTACCCCGTTCTTATCATTCTCGGGAGACCATTTCTAGAAACTTCGGGTTGCCATGTGGATTGTAAAAACGCCAAGTTGCAATTCAACATTGGCGGTGATCAAGTTGAGTTTGCATTACTTGCGGCAATGAAAGGAGAGCAGCTAGGAGATGATATCTTCAGCATCTATGATGAAGAAGAATCGAGATAATTGGTGAGCTCTATCCTTATTAATGATCCACTTGAGAGAGTTATTAGTTTTAGCTTAATGGAGGAAGGTATAGATGTTTCTTGTGATGCAGATATACGGAGCTTAAAGGCGCTGGAAGAAGATCCAGGAGCTAAATTTGAAAGACTAATCCAGGAGAAGAAGATCTCCAGTTTCGGTCCCAGTTGCAGTTCCTCGACCGAAGCAACTTCTGGACCAAGCGAGGTGTTCTTGACTGAAGAACATCTCGGTCACCCTCTCTGGACCTCGACCGAGGTCGAAAGCGAGATGATGTCAACTGAGAATAACAAACTTCTTACTCCCTTTTCTGACATTCATCCTCAGTTGGTGGAACACTTTCTCCACCCAATATCTGATAATAAAGGACCTTGGTATGCTGACATTGTTAATTATCTTGTTTGCCAGGAAATACCGCCCGGATTGACGTACGCTCAAAGGAAAAAATTCTTGAAAGACGTACGCCATTACTACTAGGATGAACATCTACTATTTAAGAGAGGTCCGGATGGGATGCTTCGAAGATGCATTCCGGAAGATGAAGTTACTAGTGTCATATGGCATTGTCACTCACTTCCTTGGGGAGGGCATGCTAGCGCTCACAAAACAAGCGCCAAGGTATTACGTTCCGGTTTCTTTTGGCCTACATTATTTAAGGATGTGCAAACTTTTGTTGTCTCTTGTGATGCATGCCAAAGAACAGGGAACCTATCTAGAAGAAACGAGATGCCACTCAATTACATACAGGAGGTTGAGATCTTTGATGTATGGGGAGTTGATTTCATGGGACCTTTCCCATCATCCGGAGGAAACCTCTACATCCTTCTAGCTGTCGACTACGTCTCTAGATGGGTTCAAGCAATTGCCTCTCCCACTAATGACGCCATGGTGGTTTTGAAGTTCTTTAATAGGACTATCTTCCCACGTTTTGGGACTCCACGCATCATCATCAGCAATGGAGGGACACATTTCATCAACCGGAAGTTCAAAGCACTTCTATTGAAGTATGGGGTAACCCACAAGGTAGCAACCCCTTATCACCCTCAAACTAGTGGACATGTCGAGATCTCAAATAGAGAAATCAAAGCAATCTTGGAGAAGACCGTCTCTTGGACAAGGAAGGATTGGGCCATGAAGTTGGACGACGCTCTTTGGGCCTACAGGACCGCATTCAAGACTCCCATTGGTACCACCCCTTATAATTTGGTATATGGGAAGTCTTGTCATTTACCCGTTGAGCTGGAACATAAAGCATATTGGGCGATCAAATGGTTGAACTTCGACATCAAAAACGCCGATGAAAAGCGGCTATTAGACATCAACGAGTTGGAGGAGCTACGTTTGAACGCTTATGAGAATGCCAAGATCTATAAAGAAAGGACGAAGAGATGGTATGACAAGCGTATCATTCCTAAGGAGCTTAAAGAAGGAGACTTAGTTCTACTCTTCAACTCCAGCCTTCGCCTCTTTCCACGTAAGTTGAAATCTAGATGGACCGGACCTTATGTTGTGAAACATGTTTTCCCTTATGGTGCAGTGAGATTTGGGGAGAAACAAGTGGAAGCTTCAAGGTCAATGGTCATAGAATTAAGAAATACAAACCGGCAGTCCCGGTTGAGGAAGTTGCACCACTATACCTTGTCTAGGGATGCCGTACGGTCCAGCTAGCGACCTTAAATCAAGCGCTTCTTGGGAGGCAACACAAGGTATTGCTTTCTCTTCCCTTTTTCTAGTCTAGCTTTAGATAGTTTGCTTTTGCTTTGCTTTGCTTTGTTTTTGGCGTCTTGGACAGACAACAGGTGACATCTAAGGAAGGAATACAACCCAGGAGCAACACCGGAAGGACAGAAGTTTGAGAATTTGAGAAGACGGAGTTTGACTGAGACACATCTCGGTTGCTGTCAAAGCAGCTCGACCGAGATGATTCTTGAGCAACCGAGGCGACTAGGGTTACTAAAGATCCACCTCGGTCAGTACCACCTCGGTCCAGTCGAGACCATCTCGACCGAGGTGACAGCAGTTCCAGAGAAGGGTATAAAAGGGGGTTGAGATTTCTCTCTCTTCCCTCTCTCACCTTCTCGACCGCGGCACCCCAAATCACCTTGTTCTCCAATCTTCGATCGTTTTCAACGATTCTTGCTTCCAAACTGCAAGGAAAGTGTTGAGGATCGGTTTGCAAGCGACAATCTGCAACAAATACGCTCCAAATCGACCAAATCTGGGGTAATTCGAAAAAAACCTAACTCCCTCTTCTTCCACTATTTTCGATCGATTTAGGCTTTGGTTGGCCCTGCATTGTGTTGGAAAAGGCTTAAGTACCCCATAGGAACCATTGGTAGTGATATCGGGATAAAAGAATTGGATTTCTGAGAGTTTCGATCGAACAACACATCGCCTCGGTCCAGTCGACC
The DNA here is from genome assembly GCA_033239125.1 of Fagopyrum homotropicum. Lineage (NCBI taxonomy): Eukaryota > Viridiplantae > Streptophyta > Magnoliopsida > Caryophyllales > Polygonaceae > Fagopyrum > Fagopyrum homotropicum. The sequence continues at coordinate 83,268,918 of BSWB01000005.1, read as the reverse complement.
TGTGTCTCGGCCGAGGTGTTCTTGAGAGTTGTACGGGCAACCGAGGTGGTTTGACAGTGAGAGAGAAATATGAGTTCTGACAGAAAACTGGTTTTGAGAGATAGATCCTCTCCTTCTCCTTCTTCTTCTTCTCGTCGATCCATACCGGTGATCCACGACCGTCACAAGGTCGATTATGACCGTATTGCTGCACGTCCAGTGGTTGCACCACGATTTTTAGATATTTCTGCATTCGACTGCCACTACGTGGATGATGATCTGAGGCGGATGATAGCTATGGTGGGGTTGGAGCAGTTTACTGAGATTAGAGCTCTAGCCTACCTCGAGCCCACCTTGGAGTTTGTTAGCTCCGTGACTTACTTGCCTACTGAGTGGGCCATCAAGTACCGGTTGATGAACCGGAACTACTTAGTTCCGATGGACCATTGGAGGGACATCTTTGGCTTCCCGACCCCCACAGTTGCTGATTTTCCTTCTCGATCCGTGGCTCGAAAGTTTTGGGGCCAGATAGCTCACGTAGTTGAGCACGCTGATAGGTGGAGACCTGGAGACTCTAGGGAGCGTATTATCTTCCACCTGGCCTTCAGACTAGCCCACCGGATCTTTCGAGAGACACTTCTGGCGCGTACTGAGACGCCCGAGAAGATTAGACAGGGGGAGTTGCTGAGTCTGTACTGTATGGTGACCGGAGGAGTTCCAGATTTTAGAGTGATGTTGGCAGAGGATTTACACAAGATAAAGGCGAAGGCGAAGAGAGATATTTGTTGCGGAGGTTTAGTGGCTCACATCACGAGTTACATGGACCTTGATATGAGTGCATGTACTATGGTGGCGGCTGCCAAACCGCTTGGGCTGCAAGAGATGATTACCAGGAGGATATTTGGTTCCTCGCGGACTTACTACGCCGTATGTGGCGATGCCTTGGGAGCAGACTGCACCTCAGGGTATTAGATGGTCATCTCAGTTTACAGTGTTCGACCCTCAATACTGGCACACCGCGTGGATTCCTCTTATGGAGGACACCAGAGACGCAACAGCAGCAGCCCAGGAGCAGGATGATGAGGAAGCTGATGTGGATGAGGATGACGGTGCTGCCATGGACACAAGTACAGATACAGTTGGTACCAGCATACCAGTCGTCAATCTAGACGACGAGGAGACACAGGAGGAGCCATCTACATCACCAGCACGTCCTGCTAAGTGTAGGGTACGCAGGCAGAGGGATCTAGTTGCTCACCGCCGGATCGATGATCTGACGGATCAGATGATTGACTCCTACGCCGCCTTATCCCTAGAGATGAGAGAGATGCGGGAGAGCCAGCACTACCAGCGCAGGATGGCTGAGATTCAGTTTCAACAGGTCATGGGCTACCCGTTTGACCCATCTCAGTACCCGTACGTGCCACCACCACCACCACCGGATTGGGATTAGAGCTTGCAGGATTTCTTTATTTATTTATTATGCAGCTCAACATTGTCCGGTGAGTACTCTGTTTCTTTATACTTCTTTTGACCCATTGAGAAAATGTGTCCCAAGTATGGGGTATTTGGATGTATTTATATGACTTATGTGTATGCTTGTATGACTCGGTTCGGATATTTATGATTTTCTTTATGCTCTATGTGTTTATCTGAGATTACATGCATGCATACAAGTTATTTGATTGAGAAAAACTGATTTACAAAAAAACTTTTTGACCTCGACCGAAGTGACTCTGACCAATCGAGGTACAATACCTCGGTTGACTTAGAACATCTCGACCGAGGTGGTTCAACTGAAACAGTTTTCGAAACGATTTTTCAGCTTATTATCTGGATATGACCTCAGTGATGATTTTTTTTGATGACTGGTTTTGAAATCTTTATATGTTTGAAAGGTTTTATGATAATGAAGGTTGTGTGTGTGACATTGCATATTGTGATGTGTTGATGTGTGTATGTGCTACTCCTTTCATTCTTATTCATGTTCTGTTAGCTAATGGTTTATAACGTGTTTTAGATATACTTCAAGATAGGAAGAATATAGAGTGAGTCAGATGGGTGATTAGCCGAGGGATTCCGTACCCTAGGTTGTGTGAGGGTTTTGGGATGTTTTGCACGTGTATGGACTTATGTTGCCGTTTGGTACTCGGGTGTGTATTGTAAACCTTGATGTATACATTTATACAGTTTTATGTATTTTGTTTTGTATCTATTTGTGCCTTGTTGTAAGATCCAGTGAACTTGTTGTCAGACTAGGGTCAAGATCCACTGTGAGATCCTAGCCTACTAGCGCCCCAAGTCCTACGGATTTGGGATGTTACATTATTTAACTCCCTAAAAAAATCTCGTTTAATTATAAATCGAATCTCGTAACCTATTTCTATCAGAGGGTAAATCATAAAACAACCCTAAAACCCTAATATATTTTATTCTATTTTATTTATTTGATCCCTTCTATCTCCTATTCTTTCTAAATCGTTCACTGCTAGATACTCGCTTGTCGCCTTCCACCTTCAAGAACCGCCAGAACATGTCCTCTCCAAGCAGTTGCAATCAAGTATTCTACTCCCTCAAGATTGTCCGCCAAAACCTGTCGTCGAAGTCCTTCAATCGATCAGCGGCGGCGGTGTCCAGTTGCAATCCTAGCATCGACCTTCCATCTTCAAGATTTGCCGGCTTCAAGTGTAACCACCGCCGAAACCTATCCTTCTATTGATGTCTGTGGCGCCTGAATCCTTCGAGCATCAGGTATAAGTATTTCGTTGTATCTGTTTGCTAGGATTTAGTTGTATCTGCTGCGGCGCCTTAATTAATTTGCAAATAGGTTGCAATGGTTGTTTTTTTATGGCACGACTAGTGATTTGCAATTTACTAGTGTTCTTTTTTTGTAGATCTGAGTATGGTTTAGGGTTGACTCACTGTTTTTTTGTTGTATTGTTAAATGATCTTTAGATTAGATAAAAAGAATGAGCAAAAACATTTAGTGAACCAAACTCGTTCGAGATTTTTCGTAACTAGTTTTGTTCTTGTATGCTAGATTTCTCTACCCTTCGTTCTTTGTTTGTCTGTATCTATGTGTGTAGAGAAAAGTAGGATAGATCGAGATTGAGGTTTTTTTTAATTATTGGGCTCGTAGCTATTCTATTGCAATTATTAAATACCAATTTGTCCTGTTTGTTTGTTGAGAAATTGCAAGGGCTTGAATCGTGCTATTATTAAGAAAACCTAGTTTGGTTTTCTGAAAATTGGAATAGTGTAGACTAACCTGCATGTGGGACTGTAGAGTTTTTTTTTTCATTTGACCTTTAATATAAAAACTGAGAAGAATTGAGAAGAAAAGTAGAGAACACTACTAAAAGGTCTAAAGAGGTGGTTATGTACTTGTGTGTAATTTGCCAATTTTTGTAACGCCCGGTTTTGTTATTTTCCTCCTTGCTTGCTTCTACCGATATTTTGTGTTTCTTACTTTTTCAATTTTTTAAAGTATTTTACGACGTAAAATAGCTTCCCGAGTATATTTATATTTTGGTTTACTCTATGATAGGGTCAGAAAAGTCATTGTGACTCGAAAATTCCGTTCCGAATGTTTGGAAATCGAGTCTACCATCATTTTATTTATTCTTTTCTTTATTTCTCTTCTTCCTTATATTTTTCCTTTTCTCTCTTTTTTTTCTCTCTCTCTTTCCTCCCTGGCGGATGAACTCTCTCCCTGACGCTGCAAGATCTCACGCGTCTACAAAAAGGGCTGACCCCTTGATCTTCTGCCGGCCGACCTCTCACTCCCTATGTACCTGGCTCCTCGCCCTCCCTCTCTCTCCTACAACATCACCAAACCCCAACCCTCTCACTTTTCTCCTCTGCCCCATCTCACAACCCTCTTCCCCTCCATTGTGACATTCGAAGAGTAGAAGCTGCAGAGCAACCCCTTGGTTTGTTTGGGGAAAACTCCGTGTTCCCGACTCATTCCGAGTATTTATAAACGGGTATTTTGTTGCGCACTCACACTCGAACAAAACCTCACTTACAAGCTCTCTTTAGAAGCCTTTTATTACTCTCTTCTAGATAGAGTTACTCAAATGAGGGGTGGTCTCCCCTATTTATAACCATTGCCACCACCTTTATGAGAAAGTTCCGGATCTTCACTCTCCTAGATTATTCCGAAACCTTCTCACTCAATCCTATACAAGTCTAGAACTCTCCCTAGATTTCTAATCTAGTCTACATGGTTCCATCGAGTTCTAGATGTTTCCATCTTCCGGGGCAATCCGTCTCCTTCCGGAAGGTTCTTCCACGTTCCGGAATATTCCACATCATTCGAGAAGGTTCCACCATCTTCTAGAATAATCTACATCCTTCCAGAGTGTTCCATCACCTTTAGGAATGTTCCTCTTCCTTCCGGAGGGATCCATTATCACAATATTTATATTTGAAAATATGAATTAGCCTAACAATTCCTCCCTTAATTCATATTTCCAAATATCTCCACATCATTCGAAAATCTCACCTTCATCTGCTTCTTAGCTTTGGTGCCACTACATCCTTTTTGCACCGATCTTCAATCTAAGAAGCAAATATTCTTCTCATTCTTGTGGCCTCGCATCACCAAGCGTCTCCCCTTAACCACCTTGAACCATCTTCTCGTGCCGACAAACCTATACCCCTCCATCGTCATCGCACCCAACGAGATGACATTCACGTTCGCCGATGGCACATACTTCACATTGTGCAGAGTGTGGCTTGTACCGTTATGAAGCCTCATCCTCACGCTTCCAGTACCTTCTACCTTCATCTTTTCCCCACTCATCGAGTTCAAGTGACCAAACTCTCCACCAACCGTCAAGGTGTCAAATAATGCTTGGTCTCTACAAACATGTATCGAGGTAGCGCTATCCATCACCCACTCTGACTTGGCGGTCTCCTCACCCGTCGCCAAGTAAACATCTCCGTAATCAACTTCACCAACTTCATTGACCACATTTGTATGGGAGTCCTCTCTCTTCTTTCCCGGCGACATCTCTCTCAACTTCTTTATGTCCTCCCTCATCTGAGGACACCGGGCTTGCATGTGACCCCTCTCCGCGCAGTAGAAGCACTCGACCTCCCTAAAATCTCGTTGCGAGCTTGATCTCTGCCTCGGGTCATCATGCCTCCTCCACTGACTCCTCCCTCATTCTCGCTCCCCTGCAACTAGTATGCGATCTTTGCCCTTGTCAGTAGCATCATTCTTCATCATCCTCTCACTCTCTCGCAAAGCAGCGGTCACCTCATCCAAAGTGAGAGACGTTCTTCCCACAAGTAACGTCTGCACCAAGGACTTGTAGGACTTCGGCAATGATGCTAGCAACAACAACAATTGCTCCTCTTCTCCAATCTTGTCATCAACATTCAACAATTGACATACTAGTTGATTAAACGAGTTAATGTGGTCATGAAGATTACCTCCTTCCTCCATCTTGAGCGAGTAAAGCTCCATCTTCAAGCACAACCGGTTGATCAACGACTTCGACGCGTAGATGCTCTCGAGCTTCTCCCACAACGCCTTCGGTGTGGTCTCCTTTAACACACCATACTTAGTCTCGGGAGCCAACGCCAACCGAATTGTACTCACCGGCTTCCTTTGGATGCTTTGCCACTTCTCCTCGCTCATCGATCTAGGCTTCTCCTCCTCCAGAGCTTGGTCAAGACCCTGCTGCACCAAGAGGTCTTGAATCGTACTCTACCATAAAGTGAAGTTAATCTTCCCATCAAAGAGTGGAATCTCGAACGCCCTCATCGCCTTGGCCGCCATCGCGCCAATACGAGATTCAATAAGCAACAAAGTTTACCCGAACACCACCACCGTAACCTCGCCTCTGATACCAGTTGTTTGGGAAAACTCCGCGTTCCCGACTCACTCCGAGTATTTATAAATGGGTATTTCGTTGCGCACTCACACTCGAACAAAACCTCACTTACAAGCTCTCTTTAGAAGCCTTTTATTACTCTCTTCTAGATGGAGTTACTTAAATCAGGGGTGGTCTCCCCTATTTATAACCATTGCCACCACCTATATGAGAACGTTCAGGATCTTAACTCTCCTAGATTATTCCAGACCCTTCTCACTCAATCCTATACAAGTCTAGAACTCTCCCTAGATTTCTAATCTAGTCTACATGGTTCCATCGAGTTCTAGATGTTTTCATCTTCCGGGGCAATCCGTCTCCTTCCGGAAGGTTCTTCCACGTTCCGGAATATTCCACATCATTCGAGAAGGTTCCACCATCTTCTAGAATAATCTACATCCTTCCAGAGTGTTCCATCACCTTCCGGAATGTTCCTCTTCCTTCCGGAGGGATCCATTATTACAATATTTATATTTGAAAATATGAATTAGCCTAACAGTTTGTCTCCCTCTCTTCACCGTTGGATGGGAACTACAAGCATCTTTTGAATCTTCTTCACTCTCTCAATTGCAAGCAGGCCAGGGACTCTCCACATTGCCTTCATTCTGCCATGCCGGAGACAGTAGCGCTTTACCGGAGAAGCGGCCTTGCCGCCTCCCCCTCTCCGTCGCCGGAGAAAGAGGGCCGACAGCGGCTGCCTTGCGTTCCCCTTCCTCCGCCTGCGCAAGCCGCTAGGAGCCTCCCCCTTTTTCCTTTGTCGCGTTCAACAGACGGTTGAAGAAGAAGCTGTTTTGGGTTAATTGTATATTTTCCACTCTCTCTTCAGCTATTTGCATATTGTACGCATTTGTTGGATAATTGATGTTGTGAACCCCCATTCTTTTGAAATGAACTTTTATACCCCTACAAAAACATATTTCATATTTTGGCCATAATATTTATTTTAGATTGTGACTCAACTCTTTTGCATGTTATCTATGTTGCCCTCGTGTTATTAATTTCGGTTGATGGTTCAAGTTTTAATTGCGGTTTTATGACCAAATGCCCATATTGTGTATTTTGCCCGGAAATATGTTTTAACGAGTTTTAACCATGATTTTGAAAGCGGAGTTTTCATTAATATATTTTATGCAATAAATATACATTTTAAATTTAGAGTTCAGCTAAATTTGCTTAGTTTTGGTCTTAGGTCCGGAAGCGCCCCGAGAAAGGCCAACGAATCCGTTCTTGACGTCCGTAGATCGTCTTCCACCTTGGACCATGTGTGAGTACCTTCTCCCTTGTTAAGTTATGATGGTAGTATTATATCATGCTAAGTGAACCTAGCATAACTTAGAGTGAATGCCATGTAGGGGGCTTGAATCATATGTAAGCTTGTTGAGTTATTTTCTTTATGATCCTAGGATGATCTTCGAGATTAGAGGTTGGACCTAGCATGCTAGAGTTAAGACCTCATATAGGTGTTGGAGACTAGAAGTCTGAGGAATTCTAGCATATTGGTTAGTTATTGATAGTGTGCCTCGTTTGGACAAGCTTTGGGCGATTTCCTGCGGGAAGCTGAGAGTGGTTTTATTCGAGTTATCTTGAGTGAGGTAAGTCTCCGGACTTACTTAGCTTGTATTTTATGTATTAGTGTTATCATGAAATATTGCGATATTCTAGACACTTATTTTGGTTGTTTTCCCCTCATTATTGTGTACATGGATAAAGTTTAGAAGCAAATGCTAGCTTTTTCATCTATTTTGTCGATATGAAAGTCTACACTAGATTTGTGTTGATTATAGGTGAATAGGAGCTAAACCGGAGCAATTGAGAGTGAAAAGGTAGTAATCGATCATGTTCGAGGATTAGGAGACACATCAAGGAAGCTAAGGAAGGAGCTAGGATGAAGAATGTCACGACACAAAGGAAACTATAAGCAATTATCACTTCCACGCCCTGAATTACGGCCGTAGAGGAGTCCACACTTTAAACCACGGCGGTGGATCTTGGCATCGAGAGCGTGGAGCACTCCAGTAGGTTACACGGCCTAAATTACGGTCGTGAAAGTCACAAGACACCGTCATCCTTTTCCACGCTCTAAACCACGGTTGTGGAAAGCCATAAGACCGTGATTATGGCGATCTTTTAACGTGTCATTAAGTGCCACGTCATTTACGTATTGGGCTTGGACGGCTATTCTTTCTCATCTTATAAAAAGGTCGGAACAGAGAGTTTCGAGGACGGTTGCTTACGGACCCTTAAGGCCGCTTACCCTTTCTTTCGGCATTCTTGCCTAGAGTTGATTGAAGATCGCCGAAGGTTGCGAAAACGCCGGATTTGGAGTGAATTGGAGATTGCTCACAGCGATATTTAGCATTTTTCTTAGGTTTTGATATTGAAGACGGATTGACATCCCGTTCTTCATACTTGTTTTAGATCATTGCGAAGTTTTGTGTTATATATTCTGAATCCATTAACATTGCTTTTTGTGTTTTGGATTTGAGATTGGTTTTGAAGTTTTATTAAGTATTCGTGGGTTTTCATCTTTTATTCTCTTTAATTTGAATATTGATATCATGACATTGATTGTTGGCTAAAACCCTTTTGCAATTCTAAGGTGAAGGGTTGATAGTTGTGGCTTAGATGATGATAGATTGATCGTAATTTGATTGGACCCTGAGAGTTAGAGAAATATTGTCGACGAACCTAAATCACGGCATGTTCTTAGGTTTCCACGGCCGTGGTTCTCAAGATCTACCCGTGATTTACTTCAGTTTATGAACCATGCTTTTACTTTAATCCAAAGTTAGAGATTAACTTTAACCTAGTCTTGGCTTGTCTTTTCTAGGTAGTAGTGAGACTCAACATCCTCTATTTCGGTTTCAAGTGTCACAACCTTAACCGTTTGAGTTTATCTTGATCCTTGGGTTACAAGTTTGGGTATTTGAGATCAATTCTAGTCCTTAAATCCTTTCTATACTGCAGAATCAACAACCTTTATAGAGAATTTATTTGGTTAGACATATAAGGTTATGCAACTTCACCGTATAATACCTTGCCTTAGCATACCTTTGCAATTATCTACTCTGTCCTTATATGTATAGTATATCTTGAATCGATTGCCACAATTGGATACCTGAATCTTTAGGGTTGTTGTTCTCCCCAATATTTGCAAAGCTTTACACTTTACTTGCGTGATTACTTGAAACTGATTTTTGTTTCACCAACTCCTTGTGATCGATAAACTGGAATATTTTTTCTAATCTACGCCGATCCGTACACTGCGGGTTCGCTTACTTTTATTCTAGTTTTATAAATTTAAGACTTGATTTCATACACGTTTTAGGGCGAACGAGTTTTTGGCGCCGTTGCCGGGGAGTCGGTCAAGACCAAACTTCAGTTTTCGGTTGTCGAGCTTGGGAGCTTTGCTATTGTTATTTGATATCTCTTGTGAGTGCTATTTGCAGGTTCTCTTAGGTATATGCACAGGTCTAGATCCAACAAAGACCTCGCACCTTTTGATCCGGAACTTGAGAAAACTCTTAGGAAGAAAGCTAAAGAAAGAAAGATGGCTGAAAATAGAGAGATGGATTTCCAAGCTGAGTTAGAGGAGTTTCAAGCTCAATATAGGTTGAGTGAGAAGGCTTGTAATGAAGAAGCGGAGCGTCATCAATTCCAAATTGATGAGCTCAAAGATATGATATTAGACATGAAGTTGGAACAGGATGGTGCTAAGAAGAAGAAGATTGATCCAATGATCAAGATATGCCACCACTAGAGGTTGAATCATCCGATGAGTGCTATTTGCAGGTTCTCTTAGGTATATGCGCAAGACATGAAGTTGAATCATCCGATGATGAAGAATTCGATCCTGATATGCCACCACTAGAGGAGATTGATCCAATGATCAATCCAGTCCGGAATGATCCAATACCAGCCACCATTACTCGTGTCCCAGCTGGGGGTGCCAGAGCCGCTCGTGTAGATGAGGAGCCTAGAACTCTTGGCCAAAGGATGGATCCGATTCAGCAACCACGCCGTCTAGGTGTGAACTTCGATGCTGAAGATATTTAGGGTTTTAGCTTTAACCCACAAGTTATTACCATCGTTCACCAAAGCCAATTTGGAGGAACGAGTGCTGAATCTCCACATCAACATTTACAGAATTTTGAGATTCTAATGGAGACAATGAAGTCAAAGAATGCAACCACCAACAACTACAAGATCAAGTCATTCTTCTTCTCCTTGAAAGGGAAGGCTTTATCTTGTTATCAAGCTCTTCCAAATGGAAGACTCAACACATGGGAGGATCTATCTTCGGCGTTCCTAACCAAGTTTTTTCCGCCATCCAAGACAGCGGAGTTGAGAGTTAAATCAATGCTGTTTCTATGAAATCTAATGAAATTTTATTTCAGTCTTGGAAAAGATTTTAGGAACTATTATTGGATTGCCCACACCATGGCATTTCCATGTTAGAATTGTTGGAGATATATTACAAGGAACTGGATGTGGAAACACAATTCAAGCTCCAATCCCTTTCATGTGGCACATTCATGGACATGAGGGGAGATGACGCTTGGGACTTCATTGAGAAGCAAGCCCAGTCATTGAGAAGTATTCCCACCGGAAGGCGGAAGCTAACCGAGTAGAGCAGGGAACGAAGCTAACACAAGTTGCGCAAACTCAAATCTTTTCTCTCAACACCGAGATTAAAGAGTTGAAGGAAGTCATCAAAGCTGGCTTTCAAATGCCTAAGGAGCAAGATGTTGGTTATTTAGGAAACAACAATAACCATCATGGGAGTGAGAACACCAACCGCAATAGCCGGAACAACAACCGAAACAATTGGAATAGCCACAACCGGAACAATAATTGGAACGACAATCGGAATTCAAACAACAATTGGCGTTCCAACCAACAACAAAATTCCGGAAATTCTTATCCCAATTCAGGAAATTCACTAACACCACCATCTTCTTCTTCCATTCCTTTGAAAAGACAAGGGAAAGGATCTAATAGCCCAAGCACTTCGGGGAAAGAGAAGCCCGATCCCATGCTGGAAATGATCTTGGGAAAGCTTCAAGGACTGGAGAACCACATCACTAAGATTGATAAAGCTCAAAAAGTTTTAGAGAACCAAATGTTTAGCAATGTTGAGGAAGTTCCTAGAAACAAAGGAAAACTTCCAGGAAAGACGGAGGAGAACTAGAAGGGAAGGGTGATGGCTATCACAACTAGGAGCGGAGCAACAACCACCGACCCGTAACCTAAGTTTGTTGAAGTTCCCGTCGAAAAGGAGAATGAAAAGGGGAAGGAGAAGGAAGACATCTACATTCCTCCTCCAGCTTACAAACCTCCCCTACCATTCCCATAATCTAGAGCAAGAGCGCGTCTAGACAAGCAGTTCGGTAAGTTCATTGAACTCATGAGCAGACTGCAGATTAATATATCTTTTATTGATGCAATTGTAGGTATGCCCGCTTATGGGAAGTTCTTAAAGGAGATCCTCTCTAACAAGAGGAAGCTCGAAGACTTTGGAGAAGTCAAGATGAGTTCGGAATCATCGGATCTCATCAAAACAATGAAGGAAAAGATGCCCCCAAAGCTGAAGGATCCGGGGTCATTTAGTGTTCCAATTGGAGTGGGACAAGCCACATATGATGCATTATGTGACATAGGAGCAAGCGTTAGCATCATTCCACTTGCGTTATGCAGGAAGATCGGTTTAGGTGAACCTAAACCGGTAAAGATGACGTTATACATGGCGGATCGATCCATAACTCGTTCCGTCGGTGTAATTGAGGACGTCCCAGTCAAGCTTGGTAAGTTCTATTTTCCAATAGACTTTGTTGTGCTTGATATTCCTGCAGATAGCCCGGTCCAGATCATACTCGGAAGACCGTTTCTTGCAACTTCCGGTTGTATGGTAGATTGCAAGAATGCTAGACTTGACTTTGACATAGAAGAAGAGAAAGTAGAGTTTGTTCTTTCCACTATGGTGAGAGAGCGGACTCTTGGAGAAGATATGTTTAATATCTATGACGAGGAGGCATCTAGAGAGGAAGTAAGCTCGATTCTATTCAAGGACCCATTGCAAAAGGTTATCACTATGAGCAGAATGGAGAAGGGAGAAGAAAAGGATTGCAATGAGCAAATTGAAGTTTTGGAGGAGCCAAAGGAAGTGCATGAAGAAGAGTTTGAAAAACTCTGCGATGGGTTAGAGGACGTGAGGAATCACGGCCATTCGTGCTATTCCACGGTCGTGGTTTCCACCAACATGACCGTAATAAGCTATTCAGAGGACTCCATTAAGTTACACGGCAAAAACCATGGCCGTAGAACTACCAGTGGTGCCGTAATTGACTTCGACTCCCTAAACAACGGCCGTGGAAGTAACAGTGGTGCCGTAATTCTTGGAAAAGCCGAGAAAAATTACTTCCTCTCCACCAATATTCTTGAGTCTTCTTCAACCACTCCTACACCCTTAGAGATTTCTAAGGAAGCATTAGACACTCCTCAAGAGCCATTAGAGACTCCAATGGTGATAGAGTTGAAGCCACTTCCCACACATCTAAGGTACGCATTTCTAGGAACTAATAATACCTTTCCGGTAATTGTTAGTTCCGATTTAAGTGAAGATGAACATAGTAAGCTTATGGTTATTCTAAGGAAACATAGGAAAGCCTTAGGTTACACTATAGAGGATCTTGTAGGAATTAAACCTTCATTATGTATGCATAAGATCCTAATGGAAGAAGATTTTAGACCTTCGCGACAACCTCAACGACGGTTAAATCCGATCATGAAGGAGGTTGTCAAGAAGGAAATTCTTAAGCTACTTGATGCAGGTATCATCTATCCTATCTCCGATAGTAAATGGTTGAGCCCCGTACAAGTTGTTCCAAAGAAGGGAGGAATGACGGTTATCACCAACAATAACAATGAGCTCATTCCTACAAGGACCGTGACTGGATGGAGGATGTGCATTGATTACCGGAAGCTAAACAATGCAACTAGGAAGGATCATTTCCCATTGCCCTTCATTGATCAAATGCTTGAAAGGTTAGCACAACATTCTCATTTTTGCTATCATGACGGTTATAGTGGCTTCTTTCAGATTCCGATCCATCCGGACGATCAAGAGAAGACCACATTCATGTGCCCGTGGGGTACATTCGCTTATAGGAGAATGCCGTTCGGGCTTTGCAACGCCCCAGCCACCTTTCAAAGGTGCATGATGGCTATCTTCTCGGAGTACATAGAGGAGATCATAGAGGTTTTCATGGATGACTTTTCTGTTTATGGTTCCTCTTTTGATAATTGTCTTTGTAAACTTTCTCTTGTGCTACAAAGGTATGAAGACACTAACCTAGTTCTTAATTAGGAGAAGTGTCAATTCATGGTGAAGGAAGGCATTGTACTCAGACACTTGATCTCTAATAGAGGAATTGAGGTAGATAATGCTAAGATAGAGACCATAGAAAAGCTTCCCCTCCATCTTCGGTGAAGGGGATAAGAAGCTTTCTAGGACATGCTGGATTTTATAGACGTTTTTCAAAGGACTTTTCCAAGATATCAAAACCACTTACTAATCTATTGATGAAAGATGTAGTTTTTGATTTCTCACAAGATTGTTTAGACGCCTTTCATAAGATCCGGGAAGCTCTAATCTCATCCCCGATCATCCAACCTCCTGACTGGAATCTTCCATTCGAGGTTATGTGTGATGCAAGTGACGTAGCTATTGGAACTGTGCTTGGGCAAAAGAAGGAGGGTCGAACCAATGCAATCTATTACGCTAGCAAGACGCTAGATGAAGCGCAGCTTAATTATGCCACAACTGAAAAATAATTCTTAGCAATTGTTTATGCTTTTGAAAAGTTTCGTTCTTACCTTGCAGGTGCAAAGGTGTTTGTATACACGGATCATGCTGCGATCCGGTATTTACTTGCAAAGAAGGATGCGAAACCAAGACTGATTAGATGGATTCTTCTCCTATAAGAATTCGATCTAGAGATCCGTTACAAGAAAGGCTCGGAAAATTCTATTGCGGATCATTTGAGTCGTCTACCACATCTAGAAGACGACAACTTACCTATAGATGACTCATTTTCGGACGAGCATTTACACATCATAGAGGAGTGCATCGACAAGATAACTAAAGGTAACGAACCATGGTTTGCTGATTATGTTCACTATTTGGTTTGTCAGGAAATACCTCCCGGGGTATCCTATGCACAAAGAAAGAAGTTCTTTAAGGATGTCTGGGAGTACTTTTGGAATGAACCTCTACTCTTCAAGAGAGGTCCTGACGGCATCATTAGGAGAGGTGTTCTAGAAGACGAGATGTAAAGCATCATCCGTCATTGTCATTCACTACCTTGTGGAGGACACACTAGCTCAAACAAGACTAGCGCTAAGGTATTGCAATCTGAATTCTTTTGGCCTACTTTATTTAAGGATGTGCAAACCTTTGTTTCCTGCTGCGATGCTTGTCAAAGAACAGGGAACATATCTAGGAGAAACGAGATGCCACTCAACAACATTAAGGAGGTAGAGATCTTCGACGTTTGGGGAGTAGACTTCATGGGACCTTTCCCATCATCTTGTGGAAACCAATACATACTTCTAGCTGTAGATTATGTTTTGAGATGGATTGAAGCAATTGCATCTCCAACTAATGATGCCATGGTTGTAGTTAAGTTCTTTAATAGAACTATATTGTCAAGGTTTGGGACACCACGGACCGTCATTAGTGACGGAGGTTCTTACTTCATTGCCAGACGATTCAAAGCTCTACTAGCTAAGTATGGGGTGACTCACAAGATCGCCACCCCTTATCATCCACAAACGAGTGGACAAGTGGAGATTTCGAATAGGGAGGTCAAGGGAATCTTAGAGAAGACAGTTTCGAAGAAAAGGAAGGATTAGTCTTTGAAACTAGATGATGCATTGTGGGCGTATAGGACTGTATACAAGACTTCAATAGGAACAACACCATACAACCTTGTGTATGGGAAGTCTTGTCACTTACCGGTGGAGCTGTTACATAAAGCGTATTGGGCGGTTAAGTGGTTGAACTTCAGCATGAAAGAAGCGGGTGAGAAGCGCCTCTTGGACCTTAACGAGCTTGAAGAACTCCGCTTAAACGCTTATGAGAACGCCAAGATCTATAAGGAAAGAGCAAAGTGTTGGCATGATAAACATATCATTCCAAAGGACTTCAAAGAAGGAAATCAAGTTCTCCTCTTTAATTCAAGACTTCGCTTCTTTCCAGGTGTTCGCCTCTAAAGGTGTGTGCAAATAAGCTTTAAATTTATAAAACTAGAATCAAGCAGCGAACCCGCAGTGTACGGATCGACGTAGCTAAGCAAGAATTCCAGAGTATCGAACACAGGGATTTGGGTGGGAACAAATTCGATTGCAGGTTATCAAGTGAGTAAATATGAGAGTTTTGCAAATATTGGGAAAACAACAATCCTAAAGATCCAAGTATCCAGCTGTGACAATCGATTCAAGATATACTTAATGATATAAAGACAGAGTTGATATATGCAAGGGTATACTAATATAAGGTAATCGTACGGTAAAGTTCCAAAAACCTTATGTAACTCACCCACAAGGCACTCTCTATACAGGTTGTTGAGGCTCAATATAGAAAGATTCTAAAGGTGAGAATTAGAGTCAAATACCCAAACTTGTAACCCAAGGATCAAGACTAACTTAACCGATTGAGGTTGTGACACTCACAATCGAGGTAGAGGTTGTTGAGGCTTCACTACCACCTAGAAAAGACAAGTCTAAACTAAGCTAAAGCAAATCTTTAACTTTGGATTAAAGTAAAAGCAGGCTCGTGGACTTAAGGGAAATCACGGTTAGTTCTTGAGGTTCCACGGCCGTGGACTCAAGAATAGGCCGTAATTTAGGGTTGTCGGCGATTCCCTCTAACTCTCAGGGTCTAATCTGTTTGCGATCGATCTATCATCATCTAAGCCACAACTATCAACCCTTCACCTTAGAATTGTTAAGGGTTTTTAGCCAATAACAGTCATGTTGATATCAATTCAAGAATTAAAAGATAAAAAGATGAAAACTTTCAAGAACTTTCAATAATTTTCAAACCAATCTCAATGTCACAATCAAGAACGAATGTTGTCAAAAGATTCACAATAAAGTAAACATACACAACCTTAGGAAAGAAGGGAAAACGGGATGTCAATCCGTTTTCCGAATCGAACCTAAACAAGAAGAGAGATCTTCTTGCAAAATCTTCCGAAAACTTCGATCTTCCGCCAATCCGGAGATCTCAACAGCAATCTCCACCAAAAGTGCGAGATTAGGGCAATTCCCAAACACGAACTTCAATCTCCAACGAGATGATCAATCCTTCCAAACGAAGGCCAAACGGCGTTGAAATTCTCTAAGCGGAGATGAACGATCCAAAGCGTCGATAAATGAGGGTAAGCGAGGATGACGGATTCTTGCTTCGTCCGTCTTTTTATAGGGCAAGATAAAATATCGGCCCGGCCCAATCTTCAAAAGATCGTGGCTTCAAAGTGTGGCGAAAAGATTCGCCAAGATCACGGTTGTGGAAATTTCCATGACCGTAATTTAGAGCGTGGATTAGATCACGGTTTGTACCATGTATTCCACGGCCGTAATAGTTACTGGAATGCATCACGCCTCTCTTGCAGGGTTCCACGGCCGTGGAACTGAACGTGGTTCGTAGTACGGCCGTATTTTAGAGCGTGGTTTAGGGCAAGAACGTTATTCTTCCCTAGCCTCGTGCATTCCTCAAGCTAAAACTCCAATTTGCTTCCTAAGAATGTCCTCAATCCTCGGACATATCAAATCAACTCTCCTTTGCTCGATTCCGTTCGGAAATAGCTCCAAATCACCTATAATCAACATAGAACTAGTGTAGACATCCATATCGACAATATAGGTAATACTAGCTTACATATGCACAAAGTTCAATCAAAGACTATCAATATGAATCAAACACGTTTAGAAAACGTGCCTAAAATGTCACAATATTTCATGCTAAGAAATAACCCCATACTTAATACTTGCTTGTCCCTAAGCAAGGTCTTTCAAAAAGCTTTAAACAAGAGTTAGGATGAAATATGTGTACCTTCTTTTGGGTGAATGTGACTTCTAAAGAATAGATCATTCTCAAACCTTGCTTCAATCGTTCTTCAAACTTTCACACACTCAATCAAAGAGTAAAAAGCAAAGAATATTCATGAACCAACTTAACTTCTAAACAAGCATTATAACCTTCAAACATTATCAAAATCAATCACAAGAAACTTCAATTTAGACCACCAAGTCATATAACATTCTTTTGATCTTAAGGACTTTCAAAGAAAAGGTCTAGAATACGGAAGGGAAGGGAAAACTTTAAGGGAAAGTGGTGCATAAATCCGGGAAAGTGGACAACTACCTTCTTCTTCTTATGCGGTTCCCGCAACACTTCAACTTAGAGCTTCGCTCTCTTCTTTTCATTTTTCGACTTTACTTTTGGAGTTATGGACAGAGGTGCACAAAAACCGAAGCCTAGGAGATTGGCGTTTCTCATTTTTGCGAGATGCTTCAAACCCTTAGCGCACATACCATAATCCACTAGGAATATCGCTCAATCCGACTTTGGCAAGACACAAACACCCGGCTATGTGAATGGTGCCGAGTTACTCATCGTCATGATTGACTTCCCCAAACCTACAATTTCTTTCTATTCATTTGATTGCAAATAATTGCTCTCATGGCCCTCCCACATCAAACATGCCTTTTTCTCATTCACTTCTCCAAATTCCCGGATAGGTAAAGGAGGCTAATATTTCAATGAGGAGCTAGATGATCAAAGAAAGAAGAAAGAAAGTATCGAATCGCCTTAATCATTTCAACAAGAAGTATAGGAACTTATAATGTGATTTCAACTTCAATTTCCTAGCATGATTTAGTAACATTTTCACATTATAAAACTTGCAAAAGAGGTAAAATTCATTCATTCAAGTTCTTTTCGATTCACAATCCTTTTAAGCATGCAATTGTCATCAAACTCAATTCACAAGTAGTGATTATCATGGAAATCATCTCAATTCATTAGAAGCACAAAATTTTCAAAATTTTTAAATTTTTATGGGTTTTTCAAGTTATTTTTCATGCAATGCAATAAGGAAACGTGCAACACATAATGAACATGCAACGATAGTCTCAAATGAAAGCGAACATAGTAAGTAGAGTTATTACAAACTTTTTAGTACATCCCACCCCATACTTAGGACAAACATTGTCCCTAATGTTCAAAAGAAAGAAAGAAAAGAAAGAAAAGAAAAAGAAACTCACAAAGTGGTGGCGGGAATGTCTAAAACGAACGGTCATGCATCGAATCACTGCGGCGCCGGCGGAGGTGGGAATGGGGAGAAGCTGGAGTCGTAGGGCCGCCCAAACTGCTGGCGGTAGACGTCCCTCATCATGTGGTCGAGGTCGTCGAGGCGTCCGTCTCTAGCGTCGGCCCGGATCTCCAACGCTCCAACTCTCTCTGAAAGTCCGGTAGCCCAATCCGGCATCTGCTCGTACCATCCCGGGGCGTGACTGTACCATGTGGGGGCGTCGGATGGTGCTGGTGCTGGTGGTGGTGCTGCTGGCTGCTCCGTGGACCAAGGAGGGGGAACGCCATACCATGTGGGAGGTGTGGTCATCCACGTGGGCCTCTCACTCACGCTGGCGCGGCGAGATGACGAGCCTGAGGCTCTAGCTGGACGTGGAGAGCGTCTAAGTACATCTGGGGCCGCCTCCGGCTGATCCGGAAACGTGCCAAACTCCTGCTCCGCTCCTCCTCCACTCTCGAACTGATCTCCCATATCCTCCTCCTCTACTACCTGTGGTGGGACGTAAGGGGGAGCTACTATCCTGTTCGCATGCATCGCAGCGAACGTCTCCTTCCAATTATGGCGTCCCGCCATAATGGAGTACTCCGGCAGCCACTCTATACCCCTACCCGTCCTGGTCTCCCAAGGCATGCCCGCATAAGGCGGACCTCCATGTGTGGGGAAGATGAGACCCCTAACCATGAATGCATGTAGCCCTAAAGGAACGGCCGGTATGCGGGTGCAAGCTGAAAAATCCACACCAAAACTCCTAGCAATGTGGGTAACTATCCCACCATATCCAATGTTCCCCTTCTTCTTGTTCTTGAGCTTGCTCATCGTAGCAGCCAAGAGAGTAGCACAATCTGCACGGCGTCCATAAAGCATACAATAGAGCAAGAACAGCTCATCCGTCTTGATCTTTTGGGGCGTCTCCGTCCTAGGAAAGAGACACTCCGAAAGGACACGGTGAGCTATCTTCAAGGCTAGATGGTACATCAATCTAGCCTTGGTATCAGCGGGTTGCCAACGGTCCTCGTCGGCATAAACCATAGCCACTTCCTCCCAAAAGTTCTTGGGGTAAACTCCACTTGGAAATCGACCATTAAAGGTCTCATGGAACCCGAAAATGGTCCCAAACTCAACGATACTCAACTGATAATCCCTCTCCATGAGGCGGAAAGAGACGGTCCTGTCTACGTGGCTGTGCTCAAAGGAGGTCACAACCTCCCGTGTAATCTCCTCATATGCGTCTTCACGAATGTTCGTGAAGACAAGTAATCCGGCTCTATCCAAGAGCGAAGTAAAATCATCAACTATGTTGAGAGGATATAGATCCTCCAATAACAAATACCTAGGGCCAATCACTGGCCTCTCCTTGATCCGGTCAAGTGTATCAAGATGGTCGTCGTGTATGGTCGGGACTCTAGGGTGAGGAGGTGAGGATGGAGGTGAAGGTGAAGATGGTAGTGAAGGAGATGAGGGTGGTGGTGCCCTAGAGGATGAGGAGGTGCAGGGATTGCCTTTCCTTTTCTTATTCTGCTCTCCCTTCTTCTCTTTTATCCTTCCCGACACTCTCCTTACGAAATCCATTCTGCACCAAAAATTACGGTCTGTTCTTCAGGAATTACGGCCGTGGTTTACCCAAAGACCGCGATTCGTCCCAGAATTTCACGAATCTCAGCAAATTCACAAGCAATCACCACAACAAGCAGTCCTAGTCTAATTCCTTCAAGTCTTTATCAGTTCTTCCTAAAAATCTATAGCAAAAACGAACCCAATCGGCGAGAATCAAGAAGAAAGAATAAACCTCTTTTTCGGATTGA
This sequence comes from Fagopyrum homotropicum, assembly GCA_033239125.1. Lineage (NCBI taxonomy): Eukaryota > Viridiplantae > Streptophyta > Magnoliopsida > Caryophyllales > Polygonaceae > Fagopyrum > Fagopyrum homotropicum. Next base: position 83,248,875 of record BSWB01000005.1, on the reverse strand, counting down.
AAAACCCGAAATGCGAGTTTGTTGATGGATTTCCGTTTGATTCGTCGCTTGGATCTTGTTTGTGGTTGAATTTGCTGCAGTTTGGGAAGAAGAATCGTCGAAAACGGTTGGAAAACGAAGATTTGAGAGGAGGCGTGGAATTCCGGCAACTAGGTCGTGGAAAGAGGGGTTTTTTTGGGATGAGTTTGTGAAGAATGTGGCTTATATAGTTGCAGGCAAAATTTTGAAAATCACGGTCTGTCGGGGTGTTCCACGGCCGTGGAAGTGTACGGAACCGTGGTTTTGGTGATTTTTCAAAGGCTTTTGAGAATTACGGCCACTGTAGCTATGACAACCGTAATTTAGACCGTGGAACCTCCTGTAAAGCTCCAAAGTCCGAATTTCGTCACTTTTCTTCGACATTATTCTCCCTTTTTCCTTTTCCATCGATCCTACAACCAAAAACACGAACATACCGGAAGAAATCGAGGCAAAATAAAGCGAAAAACGTCTATTCTAAGCTAAACTATGAATCGAAAACAAAAATGAAAATGCAATACCTTGGGTTGCCTCCCAAGAAGCGCTTTGTTTAAGGTCCGTAGCTAGACCAATCTCGCACTTATTCGAGTGCGGTAGGTGCAAACTCCTCAGCTTGGAGTTCCGGCGTATACTTCTTGAGTCGTTGGCCGTTCACCTTAAAACTTCCGCTAGCTTCACCCCATACTTCAACTGCACCATGGGGGAAAATACGCTTAATTAGAAAAGGTCCGGTCCAACGGGATTTAAGCTTACCTAGAAAGAGGCGAAGTCTTGAATTGAAGAGGAGAACTTGATCTCCTTCTTTGAAGTCCTTTGGAATGATATGCTTATCATGCCAACGCTTTGCTCTTTCCTTGTAGATCTTGGCGTTTTCATAGGCGTTCAAGCGAAGTTCATCCAGCTTGTTGATGTCTAGGAGACGCTTCTCTCCCGCTTCCTTCATGCCGAAATTCAGCCACTTGATAGCCCAAAACGCTTTGCGCTCCAGCTCCACCGGCAAGTGACAAGACTTCCCATACACAAGGTTGTATAGTGTGGTTCCTATGGGAGTCTTGTACGCAGTCCGGTACGCCCATAATGCATCATCTAGCTTCAAGGACCAATCCTTCCTAGTCCTTGAAACCGTCTTCTCCATAATTCCTTTGATCTACCTATTTGAGATCTCAACTTGTCCACTCGTTTGTGGATGGTAAGGGGTAGCGATCTTGTGAGTAACCCCATACTTAGCTAGAAGAGCTTCAAAGCGACGGGCTATGAAGTGAGAACCTCCATCACTAATGATAGTCCTTGGTGTCCCAAATCGCGGAAAGATGGTCTTGTTGAAGAACTTAACCACCACCATGACATCATTTGTGGGAGAGGCAATTGCTTCCACCCATCTACAAACGTAATCTACCGCCAATAGTATGTATTGGTTTCCACAAGAAGATGGGAATGGTCCCATGAAATCGACTCCCCAAACGTCGAAAATCTCCACCTCTTGGATGTTGTTGAGGGGCATCTCGTTCCTTCTAGAAATATTTCATGTTCTTTGACAAGCATCGCAGCAAGAAACAAAGGATTGCACATCTCTAAATAAAGTAGGCCAATAGAATCCAGATGCCAATACCTTTGCGCTAGTCTTGTTTGAACTAGCGTGTCCTCCACAAGGTAGTGAAGATCAATGGCGGATGACACTTTGCATCTCATCTTCCGGCACACATCGCCGGATGATGCCATCCGGAACTCTCTTAAAGAGGAGAGGCTCGTTCCAATAGTATTCCCGGACGTCCTTAAAGAACTTCTTCCTTTGTGCGTAGGATAGTCCGGGTGGTATCTCCTCGCAAACAAAATAGTTAACAAAATCAGCAAACCATGGTTCGTTACCTTTGGAGATCACGTTGATGCACTCCTCTATGATGTGTAAGTGTTCGTCCGGAAAGGAGTCATCAATGGGTAGATGGTCGTCCTCTAGATGTGTTAGACGACTCAAATGATCCGCAACAGAATTTTCTGAACATTTCTTGTCGCGGATCTCAAGATCGAATTCTTGTAGGAGAAGAATCCATCTAATTAGCCTTGGCTTCGCGTCTTTCTTCGCAAGGAGGTACCGGATCGCAGCATGATCCGTGTAGACAATCACCTTTGCACCTACAAGATAAGAGCGAAACTTGTCAATAGCGTAGACAATGGCTAGAAACTCTTTCTCTGTAGTGGCGTAGTTGAGCTACGCTTCGTCTAGCGTCTTGCTAGCATAGTATATGGCATGGGTTCGCCCTTCCTTTCGTATTCCAAGAACAGCTCCAATAGCTACGTCACTAGCATCGCACATAATCTCGAAGGGGAGAGTCCAATCCGGAGGTTGGATAATAGGTGCTGAAATTAGAGCTTGCCGAATGGTGTTAAACGCATCCAAACATTCCCGCGAAAACTCAAAAACCGCATCTTTCATCAATAGATTAGTTAGAGGTTTTGATATCTTAGAAAAGTCCTTAATGAAACGTCTATAAAATCCAGCATGTCCTAGGAAACTTCTTATCCCTTTCACCGAAATTGGGGGAGGATGTTTCTCTATGGTCTCTATCTTAGCCTTGTCTACCTCTATCCCTCTATTAGAGACTAAGTGACCTAATACAATTCCTTCCTTAACCATGAATTGACACTTCTCCCAATTAAGAACTAGGTTAGTGTCTTCACACCTTTGTAAAACAAGAGAAAGGTTAGAAAGGCAATCGTTAAAAGAGGAACCGTATACGGAGAAGTCGTCCATGAAGACTTCCATGATTTCCTCTACGTATTCGGAGAAGATGGCCATCATGCACCGTTGAAAGGTGGCTGGGGCGTTGCAAAGCCCGAACGGCATTCTCCTATAGGCGAACGTACCCCAAGGGCACGTGAATGTGGTCTTCTCTTGATCATCCGGATGTATCGGAATCTGAAAGAAACCGCTATAACCGTCAAGGTAGCAAAAATGTGAATGTTGTGCTAGCCTTTCAAGCATTTGATCAATGAATGGCAATGGAAAGTGATCCTTCCGCGTTGCGTTGTTGAGCTTGCGGTAGTCTATGCACATTCGCCATCCAGTCACGGTTCGGGTAGGAATGAGTTCGTTGTTCTTATTGGTGATGACCGTCATTCCTCCCTTCTTAGGAACTACTTGAACTGGACTCACCCACTTGCTATCGGAGATAGGATAGATGATACCTGCATCAAGAAGTTTAAGAATTTCCTTCTTGACAACCTCCTTCATGGTCGGATTCAACCGCCTTTGAGGTTGTCTTGAAGTTCTAAAGTCGTCCTCCATTAGTATCTTATGCATACATAGGGAGGGTTTAATTCCTACTAAGTCCTCAATAGTATAGCCTATGGCTTTTCTATGTTTCCTAAGGACAATCATGAGCTGCTCATGTTCATCTATGCTTAGTTCGGAGCTAACAATAACCGGAAAGGTAGAATTAGATCCAAGAAAAGCGTACCTTAGATGAGTAGGAAGTGGTTTGAGTTCCATCACTTTCGGAGCTTCCAATGATCCTTGAGGAGCATCCGACGTTTCCTTAGAAGTTTCTAAGGGTGTTGAGTGAGTTGGAGAGGAATCAAAAGAAGTTGAAGAAGTATGCCGGTCACCCTCTTCCACGGTCAGAATTACGGGCCCTCCAGATGTTCCACGGCCGTGTAATCCACTGGAATGGAGGTCGATTTTGGTTGTGAAATCCACGGTCGTGGAATATAGGGTGTGACCGTGGATTCTAATATTCTCAGCCTCATCGTGGAGTTTCTCAAACTCCACTTCATGCATCTCTTGTTGTGCTTCTAAGGCTTCAATTTCCTCTTTGCACTCTTCTTCTTCCCCTGCATCTGTTAGACTCATGGTAATGACTTTTTTTAAAGGATCGTTGAAGAGAATCGCACTTACCTCTTCCCTAGATAAGCCTTCTTCATCTTGGACATCGTAAATATCCTCGTCGAAGATCGGCTCCTTCACTAGAGTGGAAAGAACGAACTCTACTTTTTCTTCTCCAATGTCAAAAGCGAGTCTTCCATTCTTGCAATCGACCATGCAGCCGGAAGTTGCAACAAACGGTCTTCCGAGTATGATCGGGACCGGACTATCTGCAGGAATGTCAAGTACGACAAAATCAATGGGAACAAAGAATTTACCTAGCTTGACGGGGACGTCTTCTACAATACCGACGGGGCGAGTGATGGATCGATCCGCCATGTATAACGTCATCTTCACCGGTTTAGGATCGCCTAAACCGATCTTCCTACATAATGCAAGTGGTATGATGCTCACACTTGCTCCTAAGTCACATAAAGCGTCATATGTGACATCTCCCACTCCAATGGGAATGCAAAATGACCCCGGATCCTTCAACTTTGGGGGCATTTTCTCCTTCATAGTCTTGATGAGATCCGAAGAATCCGAACTCATCTTGACCTCTCCGAAATCTTCTAGCTTCCTCTTGTTAGAGAGAAGCTCCTTCAAGAACTTACCATAAGCCGGCATACCTACAATAGCATCAATGAAGGGTATATTAATATGCAGCTTACTCATGAGTTCTATGAACTTACCGAACTGTTTGTCTAGGCGCGCTCGCGCTCTAGATTGAGGGAATGGTAGGGGAGGTTTGTAAGCTGGAGGAGGAACATAGACATCTTCCTTCTCCTTCCCCTTTTCTTTGTCCTTCTCTACGGGGACTTCAACGAACGTAGGCTGCGGATCGGTAGTAGTCACTCCGCTCCTAGTTGTAATCGCCATCACCCTTCCCTTAGGGTTGTCCTCCGTCTTTCCTGGAAGTTTCCCTTGATTTCTAGGAACTTCCTCCGCGTGGTTGAACAATTGGTTTTCTAAAACTTTTTGAGCTTTGTCAACCTTAGAAACTTGATCATCAACCTTGATGAGGCGGTTCTCCAACCATTGAAGCTTTCCCAAGATCGTTTCCAACATGGGATCTGGCTTCTCCTTTCCCGTATTGTTTCCTCCATTAGATGATTGCCCCTGGCTTTTAAAAGGAGTAGAGGAAGAGGAAGGTGGAGTTAGTGAATTAGAATTGGAAGGATAGGAGTTACCGGAATTTTGTTGATTGGAGCGCCAATTGTTGTTGTTTGAACCCCTATTGTTGTTCCAATTGTTGTTCTGGTTGTTGTTGTTTCCATTCCAATTGTTATTCCAGTTGTTGTTCCGGTCATTGTTGTTGCGGTTGGTGTTATCACCGCCATTATTGTTGCCCAAATAGCCAACATCCTTCCCTTGTTGCTTTGGGAAGTTGGTCTTGATAGCCTCCTTCAACTCCTTGATCTCATTGTTGAGGGAGAAAATCTGATTTTGAGCTTCATGTGTGAGCTTTGCTCCTTGCTCCACACGATTTCCCTCCACTTTCCGGTGGGAATACTTCTCTATGACTCTTGCTTGCTTCTCGATGAAGTCCCAAGCGTCATCTTCTCTCATGTCCATGAACGTTCCACATGAGAGGGATTGGAGGTTGAATTGCGTTCCCGCATCCAGCCCCTTGTAATAGATCTCCAACAAGGCAAGCTTGGATATGCCATGATGAGGGCAATCCAAGAGCAAATCCTGAAACCTTTCCCAAGATTGAAACAAACTTTCGTTAGGTCTCATTTAAAAAGCATTAATCTTACCTCTAAGTTCCGCCGTTTTGGAAGGCGGAAAGAATTTGGTGAGGAACTCCGCGGAAAGGTCTTCCCACGTGTCTAGTTTCCCATTAGGAAGAGCTTGGTACCAAGACAACGCTTTCCCTTTCAAAGAGAAAAAGAAAGGCTTGAGCTTATAGCTATTGGTAGTAGCGTTCTTCGGTCTCATCGTCTCCATCATACACTCAAAGTTTTGCAAGTGTTGGTGCGGAGATTCAGCGCTTGTACCGCCAAATTGGTTTTGGCGAACAAGAGTGATAACTTGAGGGTTAAAGCTAAACCCTTGCACATCTTCAGCATCAAATTTCACGCCCAAACGGCGTGGTTGTTGTGTTGGATCCATCCGCTGACCAAGAGTTCTTGGCTCATTATCCACACGTTCGATCCTCACATTCCTAGGCGGAATGCGGCGATTAGCAGCTCCTTGTGGATGGAAAGGATTCATATTGATCGTGGGATCAATCTCCTCTAACGGTGGCATGGAAGAGTCACTATCATCAGTGGACGAGTGGCTTCTTCTTCTAGTTCTTGATCCCCTCCTTGAGGATTTCTTGCTTCCTTTATTCTTAAGGTCGCTTAACTCCATCCTCATTTGGAACATCGCATCGTGCAGTTTGCTAACTTCGGATTGATGACGATCCATTTCATCCTGGCGGAGGTTCTCGTTCCACTGGAGTTGAGCATTCTTTTCTGCCAACTCTGTTTGAAGATCACGTTCGTGTTCTTCAGCCATCTTCTTTTCCTTGCGCTTTTGCCTCAAGGTTTTCTCTACCTCTTGATCAAGAGGTAAGAGATCTTCGGTGTTCCTAGACCTGCGCATGCACTCAAAGCAATATCAAACAACGAGAGCAAGCTCCCAAGCTTTGACAACCGGCAACCGGATTCGGCCGAAACCAAATCCCCGGCAACGGCGCCAAAAACATGTTCGCCCCTAAAGGTGTGTGCAAATAAGCTTTAAATTTATAAAACTAGAATCAAGCAGCGAACCCGCAGTGTACGGATCGACGTAGCTAAGCAAGAATTCCAGAGTATCGAACACAGGGATTTGGGTGGGAACAAATTCGATTGCAGGTTATCAAGTGAGTAAATATGAGAGTTTTGCAAATATTGGGAAAACAAGAATCCTAAAGATCCAAGTATCCAGCTGTGGCAATCGATTCAAGATATACTTAATGATATAAAGACAGAGTTGAGATATGCAAGGGTATACTAATATAAGGTAATCGTACGGTGAAGTTCCAAAAACCTTATGTAACTCACCTACAAGGCACTCTCTATACAGGTTGTTGAGGCTCAATATAGAAAGATTCTACAGGTGAGAATTAGTGTCATATATCCAAACTTGTAACTCAAGGATCAAGACTAACTTAACCGATTGAGGTTGTGACACTCACAATCGAGGTAGAGGTTGTTGAGGCTTCACTACCACCTAGAAAAGACAAGTCTAAACTAAGCTAAAGCAAATCTTTAACTTTGGATTAAAGTAAAAGCAGGCTCGTTGACTTAAGGGAAATCACGGTTAGTTCTTGAGGTTCCACGGCCGTGGACTCAAGAACAGGCCGTAATTTAGGGTTGTCGGCGATTCCCTCTAACTCTCAGGGTCTAATCTGTTTGCGATCGATCTATCATCATCTAAGCCACAACTATCAACCCTTCACCTTAGAATTGTTAAGGGTTTTTAGCCAATAACAGTCATGTTGATATCAATTCAAGAATTAAAAGATAAAAAGATGAAAACTTTCAAGAACTTTCAATAATTTTCAAACCAATCTCAATGTCACAATCAAGAACGAATATTGTCAAAAGATTCACAATAAAGTAAACAATCACAACCTTAGGAAAGAAGGGAAAACGGGATGTCAATCCGTTTTCCGAATCGAACCTAAACAAGAAGAGAGATATTCTTGCAAAATCTTCCGAAAACTTTGATCTTCCGCCAATCCGGAGATCTCAACAGCAATCTCCACCAAAAGTGCGAGATTAGGGCAATTCCCAAACACGAACTTCAATCTCCAACGAGATGATCAATCCTTCCAAGCGAAGGCCAAACGGCGTTGAAATTCTCTAAGCGGAGATGAACGATCCCAAGCGTCGATAAATGAGGGTAAGCGAGGATGACGGATTCTTGCTTCGTCCGTCTTTTTATAGGGCAAGAAAAAATATCGGCCCCGCCCAATCTTCAAAAGATCGTGGCTTCAAAGTGTGGCGAAAAGATTCGCCAAGATCACGGTCGTGGAAGTTTCCACGACCGTAATTTAGAGCGTGGATTAGATCACGGTTTGTACCATGTATTCCACGGCCGTAATAGTTACTGGAATGCATCACGCCTCTCTTGCAGGGTTCCACGGCCGTGGAACTGAACGTGGTTCGTAGTACGGCCGTATTTTAGAGCGTGGTTTAGGGCAAGAACGTGATTCTTCCCTAGCCTCGTGCATTCCTCAAGCTAAAACTCCAATTTGCTTCCTAAGAATGTCCTCAATCCTCAGACATATCAAATCAACTCTCCTTTGCTCGATTCCGTTCGGAAATAGCTCCAAATCACCTATAATCAACATAGAACTAGTGTAGACATCCATATCGACAATATAGGTAATACTAGCTTATATATGCACAAAGTTCAATCAAAGACTATCAATATGAATCAAATACGTTTAGAAAACGTGCCTAAAATGTCACAATAGTTCATGCTAACACCAGGTAAGCTTAAATCTCGTTGGACTGGACCTTATCTAATCAAACATGTTTTTCCCCATGGTGCAGTTGAAGTATGGGGTGAAAAGAGCGGAAGTTTTATGGTGAACGGTCAACGACTCAAGAAGTATACACCAGAGATCCAAGCTGAGGAGTTTGCACCCACCACACTCGAATAGATGCAAGTACGGTCTAGCTACGGACCTAAAACAAGCGCTTGTTGGGAGGCAACCCAAGGTATCGCAATTATGCTTTTGTTTTTCATTCTTAGATTAGATTAGTTTAGTCGTTTTTGCTTTGTTTTGCCCTCGATACCTCCCGGTATGTCGTGTTTTTGGATGTAGGAAAAATGGAATAGGCAATGGAAGGAGGAAAAGTTAGAAGGAATTGACGAAACTTAGACTTTGGCACATTAAAGAGAGTTCCACGCCCTAAACCACGGTCGTGGAAGCTACAGTGACCGTGATTCTTCCAAAGTCTCAGAAAATTCACCAAAACCACGGTTCCGTACAATTCCACGGCCGTGGAACACCCCGAGTGACCGTGATTTTCAAAAATTTTTACGGTCACTATATAAACCACCTTCCTTCACAAAAACAACACAAAACTTTCATTCCACGCCCCATTTCCACGACGGGAACGCCGAAACCATTCCCCCTCTCTCAAATCTTCGTTCGGAGTCCAATTAGAACGATTATTGAGCCTAAAGTGAAGCAAATTCGATCATCAACAAGATCCAATTAACAATTTAAGCGAACAATCCCTACAGAAGAGGGAATTTGGATTTTAAGAATCCAAAACCTAGGTTTTTCTTCTCTTTCTCTACTTTGTCGATTCGGCTCAACTCTTGCAAGATTTTTTAGGATAACTGATTGGAATTGGATTGGAATTAGAGTAGGACCGTGTCTGCTGAATTTGGTGTGATTTGGTTGAGATTTGAGCAAAACAGAACCGAACCACGGTCCTTGTAGGTTCCACGGCCGTGGTTTCTGTAGAATAGACCGTGATTTTCCCTGTACAATGGATTTGTTTAAGAGGAAGTCGATTAGGAAGAAGAAGAGGAAAGGTGACACTTCCTCTTCCTCCCAAAACCCCCCTAATGAGCCACCATCACCCCCACCTCCTAGAATTCAAAACATCCATGAGGATTACCTCGATGCCTTAGAAAAGATCGAGAAGAGGGCCGTCATAGGACCTCGCTACTTAGGGCTTGAGGAGCTAGAACCGCTAAATGTAGTGAATGACTTGACATGGCTTTTAGATAGAGGTTGTTTGATAGTCTTCTCCGCTATTAGAGAAGACGCTTATCAGGAGATTACTAGAGAGTTCGTCATCTCTTTTTAGCATAACGCCATGGATAGGACGGTTTCCTTTAGGTTGATGGAGGAGAACTATGAGTTCTTAATCTTGCAGTTTGCAGCCTTCTTTGGGTTCCAAGAGACCTTCAATGGTCGTTTTTCTAGCGGTGTATACGCTAAGGACTTTTGGGAGGAGATAGCTATGATCTATGCTAGTGAGGATCGTTGGCAACCGGCCGACACCAAGGCTAAGCTCATCTATCACTTAGCCTTGAAGATACCCCATAGGGTCCTTTCTGAATGCCTTTTCCCTAGGACCGAAACCCCTAAGAAGATCAAGACTGACGAGCTTTTCCTCCTTTACTCTATGCTTCATGGTAGACCTGCTGATTGTGCTACCCTCCTAGCCTCCACTATGAGCAAATTGAAGAACAAGAGAGCCGGTAACATAGGGTATATTGGCATGGTTACACACATTGCCACGCAGCTAGGGATAGACTTTTCTGCCTGCACTAGGATAGCAGCGAGACCTTTGGGGCTCAATAGCCTCATGACTAGAGGTATCATCTTCCCTAGGCCCCGCGGTCCACCTACCGCCCGTATGCCTTGGGAAGAGAGAGGAGGTAGAGGCATCCCGTGGCTTCCTGAGTATTCCATTATGGCCGGACGCCATAACTAGAAGCGGACTTTCGCTGCTATGCATGCGAATAGGTTAGTGGCACCTCCTTATGTACCCGATGAGGTTCCGGCTACAGATGTTGAGGAGTAGGTAAGAGGTGATGATGGTTTTGAGGAAGAAGGTGATGAGCAGGACTTTGACACTTTTCCGGATCAACCGGCACACTTTCCTGACCCTCCTAAACGTTCACCACGACCCACCGGATCTTCTGAAGCCTCTTCCTCTCGCCGTGCTAGCGTGAGTGAGAGGCCGACCTGGATGGACGCTCCTCCCGCTTGTTATGGAGCGCAACCTTCATGGATGGGAGCTCCGCCTCCTTGGTATGTACAGGCACCAACAACACCGACTCACAAGACGCAGCGGCATGGTACGGTCAACCACTAGCTTGGTACCAGCAGCTACCGGAGTGGGCTACCGACCTTTTGAAGCGAGTTGGTGACTTGGAGATCCACCGGGAGATGCAGGAGGCACAAAGCCGGGAGCATGATGAGATGATGAGAGATATCTACCGCCAGCAGTTCGGGCGGTACTATAGCCATGACTTCCGTCCATTTCCACCACCGCCTCCTCCACAGTGACGAGCTTTGTTGATTGATAGTTTCAGCCGCCCCACCGCCCTCTAGTGAGTTCATTTTACTTTTTCTTTCTTTTCTTTATTTCTTTTCGAACATTGAGGACAATGTATGTTCTATGTATGGGGTGGGGTGTGACTATTATGTGTAATAACTCTACTACATTTGCTTGCTTCTATCCATAACATTATGCATGTTTCATTTCCATAGTCACACGTTTCATTATTGCATTGCATGAAAAAGTTTAAAAAACCCATAAAAATTTGAAAATTTTGAAAATTTTTGAAAAAGTTCTTGTGCTTCTAAGACTAGAGATGACTTCTATGATAGTTCTCACTTGTGGAATGAGTTTCTGATGACAATTATATGCTTAAACGGAATAATGAATTGAAAAGAAATTGAATGTGTCGTTTATCCTTTCTTGCAAATTACATAATGTGAAAGTTTGATCTAAATCATATTGAGAAATTAAGTTTGAAATCACATGATGAGTTCTTATACTTCTTTATGAAATGATTAAGGCAATTCGATTTTCTTACTTTTTTCTTTGATCACTTAGCCCCTCAATAAAAGTAATTGCCTCCCTTACCTATCCGGGAATTTTGGAGGAGTTGATATTTGGCATGTTTGATGTGGGAGGGCCATGAAAGCAAAATTTTGCATTCAAAGAATAGAATTAATAGGTTTGGGGAAGTCAATCATGACGATGAGTAACTCGGCACCATTCACATAGCCGGTTGTTTGTGTCTTGCCAAAGTCAGATTGAGCGATATTCCTAACGAATTATGGTATGTGCATCAAGGCTTTGAGGCATCTCAAAATTGAGAAACGCCGATCTCCTAGGCTTCGGTTTTTGTGCACCTCTGTCCATCTTTTCAAAAGTAAAGTAAAAAAATAATGTGAAAAAGAAGAGAGCAAAGCTCTAAGTTGATAGTGTTGCAATTCAAATTAAAAAACAAAAAGAGTTGGGTTATTCATTTTTGCAGGATTTATGCACCACATCCCTTATAAGTTTCCCTCCCTTCCGCATTCTAGACATTACTTGAATGTCCTTAAGATCAAAAGAATGCTATTTGACTTGGTGATCTAAATTGAAGTTTTGTTGGAATTTCGGTGTCCGGTTTTAGACCAAAGGGCCGTAGTCTCACTTATATGAGTAGACGGCTCTCCCAATTGCCAATCAATTTAATATAATTATCTTGAACTAAAAACAAATTATTAACCAAGGGTTTGTAATCTCCACAAAGGAGTAGACAAAACCCAATCAAGAGTTTGTAATCTCCGAAAAGGAGTAGACAAAACTGTAATAGAAGTTATGTTCAATTGCACGTCTTATAAACCGGTTGTTATATGTTAAAACCATTGACTTGGATAATGTAATGAGTCATTCATAAATGAATTTTCCTTCTAAGTGTATTCTTCCCTACACCGGGAATATTCAAATACCTTAGTGGGATAAAACGTTACTGTAACACCCCGAATCCGCGGGACTCGGGATGTCACATTGGGCTAGGATCTCACAATGGATCCTGACCCTAGCCTGACAACAAGTTCACTGGACCTTACAACATGGCACTGACAGATATAAAACAAATACATAATACAGTATAAACTGTACGACCCAAAGTAAACAACAACATAGCCAAGTATATAAAACGACATCCTCACACAAGAGGTACAAAAGATCATCCTCACGCAGGAGGGGAAACACAACAACCCCAAACCAACCACCTAATGTACGAGAGTCCTCGGCCTGTCACCCTGCCAGATCACCAGTAGCGCCTAACCTGTAAACATCTACAACACGGTATGAAACCGTTAGCTAACCATACATATATGAGGTAATGCATAAGCACAAGCACAATCATGAAAGATAAACACATCAGCATGCTATCACACATTTACCCATTTATTATCTTTATATAATAACCATTCACTCAAAAAAAAACCGTATATATATAGATAGATGAAAGTATGTGACACGAGGACCGATACATTCACGCCTCTGAGTACAATGTCCAGCTGTACGAGTATCGGTCACACAATCCGTGTACCCTATGGGAGTGGATTGCGCCCTTCCTGTAAACCAGTCTGGCCCGACATCAGAGAACCTCCCAGACTCCACGGCGGGATGAAAGGGAAAGGTTATCACAGCCACGCAGTGGGGCAGTCAATAGAACATAGGTCGATAAAAACGACAACTCATGCTATCATAGCAAACATATAAAGCACACACCACTCATGCAAACACCCAATATAGGGATGGTAGCTAAGTAAGTCCTACGGACTTACCTTAACCTTGTACAATCACAACCACGATCAACCTCCAATCCTGAGAGGGACGCTGCCTAATAACAAGGCATAAAGAGATATCAATACTCCTATCAATCAAAAAGGTCACATCTAGACCCAAGGGATCCATTAGGATCATAATCAATCTATAAGCCTCACAACCAACTAAACCTCAATATTTCAACATAACTCACAATTCTCAAATCCTAATGTAGTATCTAATCAACATTCCTCAATCTCAATAATAATACAAATTTAATTAATTAACCTTTAATTAATCAATTAGATTTCGCCAAAATAACGTTTTGCCCGCATGCAATTTCTAAACCCCCTGTCATCAGATTTCATCAAACAAACAACCCATAATCACCAGAATAATATAACGACCATAATGGAATTTATAATTGTCCTATTTGACAAGCCTAAAGTCAATTTAGGCCAAATCGCAGTACGGAAAACGAATAAATTCATAACTTATTCGTTACTAACCCGATTGACGATCTGAAAGAAGATTCGGAATCACAACGACGCAGGCTACGCATGGACAACATCAAATTCATCGGCATCTGAGCGACGGAACCGTCCTTGTGACATATATGCTCGACCAGCCCTCCATGTACTTGGAAATGCAGAAACTTGGTATCGTTATGAAGAGAATGAAGAGAGGAATCTAGAAACTCAAACGGAATTGAAATCGGATTAGAAACGGAGAGTAGATCTGAGTTTGAAGGTTGAGAGAAATCAGAGCTTTTACGAAAAAACGTGAAAGGAAATGAATTAATAAAGGATTTTCCGCTATTTATAGTAAAGACGATAATTATCCTTTAGTAAAGTCGATAATTATCCTTTAACCGATCCAAAGGCGGGTCGAACCTCTTTCTCCAAACTTCTCGAGATTGGAACATTAAATCTGGAATATTGTAGGGATAATTATTCCACAACTGCCTCGAAAAACGTGTATTCCTAAGCCGTCTTTCTTAGCCTTTAAGAAACGAAATAGCGACTCTTTTGGCCGTTTTGCCTCTCCATGTTATTTCATATCTAAGACATATCCGATGTCCTGATCATTTCTCTCAACTGTATTTTTATTAATTGGAGTTCCCAAATGCTCCAAATAACACCGTAGGGTAAAAATAATTACCCGGGGGAAAAAGTAAAAATTTTCCCAAACGTCCAAAATTACGCCAGGAACATAACGGTGGGACTCTTACTCATTACTTGCGAAGTCTTCGCGAGTTATATGTCAATTACTATCAACGATTAAGTTAATCAACATTAATTAGAATTCGAAATCCTAGCTATTACAGTTACACGTTAGAAAGACTAAGTAGGAGACTTTCTTGTCTTACTTTGTAGAAAGGGTATTCCTAGGTTTTGTCAAAACAAAACCAAACTTAGATGGATGCCTATCCTTTGTTAATACAAAGGAACTATACTGGTCTTTCGAGTTTTGCAAACAAGCTTATAAGAACTCCTATCCAATGTCAATACAATGGAACTAAAAGCTTTATTGTTGCAAAAACGAATGTTCTATCAAGTGCAAATGGCTCTCCCTTTTATACGCATAGGGGGCCACGGTTATGGGGAGTTAAAAGAGGTTAAAATCGGTTATGGAAGTTACGTGGAAGTTACTTGGCAGATGGGCCTTGAAGCCCTAGAAAGCCCGAGACCCACATAGGGAGCCCAAAACCGCTACCCGGAGCTAGCTTAGAGCTAGCTTATTTTTCTTTGTCCAAATACTTCTAATGAGCTTCATTCACTTTAATATAGCTAGGGTAAACTCCAAGATCCTCAAACACTCAATATCTTAGCTCAAGCTAGTGTAGCTCCTTAAGAAGCTCACTAGCTGCTTCATTGACATTCACTAAACATTTGAGCTTGGATTGCTACCAATTTTAACCACATATTCTTTAACCAATATAAGGCCTAAGAACCAAAGGTGTGCCGATAAATTGTGGCTAAAAAGCCCCAAAGTCGGGCTTCTAAAAGCTAGCACAAGTTGACCTTGTCGTGAATCACCTTGCTTGATTCGACTCCCGTTATAATACTAGTTGTTCTTAGTGCCGGTCACTTGTCTTGCCTCCCGCAACCCGGACCATAGTGACACACATGTGAACAACTCATTGCACCTTGTCTCAAGACAAGCTTAACGGTTACAATGAAGACTTAGCCCAAATCTCCAATATTCCTCCCCCATTTGAGCAAAGTCAAGAAACTTTTAATAGACATATATCCAAACAAAATATTCGCATAATCATAAATATCTTTCGATTGAATTTATTGAATTAGTATAATTACACATTCTGCACTAAAGAATTGTGGTGTCCTAATGGATTGAACCACTTAACTTGTTTAAGTACATGAAGGAAACATACACGAAATTTACATTTCCTTTACAAGTAAATGACACATTTAAAGGCTATTGTGTCCTAATCCATTAATGAACATATAGGCGAGTTGACCATCTACTCCCTTGAAGAAGCCTTGACACTTCACGTTCACGTAGCCAACTCTCTTTGATCTTGCACCTATAAATGCAATTTTTCAAAAGAGTTGTTAAGAAATTACATATTTCAAACTATACATATTATATAGGCATAGAGCATTACCTTGGATGGACATTTTATGCTCACAACTTCTTGGAATGGGCTTTCCTCATTGAATTCGGCTAAGGCATCAAGCCATAGGCAAATTGGGTGTCCCATGACAGGTCGTTTTCAATTTAGGTCGTTAACCCCATCACCTTGGCTGACTTTTTAACTAAGTCCCTAGCCAAGCTCTTGGTTAAGTGATCGGCTAGATTATTGTGTGTTCTCATAAAATCGAACGATATTATACCGTGAGTTATGAGCTCTCTAACCGAGCTATGTCTCACATCAAGATGCCTTGATTTTCCATTGTACGTTTGACTATAAGCTTTAGCCAACGTAGCTGCACTATCACAATGAATTGAGATAGGAGAAACCGGTTTTGGCCATAGAGGAATTTCTAGAATCAAATTTCATAGCCATTCAGCTTCCTTACCGGCAGCGGCAAGTGCCACAAACTCGGACTCCATGGTCGAGGTTGTGATGCATGTTTGCTTCTTTGAAGCCCACGAAATGGCACCACCACCTAACAAGAAAACCCATCCAGTGGTGGATGAATGATCGTCTAGATTAGTGATCCATGACGCATCCGAGTAGCCTTCTATCACTGAAGGATACTTACTTACAAGATGCCAAAACCCATGGTCCCCTTGAGGTACCTAAGCACAGGCCTTAGTGTCTTCCAATGTTGTGAGCTAGGACAACTTGTGTACCTACTCAATTTACCAATAGCAAAAGCAATATCTGGCCTAGTGCTAGTCATTGCATACATGCAACATCCTATTACTTGTGCATACTCAAGTTGAGAGACAACTGATCCTTGGTTGGGTATCAATTTTTCACTTGAGTCCATAGGAGTACTAACAGTTGAACTTTTATCACATTGGAAGCGTTTGACAATCTTCTCAATGTATTGTGATTGGGTGAGGCTTAAGCCTTTAGCATCACGTTTGATTCTTATGCCTAGAATCACATCCGCCTAACCTAAGTCTTTCATAGAAAACTTAGTGGACAAGAAATCCTTAGTGAGATCTACTTGTCTTTGGTTTGTTCCAAAAATCAACATGTCATCAACATATAAGCATATGATCACACCTTGACCAGTATGATCAAACTTACTATAGACACACTTGTCAACTTGATCTATCTTAAATCCATTTGGAAATACGACATCATAAAACTTTTGATGCCATTGTTTTGGAGCTTGCTTTAGTCCATACAAGGATTTGACCAAGTGACACACTTTGTGCTCTTGTCCTTTTAAAACAAACCCTTCAGGTTGTCTCATATACACTTCCTCATCTAGATCACCATTAAGGAATGCTGTCTTGACATCCATTTGATGAATCACTAGATTATGTATAGCCTCCATAGCTATTAATAACCTAATGGTTGTAATCCTAGCCACCGGAGCATATGTGTCAAAGTAATCGACACCTTCCCTTTGTCTAAAGCCTTGGATGACCAAGCGTGCTTTAAACTTGTCAATGGAACCGTCAACTTTCATCTTCCTCTTGAAGATCCATTTGCATCCCAAAGGTTTGCAACCGGAAGGAAGGTTGGCTAACTCCCATGTTTGGTTACCCATAATGGAGTCCATCTCCTCTTGGATTGCTTCCTTCCAGAAGGCAATATATTGAGACTTCATGGCCTCGTCAAATATCTTTGGATCCTCATCTATATGAAAGTAAGAGTGACGATCCATTTCATTATCCCTTGACCCTTCAACCAAGAACACTTGGAAAATCGATTTTTGGGACAAATTAGTACTCATAGGAGCAATCTTTGGCAAGTCAAGACCGTGGGACGCTTGCTGGGATTCATCTTGAATCCTATGATGCTTGTTTGGGTATTCCTCATCTAAGGTCATGTTGATCACTTCCCTAGGCCTAGGAGCCGAGATGAAGTGATCTTCATCAAAGATGGCATCCCTAGACTCTATTACGATATTAACTGAGATGAAGTCATTTGGTTCTATCACATAGAACCTATAAGCTTTGGAGTGTTCGGCATAGCCAATGAACACACACTCAACACCTCTTTCGCCTAAAGTCTTACGTTTGTTGTCATTTAGCCTTACTATGGCTCGACATCCCCAAACTCATAAGTAATGTAGGTTTGGTTTCCTTTTGAACCATAGTTCGTAAGGAGTCTTCTTGCTTCTTTTGTTTGGAACATGATTAAGCAAGTAGTTTGCCGTGAGCATAGCTTCACCCCAAAACGAATTCTTAAGACCCGAGTAAGACAACATGACATTGACCATCTCTTTAAGCACTCGGTTCTTTTGTTCGGCCACACCATTTGATTGTGGTCTGTAAGGTGTTGTGGTCTCATGTATGATCCCGACACTCTCAAAGTATTCCTTATCCATAAATTCACCACCACGATCCGTGCGTAGTCTTTTTATTAAGGTACCTTGTTGCAACTCAGATTCATTCCTGAATACCTAGGATATATCTAAGGCATCACTCTTTGCAAAGAGTAGATATACGTAACAATACCTAGAGTAATCATCTATGAATGTTACGTAATACTTCTTCTTTCCTAATGAAGGAGTAGAGTACAAGTCGCCTAGATCCGAGTGGACTAAGCTGAGCATTGATTGTTCTCTTTCAACTGTAGAAAATGGAAGTCTTGTTATCTTCGTCAACATGCACGTTTTACACTTGTCTTTTGGCAAGTCAAGTTTAGGTAATATATTAGCCTTAGTCATGTCATTCATACGCTTAAAATGAACATGTCCAAGCCGTGCATGCCATTTGAAAAAATCACAATTGGAAGAAGAAGAAGACAATGTAAACAAACTATTCTTGTTTATATTAGTATTAGAAAGTTTATTACATAAAGAGAAAAGAAACATATTATTGTTCCAATGGCCAAAGCCTACAAATGTTCCTCTCCTAGATAACACATAGCGGTCGGCTTCTATGACTTGTTTGAAGCCAAGCCTATTGAGTACACCACCAGAAACCACATTCTTTCTAATGGCCGGTGCATGTAGTACATTTGACAACACTAGAGTCTTGCCACTTGTGAAGTATAGATCAACCCCTCCTCTTCCTAGAACAGGGGTGGTAGACTCGTTTCCCATATGTATGAGTGCTCCATCGTTAGCAACAACGTATGTCTTGAACCAACGCCGATAATTGCAAACATGAGTTGTTGCACCCGAGTCAACCCACCATCCAAGGTCATCATCCTGCATGGATAAACATTCAAAAGTCAATGACACATAATTCAAATTAGAATTTATATCAAAGTTAGAATCATGACTCATAAGTGAGTCACCTTGGTTTGAGGGGTTTTGGCCACTTTGGCCTCCACCCTTGGATCCATTGTCCTTAACCTTGCAATCCCGTTTGAAGTGGCCAGACTTGCCACACTTCCAACAAGAACCTTTTGCTCTCTTGTCAATATTATCCTTCTTGGACTTCTTGAACTTATTTCCCTTGTCCTTGTCTTTGTCCTTTCCTTTCAACCTCTTCCTTTTGCCCTTGCCATCCATCAAGTTGGCCTCGTGGGAAGTAGAAGTTTTATCCTCCTTCTTAAGTCCCCCTTCTTATACCCTAAGACCTTGTTCAATTTGAAGGTGAGAGCCAAGTTCCACCAACGTGAGTTCTTCTGTCTTGTGCAATGGCCTCATCCATATGCATGGCATGTTGAGTGAACCTCCCAAGAATCCGGAGCAATTCATTGTATTGTTCCATTACCGGCCTTGAGTCCACCATTTTATATGAGTTAAAATCCGAGACTAAGAATTTGCGAGATGAAGCATCCTCCGCCATGTACTTAGACTCTAGTTGATCCCACATTGATGTTGATGACTCTACACTTTGGTAGACATCAAACAATGCATCACTCATGCCATTGAGAATATGACGACGACATATGTAGTCATCATTATCCCATTTCCTCCTTCGTCGGACAGCCTCTATCTCCTCCACCATATCATCAACCGGCTCGGCCGGTCTAGGTGTAGTGAGTACATAAGTGACTTTTAGTGTAGTCAAGAGGAAGTGCATTTTCTTTTGCCACCTCCAAAATTCTACACCCTCAAACTTATCCAACTTCCCAAAACGAGAAGTCATTTTTGTCATTAACATCTTACTCATTATTGATCAATCCAATCCTACAAAACAATTAACAATAAATAGACTTAGAAGATTGTTGGAATTTCGGTGTCCGGTTTTACACCAAAGGGCCGTAGTCTCACTTATGTGAGTAGACGGTTCTCCCAATTGCCAATCAATTTAATATAATTATCTTGAACTAAAAACAAATTATTAACCAAGGGTTTGTAATCTCCACAAAGGAGTAGACAAAACCCAATCAAGAGTTTGTAATCTCCTAAAATGAGTAGACAAAACTCTAACAGAAGTTATGTTCAATTGCACGTCTTATAAACCGGTTGTTATATGTTAAAACCATTGATTTGGAGAATGAAATGAGTCATTCATAAATGAATTTTCCTTCTAAGTGTATTCTCCCCTACACCGGGAATATCCAAATACCTTAGTGGGATAAAACGTTACACGTTACAAACACTAAGTAAGAGACTTACTTGTCTTACTTTGTAGAAAGGGTATTCCTAAGTTCTGTCAATACAAAACCAAACTAAGATGGATGCCTATCCTTTGTCAATATAAAGGAACTATACTGGTCTTTCGAGTTTTGCAAACAAGCTTATAAAAAGGCCTATCCAATGTCAATACAATGGAACTAAAAGCTTTGTTGTTACAAAAACGAATGATCAAACAAGTGCAAATGGCTCTCCCTTTTATAGGCATAGGGGGCCATGGTTTTGGGGAGTTAAAAGAGGTTAAAATCGGTTATGGAAGTTACGTGGAAGTTACTTGGAAGATGGGCCTTGAAGCCCTAGAAAGCCCGAGGTCCGAGGCCCACATAGGGAACCCAAAACCGCTCCCCGGAACTAGCTTAGAGCTAGCTTATTTTTCTTGGTCCAAACACTTCCAATGAGCTTCATTCACTTTAATATAGCTAGGGTAAGCTCCAAGATCCTCAAACACTCAATATCTTAGCTCAAGCTAGTGTAGCTCCTTAAGAAGTTCACTAGCTACTTCGATGACATTCACTAAGCATTTGAGCTTAGATTGCTCCCAATTTTTAACCACATATTCTTTAGCCAATATAAGGCCTAAGAACCAAAGGTGTGCCGATAAAATGTGGCTAAAAAGCCCCAAATTTCGGCCTTCTAAAAGCTAGCACAAGTTGACCTTGTCGTGAATCACCTTGCTTTGATTCGACTCCCCTTATAATACTAGTTGTCACGTCTAGGAATAGATGCACGCAATAAGCCTTAAATTTATAAACTTGATACATTTCTCCTAACTTCTAGCGAACCCGCACTGTACGGGTCGTTTTGTAGTAGGGATAGTATTCCGAGGTCGAACACAAAGACTAAGGTGAAATCCAGTCAAACAATGGTCATAGATAGTGTGGATCTAGTCTAAGAAAAGAGAAAGGAACAAGAAATGAAAATCTCGATATTTTGGTTGGTTTTTGTGGTGATCAAGCAAAGATCACAAATCAAACAAGATAATAAAACAAACTAACAACTCAAGCTAGCAAGGCAACAAGTAACACAAACGCAAAATATGTGATCAAAGAGAGAAAAGTGGATTCTAGAGGTCAAGATTTCCCGTTATGGCATTGGACTCAAGGTTCTAAGGATTCTAAGGATTCTAAGGACAAATTTGCGGTGTTGGGAAAGGGTGTTTCACTAATGGAAGCAATTACCGGGTAGGTCTCTCACTTCACTAGTCCCGCATCAAACTCCTATTACCGGGTAGGTCTCAAGGGGTTAAAGTAGGGAATTCTACACAAACCGGATACTACTTAAGGGGCAACCCTCTCCTTACCGGGTAAGTCTCGGAATAGGGAAGTCTCAAGCAATAATCCTAGAACACTCGATCCAATAGTGGCTTATGAGGCTCACTACTACCTAGAATTCATCATCTTAGGTATCTAAGATCGGAAATCATCGGATAGATCTCTTCCCTCACTTAGGTTGATAGTATTAGGTGATCCTAAGCTAAATTAAGCTTAATAAGCACTAGGATTTCAACAACCTAACACCCTAACATACAGATTCATCAATTAAAGATCAACAGAGGAGAAAATCGGGTGGATCATGGAAAAATCGGCCGATTTACGTGAAGAACAGGCCGATTTTTCTCCCTGGGTTAGGTTTCGTGCATACAAATAGTCCTAAACTAACATATAAGTCCATCCTATCATCACCCAAGCCATAACCATCAATCCATCACTCCAGAATCACAATAAACTAGCCAATAGTATGCATATCAAGATCCAAAATCATCACACAAGCATACATGGTTTTCATAGATGGATGATGAAAGATAAGCAAGTAAAAACAATAAATCTCAGTTGAATCTAAGTTTTAGTAAGACTTACAACTCTTCAAATGAAATTCCAAAACGTTCCTAACAATCCTTGCAATAGTTCTTCAATCCAAGACTCCAAAAATCACTCAAAATCACTCAAAACCTCACTATCACTCTTAGATTGGTGTTCTTCTTCTTCCTTCAATTTGAGAGAGTTTTTCCCCCTCTCCAAGTCTATCCCCAATGGATGAGCTGTGAATGAGAGAATGTGGGAGAGGACTAGATGCTCAGCAACAGCTTGCAGGCCCACTTATATTCTCCACCAAGAGCAAGGCCAGATCAAGAGATCGTGGGACACGTGGCTTAAGCTGTCAAAGGCAGGAAAATCGACCCAGTCAAATAAATCGGCCGATTTTCCTGGTAGTTGGTCCGATTTTCTTCAACAGAAGCATGCTATGATCTTCTAGCCATGAGTTGCTCCATTGCTTGCACCAATAGTGGTCCTTGTGTCCTTTGTTGCTCCAATTATACTCCTTCAAAGCTTTGTATGTGTACCACCATGAGGCTTGACCCTCGAATGCATCGGTTAATGTCCAAAAGACCCCCGAAATACCTATAACACCGACAAAAGCTCGTGTAGACGTCTTTTCTAGGATTATGCATGAAATGAGTGTAAACGCCGTGAACTAATGCCAAAACCGTGCATGAATAATGAGAAAGACTATCTAATTATATGCCTATACTAACGTCATAAATCACGTTATCAAAATACCCCATACTTAAGATTTGCTCGTCCCCGAGCAAGATCCAACTATAGACTAGGAGATGACATGATTTATGCATGCAGAAAAGCAACAAAATCTTTTTGGAATTGTGCTTCTAACATTGGATCACCTTCATAGTCATGTTTCATGGCAAAGGACAATCAATCATGCATAAAACGAATGAAGGCATGGAAAGACAATTATACTTAACTAGAAAGCATGCATGAGAGGTGAAAATGAAGAAGTCAAGATGATCATGAGTATGTCCAATCTAGATCACTAAGTCTTACACACATGCAATTAGGTCACGAGGACTTAGGAAAGAAGAGGCCAAGAAACGTTGTGATTAGGTTGGAATTTCTAGGTCATGTGATGCTAATCCGGGAAAGGAACTAACTCCACAATCTCATTTTTGCTCAACTTCCCAACAAGTGTATAATTTTCTCCATCTTTTCTTTGTTTTCTTTTCTTTTTCACTTATTTTGAGACAATGGCATTGGTGTACAAAAGCCGAAACCTTGGTGATTAGCCGTTCTCGGGCTTTTTTATTTTTCGAGCTGCATCCACACCGGGCACACATACCAAAGCTCGTTAGAACTATCGGTTTATTTGACTTTGGCAAGGCACCAACACCCGATTATGTGAAGTGTGCCGTGTTACTTGTCATTTAAACAACGTCCCCAAACCTATATTTTTGTCTACACTTTCACAATAAATTCAGCACTTCATTCACATTATTCTTTCATCAACAACTTCACCCCACACTTGCTTTTCACACACATCAACACACTAGCATGCTCCTATTCCCGGATGGGTCAAAAGAGGTCAAATTTTCATCAATTGAGGTGCTCAAACAACATGATCAAGATGAGAAGTAGAAAAAGATGAATTGCCTCATTCATTCCTAAATGATGTGCAAGAACTAGCATGTAATTTCGACTTTCAATACTCAATTCAATCAAGGCAAACATTCATGATCACAAATCATTCATGGGATTCAAGATAAGTACTTCAAGTCCACATATGCATTCATCTATTCAACACATAAGGCCATCCATAGCCAATTCACAAGACAATTTTCACCATAAGGGTCATTCCCAAACTAAGAAGCACTAAAAATTTTTAAATTTTCTGATTTTTTAGATTTTTCGAAATATGTATGTACAATGCAAGACATAATGAAACATGTGACAAAATTAAACTATCCTAGTTGCTAATCATGCAAGTGATCATGAAAACCCCACCCCATACTTAGAAACACATTGTCCCTAATGTGTAAACTAAATAAAGAAGTGAAAGAGAGTCCTCACAATGTAAAATTGGTGATGCTTTGGTATTTCGGTTCACATCGAATGATGATGGTGAATGATCGATCAAGGATGGTAGAGAGCTTTTGATGTTTATTATGGTTTCGGAACCCGCGCTTGGCACCGCAAGCCGTCCAAGTTCCACGTCCGCTCCACCCATGCTTGATTGGAGATCATCACTTTCCGTTACAGAAGGAAAAATCGCCCCAACAACCCAGGAAAATCGGCCGATCTGGCTGAAGAACAGGCCGATTTTTCTGGGTGATTTCCTCCTCGTCCATGTGCTTGGATCTTGTACCTTCAATAGTTCCATGAGGTTTTCACATGACCTCCCATATCTCATCACACATGACAATCAACAAGACCTAGCACTCAAAAACACAAAACAAAAACAAAGCACACCAAGAGTAAGATCAAACAAAAGCAAGAAAAACAAAAGGGAAAAATATGTACCAATGGGTTGCGTCCCATTAAGCGCTTCTTTAAGGTCATTAGCTTGACCAAATTGAGGAGCGTTTCACTCAAGGTGAAGTGGAGCAATCATTTCCACCGGGGTTTCCGGGATTTACTTCTTCAAACGGTGCCCATTTACCTTGAAATTACCACAATGATCTCCTCCTATCTCTACCGCTCCATGAGGAAAGACCCTCTTCACAACATAGGGACCCGTCCATCTTAACTTGACCTTTCCAGGGAAGAGTCGCAGCCTCGAGTTGAAAAGAAGCACTAAGTCACCCTCATTCAACTCCTTTGGGATGAGGCGCTTGTCATGCCAACGCTTGGTTCTCTCCTTGTAGAGCCGGGCATTCTCATAAGCATCCAACCGGATCTCCTCAAGGGCGTTCATGTCTAGCAACCGCTTCTCACCGGCCTCCTTGAGGTCAAAATTCAACCACCTTATAGCCCAATATGCTCTATGCTCCATCTCTACCGGAAGGTGGCAAGACTTGCCATAGACTAACTTGTAAGGAGTGGTGCCAATTGATGTCTTGAAAGCGGTCCTGTAAGCCCACAAGGCATCATCGAGCTTCATAGCCCAATCTTTTCTCGTCCTAGAGACCGTCTTCTCAAGTATTCCTTTTATCTCCCGGTTGGAGATCTCCACTTGGCCACTAGTTTGGGGATGGTAAGGTGTTGCCACCTTATGGGTCACCCCATACTTAGCCAAAAGTCCCCCAAAGTTCCTATTAGTGAAGTGCTAACGTCCATCACTTATGATCACCCGTGGTGTTCCAAACCTAGGGAAGATCACTCGGTTGAAGAACTGCACCACCACCTTGGCATCATTTGTGAGAGAGGCGATTGCCTCCACCCATCTCGAAACATAATCTACCGCCAATTGGATGTAGTGGTTGCCACATGAAGAAGGGAATGGTCCCATGAAGTCCACACTCCACACATCAAATATCTCTACCTCTTGTATGTTGTTCAATGGCATCTCATTCCTCCTTGAGATGTTGCCCGTCCTTTGGCAAGCATCACAAGCTACCACAAAGCTTTGTACATCCTTGAACAAGCTAGGCCAAAAGAAACCCGATTGCAACACCTTAGCACATGTCTTGTGTGAGCTAGCATGCCCTCCACATGGCATGGAATGACAATGGCGGATCACACTCTCCACCTCATCCTCCGGTATGCATCTTCTAAACACTCCATCTGGCCCTCTTTTTAACAAAAGTGGTTCACTCCAATAGTAGTGCCTTACATCTTTAAAGAACTTCTTTCTTTGGGCATATGTCAATCCGGGAGGAACTTCCTCACACACAAGATAGTTCACAATGTCGGCATACCATGGCTCACTTCCTCTAGACACTTGGAACAAGCATTCTTCCACCATTTGCAATTGCTCATCCCGGAATGAATCATCAATCGGGATGTCATCTCTTTCAAGCTCCAATGGTGGGAGTCTACTAAGGTGATCCACCACGGAGTTCTCGTATCCCTTCTTGTCCCGGATGTCCAAATCAAACTCTTGAAGAAGAAGGATTCACCGAATCAACCTAGGCTTGGCATCCTTCTTTGTAAGGAGATAACGGATCGCAGCATGATCCGTATAAACAATGACCTTCGCTCCAACAAGGTATGACCGAAACTTCTCAAAGGCATACACTACCGCTAGCAACTCTTTCACGGTTGTGGCATAGTTAAGTTGGGCATCATCTAGCGTCTTGCTAGCATAATAAATGGCATGAGTGTGCCCATCTTTCCTTTGCCCCAAAACAGCCCCAACGGCTACATCACTTGCATCACACATGATCTCAAACGGTAAACCCCAATCCGGAGGTTGCATGATAGGTGCGGAGATCAAGGCGTTCTTCAACCTACAAAAAGCCTCAAGGCAATCCTTGGAGAAAACAAACTCAACATCTTTCATTAGTAGGTTAGTGAGGGGCTTAGAAATTTTAGAGAAATCTTGAATAAACCTCCGGTAAAAACCGGCATGCCCTAAGAAACTTCTTACCCCTTTCACCGAGGTAGGTGGTGGCCACTTCTCTATCGTTTCAATCTTGGCTCTATCAACCACAATGCTACGGTTAGACACCAAGTGTCCTAACACAATACCTTCACTTACCATGAAGTGGCATTTTTCCCAATTCAAGACAAGATTTGTCTCCTCACATCTTTTCAATACTAATGACAAGTTAGCCAATCAATTATCAAAGGAAGAACCATAGACAGAAAAATCATCCATAAACACTTCCATGATATTTTCAATGTATTCCGAAAAGATAGCCATCATACACCTTTGGAAGGTGGCGGGTGCATTACACAACCCAAATGGCATTCTCCTATATGCAAAAGTACCCCATGGACATGTAAATGTGGTTTTCTCTTGGTCATCAGGGTGGATAGGGATTTGGAAGAATCCACTATAGCCATCTAAATAGCAAAAATGAGAATGTTGAGCTAACCTCTCTAGCATTTGGTCATTGAAAGGGAGAGGGAAGTGATCTTTCCTAGAGGCCATGTTAAGCTTTCTATATTCAATACACATCCTCCATCCCGTAACCGTCCTAGTTGGGATTAGTTCATTATTCTCATTGGTCACTACGGTCATCCCACCCTTCTTAGGTACTACATGAACGGGACTAACCCACTTACTATCCGAGATAGGGTAGATAATTCCCGCATCTAGCAACTTAATGATCTCTTTCTTGACTACCTCTTTCATTATAGGATTCAATCTTCTTTGATGTTCAATAGAGGGTTTATGGTTATCTTCCATCATTATCTTATGCATGCACAAACAGGGCTTAATGCCAACAAGGTCTTCAATGGTGTATCCTATTTTCTTTCTATGCAGTTTCAATTCATTCAACAATCTATTAAACTCATCATCATTCAAAGATGCATTCACAATCACCGGATAAGTAGAATTTGAACCAAGGAAAGCATACTTTAGATGAGAAGGAAGAGGTTTAAGGTCAAGTTGAGGAGGACCTTTTTCGGTTGGAGACGATCCATACAATGTAGGTTGAGATGATTGCAAAGCCATGGAAGCCTCCCCTAAGTCCCTTGATGATTGCTCACAATCAATTGGTTGATGCTGAAAAGACTCAGGAAAATTGGCCCAGTCAGAAAAATCGGCCGATTTTCCTGAGGGTAGGTCGATCTGAGTTTCTGTATTTGCAGAACTGGACGAAACTTCAACATAAGTCCAAAAATCGGCCGATCTAGCTCCCCTAGTCCGATTTTTCTGCCTGCTTTTCTCTTCTTCTAGTACTTCAAATCCAACACTTGGTAGCTTGTCTAATGCATTCAAGGCCTTGATTACTTCATTGCTACTCTCCTCAACTCCTTCCTCCATCATACTTGAGCTAAGAACCTTTTCAAGTGGATCCTTGAGCAAGATTGAGCTTACAACCTCTCTAGATTCCTCTTCTTCAACTATGTTGAATACATCTTCATCAAGGGTTGGCCCTTTCGTCATTGTGGACAGCTTGAACTTGATGTTCTCTTCACCAATGTTGAAGGAGAGAGTCCAATTCTTGCAATCTACTAGACATCCGGAAGTAGCTAAGAAAGGTCTCCCCAAGATGATAGGAACCGGATAGTCCGCCGGGATGTCCAAAACAACAAAGTCTATGGGCACATAGAACTTCCCTAGTTGCACCGGAATGTCTTCCAAGATTCCAACCGGATGAGTGATTGAGCGGTCCGCCATGTAAAGGGTCATCTTGACCGGCTTTGGCTCTCCTAGCCCGACCTTGTTGCAAAGTGCAAGCGGAATGATGCTTACACTTGCCCCAAGATCACATAGGGCGTCATACTTCACTTCTCCTACTCCGATTGGCACATAAAAGGATCCTGGATCACTTAGCTTAGGAGGCATCTCCTCCTTCATCGTGTGAATCAACTCCGAGGATCTCTTTGTCATCCTTATCTCCCCATACTCCTCCAACTTTCTCTTGTTGGAGAATATTTCCTTCAAGAACTTGCCATATGCCGGCATACCTAAGATAGCATCCATGAACGGAATATTAATATGCAATTTAGACATAAGTTCAAGGAATTTACCAAAGTGATTGTCCAAGCGAGCTCTTGCTCGTGATTGTGGGAACGGTAGTGGTGGTTTGTATGAAGGCGGTGCCACATATGTTGGCTCAACATCCTTGCTCTTGCCTCCATCTTCTTTCAATATCTCTTCTTCTACCACTACTTGCTTTCCCTTAGCATTTTCCTTGGCCAAAGGATCCTTCATACTCAACCCACTCCTCGTTGTAATGGCCAACACTTGGCCTCTTGGGTTGTCTTTGGTCCTTCCGGGAAGCTTTCCCGGATCTCTATGTGCTTCACCTGCCTTTTGGAATACTTGTGCTTCCAACACTTTTTAAGCCTTAGAAATGGAAGTCACCGTGCTCTCAAGACCACTCAACCTTCCAAGCAATTGCTCAAACATCATTTCGGTTCTATCCTTTGGAGGTTGAGTAAATCCGGGTGGAGGTTCTTGTGAAGCTTTTGGTGGTGGAGTTGTGCTTGTGAAAGCGGGAGGGTTCAAGGCTCCATCCGGGTTAGAATAGGAAAACCCGGGATGGTTATGGTTGGACCGGTAATTGTTGAATTGTCGGTTGTTGTTGAAGTTCCTTGGGCCTTGATAATTGTTGTAATTGCTTGGAAGAAAAATTAGCTTGCACTTGCACTTGAGGAGTTGCTCGATTCTTTAAAGTTGTAGCACACAACTCCCTCAATGACTTTAGCTCGTTGTTGATGGTCAAGCTTGAAATTGCTCATGGTGACTTCACTCACCTCATATGCTCCCGCCTTTCTCCCTTCACTCTTCCTATGGGAGTACTTCTCAATCACTAGACTTGCTTCTCTACAAACTCCCAAGCTTCATCCACATGTTTCTCCATGAAAGTCCCACCGGAAAGAGATTGGAGCTTGAGTTGGCTATCTTCATCAAGTCCTTTGAAGTAGATCTCCAATAGCTCAATTTTTGGTATACCATGGTGTGGACAATCTAGGAGAAGATCTTTGAACCTCTCCCAAGACTTGAACAAACTCTCTCTATCCTTCATCACGAAGGCATTGATCTTCCCTCTTAATTCGGTAGTCTTGGAAGGTGGGAAGAACTTAGTCAAAAACTCGGTTGTCATCTCCTCCCAAGTACCAACTCGCCCTTGTGGAATAGATTGATACCAAGCTAAGGCCTTGTCCTTAAGAGAGAAGGAGAAAGCCCTAAGCTTATGGTTGTTGCTCTCCAATCTAGCGGTTGTTAGCATGAAATATTGTGATATTTTAGGCACATTTTCTAAATGTATTTGATCCATATTGATAGTCATTGATTGAGCATTGATGCATTTGTGAGCTAGTTTGCCTATAATGTCGATATAGAGATCTACACAAGTTTTATGTTGATTATAGGTAATTGAGAGCTATTTCCGAACGGAATTGAGCAAGGATGGGTTGATTGAGCATGTCCATGAATTGAGGACATTCCTAGGAGCCAAAGGAGTGCCAACTTGAAGAATGCATGAGACTAAGGAAGAATCACGTTCTAGCCCTAAACCACGCTCTAAAATACGGCCGTACTACTTTCCACGCCCTAAACCACGGTCGTGGAACTATGGCAAGTGAAGCGTGGTTCATTCCAGTAACTTCTACGGTCGTGGAATTGTTGGTTCAAACCGTGTTGATTTCCACGCTCTAAATTACGGTCGTGGAAACTTCCACGACCGTGATCTTTGCGATCTTTTTCGCCACATTTTAAGCCACGATCTTTTACAAGATTGGGCCGGGCCGCTACTTTGTCATACACTATAAAAGGACGGACGATGAGAGATTCCGTCACCTTCGCTTACACCTCGTCTTAGAGATCTTTGCGACCGCTGCTTAGACCTACTTTCGCTTACGCTTAGATGTACTTGGCGCTCATCCTTGGAGTTGCCCTAATCTCGCATTTTGGCGGAGATTGTGATTGAGATTTCCGGATTGACGGAAGATCGAAGATTCGGAAGAGTGTTCGCAAGGAGATTTCGCTTCTTGCTTAGGTTTGATTTAGAAGACGGATTGACATCCCGTTCTTCCTTCTTATATAAGATCTGTGTTTGTTTGTGTTATTCCGAATCTAGTGACGATTATTGTTCTTGATTGTGATTTTGAGATTGATTTGAAAGTTATTGAAAGTTTTCGGAAGTTTTCATCTTTCAATCTTTTAAACCTTAAAATTGATATCAATATGACTGTTGTTGGCTAAAACCCTTTAGCAATTCTAAGGTGAAGGGTTGATAGTTGTGGCTTAGATGATGATAGATCGATCGTAATCAGATTGGACCCTGAGAGTTAGAGAGAATCGCCGATAAACCTAAACCACGGTCTGTTCTTGAACTTCCACGACCGTGGAACTCAAGAACTACCCGTAATTTTGTGTTAATTTACGAACTTGCTTTTACTTTAATTCAAAGTTAAAGATTTGCTTTAATTTAGTCTTGGCTTGCCTTTTCTAGGTGGTAGTGAACCGTCAACAACCTCTACCTCGATTATGAGTGTCACAACCTTAATCGGTTAAGTTAGTCTTGATCCTTGGATTATAAGTTTGGGTATTTGACATTAATTCTCACCCTTAGAACCTTTCTATACTGAAGCCTCAACAACCTTTATAGAGAGTGTCTTGTAGGTGAGTCATATAAGGTTTTTGGAACTTCACCGTACGATTACCTTACATTCGTATACCTTTGCATATCTCAACTCTGTCCTTATACCCTTAGTATATCTTGAATCGATTGCCACAACTGGATTCCTGGATCTTTAGGATTGTTGTTTTCCCAATAATTTGAAAAGCTCCATACATTTACTTGCTTGATAATCTTACCTGGATTGAACCCCCTAAATCTCTGTGTTCGATACTTTGGAATTCTTGCTCAACTATATCGATCCGTACACTGCGGGTTCGCTTGCTTGATTTCTAGATTTATAAATTTAAAGCTTATTTGCACGCACGCTAAGTGGCGAACAAGTTTTTGGCGCCGTTGCCGGGGATTTGGTCTAGGCCGAATTCAGTTTCCGGTTGTCAAGCTTGGGAGCTTCTCCTTTGTTGTTTGATATCTTTTTGAGTGCATGCGCAGCTCTAGGAACACCGAGGATCTCTTACCTCTTGATCAAGAGCTTGAGAGGACTTTAAGGCAAAAGCGTAAGGAAAAGAAGATAGCTGAAGAACACGAACGTGATCTTAAATCGGAGCTAGCGGAGAAAGAAGCTCAACTCCAATGGAGTGAGAAAACTCGTATAGAGGAATCGGAACGTCATCAAACTAAAGTTGATGATCTAACCGATGTTGTATTCCAAATGAGGATGGAATTAAGCGACCTTAAGATGAAGACTAGCAGGAAACCCTCAAGAAGGGCATCAAGATCGAGAAGAAGAAGTCATTCATCCGCTGGTGATAGTGACTCTTCCATGCCGGCATTAGAGGAAATTGATCCCACGATCAATGTGAATCCTTTCCATCTACGGGGAGCTGCTAATCGCCGTGTTCCACCTAGGAATGCAAGGATCGAACGTGTAGATGATGAGCCAAGAACTCTTGGCCAAAGGATGGATCCAACACAACAACCACGCCGTTTGGGCGTAAATTTTGATGCTGATGATGCTGGGTTTAGCTTCAACCCCCAGGTTATTACTCTTGTTCGCCAAAACCAATTTGGCGGAACAAGCGTTGAATCTCCACACAACCACTTGCAAAACTTTGAGTGCATGATGGAGACAATGAAGCCGAAGAACGCTACTACCAACAACTATAAGCTCAAGCCTTTCTTCTTCTCTTTGAAGGGGAAATCGTTGTCTTGGTACCAAGCTCTTCCTAGTGGGAAACTAGACACGTGGGAAGACCTTTCCGCGGAGTTCCTCACCAAATTCTTTCCGCCATCCAAAACGGCGGAACTTAGAGGTAAGATTAATGCATTTTCCATGAAATCTAACGGAAGTTTGTTTCAATCTTGGAAAAGGTTTCAGGATTTGCTTTTTGATTGCCCTCATCATGGCATATCCAAACTTGCCTTGTTGAAAATATACTATAAGGGGCTGGATGTGGAGACACAATTCAAGCTCCAATCCCTCTCATGTGACACATTCATGGACATGAGGGAAGATGACGCTTGGGACTTCATTGAGAAGCAAGCAAGGGTCATAGAGAAGTATTCCCACCGGAAAGTGGAGGGAAATCGTGTGGAGCAAGGAGCAAAGCTCACACATGAAGCTCAAAATCAGATTTTCTCCCTCAACAATGAGATCAAAGAGTTGAAGGAGGCTATCAAGACCAACTTTCCAAAGAAACAAGGGAAGGATGTTGGCTATTTGGGCAACAATAACAATGGCGGTGATAACACAAACCGCAACAACAACAACAATAACCGGAACAACAACCGGAATAATTGGAATGGCAATAACAACAACCGGAACAACAATTGGAACAACAATAGGGGTTCAAGCAACAACAATTGGCGCTCCAATCAACAAAATTCCGGTAACTCTTATCCTTCCAATTCTAATTCACTAACTCCACCTTCCTCTTCCTCTACTCCTTTGAAAAGCCAAGGGCAAACGTCTAATGGAGGAAGCACTTCGGGGAAAGAGAAGTCCGATCTCATGTTGGAAACGATTTTGGGAAAGCTTCAAGGGTTGGAGAACCGCATCATTAAGGTTGATGATCAAATTTCTAAGGTTGATAAAGCTCAAAAGGTTTTAGAAAAACCAAATGTTCAGCCAAGCGGAGGAAGTTCCTAGGAATCAAGGGAAACTTCCAGGAAAGACGGAGGACAACGCTAAGGGAAGGGTGATGGCAATCACAACTAGGAGCGGAGTGACTACCACCGATCCGCAGCCTAAGTTTGTTGAAGTCTCCGTAGAGAAAGACAAAGAGAAGGGGAAGGAGAAGGAATATGTCTACGTTCCTCCTCCGGCTTACAAACCGCCCCTACCATTCCCTCAATCTAGAGCGAGAGCGCGTCTAGATAAACAATTTGGTAAGTTCATAGAACTCATGAGTAAGTTGCATATTAATATACCTTTCATTGATGCTATCGTAGGTATGCCGGCTTATGGCAAGTTCTTGAAGGAAATCTTCTCTAACAAGAGAAAGCTAGAGGATTTCGGTGAGGTTAAGATGAGTTCGGATTCTTCGGATCTCATCAAGGCCATGAAGGAGAATATGCCCCCAAAGCTAAAGGATCCGGGGTCATTTTGCATTCCCATAGGAGTGTGAGATGTCACATACGATGCATTATGTGACTTAGGAGCAAGTGTGAGCATCATACCACTTGCATTGTGTAGGAAGATCGGTTTAAGCGACCCTAAACCAGTGAAGATGACGTTGTACATGGCGGATCGATCCATTACTCGCCCCGTCGGTATTGTAGAAGACGTCCCGGTCAAGCTAGGTAAATTCTTTGTTCCCATTGATTTTGTTGTGCTTGACATTCCTGCAGATAGTACGGTCCCGATCATACTCCGAAGACCATTTCTTGCAAAATCCGGATGCATAGTCGATTGCAAGAATGGTAGACTCGCTTTTGATATAGGAGAAGAGAAGGTAGAATTCGTCCTTTCCACTCTAGTGAAGGAGCCAATCTTTGATGAGGATACATTCAATATCCAAGATGAAGAAGGGTTGTCTAGGGAGGAGGTAAGTGCTATTCTCTTCAACGATCGTTTACAAAAGGTTATTACAATGAGTCTAACAAATGTAGGGGAAGAAGAGGAGTGCAATGAGGCAATTGAAGCCTTAGAAGCACAAGAAGAGGTGTATGAAGTGGAGTTTGAAAAACTCCACGATGAGGCAGAAAATATGAGAATCCACGGCCATACACTATATTCCACGGCCGTGGATTTCACCAACAAAACCGTGTCCCACTCCAGAGAGTTATACAGTCGTGGAGAAAACAGAGCAACCGTATTTACATTCCACACCCTAAACCACGGCCGTGGAGGACATAGGGAGACCGTGATTTTGGCCGTTGAAAAGGGTGATCGAGCCACTTCTTCAACTTCTTTCGATTCTTCTCCTACAACTTCAACACCCTTAGAAACTTCTAAGGAGACATCGGATGATCCTCAAGGATCATTGGAAGCTCCGAAAGCGATGGAACTAAAACCACTTCCTACTCATCTAAGGTACGCTTTTCTAGGACCTAATTCTACCTTTCCGGTTATTGTTAGTTCCGATCTAAGCATAGATGAACATAATCAGCTCATGATTGTCCTTAGGAAACATAGAAAAGCTTTAGTCTACACTATTGAGGACTTAGTAGGAATCAAACCCTCCCTATGTATGCATAAGATATTAATGGAGGAAGACTTTAGGACTTCAAGACAACCTCAAAGGCGGTTTAATCCGACCATGAAGGAGGTTGTCAAGAAGGAAATTCTTAAACTTCTTGATGCAGGTATCATCTACCCTATCTCCGATAGCAAGTGGGTGAGTCCGGTTCAAGTAGTTCCGATGAAGGGAGGAATGACGGTCATCACTAACAAGAACAACGAACTCATTCCTACCCGAACCGTAACGGGATGGCGGATGTGCATAGACTACCGCAAGCTAAACAACGCGACGAGGAAGGATCACTTCCCACTACCCTTCATCGATCAAATCCTTGAAAGGTTAGCGCAACATTCGCACTTTTGCTATCTTGACGGTTATAGTGGTTTCTTTCAGATTCCGATAAACCCGAATGATCAGGAGAAGACCACATTCACGTGCCCATGGGGTACGTTCGCTTATAGGAGAATACCGTTCGGGCTTTGCAACGCCCCAGCCACCTTTCAACGGTGCATGATGGCCATCTTCTCCGAATACATTGAGGAAATCATGGAGGTCTTGATGGATGACTTCTCCCTATACGGTTCCTCTTTTAACGATTGCCTTTCTAACCTCTCTCTTGTTTTACAAAGGTGTGAAGACACTAACCTAGTTCTAAATTGGGAGAAGTGTCAATTTATGGTTAAGGAAGGAATTGTATTAGGTCACCTAATCTCTAGTAGAGGGATTGAGGTAGATAAGGCAAAAATAGAGACTATAGAAAAGCTTCCTCCCCTAACTTCGGTGAAAGGGATAAGAAGTTTTCTAGGACATGCCGGATTCTATAGACGCTTCATTAAAGACTTTTCTAAAACATCAAAACCTCTCACTAATCTATTGATGAAGGATGCGGTTTTTGAGTTTTCGCAAGAATGTTTGGATGCGTTTAACATGATCCGGGAAACTCTAATTTCAGCACCCATTATCCAACCTCCGGATTGGACTCTTCCCTTTGAGGTTATGTGCGATGCTAGTGACGTAGCTATAGGAGCTGTTCTTGGACAACGAAAGGAAGGGCGAACCCATGCCTTATACTATGCTAGCAAGACGTTAGATGAAGCGCAGCTCAATTACGCCACTACCGAAAAAGAGTTTTTAGCCATTGTCTATGCTATTGACAAATTTCGCTCTTATCTTGTAGGTGCAAAGGTGATTGTCTACACGGATCATGCTGCGATCCGGTACCTCCTTGCGAAGAAAGATGCGAAGCCAAGGCTAATTAGATGGATTTTTTTCCTACAAGAATTCGATCTAGAGATCCGCGACAAGAAGGGTTCGGAAAATTATGTTGCGGATCATTTGAGTCGCCTAACACATCTAGAGGATGACCATTTACCTATCGATGACTCCTTCCTAGACAAACACCTAGACATTATAGAGGAGTGCATCGATGTGATCTCCAAAGGTAACGAACCATGGTTTGCTGATTTTGTTAACTATTTGGTTTGTCAGGAGATACCGCCCGGACTATCCTACGCACAAAGAAAGAAGTTCTTTAAGGATGTCCGGGAATACTTTTGGAATGAACCTCTCCTCTTTAAGAAAGGTCCGGATGGCATTATTCGGCGATGTGTGCCGGAAGATGAGATGCAAAGTGTCATCCGCCATTGTCATTCACTACCTTGTGGAGGACACGCTAGTTCGAACAAGACTAGCGCTAAGGTATTGCAATCTGGATTTTTTTGGCCTACTTTATTTAGAGATGTGCAATCTTTTGTTTCCTGCTGCGATGCTTGTCAAAGAATAGAAAATATCTCTAGGAGCAATGAGATGCCCCTCAATAACATCCAAGAGGTGGAGATTTTCGATGTTTGGGGAGTTGACTTCATGGGACCATTACCATCATCTTGTGGAAACCAATACATATTATTGGCGGTAGATTACGTTTCTAGATGGGTGAAAGCAATTGCCTCTCCCACCAATGATGTCATGGTAGTGGTCAAGTTCTTTAACAAGACCATCTTCCCACGATTTGGGACGCCAAGGACTATCATTAGTGATGGAGGTTCTCACTTCATTGCCCGGCGCTTTGAAGCTCTTCTAGCTAAGTATGGGGTTACTCACAAGATCGCTACCCCTTATCATCCACAAACTAGTGGACAAGTCGAGATCTCAAATAGGGAGATCAAAGGAATTCTAGAGAAGACGGTTTCAAGGACTAGGAAGGATTGGTCCTTGAAGCTTGACGATGTATTGTGGGCGTATCGGACAGCGTACAAGACTCCCATAGGAACCACACCATACAACCTTGTGTATGGGAAGTCTTGTCACTTGCCGGTAGAGTTGGAGCACAAGGCGTTTTGGGCTATCAAGTGGTTGAATTTCAGAATGAAGGAAGCGGGAGAGAAGCGTCTCTTGGACCTTAATGAGCTTGAAGAACTCCGCTTGAACGCTTATGAAAACGCCAAGATCTATAAGGAGAGAGCAAAGCGTTGGCATGATAAGCATATCATTCTAACAGACTTCAAAGAAGGAGATCAAGTTCTCCTCTTCAATTCAAGGCTTCGTCTCTTCCCAGGTAAGCTGAAATCTCGTTGGACCGGACCTTTTCTAATTAAGCGTATTTTCCCCCTTGGTGCAGTTGAAGTATGGGGTGAAGCGGGCAGAAGCTTTAAGGTGAACGGCCAACGATTCAAGAAGTATACGCCGGAACTCCAACTTGAAGAGTTCGCGCCTACCGCACTCGAATAAGTGCGAGAATGGTCTAGCTACGGACCTTAAACAAAACGCTTCTTGGGAGGCAACCCAAGGTATTGCATTTTTGTTTTTGTTTTCGATTCATAGTTTAGCTTAGTTTAGACGTTTTTGCTATGTTTTGCCTTCGATTTCTTCCGGTATGTTCGTGTTTTTGGATGTAGGAACAATGGAAAAGGAAAAGGGAAGAGTAATGTTGAAGAAAGGTGACGAAACTTGGACTTTGGAGCTTTACAGAGAGTTCCACGGCCTAAACCACGGTCGTGACAGCTACAGTGACCGTAATTTCCAAAAGCTTTTGAAAAATCACCAAAACCACGGTTCCGTACATTTCCACGGCCGTGGAACCCCCCGACAGACCGTGGTTTTCAAAATTTTGCCAGTCACTATATAAACCACGTTCTTCACAAAAACACTTCACAAAACCCATTTCCACGACCCTCTTCGCCGATTCCACGCCCTTCATCTCAAATCTCCGTTCGTTAATCATTTTCAACGATTCTTCGTTCCAAATTGAAGCAAATTCGACCACCAACAAGATCCAAGCAACGAATCAAGTGGAAAATCACCAAGGAACACACAATTCGGTTTTTAAAATCCGAAACCTAGGTTTTTTTCACTCTTCATGATCTTTGTCAATTTGGGTTCGTTTTTGCTAGAAATTATAGGAGAACTGATTGAAATTGGAAGG